>CAJQZP010000080.1:0-1405697 GCA_907164705.1 Parnassius apollo
ACAAATAAGTACGCTGTCTACCTGATGGTTAGTGGATGCTATGGTCCACAAGATGCTGTGGCCCATATACAGATTCGTTGCCACATAACATAAACATAAACACTCACGCCTGTCACCCAGAGGGGTAGGCAGAGACTACAGACTTCCATTTGGCACGATCCTGACACACCTCTCTCGCCTCCTTCACATCCATACACCTACGCATGCATGCTCGTCGGTTAAGGGTACTCCTAATTTGGCCCGTTTTCAATAAATCGCCAATTTGGTCGATAAATTTTCGCCTAGGACGTCCCTTTCCGACTCTGCCATTCACTTCTGCAACATAAATTTTCTTTGTCACTCTTTCCTCATCCATTCTTTCCACATGACCAAACCACCGAAGCATTCCTTTCTTAATCCTGGTCACAACATCATCTTGCAAACCACACTCTTCTCTTATCACACAATTTTTCACCCTGTCATTCAGATTCAGCCCTAACATACTCCTTAACGACCGCATTTCTACTGCATTTATTCTACTCTCGTGCTTCTTCTGCCATACCCAACTTTCACTACCATACGTTAAAGTAGGGACCAACACAGCATTGTAAATTGCCATACGTGCCTTTTTTGACACATTTTGACTCTTCACAATAGAGTGCAGGGCTCCATTTACTCTGTTTCCTGCGTTCACTCGTCGTTCTATATCCTTATCATATCTCCCATCCCTGCTAAATACGCAACCCAAATATACAAACTCATCTACTTGCTCGATCAACTCCCCTTCTATTCGTTGCCACCTTTAGGAATAAAGATGGTATTTATATTACCAGTAAAATGGACTTTAGTTCTAGTAACTAACCATACGAAAGCAGCATACAGCTGCTGTTTTTCGCCGGTTTTCTGTGAGAACGTTTAATTTCCCCGGTCAAGCTGAACCGTTTGTACTTCAGCTATAATGTCAGCTCATATGTGATAGCACCACGTTGCAGCTATATTATGGTTATAGCACGAAGACCGGGGAAGGACCACGCTCTCAGAGAATACCAACGTAAAATAGCAGCAGAATACTGCTGTGTTTTTTATGGTGAGTGTAGAGATATAGAGACCTTTTTTACTGGCTACGAGGCATTTCATATTAATCCTCAGGGGTGACAGCGAATTTGCATATGTCTACGGGCCACAGCATCCACTTACTATCAGATGGACTGTGTGCTCGTTTGCCATGCTTCTTCTATAATAAAAATATGTAAAAACATTTTTTATTTCTTGCAGATGTTATTCTTTTTATTAAGTGTGTTCTCGTTCGCCGTGGCTGAGCCATCGGTTGCTTAAGTCGCGTTTGATTATTCTATAATAGATGAATTTTTTACCGTCTGGAAAAAGCAGTGTGTTATGGGTTAACGGAGTAGAAGCCTATGGTACTGATATTTTTTTTTGCTTTTACATCAACATATTTTTATGAAATTGATCTATCAATAAATACTACTAATTTGAAATAAACTTTCGGTACCTACTAAAAAAAATAGGAACAAAAATTTTGAACTAAATAAATAAATCCATTGAAAACTATCCAAATTGAAATAATACGCACCTAAGTAGGAGTATTTATTGATAGATCAATTTCATAATATGATAATGTAACAAAAAATGTAAAATATCAGTGCCGTAGGCTTCTATTCCGTTCACCTGTTACACCCTATTTATTCCAGACGGTAAAAAAAATCATTCAGTATTTCTTGCGATGTTAGTAAATTAAATAACACTAAGAAAATTCAAATTTTCATTAATTTTGGCCTACATAAAGCATTATATTTGAATTCAAGAATAATAATAATGTCCTCCGTCCGACCAGAACTACGTCTGCCTGGCCTGGTCTGCCTATCATATATATCATATATCACATACCATATTAACACATCTTTATATTTTATTTTTTGACATAATTTTTGTCTTTATAATCATTTTCGAGTAGTATTCTACAAATTTTCAATTCGTCAAATTGTATCGTAATGTACTATTAACTATTTGTAAAATTCCAAATTTATCAATTAAATGCTTCAAATTAATTAAATTTGATATTTTAACAGTTACACCCTATGAAAGGAATATACATAACAAGTAACTTATGTTTTCCCACAGGGATAGTTACTTAGCAGCAGCCCGATCAGATCACGAAGAGCTCCTCAACAATATTTACCGGACTTACCTGAATCATCTGTACGAGGCTCCAAAGCATTTACTAACACCAATTCTCACCAATATCATGGAACAAACACTAGGGGAAATTCTCAAGAATATGGACCCCCTAGATTCCGTGGCGGATTATCTCAGGAACATGGATATCCCAACTTGCGCAGTGGTACAGAATCTGGGAGAAAATTATCACAGGATTATGCACCGTCAGTCCGTCTCTCACAAGAGTACGACTCTCTTAGCTCTTTGAGACAGATCTTTTCGGCGGTTAAGTCAAAAACAGGAACATCTCAACTGTACGGTGCTGTAAAAACGTCTCCTTCGGACGTATACAGTGCCCCATCATTCAGATCGTCTCCAACCACACAACACGGTGCCCCTGAATATCAACCAACGAATACTGAAGATTACAATGCCCCATTCCAAAGAAACAGTGGCTTTTCGAATACTAGAAGCTCTTCGACCGTTCAAAAGTACGGTGTGCCCAAATCTCGTAGTAGCCAGTTGCGTTCTGGCTCCGTATCACAGGAATATTCACCTTCTTCAAGATCTAATGCACAGCAGGCGCACAAGACATTAGAAGATTTCTCATTTGGCGCTCAAAGTCTCGCCAAATCATCAAGAAACAGTCCTTCCCAAATTTATGGAACACCAGCTAACTCTCTGGCGACTCAGTATAGTGCACCTGAAGCTATAAATGCTGATGCATATTATAGTGAATCAGGTGTGTTGTCGACAACGTACAACATACCTAATGGATGGAGTATCTCTCAGGAATATGGTGTGCCAGAAACAGGAGCAGCTTTGAAATCAAGCACCCTTGCATCATCTTATCCATCAACTAGGTATGTATAATGTATTTAATACATAGTTATAAGTATTTATATTATAGTGTGGCAGAAGAAGCACGAGAGTAGAATAAATGCGGTAGAAATGCGGTCGCTAAGGAGTATGCTAGGGCTGAATCTGATGTGACAGGGTGAGAAACTGTGTGATAAAAGAAGAGTGTGGTTTGCAAGATGATGCGGTGACCAGGATTAAGAAAGGAATGCTTCGGTGGTTTGGTCATGTAGAAAGAATGAATGCGGAAAGACTGACAAAGCAAATATATGTTGCAGAAGTGAATGGAAGAGTCGGAAAGGGACGTCCTAGGCGGAAGTTTGTCGACCAAATCGGCGATATACTAAAAATGGGCCAAATTAAGAGTACCCTTAACCGACGAGCATGTATGCGTAGGTATATGGATGTGGAAGAGGCGAGAAAGGTATGTCAGGATCGTGCTAAATGGAAGTCTGTAGTCTCTGCCTACCCCTCTGGGTGACAGGCGTGAGTGTTTATGTTTTTTTTATAAGTATTCCGTCCATGGTAGCTAAAGGGCTACATATTTGGTACTGTGACTAGATAGTCGCTTTTTATAGAATAAGGGTGACAAACGAGCACATAGTCCACCTGATGGTAAGTGGATGCTGTGGCTCATAGACATCTACACTTATCCTCGATTAAGAATCAAAAACAGATGACTTGTTACCGCTGAGGACTAAAATGGAATGCCTCATTTCCAGTAAAAAAAGGGTCTCCGGATCTCTACACTTGCCATACGCAACACAGCAGCATTAACCTGCTATTTTACGCTGGTATTCTGTGAGAGCGTTGTCCTTCCCCGGTCGAGCTGACCCATTCGTGCTACAACCATGTTATAGCTGCTTAAACTATCTGGCTACACTATCTTGCGTTGATTTGTGAAAAATAAACATATAATGTGCTTCCCTCGTCTATCAAGGTTCTTACGCTTCTTTGACACTTGTCATAGGTTAAAACTACTTTTACGGATTTTATCGCGTTTAATTTTAATTATTTTTATTTTTAATTCCCGACGTTTCTGGTGCTTTCCAGCACTCATGGTCACGGAGACTGAGGTGACTGACGTCCCGATGTCATTGTTGAACCCGGAGTACCTACTGCTTTTTTTAATTATTGTTTATGGTCCGATCTATGCAAAATGAACTATGTCTTGAGGTCTTGCAGTGGTATGCTTGGGCTTAGTTTTAATTTTATTGATTATAGGGTCCCAAGCAGGTGGTAGTACCCAGCCTCCTTCTCTATTGAAATTAGGATGTTTTTTAATTTCCATAGCCTCACGTATCATCCTTGGTAGGAATCGGTGTTCTTTTGCGAGGATTTATGGTCTATCAAATTTGATGTAATGGTTGGGGCCGTCTAGGATATGATCACAAACTGCAGACTTCCCGGAACGTTGATGCTTCACATCAGACAATGTGAATGAGAATCATCAGAAAATGATAAAATCCATAAAAGTAGTTTTAATCAATGTGTAGTGTTCTCGTAAATCTAAAAAATCTTTATATAAACTTGTCATAGGGTCAAAGAAACATAAGAACTTCTTTGACCATTGTATATGCTGCAAATAATTAAAAATTTTAATATTAGAAAGACTATTTAATTTATAGCATTTGTTGGAAAACGAGCACACAGTCCACCTGATCGTAAGTGGATACTGTGACCCATAGACATCCATATTAATCCACAATCAAGAATCAAAACGAGCAAATGCGTTGTCACCCCTGAGGACCATGATGGAATGCCTGCTTTCCAGTAAAAAGGATCTCCAGTTCTCTACACTCACCATACGATAAGCGTGTCCAGAACGTGGTCCTGCCCTGGTCGAGCCGATCCATTCGTGCTGCAACTATAACGTAACTGCAGCGTGGCTCTACCACGTAAAAAATAGACTAGTATCACGGTTCAATGTATTAGACGAAGCACAACTCTGAATTTCTTCTCTGGCTCCTGATCTAATAATAAAGAATCATGTAAATAGTTTTCTTCGCCGTTCGTTATGCGTACAGAAATGAACAGAATAGTCATTCGTTTACAATGTAGGAGTCTTTTAAGCACAATCATTGCGCTTTAACGTTCTTCATCTATTTAACATAATCACTTACCATCGGGGTAGCTAGTCAAACACTGGTTTACTATAGTACAATAAAACTTATTGTACAGTAAGTCTATATGCATGGCAGAAACATTATGTTGATCGTTTTATACTTGGTAGAGCCATGCAGTTATATTAGTGGCATAGTTGTAGCACGAATGTGTACTCGTAGGCTCAACCGGAGAAGGGCCACGCTCTCACGGATTACCAGCGTAAAATAGTAGCTTAGTAGCTTAATGCTGGTGTATTTCGTATGGTGAGTGTAGAACCGGAGACCCTTTTTACTGGAAACGAGGCATTCCATCTTAGTCCTCACGGGTGGCACTGCATCTCATTCTGATTCGTAATCGAGGATAGATGTAGATGTCTATGGGCCACAGCAACCACTTACCATCAGGTGGACTGTGTGCTCGTTTGTCACACCATCCTAAAAAAAAATATTTATCCATACTTTGGACACACTGGTGATTTTTAATAAACCAGGACAGTACACAAGAGATAACATTCATTTTGGGTTTAACAGATCACCATCTCGGGAATACGGCGCACCATCATCTCGTACCGCCATGCCCTCGCCGCAGTACGGGGCTTCAAGAAACCTCGACGGATACTCAGACCGGAGCTACGAGAGCTGTGCAAGAAATTCTTTAGAATTGCTTAATCAGGTAAGAACTACAAAGTCAAGTAAACGAAATATTACAAGTAAGCAAGCACAAGGATATCGAAGCATTAAACAGCGGAGTAAGAAAATCCGCTACCTCATCTCATCCCGTAGGAGTCGTAAGTGGGGATAGAGGGAATCTGAAACAGGATATAGGCAGCAGCATTTTTCTTTTGCCATCCCGCCTTGCAAGCGTGGCAACTATAGCAAAAGCCTACAAGACAATCTAAAGGGGAGGCCAATTAAGGCGCTATTCCTAGCGAACGACCTGCAGCATTCGGTTCTATACATTCCACGCGCTCTCTCTACAATAATATATCGCGTAAGAAATTCGCCCAAATTTTAAAATATTTTCTTTATAAAATCGAATATTTATCTTTTGAAAAAATTAAATAGATCAAAATGTTCATTAATAAATTGCCTATCCATTATTGGCAATCGTAAAATAAAAAAGTTTGGAAAATACAAAAGTGCACGCCTTATAATCCCATTTGATTATATAAAAGAAAAATATCTCTTTTTCTATATTTGAGACGAAAGAAGAGATCCATGAGAATATTTTTTTGTAGAAAAGTACCAGTTGTTTTTTTACATTTTCATTAATTAAAATTAAACGAGAACAAATTACTCAGTGATTTTTTTAAAGAAACCTGTGCGTTGTGATTCTAAACCTAATAAAAAAAGAATTATTTTGATACATTAATTCTAACGACTACGATTAATACAGACTTCCGGGCACCCTCGATAATTTTTTTCAATCAGTTTGTTTTTACACTTAATACAGAAAATTACTTTTAAAAATAATAGAAACATGAAAACGAATGATTTTTCTCGATATATGTGTATTTTCATTATTCTTAAAGTGCGGTAGTTAAAAAATGAAGACATTTTTAGCTCAGTAAATTACTGGATTTCCATTGTTAGCGTATTTTAATAATTTATATTGTTGTAACTAACATGGTGGGTAATTAATTATTTTCATCCTATAAAGTCTGCGGAAACATTAATGTATTAGATTATGTCTAGTTATTTATTTTTGCTTATATTGATAACTAGAATATAAAACTGTTTAAGATAATTATAAGAAATATAAATAATGTTTTATGATGTAAAAACATACGGCTTAATATCCAATTTTATAAAAACTTGTAACGGAAACCACACAAGCAACGCCATCTGTACTTTAGCACTGTTAAATTACAAGCCTATAAAAGACAGATGTCGTCGGTTTGAGCGGCAGCGACAAGCGGCAGCTACGAGCGGCAGTCTTACTAAAACTGTTGAGCAGAGAATACGTACACGGAAGAAGAAAGTAGAAGAAATTGTGAGTAATAATAATAATTATTGTTATACCTTGTTATTTGTGTGTCTAAAATGTACATTGTTATTACTATGAATATCTATAACCTTGTTTAGATTTATGATATTTTATGCAGTTAATAAAATACATGATGTTACTTACGTATTAAGCGACTTTACTTAACACCATTAGGTGAGAGTAGAGCACAACCTCAACGCTTCGCTTATGAGACGTGTAATAATGTTTACTTTATGAGGAGATGTATGTCATCAATAATTTTTATATAATAATATTTTATTATTAATAATTAATTCGCATTTCTGTGGTTTAGTTGTAGGAAGATTCATCAAGTATTTACTCCTTTAAAAAACACCGGCCAAAAGCGTGTCGGGCCACGCTCAGTGTAGCGTTCCGTAGTTTCCCGTCCGTCACAATAAGTGTTCCCACTTATGAGTTTAAAGGGTATCCATATGTTCGCGCTCCAGCAGCGCTCCGCGCTCCTGCAACTGCTCCCGGTAGTGGGTACTGTTGTTTCCATCCGAGTTCAAAATGATTTTCCTATAAAGTCCTTATAAAGTTCTACTTTTCAGATTTTTTTTCATATTTTCTAAACTTATGGTTCAAAAGTTAGAGGGGGGGGGGGACACATTGTTTTTTACTTTTGGAGCGATATTCCGAAATTATTGACATTGTCAAAAAATGATTTTAGTAAACCCCTATTCATTTTTAAATACCTTTTCAACAATATATCACACGTTAGGGTTGAAATTAAAAAAAAAATCACTTCCCACTTTACATATAGGGGGGCTACCCTAATAAAACATTTCTTTCCAATTTTTATTTTACCACTTTGTCGGCGTGATTGATACACATATTGGTACTAAATTTCAGCTTTCTAGTGCTAGCGGTCACAGAAATTAAGCCAGGACGGACAGACGGACAGACAGACATGGCGAAACTATAAGGGTTCTTAGTTGACTACGGAACCCTAAAAACTGGAATTGGCTATTATGGAATCAAGATTGTGTAGAGATGTAATAGGTTTTTTATTAGTAGATATATCATTTTAATAAGAAGTAGATAGCTCCTAAAAACTTCACAAATAACGACTAGCGCTGCGTTTTGCACAAACACGCAAATTAAGGGAATTGATAAATACTACTAAATGTATCAATGCCATTAATTATTCGTTCAATAAAGACTATCGAAGACCACTGCTGAACATACCCGGGGGGTCGCTCCATAGGTTACCTGATTAGGGGAATATTTGCCACAGTTGCCACGCTTGGTGGGCAGGTTGGTAACCGCAGTTTGTTTTATTTTCTAGTCGTTATTAGGAAGACGCTGTTGCCTTCGTATTTCTCTGCCTCACCTCTTGCGACACCCACAGGACGATATGGGGTACTGGATATTCTTACACGCTACTACACGTTCTGTTACTCAAACTTACTAATCAAAATACACAGGAACCAGCGAACTATGAGTTCTCCTACAAAGTGAGTGACTACGAGAGCGGAAGTGACTTTGGCCACGCGGAAAACCGGCAGGACGATAAAGCAGAAGGGGCGTACTTTGTCGTACTTCCTGATGGAACCAAACAGGTACGTTGAAATCATCTTCATCAGCTCTACTGCTTTGGGACCCGAGTAAATTCCACCTATCTATTTCTGCAAACACAAATGCGAATACTATTGTATTTTAGTGTAGTAAGACATACTGAAATACAATATATAAATTTTCACAGTACACGAGCAATTTTAAGTGTTGATTTACCACGTGCTCGACGGTGAAGGAAAACATCATAAAGAAACCTGCATGTCTGAGAAACAAAAAAAAATTTTGAAGACATGTAGAGTTCTCCAACATGCAGTGAGGCAGCAAAGCGGACATTACTTTACCCTTAAACTCTCTCAGAAATGAGAGGAGGCACAGGCGTTCTCTCATTTCTCTTACAGCCTACATACGTCCCACTACGTAGGACGTATGTAGGCTGTAATTTTAACTTTTATAGTAAGATAGTCAGCATTGTAAAAGGTTGTGAATCTAAGTTCTTTCTTTACTGGGAACAAGACATACCATCGTAGTCCTCAGGGGTGACAACGCATCTGCATTATGATTCATCATCGGATACAGATGTATATGTCTATGGGCCACAGCACCCCTTGCCATCAGGTGGAACGTGTGTTCGTTTGTCACCGTTAATCTATAAAACAAATGAATTGAAAAACAAACTTACATTCCACCTGGAACGTGGCAGCAGTCGGGTGTTCACCTGCAACCAACATAAATAAAGAGTTGGCATCAATGAGGACTAAGATGGAATACCTCATGGCCTATTATTATACTAGTTTTTTCTGCATTTATCTACATCTCTTATACACTTTAGATATGGATGATAATAACCCCTGGGTAGGGTGATCGCTACCAAGCTGATTCTAATTTATTGTGTGTTAATTGTAACATACATGATTGTAAGCTGTTATTTAAAAAAACCGCTGGGTTTCTTGCTGGTTCTTCCCAGGATAGAGGTTTTTTTCCGAATCAGTGGTAAATTAAAAAAAGTGACTTTCAATAAGTATTATTTATAATCTATATTGAATAAAAAAGTTTCTGTTTCTGTTTTTGATCTCTTACTTTTTATCCTTGGACTACAGTAGCTAGTTGCTATAATTTGTCAACAAACGAAAGTGTACAAACAAGTGTATTTTTTTTAATTTGTCCTAAAAATTATTTTACCACGTTTTTCACCTAGAATTTCTGATTCTGAGCTATGATCAAAATTTCAAGTCCCTAGGCCATCAGGAATTGTTAGAAATTTGAATTGCAAGACTTCACCCGGAACGGCAGAAAAACTAGAAAGTGACATGATGAAAACGTGCTAATATGAATATATTTTCATGACATGTATTCTGTTCTTTCCAGGTGGTAGAGTACGAGGCTGATGAAGATGGATTCAAGCCAAGGATCTCGGTTATACCAGCCGACACTGCATCTAGCCGCGCAGGTGACTGGCCTTATTGACACAACTTCATAATCCTATATAAAAGACGACAAATTACTGTAAAATTTAATATTTATATAAGTCAAAACTGGCAGTATGGAATAATGAAATAAAAAATAAATAAATTAGAAATGTGTTTTAATTTGTTCTGTAACCAAAGATTATATTTGTTGGCGACGCAAGATAAACATCTCACTAAATCGTTTATTGTTTCTTAACATTATGATGCTCATAGATGTATGGGATCCCGTACCATGCTGCATCAAAATAGAATTTTTTTTATAGACTACACTGATCATATTAACTCCTTTTTGAAAAAAAAAACCTAGGTTTTGGAGTTATTTTATAAAATCAAAAATAACCTAAAAAGTGTGTGAACCGAGAGCAAGGCGTCGTTGAGGCTCTTCCCTTCATACTTGGCAGCTGCGTCGAACACTATTCTCAGCTTCTTCTTAACTGGGTGCACAACAGCGAAGTGGGGTAAGTAGAATGTTCTTCCTTTGTTGGAGGTTTCTGGAGCTATCTCTGCGTATCCCTTCTCAATTAGACTCAGGATCTGCTCCTCGTAGTGTTTTCTTGCTTCTGTTTTTTCTGTAGAACATCCAGTACTTTAGCTTTAGGGACAACCATTTGCAAATGACAGCTGTCTCCCCGAACATTTTCCCATTTACGGCACAGAACTCCACCCTGAAGCAGCAAGCTGTCCCACTGGGCCCAATAGCTTTTAGTGGTCGAACTCATCGCTGAGACGTCGCTCCACTTGGGCTTGGGAGCACTGGCCTTCATCCATTCCAGAATCGGCTTTATGTCCGGATCTTCCTGCTGTGTACATTGTAAGCTGTCCTTCCACTCGTTGCTGAGGTGGTCTGCCCTGAGCATCCTCACGGATACCAGTTCCTTACTCTCTTGCCTAGTACAATGTTTACGTAGTACTTCTTTAACGAGTTTCTAATAAATGATAATAATATCATATGATAGAAAGGTTAGAGAAAATAAAAAATGTAACTAAAATAAAACGAAAAAATGCTAAGTTACTTTAATTTTTTTGTTTTCAGCGCTGTAGCTGTAAGTATGCTGAATCAATTATTCTTGACTAGCGAACCGTCCCGACTTCGCCTGATCTATATATGTGGCGTTATTTAGATTTATGATAATCATCAAAAACATTTATCAATTTTACGATTTCCAAAAAAATCTTACAAGTTTTTGGGATAAAATATAGATAACTTCTGGCATTGCTATCTATCTCTTTGTCAAGTTTCATTACAATCGGTTGAGCCATTTTGAAGATTATATAGATAGCCCGGACAGACAGACGGACAAACATTTCAAAAATGACTATTATTATCTTAATAGCATGCGAATCACCCAAGCTAAATAAAAGGTCGTTATTTCAATATTTACAGACAGACACTTCAATTTTATGTGTACATGTATATGTCGGTATGTATATATATATATATATATATATATATATATATATATATATATATATATATAGTACCCGGTTGACCGAGCTTTGCTCGGTATTTTTCGCTCCGTTTTTTTTTTAATTCGTGTGTTTTGGAAATTATATTTAGATACAAATTACATACTGATGACATACGAATAATATTTTTTGATCGTAGCGACATAATAGAAAAAACTGAACTGGTTATTTGAATAAAAAATCATGAGTGCAATAAGTTTAATTTAAATTTTCGTGTTTTTAAAAAATACTAAAAAAAGGACTCGAAAGAATAGATTTTCTAAAAACAGAAAGGAACTTGAAAGAAAATTAAAAAAAAGTCGGTCGGTCTGGGCCGAACAATGGTATTACGATTTTGTGAGCGCCCAATATAGCAATTAAGCTATTTGTAATCATTAATAAACTGTAAAAATTTACCTTCTTATTCTAACGATATTGTAGCAGTTTTTCATTGCCTAAAACACGGACAAAAAGACATTTTCTAAAAATAAATCCTAGCTAGATCGATTTATTGCCCCCGAAACTCCCTGCATACAAAATTTTATGAAAATCGTTGGAGCCGTTTCCGAGATTCCGATTATATATATATATATATATATATATATATATATATATATATATATATATATATATATATATATATGGATAAGTTTATTGTTATCTTAATAGCATGCGAATAACCCAAGCTCAATAAAAGGTTGTTATTTCAATATTAACAGACAGACACTTCCAATTTATGTATATACTAGCTTCTGCCCGCGACTTCGTATGCGGATCCTGTTGCTTATGCCAGCGACAACGGGGTCGTCAAAATCGAAGATCTGAAACGTCTGATGTTGGTCTTTTTTTTCGACGCTACCAACGACCTATTTTAAACAGACACCTTAAAAATGGACGAACATTATTCCTCTAAAAACAGTAATCTACTAATATTAGTAAGAATTACGATTATAGCTACATATATCCGCGCCATTGGATGCGGATATGAAACTCGGATATTTGCTCCATGTTTATACATATTGCCAATACTATGAGTGGCTAGCGTATCTAAAGGTAATACATAATAGGATGTCACCGCGATCATACTACCACACCAATATCAATAATTCATCATAAGGGTAACCAATCAGACCCAAAAAACGCTCGTTGAGTTTAGAGAGCGTCTCGAACCTTTTAATGATCTAAGATAAGATTTTTCTGCGGCTAGGTGTTACAGTCAACAGCTGTTTTTAAGTGCTCCTATTCATAATTTCAAATTTTATTAATTTCCACAATAGATATGTAAGTGTAAATTATCATCATCATCATCATCACAGCCCTTCACAAGTCCACTGCTGAACATAGGCCTCCCCCAAGTAATGCCACAAAGCACGGTCCTGAGCCACCTGCATCCATCGACTTCCTGCATATCTTACCAGGGCGTCACTCCATCTAGTGGGGGGTCGCCCTACACTACGCCTACCGGTACGAGGCTGCCACTCGAGAACCTTTCTTCCCCATCGGTTATCGGTTCTTCGAGCTATATGGCTATCCTCATTTCTGAGTCTACCACGCAGAGAAACTCCGAGCATAGCCCTCTCCATAGCTCGCTGAGCGACCTTGAGCGTCCTCATACGGCCAGCAGTGAAGGACCACGTCTCTGATCCGTAAGTCACCACTGGCAACACGCACTGGTTGTACACTTTAGTTTTACAGAGATTGAGGTATACCTGACGAGAAGATGTGTCGTAATTTCCCGAACGCTGCCCAGCCGAGTTGAATCCGTCGATTGACCTCTCGGTCGAAGTTGGACTTACCTAGTCGGACTATTTGTCCCAGGTAAACGTACTCATCAACAACTTCGAGCATAGTGCTCCCAACAACTACCGGCATAGGTGTGACATGGACCTTAAACATGATCTTTGTTTTGTCCATGTTCATCTTAAGACCTATCCGTTGGGAGGCACTATTGAGGTCATTGAGCATAGTGCTTAAGTCCTCCAGCGATTCTGCCATAAGGACTATATCGTCGGCAAATCGATGGTGAGTGATGTACTCGCCATTGATGTTAATACCGTATCCTTTCCAATCCAGTAGCTTGAAAACGTCTTCCAAAGCAGCGGTGAAGAGTTTCGGGGATATAACGTCACCCTGTCTTACACCTCTCTGCAGTTGGATAGGTTTCGAGCTCTGGTTCTGTACTCGGATAGCCATCGTAGCCCTACTGTACAAACACTTCAGCACTTCGATATACCGACAGTCAACTTGGCACCGCTGAAGGGACTGCAGCACCGCCCAAATTTCGACGGAATCAAAGGCTTTCTCATAGTCCACATACGCCAGGCAAAGTGGCAAATTGTACTCTTCAGTCTTCTGTACAATCTGCCGCAGGGTATGTATGTGGTCTATGGTACTGAAGCCTTTTCGGAAACCGGCTTCTAATGATCGTATTGTAGTAATTATCGTTGCATTATATATATCTTTTTAGTTTCATTGACTTAGCTAAACTACTAAGGGTTTAATATTGTTTATTATTTACTTTTTATAATAAGAATAAAGCAGCTAATAATAGTATTATAATATTGTTGGTAATAAAGTAGGTAGAAAAATATAATAAACACTTGCAACATATTTATTTATCTATGAAACAAACTGTTATTTTGTTACTTTGTAAAGATAAAGAATATTGTTGTAGGTAATTACGATATGCCAAGTACAGGCAAAGGTATTATACCTTGCATCCTAGTGTGTTTTAATGTTTCTAAAATACTGTTAGCAAACGGATGTTATTTTATATCATGACTAAATTTTACAATTTTTACTATATCCCTGTTAACATTGATTTCAAGAAATGATTTGGTTACACAGACACTAACAAATTAAACGTTTTGATTTTGTTTTCGTTGGGAAAGACTAACTGTGGACTTATTAGTTTAATGTTGATGTTTTGTTATATCCTGCTTCTGTATTTACTTGTATAATAGTGTATTTTAATGTTCTATTAATTTAAGTTTATTTTTAAAAAAACAGTGCTTGTTATCTTTCAGTCAACTTATGGGATAGAGCAGTGATAGTGCAGTAGTTGATTTTCTGGTTTATATGTATATCGTTGTAGATATTTTATACTTAGACTTTGTTTTATCTCTTAATATATTTAATATTTAATATTTTGTTATTATCTAATATACATATTATATATAAATCTATTTAGAAGTTAATAATGTCTGATGATGAATCTTTTTATTCCATTTATATTTCAGATTCCTCATACGCCTCTGGTAATGATCTTACAGATAATTTACTTCCCCTTACGCGATCAGTTATGTAATATTTTTCTGCCTCATAAAAATATTTTAATGTTTGTCATATTAATTAATGCACAGAGCATTCCAAGTCATTTTTCCTACTTAGAAGAAGCATTCTCACTAGACTGTATCGATGCTATCTTAATATCTGAGAGTTGGCTTAAACCATCTATTATGTCGAGTTTGTACCCGTTACCCAATTTCATTCTTATACGCAATGATCGGACCGAGAAGGGGGGAGGTGGTGTCGCTATATACCTACGAAAAAAATATTCCTTATAAAGTTGTTCTATCTTCCCCCTCCCCATTTTCTGCCACTGCTGAGTTTTTATTTCTAGAAATAAACATTATGGGTGCTAGGGCAGTTTTAGGTGTTGTATATTGTCCTCCTTCTGTGGATTATTTTACCTCACTTGAGACGGCTCTTGACACCATTGGATCTGAGTACATACATTGCATGATAATGGGTGATTTCAACACTGATTTGTTAAAAAATACTTCTCGCTCCCAAAAACTTCGAACAATCATTGAATCAGTCGAACTCTGCATTCTCCCATTGGCTGCAACTCATAGAAATACTGACACTGATGATTCGTTGATTGACCTCATCATTACTTCCTCTTCTGATCGCGTGATTCAGTTTGGGCAGCTCTCTGCTCCTTGTTTCTCACGTCACGACTTGATTTATTTTTCATATACACTTAAATCTCCAAAACAGAAACCTATTTTTCTGCAGTTACGCAATTTTTCAAGGATAAATATCGAGAGTCTCAGGAGAGACGCATCTTCAATTGATTTTGGCCCTTTGGTGGCAGCTTCTAACGTCGATGATAAAATATCCTTTCTAAATAATAGCATTCTGAATCTGTATAATATTCATGCTCCGGTACATTATGTAAAAGTTAAGCGTCCTCCTGCTCCCTGGATGAATAAAGGGGTACAAGTGGCAATGGCGCGGCGAGATCGGGCTTTCCAGAAGTTTAAAAAGAATCGCTCAGAAAAAAATTGGTCTAACTTTAAAACGCTAAGAAACAGATGCAATCAGGTGGTACGAAATGCTAAACGCCGCTACATTCATGATAAAATAACTAATTCTTCGCCCACTGATTTGTGGAAATTCCTGAAGTCTATCGGAATTAATAAATCTAATTCTCCGGAATATGGCGCCTCTCTCAATTTGGATGACATTAATCGTCACTTTGTTTCTATTACTTCATTGGACCCTCAAGTCCGTTCTCAAACTATTGCTTCTATAGAATCAATGCAGCCTCTCCGGATCCCTGACTTTTGTTTCTCCCCTGTTACTCAGGATGAAATTAAAAAAGCTCTGTTAGCCATTAAATCCAAGGCTGTGGGTTTTGATGAAATTAGTAAGCAAATGGTGTCTATGATTCTTGAGTACCTTATTCCAGCTATAACACACATTATAAATTATTCTCTGGACTCAGGTCAATACCCTTCTGCATGGAAAAAAGCTTTTGTAAGACCTCTTCCTAAAATACCTAATCCTGTTTTCCCTAACCATTTTCGTCCTATTTCAATTCTCCCATACCTCTCTAAAGTTCGGAAGCCTGTGTTTTTAAGCAAATATCTGTATTCGCTGCAAAACATAACCTGCTGAATGAATTTCAACCGGGGTTTTGCTCAGGTCACAGTACTACCACTTCGCTTATCATAGTCACAGACGATATAAGAAAGGGCTTAGATGAGCAATAACTAACAGTGGTGGTGCTTATTGACTTTTCAAACGCTTTCAACACAGTGGATCATGGTATCCTCCTATCCATCCTTAAACACCTTAAATTTTCATCCCCACGGAATGGTTTTCTTCTTATATTCGCGGTCGCCAGCAATCGGTTCGCTCGGGTCAGCGATTTTCTGCGTGGGCTGAAATTGAATCTGGTGTGCCGCAAGGCGGAATACTTTCTCCTATTATGTTTTCCTTATTTATAAATTCTATCTCCTCAGTTCTAGATTGTTCGTACCATCTGTATGCGGATGATCTCCAGCTCTATGTACAGTCAAGCTTAAATAATCTTAACTTTGTAATACACAAACTAAATGATAACCTGGAAGCCATAAGAGAATGGTCATGTAAATATGGCGTTTCTATTAATCCTGCCAAATGCAAAGTTATAATATTCGGAAGTTCGCAATTATTGGCTAAGGTTGATTATGGAAATCTCTCTCCTGTAATTTATAATGGAAGTTTGATTCCATATTGTGATTCCATAAAAAATCTTGGCCTGTACATGGATAAAACTATGACCTGGAAATTGCAGATCTCTGAAGTTAGTCGTAAAGTTGTTGCTACCTTGCGTTTCCTTTATCGTCTTAAAAATTTCCTACCTTTCAAAACCAAGCTTACGCTGGCTCATTCCCTTATTCTACCTATTATCGACTATGCCGATGTATGTTACCCAGATCTGTCAGAAAATCTTCAAACAAGTTGGAGCGCCTTCTTAATAATTCCATAAGATTTATTTTTGGTTTACGTAAGTATGACCACATATCATCCTATCGTTCAAAGCTTAAATGGCTACCTATACGTCAAAGGCGATGCTCTAGAATTTTACTTGTACTTTATTCAATTTTAAACGATCCAAGGTCGCCTTCTTATCTTAAGGATAATTTTCATTTTTTTCACCCGATCGACGATCGAACATCCCGACGGTCAAACCGTCTGAGGTTAAGGTTTCCACAGCATAAGTCAAATTATTTTAGGTCGTCTTCTACGATACAAGCTATACAACTTTGGAACACCCTCCCCAACGATATTAAGAATGCCACTAATAAAAAAGTTTTCAAAGTTCTTCTCCGAGAACATTACCTGAAGTAAACTACTAATTAACATTATTTTCCTTAATTTTTGTCTTTCTTTTCTTCTTTTTTTACTTCAAATACTTATTTCATTATATATTATTCAAACATCATATTACATATATCATTCATTTGGATATTTATTTACGAAGTTTATAAGCATGTATATATATTATATATATGTATGTATGTATTATTGTATGTATATTTATACTATATGTGTGTATATTTAAATGTAAAGTGTATGTATGTACTTTGCATATATGAACATATATATATATATATATATATATATATATATATATATATATATATATATTAATGTATGTACATATTTTAAACTAATTATTTACGTATAATGGTCGCACCTGCCAACAATTGTCCTTGGCACCCAGGGTTGACTGGCAGAGAATGCCACATGGCATTAAGTCCGCCCTATGTACCCCTTTAGCTTAAGGTGTTACATGTAAGTTTTTAAATAAATAAATAAATAAGATTCAATTCATGACAGACACTATTGCTCAAGCTCATGTGGTTGTGAATCAATTAGGTAAGTGATAGAAAAAATAAAACAAACAAGTCCATTTGGGTTTTGTAATTGCGATTTAAAGTCAAAAATATTTATTTAAAATACATTTACTTGAATCATTCATCATACTCCTGAAAAAAATCATCTAAAGCCGTTGCTGGCGCAGTTACGTCATTATACCGTCCCCAGCTCAAATACCACACTATCGTCATTATATGAGCACAGCAGCCTCCTGTTCGTTTACTGACGAGGAAGCTGCAGCAATAACCTACTATGGTTTGTAATATGTAGGCCGAAAAGGCTTCAGTACCATAGACCACGTATTGTACAGAAGATCGAAGAATACAATCTGCCGCTTTTTCTTGCGTATGTGGACTACGAAAAGGCCTTTGATTCCGTCGAAAGTTGGGCGGTGCTACAGTTTGTTTAGCGGTGCCAAGTTGACTGGTGGTATATCGAAGTGCTGAAGTGTTTATACGGTACGGCTACGATGGCTATCCGAGTACAGAACCAGAGTACAAAACCTTGGATAGGTTTCGTACTCTGGTTCTACTACAGACAGGTGTGAGACAGGGTGAGGTTATATACCCGATACTCCACCGTTGTATTGGAAGACGTTTTCAAGCTAGTGAACTGGAAACGATACAGTATTTAACATCAATGGTGATTACATCACTCACCTTTGATTTGCCGACGATATAGTCCTTATGGCAAAATCGCTGGAGGACCTAAGCACTATGTTCAATAACCTCAATAGTGTCTCCCAATAAGATGAACATGGATAAAACAAAGATCTTGTGTAACGTCCATGCCACACCTATGCCGGTAGTTGTTGGAAGTATTAAGTTGTTGACGAATACGTTTACCTGGGACAAATAGTCCGACTAAGTAAGTACAACTTCGACCGAGAGGTCGATCGACGAATTCAACTCGGCCGGGCAGCGTTCGGTAAATTACGACATAATATCTTCTCGTCAGGTATACCTCAAAACCTTAAAGCAAGATCATACAACCAGTACGTGTTGTCGGTGACGACTTATGAATCTCAGACATTGTCCTTCAGTGCTGGCCGTATTAAGACGCCCAAGGTCGCTCAGTGAGCTATGGAGAAGGCTATGCTCAGGGTTACTCTGCTTTATAAAGTTAGAAATGAAGATATCCGCCGTAAAATCAAAGTGACTGACTTAGACCAACGGATTAATAAGCTGAAGTGCCAATGGGCCGGCCATATAGCTCGAAGAACCGATAAACGATGGGGAAGAAAGGTTCTCGAGTGGCAGCCTCGTACCGGTAGGCGTAGTGTAGGGCGACCCCCCACTAGATGGAGTGACGACCTGGTAAGACATGCAGGAAGTCGACGGGTGCAGGTGGCTCAAGACCGTTTTTGTGGCATTCCTTGGGGGAGGCCTATGTTCAGCAGTGGGCTTGTAAAGGTCTGTAACGAAAATGATGATGATGATATGGATTCACCGGTATACTAGTAGACTTGATGTAGACTGAAATAGTGCCATTGCTTGAACGCTACGATAAAAAACTATATTATCAACAAAACATGTGCATATGTTGCTTTCCCCTGCAATATCGCCGACAAATGGTTTTACGGATACAGTAAAACGAATAACACAGTTTTATGCATTAAAATAACTCACGTGTATTTTATTACAGAACTGTTGGCTGTACAATAGAACTCAGTTGATCCTTAAAAATGTAAGTAGACTCTCAGTTATATTGTTCAGAAGTACCAGGATTTTAATTACCACTTAAATGCCATTTAAGGTCACTAAAACAGCTCAAAGCTGTATAAGGGATTTACGGTATATGATAATGGTACAAGTTTATGCTATTAAGCAGCATTAGGCATCATTTTACTACTTAAAAATTGCTATTGTTGACCCTAAGGCACTAAAACTGCTGAAAGCTGAATAGCGGATTTATGTGGAATTATAATGGTTCATGTTTGTACTATTAAACAGACATGCCTTTAGTGGCGATGTAAGAATATTCCCGACTCCATATTACTGTCCCGTGGGCCCGTGGGTGTCGGAAGAGGCGACAGAGAACAACTGAAACAGGAGATGAGCAGAACCATCTTTCCAATAACAACCACCATTAGTTAGTGGTGATGTAAGAATATTCTCGACTCCATATTACTGTCCCGTGGTTGTCGGAAGAGGCGACAGAGAACTACTGAAACAGGAGATGAGCAGAACCATCTTTCCAATAACAACCACCATTAGTTAGTGGTGATGTAAGAATATTCTCGACTCCATATTACTGACCCGTGGTTGTCGGAAGAGGCGACAGAGAACTACTGAAACAGGAGATGAGCAGAACCACCTTTCCAATAACAACCACCATTAGTTAGTGGTGATGTAAGAATATTCCCGACTCCATATTACTGCGTCCCGTGGGTGTCGGAAGAGGCGACAGAGAACAACTGAAACAGGAGATGAGCAGAACCATCTTTCCAATAACAACCACCATTAGTTAGTGGTGATGTAAGAATATTCCCGACTCCATATTACTGACCCGTGCCCGTGGGTGTCGGAAGAGGCGACAGAGAAAAACTGAAACAGGAGATGAGCAGAACCATCTTTCCAATAACAACCACCATTAGTTAGTGGTGATGTAAGAATATTCCCGACTCCATATTACTGACCCTGCCCGTGGGTGTCGGAAGAGGCGACAGAGAACTACTGAAACAGGAGATGAGCAGAAACATCTTTCCAATAACAACCACCATTAGTTAGTGGTGATGTAAGAATATTCCCGACTCCATATTACTGTCCCCCCGTGGGTGTCGGAAGAGGCGACAGAGAACAACTGAAACAGGAGATGAGCAGAACCATCTTTCCAATAACAACCACCATTAGTTAGTGGTGATGTAAGAATATTCCCGACTCCATATTACTGTCCCGCCCGTGGGTGTCGGAAGAGGCGACAGAGAACAACTGAAACAGGAGATGAGCAGAACCATCTTTCCAATAACAACCACCATTAGTTAGTGGTGATGTAAGAATATTCCCGACTCCATATTACTGTCCCGCCCGTGGGTGTCGGAAGAGGCGACAGAGAACAACTGAAACAGGAGATGAGCAGAACCATCTTTCCAATAACAACCACCATTAGTTAGTGGTGATGTAAGAATATTCTCGACTCCATATTACTGTCCCGTGGGCCCGTGGGTGTCGGAAGAGGCGACAGAGAACTACTGAAACAGGAGATGAGCAGAACCATCTTTCCAATAACAACCACCATTAGTTAGTGGTGATGTAAGAATATTCCCGACTCCATATTACTGTCCCGTGGGTGTCGGAAGAGGCGACAGAGAAATACTGAAACAGGAGATGAGCAGAACCATCTTTCCAATAACAACCACCATTAGTTAGTGGTGATGTAAGAATATTCCCGACTCCATATTACTGTCCCGTGGGTGTCGGAAGAGGCGACAGAGAACAACTGAAACAGGAGATGAGCAGAACCATCTTTCCAATAACAACCACCATTAGTTAGTGGTGATGTAAGAATATTCCCGACTCCATATTACTGTCCCCCCGTGGGTGTCGGAAGAGGCGACAGAGAACAACTGAAACAGGAGATGAGCAGAACCATCTTTCCAATAACAACCACCATTAGTTAGTGGTGATGTAAGAATATTCCCGACTCCATATTACTGTCCCGTGGGTGTCGGAAGAGGCGACAGAGAACAACTGAAACAGGAGATGAGCAGAACCATCTTTCCAATAACAACCACCATTAGTTAGTGGTGATGTAAGAATATTCCCGACTCCATATTACTGTCCCGCCCGTGGGTGTCGGAAGAGGCGACAGAGAAATACTGAAACAGGAGATGAGCAGAACCATCTTTCCAATAACAACCACCATTAGTTAGTGGTGATGTAAGAATATTCCCGACTCCATATTACTGTCCCGTGGGTGTCGGAAGAGGCGACAGAGAAAAACTGAAACAGGAGATGAGCAGAACCATCTTTCCAATAACAACCACCATTAGTTAGTGGTGATGTAAGAATATTCTCGACTCCATATTACTGACGTCCCGTGGGTGTCGGAAGAGGCGACAGAGAAATACTGAAACAGGAGATGAGCAGAACCATCTTTCCAATAACAACTTAAAATTAAAAAAAAAACTGTGGTTATCTACCCGATTGCCAAGCGTGGCAGTTATGGCAAAATCTCCTCTATGATACAATTTATGGGGGAGGCCTATAATTCAACCGTGAACTTTTATAGGTTGTATTGGATGAATGGATGTAACGAAAACTAAAGAATGTCAATATAATAAAATAAATCTGCACCATAAGCCGTTAAAACCACTTGTGTAAAAATTAATCGATTAAAAAAAAATAAGTTCATTAACTCTTTATCTTTCTGACAATCTGCTTTTTATATAATTTATATGTTCAATATGATTTTTAGGTACGATTTCATGCGGCAAAACCTTTGACAGCACTTTGCAATTAAGAGGATAGAGTAAGTCAGCTCAAACTCTAATTTCGCCCCCACTTCCCCGCGCGTCGTATGCTATGTACCGACATGTTTGTAATCACTAATACTGAAGTAGATAGGTCGTTAGATACTTATTTCATTAGGTTTATCATATTTATGCCTGTTTCTTAACGCCAACCCAGTCGCTTCTTATTTTTATAACAGTTATTTCCCATTTTAATTTTACGTCGTCCTGTTGCGTAATGTGTATTTTGATCGTAAGCGACACAACTTCTCCCTTCAAAAGCCGGATCGATACTAACGGGGCAACAGGAATCAAGCTTACGCGCCGATAGTTTAGGTAATTTCTTTTTACAGTGAAAATAATGGTATTTTAAAAAAAGTTAATAACATAAGCACTCCTTTATAGTTAGTTCAGTTAGTATGCAAAGTTTCATGATCTTATTTAAAGTATTTTATGAATAACAGCGGTTTATTGTTCAGTTTGGAGGTAACTTTGGATTTTTTTTTCTATCGAGAAAATTTTACGGAATCGTGTTTTCGTCTAACATAGTCCTTAACATTAATCCTCAACTTTACCATATATTTATTTCAAAATTAATGCTGCAATACTTTCGGCATAACGGAGGATCTTGCTAAGCCATTTGAGATTATATTTCCCCTTAAGCACGTAATAATGCAATTTAAAAAATCAATTAAAACAAAAGTCTTTGTAAGTGTTCATTTCTTACAATGAAAAATATCCAGATTTAATTTATTTCCTTGTATTTTAAGCATATTCTGTAAAACGGACTATGAACTAAAATATTGAGATTATGGCTAAGTAAAATATGGTGTGTAAAGTTAATGTTAATGTAATCCATTTTTTTAAATTGAAATACATAAGTAAACTGAAAAGTAAAAAAGTAAGTCTTTTCTGAGACGGAGCAATTAAAGGCCTTCTACACGGTCGGGACCAACCACCAACCGTCGTGATTTGGTCGGGTCAACCGATTTTTGTATTCATTTCATTCTACACGGTCGGGTGGTTGACTAAACTTGTCAGTTGTTTCTGGTATTTAAAGAGTAAATACGTAAGGTATACGTATACGTAAGGAATACCTATGAGAGGCAGCAAGTGAGAAAAACCTTAATGGATTATTTTACTTAATACAACTGGCAAAGTATGCTTTCAACACAAAATTGTTGAAATAGTCATGGAAAGAAGAGAATATAATTGTTTATGGTATTTCTTTATAAATTTGGGCATTATTGGTGGGAGAGGGCAGGGTGAAGAGGGGAGGGACGAGAAACTCACCCTTAAAGGGTAAACCTCCCCCCTTGTTTATACTCAAATAGAAACATTTAAGTTTAACTTTTTTGCTTTAAAAATTGGTAAAGACCAATTTTTGATTTATAGCACCCAACTGACAAGTAGGAACCAATTTTGTTTACATTTAAGTAACCCAATTTTATTTTAAAATAAAATATTCATTGACTTACGGTCTATTTACTAAAAATCATCAATCACCTATCTAGTGGATAATAGAAACTAGACGAAAACCATATGAATCTTAGAATTTTGTAATTTCGTAAGATAGTTTTGTAATTTGGTTTTATGATTTTGTAATTAAACACTATACTATACGAAATCTAACTTTTGTCTTCTTTTATTTGAGAAAATATAGCGCCTTTATCTATTTTAGGAGCAAAGTATGTCAAAGTAAAATTTGCCTTAAAAATTTGTTTAAGCAATTTTTCAAAATATTAAAATAAGGTACTCACTTCATGCAGGTATAATATATTCGCTGTCACTGGACAGCGTGTCCAACCCACATCTCGATTGCTCATCTTTCTTATCAAGGATAGGCAGCAACAAATTAAAATACCAAAGGTTAGGAACATGGACATCATTGGCTCCTGCTCCCGTTCGTTTTAATTCTTTAACCTAAAAAATAACAAGACAAAGATAGGCTTAGTTATCGTGCAGCCCTTTTGTTTTTATTATAAGTATTTAAAGATTATTTAATTACAGTTAATGATGAATAGAAAATTGTGTATTTTTCGTTTAAAAGTAATGTTAGAAGTTTATCTACTAAAATCATTATCTACATTAAAAATGGAAGTAAACTAATGCTTTATTTGTCTGTGAAATTAAGTAAAGACTAAAATAATTGGTATTAATTACTATAATGTCATCGGGAAAAAAATTGCTATAATGTCATCGGGATAAACTTCTTTATTTGAAACAAATAGTACAGTAGGTACCTATTATAAAAAATCACCTTTTTGTACTCTCTCTTAAAAGCCGATCGCATGTGCTCAATCTTTTTCTTTGTTGCAGCGAAGTTTGCCTCGGGTTCAATTTCTTGAAGCTTGTCCTTGAAAAGCTCCCATGCTTGCATTTTTATATTTCTGTCTTTATATGACTCCGATCCAATATCCCAAAGACATGGTAAATCACAGTACAATGACGAGAATTCGGTCAGGACCTCACGTTCTTTGCTTCCGTTCGTATCCATAGTGCCGTTAAACATTCGCCTGCGACGACTGCCAAGGTGCCAAGCGCGCACTGAGGCGCTGTCGTCAGCCAACAGCTTTCCGCACGGTCGGCGTCCACCAAGGACCCGACGTGTCGTGAGAGATGCGCTAGCGACCAAGGTCGTCGGACATCAACCAAAATATTGGTCAGACAACCGATGTCTACACTGTCCATTTTTACATCAACCCGACCAAGGTCATGACGGTTGGTGGTTGGTCCCGACCATGTAGTGTTACGCGCTGACCCGTGTTTGGTGTCGGGTTTTACTGGTCCTCGAACCTCAGACATGCAGACTTTCTCCTGAAGTATGCTCCACCCGAGTACGTGGTTAACCAGTACTTAAAATTGCAATTAACAATCGTTAAAAAAATTAAGGAACGATCACAATTACGACATAACTACTCGTACTCACATACCCGAAATAATATTTCGGATATATGAGTGTGAGTTGTGACACTTTTTTTAATTCAAAATACAGCAGAAGCCACACATGGTTTCATTGCTATGGTCTATTAACTATAAACTATTACCTTGTATAAACTATTATTGATAATAATGGTAGATTTATATATTTATTAACTAATCAGCTTATCTCTAAGTATATTAATAAATATATAAATTTGAGATAAATCAGGTATAAACACATCAGAACATGCAATTTACTGTAATTGTGTTATCACCTAATACTATCAATATATTATTATATACTTGTTGGCTTCAGCTGAGATTCAAACACGTATCCTGACATACAATGTATTTATTGTAAACACTTGGCTACGCGATCTTATTAAATAAAGAGAATACATTATTTTGAAAATAAACCAAACTCGTGTTTCGATTGGGTTATGTTTTCAATTATTTTCCCCACATAACTGTGATGATTTAGTTGAAAAACTTTCATAAGATTTAAAGTAACAAAGCTAGGCTTATAACATAGAGTCTAGTTGGAGTTTATCTTAGCAGGTGGGCCAAGGAGAGCATGGCAATTAAGGACAAGGACGTGATAGACCCGAACTAGATCAGGTGTGTGTGGACCGTCACGATGTTCATGGTATTTTGTAAGGGGCCATTCTTCAATCACGTGAGGTTTTTAGCCCACTGTCATACCCCTCCCTCCCCTTTGCTGATACGTCGTGAGGTTTTAGGCTACCGCTCCCTTGTCCGAGCATAATTTTTTTAAATTAAAAATATTAGATATTTGTAGAATCTGTTGTAATAAAAAATTGGATTCTGAAAAACAGCGAATATTAATGAAATTGAAAATTAAGTTAAAAAAAGAAAGAAGTAAGTTTATTTGGCACACACATTATAACACAGAAAATATAAATCAAATAAAACAGAAAAATATATTTTTCATCTTAACAAATACATTTAAAAAAGAAATTACTTAATATGCACCAAAATGGTCTCGACTCAGCTTGAAGTAACGAATTGACGATATACAACAATTCATAACGCTGATTTTCAGTGGAGCTAGGAGTGTGAGGCATATGACAAACAACGGCAAGTAAAAAAAATAAACATAAGTTGGTAATTATAAAATATTTTACACATAACACGTTAAATTACTTACATTCTTTAAGAAATGTAAGCGTCTTTGTCACATAATCCCATCCCCCATCGTAATTATTCGTGGTTTTTTTCTGATCCCCTCCTCCCCGTTTCCTATTCGAACCTCACGTGATTTAAGGATCACCCCTAAGGAGTTTACAATATGAAGCCACGACGTAGCTTACATACGTTCGTACCCAGCTGCCCTCTGATTTACAGCTAAGTAATTGACACCATTATTAATAATATTTACACCGTGCAAACTTAAATTTGCAAATTTTATTATAGCTGCAGCGTGACTTTACCACGTAGGCGTATTCAGCAGTTGATTAAAAAAGTATCAAAATTGCTCATGGTACTACGGTCGCCAATGCAATTAAGGCAAATCCCCTAAAGTGGAATAAGTTGACCTCTAGCAGTGGACTGTTACCTTCTGTTAAAGAAGATGAAGTAATATACCAGTAAAAATCAGGTTGACCGCTACTGCCCCATATCGTCCCGTGGGTGTCGCAAGAGGCGACAGAGGGAAACTGAAGCTGAAGATAGACAGCAGCAGCATCTTCCTGACAACACCTCAAAATCAAAATTATAAAAAGTTCGACTGCCAATCTGTCTGCCAAGCGTGTAAGCGGTGACTATGACAAAATCACTGCTATATAGTCTATGGGGGAGGCATAGGTTCAGCATTAAACTTTTATAAGCTGTAATAGAGGAGAGGAAAATAGGCATGTGTCAATCATGCATGATTCGTTCATTTGAGCTGGTACACATAAAAGTATCGATGGTTCATTCATTTGTTTTTGAATGTTACAACCAATCACAAATAATTGACGGTACCTTTTTTACTCGAGATTTGTATGAATTGTGAATGAGCCGAAAACCGACCGAATCCCGAATGATCTGAACAAACAGGCCCATCGAATAAACAATTCAGACTGCACAGTATCGGGAGTATTTATTATTTAAGGATTTTTTATTATAATTTATTTGTTGCATCTATGAGTTCAAAATATCATTTCGTAGAGTTCACTAAAAATAACACTTCAAAAGATTTCATAGCAAAAGATTTATTTAATATGATAATTTTCAACGACCTTATATAAGTATAAGATAGGTAAAAGTTTAATTTTGTAGCAAATAAATGTTACAACCCCTATTTTTAGACATGTAAAGTAAGATGAATTTGTGTATTGTTAAAAATGAAATTTATAAATAAACAAATTTATTAAATATTTAAAATATATTGAATAAAGTTACCAATCAAAGTCAAAGCCAATCAATTGAATCACTTGTGGTTTTTGTGTTAATGACATCTAGCGTCGATTGTACTTGCCACCTTGAAAGTCAATAAGTTTTAGTTCGGTAAAATGACTTTGTGAGATCCATTGAAAACAGAAAATTTTGTATTTGAGATTTGTAATAGCGCCATCTACTACATGCTATAGGTAATAAAGTCATTCGACGCGATGAGCAATCGAGATGTGGGGTGGACACGCTGTCCAGTGATGAAGTGAGTACCTTATTTTAACCACTCAAGACTTTGACAGTTCATTAAACCAATTTTAGTCAAATTTTACTTTGACATACTTTGCTCCTAAAATAGATAAAGGCGCTATATTTTCTCAAAATAAAAGAAGACAAAAGTTAGATTTCGTATAGTATAGTGTTTAATTACAAAATCATAAAACCAAATTACAAAACTGTCTTACAAAATTACAAAATTCTAAGATTCATATGGTTTTCGTCTAGTTTCTATTATCCACTAGATAGGTGATTGATGATTTTTAGTAAATAGACCGTAAGTCAATGAATATTTTATTTTAAAATAAAATTGGGTTACTTATATGTAAACAAAATTGGTTCCTACTTGCCAGTTGGGTGCTATACATTGATTTATATAACCCTAGATCAGTAATAACCGCGCCAAAGCGTTGCCACTGCACATATGGCCACAGCCATATGCCTAGCTAACGTGAGTTCATTGTTCAATGTGACGCCGACAGAGTTGAGTCGCGACAAAAATGGGTAAATGTGTAGTGAAAGAATGCTATTCAAGGTCACAAAAACGTAATAAATCAAGCGTCATCACTTTCAACACATAATTTTTAGTTCTTGTTTTCATATAAACGTAAAAAAACCTCAAATAATTAAATAAAATTATCGAATATCGCCATTTAGGTTCAATGTTGCCACTTTTCCGCATTTGTGATTATCCTACATTAATGGGAGACTAATAATTAATGGAGTACGTTAATTTGTTACCTCTGATTTTAAATATTTTGGAAGTTATAGTAAAAACTACGTTTTAACTTTCATACAAAAGAATTAATTATTCTTATTTTAGTTTATTCATGAATTATCTATTAAATATATTTTATTACCTATTTTATATTAATAATTTTATATTATTTATAATTTCATATAAATTTTATATTAATTATATTTTATTAGATACCTATTTTATATTGTTTGATTTATTAGAACCATAAAAATACGTTTTATTTCATCATTATGTTTACTTCTATTCATCTGATAAGCTTTGTATCCCTTTTTTTCTAAGGGGACGTAATAATGATTTTAAAATAAAATATACTTTTTTAATACAAAAACAATTAACTGCAGCTTAAAAAAAAAAACTACAAAATTCTAAGATCCGTATGGTTTTCGTCTAGTTTCTATTATCCACTAGATAGGTGATTGATGATTTTTAGTAAATAGACCGTAAGTCAATGAATATTTTATTTTAAAATAAAATTGGGTTACTTAAATGTAAACAAAATTGGTTCCTACTTGTCAGTTGAGTGCTATAAATCAAAAATTGGTCTTTACTAATTTTTAAAGCAAAAGTTAAACTCAAATGTTTCTATTTGAGTATAAACAAGGGCCTCTTCAATCCACTTTTCGCCTCTCTGGGAGACAGAACGTGACGGGTGGCGAACCTCGTCGCCGGTTTTCCTCCCGGAGATTCTTCGCACCCCTGCCCCATTAAAAATTAAGAATGAATGCGGAAAGACTGACAAAGCAAATATATGTTGCAGAAGTGAATGGAAGAGTCGGAAAGGGACGTCCTAGGCGGAAGTTTGTCGACCAAATTGGCGATATACTAAAAATGGGCCAAATTAAGAGTACCCTTAACCGACGAGCATGTATGCGTAGGTATATGGATGTGGAAGAGGCGAGAAAGGTATGCCAGGATCGTGCTAAATGGAAGTCTGTAGTCTCTGCCTACCCCTCTGGGTGACAGGCGTGAGTGTTTATGTTATGTTATGTTATGTTTTTATAAACAAGGGGGGAGGTTTACCCTTTAAGGGTGAGTTTCTCGTCCCTCCCCTCATCCCCCTGCCCTCCCCGCCAATAATGCCCAAATTTATAAAGAAATACCATAAACAATTATATTCTCTTCTTTCCATGACTATTTCAACAATTTTGTGTTAAAAGCATACTTTGCCAGTTGTATTAAGTAAAATAATCCATTAAGGTTTTTCTCACTTGCTGCCTCTCATAGGTATTCCTTACGTATACGTATACCTTACGTATTTACTCTTTAAATACCAGAAACAACCACCCGACTGACGCCATGAATACAAAAATCGGTTGACCCGACCAAATCACGACGGTTGGTGGTTGGTCCCGACCGTGTAGAAGGCCTTTAATTGCTCCGTCTCAGAAAAGACTTACTTTTTTACTTTTCAGTTTACTTATGTATTTCAATTTTAAAAAAATGGATTACATTAACATTAATTTTACACACCATATTTTACTTAGCCATAATCTCAATATTTTAGTTCATAGTCCGTTTTACAGAATATGCTTAAAATACATGGAGCTATAAAATAAATTAAATCTGGATATTTTTCATTGTAAGAAATGAACACTTACAAAGACTTTTGTTTTAATTGATTTTTTAAATTGCATTATTACGTGCTTAATTGCAAAGTGCTGTCAAAGGTTTTGCCGCATGGAATCGTATCTAAAAATCATATTTGTCGGCGACAAGCATATAATTTACCAAGTACTTTATTTTAAGACTATTATAATTTCTCAATTAGTGTAATTAGCTTATTAACTCTTATTAGAATATAAGTTAAATATAATTGCAAAATCGAAGGGTTAGCCTTTAATTATAATTTTGTAAGGAAGTTTTTAAGCAAGAATTTGTATTGTAAATACTTATAAAAATTTAAGTTTTGTTTAACGCTTAAAAACTGGTGTTAGATTAAAGGTTTATACATAACATAATGTAAACAAAAAGAAATAAGTGGATTAGACATCTGTTTTAATAAATATAAGACAAAATGTATAGTAAATTAGCAGTTTCGTAGGGTTTTTGTTCTATAAATTTTGTATAGAGGACTTAATAGTTTTATATTATTATTTTATATTATAGAACATAACTAGAGCAATCTAACAATATATAATTTGTAAGGGTTTTTTGAAAATTTTCAATAAATAAAGGCTCCTAAGGTTTCGGCTCGAAGTAAAAACAACTCGCGAGATAGGGAAAACCGCGCTAACGCCCGTACGGTAACGCCGGCGGGTATATAAGCCGAGCAAATTTCGGCTCAAATCGCAGCAGGAAGAAGTCGCAGCCTCCTCGGGCTGTCACCTCTACCCCGACACCAGGACCAGCAGCCTCGCAGGCGCAGGTTACTCAGGAGACCACCAAAAAGGGCGTGGGTAGAGTACAAGAAAGGGCTCTACCTGAAGATAGAGCCCGCTCTACGCATAGAGCGCGCTCTACCCAGAAGCTAAGACAGCAAGAAGACCAACGCCCGAGACCAGTGCCAACGACTTCATATAGGAGACCACCGACTGCCGGCCTCGAAACAGCTGATGCAAGCCAGCGTTTAGTTGGGATTGCCATCGAGGTCGGCACACAAGTCCTGGCCGATATTAGAGCCGGGACAGGTCCAGTTACAGCGATTATGAAGGCGCTGGCAAACGTCCTGGTCAGGCATTACGGAGGAGAGTAACCTGCGCCTCATGTACTGGAACCCGGACGGAGTACAGCAGAAGCTGCATGAACTCCGCACAGTCGCCCAGCAACAGGACATACACATCATACTGCTGGGCGAAACAAAATTAAATCCTAAGACGCATATAAAGCTGCCAAACTACCACATTTACAGAAGGGACGAGGTCACTTCTCAAGGGGCCGCCTACAGAGGGACGGCGGTTCTAGTGAGGAGGGACATCGTCCATCAAGAGCTGGAACTACCACCTTACCAGACTATGCGCTCTATCGGCATAAGAATGGAGGCGGCGGGCGAGGAACTAAGGATCTACGCAGCATACCGCCCGCCAGGGACTCCATTCTGCTCCTCAGACATCCGGACGGTGATGGAAGGTGAAACACCCACAATCATCGCCGGGGACCTGAACGCTAAACACCCGGCGTTGGGGGTCCAGAGTGATCACCCCGCCGGGTCTTGAACTATATGATGATGCAGAGAAGAACTTGTACGACGTTTTAGGTCCCGAGGAACCAACACACGTTCCTACTGACCCACGGAGGCATCCGGATGTATTAGACATCGTGCTCACTAGGAACGTCAACTACCCGATAGTGGTAGAAGTGCTGTACGACCTTCCCTCACAGCACCTCCCGTTACTGATAACCCTTGGCCTAAAGGCGGTGACTACGCCGCCCAGAGCGTTTAAAACCCGTGTCGACTGGAGGCTCTACTGTCAATATCTTCAGCAGAGACCTCCAGCACATCAGCCGATAAGCACAGCGGACGACGTAGAGGCCGCTGCTACCATAATAACCAAGAACATCAAGGAGGCCCTCCACGCGGCCTCTACGATCGTCCCGATTACAGCAAGGCAAGACGATCTGCCGCATGAGATAAGCGTGCAGATCAAGCGCAAAAGAGCCTTGAGAAAGCTCTGGGCGCGTACTCGCTGTCCCAGATTAAAGACCCAGCTAAACACCTTATCGGAGGAACTGTCGGTTGCGGTCCAGGCCTTCAGAGGGGAGGCTTGGGATCGGCGCATCCGGAAGGCGGATGAGTATGATGCGTCGCTCTACAAACTGAACCGGCAGTTGACCAAAACCAAACCTCCCGTTTGCCCGCTGACCAACAACGCGGGCGAACGCTGCTATGATGCCAAGGGCAGAGCGGATATCCTAGTCGAGCACTTCGAGGAGCAATTTATGCCGAACCCAGCAAGTGCGGAGTTCATGGAGCTTCATGCCCGGAAGGAAAGTCGCGTACAGGAGTTCCTGTCGTCGCCCACGCCGCCTCTTGCAGGAGAGTGGTTCATCTCCCCCGCTGAACTGCGGAGGACAGTAACCCGCCTGCAACCGAGGAAGGCGCCGGGGCACGATGGGATTACCAACGCTGCACTCCGACAGCTGCCCAATAGAGTCCTAGTAGAGCTTGGTCGACTCTACAATGGGATATTGCGGACATCCCACTTCCCGGAGGACTGGAAAAAAGGCAAAGTGATCGTCTTACCGAAAACCAGGGAGGACAGGCGTAGAGCTGCCAGCTACTGGCCGATCACGCTATTACCGCACATAGCTAAACTGTTTGAAAGATTGCTGCTGAGACGTCTCCGTCCGTGCATCCAACTTCGGGCGGAGCAGCACGGATTCAGGAGGGGTCTTTCTACAGTTACACAACTGACTAGAGTGCTGCACCTGCTTGCGGCTGAGTACAATCGTGGCCGCATATCGTTGGGCGTCTTTCTCGATATCGAGAAGGCGTTCGACCGGGTGTGGCACATAGGACTACTATATAAGCTGAATGAACAGACCAGTGTCCCTCCTGCTATGTTGCGGCTAATGGCGTCTTTCCTGGAAGACAGGAAGTTCTACGTGTGCGTAGAGGACGCCGAGTCCGCAACCAGAACCATCAGAGCCGGCGTTCCACAGAGCAGCTGTTTGTTTAGTGTACGCGGCTCACCAACGATATACCTACACTGGCAGGCAGGCTTCAAGAGTGGGAGGACGACGTTGAGCTGGCGCTATATGCGGACGATAGCGCCTATTTCACCTCGTCTAGAAGAGCCCACATAGCCACTGCCAAGATGCAGCGTCTGCTGGACCTGCTGCCACCATGGCTGGACGAGTGGAGGATGGTCGTCAATGTTGGTAAGACGACCGCTCTGCTCACTCGCCGTCTCAGGAAATTTCCACCTCCGCTGACCCTCAACGGCCAGAAGATTGCGTACCAGAAGGCCGTAACCTACCTTGGGTGCAGGATCGACAGGACGCTGCGCAGGACCGCGCACGTCGACTTCGTCATCCGCAGGGCCCGATGTGCGCGGGCGACGCTCTTGCCGGTCCAGGCATCCAAGCTGCCGATAAGAACCAACCATCATCACCTACGCTGCTCCGGCCTGGTACGCACTTCTGAGCGACCCTCTGAGGCGGCGACTGCAGGCCCAGCAGAACCTGACATTAAGGACGATCGTCGGAGCAGGTCGCTACGTCCGGAATGACGTAATAGCGGCCGATCTGAAAGTCGAGACCATCACTGACTTCGTGGCCCGGCTAGCGCGCGGCATGTTCAACCGTGCCGACAACGGGCCACATGAACACCTCAACGGCTTTGCGCCGTTGCACACTCGGCCACCGGACGGGCGACCTCTTCCAAGAGAACTCCTCTCTATATGTGATTAGAGAGTTGAGTAACAACCCACAATGCCGCTGAAAGGTCAACCCAGATGTAACGTTGCTTCTGAATGCACCGTTACACTTATAATTGATTAATCTTAAATCTTAAATAAATAATAGTAATATAATATTCTAATGTAAAAATAAAAAGTAACGAATTATTACATATTGTTAATTTAAAATAGTTATTCTACGGAACCATAGACTAGTTAATTTAATCCGCGCAGCGTGAACCATTTTGCTCAACGATCTCTAAAACAAAAGACTCGGTAGGTTTCGGACACGACGGCGAGTCCCCGTTCGGGCCATTCCTCTTGCATTTCTACCTGAGACCGCTTCAAGTTCGCAACGCGCGTGACCCTTCTACTAACGACTTTTGAACCTGCTTACCTACAATTTAAATTATTCGAGGTGCAGTTGATCCCGCTGGGGTGAGTTCTTATTTATTGAAACATTGTAACTGTTCTGCTTAATAAATACCTCTTTTGCTGAGGCTGCTTAGTGCTTAGCTTTAAGAATTTTAACTTCCTACAAGGGGGTGCTGGAATTGACTAGGGCGCATATAGTGCAATAGGAAGTTCCCTAATGCTGGCCTCCGTCTGGAATTCCAGGATCTACTACCACCTAGCATCTACCTGCTACCTAAGCATCTACCTGCTACCTAAGCATCTACCTGCTACCTAAGGGCTACTGCTGCCGAGCCGCGAGCTAACGGAGTGTTGGCCTACCCTCCTACCAGCGGCCATCATCACTATCGGCTTGGGCTTCACCGGCCCTTCTGCTAACTGGCTGTCTACGGCCTTGGGGGGAACAGCGCTTGGACTTCGCCCCTACGTCAGGCCAGTGATCCCCTTAATAGAATTACTTGTACGTGTGCGGAAGTAAGATAAATAAATAATTACAATACCGTAAATCTTGGTTTTTTAAGAACCCACCTATTCTGTACCCCTAACGGTACAGTGGCGCTCAACGTGGTTAATCTTACTTCCAAACATTCATTTTTTTCTCGCTTCGCAGCTCTCAACTTATGTTATTGTGAACGAGGAGGTGTCACAACAGCGAACTGGTACGTTTTTTTATAATTTAATAAACGTTTAATATAGTGTCATTTATTTTGCTACCTTTTTTATTATAGTGTCAATTATTACGAAGAATATTACTATTACTTACCTATTCTTTTGTTAATATATTTAATATAACAAATGTAGATATTGTAAGTACCTGATAACCATTTAAACTATTAAAAGTCGCAATTATATACGTAACAGTTCGCATCTAAACAACTGTTGATTTTGCTTTTTAATTGTGTAAGTACCTACATTAAAATTAGTAATAGTTTACACCGAATCGTAGTTAGATTTTACGTTGTAGTTTTTTTTTGTAAAGAACAGAATTGGAGTTATATAGTTTTTAGATTGATTGATTGATTTTTAGATTTAGATGCGGTAACTTTATGCTTGTAGTATCTTACGTTTCCTTTTGTCTTGTTTTTAGCATTCTGTTGTAAATACACAATGGGAACTCACCCTATTAAATATTTTCTGCTTAATAAACAGGAGTTAACGTACGAAGTACTTATTAGAGGCGATGAACCGGCTCCTAATGTATTAGGCTTACGTAAACAGATATCAAAACTTATTTCGTTAATACCTAATGAAGATCTTTTTGAATCGGGTCTCGATATAACGGTGGATTATGAGGGCGTTCAAAGTTCTATAACTGAGCTGGCTACCCGAATTAACTCCTTAACCGAAAAATATGATTATAATCTTTTTGAGCGAACCAAAGCCTTACATAATCATATTTATCATCGTTTAAGACGAATAGATAAATCTAATCCCTCATTCGTAAAAAAGATTAATTCCTCAAACAAAGAATTCGACGTCTTATCGACAAAATTATTTTCTATGCAAAAGTTAGACTCTGCTAATAATACCGAATCCGAGCAAACTAGTTCTGCAAACTTATCTTCACTACGTGCCTCACCCCTTGTATCGGTGCAGTGCGAACATTCGAGTACTAGCGAGCTGTATAAATTAAAATATGACGGTACCACTTGCGTTCGTGCATTCATACAAAAGATAAAAGAGTTTCAAACTGTTAGAAATTTACCTTCAAGCAAATTATTAATGTGTGCATCGGAATTATTTATTGATAATGCGCTTCATTGGTATCGTAGCGTTCGCGATACAGTAAGTACTTGGGAGGAATTACTTAATCTACTAAGCGAGGATTTCACACCTTTTGACTTCGATTACAAACTAATGTCCGAAATTCGTAACAGGACACAGGGTGAATCCGAAAACATTATTATCTATTTATCAATTATGTCTCAACTCTTTTCACGTCTATCTGCACCACTTTCAGAAAAGCATAAATTAGATATTCTATTACACAACATACGACCGTGCTATGCGACTGTTCTCGCATCATATGTTACCGGTGTTGATTCTATAGCCACACTTCGTAAACTATGCCTTAATTATGAAAAAATTCAGTGCCTATCGTCTCAATTTCATGAACCTCCGAAACCGTCAAGTAAAACCCTTGCCCCTGATTTAGCCTATACAAAATCAGAACCTAGCTTTTACAAAAATAATTATTATAATAAAAAAATTTAACACCCAGTCAAATAATAATTTCTATCATAATTATAAATCTGGTATCAATGTACCAATATCAGCTATTGAATCTAACCCCAGTACTTCAACTCGAACACCGGTTTTATGTCCACGTTGCCGTACTAATGACCATTCGTTGAGACAATGTAAACAGGAACGTTACCCGGTCTGCTTTAAATGTGGCTTAAAAATTTTATTTACCCTAACTGTCCCAAATGTAACTCTGAACAGAAACAAAAAAACTAGATAGCCAAGATTGTTGCATGTCAGCGGTAAATGATAGATCGAAAACCACTTCTAACTTCGATATGGAAGACTGGAAAAATTGGTTAACTACAATAAAAATTTACTTCTCGAGTTATTCTATTGCAACAATCTTTGATAAAAAACCTAACTCTGATGTACGCCCTTATGTTACCATCACAGTAGGAGACAAACCTATGTGTGGGTTGCTCGATTCCGGCTTAGCTGTTACAATACTAGGTAACAACTCTCATCTTGACCTACCTTCTTCATCTAACTTATCCATTATCAAATGCGACACCATTCAATCATTTATTTCAGCTAGTGGTCATAAATTATCTGCGGTCGGGTATATTAATCTTGACCATTCCGCCTTAAAATGGTTTCTTAATTTAAGCAATCCTACCGGCCGTCTAGCCCGATGGGGAGTACGATTATCAGCATTTAATTTTGACATAAAACATCGTCGCGGTGCTGACAATGTTATTTCTGACGCTCTTTCACGCTCATGTCCAGTATCTGCCATGGATTATGATCCTAATGCTACACAAACTACGGATCAGTGGTATCCAAAAATCTACACAGGTTGCCAGACTTCACCTTCATCCTTCCCTAATTATTTTATTAAAAATGACAAACTGTATAGGCTTATGAAGAGTAAGTGCCTCTTACAAAAAGAGTTTGAATGGAAAGAAGTATTACCTGCTGAACAACGTAATTCAACCATTAAAGAAAACCATTCAGAACCTACTGCTGGACACTTAGGAGTCTTCAAGACCTACAAACGCCTGTCTCTCCGATATTACTGGCCGGGTATGCACGCCGATGTCGTGAAGTTTGTTTCAGCATGTGATACTTGCATAGCACATAAGCATCAAAATCACGTTCCGTTAGGTATTATGGGACACCCTAAGGTATGTTCTAGACCCTTTCAAACAATTAGCGTGGACCTTGTAGGACCTCTTCCACCGACGAGAAAGCAAAATTGCTACATATTCGTGGTTACATGTTGCTTTAGCAAATATTGCCTCTTATTTCCCATAAAACGAGCCACAGCTGAAGTAGTAAGTAGGATTCTGGAAGAAAGTGTATTTTTAGTACATGGAATTCCCTCCACCGTAATACTAGACAACGGTAAACAATTCGTTAGCGCTACTCTAAAGAACACCCTTTCTAAATATAAAGTACCTAACCTACATTATACGCCCAAATACTCACCACACGTAAACACAGTAGAACGTTATAATAAAACAATAATTACTGCGATATCCACATATATTGAAAATGATCATAGAGTGTGGGATAAACTAATTCCTCAAATTCAGTTCGCAATAAATAGCGCAGTTAATGAAGTAACTGGCTACACTCCCTCTTTTCTCGTATATGGCAGAGAATTAGTTTCTTGTGGTTCTCACTACGCCGATGCTGAGTGCGATGACATTATTTATCACCCTCGAGACTCTTATGATGAGAAATTAGGTTGCCTGTCTAGTATCTTCGACAAAGTGCAAGCCCTTCTACTACAAGCACATTCCAAAAATTGTCATACTTATAGTTTACGTCGTCGGCCTGCTGAATATAATGTAGGGGACATAGTATGGAAAAGGACATTTTATCAAAGTGATAAAGATAAATACTTTAATAAAAAATTAGCTCCAAAATTCACTAAATGCAAAATTATTACTAAGAAATCGCCACTTGTGTACGAATTATCTGATATGACCGGTAAATCTATAGGATATTGGCACATAAAAGACCTAAAACTCGTAAATTATACCAAATAAATATTTTCCTCGGTACCTAGTGGACTAGAAACAGATAGACGGATTTTACTATTAAAGACGCAAAATCCTTCTTCAGTTGGCGGGGTACTGTAACGTTGCTTCTGAATGCACCGTTACACTTATAATTGATTAATCTTAAATCTTAAATAAATAATAGTAATATAATATTCTAATGTAAAAATAAAAAGTAACGAATTATTACATATTGTTAATTTAAAATAGTTATTCTACGGAACCATAGACTAGTTAATTTAATCCGCGCAGCGTGAACCATTTTGCTCAACGATCTCTAAAACAAAAGACTCGGTAGGTTTCGGACACGACGGCGAGTCCCCGTTCGGGCCATTCCTCTTGCATTTCTACCTGAGACCGCTTCAAGTTCGCAACGCGCGTGACCCTTCTACTAACGACTTTTGAACCTGCTTACCTACAATTTAAATTATTCGAGGTGCAGTTGATCCCGCTGGGGTGAGTTCTTATTTATTGAAACATTGTAACTGTTCTGCTTAATAAATACCTCTTTTGCTGAGGCTGCTTAGTGCTTAGCTTTAAGAATTTTAACTTCCTACAAGGGGTGCTGGAATTGACTAGGGCGCATATAGTGCAATAGGAAGTTCCCTAATGCTGGCCTCCGTCTGGAATTCCAGGATCTACTACCACCTAGCATCTACCTGCTACCTAAGCATCTACCTGCTACCTAAGCATCTACCTGCTACCTAAGGGCTACTGCTGCCGAGCCGCGAGCTAACGGAGTGTTGGCCTACCCTCCTACCAACGGCCATTATCACTATCGGCTTGGGCTTCACCGGCCCTTCTGCTAACTGGCTGTCTACGGCCTTGGGTGAACAGCGCTTGGACTTCGCCCCTACGTCAGGCCAGTGATCCCCTTAATAGAATTACTTGTACGTGTGCGGAAGTAAGATAAATAAATAATTACAATACCGTAAATCTTGGTTTTTTAAGAACCCACCTATTCTGTACCCCCTAACGGTACACAGACTTTATCAGATAACCTCCTTTTTGCGTAGTCGGATAACTACGGAAAAATATTTTTTACCATCATGGAAAAATCCGTCCAATTCTATCTAGCCTAGAATAGGCTACAAGGACTGTCCCATAGCTATGGGACATGAGGAATACCCGGGCAATGGGGGCTACCCCGAGGCCCGATACCTGAATTGCACTTTGGTGCATGTAGACGGCAACACGAAGGCTCAAATCGCAGTCGCAGCACAGCCGTCGAAGAGGCTACAACAATAAGGAAAAAAGGAAGCCGAAACCTAAGGAACAAGAAGCTACCTTAGAAAAGCGTTTTAATTGTCTCCTCCCGGCTGATCGTCTATCTCTCTCTCTCTCTCGGGGTCCTAGTAGGGTCGTAGTATACATACGTATTCAGGGGTGCGTGGGACGTGCGTCACCAGCACTACGCAAGGAACGTACGTCATAAAGTGGGAGATTGTCCCAGGGTGACTGCGGGCACTGGACTTGTCCCTGCCGTCCGAAACAGTTGGTCCTTCGAGCCGGATCCCTGTTAGAGGTATATAGAAGATTATAGAAGAATCCGTTCAAAATGCCGGTTACCAGGTCACAGAAAGATGCGTCCCGGGTCCCGTCCCTCAGATAAGGACGCGACAGGTGAAGTCAGATTCTTCAGGCACTACGACCACAGAGGATACCACAACGACAGAGACTACAGTTGCAACTGCCACAACTGCCACCACGGCGGCATCCAAGGATGAAACCGCACAGAAGGAGACGACCAAGAAGACTCTAGCGGATATTCCAGACAAGGGCGTTCATGGCTCTGCCACAAAGCCAAAGGGGGTCAGTCGTCGCGCCAGGTCTACGAAGACCACGAGCTCCTCAGCCAGGAGACGGAAGCTGGAAGCCACGGAAGAATTAGCACGCATGGAGCTAAAGCAAGCTCAAGCTGCAGCGAAGCTAGCACGCATCAGATTAGAGCTGGCACAATGTGAAGATGAGGACTCCATGGATGAAGACCAGGAAGACAGAACAGCACAGGTGCAGAACTGGATCGAGACATCAGTAATGGAAGAAAACAACATGGGAAAACACGAGCAACGAGGTCAGCACCCTCCAGAAGAGCCAATTGTGAAGCCTGAAGAGAACTCCTCAACGAAAAAAGATACGAGCGAAATTCAAGCGCTGACGAGCATTGAAGGAAGCCCTTACCACACGAGGAGGACCAGTAGCTCATCCGAAGTATATCCACGAGCTACCCTACTTCGATGGCAACAGCAGCGAGTGGTTGGCCTTCAAGGTGCTGTACTCCGAAGCCTCTCCACTGGAAGTAATGCAGGCCCTCAAGAGACGATATGGAAGACCTGATGCATTGGTGCTGGCTGAATTGGATAAAGTCAGGGCATTACCGAAGATTTCTGAAAATCCAAGAGATATATGCGTCTTTGCGAGCCAAATCAACAACAGCGTAGCAGCAATAAGGGGTTTGAAGAAACCACAGTACCTGCATTCACTGAAATGGTAAAGCAAATTATAGAAAAAAATGCCTACAATCCTGAAGTTCCGATGGTATGACTTTACGGCAGCAACAGAAGACGGCAAGTTCTCCGACCTGACGATGGTCTCCAAGTTCCTGAACAGCGAAGCAGACAAATGTGGAGCCTTCGCAACCTGAGAAAAGAAGAGCGGGTTCAGAAGAACTCATCGACAAGCGACGCATTCTACGAGGGAAAAGGACTTTAAAGAAAAAGATACAAGACAGTCAACAGAAAAGACTTGTCCTATGTGCCAAGGTGGACACTTCCTCGTCGACTGCCAGAAGTTCCAGAAGACGTCAATACAAGATCGATGGGCAACAGTAAAGAAAAGTCACGTTTGCTTCAAATGTCTTCAAGGAAAACATCGAAAGGAGAGCTGCAAGAAACCACCATGTAAGGAGTGCAAGAGGTGGCATCATCATTTGCTGCACGTCGAACCAGAAAATAGGACCTCGGGAGAGAAGAAGGCGGAAACACAAGAAGAAGTAGCAAGCGTCATGACATCAGTAAATGCAGTCAACAACGCAAGGGCATACCTGAAGATAGTTCCAGTAGAAGTCTTCGGGCCAAAAGGATCCAAAAGAATATTGGCTCTCATGGATGAAGGATCGACAGTGTCACTTATTGACACAAAGGTGGCAGAAGAAGTCGGCGCTAAAGGCAACAAAGAGGAGCTGGTCATCGAGACAGTAGGAGGCAGGCAAATCAAGAAGAAGGATTCTCAGACGCTGGACCTTATGGTGAAGGGGGTTCATCAAGGAAGCAAGAAGACCTTGAATAGATACAATGCCCCAGCCTGACCAAAGAAGATCCCCCTCTTTAAAAGGGACACCAACCCCTTGATATGACTCAGAAGTAGAAAAAACCAAACCTATTCAAGAACAGGCTTGATGGTGCTTCACACAGTAATCTTTCAGCAACCAGATGAGGAGATGCATCGCCATCAAGGACCATTTGCAATGCCTTGTGTCACCTCAAAAAAACTCCACTATACTCCAAATATAACGATGCCTGAGAGCTACTCATCTGCAGAGAACCGGTTGTTCAATATTGAAAAGAAGATGGATAAGGACCCTCAGCTGAAGGCAGAATACATCAAGCAGATCTTATCGACAGCAAGTATGCAGAAGAAGCACCTATGACACAACAGGACTCTAAGAAGAAATGGTACCTCCCTCACTTCTCCGTAGTACATCCACTGAAGAAAAAGATAAGGATCGTCTTCGACGCTGCAGCCAAGTCAAAAGGAAGAAGCCTCAACGATGCTCTACTGCCAGAACCAGATCTACTGCAGTTGCTCTTCGGGATACTACTAAGGTTTCGACAGGGCCCGCTAGCTGTGGCAGCCGATATCAGAGAAATGTTTCTTCAAGTTCGCATTCGACCAGAAGACAGAGATAGCCTGAGGTTTTTGTGGCGCGGGGCTCGTCGCGACGTGCCTCCAAAATAGTACAGGATGACATCGGTTATCTTCGGCGCAACATCGTCTCCGAGCACCGCAATCTATGTGAAGAATCGAAACGTAGCGGACTTCAAAGAACAGTATCCAGAGGCAGCAAGGACGGTCGAGCTAAACCATTACATGGACGATTAATAGACCTGCACAGCTTCCACTCAGAAGAAGACTTTAGAAAAGTGACGACGCAGGTGGACTTCATACACAAGAAGTCAGGCTTCGAACTCAGGGGATGGGCGTCAAATCAACCCGAACTGCTGCAAGACGTGAAGATCGACTCCATTGAGAAGACAGAAGTGGACCTAGGCGAGAAGGAAGAGAAGACATTAGGTCTGCGCTGGTTCACCAAAAGGGACTCCATCGGCTTCAGGGCAAACCTCGGAAATACACCAGAAGAAATAGCAAGAGGAATCAAGGTGCCTACGAAGAGGGAAGTTACCAGCGCAGTAATGTCGACCTTTGATCCGCTGGGTTTAGCATCACCAGTTCTCATCCAAGGCAAGAAGCTGCTTCAAACTGGAACTGGAACATATGGCGAAGTGGCGTCGGTTGGGATAACGAAATAAAAGAAAGGGAGTACGAAGCATGGAAAACCTACCTGGAGAAGATGAAGCTACTCCGAGACCTGCAAGTTCCGAGATGCCTGGCACCACATTGCACCGAGGAGGAGCTACACACTTTCGTTGATGCGAGCGAGCTGGCGTACGCAGCGGCAGTTTATTGGAGGACAGAAGGGCAAGATGGAACCTACCACGTCAGCTTAGTGGCAGCAAAGGCGAGAGTCACTCCACTGAAGCCAGTGTCCATCCCGAGACTCGAACTACAGGCAGCCCTCCTAGGAAGCAGACTGGCTCATTCAGCTGAAGAAGAATTGGACCTAAAAGGAACAAAGAAAACATTTTGGACAGACTCCAGCATCGTAATTTCCTGGATAAAAACAGACCCGAGAACCTTCAAGACGTTCGTGGATCATCACTTAGCGGAGATAGAGGACCTCACCAAACCGCAAGATTGGAGATGGGTGCCTACAGCGCAGAATCCTGCAGATGACGCAACACGCGACGTGCCAGAAGACTTCAACTGCACTCACCGATGGTTCACTGGACCAAGCTTCCTGAGAAAAGAAGAAGCACATTGGCCTGCACCAAGAACTTTCAAGAAAAAACCACCGGCGAAGAAAGGGCAGCGGACGTCGCAGCAACAACACAAACATTTCATCCATCACCAGACCTAGAGATTCTCTTCATGGAAGAGGCTTTGCGAGCCACAGCGAGGGTACTGCAGTTCTTACAACTCTACAGAAAAGGGGAGAAGGTCAACGTCTCAAAAAGATCCCACCTGGAAAATGACAAAAAGAAAAGGCACGAAGACTGTAGAGAAGCAACACAGATCTTCAAAAACAATAGAAAAGAAATATATACCGATGAACACCGAACTACTCGAGAAAGCTGAAACTCTTTTGCTGAAAAGAAGCCAAGACAACAGTTTCAGAGAAGACATCAAGCGCCTTCAGCAAGGGAAGCAATTAGAGGGCAGCAGTAAATTGAAAAGGCTCGACGTAGTATTGGAAGAGGGTCTCCTGGGACTAAAGGGACGCGATACAGGGTGTGACCAGGGACTACAAACGACCCATCGTGCTCGACAGTAAGGACAAGACAACACAACTCATCATAGAAGAATTCCACTGCCGCTTCAATCATGGAAATCACGCGACGGTGATGAATGAAATACGACAACGCTTCTGGATACTCGGTCTATGGTCAGCAATCAAGACGGTTCAGCATCAATGTCAATGGTGCAAAACGAGAAAAGCAAGACCTCAAGAAATACCAACAGGCAACTTACCGGCGGAAAGGGTGATGCACGGATATCATCCTTTTACGTGCACGGGCGTGGACTACTTCGGACCGATGACAATCACCGTGGCAAGACGGCACGAAAAAAGATGGGGGCTCTATTTACATGCCTCACAACAAGGGCTGTGCACATTGAGCTAACTCCTTCGCTCTCCACCGACAGCATGATCATGGCGCTGCGACGATTCGCCGCAAGAAGAGGGATGCCTAAGAAAATCTACAGCGACAACGGGACTAACTTCGTCGGCGCCAACAAAGAAATAAAAGAAGCCCTCGACACCTTGCAGCAAGAAGACCTCACCTCAGAAGCAGAGAAGATCGGCGTGCAATGGAAATTCATCCCTCCAGGTGCGCCAAATATGGGTGTCGCATGGGAACGTTTGGTGCGATCAGTCAAAACCGCACTAAACGCCACACTTCACGAACGGTATCCACGAGAGGAGGTACTCCACACTCTCCTCCTAGAGGCCGAGCACATAGTCAATTCTCGACCTCTCACACAACTCTCTGAGAACCTTGAAGAAGAAGCACTAACACCGAACCACTTCCTCATCGGGCGGTCCTGCGGCGCAGCGAGAGTCGGCAGCTTCAACGACAACGAACTCGTGGGCAGATCCACATGGAAGGCCACGCAGCGGCTTGCTGATCACTTCTGGCAACATTGGCTGCGAGAATATCTACCCACTCTCTTGCCAAGGAAGATGAAGGCAAGAACCAGCACCACAGACCTGCAAGTTGCGGACATCGTGCTGATCGTCGACCACAACCTACCAAGGTGCACCTGGCCACGCGGCAGAATCTCCCAAGTGTATCCTGGACCTGATGGGCGAACAAGGATCGTCGACGTCGAGACGCGCGGAGGTGTGCTGAGAAGACCCAGTTCGAGAGTAGCGCTGCTGGTGCCGGGAGTATCGCCGAGCCAGGAGAGGATGGTGCGACGCACGAGGGGGAGAATGTCGGCGACAAGTATACAATCAACCAGTGACGAACTGTGTTTAAGACTATTTCAATTCCTTAATTAGTGTAGTGTCGGCGACAAGCATATAATTTACCAAGTGACGGACTTTATTTTAAGACTATTATAATTTCTCAATTAGTGTAATTAGCTTATTAACTCTTATTAGAATATAAGTTAAATATAATTGCAAAATCGAAGGGTTAGCCTTTAATGATAATTTTGTAAGGAAGTTTTTTAAGCAAGAATTTGTATTGTAAATACTTATAAAAAATTTAAGTTTTGTTTAACGCTTAAAAACTGGTGTTAGATTAAAGGTTTATACATAACATAATGTAAACAAAAAGAAATAAGTAGATTAGACATCTGTTTTAATAAATATAACTCAAAATGTATAGTAAATTAGCAATTTTGTAGGGTTTTTGTTCTATAAGTTTTGTATAGAGGACTTTATAATTTTATAATAGTTTTATATTATTATTTTATGTTATAGAACATAGCTAGAGCAATCTAACAATATATAATTTGTAAGGGTTTTTTGAAAATTTTCAATAAATAAAGGCTCCTAAGGTTTCGGCTCGAAGTAAAAACAACGCGCGAGATAGTACCGTAACCCGTACGGTAACGCCGGCGGGTATATAAGCCGAGCAAATTGAGGCTCAAATCGTGTCCAATGATGAGATTTCATCCCTCATCAAAGGACTTAAGCCTAAAAAGGCTCCGGGCGCGGATGGCATCTCCAACCAAGCCCTAAAACACTTTCCTGAGCAAGTGTTAACCTTTTTATCTATTATCTTCAACGCCTGCTTCAACCTTAGTTACTTTCCCACTACGTGGAAAGAGGCAACTGTGATTGGAATTCCCAAGCCAGGCAAGCCTCTTAACCTCCCCTCCAGTCATCGCCCCATTAGCCTCCTCAAGGCAATGGGCAAGCTCTTCGAAAGAGTCATCCAATCACGTATGAGGCGCTATCTGTTTCCCACAGACGGTGACCCTCTTATCATTCCCCATCAATTCGGGTTCCGAGCCCAACACTCATGTCCCCAACAAGTTCACCGCATTGTGGAATATATCCTCAGCGGTTTCTATCCTCGTCGTCATAAGACCATCGCGGTCTTTTTCGACATAGCTAAAGCTTTCGATAGGGTCTGGCATACAGGCCTTATCTACAAACTCTACAAAATAGGTCTCCCCGATCGCCTAGTACGTCTCGTGGCCTCTTACCTAAAGTATCGTACCTTTCGTTTTAGACACGAAGGCACGCTATCTTCACAACGGACTATCAAGGCTGGTGTCCCTCAGGGCTCAGTACTTGCTCCTCTGCTGTACATCCTGTTCACCAACGACATTCCCATCCCGTCGAAAGGTGTTCAGCTCTCCCTCTTCGCAGACGACACTGCTATCTACTGCAAAGGCGTCTCACTGCCCTTCATACGGAACAAGATCCAAAAGTCAGTTGATGACCTAGGAGCTTGGTTCAAAAAATGGCGCATCGATGTGAACCCGGAGAAGAGCTCCGCCATTCACTTCGATTATAAACGACGCCGTCTCAAAAACACTCCACCAATACGTATGCTAGGGACCCCTGTCCCCTGGCATACGACCGCCAAATATTTAGGTGTCACTCTGGACACAGGGCTCACTTTCAGGCCCCACGTCAAAAGAGTAACCCGTCACGCACGGTTTTATCTGAGTAGGCTCAACAGTATGTTGGGCCGACACAGTAAAATGTCCCTTAGAAACAAGCGTACCCTTTATAAGGTCTGTATACGACCAGTCATGTCCTACGCGGGCCCCGTTTTTGCCCACGCCAACCCTAAAATCATTAATGAACTCCAAATAGTTTAAAACCTTTTCTGTCGTCGAGCTGGGAACTGTTACATCCCTATTTACACTGTCACATCACTATTTGTTAAAGTAAAATGCTGACTTGCAATTATTGCTGGTTTATTCAAATACAATATTAAAAATCAGCAATAATTTTGCTATAAATACGCAAGACTTTCCTAAATTCGTTCAGTTGGTTATTCTTCAGCTAAACTGCTCCCCAGCTACGGACCTGGTTCTTGCCTGCCGGCTGGCTATCAGTGAAAGCTAAGAATACACTCCGGGTCTACTCTGCCCTTCGCCAGGGCTATCGCGCTGTTATAATCCAAGTCGCGTATAAGTTTTATGTAATAGTAGAAATTCTGTGTCCGAACTTGTTTATGAGTAAAACTTTTAATTAATAAATAGTTGTCGTCAGTCAGTACTGTTTTTTTTTATAAGTGCTGGATAGGACAATCTAACATTTGGTGTCAGAAGAAAAGGGATTTCTGAAGTCCTTCGGGTCGCCTACTCCTGACGACGACCAGCTCCACACAGAAATCGGTCCAGACTCGCGATCCTGAACTAGCAAGTTGGCCACCTGCTGTCCCTGCCTGTCTTCCTGACGCTTTAAAAGGCCGCCGCCAACCCTAGTCATCGCATACAACGTGTCAGCATCGCTCCATTGTGCGTGAGGGTTTTCTGCCCAGCACCGAGTTATTGGCTGCACAAAAAACTAATATTTCTACACAAAATACATCGCGACACTTGGTTTGAGCGTTGACCCGTACCAACCGCAAACGCTGCACATTTCATCACTTCCGCCGCATCGCCGCACCGTCACCTGACACCGACGTCACCGAGCCGCCGCTGTTTCCATGAAATCGCTGTATCTACTAATAATACTGTGAGTGTTCTTTATTCGATTTATGTTGATTTATTTTTGTCATTTGCATTATTTTGCGTGTGGATATTTTATAATATACTTATATTATACTCTTAATTTTCTACTCCGTTTCACGTAATTAATTAAATTAATTCTTTAAAATGGTTAATGAAGATGGTAAACTTGAAAAGAAAAGCGTTCAGTCGTGTTCAAGTTTGCAGACTGTAGGCATAGAGGAATTAAATTTTTCAATACTCACTAAATTTATTAAGGCATTCGATGGCGATAGGAATATCAGATTTTATTGCAATACCTTCCGGCGTCCCACAGGGATCCATACTGGGACCACTTCTGTATGCAACATATTTGTACGACGTAGGTGCTTGCTTTGAACATGCTCAATTCCTTATGTACGCTGATGATACCAAAATATTTACGAAAATTAAAAACGATATGGATTGTACTGGCCTACAAACTGATCTTAACCGTCTAGAACAATATTATACTGATAATCGAATTGGTATAAATATAAATAAATGTTCTTTTATTTCGTTTACTCGCAAGAAACATCCGATCAATTTTGAATACTATATTAATAATGTTAAAATTGCAAAATCGGCTTGTGTTAGGGATCTTGGTGTTCACATTGACTGCAAGTTGACATTTTCTGATCATACAGAAATGATTAAAAACAAAGCGTACAGAAGCCTGGGTTTCGTATTGCGTGTTAGTCGTCCCTTCTCAGACATAGGTTGCCTAAAAGTACTGTATTACACTTATGTTAGGAGCATCCTAGAATACTGTAGCATAATTTGGAACTCTCAGTATATCATTTGTATTCAAGATTTAGAAAAAAATGCAAGAAAAATTCATAAAACATTTAAATTATCGGTCGCATTGCCATTTCAAAAATTATGATGAATCCTGCCATTATCATAATCTTACGACTCTCAAAAATAGGCGTGTACTTGCTGACATGTCCTTTTTACACGGAATATGCAACGGATATATAGATAGCCCTGAACTATCAACCAAAATACTGAGTTTCTGCGCCCCGAAAGTTAGAACGAGACACACAAAATTATTTGCTGTAACACGATCAAAAACAAATTACGCACAAAACGCATTGGTCAGTCGATTGCATAGAACTTTTAACAACCAATTTAATGCTACTGATATTTTTCATAGCAGTAGGTATCTGTTTAAGAGGGAAGTTCTTGAAGTACTTGAAGGAAATGGTTAATATGTATATTACACACACACACACACACACACAATTATACACACACGCGCGCGCGCGTACACGGATACACAGATCAGAGAGAGAGAGATGCACCGTTTTTAATTTTTAATTCTAAAATAGTATGTTTTGTAGCTCAAACTTATTGATTGTCGGTCAATTAATATAAGTCAAAAAATGTATAAAGTAGATCCGTTATTGGCTGTTAGTTTATTTCTTAAGTTTTATATACGTTGTAATTAGAGCTGTGGATCTTGTAATAAATAAATAAATAAATAAATTATCACCATTTATTAGAAATTGTGAAAATGCTTTAAACCTAGCTACTGCGTCGCAACAAAGTATCTTATTCAAATACATAATTTCCCAACTAGAAGGCAAGGCTGAGTCCGCCTGCTCTCTTAAAATTTTTGAAACCTGGTCCGAGTTGAAACAATTTTTAAAATCCACATTTGGTGAAACCAAACATAGGGATCACTTACTTTTAGACTTACAAAGTTGCAAACAAAAATCGAACGAGTCTGTCACACAGTATAGTTTACGAATAGAAACATACCTCACACGTTTACAGAAGGACATTACACATTCCACTAGGGACCCTGTGAATTAAGAGGTAGAATCGCCAGTACAGAAGACTTGGCGCTACATACCTTTTTACTGGGCTTACCTAGCCACATTTCAAATATCGTAAGGTGTCGTAATCCTACCTCTTTACAAGAAGCTATAAATCTCGCTATCCAAGAAGAAAAATTACAAAATTATATTCAATCTACTAGATCTTCCGAATATAGACCAAAGTGTAAACTTTGCGGCAAGTTAGGTCATTCAGAAAAACATGTTTTTTAAATCGCCCACGTCATATTAACAACTTTCAAAATGAAATCCCAAATCAGGCTCAACCTTCTATGTTTTCAAACTCGCAAAATAATAACTTTTGTAGATATTGTAAAAACATGGGTCATGATATATCTCAATGTCGTAAACGCCAATTTAACAACTCTCGTAAAAGTAATAACTCTACCAATCAATTTCAAAAACAAGTACATCTTACACCAATAAGCGATTTTGATAATAAATTTGATAATCCAAACTCTGAACTAGATGAAAATTTAAACTAAATAAGGTTCCGGTTACGCGTCGTACGGAATCTTCAACTCAAACCGACGCTTTTGATCTCTTATCGAGACAATCTCTCAATACTAAATCCACTGAATCTAATACTAATCCTACTAAATCCTCTGAATCTAATACTAAATCTACTATAAGCACTGAATACAATTCCAAATCCACTGAATCTAACACTAAACTTAGAAAATCCACTGTATCTAATACAAAATCTACTAAATCCTCTAAATAGAATACCATGTCTATTAAATCTAATAAATCTACTGAATCTAATACTATACCTACCAAATCCAATCAATACTCTACTCCTATGTCTAATAAGTCTACTAAATCTACTATAACAAATACTCCTACTAAATCTTCAAAGTACAATGCATCTATGTTACCTACCATGTCATGCAATGAAAATAACAATTTCCCATCAAAAAATAACAATTTAAATAATATTTCTGATTCGTATTCAAATTTATTTGAAATTAACAATAAAATACATTTGCCTCATATGTATATTAAATCTAAATATTCTGACAAGTTACTAGTTCTTTTAGTTGATTCCGGTGCAGGTGTATCACTAATAAAACAATCCTCAATGAAAATTCAACCCAAATTAGTTTCAGAAATTGTTCAGTTTAAAGGAATCGACAAAAATACGGAATACTTAAAAAGTCTTGGTCACTTTCAATTAGATTTTATATTTCCAAATAATGACGTTATTTTCGGCAAATTTCATTTAATACCAGATTGTGTCGATGTAGAATTTGATGGCATTATAGGTAACGATTATCTCAAGTCTCATGATTCTAAAATAGATTACAGGAATAAGATTTTAGACATAAAAGATCATGTTCTACAAATTCATTTTTCCAAACCTGAATATACTATTCCAGCACGTTCTAAAATGATTATAGAATGCTATGTTCTAAATCCCGAAGTAACTACTGAATATATCGATAAGTCTGAAATTCAGAAAGGTGTGTTTTTATCTAGTTGTCTCGTTACACTTAATCAAAACAATCATATCACTGTATCAATCCTTAACACTAATACTGAAGATGTCAAAATAAAATCTCTTTGCGTAGTTCTAAACCCTTGTGACTTCTTAGATGACTATTTACATAATATTAACACTCTAAATCTTTCTAATCCCATCAATCAAAATACTATATCAAATAGATCCTGTAAAGTTAAGAAACAAATACGAACTTCACATCTTAATTCTGAAGAATCAAAAGCCTTATTTGACTTATGCTCTGCATATTCCGATCTGTTCTATTTAGAAGGAGACACTCTTACTTGTACCAGTACCTTGGAACACAATTAAAACTACTAATTCACAACCAATTAACGTCAAAACTTATAGATATCCTGAATGTCATAAAGAGGATGTTAATAAACAGATACAAAAGATGCTCGATCAAAATACAATCAAACCTTCAAATTCCCCCTGGTCTTCTCCCATTTGGGTAGTTCCTAAGAAACAAGACGCTTCTGGTCAAAAGAAATGGCGTATAGTCATAGATTATAGGAAATTAAACGACGTCACTGTCGGAGACGCTTATCCTATTTCTAATATCACTGACATACTGGATCAGTTAGGTCATAGCAAGTACTTTACTACGTTGGACCTGGTATCAGGTTTCCATCAGATTCGCATGGATCCAGAAGATGCCCCTAATGGTCATTTTGAGTACACTAGGATGCCTTTTGGGTAAAAAAATGCGCCAGCCACGTTTCAAAGACTTATGAATACAGTCCTCGCTGGTCTTCAAGGTCTCCACTGCTTCATATACCTTGATGATGTAATTATATACTCTCACTGCCTCTCTTCACACATAGAAAAGCTTAAATTAGTCTTCGATACTCTCAGAAAGCACAATCTTAAGTTACAACCAGATAAATGCGAATTTCTACGACGAGAAGTTGCAAATCTCGGTCATATCATCACTGATAAAGGCGTCTCTCCAAACCCTGATAAAGTCAAGGCCGTATCCAAGTATCCAACACCCAGAAATCCAAAGGAAATAAAATCATTTCTCGGGCTAATAGGATACTATCGAAAATTCATAAAAGATTTCTCCAAAATTACTAAACCCCTAACTTCACTACTTCGTAAAGATGCTTCTTTCAATTGGACTCAAGATCAAGAAAATGCTTTTAATACTCTTAAATCAATGTTATCTAGTGCTCCTATTCTTAAATATCCTGATTTTTCTAAAGAATTCATTCTTACTACTGACGCTTCTAACTATGCTCTAGGTGCAATACTTTCACAAGGAAAAATTGGCGAAGATCTTCCAATCGCATATGACTCTCGAACCCTCAATAGAGCCGAAGGTAATTATAGCACTACAGAAAAGGAACTTTTAGCTATTTTATTTGGTGTGAAAACCTTCCGACCCTATCTTTATGGACGCAAATTTAAAATTGTGACTGATCATCGCCCTCTCGTTTGGTTATTTAATTGCAAAGACCCTAGCAGTAAATTAGTTCGATGGAGACTTAAGTTAGAAGAATATGATTATGAAATTGTTTATAAATCTGGGAAAACTAACCTCAACGCTGATGCACTATCGCGCTCCTATAATATATCCTATCAATGATATAGATCGTACTAACGATATTACATATGCCAAATTTCTTCGATCTCGTTATAATCCTATGGTATATAGTACTGAAATCCGTGAGTTTAATCAAAATCTGTTAAGAACACCCTGCTCTACAATCGCTTATCCTACTTCAATTGATCTAGACTCATCTAATCCTTACTGTGAAGAAATTATTAACCTCCTAGACGATAAAGAATCTTTTATAAATTCCGAGAAAGAACTATATTCACTAAAGGATACTAAGGTTAATAATAAATTATATATCCATATGTTTACTAAAATTCATCACTATGATTCTTGTACTTATAGAGAATTATTTAAGGTGTTAAACTGTCTCCGAAATGAATTAATTATATTCCATCCTGATGTAAAAGAAATTTCTATGTCTGATTTTTCCAATCCATCTGACAAACTAGAATTTATTATAATTTACGAAATCATATCTTTTATTTTTCATAACACACATATTAAAATTAATATCTCCCACAATAAACTCATTTATCCTAAGCCTAACGAAATTCCTACGATTTTAACAGATAATCATGACGGGAGAGTCATATATAGAGAGTAAGAATTGGTGGACATATTGGTTCCACACGTTTGTATAATAAACTCAAAGATTCTTTTTATTGGAAAGGTATGAAGAATGATATTGAATTATATGTTAGGCGGTGTCCACAGTGCCAACAAAATAAAGCTTTACGTGCTTGCAATAAAGCTCCGATGGAGATAACTTCTACATGCCAGGAACCTCTCCAAAGAATAGCAACTGATATTGTTGGCCCTTTACCCGAATCAGGTCTGGAAAAATACAAATACATAGTAACGTTTCAGGATGATTTAACAAAATACTCCATGGCTTACCCTATTACTAATTCAACAGCTGAACAAACAGCTGACTGTTTGATAAAATTTATTTCTCATTTTGGTATTCCTAAGACTCTTTTATTCGACCAAGGTGTTCATTTTATTGCCGAAGTATACAAACAAATAACTTCTCTTTTCAAAATAAAACATCTTTTTTCTACTCCATACCATCCTCAAACTAATGGCGCTCTAGAAAGAAGTCACGCCACATTGAAAGAATATTTGAAATCTTACGTGAACGACAATCAAGATGATTTGCATAAATATCTCCCAACTGCTCTTGTATCTTACAATTCGTCTGTTCATTCTTCTACTAATTTTACACCACATGAATTACTATTTGGTTGTAAACCAAACTTGCCAAGTTCCATTTATGATATCGAACCAACAGTCACATACGCTGATTATATAAAAACTTTGAAACAAAAGCTTATAAATACTAGAAACATAGCCAGAGAAAATATCCGCCGTAGTAAAGAGAATTCCAAAATTTATTATGATAAAAATACTAGAAATATTACTTATAATGTCGGAGATATCGTATATTTAAAGCAACATCATAGATTACGCAAAGCCCTTTCTAGCATTTGGAAAGGCCCATATAGAATTATTAAAGTACATAATAATAATAACGTTACTCTTTTAATTAATCGTAAACATGTTAGACATCATTTTGTTGAAATTAAACCAGTCCATGATAATTCTCTTCCAGGGCCGTCGCGCCAGGACTCCTCGCAGGACCAAACATGATCACACCAATAATTAATAGTCCAGGTCTTTTCTACGATCCGATTGGTGCACTGAAATATTATAATAATCATTGGAAAATAGTTACATATTTTGATCTATCTTATATACAGCCTCATATAGAAACATTACAAAGAATTCTAGAAACATGTAAACAAATCTGTAATACACATCAATCTACTAAAGTCAAAACTGATTGCTGGAATATCCTAAGTCCTTTAGAAAGTCGTTTTATCAATGTTCAAAATAATTACATCTCTTTATCCCATTTAACTAATGCTAATACTACTTACAAATTTAAAAGGTCTGCCTGGATTGGTATAGGTGGTCCAATCTTGAAACAACTATTTGGTTCTCTAGACGAAGATGACGCTAAGGCTTTTACTGATGCGATTAATGCGGTTCAAGACGATCAAAGACCTAGCTTCAATTATGAAATAATATATTCACTTAATAACTTCTACCATTTCATCTTTTAACAATACTATTGCCAACCCTCTACTAAAAAAAACACCACCCCACACCCCCTTTTTTTTTTTTAAAAAGGTAAAATAAAACGAAACTTAACGAAAACGAAAATATTCTTAATAGCAATATTCGAAATTAAGGCAAAATTTTAGACACTGTATCAGCTAATACCAATAAGTTAGAAATAATATCACATTTATCAATGACTTTTAGTGCCTTAGAAAGTTCATTAATGATACTTAATTTTAACCTTGAAGATCTAATCAATGCTATTCTATTTGGGAAACAGAATGTAGTTCATCCATCAGTGCTAAGTCCAAAACAGTTGTATAACGAACTGAATTCGAAAAGTAATGGATATCCTTTCTAGTTTTCCTTTACATTTATCTCTTGAGAATATTCATACAATAATAGATGTCGCAGAAATATCTTCATTTATCAACGAAAATAAACTAATATTTGCCATTAGAATTCCTCTAGTTACTTTTGTAGATTATAATTTATATCACATATATGCTTTACCAACTCCACACGACATTCAAAATCCAAATACTTTTGCATTAATAAATCCATCCGCAAAATTTCTAGCTGTGACACAGGATAAATTAACATATTCCGCGTTACATAACTTAAGTGAGTGCAAAGTGATAAATAATAATTACTATTTGTGTAAACTAGGAAATATACAATATAGTGTCGGAAATCCTATTTGTGAAGTGAGTATTTTAACTGAACATGTGAAAGGAATACCAGAATCTTGTAATTATAAGATTATATTAGGTGAAATAGATTTATGGCAAAGACTTAGTAATAATAGATGGATATATGTCCAATCAGATATATCTAAGATATCTATAACTTGTGATGGTAAAATGAATGACTATAATATTGTTGGGACAGGTATTTTAGACTTACCTAAATATTGTAAAGCTTATCATAAGCTACTACAGTTTGTTCCGTCTCAAGAATTCGAAATTAAATTCTATGTTCCTAATCCAAATTTTAATATTATAGAAGACGATTGTTGTTCTAAAGCTACTGTAAATCAAACATTACCATATTTAACTCCTATTAAACTATCTCATGTGAATCTTGATTCGTTACAATATGCTTCATATAAATTAAATCAAAACGAAGCAGAACTAACTAAAATCGAAAACCAACCTTACCATATTAAGTACAGCTATTATTTTAGTATAATTACTACCCTATTATCTGTCTCTGTATTTGGATATTTTTCTTATAAATTGTATAAATGTCTCTGTTTTAATAATCGAAGAAACAGTACATCCTGTTGTATTAAAATTGTCAATACCTGGGAGATGTTACATCCCTATTTACACTGTCACATCACTATTTGTTAAAGTAAAATGCTGACTTGCAATTATTGCTGGTTTATTCAAATACAATATTAAAAATCAGCAATAATTTTGCTATAAATACGCAAGACTTTCCTAAATTCGTTCAGTTGGTTATTCTTCAGCTAAACTGCTCCCCAGCTACGGACCTGGTTCTTGCCTGCCGGCTGGCTATCAGTGAAAGCTAAGAATACACTCCGGGTCTACTCTGCCCTTCGCCAGGGCTATCGCGCTGTTATAATCCAAGTCGCGTATAAGTTTTATGTATTATAAATAGTAGAAATTCTGTGTCCGAACTTGTGTATGAGTAAAACTTTTAATTAATAAATAGTTGTCGAAATTTCAGTACTGTTTTTTTTTATAAGTGCTGGATAGGACAATCTAACAGAACGCACCTTGGTACGTCCGTAATGCTGACCTTCATCGGGACCTAGAGCTCCCCACAATCCAACAATTTCTCCAAAAACTCTCTGAGAACTTCTTCAAAGCCTCAGAGTCGCACTCAAATCATTTAATTCGTGAGGCAGCTACTTATGCAGCCCCACCCCCCTCTCGCTATCGAGTCCGCAGGCCGAGAAACTCTCTCTCGGACCCGCCTAATAAACTAACAAATGACCTGAACTGCCTCCTGGCCTCAGGCCAACTCTAATTAAATTAAATTATTATATTAACTAATATTAATTTGCCTTCGTAGGCACTCCCTCAACGGCTCGTAGCCGCCTGCGCCCTCTTTTCCCAAAAGAGGGTCGCTCACGATAAGGCACAATACAGCTTAATCAGCCGGTTGCCTGTCCCCAAAGGCGGTTTTTAGAGGGTATCACTTAGGGTCCCCGGTAGGACAGTGAGTCCCTCATAACCACGATAGACCGGCTATCGTGGTATGCGTAATGCATTTTCCGCCTCCCTACGTATAGGGTAGCCCTTTAATTGCTTCGGGCGCAAAAAAAAAGGCTCAAATCGCAGTCAGTAGTGAGTGAGTCAGTGGTGACACGTCCGTGGTCACACGTCCATGTGATTCCGATCAGGTACCTCGCCGCGTTCGGTCGCCTGCGACCCAACAGTGAAGTGCAGTAATTCGGTCGAGCCCATGCGCTCCCAGTGCGTTATTCAAGAGAGAAGACAAAGACATTTTTACCTGCGTGCGCGAGTGCTTCGGTGTCGTTGTGCTCTGTCCGGCCGCCAGGTACATCGGGCCGCCGGCCCATTGTTCTGTTTGTGTGTAGTGCTAGTTTAGTGCCCCACGTTCTCCGGACTTCCAGTAAAAACTGTAAGTAGTTTATTACACACCCGCTGCCTCAGAGGCAGCAATTCTATTTTTAAATTTCTGTGTTCGCTTGTCGCATTAGGCGACAGCTAGGTACACACCCTAGCGTACCAACGCGCTAGTTGTATACGTGTTCGTTTAGGCACACACCTCCCCCGCCGAAAGGTGGAGGGGCTTGATACACAAGTGTTTGGTTTCCACTGACAAGATGGCGGCTATTACTATAGCTGAACTCGCCGACTTCTTCGGCCAAGTATGCCCCGACGCTTGGGCTGCTTTTCTAGCCCAACGTAACTCGTCCACGGCTAAACGCCCCGTAGTACGGATAGACGATACTATTTCACCGAGCACCGGCCGCTCGACCCCTGTGTCCATTGACACAGTCTACGAAGCCGCGTCCCCCGCGCCTTCTGCGCTCCCCACCCGCGGTCCATCAGCGTTGTTTTCGGACGCCGAATCAGGCTCCGAGATGGACATAGAGATTCGCCGACCTGATAAACCCGATGACGATGGCTTCACCTTAGTCTCGGGTAAAAGCGTAAGCGCACCGCCGCAAAAAAGGGAAATGAGCCTCACTCGGCCCCTACGTCGCCCAACGCCACTCCGGCTAAAAAAGTCGCGCCTTCCGCGCGCAAAATTACCGCGACAAAAGCCGCGAACCCGACTCAGGCCGTACCTAGGAAGGAGAAGCCGCCGCCACCTATAATCTTACAGGACAAGTCGCGCTGGAGCAACCTATCCAAGTGGATAGACTCCAAAAAGATATTCTGCCCCAAAGTCCACAATGGACCACAAGGCATCCGCATCCACGTCGCAACGACGGACGATTTCCGCGCTTTAACTGCGCATTTAAAAGCTCAAAACTTGAGCTTCCATACTTACTCTCTCGCGGAGGACCGTAACCTCCGTGTTGTAGTTCGCGGACTCCCGAAGGAGCTAGAAACAGAATTCATTCTAAGCGATCTTAAATCGCAAAACCTGCCTGTCAGAGAAGTGCACAGGATGCACCACCCAACCGATAAGAAACGCTATCTCGATCTTTGTCTTGTCATACTGGACCTGTCTCCAGAGGGCAAACAGATATACAACGTTACTAGGATATGCAATCTCACGGGGATTTTTGTAGAATCCCAGCCCGCGTAATAGGGGCATCGTTGGCCAATGCCATCGATGCCAATTATACGGCCACTCGGCCAGGAACTGTTTCGCCAGGCCTAGGTGCGTCAGTGCCTAGGCGATCATGGCACTACTGAGTGCCCCCGAACGCCCGAGACGGGGGGCCCTCCGAGCTGTGTTCTGTGAGGCGAAGAGGGACACCCAGCGAGCTATCGCGGGTGTTCCAAAGCGCCACGTAGGAAGCAGAACGGAGGAGCAATCCGGCGCGGGCGTGCGGGCAACCCCAGTAGGTCGCGCCCACGGCATTCTGCCCCATCGGTCGCACCAATCTCGGTGCCGCAACCCGCGCCCGCTCAGGCTACAGCCAAGCCCGCCCCCGTTAACGGGACTTCCGGGCAAGGCCCAAGCCTTCCGGTGCCTTCAGCACCTAAGCCCAACGCATGGGTTAAGCCCCCAGCGATAATCAGCGCGGCCGCCTCACGGCCAGTGCCTCCTCGCCAGGCCCAGAAGCCCAAATCCACCCCTCAGGCACCGTCAAACATCGACACTGACCTTTCGTTAGTGTTCAACTTCGCTAGCAGCTTTAATGTGGCCGAAGTCACAACTCTAGCCCGCAAACTTCGCGAAGCTAAATCGATTCAGGATAGGCTCAATGCTACCATTGAGCATCTTAGTCTTATCCAAGCGATAGGTTCGTTCCAGTGCGCCTAAGCGACTCTTTTCTTTTTTTAACTAAAATGGAAATAAGACCTATAGGTAGAACTAAGCCTAGGTCTCTGACTGTCGCGTACTTTAATGCAAACGGTGTCAGAGATCAAAAGGAAGAGATCATATATTTTTTACGCGACCATGATATCGACATCATGCTAGTGCAAGAGACCTTCTTGAAACCTAGTTTGAGCGATCCCAAAATAGCCAATTATACCCTAGTAAGAAATGATAGGCTGACCGGACCTAGAGGCGGCACCTTGATCTACTACAAAAGGTCCTTGCAATGTGTACCGATAGATACTCCGCCGCTTACTAACTTAGAAGCGTCGGTCTGTAGGATAGCACTTACTGGCCATCCGCCATTAATAATTGCATCAGCATACTTATCTCCTTCAAAAAGTATATTAGATTCCGACATATCGGCTCTATTAAACCTAGGCCCGAGCGTATTAATCGCAGGAGACCTAAATAGTAAACACATTAGCTGGAATTCTAACGTTAACAATCCTAACGGAATAATTCTAAGAGACCTCACGGAGAGACTTAACTTCGATGTTATCGCTCCCGAGAGTCCAACTCGCTATCCTTTTTCAAACAACCAACATCCGGACGTCCTTGATATAGCATTACTAAAAGACATCCGACTTAGTATTAATTCGATAGAGACTATTATCGAGCTAGTTTCAGACCACAGGCCGGTCGTTTTACAACTGGGCCAGCCGGCAGGTGAGGTCCCTCAGACCAAAACTATTGTCGACTGGCGTAAACTTGAGGTCAAACTTAAGTCTACGAACTCCCAGCATTTGGACACTATACCTGACAAGATAGACTCGCTGGAGGAGGCCGATAGGGCGATTAGCGCCCTTTCGACTCACCTCACATCAGCGGTCGAAGATTGCTCCCGTAAGGTTCGTGTGTCGAGCGATCAATACACGAAACTTCCGGCAGATGTTCGACGGCTGATTAGAGCGAAGAATTCCGCGCTTAAAACTTACGACCGCTACCGCACGGAAACCAATAAACTTCGGGTACGTTCTCTACAAAACGAGATTAAACAACGAGTAGCCGAGTTTAGAAACGATAGCTGGGATAACCTCTTAGAAGGTATCGAACCATCCCAAGACGCCTTCTGGAAACTAACGAGAGCTCTTAAAGCCGACAAATCCGCACCGATGCCGCCTCTCGTGAGGCTGGACCACCCCGATCTCGCCCTTGACGATCTTGAAAAAGCCGAATACCTAGCAGAAAGTCTAGAGTACCAGTGCACGCCATCCACTGCACCAATAGATCCCGCTCACCTATTAGAGGTAGAAACGGAAGTAGAACGTAGGTCTGCGCTACCACCAGCGGGTGAACCTCTCGATCCTGTGACAGTAGATGAAGTCACCGAAACCATAAAAATCTTAAAAATAGATCAGCCCCTGGGCCAGACGGCATCAGCAACAAGGTTATTAAATCCCTTTCGGCGCCACTTATTTGCCTCCTTGTAGGAATTTAACACCTTTCTCACAAACTGCTCCTTCCCGGACATATGGAAAGAAGCAGACGTAATAGGGATCCCAAAACCGGGTAAACCGCGTAATCGTCTCTCTAGTTACAGACCCATTAGCCTACTCAACACATTGGGCAAACTATACGAACGCATTATTCACAAGCGTCTCCACCATTACACCGAAGCTAACGGACTCCTCCCAGATGAACAGTTCGGCTTTAGAGCCAATCACTCATGCACCCACCAAATTCATCGCCTAACAGAATACATTCTGTCTGGCTTCAACCATAACCCGACAAGGAAAAAGGCTCGAAACACGGGAGCCCTCTGGCACGACGGCTTGATTTACAAGCTGTACAAACTAAACGTGCCCGATAGGCTCGTGCACATCATACGAGCTTTCCTTTCGAACCGCGCTTTTCCTTATCGAGTGGAGGGAACGCGTTCTTCGAAACTTTTCCTCAAGGCCGGGGTCCCACAGGGCTCTGTACTTTCTCCACTCCTTTTCACACTCTTCACGAGTGATATCCCAAAAGACCCCGTAGTGAACACCGCTCTCTTTGCCGACGATACGGCACTCTTTGTGTCAGACTCCAACAAGAATAGACTCTCTATAAAGCTCCAAAAAGCGACCACGCCTGGTGAATGGCCGCCTATGAGAATTGACGTGAATCACGAAAAAAGTGTAGCAATATACTTTCAACGGAATTCAACAGCAGGTTCTAAACCCAAAACAATCTCTTTATACGACCGCCCAATCCCTTGGGAAAAATCGGCTAAATATCTAGGCGTCACTTTCGACTCCCGCATGAGTTTCAAGACGCACATAAGTGTAGTACGCAACAGAGCCAAGTCAATAATTGGCCGTCTACACCCCCTCGTTAACAGCAAGAGTAAGCTGTCGCTAAGACATAAACTCCGACTGTACAAAACCTGCATTAGACCATTTATGTCCTATGCAAGTGTAGCTTTCGCCCACACATATAAGACCCATATTTTAAAACTCCAAAGAGTACAAAACTATTTCATCCGAAAAGCCACCGGTGCACGGTGGTATCAACGGAACTCTGACTTACACAATGATTGTGAACTACCATCTATCTCCGAATATTTTATGGAGATGTCCCAACGCTACTTTGATAGAGTAGAAACCCACCCTAACCCGCTAGTGACAAACGCAGCTAACTACGTTCCGATAACAAACGTTGCGCCCTATCTTCGTAGACCGCGAAATGTTTTAATAAAACCACCTCTACCGCTCGATCCAGTCGACCCAAGCGTCGCAGGCACATCACACAACGACACTACACCCACACTAAATGGGACAAACACTAATAGGACAACGAATGGGACGCGTCGTACCCGTCTGACGGGTACGACGCGTTCCAGCACACACCGCGTACACACTGTACACCCGCGTTCCTGGGCGGTTCTCAACGCCCAGACCATCGACCGACACGAGCTGAGCAGTCAGAAACGGGGGTCCGCACCCCCCCCTCGGACTGCGGTTAGATAGCTCAAGAAAAACGCCTAAAAGGCGACATGATGATTGGTAACAATATCAAATCATAAACTATCTCATCATCATCCTCACCTCATTGCCTTTCCCTTTAATTAGCAGCCCTGAGACAAGATGAAGCTGTAAGAGTCGCATAGACTAACAGCACTAACATCTAGATAATAGAGAGCTCAAATCGCAGTTCCGTTTGCGCGCCGCCCCCGAGCGGTCGTGCACACAGTTCTTTCGCGCTCCGACCTCTCGGTAGCGCAACCGCTCGCCCGCGCGCCCCGCTCTCCCCCGGCTAACACCGGCCGAGCAGACGCCGTTGGTGAGTCACTTTATTTTTCGCATCGTTCTTGCCCCCTTGCTCCGGCGGGGAGGCTTGAGCGCACTTTGCTTTGTTTTGTTTTATTTTTAATTTTTCTGTTATTGTTTTTGTTATACTGTTACTTGTTGCATATACTGTTCTCAGAAGATCGTCTCTTGCTCTTCTCAGAGCGAGCCCTTGTTCTTTTCAGAACATAGGGACCCCAGCTTCTTGGAATAGAACGTCAGTCCTCCCCATCTGCCCCCAAGGCCCTGTTCTTCTCAGAACAGGGACCTCTAGTTTCATAGAATAAATCGTCACCCCCCCCCCCCCCCTTCCGCCCAAAATGTCTACCATGGATACTAGCCAAATTTTGGCTCTTTTCCACCAATTCTTAAAATCCCAAGGCGTAGACCCTGACGACTTTGCCCTTGAGCTTACCCCCCGTGCCCCTCAGGCATGTATCCCTCCGCCCGCCGTCGCACCATTGGTAGCGGCCCATGACTCCGCATCCATGGAGTACTCGGACAATGTGTCTGAAACTTCGTCCACCCGTAAGAGGTCCGCTCAAACGTCAATCACCTCATCTAGTAGCTGCTCCTCGGACTCAACAGATTCCGATCAATCAGTTGTTGATACGAACTCCTTCACAGAAGTAAAATACAAGCGCGGCTCGAAACGCGCTGCGACCTCTCGCACACCTCCCGTCCCGGCAGCTGCCGCCGCCCGCGCCCCCGTAGCCTCCGCCCCTGCTAACATCCCCGCGCCTTCCCGCTCCACGGCAGCCCCCGCGCCTGCTCGCTTCACCGCAGCCCCCGTCGCTTCCACTAAGAAACAAGTCCCGCCCCCTGTCTTCCTCAGAGACAAGGCGCAATTTACTAGACTTTCTAAAGTCTGTTACGACGCAGGCTTTAAATATGACCAAGCCACCAACCTTGGTGAATCAATTAAAATCGTTCCGCAGTCTATGGAAGACTTTAGAAACATCACCAAACTATTCACATCCGAAGGTGTGCCCTATCACACCTACTCTCTCCCTGAAGAACGTAAAGTCAGGGCTGTCCTCCGCGGAGTTCCCTTTGAACTCGCCAACGAGGAAATCCTGGAGCTTAATCTCCTCAACTATATATACCCCCAGACCTAAAGTCCCAGGGATTCCCAGTTGAGGCTGTGCACAAGATGCACAGCAGTAGGGGCAAGAGGTACTCGCTTGCCCTCCTCATTTTGTCCAACGTGCCGGAGGCGAAAGACATATTCCGACAGGTACACACTGTGTGCGGCCTGTCGAAAAGTCAAAGTCGAAGCCCCCTATAGGCGCGGTTTTCCGGCGCAGTGCCACCGCTGCCAACTTTACGGGCATGCGGCGGCCAACTGCTCAGCCCCTCCAAGGTGCTTTAAGTGCCTAGACCCGCACAGCTTGAAAGAGTGTCCTCGGCCACGTGATACCGAGTACCCACCAGCTTGCGTCCTTGGCGGACAGACCGGCCAGACGGCCAACTTCAGAGGCTGCCCTCGCGCGCCTCGCCCCAATCTCGGCAACAAAGCTGCCAAAAAAGCTCCGCCACCGGTAAATGACCGTACATTCCCGGCTCTCCCATCCAAAATGCCCCTTCAGGGCAACTCTCAGTTACCTCAGGACCTATATCAGCCCCCTCAGGGACCCTACAGGCCTCCTCACCTTCGCCCACCAGGGCCCCGACATCAGGCGGAACCCTCTTACGCCGATAACGTTGATACAGTATACACTGCTATCCGCAATATCGACGTAAGAGAGATCGCAATTTTAGCACGCAAACTGCGCGCTTCTCAGTCCCCTCAAGATCTTCTGCTCGCTCTTACCGAGCACCAACACTATTTAAACTCAATATAAGTAGTCATCCCATTCTTAAGCTGCCTTAGCTAGGCAGAAACTCTTTCCAGCGGCTACTTGCCGCTAGCGCCCCCTTTCACCCAAGGAGGGTCGCGTTCGATAAGGCTTAAATCTCTAGTTAGATTGTTAAGCCAGTCCCTAAAAGGCGGTGTTTAGTGGGTAAAAGTCTCCACATAACCACGCAGCCGGCTGCGTGGTATGCTATGAGCATTCACCACTTCTCTCCCCCGTTTCCGGAGGGTTGCCCTTATTTACTTCGGGCGCAAAAAAAAGGCTCAAATCGCAGTCGCAGCACAGCCGTCGAAGAGGCTACAACTATAAGGAAAAAAGGAAGCCGAAACCTAAGGAACAAGAAGCTACCTTAGAAAAGCGTTTTAATTGCCTCCTCCCGGCTGATCGTCTATCTCTCTCTCTCTCGGGGTCCTAGTAGGGTCGTAGTATACATACGCATTCAGGGGTGCGTGGGACGTGCGTCACCAGCACTAGGCAAGGAACGTACGTCATAAAGTGGGAGATTGTCCCAGGGCGACTGCGGGCACTGGACGTGTCCCTGCCGTCCGAAACAATATTGAACATATAAATTATATAAAAAGCAGATTGTCAGAAAGATAAAGGGTTAATGAACTTATTTTTTTTAATCGATTAATTTTTACACAAGTGGTTTTAACGGCTTATGGTGCAGATTTATTTTATTACATTGACATTCTTTAGTTTTCGTTACATCCATTCATCCAATACAACCTACAAAAGTTCACGGTTGAATTATAGGCCTCCCCCATAAATTGTATCATAGAGGAGATTTTGCCATAACTGCCAAGCTTGGCAATCGGTTAGGCAACCAAAAGTTTTTTTTTAATATTAAGTTGTTATTGGAAAGATGGTTCTGCTCATCTCCTGTTTCAGTATTTCTCTGTCGCCTCTTCCGACACCCACGGGACAGTAATATGGAGTCGAGAATATTCTTACATCACCACTAACTAATGGTGGTTGTTATTGGAAAGATGGTTCTGCTCATCTCCTGTTTCAGTTGTTCTCCGTCGCCTCTTCCGACAACGCCCACGGGACAGTAATATGGAGTCGAGAATATTCTTACATCACCACTAACTAATGGTGGTTGTTATTGGAAAGATGGTTCTGCTCATCTCCTGTTTCAGTTGTTCTCCGTCGCCTCTTCCGACACCCACGGGCCCACGGGACAGTAATATGGAGTCGAGAATATTCTTACATCACCACTAACTAATGGTAGTTGTTATTGGAAAGATGGTTCTGCTCATCTCCTGTTTCAGTTGTTCTCTGTCGCCTCTTCCGACACCCCACGGGACAGTAATATGGAGTCGAGAATATTCTTACATCACCACTAACTAATGGTGGTTGTTATTGGAAAGATGGTTCTGCTCATCTCCTGTTTCAGTTGTTCTCTGTCGCCTCTTCCGACACCCACGGGACAGTAATATGGAGTCGAGAATATTCTTACATCACCACTAACTAATGGTGGTTGTTATTGGAAAGATGGTTCTGCTCATCTCCTGTTTCAGTTGTTCTCTGTTGCCTCTTCCGACACCCAGCCCACGGGACAGTAATATGGAGTCGGGAATATTCTTACATCGCCACTAACTAATGGTGGTTGTTATTGGAAAGATGGTTCTGCTCATCTCCTGTTTCAGTTGTTCTCTGTCGCCTCTTCCGACACCCACGGGCCCACGGGACAGTAATATGGAGTCGGGAATATTCTTACATCGCCACTAAAGGCATGTCTGTTTAATAGTACAAACATGAACCATTATAATTCCACATAAATCCGCTATTCAGCTTTCAGCAGTTTTAGTGCTTTAGGATCAACAATAGCAATTTTTAAGTAGTAAAATGATGCCTAATGCTGCTTAATAGCATAAACTTGTACCATTATGATGCACCGTAAATCCCTTATACAGCTTTGAGCTGTTTTAGTGACCTTAAATGGCATTTAAGTGATAATTAAAATCCTGGTACTTCTGAACAATATAAAAGTGTGTCAACCTACATTTTTATGGATCAACTGAAATCTATTGTACAGCCAACAGTTCTTTAATAAAATACACGTGAGTTATTTTAATGCATAAAACTGTGTTATTCATTTTACTGTATTCGTAAAACCATTTGTCGGCGATATTGCAGGGGAAAGCAACATATGCACATGTTTTGTTGATAATATAGTTTTTTATCGTAGCGTTCAAGCAATGGCACTATTTCAGTCTACATCAAGTCTACTAGTATACCGGTGAATCCATATCATCATCATCATTTTCGTTACAGACCTTTACAAGCCCACTGCTGAACATAGGCCTCCCCCAAGGAATGCCACAAAAAACGGTCTTGAGCCACCTGCATACATCGACTTCTGCATGTCTTGCCAGGTTGTCAATCCATATAGTGGGGTTCGCCCTACACTCCGCCTACCTATATCACACTGCCACTCGGGAAACTTTTTTTCCCATCGGTTGTCGTTTCTTCGAGCTATATGGCCGGCCCATTGACACTTCAGCTTATTAATCCGTTGGACTAAGTCAGTCACTTTGATTTTACGCGGATATCATTTAACTTAAAACAAAACCTGAGCATAGCCTTCTCCATAGCTCACTGAGCGACCTTGGGCGTCTTAATACGGCCAGCAGTGAAGGACAATGTCTGAGATTCATAAGTCGTCACCGACAACACGTACTGGTTGTATGATCTTGCTTTAAGGTTTTGAGGTATACCTGACGAGAAGATATTATGTCGTAATTTACCGAACGCTGCCCGGCCGAGTTGAATCCGTCGATCGACCTCTCGGTCGAAGTTGTACTTACTTAGTCGGACTATTTGTCCCAGGTAAACGTATTCGTCAACAACTTAATGCTTCCAACAACTACCGGCATAGGTGTGGCATGGACGTTACACAAGATCTTTGTTTTATCCATATTCATCTTTTTGGGAGACACTATTGAGGTTATTGAACATAGTGCTTAGGTCCTCCAGCGATTTTGCCATAAGGACTATATCGTCGGCAAATCAAAGGTGAGTGATGTAATCACCATTGATGTTAAATACTGTATCGTTTCCAGTTCACTGGCTTGAAAACGTCTTCCAATACAACGGTGGAGAGTACCGGGTATATAACCTCACCCTGTCTCACACTTCTCTGCGGTAGAACTAGAGTAAGAAACCTATCCAACGTTTCGTACTCTGGTTCTGTACTCGGATAGCCATCGTAGCCCTACTGTATAAACACTTCAGCACTTCGATATACCACCAGTCAACTTGGCACCGCTAAACAAACTGTAGCACCGCCCAACTTTCGACGGAATCAAAGGCCTTTTCGTAGTCCACATACGCAAGAAAAAGCGGCAGATTGTATTCTTCGATCTTCTGTACAATACGTGGTCTATGGTACTGAAGCCTTTTCGGCCTACATATTACAAACCATAGTAGGTTATTGCTGCAGCTTCCTCGTCAGTAAACGAACAGGAGGCTGCTGTGCTCATATAATGACGATAGTGTGGTATTTGAGCTGGGGACGGTATAATGACGTAACTGCGCCAGCAACGGCTTTAGATTTTTTTTCAGGAGTATGATGAATGATTCAAGTAAATACATACATACATACATACATAAACACTCACGCCTGTCACCCAGAGGGGTAGGCGGAGACTACGGACTTCCATTTGGCACGATCCTGACATACCTCTTTCGCCTCCTTTACATCCATATATCTACGCATACATGCTCGTCGGTTAAGGGTACTTCTAACGTGGCCCATTTTCAAAATATCGCCAATTTTGTCGATAAACTTTTTCCTAGGGCGTCCCTTCCCGACTCGGCCATTCACATCTGCCATATAAATTTGCTTAGTCACTCTTTCCTCATTCATTCTTTCTACGTGACCAAACCACAGAAGCATTCCTTTCTTAATCCTGGTCACAACATCATCTTGCATACCACATTTATCTCTTATCACGCAATTTCTCACCCTGTCAATCAGATTACACCCTAGCATATTCCTTAAAGACCGTATTTCTACTGCATTTATTCTACTTTCGTGCTTCTTCTGCCGCACCCAGCTTTCACTACCATACATTAAAGTAGGGACTAACACAGCATTATGAATTACCATACGTGCCTGTTTTGACAAATTCTGGTTCTTCATAATAGAGTGTAGTGCCCCATTCACTCTATTCCCTGCATTTACTCGTCGTTCTATATCCCTATCATATCTACCATCCCTGCTAAATACACATCCCAAATACACAAACTCATCCACTTGCTCAATCAACTCTCCTTCTATTCTTATTTCACATACCGTTTTGCTTTCTTCTCTTTCAAAAACCATCACTTTCGTCTTACTTGCGTTCACTTTCATTCCCCTTTCTTTTAATTCCTAGTTCATTAATGTAACTATCATTTGCAACTCTGCCGCCGATGACGCAAGTATGACTTGATCATCGGCATACAAAAGGCATTTGACGGTTAACTCGCCCATTCTTAACCCACATTCTTCATCTTTCAAAGTTTGCAAACACCGGTCCATAAATAGGTTGAACAGCCAAGGGGAAGCCACACAGCACTGTCTGACACCTTTTTGGATGCCAAACCAGTCCGAGTAGACCCCATTGATCCTGACACAAGCACTAGAGTCCCTATAAAGAGACCTTAATGGCTGTATCAAACCAGCGCTCAACCCATATGAGTTCAGTGTTTGCCATAACACATTCCTGTCAAGTAAATGTATTTTAAATAAATATTTTTGACTTTAAATCGCAATTACAAAACCCAAATGGACTTGTTTGTTTTATTTTTTCTATCACTTACCTAATTGATTCACAAGAACATGAGCTTGAGCAATAGTGTCTGTTATGAATTGCATCTTATCTTAGATCATTAAAAGGTTCGAGACGCTCTCTAGACTCAACGAGTGTTTTTTAGGTCTGATTGGTTACCCTTATGATAAATTATTGATATTGGTGTGGTAGTATGATCGCGGTGACATCCTATTATGTATTACCTTTAGATACGCTAGCCACTCATAGTATTGGCAATATGTATAAACATGGAGCAAATATCCGAGTTTCATATCCGCATCCAATGGCGCGGATATATGTAGCTATAATCGTAATTCTTACTAATATTAGTAGATTACTGTTTTTAGAGGAATAATGTTCGTCCATTTTTACGCCGGCAATACACGTTGGCCAAGCCTCAGCCAACGCGAGCGTAGGCAAATTGATACAAGGCGAGTGCTACAGTCTACATGTTGGTCAAGTTCGAAAGAGACCAATTCCGAGGCCAATGTTCACGACTTTTTGTGGAGCGATCTACACGTTGGCCGTAAGTAGTTGTCATTGAGAATTGGGACGGTATGGACGACGTAGAAATTATTGCCGCATCTGCAATTTATTTAATGATTGCATATAATTATTATATCAGTGTACTCCGCAGTAAAGTCATTAAAAAGAAGAGGCAGAAAAGAAGGTGGTGGATGCTGAGTATTCACAGAAATAGAACAAGGTAAGAAAATTTACGTAAAGGTAGACTTGATTTTAACTTTAAATTATTATAACTGTCGGACAATTATTTAGCGTAACGTATGGTATTATGATAATTCATAAACATTTAAAAAATACGATTTCTTTTTTACAGGGAAAGCATGGAGAATCAGCTTGCTGAACTTCTCAAGAACCTGAATCAAATGAATTTCAGAACTTTATACGAATGTCTGATAGTGATTTCGAATATTTACTTCAGAAAATCTCTCCAGTAATCAGCAAAAAGGACACAGACTTTAGGCAGAGCATACCAGCAAAAATTCGACTTGCAGTGACATTGCGATATTTAGCAACTGGTGACAGTTTCAGAAGCTTACATCATACCTTTAAAATATCCAGTCAATTAATATCTAAAATAATTCCTGAAGTTTGTCGAGCACTCATTAAAGTTTAGAAGGACATGGTTAAGGTAAAATTAAATAACAGCACTTATATTTTCAAATTTATTAAATAATTTCTACAAAGACAACTTATTATACTATTGATAACCAAAGTAACATTGCGCAAAATAAAATATATTTTAGTGTTAAAAAATAAAGTTAAAAAAATAAGTAAAAAAAGGATGTGATTATTAAGTAGTCGAAATTATAAAAAAAAATCATAAAACATTACCTCTAATAAAAAAAAAATTACATAAAAACTCTCTTCTGGACCAAATATTACAAATAAAATATAAAATACAAATTAAATATCATCTTCAACTGCTTTGGAAAAAGCTTCCCGAATTGGATTAATTTGTCCCGCATTAACCACTTCATCATGTAAAAATTTTATTCTATTTCCTGATTGACGTTTTGAAGTAAAAGTTGAACTATAAATGTCTGATTTCTGTACTGGCAATGTTGCTGTAGTGGTTGATGGAGTAAAGTGTAGGTGTTGCGGTGACAACATAATTACGTTTGGTGTTAGTATACTATTTGGCTCTGGTATGCTTAACATAGGATAACCAGGGGATGAAGATGGCTGCTGTGGCATTGATACAGGCGAGTCTGATGTAATATAAAAAGTTTGGGAAGATGAAGGACGGTGTATTTGAAGTGGTGATGCAGGTGAAAAAGAATCAACGGAGCGCGGAGTACTTGGGGAAGAAATATAACTCTGTGTTTGGCGATTCCTTATTCTTTTTATCAATCAATACATTGTCTAATTCACACATGACTTCCTGTTGTTCGACATCAGAAAAATACTTCTTCAATTTTGATGCTAGAAGTTTTCCATAGAGATCACATACATCATCTCCTTGGTTCATTTTGTTGGATAATACAGCATTGATAGTACCCAATGCACTTTTCATGTGCCTGGTTGCCTCTTGAAGTTCAGGAGGGTTAGAGGAACGACGCTTCAACACGTTTTTATTAGAGGGGGTTGGAAGTCCTTCCTGTGTGGTGATATTTGCAGGGCGTGCAAGCTCCTCTTGTTCATCTAACACTTTTCTTGTTTCATACGTTTGAGGTTCGACTACTGTGTGTTCATATCTTTGTGTCTGAAAAAAAGTAAATTTTATCAGTTTAATAAATAATACTATTTTTTGTTCCAGATCCCTACATCCCCAGAAGAATGGCTTACTGTAGCAAGAGGATTTAGGTTCCCGCATTGTGTTGGGGCATTAGATGGTAAACATATTAAATTACAATGCCCACCTAAAACTGGTTCAGAATATTATAATTATAAAGGGGACTTTAGTATTGTCCTATTGGCTCTAGTAGACAGTAATTATTGCTTCTTATTTGCTGATGTAGGTGCCCAGGGCCGTATAAATGATGGTGGTGTTTTAAGACAAAGTGCATTGTGGAAAAAACTTATTAACAATAGTATTAATTTCCCTTCGCCATGTCCACTCTCAGGGTCGGATATTGAATTTCCATATGTTATGTTAGGTGATGGAGCATTTGCACTTCACACAAATTTAATGAAACCATATCCCGGAAATCACGAAATGAGTAGCCCCCAAAGAATTTTCAACCAAATGCTTTCTAGCTCTCGCGTTATTGTTGAAAACACATTTGGTATTATGGCCAGCATATTTAGAGTATTTAAAAACCCTTTACCTCTGGATGTAGAAAAAGCATCCATTGTAACAATGACATGTGTTCTTTTACATAACATTCTTCGGAAAAGTAAAACATCTCGGGATATATACACTTCAGATGGAACCATAGATAGATATGTTAACGGCGAGTTAATTGTACCTGGCTCTTGGAGACGAACAGATCATTCTGGTTTCTTTCCCTTACAAGCTATACCTCGCAGAAATCCAAGAAATGCAACAGAAGTAAGATCAAATTTTGCATATTATTTTGCTCAAAACAGTAATTAAAAACTATCATTAAGTATAAAAAATTGATTAATAGACTGATTAATTCGAATGATTTTTGTTTAAAATTATTAGAAAATACGATAAAACTAGCATCATAGTTTATATCTTATATGTTTGTATTATTTCTAGTAATTCTATAGATTTAAGTGTGAAATAAATACATTTTGTGTGAACTGTGCTGTATTTTATTTTAATTGATTAAGTAAGGTATTTACCAATGTATGCATTTTATTGGAACATTCATACACATCTCCCAGAAACGACTCCATGACATCATAAAATACCCAAATGGGTTTATATACGTCTTCATAACCACATCCAGAAGATACTGAAGCCTTTTTCTTTTTTAAGTGTTGTCTAAATGTGGCCATTAAAGCTTCTTTCTTTCTTTTGAGATCAGGTATTGAAATCTCCATTTCAATGGAGATCCTAACCCAAGCATCATGCACCTAAAAAAGAAATAAAATAAATTAATAAATTCTGAGATTCTAACCTTTCTCTTCTCAAAAGGCACAAATCCTATATTATCTTCCAATATATCCATACTGCTAATAAATTATTATCTTAAAACCCTTTTTTTTTAAATCGCTCGCCTTGTATCAATTTGCCTACGCTCGCGTTGGCTGAGGCTTGGCCAACGTGTATTGCCGGCGTAAGGTGTCTGTTCAAAATAGGTCGTTGGTAGCGTCGAAAAACAAGACCAACATCAGACGTTTCAGGTCTTCGATTTTGACGACCCCGTTGTCGCTGGCATAAGCAACAGGATCCGCATACGAAGTCGCGGGCAGAAGCTAGTATATACATAAATTGAAGTGTCTGTCTGTAAATATTGAAATAACGACCTTTTATTGAGCTTGGGTTATTCGCATGCTATTAAGATAACAATAAACTTATCCATATATATATATATATATATATATATATATATATATATATATATATATATACATATATATACATATCGACATATACATGTACACATAAAATTGAAGTGTCTGTCTGTAAATATTGAAATAACTCAGAACTCAGAACAGGGACCTCTAGTTTCATAGAATAAATCGTCACCCCCCCCCCCCCCCCGTCCGCCCAACATGTCTACCACGGATACTAGCCAAATTTTGGCTCTTTTCCACCGATTCTTAAAATCCCAAGGCGTAGACCTTGACGACTTTGCCCTTGAGCTTACCCCCCCGTGCCCCTCAGGCATGTATCACTCCACCCGCCGTCGCACCATTGGTAGCGGCCCATGACTCCGCATCCATGGAGTACTCGGACAATGTGTCTGAAACTCCGTCCACCCGTAAGAGGTTCGCTCAAACGTCAATCACCTCATCTAGTAGCTGCTCCTCGGACTCAACAGATTCCGATCAATCAGTTGTTGATACGACCTCCTTCACAGAAGTAAAATCCAAGCGCGGCTCGAAACGCGCTGCGACCTCTCGCACACCTCCCGTCCCGGCAGCTGCCGCCGCCCGCGCCCCCCGTAGCCTCCGCCCCTGCTAACATTCCCGCGCTTTCCCGCTCCACGGCAGCCCCCGCGCCTGCTCGCTTCACCGCAGCCCCCGTCACTGCCACTAAGAAACAAGTCCCGCCCCCTGTCTTCCTCAGAGACAAGGCGCAATTTACTAGACTTTCTAAAGTCTGTTACAACGCAGGCTTTAAATATGACCAAGCCACCAAACTTGGTGAATCAATTAAAATCGTTCCGCAGTCTATGGAAGACTTTAGAAACATCACCAAACTATTCACATCCGAAGGTGTGCCCTATCACACCTACTCTCTCCCTGAAGAACGTAAAGTCAGGGCTGTCCTCCGCGGAGTTCCCTTTGAACTCGCCAACGAGGAAATCCTGGAGGACCTAAAGTCCCAGGGATTCCCAGTTGAGGCTGTGCACAAGATGCACAGCAGTAGGGGCAATAGGTACTCGCTTGCCCTCCTCATTTTGTCCAACGTGCCGGAGGCGAAAGACATATTCCGACAGGTACACACTGTGTGCGGCCTGTCGAGAGTCAAAGTCGAAGCCCCCTATAGGCGCGGTTTTCCGGCGCAGTGCCACCGCTGCCAACTTTACGGGCATGCGGCGGCCAACTGCTCAGCCCCTCCAAGGTGCTTTAAGTGCCTAGACCCGCACAGCTCGAAAGAGTGTCCTCGGCCACGTGATACCGAGTACCCACCAGCTTGCGTCCTTTGCGGACAGACCGGCCATACGGCCAACTTCGGAGGCTGCCCTCGCGCGCCACGCCCCAATATCGGCAACAAAGCTGCCAAAAAAGCTCCGCCACCGGTAAATGACCGTACATTCCCGGCTCTCCCATCCAAAATGCCCCTTCAGGGCAACTCTCAGTTACCTCAGGACCTATATCAACCCCCTCAGGGACCCTACAGGCCTCCTCACCTTCGCCCACCAGGGCCCCGACATCAGGCGGAACCCCTTACGCCGATAACGTTGATACAGTATACACTGCTATCCGCAATATCGACGTAAGAGAGATCGCAATTTTAGCACGCAAACTGCGCGCTTCTCAGTCCCCTCAAGATCGTCTGCTCGCTCTTACCGAGCACCAACACTTTTTAAACTCAATATAAGTAGTCATCCCATTCTTAAGCTGCCTTAGCTAGGCAGAAACTCTTTCCAGCGGCTACTTGCCGCTAGCGCCCCCCTTTCACCCAAGGAGGGTCGCGTTCGATAAGGCTTAAATCTCTAGTTAGATTGTTAAGCCAGTCCCTAAAAGGCGGTGTTTAGTGGGTAAAAGTCTCCACATAACCACGCAGCCGGCTGCGTGGTATGCTATGAGCATTCACCGCCTCCCTCCTCCGCTTTCCGGAGGGTTGCCCATATTTGCTTCGGGCGCAAAAAAAGGCTCAAATCGAGTCGCAGCACAGCCGTCGAAGAGGCTACAACTATAAGGAAAAAAGGAAGCCGAAACCTAAGGAACAAGAAGCTACTTTAGAAAAGCGTTTTAATTGCCTCCTCCTGGCTGATCGTCTATCTCTCTCTCTCTCTCGGGGTCCTAGTAGGGTCGTAGTATACATACGCATTCAGGGGTGCGTGGGACGTGCGTCACCAGCACTAGGCAAGGAACGTACGTCATAAAGTGGGAGATTGTCCCAGGGCGACCTACATATTTATTTATCTATGAGGGCGACTGCGGGCACTGGAGAGTCCCTGCCGTCCGAAACAATACTGAACATATAAATTATATAAAAAGCAGATTTTCAGAAAGATAAAGGGTTAATGAACTTATTTTTTTTAATCGATTAATTTTTACACAAGTGGTTTTAACGGATTATGGTGCAGATTAGTTTTCGTTACATCCATTCATCCAATACAACCTATAAAAGTTCACGGTTGCATTATAGGCCTCCCCCATAAATTGTATCATAGAGGAGATTTTGCCATAACTGCCACGCTTGGAAATCGGGTAGACAACCACAGTTTTTTTTTAATTTTACTTTTATTTTGGAAAGATGGTTCTGCTCATCTCCTGTTTCAGTTGTTCTCTGTCGCCTCTTCCGACACCCACGGGCCCACGGGACAGTAATATGGAGTCGGGAATATTCTTACATCACCACTAACTAATGGTGGTTGTTATTGGAAAGATGGTTCTGCTCATCTCCTGTTTCAGTTGTTCTCTGTCGCCTCTTCCGACACCCACGGGACAGTAATATGGAGTCGAGGATATTCTTACATCACCACTAACTAATGGTGGTTGTTATTGGAAAGATGGTTCTGCTCATCTCCTGTTTCAGTTGTTCTCTGTCGCCTCTTCCGACACCCACGGGACAGTAATATGGAGTCGAGAATATTCTTACATCACCACTAACTAATGGTGGTTGTTATTGGAAAGATGGTTCTGCTCATCTCCTGTTTCAGTTGTTCTCTGTCGCCTCCTCCGACACCCACGGGACAGTAATATGGAGTCGAGAATATTCTTACATCACCACTAACTAATGGTGGTTGTTATTGGAAAGATGGTTCTGCTCATCTTCTGTTTCAGTTGTTCTCTGTCGCCTCTTCCGACACCCACGGGCCCACGGGACAGTAATATGGAGTCGAGAATATTCTTACATCACCACTAACTAATGGTGGTTGTTATTGGAAAGATGGTTCTGCTCATCTCCTGTTTCAGTTTTTCTCTGTCGCCTCTTCCGACACCCACGGGCCCACGGGACAGTAATATGGAGTCGAGAATATTCTTACATCACCACTAACTAATGGTGGTTGTTATTGGAAAGATGGTTCTGCTCATCTCCTGTTTCAGTTGTTCTCTGTCGCCTCTTCCGACACCCACGGGCCCACGGGACAGTAATATGGAGTCGAGAATATTCTTACATCACCACTAACTAATGGTGGTTGTTATTGGAAAGATGGTTCTGCTCATCTCCTGTTTCAGTTGTTCTCTGTCGCCTCTTCCGACACCCACGGGCCCACGGGACAGTAATATGGAGTCGGGAATATTCTTACATCGCCACTAAAGGCATGTCTGTTTAATAGTACAAACATGAACCATTATAATTCCACATAAATCCGCTATTCAGCTTTCAGCAGTTTTAGTGCTTTAGGGTCAACAATAGCAATTTTTAAGTAGTAAAATGATGCCTAATGCCCCCAAAGCTTAATAGCATAAAATTGTACCATTATCATACACCGTAAATCCCTTATACAGCTTTGAGCTGTTTTAGTGACCTTAAATGGCATTTAAGTGGTAATTAAAATCCTGGTACTTCTGAACAATATAACTGTGTTTTTAAGGATCAACTGAGTTCTATTGTACAGCCAACAGTTCTGTAATAAAATACACGTGAGTTATTTTAATGCATAAAACTGTGTTATTCATTTTACTGTATTCGTAAAACCATTTGTCGGCGATATTGCAGGGGAAAGCAACATATGCACATGTTTTGTTGATAATATAGTTTTTTATCGTAGCGTTCAAGCAATGGCACTATTTCAGTCTACATCAAGTCTACTAGTATACCGGTGAATCCATATCATCATCATCATTTTCGTTACCGACCTTTACAAGCCCACTGCTGAACATAGGCCTCCCCCAAGGAATGCCACAAAAAACGGTCTTGAGCCACCTGCATACATCGACTTCTGCATGTCTTGCCAGGTTGTCAATCCATATAGTGGGGTTCGCCCTACACTCCGCCTACCTATATCACACTGCCACTCGGGAAACTTTTTTTCCCATCGGTTGTCGTTTCTTCGAGCTATATGGCCGGCCCATTGGCACTTCAGCTTATTAATCCGTTGGACTAAGTCAGTCACTTTGATTTTACGGCGGATATCTTCATTTCTAACTTTATAAAGCAGAGTAACCCTGAACATAGCCTTCTCCATAGCTCACTGAGCGACCTTGGGCGTCCTAACACGGCCAGCAGTGAAGGACAATGTCTGAGATTCATAAGTCGTCACCGACAACACGTAGTGGTTGTATGATCTTGTTTTAAGGTTTTGAGGTATACCTGACGAGAAGATATTATGTCGTAATTTACCGAACGCTGCCCGGCCGAGTTGAATCCGTCGATCGACCTCTCGGTCGAAGTTGTACTTACTTAGTCGGACTATTTGTCCCAGGTAAACGTATTCGTCAACAACTTAATGCTTCCAACAACTACCGGCATAGGTGTGACATGGACGTTACACAAGATCTTTGTTTTATCCATGTTCATCTTTTTGGAATACACTATTGAGGTTATTGAACATAGTGCTTAGGTCCTCCAGCGATTTTGCCATAAGGACTATATCGTCGGCAAATCAAAGGTGAGTGATGTAATCGTCATTGATGTTAATACTGTATCGTTTCCAGTTCACTAGCTTGAAAACGTCTTCCAATACAACGCTGGAGAGTATCGGGTATATAACTTCACCCTGTCTCACACTTCTCTGCGGTAGAACTAGAGTAAGAAACCTATCCAACGTTTCGTACTCTGGTTCTGTACTCGGATAGCCATCGTAGCCCTACTGTATAAACACTTCAGCACTTCGATATACCACCAGTCAACTTGGCACCGCTAAACAAACTGTAGCACATTGCGATATTTAGCAACTGGTGACAGTTTCAGAAGCTTACATCATACCTTTAAAATATCCAGTCAATTAATATCTAAAATAATTCCTGAAGTTTGTCGAGCACTTATTGAAGTTTTGAAGGACATGGTTAAGGTAAAATTAAATAACAGCACTTATATTTTCAAATTTATTAAATAATTTCTACAAAGACAAACTTATTATACTATTGATAACCAAAGTAACATTGCGCAAAATAAAATATATTTTAGTGTTAAAAAATAAAGTTAAAAAAATAAGTAAAAAAATGTGATTATTAAGTAGATGAAATTATAAAAATAATCATAAAACATTACCTCTAATAAACAAAAAAAAAATGAACATAAAAATTCTCTTCTGGACCAAATATTACAAATAAAATATAAAATACAAATTAAATATCATCTTCAACTGCTTTGGAAAAAGCTTCCCGAATTGGATTAATTTGTCCCGAATTAACCACTTCATCATGTAAAATTTTTATTCTATTTCCTGATTGATGTTTTGAAGTAAAAGTTGAACTATAAATGTCTGATTTCTGTACTGGCAATGTTGCTGTAGTGGTTGATGGAGTAAAGTGTAGGTGTTGCGGTGACAACATAATTACGTTTGGTGTTAGTATACTACTTGGCTCTGGTATGCTTAACATAGGATAACCAGGGGATGAAGATGGCTGCTGTGGCATTGATACAGGTGGGTCTGATGAAACATAAAAAGTTTGAGAAGATGAAGAACTGTGTATTTGAAGTGGTGATGCAGGTGAAAAAGAATCAACGGAGCGCGGAGTACTTGGGGAAGAAATATAACTCTGTGTTTGGCGATTCCTTATTCTTTTTATCAATCAATACATTGTCTAATTCACACATGACTTCCTGTTGTTCGACATCAGAAAAATACTTCTTCAATTTTGATGCTAGAAGTTTTCCATAGAGATCACATACATCATCTCCTTGGTTCATTTTGTTGGATAATACAGCATTGATAGTACCCAATGCACTTTTCATGTGCCTGGTTGCCTCTTGAAGTTCAGGAGGGTTAGAGGAACGACGCTTCAATACGTTTTTATTAGAGGGGGTTGGAAGTCCTTCCTGTGTGGTGATATTTGCAGGGCGTGCAAGCTCCTCTTGTTCATCTAACACTTTTCTTGTTTCATACGTTTGAGGTTCGACTACTGTGTGTTCATATCTTTGTGTCTGAAAAAAAGTAAATTTTATCAGTTTAATAAATAATACTATTTTTTGTTCCAGATCCCTACATCCCCAGAAGAATTGCTTACTGTAGCAAGAGGATTTAGGTTCCCGCATTGTGTTGGGGCATTAGATGGTAAACATATTAAATTACAATGCCCACCTAAAGGTGTAATTAACCAGTTTTAACTGGTTCAGAATATTATAATTATAAAGGGGACTTTAGTATTGTCCTATTGACTCTAGTAGACAGTAATTATTGCTTCTTATTTGCTGATGTAGGTGCCCAAGGCCGTATAAGTGATGGTGGTGTTTTAAGACAAAGTGCATTGTGGAAAAAACTTATTAACAATAGTATTAATTTCCCTTCGCCATGTCCACTCTCAGGGTCGGATATTGAATTTCCATATGTTATGTTAGGTGATGGAGCATTTGCACTTCACACAAATTTAATGAAACCATATCCTGGAAATCACGAAATGAGTAGCCCCCAAAGAACACCCCAAAAAAATTTTTTAAAAAACTTTACCCCTTTAATCACAAACCCCTTGTAAAAAACATTGTTTATTACAAAACTTTCTTTTTAAAAATCGGGGATAAAAAAAATAAAAAAAAAGAAAAAAAATAAAATTTTGCATATTATTTTGCTCAAAACAGTAATTAAAAACTATCATTAAGTATAAAAAATTGATTAATAGACTGATTAATTCGAATGATTTTTGTTTAAAATTATTAGAAAATATGATAAAACTAGCATCATAGTTTATATCTTATATGTTTGTATTATTTCTAGTAATTCTATAGATTTAAGTGTGAAATAAATACATTTTGTGTGAACTGTGCTGTATTTTATTTTAATTGATTAAGTTAGGTATTTACCAATGTATCCATTATATTGGAACATTCATACACATCTCCCAGAAACGACTCCATGCCATCATAAAATACCCAAATGGGTTTATATACGTCTTCATAACCATATCCAGAAGATACTGAAGCCTTTTTCTTTTTTAAGTGTTGTCTAAATGTGGCCATTAAAGCTTCTTTCTTTCTTTTGAGATCAGGTATTGAAATCTCCATTTCAATGGAGATCCTAACCCAAGCATCATGCACCTAAAAAAGAAATAATAATAAATTAATAAATTCTGAAATTCTAACCTTTCTCTTCTCAAAAGGCACAAATCCTATATTATCTTCCAATATATCCATACTGCTAATAAATTATTATCTTAAAACACTTTTTTTTAAATCGCTCGCCTTGTATCAATTTGCCTACGCTCGCGTTGGCTGAGGCTTGGCCAACGTGTATTGCCGGCGTAAGGTGTCTGTTCAAAATAGGTCGTTGGTAGCGTCGAAAAACAAGACCAACATCAGACGTTTCAGATCTTCGATTTTGACGACCCCGTTGTCGCTGGCATAAGCAACAGGATCCGCATACGAAGTCGCGGGCAGAAGCTAGTATAATACATAAATTGAAGTGTCTGTCTGTTAATATTGAAATAACAACCTTTTATTGAGCTTGGGTTATTCGCATGCTATTAAGATAACAATAAACTTATCCATACATATATATATATATATATATATATATATATATATATACATACCGACATATACATGTACACATAAAATTGAAGTGTCTGTCTGTAAATATTCAAATAACGACCTTTTATTTAGCTTGGGTGATTCGCATGCTATTAAGATAACAATAAACTTATCCATATATATATATATATATATATATATATATATACATACCGAAATACACATGTACACATAAAATTGAAGTGTCTGTCTGTAAATATTGAAATAACGACCTTTTATTTAGCTTGAGTGATTCGCATGCTATTAAGATAACAATAGTCATTTTTGAAATGTTTGTTTGAATCTGTCTGTCCGGGCTATCTATATAATCTTCAAAATGGCTCAACCGATTGTAATGAACATGTGGACCATGCTGCAATAAAGGACTCCTCACCGGGGAAGACACCTCTCACATACCACATCTCAACACCCTACTGAATACATCACTCCGGTACAACGATCTCATATTGTAATGGAAGATGGAGTGACTATGCCCACAACCACTTCCATCAGTGGATTGTGTGCTCGTTTGTCACCCTATCCTATAAAAAAAAAACTTGACAAAGAGATAGATAGCAATGCCAGAAGTTATCTATATTTTATCCCAAAACTTGTGTAAGATTTTTTTGGAAATCGTAAAATTGATAAATGTTTTTGATGATTATCATAAATCAAATAACGCCACATATATAGATCAGGCGAAGTCGGGACGGTTCGCTATTCAAGAATAATTGATTCAGCATACTTACAGCTACAGCGCTGAAAACAAAAAAATTAAAGTAACTTAGCATTTTTTCGTTTTACTTTAGTTACATTTTTTATTTTCTCTAACCTTTCTATCATATGATATTATTATCATTTATTAGAAACTCGTTAAAGAAGTACTACGTAAACATTGTATTAGGCAAGAGAGTAAGGAACTGGTATCCGTGAGGATGCTCAGGGCAGACCACCTCAGCAACGAGTGGAAGGACAGCTTACAACGTGCACAGCAGGAAGATCCGGACATCAAGCCGATTCTGGAATGGATGAAGGCCAGTGCTCCCAAGCCCAAGTGGAGCGACGTCTCAGCGATGAGTTCGACCACTAAAAGCTATTGGGCCCAGTGGGACAGCTTGCTGCTTCAGGGTGGAGTTCCGTGCCGTAAATGGGAAAATGTTCGGGGAGACAGCTGTCATTTGCAAATGGTTGTCCCTAAAGCTAAAGTACTGGATGTTCTACAGAAAAAACGGAAGCAAGAAAACACTACGAGGAGCAGATCCTGAGTCTAATTGAGAAGGGATACGCAGAGATACCTCCAGAAACCTCCAACAAGGGAAGAACATTCTACTTACCCCACTTCGCTGTTGTGCACCCAGTTAAGAAGAAGCTGAGAATAGTGTTCGACGCAGCTGCCAAGTATGAAGGGAAGAGCCTCAACGACGCCTTGCTCTCGGTTCACACACTTTTTAGGTTATTTTTGATTTTATAAAATAACTCCAAAACCTAGATTTTTTTTTTAAAAAAGGAGTTAATATGATCAGTGTAGTCTATAAAAAAAATTCTATTTACAGCATGGTACGGGATCCCATACATCTATGAGCATCATAATGTTAAGAAACAATAAACGATTTAGTGAGATGTTTATCTTGCGTCGCCAACAAATATAATCTTTGGTTACAGAACAAATTAAAACACATTTCTAATTTATTTATTTTTTATTTCATTATTCCATACTGCCAGTTTTGACTTATATAAATATTAAATTTTACAGTAATTGGTCGTCTTTTCTATAAGGATTATGAAGTGGTGTCAATAAGGCCAGTCACCTGCGCGGCTAGATGCAGTGTCGGCTGGTATAACCGAGATCCTTGGCTTGAATCCATCTTCATCAGCCTCGTAATCTACCACCTGGAAAGAACAGAATACATGTCATGAAAATATATTCATATTAGCACGTTTTCATCATGTCACTTTCTAGTTTTTCTGCCGTTCCGGGTGGAGTGTTGCAATTCAAATTTCGAACAATTCCTGATGGCCTAGGGACTTGAAATTTTGATCATAGCTCAGAATCAGAAATTCTAGGTGAAAAACGTGGTAAAATAATTTTTAGGACAAATTAAAAAAAAATACACTTGTTTGTTACACTTTCGTTTGTTGACAAATTATAGCAACTAGCTACTGTAGTCCAAGGATAAAAAGTAAGAGATCAAAAACAGAAACAGAAACTTTTTTATTCAAAAAAGATTATAAATAATACTTATTGAAAGTCACTTTTTTTAATTTACCACTGATTCGGAAAAAAACCTCTATCCTGGGAAGAACCAGCAAGAAACCCAGCGGTTTTTTTTAAATAACAGCTTACAATCATGTATGTTACAATTAACACACAATAAATTAGAATCAGCTTGGTAGCGATCACCCTACCCAGGGGTTATTATCATCCATATCTAAAGTGTATAAGAGATGTAGATAAATGCAGAAAAAACTAGTATAATAATAGGCCATGAGGTATTCCATCTTAGTCCTCATTGATGCCAACTCTTTATTTATGTTGGTTGCAGGTGAACACCCGACTGCTGCCACGTTCCAGGTGGAATGTAAGTTTGTTTTTCAATTCATTTGTTTTATAGATTAACGGTGACAAACGAACACACGTTCCACCTGATGGCAAGGGGTGCTGTGGCCCATAGACATATACATCTGTATCCGATGATGAATCATAATGCAGATGCGTTGTCATCCCTGAGGACTACGATGGTATGTCTTGTTCCCAGTAAAGAAAGAACTTAGATTCACAACCTTTTACAATGCTGACCGTCTTACTATAAAAGTTAAAATGCCGTACGTAGTGACGTATGTAAGAGAAATGAGAGAACGCCTGTGCCTCCTCTCATTTCTGAGAGAGTTTAAGGGTAAAGTAATGTCCGCTTTGCTGCCTCACTGCATGTTGGAGAACTCTTCATGTCTTCAAAATTTTTTTTGTTTCTCAGACATGCAGGTTTCTTTATGATGTTTTCCTTCACCGTCGAGCACGTGGTAAATCAACACTTAAAATTGCTCGCGTACTGTGAAAATTTATATATTGTATTTCAGTGTGTCTTACTACACTAAAATACAATAGTATTCGCATTTGTGTTTGCAGAAATAGATAGGTAGAATTTACTCGAGTTCCAAAGCATTAGAGCTGATGAAGACGATTTCAACGTACCTGTTTGGTTCCATCAGGAAGTACGACAAAGTACGCCCCTTCTGCTTTATCGTCCTGCCGGTTTTCCGCGTGGCCAAAGTCACTTCCGCTCTCGTAGTCGCTCACTTTGTAGGGGAACTCGTAGTTCGCTGGTTCCTGTGTATTTTGATTAGTAAATTTGAGTAACAGAACGTGTAGTAGCGTGTAAGAATATCCAGTACCCCATATCGTCCCGTGGGTGTCGCAAGAGGTGAGACAGAGAAATACAAAGGCAACAGCGTTTTCCTAATAACGACTAGAAAATAAAACAAATTGCTGTTACCAACCTGCCCACCAAGCGTGGAAACTGTGGCAAATATTCCCCTAATCAGGTACACCTATGGAGCGACCCCCCGGGTATGTTCAGCAGTGGTCTTCGATAGCCTTTATTGAACGAATAATTAATGGCATTGATACATTTAGTAGTATTTATCAATTCCCTTAATTTGCGTGTTTGTGCAAAACGCAGCGCTAGTCGTTATTTGTGAAGTTTTTAGGAGCTCTCTACTTCTTATTAAAATGATATATCTACTAATAAAAAACCTATTACATCTCTACACAATCTTGATTCCATAATAGCCAATTCCATTTTTTAGGGTTCCGTAGTCAACTAGGAACACTTGTAGTTTCGCCATGTCTGTCTGTCCGTCTGTCCGTCCTGGCTTAATTTCTGTGACCGCTAGCACTAGAAAGCTGAAATTTGGTACCAATATGTGTATCAATCACGCCGACAAAGTGGTAAAATAAAAATAGGAAAGAAATGTTTTATTAGGGTAGCCCCCTATATGTAAAGTGGGAAGTGATTTTTTTTTAATTTCAACCCTAACGTGTGATATATTGTTGAAAAGGTATTTAAAAATGAAAAAACAATGTGTCGCCCCCCCCCCCCCTCTAACTTTTGAACCATAAGTTTAGAAAATATGAAAAAAATCTGAAAAGTAGAACTTTATAAGGACTTTATAGGAAAATCATTTTGAACTCGGATGGAAACAACAGTACCCACTACCGGGAGCAGTTGCAGGAGCGCGGAGCGCTGCTGTAGCGCGAACATAATGGATACCCTTTAAACTCGTAAGTGGGAACACTTATTATGACTGACGGGAAACTACGGAACGCTACACTGAGCGTGGTCCGTCACGCTTTTGGCCGGCTTTTTTTAAAAGAGTAAATACTTGATGAATCTTCCTACAACTAAACCACAGAAATGCGAATTAATTATTAATAATAAAATATTATTATATAAAAATTATTGATGACATACATCTCCTCATAAAGTAAACATTATTACACGTCTAATAAGCGAAGCGTTGAGGTTGTGCTCTACTCTCACCTAATGGTGTTAAGTAAAGTCGCTTAATACGTAAGTAACATCATGTATTTTATTAACTGCATAAAATATCATAAATCTAAACAAGGTTATAGATATTCATAGTAATAACAATGTACATTTTAGACACACAAATAACAAGGTATAACAATAATTATTATTATTACTCACAATTTCTTCTACTTTCTTCTTCCGCGTACGTATTCTCTGCTCAACAGTTTTAGTAAGACTGCCGCTCGTAGCGCGCTGTCGCTGCCGCTCAAACCGACGACATCTGTCTTTTATAGGCTTGTAATTTAACAGTGCTAAAGTACAGATGGCGTTGCTTGTGTGGTTTCCGTTACAAGTTTTTATAAAATTGGATATTAAGCCGTATGTTTTTACATCATAAAACATTATTTATATTTCTTATAATTATCTTAAACAGTTTTATATTCTAGTTATCAATATAAGCAAAAATAAATAACTAGACATAATCTAATACATTAATGTTTCCGCAGACTTTATAGGATGAAAATAATTAATTACCCACCATGTTAGTTACAACAATATAAATTATTAAAATACGCTAACAATGGAAATCCAGTAATTTACTGAGCTAAAAATGTCTTCATTTTTAACTACCGCACTTTAAGAATAATAAAAATACACATATATCGAGAAAAATCATTCGTTTTCATGTTTCTATTATTTTTAAAAGTAATTTTCTGTATTAAGTGTAAAAACAAACTGATTGAAAAAAAATTATCGAGGGTGCCCGGAAGTCTGTATTAATCGTAGTCGTTAGAATTAATGTATCAAAATAATTCTTTTTTTATTAGGTTTAGAATCACAACGCACAGGTTTCTTTAAAAAAATCACTGAGTAATTTGTTCTCGTTTAATTTTAATTAATGAAAATGTAAAAAAACAACTGGTACTTTTCTACAAAAAAATATTCTCATGGATCTCTTCTTTCGTCTCAAATATAGAAAAAGAGATATTTTTCTTTTATATAATCAAATGGGATTATAAGGCGTGCACTTTTGTATTTTCCAAACTTTTTTATTTTACGATTGCCAATAATGGATAGGCAATTTATTAATGAACATTTTGATCTATTTAATTTTTTCAAAAGATAAATATTCGATTTTATAAAGAAAATATTTTAAAATTTGGGCGAATTTCTTACGCGATATATTATTGTAGAGAGAGCGCGTGGAATGTATAGAACCGAATGCTGCAGGTCGTTCGCTAGGAATAGCGCCTTAATTGGCCTCCCCTTTAGATTGTCTTGTAGGCTTTTGCTACAGTTGCCACGCTTGCAAGGCGGGATGGCAAAAGAAAAATGCTGCTGCCTATATCCTGTTTCAGATTCCCTCTATCCCCACTTACGACTCCTACGGGATGAGATGGTGTAGCGGATTTTCTTACGCCGCTGTTTAACGCTTCGATATCCTTGTGCTTGCTTACTTGTAATATTTCGTTTACTTGACTTTATAGTTCTTACCTGATTAAGCAATTCTAAAGAATTTCTTGCATAGCTCTCGTAGCTCTGGTCTGAGTATCCGTCGAGGTTTCTTGAAGCCCCGTACTGCGGCGAGGGCATGGCGGTACGAGATGATGGTGCGCCGTATTCCCGAGATGGTGATCTGTTAAACCCAAAATGAATGTTATCTCTTGTGTACTGTCCTGGTTTATTAAAAATCACCAGTGTGTCCAAAGTATGGATAGATATTTTTTTTTGGGATGATGTGACAAACGAGCACACAGTCCACCTGATGGTAAGTGGTTACTGTTGCCCATAGACATCTACATCTATCCTCGATTACGAATCAGAATGCAGATGCAGTGTCACCCGTGAGGACTATGATAGAATGCCTCGTTTCCAGTAAAAAGGGTCTCCGGTTCTACATACACATACACATAACATAACATACAGCATTAAGCTACTAAGCTACTATTTTACGCTGGTAATCCGTGAGAGCGTGGCCCTTCTCCGGTTGAGCCTACGAGTACACATTCGTGCTACAACTATGCCACTAATATAACTGCATGGCTCTACCAAGTATAAAACGATCAACATAATGTTTCTGCCATGCATATAGACTTACTGTACAATAAGTTTTATTGTACTATAGTAAACCAGTGTTTGACTAGCTACCCCGATGGTAAGTGATTATGTTAAATAGATGAAGAACGTTAAAGCGCAATGATTGTGCTTAAAAGACTCCTACATTGTAAACGAATGACTATTCTGTTCATTTCTGTACGCATAACGAACGGCGGAGAAAACTATTTACATGATTCTTTATTATTAGATCAGGAGCCAGAGAAGAAATTCAGAGTTGTGCTTCGTCTAATACATTGAACCGTGATACTAGTCTATTTTTTACGTGGTAGAGCCACGCTGCAGTTACGTTATAGTTGCAGCACGAATGGATCGGCTCGACCGCGGCAGGACCACGTTCTGGACACGCTTATCGTATGGTGAGTGTAGAGAACTGGAGATCCTTTTTACTGGAAAGCAGGCATTCCATCATAGTCCTCAGGGGTGACAACGCATTTGCTCGTTTTGATTCTTGATTGTGGATTAATATGGATGTATATGGGTCACAGTATCCACTTACGATCAGGTGGACTGTGTGCTCGTTTTCCAACAAATGCTATAAATTAAATAGTCTTTCTAATATTAAAATTTTTAATTATTTACCGCATATACAATTGTCAGAAGTTCTTATGTTTCTTTGACCCTATGACAAGTTTATATAAAGATTTTTTAGATTTACGAGAACACTACACATTGATTAAAACAACTTTTACGGATTTTATCATTTTCTGATGATTCTCATTCACATTGTCTGATGTGAAGCATCAACGTTCCGGGAAGTCTGCAGTTTGTGATCATATCCTAGACGGCCCCAACCATTACATCAGATTTGATAGACCACAAATCCTCGCGAAAGAACACCGATTCCTACCAAGGATGATACGTGAGGCTATTGAAATTAAAAAACATCCTAACTTCAATAGAGAAGGAGGCTGGGTACTACCACCTGCTTGGGACCCTATAATCAATAAAATTAAAACTAAGCCCAAGCATACCACTGCAAGACCTCAAGACATAGTTCATTTTGCATAGATCGGACCATAAACAATAATTAAAAAAAGCAGTAGGTACTCCGGGTTCAACAATGACATCGGGACGTCAGTCACCTCAGTCTCCGTGACCATGAGTGCTGGAAAGCACCCGAAACGTCGGGAATTAAAAATAAAAATAATTAAAATTAAACGCGATAAAATCCGTAAAAGTAGTTTTAACCTATGACAAGTGTCAAAGAAGCATAAGAACCCTGATAGACGAGGGAAGCACATTATATGTTTATTTTTCACAAATCAACGCAAGCTAGTGTAGCCAGATAGTTTAAACGTGGTGGAGCCACGCTGCAGCTATAACATGGTTGTAGCACGAATGGGTCAGCTCGACCGGGGAAGGACAACGCTCTCACAGAATACCAGCGTAAAATAGCAGGTTAATGCCGCTGTGTTGCGTATGGCAAGTGTAGAGATCCGGAGACCCTTTTTTTTACCGGAAATGAGGCATTCCATTTTAGTCCTCAGCGGTGACAAGGCATCTGTTTTTGATTCTTAATCGAGGATAAGTGTAGATGTCTATGAGCCACAGCATCCACTTACCATCAGGTGGACTATGTGCTCGTTTGTCACCCTTATTCTATAAAAAGCGACTATCTAGTCACAGCACCAAATATGTAGCCCTTGAGCTACCATGGACGGAATACTTATAAAAAAAACATAAACACTCACGCCTGTCACCCAGAGGGGTAGGCAGAGACTACAGACTTCCATTTAGCACGATCCTGACATACCTTTCTCGCCTCTTCCACATCCATATACCTACGCATACATGCTCGTCGGTTAAGGGTACTCTTAATTTGGCCCATTTTTAGTATATCGCCAATTTGGTCGACAAACTTCCGCCTAGGACGTCCCTTTCCGACTCTTCCATTCACTTCTGCAACATATATTTGCTTTGTCAGTCTTTCCGCATTCATTCTTTCTACATGACCAAACCACCGAAGCATTCCTTTCTTAATCCTGGTCACCGCATCATCTTGCAAACCACACTCTTCTTTTATCACACAGTTTCTCACCCTGTCACTCAGATTCAGCCCTAACATACTCCTTAGCGACCGCATTTCTACTGCATTTATTCTACTCTCGTGCTTTTTCTGCACACTAAAATATAAATACTTATAACTATGTATTAAATACATTATACATACCTAGTTGATGGATAAGATGATGCAAGGGTGCTTGATTTCAAAGCTGCTCCTGTTTCTGGCACACCATATTCCTGAGAGATACTCCATCCATTAGGTATGTTGTACGTTGTCGACAACACACCTGATTCACTATAATGCATCAGCATTTATAGCTTCAGGTGCACTATACTGAGTCGCCAGAGAGTTAGCTGGTGTTCCATAAATTTGGGAAGGACTGTTTCTTGATGATTTGGCGAGACTTTGAGCGCCAAATGAGAAATCTTCTAATGTCTTGTGTGCCTGCTGTGCATTAGATCTTGAAGAAGGTGAATATTCCTGTGATACGGAGCCAGAACGCAACTGGCTACTACGAGACTTGGGCACACCGTACTTTTGAACGGTCGAAGAGCTTCTAGTATTCGAAAAGCCACTGTTTCTTTGGAATGGGGCATTGTAATCTTCAGTATTCGTCGGTTGATATTCAGGGGCACCGTGTTGTGTGGTTGCGACGATCTGAATGATGGGGCACTGTATACGTCCGAAGGAGACGTTTTTACAGCACCGTACCGTTGAGATCTTCCTGTTTTTGACTTAACCGCCGAAAAGATCTTCCCAAAGAGCTAAGAGAGTCGTACTCTTGTGAGAGACGGACTGACGGTGCATAATCCTGTGATAATTTTCTCCCAGATTCTGTACCACTGCGCAAGTTAGGATATCCATGTTCCTGAGATAATCCGCCACGGAATCTAGGAAGTCCATATTCTTGAGAATTTCCCCTAGTGTTTGTTCCATGATATTGGTGAGAATTGGTGTTGGTAAATGCTTTGGAGCCTCGTACAGATGATTCAGGTAAGTCCGGTAAATATTGTTGAGGAGACTCTTCGTGATCTGATCGGGCTGCTGCTAAGTAACTATCCCTGGGAAAACATAAGTTACTTGTTATGTATATTCCTTTCATAGGGTGTAACTGTTAAAATATCAAATTTAATTAATTTGAAGCATTTAATTGATAAATTTGGAATTTTTACAAATAGTTAATAGTACATTACGATACAATTTGACGAATTGAAAATTTGTAGAATACTACTCGAAAATGATTATAAAGACAAAAATTATGTCAAAAAATAAAATATAAAGATGTGTTAATATGGTATGTGATATATTGTTACGAGCTTGAGGTTCGTGACAATAAAAATTGCCGATAAAATTACCTAAATTAACACTTTAATTTACTTTACACAAATTAAAGTTAAAACACTAATAATTAAACACACTAATTCACTTAATTCCGCCCGAAACTTCGCTTGTTTCGCCCAAATCAACACTGCTTCCCTCGCATCTTGCAGCGCCTATATATTTAAATTAGCAAAGAAATATCCAGAATGTTCAAGTAAACACGCGCAAGGTACCGAGCGTTCGAGTTTCGACTAGGCGCTGTCAGTTGAGTGATTTGTGATGTCATTTTCTCAATGCGCCCCTCGCTCTCGTTCCTGACACTAGATGGCGCTAGTTGACTTATTCATGCAACACTGCCCCCCTCCTAAGACATGCTCGTCCCGAGCATTATCGGTCCCATAATAACGCGCCAAGCGATCCACATGGACGATCTTAGGAGTCCCTCTTGCGCCTTTCTGTATCCGGTAGGTCACATCGTTGATCCTGGTTACAATCCGGTACGGGCCGTCCCATTTAGCTTGAAGCTTAGGAGATTTCCTTTTGCTGCGGACTGGATTGTGCAACCACACAAGTGAACCTTCGTCGAACCCTTTGTTGTTCATTTTGCGGTCGTACCGGGTTTTCATTTTCTCAGACATTTGCTGGCCCGATTGTCTGACGTGCTCATAAATGTCATTCATTTTGTTCCGCAAGTCATTTGCATAATCGGTTATACTGCGTGGGGCATCAGGTGGTATCCCGGTGATCAGGTCCGCAGGCAGCCGTAATTCTCTTCCAAAGTTTGCGAAAGCTGGTGTCACTGCTGTACTTTCGTGAACAGAACTTCGATATGACAACAAAAACGGTTGTATGTGCTTGTCCCAATCTCGTTGCCGATTGACTACAACTTTTGCTAGGTACCTCTCCAATGTCTGATTAAATCGTTCCACCATTCCATCAGATTGCGGGTGATAAGAAGTCGTTCTTGTTTTATGAGTACCCATAACTCGGCAAGTTTCCTGGAATATTTGAGACTCAAAATTCCTTCCTTGATCGCTGTGAATCTCTAAAGGTACTCCAAAACGACAGAAGACTTCATAAACTAGTTTATCTGCAACTGTTGAAGCTTCTTGATTTGGAATGGCGAAGACTTCTGGCCACTTAGTGAAGTAATCCATCACAACCATGAAATACTTGTTACCGCTTTCACTCTCCGGAAACGGCCCCGCCACGTCAATGGCTATTCTCTCCCATGGTGCACCCACATTGTACAACTTCAATGCACCTCTACTACGAGTCTGAGGTCCCTTTACAGCCGCACAACTTGTACATTTGCGACACCAGTCCTCGACATCGTTTCGACAGTGGACCCAGTAAAACCGTTCTCGGATCTTCAGTAGAGTTCGTTTAACTCCCAGATGGCCTCCTGAATAATCATTATGGTACAGCTGTAGAACATCCGGTACTTTAGCTTTAGAGACAACCATTTGTAAATAACAGCTGTCTCCCCGAACATTTTCCCATTTACGGCACAGAACTCCATCCTGAAGCAGCAAGCTGTCCCACTGGGCCCAATAGCTTTTAGTGGTTGAACTCATTGCTGAGACGTCGCTCCACTTAGGCTTGGGAGCACTGGCCCTTATCCATTCCAGAATCGGCTTGATGTCCGGATCTTCCTGCTGTGCATGTTGTAAGCTGTTCTTCCATTCGTTGCTGAGGTGGTCCGTCCTGAGCATCCTCACGGATACCACTTCCTTACTCTCTTGCCTAGTACAATGGTTGCAATCTTCAGGACAAGGTCTTCTTGACAATGCATCTGCGTTGCCGTGAGATTTTCCGCTGCGATGTTCGATCTCAAAGTCGTATTCCTGCAGTAGTTCAATCCACCTCGCAACTTGTCCTTCTGGATTTTTAAACTGCAATAGCCATTTTAGTGCAGCATGGTCAGTTCGTAAGTGAAACTTTCGTCCCAGAAGATATTTGCTAAAATGCTGCAACGACTTTACCACAGCGAGCAATTCGCGTCTTGTGACACAATAGTTCCTTTCCGGTTTTGACAACGACTTGCTGAAGTACGCTATTACGACCTCTTGGTCACCATTCCGTTGAGACAACACACCGCCGAGTCCTATATCACTTGCGTCTGTGTCAACTATAAATTCTTTGCTTGCATCAGGGTATCCCAAAATAGGTGTTTTGCACAGACGATCCTTGAGCTCCTGGAATGCGATATTGCAACTTTCATTCCAGCAGAAATGTCGCTTCTCCTCGTTTAGCTTGTGCAGAGGTTTGGCTATATCTGCAAAGTTCTTCACGAATCGCCGGTAATAGGAGCACAAACCCAAAAATGCTCTAACCTGCGTCTTGTCTTTTGGAACCGGCCAAACCTTGACAGCGGCGATTTTCTCTGGATCTGTGCGGATACCTTCTTCCGATACTACAAACCCCAAAAAGTTAACTTGCCGTTGAAATAGTGAACATTTCTTCGGGCTCAACTTGAGGTTGGCACTCTGAATCTTCATGAGCACGCGTTCCAGGTTTTGAAGGTGTTCCTCAAACGTACGGCCCACGATGATGATGTCATCCAAGTAGACCAGACAGGCATCGCCAATTAGCCCGGTAAGTACAAGTTCCATCAGCCTTTCAAACGTTGCTGGAGCATTGCACAACCCAAACGGCATTACTTTGAATTGCCACAGACTCTTTCCCGTCGAGAACGCAGTTTTCTCCTTGTCCTTAGGGTCAATTTCAACTTGCCAGTAGCCACTTTTTAGATCCAGCGTGCTAAACCATTTTACTCCTGTAAGCATGTCCAGCGTGTCATCAATTCTTGGCAAGGGATAGCTGTCCTTCTTTGTAACGTCGTTCAGACGGCGGTAATCAACACAGAACCGCATGCTGCCATCCTTCTTTTTCACCAGCACCACTGGTGAACACCATGGACTAGAGGAAGGTTCAATAACACCATCCTTCACCATTCCTTCAATCATGGTTTCCACTTCCTTTTCACGTGCTACCGGCAATCTTCTTGGCCGCTGACGGATAGGCAATTCCTCTCCTGTGTTTATTTTGTGTTGAACTAGGCCAGTCTTTCCTATGTCAGCATCATTTGATGAGAATACATCGGCGTACTTGAGTAACAACTTCTTCGCCTTGACCAATTCGTTCGGGGACAGAACACTGCGACAGTCTTCCAAAAGTGTGGTCACTCTCGTTTCTGAATCCTTGCTGGGGGTCCCACTCGATATATATTGGCACTGACGTAACCAATCCACTTCCTCACAAGTACCAACCAGTGTGCCTTTTTCTATAATCTGTTCCCGGTCGCAAAGGTTCAGCACACGTACTCCTGAGATGTCAGTGGTCCTGACCAAGGTTCGAGCTACTTTCCATGGAAGGTCATTGTTTGCCCTTTCCACAAGTACACAACGGTGAGCTTGCCCAGCGTTTCGAGGTAGACTAACCGGAACAATCGTTTCTGATCTCGGCGGAAGAACAATCTTCTTGATGCTGTACACGTTCCCTGGTAACGCACCTTCCATAAAAAGTTCCTCCTGTCCACATTTCAAAACACCTTGCTTAACGTCGATCTCACAACAATTATTCCTCATAAAGTCTAGGCCTAAGATGCAGTCGTCCATTATATCAGCCACGATGACATTATGCAGGTAGATCACGTTGCCTAGCTTCAACTCCATCTCCTTCTCTCCACGGACGGGTATACGCTGACCGGTGGCTGTTACCAAATTAAGGCGTTCTCGGTTGTATGCGGAGTCCCCAAGGAACTGACTTATAAGTTGGGAACTAACGACCGTACGAGAGGCTCCAGTGTCTATGGTCAGCTTACACGGCATTCCGTTGAGCTTGCCCTTTATGATTAGGCTGTTCCCATCATGGGTTTGTGAGATCGAGATCCTTGGGGCTCTTTTAAAATCAGCCAGCACCCGCCCCGCAGTTCTGGCTTTTACTCGTTTCCCTGCCGCTGCTGGGCGGTGCTGTTGGCCGCACTACCCTCCTGAGATCGTTCAATTTCCCTTTCTAGGGTTCGCTTAGGGCAGCTGGATCGAAGATGGCCCTTTTCCCCACAGCCATAGCACCTTGGGCTGTATCCTTTGTTGCGGTCGCGAACTGTAGCTGCTGCAACCTCCCTGACGCGATGGGAACGATGATCCTGCCGCACGGCTTCCACTTCCAGTGCATGGGCCAAGGCGTCCTTAAGCGTCTCGTGGTGCCCGAGCCTCACAGCAGCTCTGACTTCCAGGTCGCGGATGCCGTCGATGAATGTCTGCACCAGGTTCCCTTCAATGAGCGCAGGTACAGACCGGTATGCTTTTCGCACCAGCTTCTCCACTTCTAGAGCCCACTGCTGCAGGTTTTCGTTGATGCGCTGCACACGATCTTTAAGCTGCGCACGAAAGACGTGTTCCAGGTGAGCGTCTCCATATCTCGCCTCCAATGCCTCAAGGAGTTGCTCATAAGTCACTTCCTCACCGAGAGCTTCCAGAACTGTTAAGGCCTGGTCGCGCAGGCCTAGTGTGAGAGCAGTCATGGCCTGACTTTTATTCCAGCCGTTCGCCTTCATAACAGCCTCGAACTGGATTTTGTAGGCTGACCAGGAAGAAGTCCCGTCGAATGGTGGCACCTTGAACCCACGTAGCGAAGGTGTAATAGCTACTACGGGAGCTGTAGTTCCATCCCCCAGTTTGAGGTCGTCCAGCGTTTTCTTCACGTCAGCCATCACGTAATCAACCCGATTGTTTACTTGGTCGATTTGGGTTTTAGCTTCCTTGATTTGGGTTTCAGCTTCCGACAGGCGGTTGTCATGTTGAGCAACCCTATCCTTCACCTCCCTAATCTCTTTCCCGAAGTTAGCGTGAATGTCCTTCACGAGGAGCATCTGCTCTTCCTGTCGGCGGGCCTGTTCCTCCTGCTGCTCTTTCAACCAACGGGCCTGTTCCTCCTGTCGGCGAGCCTGTTCCTCCTGTCGGCGAGTCTGTTCCTCCTGTCGGCGAGCCTGTTCCTCCTGTCGGCGAGTCTGTTCCTCCTGTCGGCGAGCCTGTTCCTGCAGCATCACCATCAGAGCACCTAAATCGGGTGCTGCAGATGGAGGAGCTACTGACGGGCCTGCAGCCGGCGGCTGGCCCTCCGACGTCAGCGGCGTTGCACCACCAAATCTTCTTTGGTCCGTCTCCTGCTGGCGTTGATTTCGGGTACGGACACCCTCCGTTTCCTCCTTAGGTAAAATCGGCATGATTTTATCCCACTTCTGACACCAATTGTTACGAGCTTGAGGTTCGTGACAATAAAAATTGCCGATAAAATTACCTAAATTAACACTTTAATTTACTTTACACAAATTAAAGTTAAAACACTAATAATTAAACACACTAATTCACTTAATTCCGCCCGAAACTTCGCTTGTTTCGCCCAAATCAACACTGCTTCCCTCGCATCTTGCAGCGCCTATATATTTAAATTAGCAAAGAAATATCCAGAATGTTCAAGTAAACACGCGGAAGGTACCGAGAGTTCGAGTTTCGACTAGGCGCTGTCAGTTGAGTGATTTGTGATGTCATTTTCTCAATGCTCCCCTCGCTCTCGTTCCTGACACTAGATGGCGCTAGTTGACTTATTCATGCAACAATATGATATATATGATAGGCAGACCAGGCCAGGCAGACGTAGTTCTGGTCGGACGGAGGACATTATTATTATTCTTGAATTCAAATATAATGCTTTATGTAGGCCAAAATTAATGAAAATTTGACTTTTCTTAGTGTTATTTAATTTACTAACATCGCAAGAAATACTGAATGATTCTTTTACCGTCTGGAATAAATAGGGTGTACCAGGTGAACGGAATAGAAGCCTACGGCACTGATATCTTACATTTTTGTTACATTATCATATTATGAAATTGATCTATCAATAAATACTCCTACTTAGGTGCGTATTATTTCAATTTGGGTAGTTTTCAATGGATTTATTTATTTAGTTCAAAATTTTTGTTCTTATTTTTTTAGTAGATACCGAAAGTTTATTTCAAATTAGTAGTATTTATTGATTTCATAAAAATATGTTGATGTAAAAGCAAAAAAAAAATATCAGTACCATAGGCTTCTACTCCGTTCACCCATAACACACTGCTTTTAAGGTATCAGAACAAGAATACTTAATATAAACCCAAGAGCATTCTTTACGCCGTGCGGATGTCACAATTGGAATTTGCTTTTGATGGATGCAGCTATTTCTTCTACAACAGCCAAAACGTTTTTTGGCTTCATCAATAAAATCTATGCGCTGTTTTCAAAGTCAAGTAAGCGTTGGAATATTGTGAAAACGAAATTAAAATTGACGTTAAAAACTCTATCTGAAACACGATGGGAGAGTAGAATCGGAGCAGTAAAAACAATATTTTTGCAATTTGATGATGTTATCGAATGCGTGAATGACCTGAAAAATAAAAGTGATGGTTCTGAAACTCTAAGCGACTGTGACTCAGTCTTGAATGAAATGTTAACTTTTGAGTTTGTTGTTGCGATACACGTATGGTACGAGGTTTTACTACATGTGAACAATATAAGCAAACTATGGCAAACGCTTCAAGTCAACTTGAAAGTCGCTATTGATACTGTTACGAGCTTGAGGTTCGTGACAATAAAAATTGCCGATAAAATTACCTAAATTAACACTTTAATTTACTTTACACAAATTAAAGTTAAAAACACTAATAATTAAACACACTTATTCACTTTATTCCACTCCAAAGCTTCGCATGTTTCGCCAAATCAACACTACTCCCATCGCATCTTGCAGCGCCTATATATTTAAATTAGCAAAGAAATATCCAGAATGTTCAAGTAAACACGCGCAAGGTACCGAGCGTTCGAGTTTCGACTAGGCGCTGTCAGTTGAGTGATTTGTGATGTCATTTTCTCAATGCGCCCCTCGCTCTCGTTCCTGACACTAGATGGCGCTAGTTGACTTATTCATGCAACACTGCCCCCTCCTAAGACATGCTCGTCCCGAGCATTATCGGTCCCATAATAACGCGCCAAGCGATCCACATGGACGATCTTAGGAGTCCCTCTTGCGCCTTTCTGTATCCGGTAGGTCACATCGTTGATCCTGGTTACAATCCGGTACGGGCCGTCCCATTTAGCTTGAAGCTTAGGAGATTTCCCTTTGCTGCGGACCGGATTGTGCAACCACACAAGTGAACCTTCGTCGAACCCTTTGTTGTTCATTTTGCGGTCATACCGGGTTTTCATCTTTTCAGACATTTGCTGGCCCGATTGTCTGACGTGCTCATAAACGTCATTCATTTTTTTCCGCAAGTCATTTGCATAATCGGTTATACTGCGTGGAGCATCGGGTGGTATCCCGGTGATCAGGTCTGCAGGCAGCCGTAATTCTCTTCCAAAGTTTGCGAAAGCTGGTGTCACTGTTGTACTTTCGTGAACAGAACTTCGATATGACAACAAAAACGGTTGTATGTGCTTGTCCCAATCTCGTTGCCGATTGACTACAACTTTTGCTAGGTACCTCTCCAATGTCTGATTAAATCGTTCCACCATTCCATCAGATTGCGGGTGATAAGAAGTCGTTCTTGTTTTATGAGTACCCATAACTCGGCAAGTTTCCTGGAATATTTGAGACTCAAAATTCCTTCCTTGATCGCTGTGAATCTCTAAAGGTACTCCAAAACGACAGAAGACTTCATAAACTAGTTTATCTGCAACTGTTGAAGCTTCTTGATTTGGAATGGCGAAGACTTCTGGCCACTTAGTGAAGTAATCCATCACAACCATGAAATACTTGTTACCGCTTTCACTCTCCGGAAACGGCCCCGCCACGTCAATGGCTATTCTCTCCCATGGTGCACCCACATTGTACAACTTCAATGCACCTCTACTACGAGTCTGAGGTCCCTTTACAGCCGCACAACTTGTACATTTGCGACACCAGTCCTCGACATCGTTTCGACAGTGGACCCAGTAAAACCGTTCTCGGATCTTCAGTAGAGTTCGTTTAACTCCCAGATGGCCTCCTGAATAATCATTATGGTACAGCTGTAGAACATCCGGTACTTTAGCTTTAGAGACAACCATTTGTAAATAACAGCTGTCTCCCCGAACATTTTCCCAATTACGGCACAGAACTCCATCCTGAAGCAGCAAGCTGTCCCACTGGGCCCAATAGCTTTTAGTGGTTGAACTCATTGCTGAGACGTCGCTCCACTTAGGCTTGGGAGCACTGGCCCTTATCCATTCCAGAATCGGCTTGATGTCCGGATCTTCCTGCTGTGCATGTTGTAAGCTGTTCTTCCATTCGTTGCTGAGGTGGTCCGTCCTGAGCATCCTCACGGATACCACTTCCTTACTCTCTTGCCTAGTACAATGGTTGCAATCTTCAGGACAAGGTCTTCTTGACAATGCATCTGCGTTGCCGTGAGATTTTCCGCTGCGATGTTCGATCTCAAAGTCGTATTCCTGCAGTAGTTCAATCCACCTCGCAACTTGTCCTTCTGGATTTTTAAACTGCAATAGCCATTTTAGTGCAGCATGGTCAGTTCGTAAGTGAAACTTTCGTCCCAGAAGATATTTGCTAAAATGCTGCAACGACTTTACCACAGCGAGCAATTCGCGTCTTGTGACACAATAGTTCCTTTCCGGTTTTGACAACGACTTGCTGAAGTACGCTATTACGACCTCTTGGTCACCATTCCGTTGAGACAACACACCGCCGAGTCCTATATCACTTGCGTCTGTGTCAACTATAAATTCTTTGCTTGCATCAGGGTATCCCAAAATAGGTGTTTTGCACAGACGGTCCTTGAGCTCCTGGAATGCGATATTGCAACTTTCATTCCAGCAGAAATGTCGCTTCTCCTCGGTTAGCTTGTGCAGAGGTTTGGCTATATCTGCAAAGTTCTTCACGAATCGCCGGTAATAGGAGCACAAACCCAAAAATGCTCTAACCTGCGTCTTGTCTTTTGGAACCGGCCAAACCTTGACAGCGGCGATTTTCTCTGGATCTGTGCGGATACCTTCTTCCGATACTACAAACCCCAAAAAGTTAACTTGCCGTTGAAATAGTGAACATTTCTTCGGGCTCAACTTGAGGTTGGCACTCTGAATCTTCATGAGCACGCGTTCCAGGTTTTGAAGGTGTTCCTCAAACGTACGGCCCACGATGATGATGTCATCCAAGTAGACCAGACAGGCATCGCCAATTAGCCCGGTAAGTACAAGTTCCATCAGCCTTTCAAACGTTGCTGGAGCATTGCACAACCCAAACGGCATTACTTTGAATTGCCACAGACTCTTTCCCGTCGAGAACGCAGTTTTCTCCTTGTCCTTAGGGTCAATTTCAACTTGCCAGTAGCCACTTTTTAGATCCAGCGTGCTAAACCATTTTACTCCTGTAAGCATGTCCAGCGTGTCATCAATTCTTGGCAAGGGATAGCTGTCCTTCTTTGTAACGTCGTTCAGACGGCGGTAATCAACACAGAACCGCATGCTGCCATCCTTCTTTTTCACCAGCACCACTGGTGAACACCATGGACTAGAGGAAGGTTCAATAACACCATCCTTCACCATTCCTTCAATCATGGTTTCCACTTCCTTTTCACGTGCTACCGGCAATCTTCTTGGCCGCTGACGGATAGGCAATTCCTCTCCTGTGTTTATTTTGTGTTGAACTAGGCCAGTCTTTCCTATGTCAGCATCATTTGATGAGAATACATCGGCGTACTTGAGTAACAACTTCTTCGCCTTGACCAATTCGTTCGGGGACAGAACACTGCGACAGTCTTCCAAAAGTGTGGTCACTCTCGTTTCTGAATCCTTGCTGGGGGTCCCACTCGATATATATTGGCACTGACGTAACCAATCCACTTCCTCACAAGTACCAACCAGTGTGCCTTTTTCTATAATCTGTTCCCGGTCGCAAAGGTTCAGCACACGTACTCCTGAGATGTCAGTGGTCCTGACCAAGGTTCGAGCTACTTTCCATGGAAGGTCATTGTTTGCCCTTTCCACAAGTACACAACGGTGAGCTTGCCCAGCGTTTCGAGGTAGACTAACCGGAACAATCGTTTCTGATCTCGGCGGAAGAACAATCTTCTTGATGCTGTACACGTTCCCTGGTAACGCACCTTCCATAAAAAGTTCCTCCTGTCCACATTTCAAAACACCTTGCTTAACGTCGATCTCACAACAATTATTCCTCATAAAGTCTAGGCCTAAGATGCAGTCGTCCATTATATCAGCCACGATGACATTATGCAGGTAGATCACGTTGCCTAGCTTCAACTCCATCTCCTTCTCTCCACGGACGGGTATACGCTGACCGGTGGCTGTTACCAAATTAAGGCGTTCTCGGTTGTATGCGGAGTCCCCAAGGAACTGACTTATAAGTTGGGAACTAACGACCGTACGAGAGGCTCCAGTGTCTATGGTCAGCTTACACGGCATTCCGTTGATCTCGCCCTTTATGATTAGGCTGTTCCCATCATGGGTTTGTGAGATCGAGATCCTTGGGGCTCTTTTAAAATCAGCCAGCACCCGCCCCGCAGTTCTGGCTTTTACTCGTTTCCCTGCCGCTGCTGGGCGGTGCTGTTGGCCGCACTACCCTCCTGAGATCGTTCAATTTCCCTTTCTAGGGTTCGCTTAGGGCAGCTGGATCGAAGATGGCCCTTTTCCCCACAGCCATAGCACCTTGGGCTGTATCCTTTGTTGCGGTCGCGAACTGTAGCTGCTGCAACCTCCCTGACGCGATGGGAACGATGATCCTGCCGCACGGCTTCCACTTCCAGTGCATGGGCCAAGGCGTCCTTAAGCGTCTCGTGGTGCCCGAGCCTCACAGCAGCTCTGACTTCCAGGTCGCGGATGCCGTCGATGAATGTCTGCACCAGGTTCCCTTCAATGAGCGCAGGTACAGACCGGTATGCTTTTCGCACCAGCTTCTCCACTTCTAGAGCCCACTGCTGCAGGTTTTCGTTGATGCGCTGCACACGATCTTTAAGCTGCGCACGAAAGACGTGTTCCAGGTGAGCGTCTCCATATCTCGCCTCCAATGCCTCAAGGAGTTGCTCATAAGTCACTTCCTCACCGAGAGCTTCCAGAACTGTTAAGGCCTGGTCGCGCAGGCCTAGTGTGAGAGCAGTCATGGCCTGACTTTTATTCCAGCCGTTCGCCTTCATAACAGCCTCGAACTGGATTTTGTAGGCTGACCAGGAAGAAGTCCCGTCGAATGGTGGCACCTTGAACCCACGTAGCGAAGGTGTAATAGCTACTACGGGAGCTGTAGTTCCATCCCCCAGTTTGAGGTCGTCCAGCGTTTTCTTCACGTCAGCCATCACGTAATCAACCCGATTGTTTACTTGGTCGATTTGGGTTTTAGCTTCCTTGATTTGGGTTTCAGCTTCCGACAGGCGGTTGTCATGTTGAGCAACCCTATCCTTCACCTCCCTAATCTCTTTCCCGAAGTTAGCGTGAATGTCCTTCACGAGGAGCATCTGCTCTTCCTGTCGGCGGGCCTGTTCCTCCTGCTGCTCTTTCAACCAACGGGCCTGTTCCTCCTGTCGGCGAGCCTGTTCCTCCTGTCGGCGAGTCTGTTCCTCCTGTCGGCGAGCCTGTTCCTCCTGTCGGCGAGTCTGTTCCTCCTGTCGGCGAGCCTGTTCCTGCAGCATCACCATCAGAGCACCTAAATCGGGTGCTGCAGATGGAGGAGCTACTGACGGGCCTGCAGCCGGCGGCTGGCCCTCCGACGTCAGCGGCGTTGCACCACCAAATCTTCTTTGGTCCGTCTCCTGCTGGCGTTGATTTCGGGTACGGACACCCTCCGTTTCCTCCTTAGGTAAAATCGGCATGATTTTATCCCACTTCTGACACCAATTGTTACGAGCTTGAGGTTCGTGACAATAAAAATTGCCGATAAAATTACCTAAATTAACACTTTAATTTACTTTACACAAATTAAAGTTAAAACACTAATAATTAAACACACTAATTCACTTAATTCCGCCCGAAACTTCGCTTGTTTCGCCCAAATCAACACTGCTTCCCTCGCATCTTGCAGCGCCTATATATTTAAATTAGCAAAGAAATATCCAGAATGTTCAAGTAAACACGCGGAAGGTACCGAGCGTTCGAGTTTCGACTAGGCGCTGTCAGTTGAGTGATTTGTGATGTCATTTTCTCAATGCTCCCCTCGCTCTCGTTCCTGACACTAGATGGCGCTAGTTGACTTATTCATGCAACAATATGATATATATGATAGGCAGACCAGGCCAGGCAGACGTAGTTCTGGTCGGACGGAGGACATTATTATTGTTCTTGAATTCAAATATAATGCTTTATGTAGGCCAAAATTAATGAAAATTTGACTTTTCTTAGTGTTATTTAATTTACCAACATCGCAAGAAATACTGAATGATTTTTTTACCGTCTGGAATAAATAGGGTGTACCAGGTGAACGGAATAGAAGCCTACGGCACTGATATTTTACATTTTTTGTTACATTATCATATTATGAAATTGATCTATCAATAAATACTCCTACTTAGGTGCGTATTATTTCAATTTGGATAGTTTTCAATGGATTTATTTATTAAGTTCAAAATTTTTGTTCTTATTTTTTTAGTAGGTAGTACCGAAAGTTTATTTCAAATTAGTAGTATTTATTGATAGATCAATTTCATAAAAATATGTTGATGTAAAAGCAAAAAAAAATATCAGTACCATAGGCTTCTACTCCGTTAACCCATAACACACTGCTTTTAAGGTATCAGAACAAGAATACTTAATATAAACCCAAGAGCATTCTTTACGCCGTGCGGATGTCACAATTGGAATTTGCTTTTGATGGATGCAGCTATTTCTTCTACAACAGCCAAAACGTTTTTTGGCTTCATCAATAAAATCTATGCGCTGTTTTCAAAGTCAAGTAAGCGTTGGAATATTGTGAAAACGAAATTAAAATTGACGTTAAAAACTCTATCTGAAACACGATGGGAGAGTAGAATCGGAGCAGTAAAAACAATATTTTTGCAATTTGATGATGTTATCGAATGCGTGAATGACCTGAAAAATAAAAGTGATGGTTCTGAAACTCTAAGCGACTGTGACGCAGTCTTGAATGAAATGTTAACTTTTGAGTTTGTTGTTGCGATACACGTATGGTACGAGGTTTTACTACGTGTGAACAATATAAGCAAACTATGGCAAATGGTTCAAGTCAACTTGAAAGTCGCTATTGATACTTTACGGTCATTTTGCAGCTGGATTCAAGAATTCCGTAATACACAATAGTGTCGCATAAGCTCGATTATTTGTAGAGAAAAGTACTTTCGAAATTGAGACTCAATTTAAAGAAAAAAGAACAGCCAGGAGAAAACGAATTCGATTTTGAACATACTGATGAACCTATTCAATCTTCTGAAATGCAGTACAGAGTTAACTTTTTTAACACAATGATTGATGCTATTATAGTTGATACCGAATGTCGATTTAAAGCGCTCAATGAATATTTTGAACGATTTGGTTTTATTTATGATATCAGATGTTTAAATTCTATATCAAAAGAAGACCTTCTCAAGTGCTGTAATGATTTAGGTACAATATTTCGAGAAGGCGAAAACAGCGACATACAGCCTTTCGAACTCTATGAAGAACTCCAACTTTTAAAAACAAATTCACTAGACTAAGGCACTATCAACGACGCGAAACAACTCATTCAATACATTTTAGAGAATAATTTGGAAGAAATATATCCAAATGCTTTTATAGCAATTAGAATCATGCTCACAGTTCTCGTCAGTACAGCTTCCGCTGAGAGAAGCTTCTCAAAGTTAAAATTGATTAAGATCTACTTCAGAAGCACGATGAGTCAAGAGAGATTATCTTCGTTAGCAGTTCTATCAATTGAAGCTGAAATACCGTCTGGTATTAGCTATGATGTAATCCTGAAAAAGTTCAGTGAGGCCAAAAGCCGAAAAGTTCGTTTATTTTAACTTCTATTTATGTAAGTTTTGTCATCATTTGATAAGCAATAAAACTTGATTAATAACAATAAAATGTTTAATAAAATTTGTTGATAATATTATTTATATAATGCAGGACATTGTTCGTTTTATTAATTTTTCGATTCACACTTTCACACTGCGAAAAATTTATAATTTCTGAGCGAAAATTCAATTTTAACACACTCCGACAACCTGAAGACAAGCCAGCGTATTATACGAACATTTTAAGATGAACATAGCAATAGACAAACTTTTTTAAATCTATCTTTTTTAGGTAATAGTAGCATAAAATTAACCAAGGTATCCAAACTGACGTTTGCCGAATATACATTGGTAGCTATTAACAAACCTTTATTTATCTCTTTCTGAAATACTTTTTAAAAATTGAGATGTATATATAGCTGTTAGACAGGCTCCTTCTTCTTCTTTCTTTTGTGGCGGTTTGATAAAATTCGCCAATGACGTATTGAGTGGAAAATGAGAGTTTAATTAAAATAAGAGTCTGTGATAATACAAGGATTCAGTTTTCCTCCGAGAATTTTGACAAATCTATTTGTTGAATTACCTAGAACAAATATAACAAACGGTGTTAGACTCTATCAGTATGTTAAAAGTGACAAGGATTTAAAGTTTCATTTTATTAGTATTAATTAAATCACATAAAATATACACAAAAGGAGTACTGGTATATGTTATAAAATCTATAGGTCGAGGAATATAAGGAGCAAGGTAATCATAAAGGGAGGAGGGTAATTTGGGACAGTTGAAAAAAACACTACAGTGGTAGAGCCACGCGGCAGCCTAGCTGTTACACGTATGGGCCGGCTCAAACCGAGGTGGTACCACGACCTCACAGAATACCGGCGTGAAGTGAAAGCTCTGCTTCCGCGTTTCGTCTGGTGAGTGCAGGTGGCCGGAGGCCCAAATCCCCCCCCCCCCATCAACATGGTAGCGGAATTAAATGATGATAGACTAACACAGGAGGGTACCAGCACACCCAGAATCCCTCGCTGAGCATCCACGACCATGTTTCTCCACTCCTGAGCGTGGGTGCTCAGGCTGACCCGCGTATTCTGGGGGAGGGGGGGCAAATTCCGTTCAAGACTACAACTGCTCGGGGAAATGGAGCAACAAGACCAAGGCGACCCCTGCCACGCTATCCGTGAATTTATGCAATATCAGGGGACTTCAGTCTAACCTAAACGCCGTCCACTACCATCTCGAGACGGCGAGGCCGGCTCTGCTCTTTCTGACCGAGACGCAGGTGTCCTCTCCGGCTAATGTCTCGTATCTCTCCTACCCAGGATACAAACTGGAACACTTCTTTGTGCCTCGGGCTGAAATTTGCGTTTACGTCAGAGAAGACACTGTTCTCGACACCTCGGCAATCTTGAAGTTTCAAACCTGATCATTCTTTGGCTACCCGTAGACAGCGACGACCATCCGCACGTTTACGGGTGCCTCTAAAGGTCCATAGCAGTAATACCGAAACAGACCGACTCTTCGACCACCTCCAAATGGCTACAGATTCGTTGCTACAGCAGATCTCCTCTGCAGAGATCGTGATCCTCGGCGACTTTAACGCCCATTACGCCGAATAGCTTGGTTCACGTTTAACCGATCATGCGGGGAGATCTGTTCATGATTTTGCCTTGGCATATGGTCTGACACAAAAAAAAAAGAAAAAATATTTCGCCTACGCGGATTCCAGATGTGGAGGATCATGCACCTTCCCCGTTGGACCTTCTGCTGACCTCTCACCCGGACGGATATCAGATTTCACTCACGCTGAAATCGCGGTTGCATTCTGCAGGCTGCCGCCGTGTTTAGCACTATAGGTCAGCCGATTGGGATGGGATGCGGTCTTTCTTTGCATCCTACCCTTGGGGGCGGGTTTGCTTCTCGCCGGACGAATCCGCAACGTTGTTGCGGATTCTGTCGCTGATGTGGTACTTCAGGGTATGGAACTTTTTATTCCTTCCTCTGTGATGCCCATCGGAGGCAAATCTCAGCCATGGTTTGTTCGCTCCTGTAAAATAGCATCATGCTATAAGCGGGAGTGCTACCAAGCCAGGGCTGACGCATCAACGTCCCGGGATGTAAACACCAGCGCTCTAAAAAAGAAGTATGATTTCGCCTCCAGGTCCTTCAAAAGAGTCAAGGCAAAGTCAGACAGAGCACCTAGACAGAGTTAGCGAGAAACTATCTCGCCTTCCTTCTGGAACCCGTGCATTCTGGTCTGTCACCAAGGCTGTCCAGGGGAATTTCTGTCTGCCACCTCTTCCATCTCTGCACAGGGAGGACGACTCACTGGCCTATACCGCAAAAGAGAAAGCCGATCTGCTGGGCTCTTTCTTTGCATCCAACTCGACTCTCGATGACGGGGGGAGTACGCCACCGACCATCCCGCGGTGTGAGTGCTCCATGCCGTAAGTGCAGTTCACACAGCGCTCGGTTCGCAAAGCACTCCTCTCCCTAGACATCCACAAGTCGAGTGGGCCTGACGGAATATATATAATTAAAATATAAAATATATTATTAAAAAACAAATTAATACTCTTTGAAACACAAATCACGTGCATACAAACACGCGTACACAAATACGCGCACATAAAAGTAGAAATCATAAAGTCGCAAATTATCTTTGCCTAGCACTTAAATTCTGTCTTAAAACCGTAATTCGTTTTTCGATATGCTTACTACTAAACTTCATGGTTCCCTGAACTCCTCTTCCCCCATTCTCTGGTATTCGGAATTCATTAGGCTCCAGTTGAGTGTTTTTCCCTAAGTTTTAAATGTTCTTTCGCCCATATCTTAAGAGGAAGAGAGCCTCTTCTTTTCTTTAATATTAATTGTCGTGGTTTTTTCCGTCGTTAATACGTCCAGTTATAAAATTTTGGCCCTTATCCTACTACATCATGCAAAACATGACGATATATCGATATTTATCACGCGGTATATATTGATACTGTTTAAATATATCGATACAATAAATATCTATACTTTTCTCACTTGTTCATCTCTGTGACTGACTAATACCCCTATTACACTACCCTGAATCAGGATCCCTACGCCCTTAATCGGGGTGGTGTAATAAGAAAAAAGGGAGTAGGGGTCCCTAAATAGGACGTCAAAGTGGACCCGGTCTGCAGTGCCCTTGCCACCGTGCAGTGTAATAACACTAAGGGCAATTAGGGCACCTATTTGATGCGCGACTAGGGATGAAAACGATACATCAATTCTTTTAAACATCGATATATCGTTCATAAACATGGTTCTTCATGAGCGATGTTTTATGAACGATGTTTTGGCTTGCTGTCAAAGGTTACGAAATGACCAACTGACGAAAAAATTTTGTCAAAGTTAGGGAACGTCTAGAGTTTTAAAGTTAGAAGGTTTATTTGGTAGAAATAACTTAATCCCGAGAAATTTTATAAAAAATTTAATTTCAGCGATCGTACCGCAATTAGCGAAGGCGATCGTTGAGATAATGAACTTTTCGTAGATCATATTTCAATATCCTATTGATAAGATATCCTTGATATGTGCGTCTGAATAGTCCGCTTCTTCTGAGAGCGACAAGGATTTCGACGAAGATGTTCGCGTATTAACTTGATGTTGGCAGGCGTCATTACGCTGCGTGGTCTTCCACTTCTGGGTCTGTCTTGCACTGGTAACATCTCCCTTCATCTCATCAAAGTATAGTAAACAAAATTTCTATTAGCTCCTACCTATTCGATTTGATGAAAAATCTCCATAGGTTTCTTTCTACCTTAAACAGTGAAATCACCGAACAACGCAAATCTTTACTCGCCGCTATTTCGGTGAAAACTAAAAAAGCTGAAAATAATATTTGCTTAAAATTCTGATTTTTAAAAATCGTCTCTAGACTTATGAACACCCGAGGTAATTAAGGGAAAATATTTAAAATATCAGTCATATTGTACGCAGATAAAATGTTACAGACGATTGTTGTACCTATCGCTAAGAACAAAACCGGTGACCTCTCTAATATCTCCAATTACCGCCCTATCTCTCTGGGCACAATAGTTGGTAAAGTGCTTGTAAGACTTCTACAGCCCGAACTTATGAAAAATATATGGATAAGTGATGCTCAGTTCGGTTTTCGTGCTGGTGTTTCTACCAACTCCGCAATACTGTCCGTTAAGCACGTTGTAAACTATTATAAAAGACGTAGTACATCTGTTTACGCCTGCTTTCTGGACTTGAGTCGTGTATTTGAACTTGTTAATTATAATATATTGTTACGCGGCTAAGTTGACATCAGGCACTAGCGCCATCTAGTGTCGGGTAACGGAGCGAGGGGTGAGCTTTCCAGAAAATGACATCACTAAATCTTTCAACCGACAGCGCCATCTGTTGTCGAAACGAAGAACTAAGCTTCTGGAAGCTGACTCTCGAACTTTCGGCACTTTGTCGATTGGTGCGCGTATTTACTTGAAAGTCCTGGATGATTCGGTACTAATGAGTATTTATAGGCGCTGCAAGGTGCGATTGGGGAAGTATTGAATTCGGGAGACAAGTGAAGCTTCGGAGCGGAATAAAGTGAATCAGTGTGATTAATTATTAGCGTTTTAAGTTTTAATTGGTGTAAAGAAAATTAAAGTGTTAATTTAGGTAATTCTATCGGAAATTTTTATTGTCACGAACCTCAAGCTCGTAACAATTGGTGTCAGAAGTGGGATAAAATTACGCCGATTTTACCTAAGGAGGAAACGGAGGGTGTCCGTACCAGAAGTCAACGCCAGCAGGAGACGGACCAAAGAAGATTTGGTGGTGCAACGCCGCAGACGTCGGAGGGCCAGCCGCCGGCTGCAGGCCCGTCAGTAGCTCCTACATCTGCAACACCTGATTTAGGTGCTCTGATGGCGATGCTACAGGAGCAGCTCACCGGACGAGAGGAACAGGCCCGTCTGTTGAAAGAGCAGCAGGAGGAGCAGGCTCACCGACAGGAGGAACAGGCTCGCCGACAGGAGGAACAGGCCCGTCGTTTGGAAGAGCAGCTGCGGGACGGACAAGAGGAACAGGCCCGTCGGTTGGAAGAGCAGATGCTCCTCATGAAGGACCTTCACGCTACCTTCGGGAAGGAGATCAAGGAGGTGAAGGATAGGGTTGCTCAGCATGACAACCGCCTGTCAGAAGCTGAAACCCAAATCGCGAAAGCTGAAACCCGAATCGAGAAAGCTGAAACCCGAATCGACCAAGTGAACAATCGGGTTGACAACGTAATGGCTGACATGAAGAAATCACTGGACGAACTCAAACTTGGGGATGGAACTACAGCTCCCGTAGTAGCTACTACACCTTCGCTACGTGGGTTCAAGGTGCCACCGTTCGACGGGACTTCTTCCTGGTCAGCCTACAAAATCCAGTTCGAGGCTGTTATGAAAGCGAACGGCTGGAATAAAAGTCAGGCCATGACTGCTCTCACACTAGGCCTGCGCGACCAGGCCTTAACAGTTCTGGAAGCTCTCGGTGAGGAAGTGACTTATGAGCAACTCCTTGAGGCATTGGAGGCGAGATATGGAGACGCTCACCTGGAACACGTCTTTCGTGCGCAACTTAAAGATCGCGTGCAGCGCATCAACGAAAACCTGCAGCAGTGGGCTCTAGAGGTGGAGAAGCTGGTGCGAAAAGCATACCGGTCTGTACCTGCGCTCATTGAAGGGAACCTGGTGCAGACATTCATCGACGGCATCCGCGACCTGGAAGTCAGAGTTGCTGTGAGGCTCGGGCACCACGAGACGCTTAAGGACGCCTTGGCCCATGCACTGGAGGTGGAAGCCGTGCGGCAGGATCATCGTTCCCATCGCGTCAGGGAGGTTGCAGCAGCTACAGTTCGCGACCGCAACAAAGGATACAGCCCTAGGTGCTATGGCTGTGGAGAAAAGGGCCATCTTCGATTCAGCTGCTCTAAGCGTACTGTAGAAAGGAGAGTTGATCGATCTCGAGAGGGTAGTGCAGCTAACGGCACCGCCTGGTGGTGGCAGGATCGTCGTTCCCCTCGCGCTAGGGAGGTTGCAGCAGCTACAGTTCGCGACTGCAACAAAGGATACAGCCCTAGGTGCTATGGCTGTGGGGAAAGGGGCCATCTTCAATCCAGCTGCCCTAAGCGAACCCTAGAAAGGGAAGGTGAACGATCTCAGAAGGGAAGTGCGGCTAACATCACCGCCCAGCAGCAGCCGGGATACGACTTTACTATCAGACATCGCAGCGGGAAATCTAATGGCAACGCAGATGCATTGTCAAAAAGACCTTGTCCTGAAGATTGGAAACATTGTACTAGGCAAGAGAGAGTAAGGAAGTGGTACCCGTGAGGATGCTCAGGACAGACCACCTCAGCAACGAGTGGAAGGACAGCCTACGACATGCACAGCAGGAAGATCCGGACATCAAGCCGATTCTGGAATGGATGAAGGCCCGTGCTACCAAGCCTAAGTGGAGCGACGTCTCAGCGATGAGTTCAACCACGAAAAGCTATTGGGCCCAATGGGACAGCTTGCTGATTCAGGATGAGTCCTGTGCCGTAAACGGGACAATTGTCGAGGAGACAGCTGTCGTTTGCAAATGGTTGTCCCCAAAGCTAAAGTGCCGAATGTTCTACAGCTGTGCCATAATGGTCGTTCAAGAGTCCATCTGGGAGTTAAACGAACTCTCCTAAAGGTCCGAGAACAGTTTTACTGGGTCCATTATCGTGACGATGTCGAGGCTTGGTGTCGTACATGTACAAGTTGTGCGGCCGTGAGGGGACCTCAGACACGTAGTAGAGGAGCACCGAAATTGTACAATGTTGGTGCACCATGGGATAGGACAGCCCTTGACATTGCGGAGCCGTTACAGAAAGGCGCAAGAGGGACTCCTAAGATCGTCCATGTGGATCGCCTGGCGCGTTATTATGGTGCCGATAATGCTCGGGACGAGCATGTCTTAGGAGGGGGCAGTGTTACGCGGCTAAGTTGACATCAGGCACTAGCGCCATCTAGTGTCGGGTAACGGAGCGAGGGGTGAGTTTTCCAGAAAATGACATCACTAAATCTTTCAACCGATAGCGCCATTTGTTGTCGAAACGAAGAACTAAGCTTCTGGAAGCTGACTCTCGAACTTTCGGCGCTTTGTCGATTGGTGCGTGTATTTACTTGAAAGTCCTGGATGATTCGGTACTAATGAGTATTTATAGGCGCTGCAAGGTGCGATCGGGGAAGTATTGAATTCGGGAGACAAGCGAAGCTTCGGAGCGGAATAAAGAGAATCAGTGTAATTAATTATTAGTGATTTAAGTTTTAATTGGTGTAAAGAAAATTAAAGTGTTAATTTCGGTAATTCTATCGGCAATTTTTATTGTCACGAACCTCAAGCTCGTAACAATATTATGGAGAAAAATGCATGAGTCCAATTTACCTGGCACTGTTCTGGGTTTGCTGTGATACTGGTACGAGAACCAGACAAATAAAGTTAGGTGGGACGACACAACCTCTAGTGGTTATAAACTAGAATGTGGGGTACGTCAGGGAGGGCTGACCACTCCGGACCTTTTCAATCTTTATGTTAACGGCTTGATCGAGGAGCTTAGGAGTACCAAAATTGGATGTCACATTAATTGTGTAGCGTTTAACAACCTTAGCTACGCAGACGTAGCGATATGGTGCTCCTTAGCCCATCGATCAACGGTCTTAGAAAGCTTATATTCATCTGCGAAAATTATGCTCGCCAGCATGGATTAAAATATAATGAGTCTAAGACTGAAATGCTAGTCTTTCTTGCTGGAAAGGGTCCGAGGAGAGTACCGCCAGTAAGCATAAATTGTGTGCAGGTTCGGACTGTGAAGAATTTCAGGTACTTTTTGTCGGAGAACCTGAGTGACGACTTGGATAATGACCGTGAACGTAGAGCTCTAGCTATACGTTGTAACATGTTGACGCGTCGCTTTGCCTCGTGTTCTGAGGATGTTAAGATTACTCTGTTTAAAGCCTATTGTATTAGCTTTTAAACCGGACAACTTTGGATAAATTACACAAAAAATCCTATAACATCCTCAGAGTACATTATAATGATGCTTTTCGTATTTTTTTTAAACATCCACGGTACTGCAGTGCGTCCACAATGTTCGTTGTTGTCTGTCGTCTTCATGCACCTAGGTGCATGCAGGTTTCGGGCCTCGGAGTATGCCCCCATTACCCGCGTTATCCTCGCGGTCCACCACTATGGACCGGTCCTGGGAGCCTTCTAATGGCATTGTAGGTGTCATATACGGATTTGTCCGTAATCGGTTAATTTTTTCGTAGTCGGTTAGACTACGAAAAAAAGAGGTTATCGGTGAAATCAGAGTTGGCCTATCAGCGGCACTGAGGGTTGTTACTCGACTCTCTAATCGATATAGAGAGGAGTTCTCTTGGATAGGGTCGCCCGTCCGGTGGGCGAGTGTGTAGCGGCGCAAGTTGGTTAAGATGTATGTGCGGCCCGCTGTCTGCACGGTCGAACATTCCGCGCGCTAACCGGGCCACAAACTCCTGGATGGTATCAATTTTCAGGTTGGCCGCTATGACGTCATTCCGGACGGAGCGACCCGCACCGACGATGGTTCTTAACGTCAGATTTTGCTGGGCCTAGTCGCCGCAGAGGCTCGCTCGGAAGCGCGTACCAGGCCGGAGCAGCATACGTGATGGTGGATCTAATATATGTTTTGTAGACTCGCACTTTGGTGTTAAGTGGTAACTTGGATGCCAGGACCGGACGGAGCATCGCCCGCGCACATCGCGCTCGGCGGAAGACGAGGTCGACGTGCGCAGCCATGCACAGCGCCCGGTCGATCCGGCACCCAAGGTAGGTCACGACCTTCTCGTACGCGATCTTCTGGCCATTGAGGGTGTTAGCTGAGGTGGTAGGTTCCTGAGGCGGCGAGTGAGCAGAGCGGTCGTCTTACCAACGTTGACGACCATCCTCCACTCATCTAGCCATGGTGGCAGCAGGTCCAGGAGACGTTGCATCCTGGCAGTGGCAATGTGGGCTCTTTTGGAAGAGGTGAAATAAGCGCTATCGTCCGCATATAACGCCAATTCCACGTCATCCTCCCACTCTTGCAGCCTTCCTGCAAGATCCTTGGTATAAGCCGCGTACAGGACTGGAGACAAGCAGCTGCCCTGAGGAACGCCGGCTCTGATGGTTCTGGTTGCGGACTCGGCGCCCTCTACGCAGACGTAGAACTTCCTGTCTGCCAGGAAAGACGCCACTAGCCGCAACATAGCAGGAGGGTCACTGGTCTGTTCTTCTAGAAAACATGGCGTTCGACAGGTGTGGCATCACTTTTATAAAGTAGTCCAGAATGCCACACCCTGTCGAACGCCTTCTCGATATCGAGAAAGACGCCCAACGTAGTGCGGCCACGGTTGTATTCGGCCGCAAGCAGGTGCAGCACTCTGGTCAGCTGTGTTGCTGTGGAGTGACCCCTCCTGAATCCGTGCTGCTCCGCCCGAAGTTGGATGCACGGGCGGAGGCGTCTTAGCAACAATCTTTCAAGCAGTTTAGCTATGTGTGGTAGCAGCGTGATCGGCCTGTAGCTGGCAGCTCTACGCCTGTCCTTCCCGGGTTTCGGCAAGACGATCACTTTGCCTTTCTTCCAGTCCTCCGGGAAGTGGGATGTCCGCAATATCCCATTGCAGAGCCGACCAAGCTCTACTAGGACTCTATATGGGCAGCTGTCGGAGTGCAGCTTTGGTAATCCCCCACAATGTTCGCAGAGGCTGCTGTCCCAGACTTTTACGCAGTGTTACTTTCTAGAACGGCCAGTTTCTGGGAAACTGTACGTAACTCAACAAACGAATTAGTTAGGGTTACACGCTCAGGTGTCTCCTGACAATATATTTTATAAACACTGGCAGGGTATGCATCAGACGCTGTAGGTGATGATTTTTACTAAAGAAGTACTATATTTTAACTCATAATAGAGTTTAATTTGTAATGTTGTATGTGTATAATACTTCTAATTCATTGTTTTTGATGCAAAATGTACTTGACATAAGTGGTTTGATACCTTAATAAATAAACTTTATTATTATTATTACTATCACCTAATGTTAAGTGACTACTGCCCCCCATGATCAACCAACACCAGGGGAATTGCTGGTGCGTTGCCGGCCCTTTAGAAAGGAGTAGGTAAGCTCTTTTCATTATAAAGCCGTAAGGCAAAACTGATGTGATTCACGCCTAAATCAATAAAGAATTACGTACTCAAGTACTTGATGTGTTGATTCAATAATTTACAAGATGGAGTTTCACCAAAGGACAACAATAGCAAAATACATATATTGTTTATTAAATTTTTTATGTAAAATGTAATTGCTCTACTATGAATTTACTGCTGTTATAGTTATATTTATAAGTTAATTTTTGTGTTTGATTCGTGCTGATCGTCACATCAAGTCGTTAGTAATTTATTATTATTTTTATCACTAAGGAAAGTTCACTCTTTTGATACGATGTTGGAGATGAGATTAAGTTTTCATTAAAAAATGGATTATCGAACAAATTTATCATTTTTGTTTTACTGTTATAATATGACTTACGTATTATTTGTAGTGTTTTAAATCCATTGCGCATGAGTGCCTGAAAACCATCCGTTCTCGCCTGCGCAAGCATTTCAGATGCACTGCAGAAACGAGGAAGTTTCAACATAATCCTAAAGATATGAATGAGTAAATGATCATAACGCGCTAACTAATATAGTGTTAGACGTTATTTAGTTAGTGTATACTGTATATTTATAAGTGATCGAAGGACACAGTTGTCTGCTACAAAAGAAGCCTAACTAATGTTTTTAAATATAAATAAAATATAGATACAAAAGTGTATATAATAGAGTTTCTAAATAGTTGATTTTTGTATATACAATCAATAAACTTTTAAATACACCTTTGATTTATGATTTATATTAAGGTTAAAATAACGTTTACATCAATTATAATAAAAAATGATTAATTTTATTTTGTTTTAAAAAGTACAGTCCTTAAAAATATTTTTAGGATTATGAAAAGTCGTAAGCCTGAAAAGTATGAAAGAGCGTTCTTTAATTTTTCTTTACCACTTTATTTTATTTTAATCTAAAATGCGACTTATTACAATGTTTTTATATAGCACGCGGTCTATCCAATGAACGACATTGTAGCGTGCTCCGAGATATAGCGTGCTGCTAAACCTAACGCGCTTGCCGTCCTCCTACACACTTTTTTATAAATAGCGCGCTATAACATAGCGTATTTAATAGCGCGCTAGAAATTTCTTTAGTCATTTTGAACAACTTTAACACACACACACACACACACACACATACACACAAAAAAAAATATATATATATATATATATATATATATATATATAATATGTAACGTAATTAACGCACACTATCAGACACCCCAATTAGTATATTATGTTATAATAATAATACATACACTGAATTTTTAGTTAAACATTTTTATGCACTGATTATTTATTAAATTAGTTATACTAATTCCGGAAGAATATTGTGGTCACAGTACAAATCCACGAACGCAAAGACTTTAACGTGCTTGAAATAAAGTTCATTTTCTTTATATTAATTGAATGACAGTATTAGTAATATTACAAATAAAACTGCACTCTTAAAAATCTTATTGGCTTAAGTTACGGTCCATTTCAGTTTGTTTTGACTGTACAGATTTAGTGTGACTGTAATTTACGTAGTTTTAATTATTTTTTGGATAAAAATTACCCATATTAAAAATGATAGGAATCGATTCAGTAAACGATTCTGAACAGGATGTGCGTTAATTATGTTACATGTTGTGTGTGTATATATATAAATATATGTGAAGATATTATTATATTGGACGCGAAGGGTGTTTAACGATCATTTGGTGTAGCTGTTCCACAGATCGCTCGTGTACATGTTTTGACAAAATGCTTTAAAAAGCGTAATCTTGACTTCATCCGTACAACGAGCGAATCTACGGGCCAGCATGTTACCACGTATCGCCAAAGCCCTACGCTTCCGTTTTATGTCAATCATCTCTAAGGTCGTCGGTAAGTATTTGGCTCAGGTACTTAAATTGGGAAACTCTGTTCAGCTCCACTCCACCGAGGTAAATTGGAGGTATAAATACGGGACACTTACCGGCCCCCTTAAAGACCATAAATTCGGTTTTTCTGACATTGTAGGCCGGACCATGCGACATAGCATAGCTCTCAATTACGTTCAACATCTCTCTGAAAGCACTCGTAGTGGGGCCCAACAGCACCATGTCGTCCGCGTAACTAATGTTGTTTACATTAACACCACTCACCTTATATCCCACTCGCATGCTGCTGAGCTCCACTATGAGGTCATTTACGTATAGGTTGAACAGCTTTGGAGACGACATCCCACCTTGCCTTACTCCGCAATCCAACTTGTACGACTTGAACAATTGGTCAGCCCATTTAACGTAATTTACTTGCTTTGGGTACCAAACCCAAAGAGATTTAGCACCTCCACCGGAACACCCCTGTCCTCCATCTTCCTCCAAAGCACATCATACGAAACCAGATCAAATGCTTTGGAGAGATCTAGAAAGCAGGCGTACACCGGCGTCCTCCGGCTTGTATAATATTGGACAGTGTGCTTTAGGCTTATTATTACTCTTTCAGTGGATAATCCGGGCCTAATCCCGAACTGCGCGTCATGTAACTTCAGATACTTTTACGAGCATGAATCAAGCAGACTGTCCAATACTTTGGCCACCGTGGTAGCAAGAGAAATAGTGCGGTAGTTTTTTTTATAGAAGAGGGGGCAAACGAGCATGTGGCTCACCTGATGTTAACTGAATACCGCCCCCCATGATCAACCGCAACACCAGGGGAATTGCAGGTTTGTTGCCGGCCCATTAGAAAGGAGTAAGCTCTTTTCTTGAACGTCCCCAGGTCGTATCGGTCCGGAAAAATCGCCGGTGGTAAACTATTCCACAGAGAGGTTGTACGTGGAAGAAAACTCCTTTTGAAACGTACAGTGGTGGACCGCCAAGCATCCAGATAGTGTGGATGGTATCGGGACGTTTGCCGCGTTGTGCATTCACGAAATTTGGCGGCCGGGATTAATCCGAACAATTCCTCAGAGCACTCTCCATGGTATATGCGAAAGAAAATGCAAAGAGATGCAACATCTCTTCGTGAATCGAGCCGATCGGAAAGCACTCGGCCGTCGACGATTCGAGCCGCTCAACGCTGAATGCGGTCAAGTGGAATTAGCTGGTACTGGGGAGCTCCAGCCCAGAGATGGGAACAGTGTTCCATGTGTGGGCGAACCTGCGCCTTGTAAACTTGCAGACGGTGTGCCGGCATGAAATACTGTACCGCTCTCCCGAGCACGCCAAGCTTTTTAGAGGCCAATTTGGCCTTCTCTTCCAAGACCCTTTTTACTGGAAACGAGGCATTCCATCTTAGTCCTCACGGGTGACAACGCATCTGAATTTTGATTCGTAATCGAGGATAGATGTAGATGTCTATGAGCCACAGCAACCACTTACCATCAGGTGGAGTGTGTGCTCGTTTGTCACCCTATCCTATAAAAAAAAAGTGACCACGAAACTGCACGTCATTCGGTATGGCGACGCCGAGGATTCCGATACTGGCTGAAGCAACAAGGGGAGTGCCTTGAAACTGAGGAGATACGACAAAGGGATTCTTTTTAGCGGTTAACGCGCAAACTTGTGCCTTCTGGGGGTTAAACTGGACTAGATTTAGTCGCCCCCAATCCGAGACTCTGTTCAGCAAAGACTCGACGTCAGACACAAGTTTGTCCCGGCACTCGGAGACCTTTTCCCGAGAAATATTGTCTCGGCCGGTGTAAAGAGTGTAGAGTAAAGAGTAGAGAGTCACCAGTGCTGTCATCTGCATAGCAATGAATGTTACGGGTTTGCAACATATCATTGATATGCAGAAGAAACAGCGTTGGCGATAGCACGTAGCCTTGTGGAACACCAGCATTAATAGACTTGCAATCGGACATACATCTACCACTATACCTACATCAGTGACAGTATGCCAGGCTGATATGGAGACCATACAGTGGTCTAGCCACCTCTTGCAATCGGAGCTTGCACCGTCTACAACGCCTTGATGCTCCGATCTGCAAGAAAGCTGGTGATCCAATCGCACAATTTCAAGGGAGCTTCGAAAGAAGCGCTTTGTGCCAAACCCGATCGAAGGCCTTCGCAATGTCCAAACTAACGGCCAATGCCTACCCCTTGGACTCTACTGGCTCCGCCCATCTGTAAGTTAGGTAGACCCGAAGATCGCCAGCTGACCGACCACGGCGAAAACCGTATTGGCGGTCACTAATCAGCTGGTGATCCTCAAGGTACCTCATGAGCTGGCAGTTTACAATGGACTCCATTGTTTTGGAGAACAAGGAGTTGATGGCTATAAGCTGGTAGTTGGACGGGTCTGAGCGGTTTTTGCGGGGCGGTTTTTGCGGGGGGAGCGGGGTCTGAGCGGAGTTTGCCTTATCCGAGATATCACCTATCCTGTTTTTGACAATGGGCACCACAATAGTTTTCATTAGATCCGGTGGTAGATATGTATGTCCAATGCACATATTGAACAATATAGACAGGACCCTTGGCAGGTGTACACCCGCATGTTTTAGGTGGTCGATACTGAGCCCGTCGTTTCCGGGAGATTTGCCCCTGCTCATCCGCTTGATTACATCTCGACTTGACTAACCGTAAACAATAGCACATGTTTATCCACCCGCACGCCAGGCTCAGGCTCAGGCATCCCCATGGAGGGGCCCAGCAGCGATCGTACCCTGAAATGTTCCATAAACAAGATTGCAGTTCCCTCCGGGTCGCTAATCCCATCTACTCTGGCCGTCAGGCCAGGCTTAATCTCCAGTTTACAATTTCGCACAACTCGCAGTTTCGCTATTTTGTCCATTTTGATTTGCTCTTGGTTATTTATGCACCATTCGAGTCTACTTTTAAAAACCTTACGTGACTCGCGTCTCTGCTCGTATATTTCGCCTGCAGCGGGTCCATTATATACAACCCACATTTGAAATTTAGACCCGGCCTCCCGATGAGTATCTCTTACATTTTTTATTCTAGCCACACATGACCTTTTTTCTACGAGGCTTATCAATTTTTACGTAATTTGTTTCAATAGCCGCCATTTTTAGTGTACTTACCATTTGTTCATAGAAATTGTCAACCAAACTTTTATGACTGGCGTTACCGCATGACCCGTGACTGCAACTAGTGAATTTGGGAGGGAAATCAATGTCTCTTAGCTCTTTATCACATAACTCTTGATACTTTCTTATCTGAGACTCACTTCTTTCTCCCCACGTAACCGCACTGCGTTGCATGTCACGCGTCACCAGGTTTGGGCCTTACATTCTCTAAACTACAGTCTAAGTAGATAGGCAGATGATCCGATCTACATACATCTACCACTATACCTACATCAGTGACAGTATGCCAGGCTGATATGGAGACCACACAGTGGTCTAGCCACCTCTTACCACCATGACAATGGTCTAGTAAGGTATACGTATTTGACCCTAGCATTTGTACATCTGCACATACCCAAGACTGATCCGTACAGAAACGACTTAGTTCGGTGTAGAAAAGTTCTTCGGGATGTACGATGTAATTTATACTCACAATCAATCAATACATGTCAAAAATAGTATCCATATGACATTTATGCACGGACAGGCACTATGTTTTGCCGGTATTAGTGAAAAGATTTTCGATCGTTCTTAAAGTACTTACCTATAAATGCTAATATACCTACAACTTTGTTTAATATGTACTATAATTATTCAACTGTGCACTATTTTAACTTTTAATGCCGGTGAAAGTTACTAGAAAATCTTTCAGTTTGTTTTTAGGTTACTGTTAGATTCATATTTTAATTGTTAATTTCTCAATACTCCGTATAACATCAGGACGTTAAACACCCCAGTCCCTCCCGTGAACATGGGTGTTGTAAAGTAAAGTATTAAAAAAGTTAAAATTCTTAAAAATAGTTTCATTTCAAATGAAGTTCTATTCACAGTGAAACTGGGGAAAACCACACTCATGAACGGATGTAGAAAAATGTTCTACAAGTAGAAGGATTCTACAAGTAGAAGGTGGATTCCCTTTTGCCGCCACGACTTGTTGTGGCGGCAAAAGGGAATCCACCACCTCATGTCGTTATAGCAAATATCCAGCCTATTTGACAATTTATGGGGGAGGCCTATGTGGACGTTTGATGGGCTGTAATGATGACGATGATGAGTTCTCCGCATTAAAACAATACATTAACAAATAAAAAATATTTAACGATATGACCATAATATCATGAAATGGCAATGTTGTTTAGTTTTTTGTGCTTAATATCGTCAAACGATCTCTATACGATGAATAGTCATTGATTCGGACAAGCTATATTATGACATCATGATCAACAAATAGTGTTAAATTACTACTACTATTTCACGAAATAACAAACAACTTTACTTTACTTTTTAGTTCTTCGAGCTATATGGCCGGCCCATTGCCACTTCAGCTTACTAATCCGCTGGGCTATGTCGGTCACTCTGGTTTTACTCCGGATATCCTCATTTCTGATTCTATCACGCTGAGAAACTTCGAGCTTAGCCCCTCCGTAGCTCGCTGAGCGACCTTGAGCGTCCTCATACGGCCAGCAGTGAAGGACCACGTCTCAGATCCGTAAGTCATCACTGGCGACACGCACTGGTTGTACACTTTAGTTTACAGAGATTGAGGTATACCTGACGAGAAGATGTGTCGTAATTTACCGAACGCTGCCCAACCGAGTTGAATCCATCGATTGACCTCTCGGTCGAAGTTGAACTTACCTAGTCGGACTATTTGTCCCAGGTACACGTACTCGTCAACAACTACGAGCATAGTGCTCCCAATAATTACCTGCATAGGTGTCACATGGACATTAAACATGATCTTTGTTTTGTCCATGTTCATCTTAAGATCTATCCGTTGGGAGACACCATTGAGGTCATTGAGCATAGTGCTAAGGTCCTCCAGCGATTCTGCCATAAGGACTATATCGTCGGCAAATCGAAGGTGAGTGATGTACTCGCCATTGATGTTAATACCGTATCCTTTCCAGTCCAGTAGCTTGAAAACGTCTTCCAACGCAGCGGTGAAGAGTTTCGGGGAAATAACGTCACCCTGTCTTACACCTTTCTGCCGTTGGATAGGTTTCGTACTCTGGTTCTGTACTCGGATAGCCATCGTAGCCCTACTGTACAAACACTTCAGCACTTCGATATACCGACAGTCAACGTGGCACCGCTGAAGAGACTGTAGCACCGCCCAAATTTCGACGGAATCAAAGGCTTTCCCATAGTCCACATACGCCAAGCAAAGTGGCAGATTGTACTCTTCGGACTTCTGTACAATTTGCCGAAGGGTATGTATGTGGTCTATGGTACTAAAGCCTTTTCGGAAACCGACTTGTTCGGGGGGCTGTAAGTTGTCGAGACTACGTGCGAGACGATTCGTAATGACTCTCGAAAACAGCACGTAGACGCGGCTCAGAAGGGAAATCGGTCTGTAGTTCTTCAAGAGAGCGTTGTCGCCTTTCTTAAAGAACAAGACCACCGCACTTCTGCTCCATGCCTCCGGAGTAGTGCCACCATGGAGGACGGAATTGAAGAGCTTCAGAAGGATGTCAAGTACCGGTGTCCCACCCGCTTTCAGAAGCTCCGCTGTAATTCCATCCTCGTCTGGGGTCCTGCCGTTTTTAAGGTGCTGGAGAGCCATTCTAATCTCGCTCAGACTGACGTCCGGGATATCATCGGAATAGTTTCGGATAAGACTTGCTCTTGTATCGTTACTCACACTTGCGCGTGGCTCCAACGATTATGTGTACAGCTGAACCTCTCAATCTCACTCAAAATCTCAGGTGTCCCGGAAACGATGCTGCCACATTCAGTCTTCAGCTTTGACAGTTGGCTCTTTCTGGCAGACAGATCTCTGGCAAAGACTTTGGAGCCCCGGTTCCGCTCGATCGCTTCTTTAATACGAGCAGTATTAAAGTTGCGTAAGTCTCGAAGCATGCATTTGGAGATCTGTGTTCAGTTGCCTGTATGCTGCCAAATCTGTTGACGATTGCAGCCTCTTCTCCCGTCTAACAGCCATGAGATTAAGAGTGTGATCGGAGAGTTTTTGTGTTCTTCTGCGGCGGGTATTGCAGAACTTAGGTCCGTAACTATATATATACAGAATGGGTCCCACATATATGCAATAAATGAAACCATATACTTGTTATCGCCTTTGCTGACGATATACAAAAAATTAACGTAATCGGTCCAGTAATTAGGTCAAAAAGTAGAGTTTTAATTTTAAGCAAATTTGAACACTCTATAGAATTGGGTCACTAAGTCAATGATTCAATGAACTTGAGTCCTTGAACATTAAAAAGCGACGTTGCCACGCAGTGCAAATTATTGGTATTGCAACATATCGACAGCGGTGTCTTTTGTCGGCGTGCCACCCGCGTGCAACGTTGTCACTCTTCCAAGGGGTCAAGGTACGTTGTCTAAACAGAGTGTTCACTTTTACTGAATTTATTTTAATATTTATTTTGTTTGAAAATTTCACTTTTTTATTTTACGGGTTTTAATTTAATATTTAAATTTTTCTACACTTCTACGGACTAGTATTACTTGTGGTTTCATTTATTGCATATATGTGGGACCCATTCTGTATATATATATATATATATATATATATATATATATATATATATATATATATATATATATTGTTGATGCTCGTGTATATGTTAGTAATGGAGCGAGTTTACTGGCGGGATGTCAACTGGAGAGCATGCAGTAGCAGTAGGATGAGCAATAATAACACTTCTTCAGAGTTTTCTTCTATTTATTTTCTAGATGTTTTATTCTTACATTGCCGGATTTGGAATGTTTAACCACAAAAAACGCCTCTTTTTTATAGGCAATTCTGACCAATCACAATGGTTGAATTTTGCACACGGCACTAATGTATTGCACACGGCACTAATGATTTTCCGTTGACCAATCAGAGCGCAGGGCGACCTTTTCTAAGGGAAACTTACAAATGTTTTTTTATTTTTGTGGTAAAACATCCCTTACAATGTTTTTATACATTTCTGATATTAGAACTAGTTTATATTTATCATATTAAACATTAAACATTCTTAAAATCCTTATTTTATACCTTTAATAAATAAAAATACTGAAGCGGTCTTCTCACGGTATAGCTCCCTAGTAGCTAAGCTTATCGCGATGCCCCCAAACAAACAGAAAAACCCTCCAAAACCCAACTCCCCCCAACCCCCCCCCCCCCCAAGCACCCCCCCCCCCTCCCGCCCCAACCCCCCCCCCCCACCCCCCCCCCCCCCCCGCCCACCAAAAAAATCAGAACCCCTTTCCCAAACAACATTACGCTTAATCTTAAGTAATTATGCAGAGTACATTTGAATTTTCTTATTGACTAAAATCTATTTTTATAATAGAAAACGAAATTATACAAGTAGTTAAATCACGTATTGGCGTAGTTTTTAAATTACAATAAAAACAGAATTAAACAAGTGATTAAATTCACACTTCGTTGCTAGCATTTCTAATGTAGTTTTATAGATTATAAATAAGAATAAAGTTAAAATAAGTAATTAAATTCACTTTTCGTCGTTAACATATATTTATATATATATATGAATTTCTTTGATCAAACTATAAGGGTAATGAGAATCTATCTCTAAAACTATCTCTATTCATTGATTCGGATAAGCTATATTATGAGATCATGATCAACAAATAGTGTTAAATTACTACTACTATTTCACTAAATAACCAATCAAATCAAATAATTTATTCAGTGTCAGAGTTTTTACATAGCAGTGTTGTGAATGAGGATTTCTTTTAAGTAAATTAATACTTGTGTTAGAAATCCCCCCTCTCCGTAACATTGTTTTTAATAACAAACATTTACATTTTTAATAAGAAACTACTTTAAGATATGAATGAATATATTTTATTGTACACCACAAATAAATTTACAAAGAACATAACAAAGAGCATGTACAATTTGGCGGCCTTATCGCTACATAGCGATCTCTTCCAGGCAACCAAAGGTGTAAAATATGATCAGTCGACGACTTGGCCACGACATGTATACATTTATAAAAATCTCTTTGATCAAACTATAGTGATATTGAGAATTATGTCGTATTTATATTGAGAATTATGCGTATTTATAAATAATTTTAGAAATCTCATTATTTTACTATATAAAAATAAAAGTTATTTAATTATATTTTATATTATTTAATATTTAATAATATTATTAAGTGAAGGCAAATGTACTTCTTCTATTTGATAACAGATGGCGGGGTTTTGAAAATTAAAATGTAGATCGTTGGCGTCGTTTTAAATTATTAAAAAAGGGTTAACACTATTAGAAACTTTATTTATAAATTATTTATAAACATGGTATTTATCAGAAAAACATCAGTCAGAAAATACTTAAACTTCTTTTTTCGAAGTTCCGTAATCGGATAAAAGAAGTCTATAAGTTGCCCCGGGTTACTTACTACCTACATAGAAAATTTCTTGAATATCGGTGCGGTAGTTTTTGCATGAATCTTGAAAACACAGACAGACAGACAGACAAAAATTCTAAAAACCTCTAATTTGGCTTCAGTACCTTTTACTTAATCCATGGACTAGTTTTTTCAAGAATATGGTAGAACTACAGATACGACTTTTCTACAGATTTATTATATGTATAGATAATCTGAATTTTACTAACGTTTCAAAATGAGGTTCCTCTCTCTGAAGAGGACACGACGAAATAAACTACGCAGATATAATGAACGATGTATCGTAAGTATATTAAATGACAGCAATATTATAATTTTTGCGATGACATTAGTTATAATAAAAACAGTAAGTAATTTTAATGTGTTTTCATTGTCAAGTTCTTGAACAAATAATCATAATTTAAAACAGTTATTTAGTGCAGTGAAGGCTTAGACTGTAAGTGAAGGGGAGTATGACCTACACTAGTAAATTATAAATTATGAAATGCCCTGACTAAGATCATTAGCTAGCGTCTGATTATAAAAGAGAATGTAATATAATCCTATACTATAATCACTACGTACTACGTTTCCTGATTGTTGACCAATGGTTACAGAATAGCAAATCGCGACAAAGTCGCGATACCAACCATACAATCTTCCATCTAGATGATAGCGATCTACCACTGTGGGATTTTACAGAAGTTTTCTTCCTCGTATGATTTCTTTGTGGGATTCGGACCGATATTTCTTTTTAAAAGGCCTGCAACTCCCTGGTGTTACAGTTGTTCATAAGTGGCGGTAGTCACTTATCGTCAGGTGAATCGCATGCTCGTTTACCCACACTCTTCGTAACTTATTCTGTTGTTGTTGGCGTTTTATAGATACCAAAATATATCATAGTGCATTTTTATAAATCATATTAAATAAATAATTGAATGGCAAAGTCAGTATTTTAATAAAAATGCCATGATGTGTCATTGATTTGGTATATTTATTGATATAATTAGAAATTTAAAACTATCTTCCAGCTTGCGTCCCTTCTAGTCACAAACTAATAAAAAGTCCTAGCACACTTTTTATTTTGATGAGAGCACGTTTAATGTTGGGGCTGTTGTCGAAGTCTATGGTTGTCATACTTTAACTTTTTTACTCTGGATTACGAAATGTCAAAGAGCTGTAAGCTAAGCATTTAAGGCGCTTTATTTTTAATATAATTGAATATAATTCACGTCTCAGTAGCGCGTAGTAATAGAGCTTAAAATCGTAACACTTATAAGAAATATGTGTAGTTTTTTAACCGGCGGTAAGCGGAACGCGGCTTTAGCGTTCAGATTGAATTGAATGGATCTTGTATTCTGTTATATTAAAATAAAAGCGAGTATAACCTTTTATTCTTACGTTTCGCTTTTATTTTTCCCAACAAACGTTATAAATCGAGTTAAAATAAATTCTGTTGTGTGTTTTTGTATTGTAATTAGTGTTTTGTGTCAATTTATGCGTTAAAAGGTACGTTGTTCAGTCAAAACATTGAACTTTAAAGTTAACTTAATTAGAGTAAATGATGTATTTGTGTGTAACTTTTTACTGGCATGTGCAGTTATTTCATGAGACGGCTCTAATTGTTTCGTTACATTTATAAATTAATACGCCATTTTGTCAGCAGAACCGTGCTTTTGTATAGTTTTTTGTTTATTTGTCATTGTTTGTTTCGTTGTACGGTATAAATTCTAAAATTTAAGAAAGCAATCGTAAGTAATATTATTGTTGCAGTCTATAAGAATGCTCTATATCCCACGTGTCCAAAATTCAGGAATTAATATGAATTACGTGCCTCATTTATATAAAACTAATCTGAGTTATCTTTATACATATCATTATTTTTTTACATATTCAATATTTTATGCATGTAATATATTGTATGGTATTGATAGTGATGCGATCCGGTAGCACGAAACAGCATCAAGTTTGTATATATTTTATTAAAGTTTATATTTTTGTAACAAAATTTGTAGAAAAATTTTATATGTATAATTACATTATCAACATAACACATGCTGTTCCATTCGATGATTTTATTCCATCTCATAAGTAGCTGTACAATCATGAACATAAACATTTTGAGGTTTTTATCAAGTCTAATAATCTTGTCTAAGAATTTATATATAATTAAGGTTTTATGAATAAATAAGGTATGTCTAAGAATAAGGTTTATAAACGAGCACATGATAGTAAGTGAATGCACTGGCTTACAGAAACCTACATTTATAATGATTTCTTATATTTACGCGAACGCTATACATGATTAAAACTACTTTTACGGATTTTATCGTGTTTATTTTTACTTTTTATTTACTTTTATTTTTAATTCCCGACGTTTCGGGCGCTTTCCAGCACCCATGGTCACGGGGGGACTGAGATGACTGATGTCCCGATGTCATTGTTAAACCCGGAGTACCTTCAGCTTGGAAAGCGCCCGAAACGTCGGGAATAAATAAAGGTATGTCTAAGAAAAAGGTTTAAAAACAAACAGACGATAGTAAAGTGAATGAACTGGTTTTAATCAACCTACATTTATGCTTGATTAAGAATCAACATAAAGATGTATTTTCACCCAGAAGATAGAATGTCTCATTATCAGTAAAATGGGTCTCCTGTTCTCTACACCCACTATATAATACACAGCAGTATTGGGCTGCTATTTTATGCTGGTATACTGTGAAAGTGTGTTTCTTTCCTAGTCAAGGAAACCTATTCTTGCTGCAATTTTGTTTTTAAAGAAGAGTGGCAAATGAGCTTGCAGTTTTCACCAGACGGTTAGTGACTACCGCCGCCCGTGAACAATTGCAATACCAGGAGAATTGCAGGTGCGTTACCGGCCTTTAAAGGAAGCTAAAAAGGAGTAAGCTCTTTTCTTGAAGGTTGTCGTATTGGTCCAGAAAAGTCGCCCATTGTAAACAATTCCACAGAGAAGTTGGAGGAAGAAAATGCACAGTGGTGGACTTCCAAGCGTACAGATACCGAGGATGTTATCTTGAATTTTGACGCAATGTGCGTTCATGAAATTTGGCAGCTGGGATTAATCTGAATGATTACAATATAGCATTGATTTCTATGATTTCCATGAAAGTTAACAACTTTATGGTTTTGCAATTGTACTACAATGTAGAACGTTATTAAAATTAATTAATAGTCCAGCTATTAAGTCTCCTGCTGAACATAGGCCTCTGACAAGGAACACTACAAAACTCTGAGCTACCTGCATCCATCATCTTCCTGCATGTTTAGTCAGGTCATCTTACCATCTAGTAGTTGGTCACTCTATACTTTGAAAAACAATATGGAAGAAATTCTCATGTGACTCGCCCATACCAGTAAACAGTTCTTCAAGCTATATGGCCCATAGCCACTTAGTTAACTGATCTTTTGGGATATGTCAGTTACACCAGTTCTACAGATATCCTCATTTCTAATTCTATACCATCTAAACTCTGAGTATGGCCATCCCCCTAGCTTGCTAAGTGATGTTGAGTCAGCAACAAGAAGATCATAAAAGTTAGCTGTAGATAATTACTATGTTAGTTATTAGTTAATATGTAGTAATAGTTAGTATGCCTACACTCAGATGTGGACTATTAGTACATAAGTATGACTGTTTTGTCATTGAAAAGTATGCAATGTTACTATATTGTAAACCTGTGGTAAAACAAAAAAAAATGCGAGGAAAAATTGTTAGGTGTAGTAATATCTACTAATCAATATGCTATAAAAATATAGAATGGCAACATTTACCAATGGTTTTATTTTTTCCAGATGTTTTGTATACAAGAAACAGAACCACCACATACCGATCCATTCGGCAACAATGATAAAGATCCTTTAGGCGCCACAATAACACAGTCAGAGTCCAGTGATGAAGAACCTGATGCAAAACGTCTCAAAACAACGTACACAAGCCCTTCTCTTAATCTTAAAGTCTACCAAATACCGGCTTTCAACCCACCAAAATCTCTCTCAATATACCCAACGACACCCACTTCGGTTCTTCCTAAATTTGTTAATAACCCTCTTAACTTAGCCAATCCTTTAGCATATGCCACAAGCAATTTTCAGGCTAGTAATATGGTTAAGAGTCTTCATAGCAGGTATTCTCTGCCAGCAAAACTGACCATCACACCTGTGCAAAAACCTCCCACTGACGGTGAAATTATCAGGTATAAAAAGAATGGGGAAATAGCAAAGAAGAGAGGGCCTCCAAAAGGATATAAGAGGAAACCAAAAGGGGATCAACTCTCACAGAGTTTTAGCAACTCAGCTTTACTACAGGTACTTATTGTTCCTATTTAAAATTAGTGGCTATGTACAAAATACAGTACTCTCTCGCTAATCCACTGCTTGATTATGTGACAATTACTATAATCCGCTGACACTGAAAGTCTTCGACTCAATAATCTGCTATCTTACCTCTCTTTCATGTGTAAGATGAACAGAATTCTGTACTCTGCCGCACAGTGCTAAGCAACCGCTCTTTAGTCCTCCCGGACTAAAGAGCGGTTGCTGACCGGAGTAGTCAGGTTTCATGCTGTTAGCACTGTCAAATCTGAAGATGCCCTGAATAGCGTAGATACTATTTGTATTAAATGGGCCCAAGAAAATAGAAAATCATAATATAATTGCAAATTTACATAAAATGCACGATGAAGTTATGAAGAATATGTATTTTGGTAAAAAACAAGCACAATTAGACCCATTTTGTTCCAAATATGAGTAAATAGCTACTTTAATAAAATATTCATGTTTGTTGATTTCTTAAATACAATATATAAATAAATCAGACATTTTTTTTTTTCAATTTGTTGTTCCTGTACATTATAACTAGCCGTTTTCAGTAATACGCTCATGGTTAGGATTTTATGGTGGCGGATTAGCGAGAGATATTTCATAAGAATTTCACAAGGGGTCACTCGACAACTGATACTGGTGTTTACCTGATGAAACATAATTTCAATTCTTAATGCATTGGGAGAATTCACAGAATGTTTTCGGTATATTTTGTAACCTATCAAAGCCAACATGTTCACCATGTCATTATCAGGAAACCACTATGGTGTAAAAAGGTCCCACTTGGTTTCTTGCAGGTTCTTCCCAGGACTGGGGTATTTTCTGAAGCAGTGGTAAATTAAACATAATAATGACTTTCAATAGATATTATTTATAATCTATATTGTGCAATTTTGTAATTCTAGTGAGATTATAATTTCTGTGTCATATTCTATGGCAGTACAATAGTAGTTTAATGCTGCTGTGTTGCTTATGGTGAGTGTAGGTAACCGGAGACCCTTTTAACTGGAAATGAGACATTCCATCTTAGTCCTCATGGGTGGCAGCGCATTTGCATTTTGATTCGTAATCCAGGATAGATGTAGATGTCTATGGGCCACAGCAACCACTTACCATCAGGTGGACTGTGTGCTCGTTTGTCACCCTATCCTATAAAATAAAGACTGGAGACTATAATCTTTGTCTTGCTCATATGGCTAGTCTCCGTTGAGGTTAGCCGTCGTGACCACAACTGGGTCTGGAGGACATTATTACTATTCTTGTAGTTATCAATTTGCACAATTAACTTAATTTATAAATTTTACTATAGCGTAATTTATTTGTGCAAACTATTTATCTTATACTTTTCTTATATTATAAATGTGAAAGTTTGTTTGAATGTTTGTGTGTCCATGGCACAATCATGTTAAAAGTAATGAACTGATTTTGATGAAACTTGGCATCCCAGACTGGACTTTACTTGGGCTATATTTTTGTTCAAAACAGCTTAGTCTTCTAATCTAACCCAAATTATAGTCTTTTAAATTTAGTCGAATTTGATGTAAGAAAAATTTGGTCGTTTTTTAATTGAACATGGGTTGAACCAGGGGTAAAAGCTGGTAAATTATATACCTAAACCGTCTTTGTGAATCAGCCTATTGGTGAAAACTGAATGACAAATCCCACTGTAGTTACTATGGTTAGCATGAACATACATACATCATCATTATAGCCCTTCACAGGTCCACTGCTGAACATAGGCCTCCCCTAAAGAATGCCACAAAGCATGGCATTGAGCCACCTGCACCCATCGACTTCCTGCATGTATTACCATGTCATTACCCCATCTAGTCGCCCTACACTACGCCTAGCGTTATGAGGCTGCCACTCGAGTACCTTTGCATGCACCGTTCCCCATCGATTGTCGGTTCTTCGAGCTATATGGCCGGCCCATTAAAACTTCAGTTTTCTAATCCGTTGCGCTATGTTGGTCACTCTCGTTCTACTGCGGATATCCCCATTTTTTTAGTTTATCTCGCTGAGAAACCTCGAGCATAGCCCTCTCCATAGTTCGCAGCAACCTTGAGCATCCTTATACGGCCAGCAGTGAAGGACCACGTCTCAGGTTCATAAGTCATCACTGGCAACACGCACTGGTTGTAAAATCTAGTTATCTGGGTTTTAGGTATACCTGAAGATGTGTCATAATTTCCCGAACGTTGCCCAGTGTTGAATCCGTCGATTGACCTCTAGGTCGAAATTGGACTCACCTAGTTGGACTATTAGTCCCAGGTAAACATACTTGTCAACAACTTCGAGCTTAGTGCTTCCAACAACTAATGGCATAGGTGTGATATGGACATTAAACATGATCTTTGTTTTGTCCATTTTCATCTTAAGACCTATCCGTTGGGAAACACTATTGAGGTCATTGATGATAGTGCTTAGGTCCTGCAGCGATTCTGCCGTAAGGGCTATATCTTTCTCAAACAAAGGTGAGTGATTTACGCGCCATTGATGTTAATATCGTATCCTTTCCAGTTCAGTAGCTTGAAAACGTATTCCAATGCGTCTGTGAAGAGTTTCGACGATATAATGTCACCCTGTCTTACACCTCTCTGCCGTTGGATAGGTTTGTACTCTGTTTCTGTACTCGGATAGCCATCGTAGCCCCACTGTACAAACACTTTAGCACTAAGATATTCCGACAGTCAACTTGGCACTGCTGAAGGCGATTTCATAGTCCACATACGCAAGGCAAAGTGGCAAATTGTACTCTTCGGTCTTTTGTAAAATCTGCCACAGGGTATGGCTCTTCGGAAACCGGTTTGTTCGGGAGGCTGCAAGTCGTCGAGTTTGCGTGCGAGACGATTCGTAATGACTCTCGAAAACAGCACGTAGACGCGGCTATGAAGGGAAATCGGTCTGGAGTTCTGCAAGAGAGCGTTGTCGCCCTTCTTGAAGAACAAGACCACCGCACTTCTGCTCCACGCCTCCCAGTAGTGCCATTATAGAGGACGGAATTGAAGATCTTCTGAAGGACGTTTAGTAAGGGTTTTTCACCCGCTTTTAGAAGCTCCGCTGTATTTCCACCCTCGCCTGGGGCATTGTCTAGCCTTTATTTGATTGAGCTTTTATTTCACATTTATAATATTAGAAAAGTATAAGATATATAGTTTGCACAAATTAATTATACTATAGTAATTCATCAATTAAGTAAAAAAAAAGTTGTGCATTCTTAGACCTATCATTGTGTGAATAGTCACGACGGCTAACCTCAACGGAGACTAGCCATCGGAGCAAGACAAGGATTGTAGTCCCCAGTTTGTTTTTAAAAGAAGAGCATGACAAACGAGCACACAGTCCACCTGATGCTAAGTGGTTGCTGCGGCCCGTGGACATCTACATCTATCCTCCTCCTTGTCTATCCTTGTCGTTTTTATGATGCTGGAGAGCCATTCTAATCTCGTTCAGACTGATCAACGAATACAGTGCACATCAAATCTGCTTTTTTTTGTATTGTATAGTATCAGCCCGCAGTGGCGAAGCTTCCATTAAAGCCGAAAAGCCGGGCTTGCCTTATTAAACCTGAATCAATCAATAATATCAACTAATAAAATAACTCGTAAAATGTTTCAAGCTATTTCAAATTTCCCGCGCACTCCACTGTTCGACACATGTCGACCGATGACCTCGTATTGCCTTAGCGGATACTGCTGCTGTCATAAAAAATGAGTTTTAATAGAGCTAATAGTTGTCTCCCTCGCTCGCGTGGGCTTTTTACGGGGCTTTCGAGAAGAAGATCGCTCCTTCTAACCTATGGCAAAATATTCTATAATTAAATATAACTACGATTGTATATATAGCAATTAGTATAGAGATTTAAAGCCAGGCTTTTGGGAATAAATTTGTTAAAAGCGGAGGCGCGCGAACAATACGTTTGCAAGTTCATTTCACGTTTCAATGTTTATTTACTCTGTGTGCTTATCTTAAGCGATTTAATATTACGAGTTCAAAATTTATGCTTTTTTAAAGATTTTTAATGAAAATGGAGGATAATAGTGTTCCTTGTGATGGATTGAAGTGTGTTAAAGTGATAATCGGAGATAATACGTAAGGTTAAGAGTGTATTTGAGACTTATCAATTATCGCAATTAAAAACAGTTATTGGTACAATTAAAACGTTCACCAACATTTTACGTGGACGTAATTAAATCTTTCCCTAAGAAAGCGTCTATCCATTAGAATGTAAATATTTTTTTTTTAATTTTGTACATAGTTTTTACTTTGTTCGTGTTTTACTTTTGTTCATGTATTGTATTGGATGTAAATAATTTTTTTCTTTCGCTTAAACAAACCCAAACGGCTTTCTTCAAAGCCACCGAAGCTATGCAATTGCTAATATGTGATACAATCTATCTAGCAGTGGTATGCCTTCTGTGTGCTTTGTTAAACACGTCCTTGACAGCACTGAATATGAAACTGAAGCGTGGAGACAGATCAAGATTGGTGTATTTTTATAAAACTGCTAAAAACAACAATCTATATTTTTATCAATTTATAGGTATCTTGGGCTTGCCCTAGCTTGGAGCTTCGCCACTGTCAGCCCGGCTAGAAAAAATTACAATATGAAATAAACAGTGCTTATGTACAAAAATCTAAAATCAATTTATCAATTGGGAAAAAAATCTTTTTACCTCACTGCGCAACAGCAAAGACAGGTAAAGCATAATGCTCTAAACGAAACATCCAAACGACTGGATCGATTTTTATCGTTGAGATGTCTATCGTTTTGTATAAAGTTCTAAACTGTATAATGATTATAGGCTAGGTTTTGTCACTTAATTATTTTTCATGCAATCAGGTTTTGTTTTTAATAATTTTGGTTATAGTTCTGTTTTACGTTTTTTATACATAAATTCATAAATAAATGAAATGAATGATTCTTATTCAATATAGATTATTGCATAATACTTATTGAAAGTCATTTTTTATTTTTTTTATTATGTGCGAGCAGCTATGCAGGTCTAGGTAAAGAGACCAGTATCACTGCGACCTAGAAGATCTATTGTGATCGCTGCTATGGCTATAGTTCACTGCTAAGCCCTATGTCTTCAATGAATCGAAGGAGTTGCTTAGCCGTGAGCAATTTCACTTCTTCTGGGCGGAGTAGATAGTGTCCCAGATGAGTGCTACGTTTGCGCATTAAGGGTCCGCAATCAGTTAGGATGTGTAGAGGCGTTTCTTCCGTTATGGAACAGAACCGACACATCCTTGAGTTGCTTAGTCCCAGGATGGACATGTGCTTTTTAAGACAACAGTGTCCAGTTAGGGCTCTTGCCAGAATGCGCAATTTATTTTTACTTAATCCCAGGGCTTCTGAAGCGAATTTACGATCAAAAGCCCGGATTAAGGTTTTAGAATGTTTTAAGCCTGGTGTGTCAGACCAGATCTTAAGTGATTTATTGTAATAAAGAGTTTCAAGGGTCAATCGGGCTAGGCTTCTTGAGATTCCACAAAATGGCTCGGGTCCAAATTGTGTTGCACTTTGAGCCCTCCCGTGCAAGTTTGTCGGCAAATTCGTTGCCTACAATACCCTCGTGACCCGGAACCCATCTTAAAACGACCCTGTTGTTACAACCCAGGGCGTTTAAACGGTTCACGCAGTCTCCAACTAGCTTTGAGTTCACTAAGTTTGATCTCAGCGCTAGCAGTGCTGCTTGACTATCAGAGTTTATGTAAATTTTATGGTTGACGTAGTGTTTTTGCAGATTGATTTCCGCACACCGAAGTATGGCGAAAATTTCTGCCTGGAAGATAGAGGTGTATCTACCCAAATTCATACTAAGTTTGAATTTGGGGCGTTCCCCGTAAATTCCAAAGCCTACGTCGAAGCCCATTTTAGACCCATCGGTATACCATATGAGGCTACCGACCTCACAGATAACCTGGCCATTCAGCCAGTCTTCTCTGGAGGGTAATTCCACTATATACTTTTTATCAAAAGTGTATAGTGGACGCATGATATCTGAGATCATGCATAAGACCGGTGATTCCTTAATTGAGTCGAGCATGGATCTCAATCTGTAGGAGAGCAAGCTCAGACCGCCCTGGGCGTTAATCCTATACAAACTAGCCCTCGCCTCCTTGTCTAGATAGAGATCAAGGGGCGTTAGGCATAGAAGTGCATTAAGAGCCGCTCCAGGCGATGATCGCATAGCTCCAGTTGCCATTAGGCAGGCAGTCCTTTGTAGACTATTTAGTCTGTCCGCAGTCGTCTTTTGGTTGGCCTTGTTACACCAGACAATAGAGGCGTAGGTGAGAATCGGCCTCACTATGCTGCTGTACAGCCATAGGACCATACTGGGTCGCAAGCCCCAGTTGTTCCCGACCAAACGACTGCACGTACCTAAAGCAATTTTTGCCTTATGGCATACGTTGCTAAGGTGAGAGTTCCACGTTAGTTTTTGGTCGATTGTTACGCCCAAGTACTTAACTTCCGTGGAAAATGGTACTTCTTTGCCATTAAGTTTTGGTTGGACTAATTTGTCCAACCGTCTCTTTTTGGTAAAGGGTATTATAACAGTTTTATCAGCATTAACTGATAAACTGTTATCCCTACACCAGTTATTTATGGTGTTTAGGGCTCTTTGTATTATTGACGATAAAGTACTTTGGCAAAAGCCCCTCGCAATGATCACAAGGTCATCAGCATAACCCAATGTGTCAATGCGTAGGTCTGCCATTTTGTACAATAGTTGGTCAACCGCAAAAGTCCAAAGAAGGGGTGACAAAACACCTCCTTGTGGGCAGCCTCTTGTGGTTGCAATCTCAATCGAAGTTTGAAACAGCGCTATTTTTGCCTTTCTGTATGAGAGCATCGACTTCACCCATCTGATGGTTGTGGGGTCAACATTTTTATATGATAGGCCCCCAATCAGCAGTGATGTGGGGCTACTGTCGAAGGCGCCCTCAATATCTAGAAAGGCACAAAGAGCTATTTCTTTATCCTCCAGTGCTTTTTCGACTCTGTCAATGACACTGATCAGGGCTGTTTCCGTAGATTTGCCTCTGCGGTAAGCATGCTGGTTGTAATGTATGGGCCTCGTAGCTAGAGCTACATCCCTTATATATCTATCTATAACCTTTTCCAATGTCTTAAGAAGAAAGGAAGATAGCCTTATAGGTCTAAAGGACTTTGGTAAAGCGTAGTCCTTTCTACCAGCCTTAGGTATAAATAGAACCTTGACAATTGTCCATCGTTCTGGAATATATCCCCATGCAAAACTTGCTCTGAAGATTTTCACCAGATAAGGAAGAAGGATGTCGATACCCCTCTGTAGTTGGATGGGAATTATTCCATCCTCCCCGCTTGATTTAAATGGTTCAAAGGAGTCAACAGCCCACTGCACCAGGTTTGGCCTTATTATCTTTGCAGCCCTACGCCAGTCCTCATTGCAAGGCCTTCGTAGGGCTCTGAAAGAGTTCAAGGCTGAAGTCTTGTATGACCCTGGGAAATGGGTTGACGCTAGTAACTCCAATGTTTCTGTTTCACTATTAGTGAAGTTACCATCCGGCTTTTTAAGAAGCCCGATCTGATTAGGTTTAGCTTTCGATAGCATCTTGTGTAGTCTTGCACTGCGAGGCAAAGACACAACTTCCTCGCATAGCTTCCTCCACGATGCTCTCTTGGCTTTCCTAATTTCTTTATTATATTCAGTTAGGGCTGCACTATAAATATCCCACTCTTTGGTTTTCTTAGCCCTATTAAATAGTTTCCTGGTCTTTTCCCTAAGGTCTTTCAGCTTAGAATTCCACCAAGAAACTTTTCGTGTTGAGGTCTTGGTTTTGACGGGACAACTGTCCTCGAAGGCTTCACGGATACCTATGGTTACTGTCTCCGTCGCTAACTCCAGACCTTCAATTGTTTTGATGCTTTTAGGAAACGTTTCCAAATTCCTCCTTAGGCTATCTCTATAGATACCCCAGGAGGTCGCTTTCGGATCCCTAAAAGTAACGGTTTCAAAGGATGGTGATGCTCCAATCACAAACTTAATGTGCTTGTGATCAGCCATCGACTTTTCGCTACTAACATGCCAGTCATTTATCCGCCTGGACATGTTATTGGTAGCAAAGATTATGTCTAACACTTCTTGCCTAGCACGCGTTACAAAGGTTGATGTACAACCTAAGTTTAGGCTTACCAGGCGGTTGGAGATGAGACAATCATAAAGTAACTCACCTCTTTCGTTGATGTTGGTGCTTCCCCAGGCTGTGTGGTGAGCATTAGAATCACAACCCACCACAAGTTCAGCGTTGTGTTTTCGGGCGAACTCCGCCACTCGCTCTAACTCGATGGTAGGATCTGCGTTCTCGCCGGGAAGATAGGCTGAGCAATTACTCTGGCCCCTGTGCATCCCTTGAGATTTATGAAGGCTGTAACCAGGTCATCATTGCAGTACTCTGGAACAGCTAAAAGTTCAATATTTTTATTATAAATTATACAAGCTCTGGGTCTACTGCCTTTTGTATTGACAAGAACCTTAACGGCAGCCGCCAATCCCAGAACTTGACCGTTGGCCACCCAAGGCCTTATTCAGGCACGTTACCAGAATCCAACCTGGCTTGTGTGTAAACCGGAAAATTTTGGGCCCATTTCCGGTTGCAACCCACAGGCCGTCTTAGCGATGTCCTATGTTAGCGCCCGGGTGGACCAGCCGTATATGCTCCACACTCATAGGATTCGAATTGCGAATTCCTATATATTCTAATATCCAGCTACGGCACTGAAGCTGAGCTTCTTCTCCTCCGTTGCCAGCTTCACAGTCTTCCTTGGCTGGTCTTTGGGGGACTCTTCCTCAGACCGACTGCGTTTTTTCGCCTTCGGAACTGGGGGAGGCAATGGGCAGAGGAATTTCGTCCCAAGGCTTCTGGCAGAGAGATTGGAGCCTCTTCGGCTCCAATCTCAGCTGCTATCAACCTTTTCTTCGCAGCCCCACTAAGCTTATAAGGCCTAGCGAACTTTTTCTTTTCCCCTCCCTGGTTCGTTTCCGATTGTGGTTCGGCTGCAAACGTGCCCTCCACTTCACGGCTCGTCCCAGGTTGGGGCGCACTGTTGCAGGGTGTTGGTGAGGCTAAAAGAGCCTCTTCCAAACCTGCAGCTAATTCCATTAAAGGAGACTTCTCACTGTCTTTTACAAAATGTCGGTTTTCATCCATTTTGTTCCCACGAGTAGCTAGGAATATACTTGGTCACCCCCGGCAGAGCCCCGCATGCCGAGGGAAGGGCTAAAATACTACCCGAATCGCCCTGGTTTCGGGTAGGCACCGTTTGCGACTGGACTCCCTCCAGCCACGCATCCCTCGGCACGGTACGCTTTACACCTTGGATTGGGTTGGGACAGGAAAAGGGGGGAGGGATAAAAGAAAAAAAAAAAGAGGATCGTCCGAGTGTTTCTGTTCTGTCTGTTTCCTATTGAACCAGACCAAATAACAGGCGGCAACCACGTGAAGGAGAACTCCTCAGACTTGCCCTGGGGATCAACACGACCTGCGCTCTCCCCCAGAGCCATACGCCAAACTGCTCGTCGGACAGGAGAGCAGAATAGGTTTTAATCTAGTTCTATTTATAATATCAAAAAGTTAGGAGTAGACTAACCCCCGCCCCATTTTTTTATTTACCATTAGTTCAGAAAAAACCTCTATCCTTGGAAGAACCAGCAAGAAACCCAGCGGGACTTTTTTTGAACATGAAATATGTTTATTACTTTACAATAATCTGTTTTGTATACAATTTTTGAACCAGCATGTTGGTGATCACCTCATTTCCAGGAGTTATTTTCATTTATGTATATAGTATATCTTTAACTGCCTCGTTGGTCTAGTGGTTGTAGTAGTGCGACTGCTGATCATGAGGTTCTGGGTTCGAATCCCGGGTCAGGCCCAAAAATTAATTATTGAGTTTTTCCGTTAAAAAATTCTCAGTAGTTGCCCGGAGTCAGGAAGTTGGCGGTGTCACTCCCGCGTGCCTCGGAAAGCACGTAAAGCCGTTGGTCCTGCGCCTGATCTCTCTCCAGTCGTGTCGGTTTACCGTCCCATCGGATTATGAGAGTGAAGGAATAGAGAGTGCACCTGTGCTTGCGCATACACTTGGGCACTATAATCCTGTCCTGCGCCGATGGTTAGCTTCCGTTAAGGCAGGCCGCCGTGGCCGAAATTAGGTCTGGAGGACATTATATATATCTTTGATATCATGCTCACCCTTTTTGTACAATTTTCCTTTAATAAAACAAATTTATATAAACAATATTGTCTTTTAAATTGCCAAAATACCTTCTACATTTTAGTATTATGTTACAGGCACAAAATACGATTCTGACAAGCTTACTAGCGGCAACAAATGCCACGTTCGCTGGTGTTATGACACCATCAGCAACATTGCCACAGCCACAACCGGAGGTTATACCGCAAATTGTAATACCACCAGGTCAGTATACCAACAGTGACCACCTCTTTGAACCGTTTCTCTTACTAGCAGTGCCCGCACTGCTGTGCTCTACTCGAAAGGATATGGAAAGCAAGTATGGTTACGGGCTGTGAGACATTTCATCTTAATCTTCACAGTGACCAGTCGTATGTAGCTTTTGTTGTTTGAAAGTCCATTTGACCATACAGTGCAGTGGATTCTTACTAGCAAGTGAACCATTATTTTTTTAACTCATAAGTCAGGGCTTTTAAACTGGTAGTAAGTTGTGAGGAAGGCCTAAATGGTAAATCGCACAGTTTTAGCATAACAAAAGCTTATTCAATGTTGCCTTGAAGACAGACCAGATTGTAATCAGACGGTAAGACAGATACCGGCAAAAAATTCCACTCCTTTGCTGTATCCTGTACTAAGACCCTTTCTACTGGAGTCGAGGATTTTGATTCTTAATCGAGGATAAATGTAGATGTCTATGGGCCACAGTATCCACTTACTATCAGGTGGACCATGTGCTATTTTGTCACCCAAAAAAAATCATCCGGTACAAATGATAAAGCAAACAGCTTAGTTCGAATGCTCGGAATAACGATAAGTAAGGGATGGAGACTGGGTGAGCATCTGGTAAAAAGGGGAGAAATGAAAAGAAACAATATCTTAAAAGTAGCTATTTCCAGCTTGAATACTTTTTGCATAACAAAATCCAATTTTAATTGCATCTTTGCTATTTTCAGGTGTCGAAGTGGTAGAACTCCACTTGGACCCTGCCGATTGGTTCCCAATGGAGCCCTACAAGATGGTGTTCAGCAGAAAGAAGAATCCGAAATGGAAGAACTTTCCTTATAGATGCGAACATTGTTTTAAGGTATGATGAACTTAGAACGCTGTGGTAGCAGCATAAGATAACTCATCACTTCATTTTGTCCCATTGGTGTCTTAAGAGGCGACTATTGGATATGCCAAAAAGATCTTTTTTTTTATAGGTAAGGGTGACAAACGAGCACACAGTCCACCTGATGGTAAGTGCATGCTGTGGTCCATAGATATCTACATCTATCCTCGATTATGAATAAAAGTGCTATGCGTTGTCACCCGTGAGGACTAAGATGGAATTCTTCATTTCCAGTAAAAAGGGTCTCTGGTTCTCTACACTCACCATACGAAACACAGCAGTGTTAAGCTGCTATTTTACGCTGGTATTCTGAGAGCCGTGGTAGCTCAGATGGTTAACGCTCGCTGTAAATATAGGTAACAGAACGCGAGTGACCCGGGTTCGATTCCCGTCGGCACCAATGAAATTGTTAATTGCAATTTTAAGTGCTGATATACCACGTGCTCGACGGTGAAAGAAAACATCGTGAGGAAACCTGCATGCCTGAGTAATAAGAAAAAAAATTATTTCGAAGACATGTGAAGTTCACCAACACGCATTGTTGCAGCGCGGTGGACACTTCCTTGCTCTAAAACCCTCTCAGAAATGAGAGGAGGCCTGTGTCTAGGAGTGGGACGTATATAGGCTGTAACTTTACTTTTTAACTTTATTCTGTGAGTGTGTGTCGAGCCCCCGGTCGAGCCGAACCATTTGTGCTACAACTATACTACTAAAATAACTGCAGCATGGCTCTACCATGTAAACATCTTATGGCCTTCGCCATGTGCGTTGATAACCACCTTAAATAAGCCAGACGTCGATGGGCAGCATCAAAAATGCTCACGTCTGGAACTGTAATCCTCAATTCGCCTTTCAAGCTTGAAAATTAATGAGTAAAAGTCTAGCTAGATATGCATGACCCGCAGTGAACTTTATGGGCTGATGAGAAAGAATTTTTTTAAAGTAATACTGGTAACGCTATTCATTACTAATATTCCCATTAACCACAGTGTTTCACCACAATGGTCGAATGGCCGATTCGAATCCGCAACTCTGTACATACACGTTAGAGATGTTACAGACGTATAATTGTATGTGGTAGCTATATTATGGTTGTAGCATGAATGGTTTGGCTCGACCGGGGAAGGACCGCGCTCTCACAGAATACGAGCATAAAATAGCAGCTTGATACTATTATGTTTCGTATGGTGAGTGTAGAGATCTGGAGACCCTTTTTTACGGGAAACGAGGCATTCCATCTTAGTCCTCAGGGGTGACAACGCATCTGCATATTGATTCTTAATCGAGGATAAATGTAGATGTCTATGGACCGCAGTATCCATTTACCATTAGGTGAACTGTGTGCTCGTTTGTCACTCTTTCATAAAAATGTATGTACTATGTAATAGCGGTTGCTATACGGAAAAAATTTTTGAGGCTCACATCCACGAATGCCAGTCCAGATGCAGATGTAAAGTTTTTATTGAGATATAACTACATAAACAAATGAAATAGATGGTATATTTTGATATTATTTTTTTATTTAATAATAATATAAATAGTATGAGAATTTAAAAATTGGTGCGCTGTCGCGAAGGTACATATCACTCGCTGACCCCTGCCCAATATTTTGTTGCAACATGTAACGACATCTAAAAGCTTTATGTGTGTCAATGTTTAAATCTATGCAGAAGTGCCACGTTGTAAAAGGAAAATCATATATACGCATTAAAAATCGGGGATTTGATACAGATACAGATTTCTATAAACTGTAGCATCCGACTATAGATAGCGATGGTCACTTTATGTGTGTCAATGTTTAAATCTATGCAGAAGTGCCACGTTGTAAAAGGAAAATCATATATACGCATTAAAAATCGGGGATTTGATACAGATACAGACTTCTATAAACTGTAGCATCCAACTATAGATAGCGATGGTCAAGGGTCTCCAGATTCTCATGGCTCGCATGCAGCGGATGTACGCGGAGCTTTAGGACTTGCAGAAGGCCATTGAAAACAGGAAGGTTTATAGACATGGAGATACAGTAACTAGAGATGGGCCGAATATGGATTTCACCGAATACAAATGTTCGGCCGAAAGTTCGGTAAAACTTTTACCGAACCGAATATTCGGCTGAACATTATTCGGCAGGATCACCTCGGCACCTAACTAATTTATGTCGTAACTTGTTACCGTAAAACGTGTAGGATTAGCGCCGGACCCTGTCCTTGGCTCATCATCTACTCGTAGTACTGGGCAAAATGCCGGTACATGTTTATGTTTTGACTGTTTTTGTGGGAAAAAAGTATTTCGTTGTATAATTTTTGGTGAAAATTGATATATGATTAAAATGTGTGGCAGGAGATCTACTATTTGGACTTATTTTAGAAAAACTGACGACCAAAGTAAAATTAAATGTACTAATTGTAATGCAATGTTTTTTTCTTTGATTTCAAAAACATTTTATTAACCAGGGTTACCGGGTTGTGTCAACGCTACTGACCCACGCAGCGGAGAGGCACGGCTCGGTGCCCAAGGACCTGGCGATCCCGTGTCCCTGCTGCCCGCACGTGTCCACTCGCCGCAAGCAGCATAAGAAGCACCTGGAGACGCATGAGGGCAAACGCCACAGGATATTCTGCCTCTACTGTTTACCACCATGTGAGTTTATTTTTGGTTAATTTTTTTTAGCTGTGGTAGATCAGAGGCTAAGTGTTTAGAATACTTTCAAAATACGCGAGAAGAGCTCGAGGACGCTAGTTCGATCCCCGCGAGCACCAACACGATAAAATACTTTTTTATTCAATTAAATTACAAGTCGTTCTAATTTTAAGTAATTTTTTTTACTTTTACTTTCTTACCAGTTCGGAAAAAAATTGTTTCCTAGAAAGAATCAGTAAGACACCCTGCGGGAGTTTTTTTGGTTAAATGTTGAATGAATTTGTAATTGATATTTTAAATACTGTAAAGAACTCTGCCTCGTTGGTCTAGTGGTTGTAGTAATGCGACTGCTGATCATGAGTTCCTGTGTTCGAATCCCGGGTCGGGCCAAAAAATCAATTATTGAGATTTTCTGTCAAGAAATTGTCAGTAGCTGCTCGGAGTCAGGAAGTTGGCGGTGTTTCACCCCCGTGCCTCGGAAAAGCACGTAAAGCCGTTAGTCGTGGGCCTGATCTCTCTGGTCGTGTCGGTTTACCGTCCCATCAGATTATGAGAGTGAGTGAATAGAGTGCACCTGTGTTTGCGCATACACTTGGGCACTATAATCCTGTCCTGCGCCGATGGCTAGTATCCGTTGAGGCAGGCCGCCGTGGCCGAATTTCGGCCTGGTGGACTGTAAAGAAAATAATACATAGTAAAGAAACTTGCATGTTTGAAGAATTGTTATTCTCAAGTATGCACCGGGTTGGATCCCAGACGACATCAATAGAATAGATTAGGATATTTTTTTATTCAATATACATTTCAAGTGATTTTTATTGAAAGTAATTTTTTTACTTATACCATTGGTTCGGAAAAAATCTCTGTCCCCTAGGACCCTAAGAACCAGCTAGAGACCTAGCTGGAATTTCGGTTGAATGAATTTGTAATAGCAATTCTAAATGCTTTGAAGATGTATATAGTGAAGAAACTTGCATGTTTGAGGAATTTTTATTCTCAAACGTGCACCGGCCTCAATCCCTGCCGGCTCCGATAAAATTGAATAGAATGTATTTTTTTTATTCAATATATTGAAATGTATATTGAATAAAAAAATATTCTATTCTATTGTGATTCTTATCCAAAGTATTTTTAAATGTTAAATGAATTTGTAATTGCCATTTTAAATACTGTAAAAAAATAACAATGAAGAAACTTGCATGTTTGAGAATATTTTATTCTTTTAATTTATTATACAACTAGCTTCTTATATTATATTAACGTAGGTTTATAAAATAATCGTTATCTTTTTTGAATTTCAGCGAATGCCTCTGAACCATACGTGAAAGAATCAGAAAAGTACCCATTCGACAAGTTTCCTCAATTCTGGTACGCGTCGGAGGAATCCTTACGTCTACACAAAAAGCGGAAACACCCATACGCTGCCATGTTCAACTATAATTGGTTCTGTTCATGGGGTGATGGTATCCCTAATAGTTAATTCCCACCCTGGTACTTCGGTAGGTATTTTGTATCAATGCTGACAGAAATCGCATTAAAATTAGTAACTTTAATTTTAGGTAGAATTTTTAAGCTTGAAGCAGGCCACATTGTTGTGATTGGAAATCATGATTTTTAGTGGAGGAAAGGATGCTTACTGACAGCAATAAAATCAAGTTTTAAAATATTTTTTTGAGTAATATTTGTAAGGTAAAGGCCAGTACAAATAATTTTTGAATTGTCGTTTTCGAGACACTTTTCTTTTAAATATTTATGTAAAATTATGATTAAGTTTACTTCAATAATGTACTTACAATAATGAACAACAGTTATTATTTTTATATTTGACGTAAGCTAGTGTTGCTAGGTATTTAAAATTTTAACTATTTGGTAGAAACATCACATTATTTTTGTATATATTTGTGCTATGATAAATCAGTAATTGTTCATTCATCAATAATCGAATCGTGCCTTGTTCGCTATGGATATGTTTTGGACATTATTTTTTATAAATAACATTCCATATTTTAAAATTCAATAACAACCTCCGAATTAAAAAAAATTCTACTTGTTGCCATTTAATAATGTCAGAGCAATAATGCATTATAAAATCAAATGATATGATATAAAATATTTATTATTACGTATTAATTTTTTTATAATATTGATTCCATGTAAAATTTAAAATAACTAAAGGAACGGTATACACAAGTGTAATTATTTTTTAATTCGGATGGTGAATAAAATTAGCACACAGAGAATAACATACAGATTTGACTAAATTTAACAGATAATAAATGGTAAGTCAGTTTAGGCAATGGCCAATTTGTTTTTTTTATATTTCTTATCAAAGACAATGGAGTAGGCTCAGTCACTAGTGAGAGCAATTTATGTATGTAAGCGCTTAAACTATTTCAGAAAATTGTTAACCCTTGTGTTGTTAAGTGAGAAATGTTGAAACATAATGGCTGGCTGGTCAGTAGGTCTTTGTCTATTCAAAAGTATAAAATAATAACAGATGCAATAAACTAATTTTTCGCGCCTATTTTGCAGTTGGTTTTATTTATCATCAGTAATTGTTTAATTTACGTGAATCTGTATGTTATTTACAGTCGCTTAACAAGGCTAGAATAACAATATACTTTATAGTTTTATATGCCATTTTAGCTGTGTACCTACTAGATTAAATTAGACATAAGTGTACATATATATAGTTTAGTTCTAGAGACCAATCGTACAAAAACGAGTATACCAGTATTTTTATATGAATTTTTAAAATGCATTTACTAGGGTATTTGAATATAAAATGATACAATAGACCAAATCGATACAGTATTAATGTTTAGCGGTAAATATGTGTAAGTTTACTGAATAGTTTCCGACATTAATGATTATTAATGTTGCATACACCACACAAATAAGTTTATACGTCTTTCAATACTCAGATAACTTGGTAGCCACCTATCCTGAAGTAAAAAATGAATTTTATAAGGTCATCACCACACTACAGTATGTTAAAAATCCTTGTCCGATCCGTGGGGGTGCTTTTAGGTAACGTGATATTGGCTGTTCATAAATCTTTTTCAGAGATTAAATAAAAAAATATCCCGCAAAAATAGAATTAAATTCAATTAAATAGCGATTTACATGGCAGTTCATGTAGTGTGGATAGCCATTCATTAATAATACGGCACTTTCAAAGTAACAGCCGCAGACAATGGTGCTGCCAGATTAAAAAATATGCCGAATGTTAACCATATTGTAGTGATGATTAGACATCTTAAATAACAATTACGTTTTTATATACAGTTTTTATATGTTTTAGTTTTTTGTCGGATAAGGTGTTTTTACATATTGTATATACTATTTCATATATTTCATATGATTTTATTTCCAAAAGCGGGTAAATTCACTTATTTGTATATAGACTATGGCAGCTTGTAGCATTATGACGAAAAATTTGTCGACTCTGCTTAACAAGCTAATTAAATATTTAAAATAAACAATTTAAGTTATATCAATTTGTAATTTAAAATAGTAGCTATACATCATATTGGTTTTTAATCTAAATCATGTGCTAATTAAAAAAAATACTGCTGATAGACAATAAAAGCTTTTATTGAAATCTATTTTCCGTAGTCTCAGAAACAATAACGGCATTATAAAAACAATTTTTTTAACATTAATTTCTTTCACTTTGAAAAAAAAAATCGTTCACAGAATAAGCAAATGTTTGTTATTACGATATGGCAGTTGAGGCGGGTAAAGGTGTTAGACCATACAGCTTGGTAAATCACGTTTCATCTAGGGCTACGAAAAGAGCGCAAAAATAATCTGCAGCTTATTTAATTATTGCTAAATTTAGTTTTGAAAATTCAACCCTTGGTTTCCTTTGGGCGTCAGTTAACATTCGACCTTTTTGAATTTTGAGGTAAGAGTTAAACTGAATTGTCTCAATTTGGTTTGGAAATTGGCTTTATAATCTCAGTTAATAACAGATGGTCACAAGTCGGTCACCTTAATATAGTAACTCAGCTCAAATTCTGATTTCGCCCCCACTTCCCCGCGCGTCGTATGCTATGTACCGACATGTTTGTTATCACTAATATTGTAAGTAGATAGGTCGTTAGATACTTATTTCATTAGGTTTATCGTATTTACGCCTGTTTCTTTATGCCAACCCGGTCGCTTCTTATTTTTATTACGGTTATTTCCTATTTTAATTTTACGTCGTCTTGTTGCGTAATGTGTATTCTGATCGTAAGTGACACAACTTCCCCGTTCAAAAGCCGAAGCGAGACTAACCGGGCGGCAGGAATCAAGCTTCAAGACGCCAATAGTTTAGGTAATTTCTTTTTACAGTGAAAGTAACGGTAATTCAAAAGAAATAAAAAAGTCCCCCGTGACCATGGGTGCTGGAAAGCACCCGAAACGTCGGGTATTAAAATTAATATAAATAAAACGCGATAAAATCCGTAAAAGTAGTTTTAATCAAGAAATAAAAAACATAAGCCCTGCTTTGTAGTTAGTTCGGTTAGTATGCAAAGTTTCATGATCTAATTTAAAGTATTTTATGAATAACAGCGGTTTATTGTTCAGTTTGGAGGTAACTTTGGATTTTTTTTTCTATCGAGAAAATTTTACGGAATCATGTTTTCGTCTAACCATAGTACTTAACATTGATCCTCAACTTTACCATATATTTATTTCAAAATTAATGCCGCAATATTTTCGGCATAACGGAGGATCTTGCTAAGCCATTTGAGGTAGTATTTTTATTATTTCCTTTTAACAGTTTCTTCGATTTTTTTATGTTTTCTTGTGTAGCAGCTGTTATGGGCCGACCGTAGCGGGTGTAATCATTGCAGGCAGTTCTGTCGCATTTAAAATTCAGCGCACCATTATGCCACTGTCAAATAGGATGGAACATTATCTGTCATAGTAGATTGCAGTTTTTCAAAAACAATTTTGTAGAAAAAATTTTGATTTCGCATTCGCATGAATTTCAAAAAAAAATTCAAATAAATGCCTAGCCTTGATTGACCGTAAGGCAGCGTATTCGAAATTACTGAACTAATGTAGAGTAGAGACGAGTAGAGATCTTTAAATTTAGTGCCTTTTCCTGCCACTGTAGCGCTAATAGTAATTTAGAAGATGGCGTCAATAGTTTGACTGCACGATATTTTTGTAAAATTTTAAACGATATTAATTTTTTTTCAAAATAGGCTATATTTAAAGGGCGGACCTATTCAAATTTGAGAAATAATTCACACCTATGGAGGAAGAAATAATACTTTTTTAATGTTACTAAAGACTTGGTGTGTCGAAGAATTAACCTCAACTTTCAAAGCAATTACGTGGAAATGATTTAATCCTTATTAGTTCCTTGTAGTCGGATTTTACCGTTTTAAAGTTTTGGGAAGACTAAGCAGTATCAAATCTCAAGCTTGGAGTTACTAGAATGTCGTCTAAATAATAATATTTAGACGACATTAAATAATAATATTAACTCATGACAACACTCATAAACTGTAAAAATTTTGTTCCATCAGTAGACTATGTAGGGGCTAAGGAGCTTCAGTTAATTTAACTAGTCTATTGTTAATTGCTATTTTTAAAAATTACTCAGCGCTGAAAGAAAACATTCTGAAGAAACCTGCATGTCTGAGCAATAAAATATTAGCAAATAATTATTTTATTTTTTCGTGAGTTTCGCGTTATTTTACAAAATACAATGGATCAAATAAATCAACATATAAAGAGTTTGTATATTGAATTTTTGCAATTAAGATCATAATTAATGTTTTAAATCATTGTACCTATATTATATCACAAAATAATCGTTCATTAAAATGGGATATATAAATAAAGCAATTTAGTTTATGTTTTTTAAGGACATAATTTTAAATCTATGATTTTTTTTAAATTTGTTTTTAGGCATTGACCACAAATAGCATCAAGTTTATGGGTATGTTCCGAAATGTTCCCAGTAAACTGGCGAATGCAAATGACGTCATTAATTGACGCCATAAAATACTGGCGCGCCGCCGCCATATTGTGTGGGATATCCCGCCATATTAAAACAATTTTTAATTCTGTGTACGCTGAATGAAGCATGCCGGAAATTGTTTTTATTTATTTAAATACAAAAAATTATAGAATAATTGTTGGTAATCTCCATTCTTCACAAATTAATTGAAACAGGATATAATGACTTTTGGAGCACAAAATGACAAAATAATCGCCAACACTTTTCCAATATGACGCAAATGTATGATATCATATACTGTCCAATGTTTTGAAACAAATCACCAGTATGGCGTCGATTTATGACGTCATTTGCATTGGCCAGTTACAATGGGTTCTATTCTAATAAACTAATATTTCCACTCTCTATTTTACATAAGTAGGTACTTGACTATAAATAACCTGTGAACAATAAGACTTAAATAAAATACTCCAGTGATTGTAGTATTGCAATGTAACCCTCCAAGAGAACTATTAAGTGTATTTTGTACGAGTATTGTGTAAATAAATTTTTTGTAATGAATTATCGTTTAATTTTACACCTTTTCCTGCGACATCATCTAATAAGTTATTGCGGAATATAGATGTGCCCAAAACTGCCTTTGTGGCACGTGGATACTATGATAGTATGCACGTCCTTCGCGATTCGGAGGGCCTCGCGCCTCGGTGGTTTATTCATACTTTAAAAGCCGTGAACGCGCCGAAAAAATTAACTTGTCATGAATCTATATTATTGACATTTAAATATGTTTTATTTAGTCTAGCAACATTAAATAGCTCAAATTTATAATTAATTAATTAAATACCTCAAATTGAACAGATAAGCAAGAAAATGTTTGCAGCTTGTGGAAGTCTTAAGAGACTCCGAAATTTCCTGCCCATTTCTACCAAAATTGCGTTAGCACATTCCATTTTGTTACCTATTTTAGACTATGCTGACATATGCTACACTGATATTACCATGGAGCAATTAAACAAGCTTGAGCGAGCAGAATTTATCCATTCGATTCATATTTGGTTTACGGAAATATGATCATGTATCCCAATTTTGAAATCAACTCAAGTGGCTCCCTATTTGCCTTCGCCGGAATGTTCATATACTCTACTTTTTTGTGTACTGTTTGATCCAAAATCTCCAAGGTACCTTAAGGAACAATTTCGCTATCGACATGAACTTCATAACCGCAATTTGCGTTCAGTGTATAGCTTGGCTTTAAATACTCCTTACAACGTAACTTCATTTTATAATAAATCATTTACTTGACTAGCAACGCGACTTTGGAATTCATTACGACGTAACATTCGAAAGAGCAATCTTTAGTCTTTTAAAAAACTGCTTAAGGAGTATTATTTGAAGTTCCCGTCATAATATTAAATTATAATATGTATTTTCCTCTTTTCATAAATACTTTTTTTTGTTAAATGTTCTATGCAGTATATATTTGAATATATTAAATTAAAATTATTGTACATATATATGTTTATATGTATGTATATATCTATATATATATATATATATATATATATATATATATATATATATAATCATTAAATATTGTATATATTATTAATATATTTTTATAAATATTATTTTTAATAATATTTTTTTCCCTGTTTATTTCATATTGCACGTTGCACCTATAAAATTATAATGTCCTTTTATGTTCGGTTTGTCAGGCAGAAATCGCTTAAAGCGATATGACCGCCGTTTGTGGTCATGAGTTTTCCGTTATTGTAATAACTTTGTTCAAATGCAATAAAGAGTTATCTATCTAAATAGCGGTGCTATCGCGGGGAATCCCCGCCGCGTGCCGGCAAAAGCTTACGATTCCCCTTTCTGTTTGTTCAGACATAGATTACTGACTTTTAAATCGTGGGCGCGTGGCAACCGCGTAAAGAATGCGCTACAACGGCCGTTGTTTATAGATACGAAATACTACATTCATATCGTAATATGTCAAGCCTAGACCTTAAAGGAGATAGGGATATCAGGAGAAAATGGGAAAGCGGATCCTACTAATAGAAAAGCTAAAAGAGCTGTATCACACGAGGCTTCACGCTCAAGTTCAAGTTCAAGTTTCTCAATCAAACTGCATCTGGCAGTACTGATTCATCTGAATCAACTTCTATATAACATAGAGCCACATTCAAACTCCTATGCACTTAGCAAACAATGATGCAGACTCATCGGATACTGATATGGAACACAGTTGGAAATAGAAATAAAATCATCACCATTTATTATATTTGGATCCAGGAAAATGTATGTTTCCCATAAGAGATTCTCAGCGTCATATATATATATATATATATATATATATATATATATATATATATATATAAAAAACAACAAACAACAGCCTCGGTGTACAATGATTTTAATTTAATATATTCAAGCATATACTGCAGAGAAAATTTAACAATAAAATCAATCAAAATCAAGTATTTATGAAAAGAGGTAATACATATAATTTATTATTATGACGGGAACTTAAAATAATACTCCTTAAGTAGTTTTTTAAAAGTCTGTAAAGATTACGCTTTTTGAATGTTAAGTGACTTATTATAAAATGAAGTTACGCTGTAAGGAGTATTTAAAGCCAAGCTATACACTGAACGCAAATTAGTGGTTATGAAATTCATGTCGATAGTGAAATTGTTCCTTAAGGTATCTTGGAGATTTCGGTTTACTTATTTGCTAGACAGTTCTTGGTTGTTGCTTGGCTTAGCGGTATGCGACTGATGGTCATGAGGTCCCACGTTCGAATCCCAGTTATCCTGTCAATAAATTGATGGTGTTTCACCCCCGTGCTTTGAAAATCACATAAAGCCATGTCAGAATGATATCCCATTGTACTAAGATCGTGCGGGAATAAAGAGTGCATCTGTACTTGCGCATATAGAAAACTAGCTGTTACCCGCGGCTTCGCCCGCATGGTCACTGGGGAATGAACTATCCGTTGCTTTTTGAATTGAAAGAAAACTGAGTTTTATAGATTTGACAGAGATGCAGATTAAAAAGAAACTGAATAAAATTGATTCGTCAGCCTATTTAAATGTTTTGAAACGCAGCGTATAGGAAAGCATGAAAATAGCCCGTTTATTCCAAATGGAAATGGGATATTTTTTTAATTAAAGGAAACTGAGCATAATTATCCGTCAGGGATGCAGACTTTTGAAAAGAAACTGAGCTAAATTGATTCGTCAGAGATGCAGTTTTCTGAATTGAAAGGAAACTGAGCCAAATAAAAGATCCGTCAGAGACGCAGCCTTTTAAATTGAAAGGAATGTGAGCTTAATAGGTCCGTCAGAGGTGCAGCATTTGGAATTGAAAAGAAACTGAGCTAAATAGGAAATTTTGAATTGAAAGGGAAGATCTGTGGGAATTCTGATTAATTGATTGTGTGAATTTTGGAAAAAAAACTAACTGAACACTATTTTAAGACGCTACTGACCTATACAATGTTACATGTTTTTCCATTCAGGGAAAGAATGTGGAGATTCTGGGCATTTGACACACGCGAACATGCTACATACAGCTGACCATGAGAGAAGCACGGTTTTTCTAAGTTGACCCCCGCTACCTGTAACTTTTGCCCTTGCGCTTTATTAATTGTCATTGCAAAACTGAGCTTAATAGGGAACTGCAACCTTTTGAATTGAAAAGGAAGATCTGTGGGAATTATAGGGATCCGTGTTATAATAACATTTTCACCTTTTCCTACCCTCACACCAATCCATAACCGAGGAGCATCTAAATTTCGCATTAGCATGACCGGGACGCCTAATTTTAATTGAAACTTATGTGAGGGCACACCTGACAACTCTAGAGAATTTAAGAAACTCTGCGGGATATGAAGTGCTCTGTTCTGTGATACTGTGCCCAAAATTCTGCTACTTCGCTTAATATATCTGAATTTATTTTGTTAACGCTCTCATTTTTTGGTGCAAGAATCGTCCTTTCACATAACCATTTGTCTTCATGCATGTTGTTCGTTAAATCTGAATAAACGCTCGCAATTAATTCGGAATGACTCTGTACTAAATTACAAAAATCTCTCGTCAATTTACGCAGCCCTCAGCATCCGTTTCCAAACGCTCATCGCCAATTTTTAATAGTGTGTCAGCATAGTCTCCAGCATTGATATCATTATACAAATGCACTCTCATATTCGTAGTTAAACTGAATTTTGTCACCTTGTTCCATAAAATAGACGACTTGAGGCATGCTATAATTTCATCCGCAGGTGTGCCCTTTTGAATGACAGGTAAAGTTTGGCGAAAGTCACCAGCCAGTAAAACCACCATTCCTCCCATTACATCGGTATTGCTGCGCAAATCCGGGAGCGTTCGATTTAGTGCTTCTACAGCTTTTTTATGCGACATTGTACTTTCGTCCCACACTAAAAGTTTGCATTGTCGTAGCATTATACCTCGTGCACTATTTTTGCTAAAGTTGCAGATCGGCGATTCTTCCTGGGCTAGATTTAGAGGGAGTTATAAAACAGAATGTGCAATGCGGCCCCCGCTTAGCAGCGTGGCGGCTATACCGGAGGAAGCTACGGCCACAGCAATGTTTTTATCTTTCCGTACTTGCGCTAATAATAAATTTAACAAAAATGTCTTCCCAGTTCCTCCAGGGGCATCAAAAAAGAAAAGTGCACCATTTCCATATTCAATTTGTCCTAATACTTTGTCAAAAACTCGTTTTTGTTCGGGAAGCAAGCGGGGTAAAAATTCGGCTACTTGCTGCTGCAAAGCTGGTATATCGTAGTTTGTTTCACATATAATTTCATCACTTAGTTCATTTTCGGTTGTTCACTGAGGGCTTATCATTCCAAAGTCGCTTAATTTTTTGCCTACCATTGCCATTACTTTATCTTCAATTTTTCCAAGTGCTTCATTATAAATGTGTTCATTGTATGTCATGTTCGCGTGTGTCTGCTGTAACCTTCGCAAAACATCTTCCGACATGTACTCTTTATATTTGTCTCACAATTCATGTGTGATAGCCCGCAAGATGATATGAGAGTTGCATAAAAATCCCTAATTTTGGCTGGTACTGCATAGCTTCCTCCATGGTTTCATCCTAGTGATTATTGTTTTCTAAAAGATGCAGAGCTTCACATGCTTCTCTATAAGCTTTCTGACCGTTGACAGTTTTAAGGTCTTTATATCCTGTGGGACCCCGAACATGGTGCAGCAGCAATCGTAAACAGAAACATTCAAAATTAGTTACATGGACGGTGTACACACGACCAAGGGCATCTGATGACTTTACACCGGGGCAATTTGCAACAGGCGCGCCTTGAATACGGCGTTTCCACTCCTTCCTAGATGTGTTCCAAGTATAATAGCGGGGGACTTCAGAATATAACAACGTTTTAGCAAAGGGGTCGGTTTGACAAAGTTGAAATAAGGCTGTTAGTGTAGTTTTTGGCGGTGATACAATTCTTTCTTAAAAAAAATTCTTTCGGTGAAATATACAGGCTCTCCATTTTCTAAGTGCACAGCAAGTTGAGTAACTGTTGGGTGCCTTTCGTGTAAAGGGGAGCCAAGGAGACGCTACGCTGCCTCGTTACTGCTGACATAACGCCCTGCTTGAAAGGTCTGTACTTCATTAACGGGATTTGCCTCACCTTCACTCCTGAGATTAAATATTGCTTGGTCGCTTCCTTTATTTATGTACTTACAGATATACTTGATTGCGCGGACAGAGCTACGTGCTTCTACATTAATGTGGGCATTAAACATTTTACATAGAATGGGCGACTACGGGACAATCCAGCTGTTATTTAAGGTTTCGAACGCTCCAGAGCGAGATTTGATTGTAACTTTCCTGCCACCATCTTCGGGAGCTCTGCGTATGTATAAAGGGTAGCTATTGTCATTATGCACTGTTTCGTTTAATAGCTGTTTAGGGAATTTCTTTGTACATTTTCCTTCTTTCATACATGGCGATATTGAATTTCGTGCTCCACATGGACCGTGAATCATATTTCGGACGATGGTATCATACAATTCTTTATCTTGCTCGCTTATTATGTCGTCTATTTGGCTGGGCCGCAACTTCTCTTTAAGCCACATTAGAATGTGGGCATGCGGTAATCCTCTTTTTTTGCCATTCAATTGAATACATGAAGCACTGCACCTCTCCGAAAATTTTCCCTTTGTTAATTACATACATTAATTTTTGTACTTTTAATCTAAACACTCTAGCAACTAAATCGTGTCTGTCAGTACTTTTTTGGCCCGGCATTAGCTCCTCGGTTATTTCTTTCCATGTGGGATTGCAAGTAAAAGTAACAAAAGAATCAGGTCGTCCTTAAGTTCGTACATAGACCAATGCGTCTTGTGTGTACTCATGTAGGTAGCGGGGACTGTTAACGAATGATGAGGGCAGAATTACCATTTTACCTAAATCTCTGGGGTTTACATTGGCATCGCTAGAAACTGCATCTTGTAAATGTTTATAATTCTCAACGGGCAGCTTTTTTTGATTAAAGATATATAACGGAGACGTTCACTTTCTACCTTCACATACATGTCTACCAAAAATTGATGAAATAATTGTCTACACCGGGCTAAGAGGTTAAAATCATTTTCTCGCAACATCATATGATACGCATAAAAATCCATACATGATACTTTTTTGTTCGGAGTAGGCACAAAGGAGGTGGAGGAGGAGGAGTGGAATGTGAAAATGATAACCCTCTTGTCCTTTGCAATAAATCAATGGGTATTGCAGTGCGTCATAAAACTTGTGTGTATCGGCTACCCGTTGCAACGTATCATCACGTGCTCGCAAGACAATGTCTCGTGAAGAAAATTGATCACCACTAATTACGGCTGCTACTTCGTTTATCAAAGGTGCATTGTAGCGCCTTTCATGCTCTCCTCGAGGGGTCCGATCTGCGTGAATGACGACTTTATAATCCTCTTCAGGTAGGTTTTCTAAAGCAGTTTTAAATGTTTTGACTAAAATGTTACGTTCATGCGTTGGTGTCTCAGATGTTCTAAAAGCAGCCTGACGCTCTGCTTGTTCTTGCCTTCTCAGTTCAGCATCTTCTAAAGATTCTAGCGATCGAGCTAATCTTTTCGCTTGTCTTTGAGAAGATACTCTTGAAAGGCTGGACTTACGTTTGCGAGGCATTATAAAGTAACAAAAAACCTATTTATAAAAAAATGTTAATATACCTAAAAGGAATTAAATTTCCTTTTAAATATTTTTGTAAAAGCAAATCCAAAATATCTAAAAGGAATAAATATTCCTTTAAATTTTTTTTTAAAATGAAAACAACAGAACCAGTTCAAGACACAACACGAATCCGAAAACGATAGCCAAAAAAATCGAATCAACTTAAACCAAATCACAAAACAAATCGCAGAAAATCGAAATCGAAAGCAGTAGTCAATATAAATATAACCAACGAAAAAAGAAGTAAGTGTATAGGTACCGTATACACTATCTATACTATTAATATTAATTTGGAATATTGTTAAACAACCTAAAACAACGAAAATCAATTCACGATTCTAAATAAACAAAATCCAAAATCAAAGCCAGAGTCTAAATATGTATAAAGGAATACCAACCAAATCAACAAAACCGATCCAAGAAAATACACAAATCCGAAAATAAAAGCCAATATAAATCCATTCAACCTTCACCAAATCACAAAGCAAATAACAAACAACCGAAATCGAAAGCAGGTAGTCGAATAAGCTACGAAATAGAAACAATTTAAGCGTATAGGTACCGTATGTATATTGTTATATATATAACAATTTAAGCGTATATTAAGTTGACGCGCGGCTCAACGGCGGGAGTTAAGTACATGTCAGGAAACATTTCGTTACCGCGTTTTAAAAACCTAGTAACGGCATCTAGCGGAATCAATTTAAACTATGTATACGTTAGTTAATAAGAACTCTCAAAAAATATTTTTCTTATAATTTTGCACAATTTTTCTTATTGTAATACCGATTCATTCATAACCACATACAAGAACTGTATTCATTTCCGTTCAATCAATATTACTAAGGCTTATTAATAAGGCTTACTAAGAACTGTTTCTACCACAGTTAAGTAATAAGGGTGAAAGCGTGACAGGTGGTGATAGTATTTCTGATCCATACTTATAATTACGCCTGTAACCCTTGCGGGGTAGGCAGAGCATCAACAGATTACTTAATATCGTCTGCGAGGTTATCGCCTATTCTGTGAATTACAATGCACCAAAACGTTTGAAGAAAATCAGCTGGTGAATTTTATGTTTTTATCGCTCTCTTCCCGGTCCTGCGTGGAAAAATACAGATCCATACATTTTTATCTTAATTTTGGTAAAAAGACATTATAATACAGATATTCTGACCTTCTATGTTCGTCCATCGTACCGTTGTCCGTCTTGAAGAATCACGGTGGCGCCACCTAGCTGAATTTAATTTTGCAACATATTTGATTTTCCTACGGGAATGATATGTTTTTCCGCTGAAAAACGTAACTTATGTCTACAGCCACCGAACTATCCCCACACAAAAAATCATGCCATGCCGACGCTCTGTTGCGACGTGAAAGAAGGACAAACAAACAAACTAATAAACAAACACACTTTCGCATTTATAATATTATTTAAGTATGGAATATATATATATATATATATATATATATATATATATATATATATATATATATATATATATATATAGTTTTGTATATATAATCATCCTTTCACGGTAAATGTTGATCCAGTGAGAAGTTAGAACAATTGTTGATCCACCTATTTGACGTGTTTGCTCAGCTCCTCGTCGCACAAACTGATATACTTTGATCGATTCTTGATGCGCGTGTGACGTCGGTGGATCTGCACTAACAGGATTTCAATATACTCGTCAGCGATTTGACCAACATTTGTTGGTCTATAAACGGTCGAAAAAATCATACTGAATATGATTTTTTAGATCCAGAGTATATTTAATTTATATGCGACATTTACTTAGACTAAGTGGATCCGCAGCCATAATTGACGAATGGGTACTCGAACACGAAGCGGCAACGTCGCGTTCTGTGTGTGACAGTAGGCTACTTCGTTATAGTAATAAAGTAAGAAAATACGTTATATGCTGATTTTGTGGATCAAACTTTGGTTGGCAGGTTTTATTGTGGAAAGACGTTTGTTCGAGTTTTTGTTATCGTGTGAGTGAATTTCTGTTATTTTATTCATTTGTCATAAATCAATTAGAAGATGATGGATAGTACTTTATTACAAATTAATTTTAGTGTTTTACAAATTTAAAAAAAAAATGTGTACAAATAAATTAATTGTAGCTTTCACTCGAGTGTGTGTGCGTGTTTTTTTATACGAGTTTTAGTGTGCGCGTGCGTGTGTGTGTATGTGCGTTCATGTGTGTTCGTGTGAACGTATGTGCGTGCGCGTGTGTGCACTGTTGTGTTTTTTTAGTACGTGTGTGTGTGAGTGTTTGCGTGCGTGTGTTAACTGTTGTTCGTGTGTGTGTGTGTGTGTGTGTGTGTGTGTGTGTGTGTGTGTGTGTGTGTGTGTGTGTGTGTGTGTGTGTGTGTGTGTGTGTGTGTGTGTGTGCGTGCGTGTGTGCGCGTGTGTGTGCGTGTGTGTGTGTGGGTACGAGTGTGTGCGTGTGCGCGTGCGTGTGTCCAATGTTGTTTTGTGTTTGTGTATGTGCTTGGTGCGCGCGCGTGTGTGTGAGTGTATGTGCGTATGTGTGTGTGTGTGTGTGTGTGTGTGTGCGAGCGTTTATGTATGTGTGCGCGCGCGTGTGTTTGTATGTGTGTGTGAATTTGTGTCTGTGTTTGTGCGTGTGTGTGTGCGTGCGTGCGTACGTGTGTGTGTGTGCTTAGGTGTGCGTGTGTGTGTCTGTATTTACGTGAGTGCGCGAGAGCGCACGTGTGTGTATGCGCGTGCGTGTACGTGCGTGCGTGCGGTGTGGGTGCGTGCGTGTGTGTTCGTCTGAGTGCGTGTTTGTGTGTGTATGCGCGTGCGAGTGCGTGCGTGCGGGTGGGTGTGCGTGCGTGTGTGTTCGTCTGAGTGCGTGTTTGAGTGCGTATGTGTGTGTGTGTGTGTGTGTGTGTGTGTGTGTGTATGTGCGTATGTGTGTGTGTGTGTGTGTGTGTGTATGTGTGCGTGCGCGTGCGTTTATGTATGTGTGCGCGCGCGTGTGTTTGTATGTGTGTGTGAATTTGTGTCTGTGTTTGTGCGTGTGTGTGTGCGTGCGTGCGTACGTGTGTGTGTGTGCTTAGGTGTGCGTGTGTGTGTCTGTATTTATGTGAGTGCGCGAGAGCGCACGTGTGTGTATGCGCGTGCGTGTACGTGCGTGCGTGCGGTGTGGGTGCGTGCGTGTGTGTTCGTCTGAGTGCGTGTTTGTGTGTGTATGCGCGTGCGAGTGCGTGCGTGCGGGTGGGTGTGCGTGCGTGTGTATTCGTCTGAGTGCGTGTTTGAGTGTGTATGTGTGTGTGTATGTGTGTGTGTGTGTGTGTGTGTGTGTGTGTGTGTGTGTGTGTGTGCGCCCAGAAAACGGAGGCGGAGAATGGAGATGTGGAGGCGGAGGTGAATGCAGCGTAGTAATATGTAGTGAAGGCGGAGGAGAGGAATTTGTGGTGAAGTCAGTAATAGTGGAAACGGGGAATTGTGTTGGAGGCGGAAAGGGGAGGGAGCGGAGTTTATTGTTGAGGCGGATGAAGCAGAGTTTATGGTGGAGGCGGAGGTAGCGGAGGTGGAGCACGAAAGCTTAGAGAGGGGTGCGGTGGTAGATGTGGAGGCGTAGGTGGCAGAGATGTTGGTGGGTGCACTGGAGTGCAGTAAAGTGGTTACCGCGTGAGGGCAAGTGAGGCTCAATAAAGGACAGTTGGTTACAGCGAAAAACAGTGTGTCTGGTAAGTAGATATCGATACTGCCCCTAAAGATGTTACTACGAGGTTATTCATTTTTCCGAATATCAGCTTGGATACCTATTGGTACTAGAGATAAAGTGAAAAGAACTTTTCTTTTGTGACGGTTTCATCATAACTAACAAAAAAAAAACAAACTCGGCATACCTAGCTCTACTAGTCCAGGTGTTACAGTGTTAGATACCGAAGTACACCTTCAGGTCACTTCAGCAAGTCCGGAGGTAAGGACTCATCATAACTAACAAAACGAGCCCAAACTCAGCACACCCAGTTCTACTAGTCCAGGAGTTCCACTAGTAATTTCGAATTATATTTTGAGGTCACTACATCAAGACCGGAGGTAAGGTCTCATGATAATATCTCATGTAATAGTTCGATTCTATACTTATCAATTTTGTAAACGCGTCCTTAAAAATTTTGATTATGAAGATGTAGAAAACATGTTAACTGGTTTATGGTAAACACACACACACAAACACGCAAGCGCGCGTGCAAACATGCACACATGCGCACACGCACAAACGCATACACACACTCACACACGTACACTGCCGCACACACACGCACACACACAAACACAACAGTGCACACATGCACACCCATTCACACACACACACACACACACACACACACACACACACACACACACACACACACACACACACGTACACATACGCACACGTACACATATGCACACAAACACACACACACACATACACACACGTGCGCGCGCACACATATGCACACAAATGCACACACACACGCGCGCGCGCACTCTCTCTCTCTCTCACACACACACACACACACACACACGCGCGATCGCAAACACGTACTCAGACGAATACCTTATGTCGCCGTTGCCACCACCTCCGCTACAAGAAGGGGCGTTGTCTAGTAATTCGTTAAAAAAAGTCGTTTATTTCGACCACAAGGATCATAGTGGTCAGTAATAATACAAATCTTAAAGTTAATTTTCTTAAAACTTAAAACTATTTACCTAATTTTAAACCTATATATAAGACAGGCCCGATTACTCAGCACTTGCACCATATGACAATGGTTCAGGTACTGACCTTAAACCTATCAGAAAATGCCCTCAGGATACCATTGGAACTGGCCCGCACCCTGCGCACCAGGGATGTGCATCGTTTACGCATGGTGGTGTAGAAACAATCGACACGCGCATCCGCGAACATACCCGGCGCATTACAATAACGAGGTAGACCAAACAGCACCCTGAATGCATTACATAACACGCATTTAATCTGTAGCTTGTACCGCCAAAGATACGAAACGGCAACGTCGCGGCTGCATTCAGCCAATCCGTTCGTTTATCTTATCGTTTGCTGTGCTCTGATTGGCTCATTTAAATCGGATCAACATTTTCCGTAACCATCGCGAGGTGGATTTGTATATCGGATCAACTTCGGCCAACGCTAGCAAACAGTCTCGTGAGTGCAGATGTTGATCCAGTCGGAGCCACATTAGTTACCAGAGATGCATATTGGATCAACAAAAGGCGCCGGATCAACATGCGCTTTCGGATCAACAAAGTGCTCGCGTGAAGTCGCGTCTGATCAACATTTACCGTAAAGAGATCTCTATAATAATATACAATATATATATATATATATATATATATATATATATATATATATATATATATATATATATATATATATATATATATATATATATATTTTGAACTATATATATATATATATAGTTCAAAGCAGCTGCGCACAATTTAGAATAACGGTGATGAAGATTATCCCGAAAATATCAGAATATCACCAGCTGATCGACCACGGCGAAAACCGTATTGGCGATCACTAATCAGCTGGTGATCCTCAAGGTACCTCATAAGCTGGCAGTTTACAATGGACTCCATTGTTTTGGAGAACAAGGAGGTGGTGGCGATAGGCCGGTAGTTGGACGGGTCTGAGCGGTTGCCTTTTTTAGGGATCGGGTGGACAAAAGCCGTGTTCCATGATTTTGGGACTATGCCTAGGGAGTAGGAGTACCGGAAAAGACGCGTTAAAACCGGTGCTAACTCTGGAGTACACGTCCTCAATACAATTGGGGGGATTCCGTCAGGCCCACTCGACTTGTGGATATCCATGGAGATGAGTGCTTTGCGAACGGAGCGCTGTATGAACTGCACTTCCGGCATGAAGCACTCACACCGCGGGATGGTCGGTGGCGTACTCCTCCCGTCATCAAGAGTCGGGCTGGACGCAAGGAAAGGGCCTAGCAGATCGGCTTTCTCCTTAGCGGTATGGGCCAGTGAGTCGTCCTCCCTGTGCAGAGGTGGAAGAGATGGCTGACAGAAATTCCCCTGGACAGCCTAGGTGAGACCAGTATGCACGGGTTCCAGAAAGAAGGCGGGCTAGTTTCTCGTCAATTCTGCCTATGTGCTCTGACTTTGCCTTGGCAATGACTCTTGAAGGACCTGGAGGCGGAAGTTTACTTCTTTTTTAGAGCGCTGGTGTTTACATCCCAGGACGTTGATGCATCAACCCAGGCTTGGTAGCACTCCTGCTTATAGCATGATGCTATTTTACAGGAGCGACCAAACCATGGCTGAGATTTGCCTCCGATTGGCACCACAGAGGAAGGAATAAAAAGTTCCATACCCTGAAGTACTACATCAGCGACAGAATCTGCAACTACGTTGGGATCGTCCGGCGAGAAGCAAACCCGCCCCCAAAGGTAGGATGCAAAGAAAGACCGCATCCTATCCCAATCGGCTGACCTATAGTGCCAAATACGGCGGCAGCCTGCTGAATGCAACTGCGATTACAGCGTGAGTGTCATAACACTCCGGACAAGACAATGATCCGAGGAGCCTAAAGGGGCGTCGACGGAAATGTGATATCCGTCCAGGTGAGAGGTCAGCAGAAGGTACAACAGGGAAGGTGCATGATCCTCCACGTGTGGAATCGACGTAGGCAAAGTAACCGGTTGTGTCAGACCATATGCCAAGGCAAAATCATGAACAGATCTCCCCGCATGATCGGTTAAACGTGAACCAAGCTATTCGGCGTGATGGGCGTTAAAGTCGCCGAGGATCACTATCTCTGCGGAGGGGATCTGATGTAACAACGAATCTGTAGTCATTTGGACGTGGTCGAAGAGTCGGTCTGTTTCGGCATTGCCTACGTATAGCCAAAGGATGGATGGGTCCGAACCTTCAAGACTGCCGAGGCGTCGAGAACAGATGTCTTCTCTGACGTAAACGCAAACTCCAGCCCAAGGCACAAAGGAGTGTTCCAGTTTGTATCCCGGGTAGGAGAGTTATGAGACATTAGCCGGAGAAGACACCTGCGTCTCGGTCAGAAAGAGCAGAGCCAGCCTCGCCGTCTCGAGATGGTAGTGGACGGCGTTAAGGTTAGAGTGAAGTCCCCTGATATTGCAGAAATTCACAGATAGCGTGGCAGGGGTCGCCTTGGTCTTGTTGCTCCGTTTGCTCCGAGCAGTTGTAGTCTTGAGCGGAATTTTGGCCCCCGCCCCCCAGAATACGCGGGGCAGCCTGAGCTCTCACACTCAGGAGTGGAGAAACATGGTCGTGGATGCTCAGCGAGGGATTCTCCAGGGGTGCAGATACCCTCCTGGGGTAGTCTATCATTTAATTCCGCTACCATGTTGATGGTGGGGGGGGGGGATTTGGGCCTCCGGCCACCTGCACTCACCAGACGAAACGCGGAAGCAGAGCTTCCACATTCACAATTATAGTAGGAACGACGTTTTGCCATTGTAATTTATCAGGTAATATATATTGTGTATATATTAATTTTAAATTACATTCAAACTTTTATTATCCTATAAAGAAATATGGTAACTAAGAGACAAAAATTATTTCAACGAGTATTTACAAAAAACTATTTACGTAAACAGCGTTAAAAACTGTAACATTCAATCGCCTACAACGCGCTAGCCCACATTGCGTATTTCACCCTTGTGCGTCGCGATTGTAGGTAATTATTTCACGCAGGTAGCAAGAGTGACAGAGGCCTGCTCGAGGTAACAACTATCTGAGGACCTTCATTGTTTTAAAGTTACATAAGTTATGTCCTCCAGACCTTACCTCGTACCCGATTGTACTTCAGTCACACTGGACAGTCCCTCCGACACGACCGGAGAGGGATCAGGCGCAGTTAAAAAGTTACGTGCTTTAGGTTTTTACGTGCTTGTGCCGTTGACCTTTTCGTGCTTTCTAAGGCACGGGGGGGGGAGGAGGGAGGTGAAACACCGATAACTTTCTAACACCGAGCTTATACTGAGAATTTATTTGAGATTTTGTATTAAGGTGGCACAAGTCGCGGGCTCGAACTCATTGGTGGGCGCGGCCAAAAAGCACGTTGTCTCACCTGGTATCGTGCCCGACAGAGATAGTATCAGTGAAGAGCAGTTAGAACGCACGTCTGTTCGTACGGCGTTCTGAATCGTTAGAACAAAAACGAAGTTACACGAACACGATGCACACATACATACCACCCTATTCTGTGCCGCTCGACGCTTGCTGAGAAATCAGCAGTACCTACCTACAAACTCGTACTAAATTATTAGGTGCTGCGTTATCGCTTTTTACTATACCTCTATGGCTCTATAGATACCTAATATAGATTGCTTATTTTATTATGTTTAGTTTTCCCCGGGTGGTCATGCAGCGATCACTCAAGAGTTCACGACGCCGAAGCATGAACTGGAACAGTCATCGCAGTTTATATCCGTACTAGCTGTTGCCAGCGGCTTCAAACGCGTGAACTCGAAAATTATCCCACAGGAACGAAATACCTGCATAAACGGTATCAAATGTGTTATTCCAGACCAGGTATAACCTATCTCTGAGCTAAATGTCATCCAGATCCCTTCAGCTGTGATTGAGTAACATACATCTATCCATCCAAACTTTCGCATTTATAATATTTAGATAATAATTGTAATTAGTTCTGCCTACCTATAAATTGTCTTCAAAAATACTTACCTGTCTTCTTACTTTGTTTTATATACACACAATATCACTAGATGTAAACACATGTTTTTATCAAGACAAGTGACCCGTCAAGACTGTTTCCTTAGTACCGACGTACTTAGGCAGGTAGGTAGGCAGTTTAGATTTTAGTTTCCACGACGCAGCGACAGTTTGCCAAATTTTGTTGTATAGGTTGTGGGTATCTAAGTAATAACAGTAGGTAGACTACCTATCCACCGTCCACGCCGCGCAAGTGATTCTCGTCCCACCTGTCCGCGCAGTAACTTTTTTTACGACCGCGCGAGACTGTCGCAACAAAAACGATTACTACCGAAAAACTAAATAGGTACCTACCTAACATTCAAATAAAAATATTCTCAAAAAGCTCAACGAATTCAGAATTTAATTTTGTTAAAAGAAAATTGGTCAAATAAAAAATAAAGGATGAAAATAAAGCATATGTTTCTTATCTTTTAGTATCTTTTAGCACATACACCTGAGATACAAGTTTATCCCAGTTCAAGTGCCTGTTATTGTAGACTATTTTTAAGTTAAGACTTATTGGAATAATTTGTACATTTTATCAAAATAAAATAAATTATTATTATTATTATTATTGTGGGGGGTATCAATATAATCTTCCCATCTGGTCGGGTTCTATAAATATATAATTATAAATGGAAATGAAAAGATAAATATACATAAACATCAATAATGTAAAATAAACACAAAAATACATACATAAATAAAAGCCCAACCAGATGGAGGCCCTCGGCAGGGGAGACCAAACGGCCGAGGGTTAGGGGGAAAGGGAAAGAAACCGGCGGACGATGCGGGCGGTATCGAGGAGCACCGCCTTCTGCATTTGAGCCTGGAGCGCTCCGCCACGTAGTCCCAGCCGCCTCAGATGACCCGAGAGGCTGACCGGGATTAGCCCGTTTGCAGAGACGACTACAGGAATAATTTCGGTTGGCAGACCACCCCACATGTCGGTCACCTCGTGAGCCAGGTCCAGATATTTTGTTTGCTTATCTGTTTCGGCTTTCACGAGGTTCTCGTCACACGGAATGGTAATGTCGACCAAAAATATCCTTGACTGTGCCCGGTCCATCAGCACAATATCAGGCTTATTCGCAAGAATAGTCCTGTCTGTGATGATGGCCCGGTCCCAATAGAGCCTGGCGCGATCATTTTCGAGCACGGCTTCCGGCAAGTATTCCATATTTCAGAGCGAGCTCCTGGTGTAGAATTCTGGCTACTAGGTTGTGCCTGTGCAAGTACTCAGAGTTAGAAAGCGCCGAACAACCGGAGATGACATGCCTAAGTGACTCACCGGGATGGCGACAAGCTCGACAGACGTCGACGGTGCCATCCTTTAGGATGTATCTCCGATAGTTGTTGGTCTTAATAACCTGATCCTGTATTGCACAGACAAAACCCTTGGTTTCCCCGAAGAGGTCACCAAAGCGTAGCCAGTGGAGGGAGGTTACTGTGTCTACGAAAGGCCCATGTAGAGAATTGTGGAACCTCCCGTGGAGCTCCTTTTCCTTCCATACGGTCTCCCGGTTGGAAACTGTCTGCACTGCCGGGTCTTGCCATTGCTCGTTGGCTAAGGATAGAGGGGTAAGTCCTTTATCACAAGAAATGACGTCCTTATAGAATGGATCTTCCGATCTCGCCAGGAAGTAATTACGGAGGCTGCACACTTCGCGATTATGCATGGTGAGCGCGCTCAAGAAGCCACGCCCACCATGCTTTCGCGGCAAGTACAGCCTCATTACCGACGATCTCGGATGATGCATCCTGTGGGACGTCATGGTAGTGCGGACTTTTCTATCCAGGGCGTTAAGTTCAGTCTGAGTCCATCTGAGTATGCCAAATGTGTACATGAGGACAGGCATGATCCAGCCGTTATATGCTTGTGTCTTATTCACCCCGGACAAAAGGCTGTTAAGCACTTTGGTCAAGCGTGCATAACACACGTCGCAAACTGACTGTTTCATATCAGCCTCAACGATACCGATGTTCTGTGACATACCCAGGTATCGGTATGTTTCAGCCTCGGAAAGGGTCCTTAAGTTGACGGGCATAGATAAGTCTATGCCCTCAGAGTTAGCAACCCTACCCCTCTCAACATGGAGTACCGCACACTTATCCGTCCCCAGCTCCATTCCAATGGAATTGCTAAATTCACAATATTATTATTATTATTATTATTATTATATGTAAATTATTATATGTAAACGTTTTTGAATCGTCGTAATGAAACATATTTGATGTAACATTAGAAATAACGTATAAAAACAGAAAAATTATCAAATTTTTGATCGAATTCCTAACCATAGCGAAATATCATTTTCAGATTTTTTTTCTATATAGTTATTTGTTACAGAGTACACAGATAAAATTCACTCTCACAGATGACAAATTTCAAACACCACAATCTCTAATTTTTTACTCTGCTATCTTCAGCGCTGTACACGAACGGAACGATGTCGTTGAGAGCCGTGGTAGCTCACATGGTTAACGCTCGTTATAGGTATCACAGTACGGGAGCAACCCGGGTTCGATCCCCACTGGCACCAATGAAATTGTTGCGTGCTGATTTAGCTATCAGTTGGAAAGTCTGTTTTTCTGGGCCGTTTTGTTTTGTTGCACTGACATCTCGCAAGTCACCTAGGGACCTAGGAGGTTGTCGGTTGCTTATTTTTTATTTTTCTTAAAAATTTTCGTCGGTAAAATAACATATTTATAAAAGAAAAAAAAGTAAAGTTATAGCCTATATACGTCCCATTGCTGGGCTCAGGCCTCCTCTAATTTCTGAGAGTGTTTTAAGGCAAGGAAATGTCCGCCACGCTGCCTCAATGCGTGTTGAGGAACTTCACATTTCTTCGAAATATATATTTTTTAATTTCTCAGACATGCAGACCCGAGTTCGATCCCCGCCGGTACCAATAAAATTGTTAAATGCAATTGTGCTGATTTACCACGTGCTCGGCGGTGAAGGAAAACATATTGAGGAAACCTGCACGTCTGAGAATATAATTATAATCGAATGTAAATCAAATTGACATAGGTAAGTACAGATAAAATTAGCGGAACATTAATAAAATTTTGAGAATGTTTTTTTTTTCAAAATTTTATTTATATATTCCTCTATTTTTGTCTGTGCTTATATCAATTTGATTTAATCCAAAGTTCAAGCAGGGGTCAATGTAGCGTAGTAATTTAGAGCGCAGGTATATAGCTATAGTCATACGAACGTCACAGGCCGCAGCTGAGGCTGACTGAGTCGAATAAAACTAGAATAAGCGCGCGTCACCGCGCATGCATGTGTGTGTAAGTGTCGTCCTCCCGCACCGCACCGGGGGGGAACATTATTCAGTGAGATGCACGATAATTCATATAACACCCAAAAAAATACGAAAAGGCCTTTGGAAGGAGGGGTTTTACGAAAAATGACTGCATGAATCAATTACCAATAAAATTTATTGAATTCTTCGATAATTGAGCTGTGTCGGTACCGACTTTATTTTGGAAATTTTACACTGCTTTTATTACTAATTTACGCCCAAAGTTGTGTTAAAATTGGCAACAAAAACGAATATTTGGTAGCTCGTAACTTTTTACTGACTTTTTATTTTACTATTCTGTTTCGGTACAGACAAAATTAATAATGAGACAAAACGATATCATGTTTAACTTTGGATGTACACTGTCAAACAGCGGAGTAAAACCCCTCCGAAATTTCTATGGATATAATGTCGACTAGAGTCACCTTAAGGTACTTGAGGGTAATATGGTAACACCTAAAGCTTTGCCGCCCTATAAAATAAAAACTACAAGGAGGACAAAAGTAAAAACTTAAAGTTGTGCACTGTAACTAATATATTAAGAAAAAAATAGCAAACTAGCTTGGCAATATTTACAAACACTTGTCTAACTACACGATACGAACATCGACTGAAATATTTACTATAATATCAACTGTCAAAATGGCCTCGATGACGCAGAGCCCTTTTGACCCTTTAATATTTGATTGACTGATGAAGAGCTATCGTATCACAGAGTCATATATGCAAACAAGGATGTGGTTTTTGAGTTAAAAGAAAGTGACCATATTAACCGGATGACCATATTACCCTCACGTACTATACTTAGATTTTAGTTCGTACTGAGATTCGAACCCAAGGACTACATGATGAGTGATCGCGCTTACAACTTCTACACCAACCGGCAGTCAGACGATTCTCTGGAGCGAATGGTAGGGGTTCTTGAGAATAATGACGAAGATTTGAGAATTTTTAGTATCCGAAAGATTGTTGGTTGTGCGTTTATATCACGTCGACTAGTCACCACTATGGCCGTGAAAGGAAAAGGGAGGATCTTCCGCCGGGCAAGGTGTTCAAGCTAGTGATAGTACGGAGCTATTCTATATATACTGTTTTATTCGGAACTTTGATAGCGCGATTTAGGCTTCAAAGTGTTTCACTTGTCACACACACACTTATCATTAGGAGTGGTAGGGCGACTAGGTTGGCCCTCCAATCCGGAGCGAAGGAACCACAAAATGGTGGAGCGATAGGGGTTCCTGGATTCAAATCCGGAAACGGATAGTCACAAAATGGTAATGACTAAAAGTGGACTGTATTTAACGTCGTCGGCAATAACCCAAACAAAGATGGCGGACGTGGCACGTGACGGGTTTTAAGCGATACACTCTGCTGTGACGGTTACAGTGTGACCTAATTTACTGTAACTTTTTGTCCACCAAATTTCCACGAGAATTGAATGCTAATAGCCGCTTAACGTAGAAAATCTTCGCCTTAAGATTATCTTCATTCACCATACGAAACACAGCAGCGTTAAGCTGCTATTTTACGCTGATTCTCTGTGAGAGTATGGTCCTCGGTTGAGACGACCCATTCGTGCTACGGCTTGAGCACATAGAAGTTCGTAGTTCTTTGAAGAAGGTTTTACTTTTTATTCAAAGGTTGATTATAATCTGAGTATACGAACAAAGATAAAGGTTGTATTTATAAAATCTTACCCAACTATTAACGGTCCGCCATTACATCGGTGCAGCAGTTCATTGGAGCCAACCACACAGTCCCTGTTATGGTCACACACTCCGAAAATGGAGATACACGCGCCATAGTTGCACCTAAACTGCATTTTATAACATCTGGAATACAGAGTGCAACGTTTAATAATAAAATTGTGGACAAAGATCTCAAATAAAGTAAAAAGGGTGGATATTGCACCTAGAATAAGAAACTGTAACCAATTTTATAACTTTGTGTGATTTAGAGAAGTGTTGCCACTTTTTTAAAAAGTCCCTAAAAATTGAGATAAAATACTGCAAATATAAGAATACTATGCGATGCGAAAGCGAAAAAGAAAGATTAACTTTAAATCTGTATGTTTAAATAAATTTAAACAATTTGACAATTCAAAAAGAGATGATGAACGTAGGAGGCGTCTATAGAACATTTAAAAGACTTCTTGGTAGATCGTCCTGGTTTAGGATGAGTTTGATGAACGCGTGTGTTTATTAAAAGAGTGGAGTTTTTTGGCTTCACCAATAACAAAGGCTGCGCTGTATCTACCTTTTTTTACTTAATCTGAGACAAAAATGTTAAAAATTAATTTGTTAAGAACTTAGTAAAAAAAATGATGTATTATCTAGCTTGAAGAGTTCGCAGAGTCTACCTAACCTGAAGATGCCTTGTTGGCGGTGAAACGCATGTCGTATCATCGACGGTGATGTGTCTTTCCTAGTGCAGTGGTGTTGGGAGTCGTGGTGATGAGGTTAGTGCACGCAATTGAGGGAAGGGAGGTGCTCTTCAAACTAGGTAAGACACATCATTTCATTTTATTACACAGATCTAATCCAATAAAATCTATTGGCTTAAAATTCCTATCTAAGCCAATAAAGTTTATTGGCTTAGATAGGGATTTCTCTGAGTGATAAGTTTATTATAGTAATCTTAATATATATAAATTACGTGTCACGTTGTTTGTCCGCGATGGACTCATAAACTACTTAACCGATTTTAATCAAATTTACACACCGTGTGCAGTTTGGTCCAACTTGAGAGATAGGATAGTTTATTTTGCCCACAATTTTTTTTACGAATTTAAGGATATTTAATAGGACATGACAGAGAGTCGTCAAAACAGGCAGAACAACGTCTGCCTGGCAAGCTAGTAATAATAATATATTTTTTAATTTACTCTCACAATTTAAATTAACAAGGTAGAGTATAAACCGTGTAATGTACACTATGGGCTGAGAGTCTGATGCCTATACTAGTCGGAAGCCTCTGTTAGGGATCACCAGGGTCTCCTCCTCAGGATATTATAAAAATAACTAAACAAGCTATTTGCATGATTAACAAATGAGAGACATGATATTGTATTATTAGTTACTTTTGTGTTGTGTGTGTATGTGTGTGTGTGCGTGGGTATGAGTGTGAGTGTGTATGTATGTATGATCCATCCTTACTTAGAAATCATGATATGCGCAGAAAAACCAGAGTAACTGACATAGCCCAACGGATTACTAAGCTGAGGTGGCAATGGGCCGGCCATATAGCTAGAATAACCAAGAACCGATGGGAAAGAAAGGTACTTGAGTGGCAGCTTCGTACCATTAGGTGAAGTATAGGGTGGCTGGCCCCCCACTAGATGGAGTGACGGCCTGGTGAGACATGCAAGACGTCAAAGGATGCGGGTATCTCAGGACCGTGTTTTGTTGCATTTTTTGGGGGAGGCCTACGTATAGCAGTAGACTTGTGAAGTGGCTGTAATGATGTATGGTGATTACATTAGTTGAGAAGGAGATCTTACTTTCTCTCTCTGCACAGACAAAATCTTCGTCACTGCCGTCTGAGCAATGTTGCCGCACTGTACACAAGTTCCATCATTGCATTGTCGTCGTTTTTACTGAAAGAAATATAATATTGTTAATTTTTTTATTTTAATAATTATTGTTTGAGCTTGAGGTTCGTGACAATAAAAGCTGCCGATTGAATTACCAAAATTTACACTTTTGTTACCGAACATCAAATAAAACTTAAAAGACACTAATAATTAATCACACTGATTCACTTTATTTCACTCCGAAGCTTCGCTTGTCTCGCCAAATTTAATCCTGCCCCGATCGCGTCGTGCAACGCCCCTTAAATACACCTTTTCCACCGAAACATCCAGAATATTCCAGTAAATACGGGCGCCGACCGACCAGGCGCATAAAGTTCGAGTGTGGGGCTTCTAGAAAGCCTAATTATTCTGTTCGATACTAGATGGCGCTGTTGGTGGAAAGTTCAAGATTGACATTTTCTAGGAAACCCTCCTCGTTCTGGTCCCCGACACTAGATGGCGCTAGTGCCAGTACCAGACATTAACTTAGGCGTGCAACAATATTGATCACTAATAACATAAGAGTTTAAAAAATTTAACACGTATCGATCATCAGCTGCGATGATCCTGATAATTATTTTATTTTATTCTGGAAAAAAAGAGGATAAAATAAGGAGGAAGGATAAAATATAGTAGTAAAAAAAGTATTGTCATCGGTCCTCGGTACGAGTGCAAATTTTCAAGACAATCGGCCATCTACAAGTTCGTGAAAACTACGTTAAAAAATACCGTTCTCCCACGCACTGGCGGCTAACCGCGGGGGCGGCTAACCGCGCGGTTAGCTGCTTTTCCAGTTTAATATGCAACCTACATACTTAACCGTCACAAAATTTCAACCGCGGCGGTTAAACAAAGAGCGCTTCGCGGCTGGCCGCTATTTTGTTTATATGCACTAGCGATTTAGTTTGCGGCGAGTCGTCGATGTGTTTGTACACGTTTCGAGTTTCAGTTGCGCAACCAAGAACTTGGACACGGAGAAATTAATTGTTCTAATTCAACAACGAGAAGCTATTTGGAATTTTGAAGTAAAAAACCGAAACAATGTAGAGGATAAATCTAGTATTTTTTTTACTTTTTTCTTTCGTTGTTTTCGGGAGTAAAAATAAATAACATAAGCTACCTCGACGGCGTCCATTACGTTTATGACTCAACAAGCCAATTGAGCGATAAAACCGCTTATCGCGGTTTCGACTCAAGATTGTGACGGGCAGATGTACCGGAAATACAAAACAAATTTAAACTTGTCCATCCACTCCGCCCTCGTAAACACAGGTACACTCTTTATTCCCTCACTCTCATAGTCCAATGAGGCGGTAAACCGACACGACCGGAGCGATCTCAAGCGCAGAACCAACGGCTTTACGTGCTTTCCGAGGCACGGAGGTGCCACCGCCAACGTGAAAAATCATGACCTAACACGGAATTCGAACATGGGGCGCATGCGACCACGAGACCAACGAGGCATTTAACTTTTTACTGTACCCATGATAAGGTATGGGGTAATAGATTTTCTCTCGCCGTCACTAAACAGCAATGGATATATAGCCGTATAGCCACAGAAATCGTAATAATAAGACAATAGAAGTCGCATAGACGCGTGACCTTGTTGCCGCTACGATGTATTGACGAAAATCATTCACTATTTTGTGATTAAGTTGCACGGGGAACGTCGTACGTGATTTTATGTTATTATGAATTTATAATTGTAAACTGCAGCATAATCAGTTGTAAAAACTCATCAAGGACGTGTAATTCAACTAATAAAGGCATAACATTTCATCGGTTAGTTGATTATCTACTAATTATCATTATTTTTAACTAATTTACATCTAGATGAATATTTTACTATAGTATTTACCTTTGTAAACTCATTTATTACTTTTAATATTGTACAATTACCATTGCTGCTTTTGTTCTACCGTAATACGCGACATGACAAACTCGCCAAGCAATGTAATGTGAAACATTAGATATCATTGTGCATTGCATATGTTTATAATACAAAATAGATGTGGCGACATCGGTTTTGGAAGTAATCGAGCGCTAATTCATTTCTATTGCCTTATTATTACGATTTCTGTGCGTATAGCCATATATCCGTCATAGACGGCTCCGTGGCGCGGTGGCTTACCAATAAGTGACTGCGCTGGGGGCCGCGGGTTCGAATCCGCACGGAACAAGTATTTGTATGACCTACAAATAATTGTTCCGGGTCTGGATGTTTGCCTTTGTACAATTTATGTTTGTAAATTGCCTCCACGATACAGGAGATAATACTAGTGTGGGGGTAATGTTTTAAAAAAAATATCGTTAACATCAAACATAAAAAATACCCAGGCCGGCGCGGCGAACGAAAGCAACGTCAAAGGTGCGAAATGTACTGCCAGCCCAGCAATGAAGGCTAATCATTCTGCAACAGGAGAGGCATTTTACAAATTAATCGTGGACTAACGGCCCGATTAAAAAAGAAAGATGGCAGCTCTATCAAAGACCTGCTATTCACTAGATGAGCACTCTAGCACAAAAGGCCTTAAGACCCAAATGTGTCAATTTGATTTTTTTTATTTGAAATTACTTTTTAACATACCTACAGTCCTCGTCTCGCTTCTGTCGAATTAAAGACGTATACTATTGCACAATACTCTCAGTTCTGGAAATGATAAAATGACTGTGTATTTGTTATATTTTTATAATTTGACCATGTATATATATATAGTATAAAAATATATATAGTAGAGATGGGCCGAACATTCGTTAATGTGGTACTCAAAGTGTCTACTGTATTGAAATGTACGAGTTGAATAATGCCATGTCTTTCATAATTTTACTATTTAAAGTATATTTTATTTATGGGTTAAATCTACTTGTATAGCGTTATGTTTTTGAGGCACTATACTTGAGATTTATCTACAATTATAGCAGATAGAAAATTGCTTGATAATTTTTTTATACTCGAACAAATATAGGCAAATATAAGCATGTACCGGTAAATTGCTCAGTACTAAATAATGCAATAACATATTAGTTGTGGCGGGGGAGCTAGAGGCAGGGTCCGGCGCTTATCCCGCGCACTTTACGGTAACAAGTTCCGACAAAAGTTGGTTATGTACCAAGGCGATTCTGCCGAATAAAGTTCGGCCGAATATTCAGTTCAGTAAAAGTTTTACCGAACATTCGGCCGAATATTCATATTCGGTGAAATCCATATCCGGCCCATCTCTAATATATATGCATGTATATATATATATATATATATATATATATATATATATATATATATATATATATATATATATATATATACAACACGTAACATAATTAACGCACTTTGAGAAAGTAGTTTGTTCAGAATCGTTTACTGAATCGATTCCTATCATTTTTAATATAGGTAATTTTTTATCCCAAAAATAATTAAAACTACGTAAATTACAGTCACACTAAATTTGTACAGTCAAAACAAACTGAAATGGACCTTAACTTAAGGCAATAAGACTTTTAAGAGTGCAGTTTTATTTGTATTATTACTAATTCTGTCATTCAATAATAATAAAGAAAAATGAACTTTATTTCAAGCATGTTAAAGTCTTTGCGTTCGTGGATTTGTACTGTGACCACAACATTCTTCCGGAATTAGTATAAATTATTTGATAAATAATCAGTGCATAAAAATATTTAACTAAAATTCAGTGTATGTATTATGATTATAACATAATATACTAATTGAGGTGTCTGAGGATGTGCGTTAATTACGTTACATATTGTATATATATATATATATATATATATATATATATATATATATATGTATAAGCAAAATACCACCGCCTGACTGTATTGATACCCGCTCGCTTCGCGGGGCGCACGATAATATTTTGGTGCGGAATCTAGATGTAAAATATCAAGAATTTTTTTTAAAAATATCTAGATTATCGTAAAAGAAGAGGCGTGGTAGCTCAGATGGTTAGCGCTCTCTGTAAATTTCACAGTACGCGAGCAAACCGGGTTCGATCGTCAACGGCACCAATGAAATTGTTAATTGCAATTTTAAGTGCTGATTTACAACGTGCTCGGCGGTGAAGGAAAACATCATGAGTAAACCTGTATGTCAAAAAAATATTTCGAAGACATGGGAAGTTCGGCAACACGCATTGGGGCGCGGCGGACAATTCCTTGCCCTAAAACCCTCTTAGAAATGAGCGGAGGCCTATGCCCAGTAGGGACGTATATAGGCTGTAACTTTTTTTTAACTTTATTTATACTGTAAAGTTTAGCTTTTCCGAACATTAGTTTATTAGGCAAACAGACAGATAGCCAAAAATTTCAAAAATAGTTATTCACGTCGTAGTAGCATGCAAGTAACCCCTCTGAAGTTTATCCCAGCAGTGGGGCATATATAGGCTGTAACTTTTTTTATCGTAAATTCCGTTCTTAGTTAGCATCTATCTACATTACAAAATGAGTAACTATACTAAATTTCTAGACATTCGGGTGTATAGTTTTAGAGACCTCGTCATACTATATTAGAGACTACTGGTGCTGACAGATATGATATTTTAAAGCCAAGTATGGATTATTTACGCTTCTGTATGCAAATATGAAAATATTTAAAATATAACCCAACCAAATTGTATTATTGATGTCGCTCACTCTTCTTTCGACTCGATAGGTAAAGGTTAGAAAAGGACAATACAATACCGAAGTAAAAAAGCAGTCTAGGTGCAACCCGAAAGCTCCACACGACTAACTTCCCTGATGAAAGAATAAAAAAACATATATTTTAATATTTTATACAATTTTAAATTCGGCACAAAAAACGACTTGACCGAGTTTGCTCAAAATTTAATGAGGTCTAAGTTACATAATTACGCGTAAAATGAAACTGGTCCCATGTCAATATCACTCATTGTTCTCGAGATACCTGGGTGGATTGAAAAGTACTCGGCCTAACACAGATCCATTCAATTCTAAAAATCAAATCTACCCACATTATTTAGTTCAGTTCAGACTAGTTCATTGTGTGTAGTTCGAAACGTGTGCGATAATTAGTTGTGATTTTATAAATTTATTAACAAAGTAATCGGACATAATTTCCGCGAATGGAGCAAATCGAGCAGCGTGCCGTCATTAAGTACCTCCATAAGAAGGGGCTATCATCAAAAGCCATCCATGATGACATGGTCAGTACATTAGGCGATTGTGATCTGTCATATTCATCCGTCAAAAAATGGATAGCAGAATTTAAGCGTGGTAGAGAGAGTGTGAAAGATGAACCCCGCTCTGTAAGGCCTTCGACGTCAACTACTGACGAAAATATTAAAAAAGTACTTGATTTAATAATGGGAGACCGCAGATTAAAAATTAGAGAGATAGCCGAGATTATAGGCATCTCTTATGAACGAACTCAAAACATCATTGTCAACGAGTTGGGTTTCCACAAGGTGTCTGCGAGGTGGGTTCCGCGACTGCTTTCAGTTGAACAAAAAAGGACGCGATTGACTATTTTACGCGACTGTTTGGAGTTATTTGAAGCCGATGCAGATGATTTTTTGAATCGTTTTGTTACTATGGACGAAACATGGGTTCATTACTGTACACCGGAAACAAAATAACAATCAAAACAGTGGAGAAGACCTGGTTCACCACCCCTAAAAAAGGCTAAGTCGATTTTGTCGGCAAATAAGGTGATGGCTTCAGTATTCTGGGACTCGAAAGGTGTGATTATGATTGATTATCTTGAAGGGGGTCAGACTATAAACTCTGATTACTACTGCACCTTGCTACGTCATTTACGAGAGGAAATAAAAGAAAAACGTCGAGGAATGCTCAGAAGAAAAGTCCTGTTTCATCAAGATAACGCCCGTGTTCACACGTCAGTACAGTCAATGGCTGAAATTCACAACTGTGGCTTTGAACTGTTACCGCATCCGCCGTATTCACCTGATCTGGCACCATCAGACTTCTTTCTGTTCCCTAACCTAAAAAAGCACTTGGGAGGTCAAAGATTTTCGACAAACGACGAGGTCAAAGCAGCTGTAGACGCATATTTTGACTCTAAGGAAGAATCATTTTTTTTCAACGGTCTAAATGCTTGGAAGGGGAGGTGGCAAAAGTGTATTGAACTTGATGGTGATTATGTAGAAAACTAAAAATATAACTGATTTAGTATGTGTTTATTTTTTTGGTTAGGCCGAGTACTTTTCAATCCACCTCGTACATGAGGCGAAAACTGAATCCGAACATACATACATACATAGCATGTGCACACGGACATCGTTATAAAAACCATACTATTCGACTCAAAACACCTTCAAACGTGGAGATATGTTGAAATTCCCAATTTGCAAAATCGGACCCATTACAATAACTTCCCACTGGGAACTTCAGCGTAATGCTGTTGTTTTTTGTATCGTGAGTTTAGAGAACCGGAGATCCTTTTTTAAAGGTAACGAGGCATTGAATTTTAGCTCTAAGGACTGACAACGTAAAATAGATACGGTCCTTAGCATCCACTTACCATCAGGTGGAATGTGTGCTCGTTTGTCATTATTATTAAAAAAAAATACAATTATCTATAATATAACTTTCTATTTTTATTTTTATTGTTATGATATTGTGATTTCAAATAAATAGATTTTCTTTATTTGTCTCTTCTTATATTGTTAACCATCTATCTCAGAGATTATCTAACTTATTTCTTTTACCGCTCACTTTGAAAATCAATTATTTTTCAGCGCCTCCATTTTTTATATGCTCCTGAAACATATTTTAAAATATATGGTATCTAAATGAAATTACATATTAACCAACCACGCCAACACCCCCCATTTTTTTGAGCCCCTTAACGCCCCTCTCTAGGTTTTCAACGACCACAAGAGGTTGTTATTGCCCACTTTGAGAAAGACTGATCTATCTAGTCAAGTACTTTATCTATTACTCACTTATAAATAATTTAAGCGTTACTCGCTTTTAAATAATGATTTAATAATTGAATATTGGAATATCTCTTAGATTAATAAACTTCGATGGCGTTTAACCAATCACCATGAAGTTGAAACATATTTTATAGGCTACATGTTTATATATCCTTTCCACTTTTTGTATTTACTTACTAGATGGCGCTGAAGCATAACAACTTGTATACGGTTTCACCGATCCAAGAAAATTTGTACTGGACCTCAGTCGATTAGAACATTAAAACCTGGTTAGTCTGGTTTTACTATCACTAGTCTGAACTACAAAGCAAGTTTTTGTATGAAAACTACAAAAAAAATGATTTACCTGCCATAGCCATGACGATAAAAGGCCGAGGATTCAACAACGGTTAACAATGACCCTGAAAAAGTACATAACGATGGCCATGATTATCAGGTACGGTTTCAAACATCAACATCAGCAGGTAAATGGCCATTGCTGGGTATTAGGTACTCTTCAACAACAAAAATTTTCTTCGTCACTCTTTCCTCAGTCATTATTTCTATATGTTTAAATCACCAAATCATTACACAACATCTCCTTTAAAGCACGCATTTCTCATATCACACAATTCCTCACCCTATCATTCAAAGTCATCCCTTACATACTTCTTAATGACCGCATCGCTCTAAAGCACTATTTATGTTTTTCTGCTACACCTGACTTTTACTACTTTAAATTAAGAGCGCATATTCAAATATGTCCAAGTCGAAATCTACGCGATCGCTTTGGAACGGCGTAATATTGACGCACGCTACAATGTTATCTCTGTGTGCGTGTCAGGGCGAGCGTGAGGCTATAATAGTTGCCTAAGACGTTACGAATCACTTTGATCGTTGACTATATACCGTCTTTGATACTATTGGAACTAAAATAATAAAAAAATAATTTCCATATAATGGCTACTATATAGTGTATAGAAATCGGAGGCTAATATGTGGAAATTGTTTTGTATTCTTTTAGTAAATTGAAGTCGGCTTTACATTTTCACCCCATTGAGTATATTATAATATGTATATGTTCTAATTGAAAAATATGTATTGTATAAAATATATATATATCATTTGATAAACTTTTATTCTGTTTCATAATGTAAACATAATTCATCAAACTAACAATTTCATCAGTGTCGGCGGGGATTAGTGTTGCCAGGTCTAGCAATTAAAATTTAGGGACGGAAGGTAAAAATAATCGGGGATTTGGTTTTCATATCCGGACAACTAGAATGACTACAAAATATAGGTTTCTTTGTAGCCTTTTGTGTTTTATTGAGAGCCGTGGTAGCTCAGATGGTCAACGCTAACTGTAAATATGCGAAAATGAAGAACATGCTGTAAAAATGCGAGTAATGCGAGAAATTGTGACTGTAACTTTACTTTTGTGCTTTATAATTATTATTCGAGTCTGATCTCATGAACGAATAACTTTTCATCCAAACATCGTAAAAACTGATTTTTTTTCATTTTAGGCAAATTAAAACATTTTTGAACTACTTGTTTTTTTTTGCAGTCCCTGAATTTTTCAAATCACTCATTTTAATATAATTCTGTTTAAAACTTTTGTGGTTTTTTTTTCGACTGGTGAGACAATGTCGTATTTAAAATATTTTTATGTGGTAGTAGCTAACAGATATAATCTTTTTTGCTTTCAAAATTATGGATTAAAGTATAGAATAATAAATAATAATATAATAAATAGTTAGTGAAAATCGGGACATTTGGCGTCCCGATCAATGATGAATCGGGACGTGTCACTAGACCTTTGAAACAAATCGGGACGTCCCGCGCAAATCGGGACACCTGGCAACACTAGCGGGGATCGAGCCCGGATTGTTCGCGTTTACGGCGAGCACTACGCCATTGAGCTACTCAACTCAAGCACGGCTCATATGTTTTATATCTGGGGGCACGGTAGTGCCCCCGCCACTGTAACGAGACTTGGTTATTTTACAAGTTATGTTTTTGATGGCATGTCTTTGTTTAATCATAACGTTATCTCCACACTAGAAATTTTTCCTAAGTTCATACATCGTTGGGGCAGTTTAAATACATTAATTTCACAAGGACAAACATCCAGACCTGGAACAATTATTTGTAGGTAATACAAATTTTTGTTCCATGTGGGATTCGAACCCGCGGCGCTCAGCGCTACAAATCATTACCAAGTCACTCCGCCACGGAGCCAAAGGTGAAAGCCAACAATTTTGTATTTTTATTTGATCCGAATTGCTTACGTCCAATTACTCATTTCTAAAAAAAATATGTATGAAATGAAAATTTGCCACCATTACATCATTTAATATTTAAATATTACAATCATAAACATATTTCAAAATTACTCACTACCAAAAATATCGCTTATAAAAGTGAATCGTTTAAAATGCTCGATGGTGCTATAGGTATCTAGTTATAGTATGGTGTAGTGTAACCCTATCGGTGTATCAACGCGATCGCGCGGTGTCGGTGAGAAAAAGTGATACGTCCTGTCGTTGGGATTACCCGGAGCGTACTGAATCGAACGGCGTCCAGTGTTGCCAACAGCGCTGGCCCTAATGTCGCCGTTTCTCATGCTTCAAGTAGCCTAATATCGCCGAATTTCAGTTGTAGTAATCTAAAGTAGTCCAAACACCAACATATCAATATGAATAAAATAAAATAAAGTTTTTATCAATTTATTTATAATACGTTCATAACACACTGATAAATAGGCATAAGCCATTTTTGAAACACGTTAATGAAATTGAAGTTAACATTTTAAAAACTACATAAACAAATAAACAAATTATAAAAATTAAAAAAAATAAACAAATTAATAACAATTCCTATCTTCTGTCCATAGTTCAGCAAATCTCATAAGTAAAATTTTAAAGGCATCCCCTTCAAACTTTGAGATTGCTGGCCTGGAAGAAGCTAGAAACGCTTTCTTAATTGCATGCCCTAGTCAAAATTTTCAATTTCCTCTAAATTCACAGAGGAGCTGGGACGACATAAACTGCAAATTGACTTATGACAATCTTTTGAGCTTTAATACAGGTTCGGCGCGTGCTAGGCTTTTGGCCGTGGGTACGCATGAGGCCGGCTACTGGCTTCACGCGCATCCTTCGTCGAATACAGGAACATTTCTTGAGCCTGACACGCTCCGAATCGCAACCTGTCTACGGCTTGGGGTTTCGGTCTGCGCTCCTCATAAATGTCCGTGTGGCAGTGACGTCGACAAGCTAGGACATCACGGGCTATCATGCCAAAAAAGTGCAGGTCACTTCTCGAGACATGCAGCACTTAACGATATCATACGCCGGTCTCTTGCCACCGTCAACGTGCCAAGTCTACTTGAGCCGTCTGGTATTGCAAGAGACGATGACAAGAGACCGCACGGTATGAGTTTGATTCCATGGAGGATGGGCCGGGTGCTGGTATGGGATGCAACCTGTTCAGACACGCTGGCCCCTTCCCATCTACGTGGAACCAACAACAGAGCTGGTGCGGCTTGTGAAGCTGCAAAAAAGGCTAAAGTTTGCAAATACAGGGGTCTAGGCTCCGAATATATTTTTGTCCCTTTCGGTGTCGAGACCTTTGGTCCGTGGGGTCCTAGCGCTATAAGCCTTTTTAAGGAAATAGCAAGAAGGTTAATCGACGTCACAGGAGACCGAAGAGCTGGCAGTTACCTCGGACAAAGAATTAGTCTAGCTATTCAACGGGGGAAACGCTGCCAGTATCTTCAGAAGCTTGCCTAAAGGACCTCTTTTTTTAATAATTTAATTTAGTTATTATAATATATATTTTTAAGGTTTTTAGTATTAGAATTAGAATTTAGTTTAGCTTGCAATTTATCTATAAATATACATAACAATAAACAAAAATTAGGATTATTCTGATTCGTCCTCTGCTAGCAATAATAAGGCATCACCAAGATTTTCGCCGTCTTCAGTAGTAGTTGATGTGCTAGTACTGGCGCAAGATCCACCGGAGACATATATTTTTCTGCCAGCGTGCAAACTCTCCATGTGATTGCTTGGTTGAAAGTTGTTACAACACAAACCTCTTACATTCATATGGGTACGAATCCTAAGAATTGCGATCAGCATGGGAGTCATGCGATTCCTTAATTTTGTTTTGATCTGATTTGTCCCCATTACGCTGAAAATTCTTTCAACGACGGCATTACTCAAAGGTAATGAAAGGCATCGTATCGAAAACTCTGCTAGTTCTTTAAACATCAGGCTCCCACCAGCATTCTTCATTTTTAGCACTTGTATCCAAAAATTTACAATGTCATTTGGAGAAGCAGCTGTTCCGATTATTTTCTCAATGCGCATAGTGCTTAATACGCGCCACTGGTTCATAACAGCTTCTCGGTGAATATTGGGACCACCTAACTGCCAGGGAAAATCTTTAATGTTGGGTTTGCCGGTTGAGAAGCATACGCGGCTTGGTGCAAAAAGTTAAATTTTTTCCACAACCGACACATTAAGCGGTAACATGACAACTAATTCTTTTACTAAGCGTACAAGAAAAGCGTTCTGCTTTTCTTGTATATCGTTGCTTCACTTCTTTGGCTTTGTCGGCAGAAACAGTCTTTTTTGCAAGTAAATCATTGAACTTTTCTCCAAAGTCGATTGAGTCCAGTGGACGCAGTGAATTTTCAAATGGAGCTCCGGCTTTTTCTAAAGCTCGCCTAACAGCTGCAATATCTGCTTCATGGAGCATTGATACAGAGGCACTTTCAGACAGACTTTGATTTCTCAGAAATATTGGTTTAAAAACACGTCTTGCAATGGAAAGTAAAAGAATCCGAAGATCGCTATATATTTTTGTGATATTTGCATCACTTGCTTGAAATACATATAATATTCACATTTGTTACTTCTTTTAATATCGGAGACAAAACAACAAATAAAATAAATTTGTATCATCATTGGCAGCAAGCTCCCTTGCTGTATAACATCTTTCTGATGATTTCACTACATTAAAGTGAGTTTTTAGCTCAAGCCACTGATTGATGTTTGTTTTAACATCTGAATGAAACGCCAGCCATTTAGTTACGGATAGCTGAGTTAGTTTCAAGGGTTTTTTACCATCATTAATAGTTTCAAATAGGGTCTGATATATTTTCATTCGCAGTGGACTGTGGGCAAACCAATTTCTGGTTTCCCTAAGAAAATATTCCAGACAAGACGGTAATTCCGTGCACGCTTTGGAGGCACATAAACTAAGGGAGTGACACACACATTTCAATAGCTGCAAATGGGGTATATATGCTCGTAAGAGAGTAAAAAGGGAGTTATGTTTGCCACAAAGGTTACTTGCTCCAGCAGTTCCTATTGCAATTAGATTTTGAAGATTCAAACCCATTTTAGACATAAAACTCTTAAATGATGTATATAGGCCGCTAGCTGTTGCTACAAATACTTCTTGAAAGCCTAAAAAATCAACAACTATTTTTTTCTAGTTTTGAATTATAGTATCGGATGCAATATGCCACGTACTTTTATGTTGTTACGTCAGTGGATTCATCCAGTATAATAGAGTAGCTCTGGTTACCAACTTCTTCTAAAAGTTCCTTGAGCATGGCTGGTTCTAGAACATTTTTTTATAATGGCCGAACACTTTGATCTATGTAATTGAATGTTTTCAAGAGGACTCCCTGTCCCACACGTTTTTAACACATCTGTCAGATGATCAATGCTGCGTATGGAGCTGTGAGCAGCGACATAGGCAGATATTTGTATGTGTATTATTTTTTCTTTTGATGAACTGTTACTAATTGAGGAGTAGCCAAATGATGCAAGCTTGGGTTGCTTTTTTGAAAAACCTAATTCTTTGTCTTTATGTGTTTTAGTTTTCATGTTCTTTTCTAAATCCGTTTTGTGCGCACGGAGTGGTGTTATACATAATTTACAAAATGCCTCACCTTTACCACTATCTGTCAGTACAATAGGTGCTCGTCTAAGTCAATCTGTAAAAGAAATTGAACTCAATAATACACTAGGCAGTAGGTATGCATATATTATATGTACCAGATAGGTATGGTACTAGTGGTTGATAACCAGATCATATTTCTTGCTATTTGTGCAGTTTCAGTCTACCCTAACTAGACTGGGTAAATATTTAAAAAATGATTGTGAAACTAAAAACCACGACTTCTAATTTAGTCTGGAATACAGGTCTGGAAGTAGTAAGACCATGTAACAGATAATATACCTACCTACATCACACGAAACATTAATATAAAACGGTACTTTAGTTTTTACTTACTTTTAAATGCTGGCAGTTTTTCCCATTCATCACGATAATGCTTGATATATTTACCATGTTTACCCATTTTACAAAACAAGCGCAGGAGAAGTTTTACAAAGCCAAAGTGACCAAGGAATACCTCAACGAACCGGAATTTATCTGAACTATTTAGTCAGTAGAACACAGATAATTGCGGTAGTCATTATTCATAATAGAATACATGTAAACCTATTGCATTCTAAATTTGGTTACACAATAGCTAAGACAAATTCAGTGTGTTCCCCGAAAATAACCAATCGCAAACAGGTTGACCATCTCAATATCAAATTGTACCAACATTACACACACGCACGGCCGTATGCCTGTTTACATACTAGGTAGTATAAAAAAAACATCCCTAGAGTAGCCTGAAAGCGAAAGTGACCAAGCTATAACCGGAATTTATCTGAACTATTTAGTCAGTACAACACAGATAATTGCGGTAGTCATTATTCATAATAGAATACATGTAAACCTATTGCATTCTAAATTTGGTTACACAATAGCTAAGACAAATTCAGGGTGTTCCCCGAAAATATGCAATCACAAACAGGGTGACCATCTCAATATCAAATTGTACCAACATTACACACACGCACGGCCGTATGCCTGTTTACATACTAGGTAGTATAAAAAAACTTGTCCTTACAGTAGCCTAATTGGCGACCAGTCGTCTTTTAGATTTTTTCGTCGCCGATTCTCGTTCTGAGTAGCCTAAATGGCGAAAAATCGCCTACGTTGGCAACACTGACGGCGTCTGCGCATGATGTTTTATAATATTTTTAAAATAATTATATAAAATAATTGACAAAATAAAACGAGCTAAAATTTTTTTTTGGATATTTAACATTACATGTATTTTGATAAAATAATTAAAATAGATATGTTTATAAGCAAATACATGGAAAAAATTACATTGAAGTAGACAGTTTTGGTGATTTTATAATATTATTTTATAATATTAAATCGAAATATTATCGTAATTTAGGTTTTGCTATACCCTAAAAGACTATATATTCCATTATAATAACGCTTAAAAGAAAGTATTTTAGCTTATATTAATGGTTGTATTCAACCTGAAAGATAACTCTGATGCATATTTTCGTAAAACACTGTGAAGGGATTGTCTTCGCCCTAAAAAACCGTCATTAAAAACTATGATTTTGCATTGCTATGTACTAAATAAAGACTTCATCTTTCTAAAGCCCTAATTTTCAGCAAATAATCTCCTCACGTCGTTACGATATCGCCTTTGGAAAAACCATAAAACATGTAGTTTTCGACGCGAAACGCATATGCCCTCTTTGTAAATTACATACTTGCTTTTTTTTTGACACATTCTGAACTCCTAAAATGTAGCAAATTGAAAGAGCCCCATTTACTTCGTGAGTTACATTCACTCTTCGTTCTAAATATTATCATGAGATATATAATTTAAAAAATGTCCTCCAGACCGAATTTCGGCCACGGCGGCCTGCCTCAGCGGAGGCTAGCCATCGGCGCAGAACAGGATTATAGTACCCAAGTATCGCAAGCACAGGTGCACTCTCTATTCCCTCACTCTCATAATCTGATGGGACGGTAAACCAACACGACCGGAGAGAGATCAGGCGCAGGACCAACGGCTTTACGTGTTTTCCGAGGCACGGGGGTGAGACGCCAACATTTCTTGACGGAAAAACTCAATAATTAACTTTTTGGTCCTACCCGGGATTCGAACCCAGGACCTCATGATCGGCAGTCGCACTACTATAACCACTAGACCAACCAGGCAGTTAATTAAAAAATATATATACTGCAACTTACCTAAGAACACTAAACAAAAGTATTTTGCCAACATATTCAATCTGCCATTGAGTTATACAAATAAATCAATGCAATCTGCCATTACCACTTCAGTAACTAATTATTATAGAAATAAGAAAAAGAGAGATTGATCTAATTATCTAAATAAACTGATTCTGTGGAATTTACAAGGAAGACATACAGTCGCTTAACTTCATATATTCATTTTAACGAACAATGATAAATCCAATAAATCCAATAAAAGGAATGATAAACAAATCATGCATTTCAAACAAACACAATTCCGACTAGCCGTTTTTATCTAGCGAAGGCAAATCCTGCTTAACCAATCAGCGTGGTGCATTCGTTCAATATGGCTGTCAGTGGTCGCTACATCATCAAACGTCAAAGGTTAGTCGTCGGTTCTCCGATATTTTATTTATTTAACTGGGTAAAAGTCAATAACAATAGATAATTCGGTGAAAATTGTATCCCCAAGTAAAGCCCGAAAACGATCTAACACAAAAAATAAATGAAACAAAAGCTACAGGAAAAAGTAAAAAAACTGTAAAGTTATGGCAAGACTGCCACGACCCTGGGGTTGTACACAAAGACATCTAAGTATGTAGTAATAATATATATATTTAAATATCTTTGGTTACATTAAGTATACACGGTATATGCATACTTATAAAAGTCCGTTCCTAGCCCGAAATTCCTAATTTACTCATCGGATTTCGAAAAATGCAAAGAATTTGTATTCTATCAATTTATCTTAATTGCACTTGATAATGTCAGCAGCGTCAGCTTTAAAATAAATATGGCGGTCATGAATGAATAACAGATGGATAATACCGATATTTGTCAGTATTACCTAATTTAAATATATTCCTCAAATAATAATAGGTCCTTACATATGAAATTGGCGTTTTGTACGGAAGGAATATAAAGTTTTTTTTTAAATATATTTAATTAATCAAAGTATGCACCGTTGTTATCTATGCACTTTTGCTATCTCATAGGTAGGCCATTGATCCCTTTACTAAAAAAACCGTGGGGGCGAGAATCAATAAACTATTTGAAGGCGGTTTGGACTGCGGCATCGGAGTTGAATTTATTTTCTTATGAGAAGTTGTCCGAATTCCGGAAAAAATGGTAATCTGTTGGAGCAAGGTCCGGGGAGTACGGTGGATGTCGCAGACATACCAATTGTAGCTCACCTAACTTAGTGGTTATTTATTGTGCAGTGTGTGGTCTTGCGTTGTCGTAAAGCAGCAATGACCTAGAGCGATTGACCAATCTCGGTTGTTTAGCAACTACTTTTTTTATAGGATAGGGTGACAAACGAGCACACAGTCCACCTGATGGTAAGTGGTTGCTGCGGCCCATAGACATCTACATCTATCCTTGATTACAAATCAAAATGCAGATGCGTTGTCACACATGAGAACCATGATGGACGCCTCTTTTCCAGTAAAAAGGGTCTCCGGTCTCTGCACTTACCATACAAAACACAGCATTAAGCTACTATTTCACGCTGGTATTCTGTGAGAGTGTGGTCCTTCACGGTCGAGCCGACCCATTCGTGCTACAACTATACTACTAATATAACTGCAGCATGGCTCTACCACAATTTTCTTTGACAATAGATATCTGCCGTAATCGTTTGGCCAGATTTTAGAAAGCTGTATTGAACGACACCGGCGCTAATCCACCAAACGATCACAAGTAACATTTTCCGAGTCTTCGTTTAGGGCAGCATTTGGCTGGATCTCCAGGGTTCAGCCATTGCAACGAGCGCTTCCGATTATCGTACAGTGTCCACTTTTCATCACAAGTAATGATTACATTAGAAAACCACTTAATTTTTGTATCGGTTGAGCAAAGTAACGCTCACTAATAAATAATAAAGATTCACTCGATTCATGAGGTACCCATCGTTCAATTTTTTTTACTTTCCTGATTTGCTTCAAATAAACTAATACAGTTTTATCACTTACTCTGCTTTGTGATGGATCCGCATCCACAATAGCCTTTAATTCTTCATTTTCCACTTTGGTTTCCGGCCGTCCACGGCGTTGGTTCTGAAGGTCGAAATTTCCAGAACGAAAACGTTGAAACCAAAAACGTACCGTGCTTTCTTTTGCGACACCAGCGCCGTACACATCATTAATCCTACGAGCTGTTTCTGCAGCACTGGTGCCACGGAACAAGAACTCGTACTCGTAAATATACCGATATTTCATGTTTTCCATTGTGCGGTAAGGTGACAAAGATAAAAAATAATGAGGAAAAAACAAATGAATGACTGTTTTCAAAACAGCAGCAAATGTACCAGCTAAATGAATTTATAAATTTGAATTTGGAATTTTTAACCAAAGAGGAGATATTTCAGATCAAAATAGTCAGTACGACAAAACGCTAATTTCATATGTAAGGAACTATTTTATTATAATATTTTAACATATATAGGAATATCAATATCAAATATTGTCGTGTGGTGGCGGTTAAGAATATCTTCCCGTGGGTGTCGTAAAGGCGACAGAGAGAAACAGACAGCAGATGGGCAGCAGCATCTTCCTGATAATAGCAATTGTACAACAAAAAACTGTGGTTGCCAACCCGCTCGTCAAGCTTGGCAACTATGGCAATATACCACCAATGAGAAATAAACGGCCCCAAGTCTCCGGCAGCCCCGCTATTCCTGGCTACGGTGGTAACGGCGGGGCAAGAGTTGCTAAGAATCTCCGGTGGAGGTTCGGTTGCCACCTAAGACGACTCGAGCTGACAACATACAACGCACGCACCCTGGGGACTGACGAGAAGATCCTGGAGCTGGAAAAAGAGATAGACAAGCTGCTCTGGAATATTATAGGGTTTTCAGAGGTCCGAAGATAGGTGGAGGACACGATGATTCTCGGATCCGGCAAATTGTTCAATCACCGGGAGAGCAACAATCTGTCCCAAGGAGATGTCTGTTGGATTTATCGTTCACAAGTCTCTCGTTAACAATGTTGTAAAGATTGAGAGTGTGTCGATGAGGGTTGCGTATCTTACACTCAGAATCACCAAATGGTGTTCGCTGAAGATCATACAGGTTTATGTACCAACCTCAGCAAATCCCGATGAGGAGGTGGAGTTTCTAGAGCCATGCATTCGTCTAAAACCCATGATAAGGTGTTAATGGAAGACTTCAACGCGAAACTAGGCACAAAAAAGAACGGTAGGGAAATTTGGGATAGGGCAATGGAACCCAAGGGGCCAAATGCTGGCCAACTACATGGAAAAAGAGAAACTCTTTAAGGTGAACCCCGCTTCATGAAGCTGCCCCACAGAAAGTAGACCTGGTCGAGCCCCGATGGTTCGACAAAAATGAGATTGACTTCATTATGAGGACTAGACGACAACTGTTCAGTGATGTCTCAGTGATCGCAGGGGTGAAAACTAGCAGCGATCACTGAATGGTTAGAGGCACACTGAACCTAAACATTAAGATGGAGAGGTCTCGTCTAATAAAGTCAACGCTCCGTCCCCCTCGTGCTCTAATCCAAAGTCCCGAAACCTTTCAGGTCAAGTTACAAAACCGATTTCAGTGCCTAAAAGACTGCAATGCAGTGAACGATATAAATGATAAGCTCGTGGAAACTTTCCATGCGGTCGGAGCTAAGTTTTGCAAAACCCGCCACAGAAGAACACAAAAACTCTCCGACTAAACTCTTAACCTCATGGCTGTCATAGAGAAGAACTGTCATAGCTGAAGTCTGAGTGTGACAGCATCGTTTCCGTTGAGATTTTGAGTGAGATTGAGCGGTTCTACGGGCAGCTGTACAGGTCATTGTTGGAGCCACACGCAAGTGCGAGTAAAGATCCAAGAGCAAGTCTTATCCGACACTATTGCGATGATATCTCAGACGTCAGTCTGAGCGAGATTGGAATGGCTCTCCAGCACCTTAAAAACGGCAAGGCCCCAGGCGAAGAAGAAGCCCTTCAATTCCTTCCGTCATGGTGGCTCTACTCCGGAGGCGTGGGGCAGAAGTACGGTGGTTTTATTCTTCAAAAAAGGGGACAACGCTCTTTTGGAGAACTACAGACCGATTTCCTTTCTGAACCGCGTCCACGTGCTGTTTTCGAGAGTTATTACGAATCGTCTCGACGACTTCCAGCCTTCTGAACAAGCCGGTTTCCGATAAGGCTCTCGTGACATAAACCACATACAAGAAAGAAGACCGAAGAGTACAATCTGCCACTTTGCCTTGCGTATGTAAACTATGGAAACGCCTTTGATTGCACAGAAATTTAGGCGGTGCTACAGTCCCTTCAGCGGTGCCAGGTTGACTGTCGGAATATCGAAGTGCTGAAGTATTTGTACAATAGGGCTAGGATAGCTATCCCAGTACAGAACTAGAGTACGAAACCTATCCAACTACAAAGAGGTGTAATACAGGGTGACGTCATGTTCCCGAAACTCTTCACCGGTGCATTGGAAGATCTTTTCTAGCTACTGAACTGGAAAGGATACGGTATCAACATCAATAGCGAGTAGTACATTACTCCCCTTCGTCACGATATAGTCCTTATCGCAGAATCGCTGGAGGACCTAGGCACTATTCTCAATGACCTCAATAGACACTCAATAGACACCCAACGGATATGTCTAAAAATGAACATGGAAAAAACAAATATGATGAATAATGAATAAAATATTACGGTTATTCATAAAACTACATTTGGGGAAATTAATATCAAATACTTACTAAGTTTTAAGGGATCTCTTCGAGGTATAAGTAATTTATAGCATAAGTCAAAACATTCAAAACTTTTAGCACTTACGTTGATACTTAAAAATAATCTTTAACATACTTTCCGTTGATATAGAATCATGAAGTTGGCAAAAGCAAAGTCTAACAGCACAAGATAAGCCAACATTCCAGAAATCGTTAATTAGTAATTATATGATACTAGCTGATACCTATCCGCTCGCTTCGCTGGGCGCACTTTTACGCACATTAAAAAAATTTGATAGGTCTATCGTAAAATTCGTTCTTAGTGAGAGAATATTTTGTATTTCTATAGCGATCGATATTTTTCATCACGAGACGCTGTATACAAACGACGCAGTAACCCACTCACGACGGCGGCTGAGCCCGGAGTAAGTCAGTGTATCTGTTTTTGGTAAAATATATTATTAAATTTAAAGAATTTAACAGTCGAAAAAATGAATTAAACTAAATAAAACAAAAATTAACAGCCATTTACATTCCATGGCTTCTCGCATAATGAATGAAGAGATTAAAAAATACATTGAGTTAAAAAATAATATTTTCAAAAGTTATCGAGTTTCCTCTCCATGCGGACTTGATAGATCTACACCATAAGCCACTAAAACCACTTTTTTTAATGTAATAATATCAATTAATCGGTGTAAGAAAAACAAAGTTCAAAAATCATGTATTTTTCTGACAATTTATATGTTCAAAAAATCATTATAGAAATCAGTTATGAAATTTTGCAGTCTACTCGAAGGTAAAAATAGTTTCAGAATTTATTTTATGATACCAATTAAATGGAACCAATGATATTAAACTGTCGCTTTTGCGACATCGAAGAAGAGGGCCGGTGTTCGTGGTCCTGCGACCTCTTTTGGTGAGGTTGGAGCCTTTCAGAATTTATTTTGTGAGGCGATGCAACTGGTTAGTGCACGAGTGTTCGGGTCTGAAGCCGAACTGCTTGTCTGAAGAAGCTTATTAGCAAAGACAAATTTTTGAAGGCGCTTTAGTATGAGAATGAGACCCTCGTATATTTTCCCCAGAGTGCTGAGGAAACTAATTGGTCTGTAGCTGGAGGTTAAGTTGCACATTTTCCCTGTTTTCGGGGATTCCTATAACGTCCGCTTCTTTCCAGGCGTCTGGGAGGGAGCAGTTGGAGAGAAGGGCGTTAAAATGCCCATTATGAGACAAACACGTGGCTCTGAGAGTCATTTAAGTACCATGTTGCTAATGCCATCGGGGCTGGGTGCTGATTTCTATTTGAAGTTTTTGATTACTTATGTGACTTCATTAACAGGCTCTAAGGGGTTGCCCGAGGATGGTAGCGCAGACCTACGCTCGGCCTCTGCTTCGACCTATGCGAGGTGAGCGGGATCTATGGGTTCGCTAGAAGGAGTGTATAGCCAACGCTATAATCTAAACTGTCCGCGAGGCATTCAGCTTTTTCTGAGTCGTCAAAGGCGAGAACGGAGTTCTCTGGCCTAATGAGAGGCGGCATGGGTGAGGATTGTTCTGCTTTCAGAGAACGAATCAACTATCAGAAGGCAATTTGGGATGACTCGATATCCTTCAGCAGATTATCCCACTTAGCATTTCTAAATTCGGCGATGCGCTTTTTTTACCTCGTTTTGGAGGTTTCGCAGTCTAAATTTGTTACCTATTGTGCGGTAGTGATCGTATTGTCTTAGGGCCACGTTTTTTACTCTGATCAGTTGTCGAAAATACTCGGAAGCTTCAGGTGCCGATTGCTCAACACGCGAACCTTTCAAGAGCATTCTTCGACCGCTGAGGTGAGGTGGACGGACAGGGCGCTACTCATCGTATTGACTTCCTCTGGCGAGTCTATTTTGTTGGGAATCGTGCCTAAGTGCTGGGAGATCGTAGAATCGAGTTTGACCTCGAGCTTACGCCAGTCCACGATGATTTTGGACTGCAGGACCTCACCTACGGGCTGGTCTAGCTGCATTTGGACTGGTCTATGGTTAAGTTCTAAGACTGTTTCGATGGATGTTATCTACAAACGTACATCTTTGAGTATTGCTACGTTAAGGATGTCCGGTTAATGACTGGTAGTGAATGTGTGGCGGGTTGGAGTCTCAGGTGAGATAAAATCGTAGTTAAATCGCTCCGTGAGACCAAACATACATTTCCATTACGGTTGCGTTAGCGAGTTCCGGGAATAATACTTACTGTTGAGGTCTCCAGCTATTATGACACTGGAGCCTAGGTTTAGTAATTCTAAAATGTCTAAATCAATAATACATTTAAAGGCAGTTGATACGCCGAAACGATGATAGTGATGGATGGCCAGACAGAGCTACCTTACATATAGAAACTTCGATGTGATTTAACGGGGGAGCATCGATCGGTACGCGGTACGCAAGGACGTTATATAGTAGATAAATCGGCAACTTTTGGGCTGGTCAACCTATCATTTCTAACTAAGGTGTAATTTGCGATCTTGGGATCGCGGTGGCTAGGCTTCAAGAAGGTCTTTTGCACTACCTTATCTTATTTAAAAAAACTAGCATATCGTCTACATCGTGGTTGTGCAGGAAGAGCGTGATCTCTTTTTTGAGGTGCAGAAGAGCACCTATGTTGGTGTGGGTTTGGGGGAAGGCAGCCAAGAGCGTAACACACTGGCTTAGTCAACTCGTTTGGGATGGCTTTTACCTCCGCGCCGTTTCCGTCGCGTCGCTTTGCAGCACCCGCTATAGTTCGCTGGGTGTCTCTCTTCGCGGCAAATAATACAGCTCGGAGGCTCTGCCGTTCTCAGGCGTGCGAGTGCGGTCGGTATTGCCGTGGTCTCCTAGACACTTGACGCAACTAAGCTTGGCATAGCAATTTTTAGCCGAATAGCCGTAGAGTTGGCATCGGTGGCACTGGCCAACGATGCCCCTGTGCCGGGAGCTTCAATTGCAATCCCAGTTAGGTTTCAGATGCGTCGGACGTTAAATATCTCCTTGCCTTCCAGAGAAAGGTCCAGAATGACAAGGCACAGATCTAGGAATCGCTTTTTGTCGGTCTGTTGGTAAATTCTTCACTTTCCGAACCGGAAGATTTTGGACCTTGAGCTCGTCTAGGACGTCTACGGTCTCGAGCGCCTTGGGGAGTCCTCGGACGACCACACAAAGGCTACGCTCCTCTGGTAGGGCGCAAGTGTAGAAACTGATTTCCTGGGCGCGCAGGTAAGTAGTTACGCTGCGGAATTCCTCAGTTGAGTTGACAAAATACGGATGCCCAGACCGGCGTTTTGTACTTTTGGACTGTAAATCTGTTTAGAGTTCAACCAATTGGACAGATTGTTTAATTGGTTGAACTCTAGACACTTGGTTTTGTCTTTAACAACGATGAGTGGCAGCGGCTTTTCCCTACGTTCAGCAGATGACCCTTTTGCTGCTGGCCTAGCCGCGGGCTTGAGGGGTTGAGCGCTCACCGCGAGGGCTGGATTTGTTGCCGGCGTGGTGGTGGGGGACGAGTCATAGCTGCCTTATTGGGGTTGCGCGTTCGTGCTTTTTGCCCTGAAGTGAAGTTTGCGTCTTCAGGCTTGGACGGAGCACGTATCTCACTCTCCATGTTGGAGTCTAGTCTCCGACAGCGCCATCTAGTCTCAGAACGAAGAACTAAGCTTCTAGAAGTCGGCACTCGAACTCTCGGCCCCTTGCGCGTGTTTACTTGAATATTCTGGATGTTTCGGTGCTAATTTGTATTTATAGGCGCTGCAAGATGCGATCGGGAAAGTATTGAATTCTGCGAGACAAGCGAAGCTTCGGAGCGAAATAAAGTGAATTAGTGTGCTTAATTATTAGTGGTTTAAGTTTTAATTTGTGTAAAGTAGATTAAAGTGTTAATTTAGGTAATTCTATCGGCAGTTTTTATTGTCACGAACCTCAAGCTCGTAACAGTATATATAACAGGCGAGTCATGAAAGTTAATATAACTGCGCGCATGAGCTAAGATAGTGGAGTGACGGGAGTGAACTCAATCGACACGTCCGGAATCTAGAGAGCCCAAGCGCAGAATGACTGAAATGTGAATTCTCGTCTGCCAAGCGTGGCAGGTTATACAAATATCCCTCAACCTCCTCCTTGACGCCATTATGGGCTCTCTCTGGGGGTTCATGCGTTGTCGGAAGCTTACAGCTTCTTCCGCAAACTTACAGTCTGTAATATACTACTTTATTGAGTCATAATGAGAAAGGGATTAAGTTAAATATAGTAGGAGAGTGACCAGTCACATCCATTTCAAATACACTTGTAAAGAATGAAATATATTTTTGTAAACTATGTAATGCTTAATGATAATGGCCGATTTGTTACAAAAGTTTTGATTATTTATATGTTTCAGACACATGGTACGATAAGTTTCTTCATTATAACTTTTAGGATCATTCACATGTCTAATCGGAATCTGCGTAGAAACAGCACAATTATAAATTATTAGTTTTTTTACAATGTTATTAAAGCGATAAGGTGTCAATATAATAATATTATGTCAATCCAGTAACAATTATTACGGCACCTATTAACAAATTGTGAAGTGTAACAATGAAAATAATAAATTAATATTACGAAAAAAGAACAGAAAGAGGAAGTTCATCTCTATTGTAACTTGTTGAAAGCAAAGTATGTAGTGATAATAAATTTACTTACAGTAACTTATATTTGATTTACTTTCCCGCATGATTTACCTTTAAAAAACTTCTAGCTTTGCCTGTTATGTATTATAATGGCTTTTTGTCGGGAACCTTCATGGACGCGCACACATAATCTCGCAAAAATTTCACAGTAATCGAATGAATGGTACAGAAACACATACGGAATAAATTGTAAGTGTGTATGGGGTCTAATAAATTAATAATCTATTTTTACACTTATATTTTTTATTCCGCTGGATACACAGTAATGACAGTCTAACAACAGCACAATACTGAAGGTACGAATGAGAAGATAGGAACACAGTAAAATACGGAAAGAAGAATTTGTAAGCGTGGGTCTTATGTCGCCTCTACACGTTGGCCACCACAGTGGCGAATGGAGTGGCGAATATATTGGCCGAGAGTAGGTGACGGCGTTCACACGTTGGAAGGTCGTTCAGTTTACTTCGGTTCGGGCCAATGAACGGACAAACGACGGCTCCGTGGCGCAGTGGCTTAGCAATGAGTGGCTGTGCCGGGAGCCGCGGGTTTGAATTCCGCACGGAAAAAGTATTTGTATATCCTACAAATAATTGTTTCGGGTCTGGTTGTGTGTCCTTGTGCAATTTATATTTGTAAGCTGCCTCCGCGATACGGGAGAAAATCCAAGTGTGGGGGTTACGTTTTTATAAAATAATTATAAAAGAATAGTGGATATTAATGGGGGTGTAAATAGAAATACGATATACGATTAGCTTTATTTATTCTTTATATGCATCATAAACTGAAATAAATACCATTAATAAGAACTTAACTCATTTTAAAGTTAAAGGAGTTATAATCGATTAGTACAGGGTGTTTGGTGGGTGGTCCGACAAACTGAAATGGGAGATAGATGGGTTCGTTAGAAGCATATTTTCTTAGTAAATTTTTTTTCCATCTCTTACCATTTTTTTTTAATTGAATTTTTAAATTTTTTTGTAATTATCCCAATTTTCTAGTATTTTGGTTCAATAACTTCTACTATTTCTAGTTTTCTACCATTTATTTTTATTTTTCCCAAGTATAATGATTTGTATATAATTAAAAAAAAAAGATTTAACGCCCAAAAAGCATAAGAAAAAATACTTACGATACATTGAAAGTGAACAAACGAGAAAAATAATTGTAAACCTCTAAGTTTTCTCCAGCCCCAGAAAAATAAATAAAATTGTTGAGTAATTTAAAATGGCCTTAAAAACTTTCCTGATTTACCCTCTTTCTATCGGTATATCATATGTCAAATAAAACTTTAGATTATTTAACAAAATCATTGATAATTGAATGTGAGGGCGGGGGGAATTAAAATATTTCCGCTTAGGACCCGCGGGTCAGCTACAGATACCAGCTCATACGAGCGCCTATTATTGTATTTAATACAAAAAAGTTAATGGTTGTGTCTACACTACACTAACCAGGGTCTTGCTCAATAATAATAAAAAAATAAGTACTAGTAATTTTTTACTAAATTTACAAATTTTGTTCAAAATATCCTCCTACATTATGCAGACACGCTCGATATCTTCGACGTATTTCAGTCGTGGTAGTTTTTAATCGTATTTCTTCTTTCATAATATGAAAAGCAGCACTTATTTTTCCAATCAACTCTTCTTTTGTTTGTATTTCATTTTCGTATACAATTTCCTTTGCTCGGCCCCAGACATAAAAATCCAGTGGAGTCAGATCTGGGGATCTCGCAGGCCATTCGATAGGTCCGAGTCTCCCTATCCACGTGTTCGGAAATACCGCATCTAAATATTCCCTCACGGTTCTGCGATAGTGGGCAGGGCAGCCATCGTTTTGAAATATTATTCTTGTGTCCTCATTCATTATTGGTACCTCGCTCATTAGTTCCGGGAGATCATTTTGTAAAAAATGTAAATAATTATCTCCGTTTAAATTATCAGGTAGATAATGAGGACCGATTAAATATCTTCCGATCACACCTGCCCACACGTTAACACTAAACCGTGTCTGATGCGATATTTGTCTCGTTTTACGTGGGTTTTCATCTTTATCTGACCAATAATGTAAATTATGTTGATTGAAAATGCCTTCTCGTGTAAATTTCGACTCGTCGGTCCATAAAATGCTCTTCAAAAATTGATTATCGTCGACATCTTTGTGCAGTATAAAGCTGCAAAATTCTGTACGCCGTGCAAAATCTCCTTCCACGATACCTAGCACAAAAAATAGTGTAAGTTACTTTACTCACTTTAAAATGTATGAAATAATTAATAATGTATAAGATAAACAGTAATTTTATAAAAAGAAGAAATAATAAGTACCTTGCACTGGGGTGAGGTGAAATGGGTGCTTGCAATGGTTGCGGAGAACCGACCACACTTTCCATACAGAAAAGCCGAGTTCAGTCGCTACTTTTCTAATGCTTATAGTGGGATCATCGCCAAAAGCCGCCAAGATACGCTCATCCACAGCAACATCAAGTGGTCTTCCACGTACTCCTGGTTCCCTGTGTTGCAATTTGCCAGTTTCACGTAGCCTTCTATAAGTATTTGCAAACGTATCATGGCTAGGCAACCTTCTCGTGGGATACAGCTCTCCATAAAGTCTACGTGCTCTGTGGCCGTTATTTAGGGCCCGGCCATAAACCAAAAGCATATCAGCGTATTCCTGGTTAGTAAAATAAGTGCGTTGAGCCATAATCACTGCAGTGTTTTGAATTAAGTTTGAACACTAACGTCTGAAAACAGAAACAAATAACAAACAAAAACTTAACAATCAACGAAACAAAAACTAAACTCAACGAAACTGTTCAACAATGAATGTCGAAAAAGAACTCGCAAGTAGCTTCAGAGACAGTCAAATCACGACTAAATTAAATAACAACAGAAGCAGGTAGCTGATCCGCGCGTCGTAACTTCGCCTGTACCACCAGAAAGAGACAACATCTACCTGGCTCGCACACGCATAAATGAAACCATAAAAATATTTACACGGGTAAAAACCAGTTTAGGGTGCCCTGGCAATTTTTACGGAACTTGTAATATTTTAATTCCCCCCGTCCTCACATTTGATTATCAATAATTTTGTTGATAATTTAAAGTTTTATGTAACATGTGATATACCGATAGAAAGAGGATGAAATAGAATTTTTTTTATGGCCATTTGAAATTACTCAACATATTTATTTATTTTTTTAAGGGGCTGGAAACTTAAGGGCTTACAATTTTTTTTCTCGTTTGTTCACTTTCAATGTGTCGTAAGTATTTTTTCTTATGCCTTTTAGGCTTTCAATCTTTCTTTTAATTTAAAAAAAAATATATTTCTTAGGGAAAATAAAAAAACATGGTAGAAAACTAGAAATAGTAGAAGTTATTGAACCAAAATACTAGAAAATTGGGATAATTACAAAAAAAATTTAAAAATTCAATTAAAAAAAATGGTAAGAGATAGAAAAAAAATTTACTAAGAAAATATGCTTCTAATGAACCCATCTATCTCCCATTTCAGTTTGTCGGACCACCCACCAAACACCCTGAAGAATTATAAAATAATAGTGGTTATTAATGGGGCTGTAAATAGATATACGATATTATACAATTAGCTTTATTTATTCTTTACATGCATCGTAAACTGGAATAAATACCATTAATAAGAACTTAACTTATTTTAAAGTTAAAGGAGTTATAATCGATTAGTCTATGTTTTAAAATTGGGTTTTGATTTTAAAGTTTAGCAAAATATGTACTTGCATTTCTATCAGACATTTGATGTATATAAAAAACACCTTATAATTTATTTGGTAATTTAATTATTTTTTGAGAAAGACAAAAACAATAGCAATAAATATAATTAACACTGACTTAATAATAGGTACTAATTATAACTTAGAACATAAATGAAAAACTCATGACGAGCAAAGTGGCTCAGGACCATGTTTTGCAGCAGTCTGTGGAGGAGGATGTTCAGTAGTGGACTTGTGAAGAGCTGTAATGATGGTGATGATTCGAAAACTTGCACGATTGAATTATAAGAAGTCGATGTTTTTTTTATAGGATAGGGTGACAAACGAGCACACAGTCCATCTGATGGTAAGTGGTTACTGTGGCCCACAGACATCAACATCTATCCTCGATTACGAATCAAAATGCATATGCGTTCTCACCTGTGATGACTAAGATGAAATGCCTCGTTTCCTTTAAAAAGGGTCTCTGTTTCTCTACATTCACTATACGAAACACAGCATCATTAAGCTACTATTTTACGCTGATATTCTGTGAGAGCGTGGTCCTTCCCCGGTTGAGCCAATCCATTCGTGCTACAACTATACTTCTAATATAACTGCATGGTTCTATCACGTATAAACGACGTGCTTCATTTTTTTTCATTTTAAAATTGTTCTCGTAATAATCTGATTGTAAATAAATGTTCGTTATTTTTTTGATGAATAGTTAATCGATTAAAACAAAGGTTTAAAAATAATTAAATCGCGCTAATTAAAGTAGTAGGAATGTTTAAAGTTGAAATTGGCACTAAAAGGCTGGTAATTGGGGCATCCACCCTACAACGTTTGAATATAAAATTTAAATCAGATGCGTGTAATCACTCTGGGAGCTTGTAGCAACAAACCCGCCCGACCCAACTCGCCAACAATCCTTTGATCTTTTGTAAAAACTGTTGTTGTTTGTGTTGGCCAACACAGTGGCGAATGTAGTGGCCAATAGCATGGCCAACGTGTAGACGGGGTGTTTGGGCTTCATTGGTATGTATTGGGACGATGGCCCACAAGTTGGCGCGAGATCCGTGTGGTGTTGGTTTTTTACAAAAGATCAAAGGATTGTTGGCAGAGTTTGGTCGCCGCGTCCACACGTTGGCCGCGAGATTAGTTTGCTACAAGCTCCCAGAGTGATTACACGCATCTGATTAAAATTTTATATTCACGCTTTGTAGGGTGGATGACCCAATTACCAGCCTTTTAGTGCCAATTTCAACTTTAAACATTCCTAATACTTTAATTAGCGCGATTTAATTATTTTTAAACACTTTGTTTTAATCGATAAGCTATTTATAAAAAAATAATTAACATTTATTTACAATCAGATTAGTACGGAACAATTTTAAAATAAAATAAAAAATATTAGAAGTATAGTTGTAGCACGAATGGGTCGGTTCGACCAGGGAAGGACCACGCTCTCACAGAATATCAATGTAAAATAGTAGCTTGATGACTGTATTTCGTATAGTGAGTGTAGAGGACCAGAGACACTTTTTAAAGGAAACGAGGCATTTCATCTTAGTCCTCACGGGTGACAACGCATCTGCATTTTGATTCGTAATCGAGGATAGATGTAGATGTCTGTGGGCCACAGCGACCACTTACCATCAGGTGAACTATGTGTTCGTTTGTCATCATCATCATTACAGCTCTTCACAAGTCCACGACTGAACATCCTCCTCCAAAGAATGCCGCAAAGCATGGTCCTGAGCCACTTTCCTTGTCATGAGTTTTTCATTTATGTTCTAAGTTATAATTAGTACCTATTATTAAGTCAGTGTTAATTATATTTATTGCTATTGTTTTTGTCTTTCTCAAAAAATAATTAAATTACCAAATAAATTATAAGGTGTTTTCTATATACATCAAATGTCTGATAGAAAAGCAAGTACATGTTTTGCTAAACTTTAAAAACAAAACCCAATTTTAAAACATAGACTAATCGATTATAACTCCTTTAACTTTAAAATAAGTTAAGTTCTTATTAATGGTATTTATTCAAGTTTCTGATGCATGTAAAGAATAAATAAAGCTAATCGTATATCGTATATCTATTTACAGCCCCATTAATATTCACTATTCTTTTATAAAAACGTTACCCCCCACACTTGGATTTTCTCCTGTGTCGCGGAGGCAACTTACAAACACAAATTGCACAAGGACACACATCCAGACCCGAAACAATTATTTGTAGGATATACAAATACTTGTTCCGTGCGGGATTCAAACCCGCGACCCCTGGCACAGCCACTCTATTCTTTTATAAAAACGTTACCCCCCCACACTTGGATTTTCTCCTGTGTCGCGGAGGCAACTTACAAACACAAATTGCACAAGGACACACATCCAGACCCGAAACAATTATTTGTAGGATATACAAATACTTGTTCCCGTGCGGGATTCAAACCCGCGACCCCTGGCACAGCCACTCATTGCCAAGCCACGGAGCCGTCGTCTAAAATAAAATAAATTCGTCCGCACATTGGCCCGAACCGAAGTAAACTGAACGACCATCCAACGTGTGGACGCCGTCACCAACTCTCGGCCAATATATTCGCCACTACATTCGCCACTGTGTTGGCCAACGTGTAGAGGCGACATTAGGCTAACAACAGGTATAGGACACATGCGACGTGCAAAGCGGAAGCGGACGAACTGGCGATCTCGTTGTCCCGAAGGCGCGGCCCAGCGACCGAACCAGTACATAAAAGTGCATAGCGCGTGTCTGCTTGTACATAAATTAATTTATCAATAGGTAATATTATACAAAATTTAGACATTTTTATTAACATTTGTATCATTAACAATTAACAAAACATAAATTAATAATAGCTTAAAAGTTAAGTATAAAATACGATTATTTTTGAATTTTCAACATTTTAATATCATATATAAAACTAGCCACCTCACCCCCTTCCAGAGGCCTGGTTAAGGACGATAATAGTCAGGAAATTGTACCCTACAGTCTGATCGAGTTCTGACAATATTTCTTTCTGGGTGTGGAGGAGTGTGTCGGTTGTTCAAAATATGTTTACTTTGTGTGTGTGGTTGTATGTATGACTGTGTGCTTGACTGTGTTTGTTCAGTTTTGCCTGTAAGTTGCAGTACATAGGCAGGTTTAATTCGGTCTATTGAAACCGAGAGTTTATTACCATTCACTAGTAATTTTTCGAGGCTTATTGGTTGTGCGATTTCCTCGACCCGTGACAAGGTATCGGCGACCACATTATTTTTTCCCGCAATGTGCCTTATATCGGTACTGAATTGCGAGTTAAAATCTAAGTGACGAAACTGTCTCGGTCAGCAGTTTTCTTTCTTCGTTAAGAATGCGTGAGTTAGGGGCTTGTGATCCGTGTAGATCGCAAAATCCCTAGCCTCAATCATATTGTTCGCGACGGCCTAACAACGTTAAGAAACAAAGTTATAAAGAATATTGTTTTTTGTATTAATAATGAAATTACCGACAAAACGGTGAAAACGTGTATTAATATAGTTGTTTAGCATGTTTATAACTCTTAGTATATTTGTATAGAATGTCGTTTTGATAATAAGTAATGTAAACAACTTTTATTATATTAAGAAAAATCGACCAATCACAGCGCGTCTTATCGTAGAACTCTCTAGAAGTTTTTTAATTAACTGCGTAATAGTTCATACTAAAAATAATGAAAATAATTTTATGTTCTAAAAGAGTTATAAATATGACATTGAATTAGTATATGGCTTATAGATTAAAGGAGTGTAGGAATATTTTGTATAATTAAACACATTTGATAGTTATATAAAAATTAAAGAATTAATGTACCCAAATATTATGAAAATTTGGGACATTTCGTTTATTAACTTTTTTACAATGTTAATGTTTTTAGTAACCTTTATGATATACTAATAAAGTACCAGACTACCGATTTAATGATGTATAGCATGTTAGTGTAGCAATTAGTTTTGTATAGAAAATATTGCAATTTATGCCATTTGTATAGTGAAAAGTTTATGCAATAAAGAGGCAAAACGGAAAATGGCAAGCGGCTCATTGTAAAGTATTGCTAAAGTCTACCTTAGGGGCTCGGAACCCAGTACCAGCAGTAGTGTGAAAAACTACCAGTGTCAAGTGAAGTGAAGTGAGTGGTATCCGGTGGTAGCTGAAGTGACTAGTAGCAGTATATAGTGAATAGTAAAAGTGTTAGCTAGCCGAAAAAGGTCTTAACTGACATTCGCATTACATATAGTGAAAGTGTTAGCTAGCCTAAAAAGGTCGTAACTGATATTCGCAGTTACATATAGTGAAAGTGTTAGCTAGCCTAAAAAGGTCGTAACTGATATTCGCAGTTACATATAGTGAAAGTGTTAGCTAGCCAAAAAAGGTCGTAACTGATATTCGCATTACATATAGTGAAAGTGTTAGCTAGCCTAAAAAGGTCGTAACTGACATTCGCAGTTACATATAGTGAAAGTGCAAAAGGTAACTGATATCTGCAGTTACACAAGTGATAAAAGTCAGCTAGTTTAGTTTGATAATAGCTGCTAGTCAGTAGTGTTAGAAAACCAGCTACTACCAATAGATATTTGATACCACCGTACAATTTAAAGAAATCTTTTGAAATATACAGTGACCAACCAATAGTAAACAACCGTAGTTCAACCGTGGTCAATAGTTATAAAATTTCGCGACTAATTAATCGGTCGAACCGCTGGCCACTACCTTGCTATTTGTATTTATTAATCGTGCATTTTGATTTGAACCTCAGTCCACAATATTTCGGCGGTAACCACAAAGACGGTAGTGAAAGTTCCCACCGGAACCTATAGGTGTAGGACGTGAGCGACTCGCGAAGTATCTTCGACAACATTTACTCCGGAGAGTTTCGCCCGTCCGGCACACATATGCTGGATATATTTGATGCTTTTGTAGATAGCAAGCAGTTCTCGGTCATAGGCTGAGTATTTCTGCTGTGCTGGGTTGAGCTTCTGAGAAAAGAATGCCAAAGGCTGCCAGTCCTTACCTTTTAGCTGCTGCAAGGTTGCGCCAATGGTTTTATCTGAGGCGTCGCTGACCAGCACTAATTTTGCGTCACACTCTGGGTGCGCTAGCATGGTGGAGCTTTCCTTACAGGCATTGAACGCTTCATACTCTTTCTTGGTGAAATTAACCGGATGTGAGCCTTTGATTGACCCCGTAAGCAACTCATTGAGGGGTGTCTGATGTTAACAGCTTCTGGGATGAATTTACGGTAGAAATTCACCATTCCCAAAAATCTGCGTAGCTCTCTTGCTACCTTTGGCGCAGGAAAATTCATAATGGCCTCAACCTTGGAAGAGAGAGGCTTAAGCCTTTCGGCAGAAATGCTATATCCAAGGAAGGTCACTTCTGGTACACCGAGTACACATTTGACTGTATTTATCACCATCTCATATTCCTTTAGTCGGTCGAAAACCTGACGGAGATGTTGTTCATGCGTCTCCTGGTCTCTAGAGAAGATCAAAAAATTGTCTAAACATGCATAATGATTTCTTATATTTACGCGAACATTGCACATGATTAAAACTACTTTTACGGATTTTATCGCGTTTATTTTTACTTTTTATTTACAATTCCCGACGTTTCCAGCACCCATGGTCACGGGGGACTGAGATGACTGACGTACCGATGTCATTGTTAAACCCGGAGTACCTTCAGCTTTTTTAATTATTGTTTATGGTCCGATCTATGCAAAATGAACTGACTATGTCTTGAGTTCTTGCAGTGGTATGCTTGGGTTTAGTTTTAATTTTATTGATTATAGGATCCCAAGCAGGTGGTAGTACCCAGCCTCCTTCTCTATTGAAATTAGGATGTTTTTTAATTTCAATAGCCTCACGTATCATCCTTGGTAGGAATCGGTGTTCTTTCGCGAGGATTTGTGGTCTATCAAATCTGATGTAATGGTTGGGGCCGTCTAGGATATGATCACAAACTGCAGACTTCCCGGAACGTTGATGCTTCACATCAGCTATATGTTCTTTTACGCGGGTCCTAATTGATCTTTTGGTTTGTCCTATATAAGAGAGACCACATTCACAATCAAGCTTGTACACTCCTGCATCTTGTAGAGGAATATGACACTTGACGGATGGTAGGAACTGACTAATCTTCTTCGGCGGCTTGTAGAATGTTCTAATAGAAGCTCGCTTCAAGATATAGCCAATCTTGTCTGTGACACCTCTGACATATGGTAGTACAGCAGGCACACGCTCGACTGTGGCCAGCTTCACTCGGTCACTGTGACGTAGGCGCGGGACCCGAAGCTTGTTGCAGTGTGCAGAACTTGCTTGACGTGCTGAAGCTCGGCGGCCAGGTGTTTGCTGTCACAGATCCCTCGTGCTCTCTGTAACAAAGATTTGCCCACGGTAGCTAACTGTGAAGGATGGTGGTGAGATTCACCGTTTAAATATCGGTTTGTATGGGTCTTTTTCCTATACACAGTGTGACCAATGGTGTTATTAGGATTTCGGATGACTAATACATCTAGGAAAGGTAAGGAATTATTTGCCTCTAACTCCATAGTAAATTGAATTTTAGCGTTTATGGAATTAAGATGTTCTAAAAATGCAGTTACTTTGTCTGATGGTAAAATTGTGAAAGTATCGTCTACGTACCGCTTGTAGATCCTTGGTGTAACAGGTGCAGTAAGGAGGGCTTTCTCCTCAAAGTCTTCCATGAATATATCGGCGACAATGGGAGATACAGGTGAGCCCATCGCCACACCATCTACTTGCTTGTAAAACTCTTCCTTCCACAATAGATAGCCAGATGTAAGGCAATGTCTTAGTAATACTGCATATTCTGCTGGCATGTTATTTTCCTTTAGTTTCCTAGTTATAATTGAGATGCAGTCTTCAACAGGTAGGCATGTAAATAGAGACTGAACATCAAAACTGACCATGGTTTCACAACATGCATACGTGAAATCCAGTCCCCGGAGCATTTTGTCCACGAAGCGCTGGAAGGTCTGTCCGGCGTTCCGCAGGCTTGCGACATGAATGGGAACTCATTAAACCTGAACGGTGTCGTGATGGCGGTCTTCGGGATGTCGTCTGGACACACAGGAATCTGGTTATAGGCCTTGACCAAATCGATCGTAGAGAACACGGTACAACATGAAAAGCTAAAAGCAAAGTCCTGAATATTACGTATTGGATACCTGTCAGGGATGGTTCGGGCATAGAGCATGCAGAAATCGCCACATGGATGCCAGCCATTCTCTTTTTTGGGAGCGAGGTGCAGTGGCGATGCCCATGCCGATTCTGAAGGTCGGCAAGTACCATTCTGCAACATTGCTTCAAACTCGGCTTTAGCGATTTTCAATTTATCTGTTGCTAACCTGCGTGGAGTGCAAGAAACTGGTGGGTTTGGTGCTGTTCATATGTGGTGTATTGTATTGTGTGTAGGTGTACGTTGGATACCTGGTAGTTTGGTGATGTCGGGATATTCTGCGAGTATGTTGTGGTAAGTTGTATTTTCTAACATTATTTTTGCCGAAGAAACATCATCAGAAAATCGAGCAAGCGAAGCCGCGGTCGTGAGGGTTGTAGTACTGTCTATTAAATGTTTTTTCGGCCCATGATCACATATGGCTCTCTGGTATGGTGGACCAAAACCAATGAAGCCACCACTATACGAAAGCTTCAGCGTTACCAGAGATTGGCTTGTATGGCTGCCACGAGCTTCATAAGGACTACACCAACAACAGCTTTGGAGGCTATGCTGGAGCTAACACCGCTTCATCTACATATACAACAAGAAGCAACTTTAGCTGCCATTAGACTCAAGACCTTAAATCTTTTAAGTAAGAGTAGAGTCCTCCATACAGATATAATCAATAGAATTAACTCAAAAATTCCTATCTTACAAGCCAAGTATGATAGGATCCCAAAACAATTTGTATTCGATAAGAAGTACAGGATACAATTGAAGGAAACTGGCTATCTGGAAGGATTTAGTCCAAGAGAGCTCAAAGTTTTAACGGATGGTTCTAAGACAAATGAAGGTGTGGGGTCTGGGGCTTTCTCTGAAGACCTTAATATCCACATATGCACACCGCTGGGTACCCACAACACAGTCTTCTAGGCTGAATGCATGGGTATCATCCAAGCGGCCATAGCAATAGATGCTAGGAAGGTGAAAGACTTCTCCATCAGAATACTGACCGACAGTATGGTGGTACTACAAGCTATGAGTTGCAATGTGACGAACTCGGGATATACGAGTGCCATCAACGATTGAATGAGGTATGTAAGCACAACAATGTTACTCTGCAATGGATCAAGGAACACAGTGGATCTAGAGGCAACGATGCAGCAGATGAACTGGCCAGAAGAGGATCGGCCCTGGCAACTATAAGGCCGGAACCAATAATGCCAATCCCCTTTGGCTACGTTCGTTCACTGGTACGTAGATACTTCAATAATTTACACTAGTTCTTCAATAATTCTAAAAATATTTCTTCAATAATTTACAACTAGTATTTAGCTTTGGAAAAATTTAGTAGACTGTAGACAAGCTAAGGAGGCCCTGCTTGATATAAAAATTCATCTAACCAAGGTATTAATGAGACTGAAAAGGCCACAGATTAGGATAGTAACAAGTGCTATCCAGGACATGGCTCTATTAACAAACATTTGTTCACCATGGGTGTTACTGATAGCCCCCTGTGCAGGGCATGCACGGGGAAAAGGCGGCTCACGTGTTGCTGACATGTCCAGAAGTCGCTACGTACAGGGCTAAACGTCTCGGCACGTCGGGATCACTCCCCGAAGTTGCTTGCAACATCAAGGGACTGCTGAGCTTCTTCGGGGGAGATATCATGGCTCGAATAATCACAATATACCTGCCCACACACAAAATACGCGGTTAGACGTGGAGTTGCGGAAAACGCTAACTAAACGTTTGTTACGTACATCAATTATAAGATACTATATACTATACGACAAGAAATCTACTCCTATTATCGCCTTAGTTACATCGGCGACAACGAATTGCCAAGAAAAGTCGCGGCGTAAACCTATATTTAAAACTAAATGAGCTTATCCATAGGTATTAATTGTAGAACCATTTACTGCGCATAGTTCAAAATTAGTTTTTTGGCGGCGCTCTTTTAGAGCAGAACGCGGAACCACACAAAGATCACTTCCGATGTCCACTAAAAACTGCATTTTATTTTATTTTATTAATAAGGCACACAAACAGATTGAAGACAATACAAAACACATTTACAGTAACAAAAATATTATAACTAGTCTATAATCCAATAAAGTGTGCACAGCAAAACAAAATATGACAACAAGTATGACAGAAAAATAAACTAATAATACATAGCACCAGTGACAGTTAAAAAAAAAGAACTTATTTAAAGATATTCGTGTAATTTACATAATTAACGTAGCAATTACGGATCTTCTAAATTGTGAAATGTTAGAATTAAAAATGTCTAGATCAGCGTTACGATGTCTCAGCTCGTCAAAATTTCGACACATTCTAACGACTAGATTAAAGAAAGACGTGTTGTTTCTGTAAACATCAAGGCGAAAGATACGCGGGTTGCGCAGACGAGATCGACCGTTAAAATTAATTAAATTAAGCAATTATAGGCAATCGATGGAGGAGTGAATGATTTTGTGAAAGTAAATAAGCTCAGAATATTGTCTATGTTTATTTAGTTTCGTAACTCCAAAGTAATTCACTCTTTTATTATACGATGGCAACTGGCGGATCAATCCATGATTACAACATAAGCCCCGCAGAAAAACATCTCTGGACTCGTGCATTTTGGTGTGTTTGTCCGTAGTAAATAAGCGCCCGGTGCTTGGGCAGTCGGCGGTCGCCATTATCGACTGCCCGGTGCATTTCCCGCGTAGTCGCGAGGCTTAACACATTTATTTGCCTTTTCACCGAATTTATAGTGGTAACAAGATGTAGGGAATTTTCTATAATTTGATTGAGATCTAATTGATGACGATCGGTTACGCTTACCTCGGCTAGACTTGCATCTTGTCCTCAGGCGTGGCATTCTGTCTAGCTTTGTTTGCAAGGTGTGAACTTGACGCGTCAGCTCGGCTATTTGATTGCACATTGTACCTGAGTTGCTGGTTAATCCTGAGGTTGATGCTACTTGCGGGCTAGGTGTGACGACGTCGTGTATCCTGTCTGCTAAATCTGCCACCTCTTCCAACGAAGCCTTCGACTGTGATGCAATGATGGACTGGGTGCTGGTTGGAAGCGGCTGGACCAGATAGTCCTCATGAAGTTTTCCGGTACATCAGGCCCTGCTAGTTGCTTCAGGTGCCATAAAAAATGTGAACGTGTTCTATCACCTAACTCTTCGCGGGTCAGTAAATGCATGACTTTCTTTTCTCGTGACTCTGTTAACCTCTTCACAAATTCCGTCTTTATCCGCTCATATTTGTTAACTATAGATGGGTCAATAATTATATCCTCGACTTTCGCTGCATAAATTGGGCCAAGATTGGGTCAAGATTGCTGATTGTGTGGTGAAATTTCGTAGTATCCGTGGTAATGTTAGCCAGCACAAATTGACTTTCAAGTTGAGCAAACCACAGCCGGGTTTTGTGGGTGGTCATGGCGGCGCGCGTATGCCCACGCGGCACAAATCACCCGCCGGTCCGGCCTTATTTTCAGCACCGCCGATGCTACTGCCTGCACCATCTCTTTTTCCCTTTTCACTCATGGCGTGTACAGTTCGGGGTCACGAATGTTACTGTGTATGAGGTTTGATAAATTAATAATCTATTTTTACACTTATATTTTTTATTCCGCTGGGTACACAGTAATGACCCAGTCTAACAACAGCACAATACAGAAGTTACGAATGAGAAGATAGGAACACAGTAAAATACGGAAGGAAGAATTTAACAACACAAACTGCGTAAGCGTGGGTCTTAGGCTAACAAGAGGTATAGGACACATGCGACGTGCAACGTGGAAGCGGACGAACTGGCGATCTCGTTGTCCCGAAGGCGCGGCCCAGCGACCGAACCAGTACATAAAAGTGCACGGCGCGTGTCTGCTTGTACGTAAATTATTTATCAATAGGTAACATTATACAAAATTTAGACATTTTTATTAACATTTGTATCATTAACAATTAACAAAACATACATTAACGATAGCTTAAAAGTTAAGTATACAATACGAATATTTTTGAATGTTCAACCTTTAAATATAATATATAAAACTCGCCACAAAGTCAATGAGAAGTGAAAGAATTAAAAAGAATAAAATAATTTTCACATAATAGCTCTTGTAGTTCGTGCTGAAGACGACGAAGAAGAATTAAGACCTCGACTTCAAAAACATTTATGTAGAAATTATTTTAGTATTTTATGATCTTTAAAGTCATTTTTTTTACTTTTTTTTTAAACTTTACTATTTTGACACTTGTGAGTGGAATTAGAAATGTTATAAGCTTGCAACATTAAAACTTAATCGCCTATGAGAAAAAGTTAACAAATATCTAGAAGAAAAAGTATTAGACCTAAGGATTCTTGGAATGAAATTATATGGGACCACTACTATAGTATAAACTACCTCTCAGGCTAAACAGCTTGGCGTGCTCAGCAGAGCGGGACAGTATTCCATGCCGGCACACCGCCTACAACTTTACAAGGCGCAGGTTCGGCCGCATATGGAATACTTCCCATCTCTGAGCTGGGGCTCGCCCAGTGCCAGCTCCTTCCACTTGACCGCACCCAGCGCATAGCACACTTTTTATTGGTCGATATGACGTTGACCACGCTGACGCTCAACGTGATTGGTTCGTCAGCTGATTCTCGTAGTCTATTGGGTTCGCACGTATCATTCGACTACCGTACACTTGAGAGCAATTTTAGTGACAACTTTTTATTGAATAAAACTATTATTTACGGATTTTATCGCGTTTAATTACATTAATTTATTTTTATTATTCTGACGTTTCGGGTGCTTTACAGCACACATGGTCACGGGGGGGGGGGGGGGGCACGTCGAGGGAAACGTCGGGATAATAATTCTTACAGCTGGTGACAAGTATGCTGTTCTGACATTTACACCATGGTCGGTTTTGTTGTTTTTTATGGTGCTATTTGTTATAGCCTCGTTGGCATTCTGCTTCATGGTCAGTGTTTTCTTCTCAAGAGGTAAGAGATTTTTTACTATACTCTATTTTTATTTTTAATCTGTTCTATTCCAATTTTCTATGAATATACTACAATATACCGTGGTAGAGCCATGCTGCAGCTATATTATGGTATACAAATGAATCGACTCTACTGGGGTAGAAACACGATCTCACAGAGTACCCGCGTAAAGTAGCAGCTTAATGCTGCTGCGTTTCGTATGGTGAGTGTAGAAAACCGGTGACCCCTTTTTACTGGAAATGAGGCATTCTGTCTTAGTCCTCGGGGTTGACAACGCATTTGCATTTGATTCTCAATTGAGGATAAATGTCAGGATAATAAGAATAAATTAAAGTAATTAAACGCGATAAAATCCGTAAATAATAGTTTTATTTAATGTGTAGTGTTCGCGTAAATTTAAGAAATCATTATGACAACTTTTTAATTAGTTTATTTTTGTTAATTGTTGTTTGTGTATTTCTTGTTGTTAATTATTTTTTTTTTATAATTTGAGCATTCGGATTTTGGTCTAAATATGCAGTGAAGAAAGAATTCGGTGTTAAATAGACAATCGCGACAAATGGTCTGTTCAGCGTTTTGTTACATGAAAAAATTAGGTATTGCGAAAACATAATAGACGTTTATAAACAGACTGCTGAGGCGACTAATGTCTACGTAGCTACTGTACGACGTATAGTTACAGGAGTTGACGACTCAGAATTTCGAATAAAAGTCAGCGAAAATATTCAACTCTGAATTGAAATAACAAAAGTAACTAATAATTTTGGCCGACAGTGTACCTACGCTGGCTCAACCCCCACCATACTTCATCTGTACACACGTTTCGTGTCGGCAACTATAATAATATAATATAATATATACTACTATACTTTATTACTTTAATTTAAAAAAAATGTTTAATTGCATCGAAAAAAAACGATAACTTCTGAGAGCCGGGTACATCATCGACCATAAAAACATCCTCGTCAATGATAAAGTAATAAATCAGGCAGCTTGCCCGCCCATTTGGTTTAATTAGCTAAAATACCCATTCGTTATCAGCTAGCTAGATTACTGAATATATAGTTATCAGGTTCGTTCGTGGAATACCCAAAAGTAAAAAATAAGGAAAGTACATTGAAGTTCGTTCTTACATACGTGCTGGCTCATAATCTGTTTTAGCAGGTTTTCTGATAAATGAACAATTGAGACCCTGAGGATAATATTAAAACACCAAACTGTCTCGTTACAAGCAACTGGAATAATGGTTGTAGGTAATGGTGCTAGCGTTTTTTTTTATAGAATAAAGAGCGACAAACGAGCACACAGTCTACCCGATGGTAAGGATGCTGTAGCCCATAGAAATCTACATTTATCCTCGATTAAGAATCAAAATGCAGATGCGTTTGCAGCTATAATTGAGGTGGCACTTATCAAGTGCTTTTAAGAGTTTTGATTACACTAAAGAACGTGGTGTACGATTCGTTGGTGCTACGAAATGGGATTCGATCTTCATTACGTGGTCGAGCCAAGCTGGAGCTATATTATCATTCTAGCAGAAATAGGTCGACCGGGGAAGGACCACGCTTTCACGGAATACCAGCGTAAAAAGAAGATAATTACTACTACTACTTTAGTAGAAACAAGATAATTAGTGAGTTTGCGGTAAGACTGCCGGCCACAGCCTTTTATCAAAAATGGCTTAAGATAGCTGCTTGACGTGATGGTTCCCTCCATTTAGACTTAGATATTATTATAATATAATTATTTTTTAATTTTTAAGCTATTGCATAGCTTCTATCGCGGGCCTTGAGCGCGGGGACCGAATCCAGAAATTCTGTAACGAAAAAACCTCACGCTCCCCACTCCGACGGGCACGGAGGTGTGGCGTTGAAAGCCGTGCATCGTCTAACGTCGTTTCAGTTCGGCAGACTTCGGCACGGTGTTTGTGTGCGTGCGACTAGTCGTATGCGTGTACACTAGCTGCTAACTGAATGATAAACATTCCTGAATAACCTACATGTATTGTAAGATATTAAAAATATTTTAAACAATATTAACTTCTCATTTATACAATAAGAGAAAAAAAATTGTTTTCTTATCGGTCACCACGCTCAAAAAGAGTAACTTGATTTAATATCAAAGACTTAACTGCATAAATAAAATAAATAATTAATTATAATTGCATAAGTTGATAAAAAATGCCATGCAATAGCTTTACCGCGGCAGTCCCCGAGTGCCACACGTCTTTTAATAATTCTGTACTGTATTGTCTTTTTTTTTGTTGGTAATTTATATGGGTGCAATGTGCCTGAAATAAAGAGAACAGAAAGAAAGAAAGAAAAAAGCAGCTTAGTGCTGCTGTGTTTCGTATGGTGAGTGTAGAGAACCGGAGACCCTTTTTACTGGAAACGAGGCATTCCATCTAAGTCCTCAGGGCTTTTTCATTCAGGATCCGTAATTGAAGATAAATTTAGATGTCTATGGGCCACGGCGTCCACTTACCATCAGGTGGACGGTCACCCTTATTTTATAAAAAACACCTACACTACACATACCACAGTTGAAGAAGATAATTTCATATACATCACATTTAAAAAAAAACTCGAATACAAAAAACTGAGTTGTTAATCTCCTCCTATTTGAAATCTGCTAAAACATTTACTAACATTATAAATTATCGTATTTATTATTCGCATTTGTTTTCTAGATCTCGGCAGCAGCGCCACCTACCGGGTCGAATTGAATTTTTAAACCATTCAAAATCTGAGACAAACCTAAAAGAGCTTACAATATTATGTTCTGAGATGTATCTTGTAAATATTGACCTTGAGGTCATTACACTTAACAAATTCCTAACTTGCTATCTGTTAGTCATATCCCCACTACCTAATTATAGAATCAAGCATCTCATTTTGTGCATCATTCTGTTATTCAGTTTAAGTTGTCATATTATGTTGTCATATTCATGTTAAATGTTTCTGATAAATAATATATCCTGAGAAATTTAGTTTGTTTATAGTGATGCTGTGTGCGACAGTAAATATGTGGTCGAGGTTATTTTTACTGTTAATTTTCGGTAAGTTAAAAGCAAAGTCAAGTTTAAATATCTATTTAATATCTACTACAAGTAGGTAGTACGACTCATTGTCTACTTCCGTCCGTTTAGGTAGGTTATCTTTTTCTGCCGCCAAATGGAAGTGTTTGCGTAGCTGCGCCGGTCTGAAGAGGTTATTCCGTTTATCCATCCTAAGAAATCCACCCTAGGGTGGATACTCGGAATCGCGTGTTCATTTATCCACCCCAGACGGGTTAGATGATCGGTCATCATCATTATCATCATTACTGCCCTTCACAAGTCCACTGCTGAACATAGGCCTCCACCAAGGTATGCCACAAAGCACGGTCCTGAGCCACCTGCATCCATCGACTTCCTGCATGTCTTACCAGGTCCCGTCGCCCTCACTTCACCTACCGGTACGAGGCTGCCACTCGAGAAACCTTCTTCCCCAACGGTTGTCAGTTCTTCGAGCTATATGGCCGGCCCATTGCCACTTCAGCTTACTAATCCGTTGGGCTATGTCGGTCATTCTGGTCTCACGGATATACTCATTTCTAAGTTTATCACGTAGAGAAACTTCGAGCATAGCCCTCTCCATAGCTCACTGAGCGACTTTGAGCGTCCTTATACGGCCAGCAGTGAAGGACCACGTCTCGGTTCCGTAGGTCATCACTGGCAACACGCACGGATGATCGGTGTTCGAATATTATTTTTCTTCTGATTTCCATCATCGGCAGTGATTTATAAAAACATGATAGACATTAGCGTACTTATAAAAATACATACATACTTATTGTTTTAAGTTCAAAACTGAAATACTTTTATTCAATTACATATCATTAATATGTGACATAATTTACGTCATTTTGGAGATATCTTATGATGAAAGAAAAGTTTTACTGCAAGTAGTATAATAAGTCTATGACTGCTATTAATTTAAATTATATTTTGTTGACATAGGTATTTAAATTTAATAAATATTTTGCTATTATATAAACACAGTATTAGAAATAGTACGGTATTTCACAAATATTAAAATGTCTTTTATTGAGAGACGAATTTACTTATACTTGATATACAATAATTAAGTATACTCAATAATGAAATTAGTGTTGATCATTTCCTGGACATATTGCAGAATGTATTAATCCTGATACTAATTAAAAAATACTAAAGATACTAATTATTATCTAAGACAAGTTTAATTTGGTTTAATATGATTTTGAAGTGTGTGGTTATTACAAATTTATCAATAATATGTCAAAGTATGAACATATTTTCTGTTGTACTGTACTTGGGGTGGAAAGGCGAAACAATAATCTAAAAGTAAATTCCGATTATCCACACCGTCTGTGGTGGATAAACGAACACGCGATTCCGAGTATCCACCCTAGGGTGGATTTCTTAGGGTGCATAAACGGTATAATCCGTCTGAACAGTACAGGGAGCTAATTTAATTACAGACTATGAGGCTTTCCATCTTAGTTCTCCGTAGTGCCAACATCCAAGCCAAACATATGTAGCCTTTTTTGTACAAAGTTGGCAGTAGATGTCCATAGACTACTGGTGAACTGTAATTTTGTTTGTTACTTCAGCTTCATAAACAAATGTCATAACGCTGCGGTATGCATTGAGTTATTGTATATTGAAGGTTTATAATGAAACGTCTGTGGAATGACAGCGTAAAAGAATCCTCCTATATCACCCAGTGGGTATCGTAAGAAACGACATAATCTTTTCTCTGTATTAAATGATCCGACGTCTCCTTCTTGTCTTATATAGGATAAGGTGATAAACAAGCACACAGTCCACCTGATGGTAAGTGATTGCTGTGACCCATAGACATCTGCATCTATCTTCGATTACGAATGAAAATGCAGATGCGTTGACACCCGTGAGGACTAAGATGGAATGCCTCGTTTCCTGTAAAAAAGGGTCTCCGGTTCTCTACACTCACCATACGAAACACAGCAGTATTAACCTGCTATTTTACGCTGGTATTCTGTGAGAGCGTGGTCCTTCCCCGGGCGAGCCGACCCATTCGTGCTACAACTATACTACTAACGTAACTGCAGCATGGCTCTACCACGCATAAAATTTCTATTTTAAAGATAACTCATCTTAAAAGTATTCAACTTGGTGGAGCCACGTGTTTAAGGCTGCCGAAAATCTAGTTCCCCGGTCAAACCTCAAACCTATTACGCGAGATATTAACTAAAGTGGACTGTATATGCGATTGCTTCTACGCTTACGTAAAGCGACTACTATAGTATGCGGTACAATGCACTCGCTCTTCCCTAAACTAAACTATTACTTGTCGAATCGATGAAAGGAATCCTGCTTGACTAGGAAAAAAACACAGATAGGAGCGGGTTAAACCATTAGCAAGCAGGTATAATTAAGGAATATTGACTCACCGGGGCTTCTTCTTCCTGTCGATCACTATAGCGGCGACTTCCGGAACACTCCGGAGAGAGGCGGTGCGCGACGATATCTCACACGAGGTGAGGCGGGTTCCTGGAGCTCGACTGCTTCCAGGCCAAAGCGGTTTCCACTAGTGAGGTGTTTCCAAACGAGCGCGCGGGAAGAGGAGGTTGTAGTTCAACGACGACTGCGGCGGGAGAAGAGGCTCGCGCATCGGTCGCGCGTGTCTTATATATCCTCGGCTCGGGTGATTACGCGATGTTCTAGAATCGTCTTCTTTCCCCTCCCACTCCACCACCCCGATGTGTCGATAGGAGGGTACGAATGATATTGTTTGGAAAGGAAATAATGATTCTACAAGTTCCTACCGTCAAAAATAAAAAACGCGAATGGTTTTCCGCGCAACCATCTCCCCCGCCCTTGAAGGATTTCCTTCAAAAAAAATAACTAAACAACTAGAGCTAAGATCGACTAACAAATAACTAACTAACGCTAAGATTACCTAAATTAAACTACAATTTCAGTCTAGAAAGCTAATTTAAATTATGGAAGAGGCAAGGGGCACAAACGGATAACCGGACGTAGGTAAGACCCAACCGTGGTCTTAACGCGAGCTATCCTAATTACTCCGTCGGAACCGGGAAAGACCTCCTCGACGATTCCTAACGGCCAGTGGAGAGGCGGCGTATTCTCCTTAGTGAGCACAACTACGGTTCCTACAGCTAAAGGCTCTGTCGCTGTGTTCCATTTTTGCCGAGACTGCAAAGTATGCAAGTATTCCATCCTCCATCGTTTCCAAAACGATTGCACTAACCGATCTAATAATTTGTGGCGTGTGGAAATGCTAAGTCTGTTCTCATCCATATCCGCGGCGGGCAGATACCTTAGAGGCGTTAAAGTCAAAAAATGTGCTGGAGTTAGAGCCAGCGGTTCCGAGGGGTCACTAGATAACGTCCGACAAAGTGGGCGGCTATTCATTACGCATTCAATTTGAGCGAGCACTGTACTTAGCTCTTCGAAGGACAAAATTTGATCTCCTATTACTCGGTATAAGTGGCTCTTTAGACTTTTAATATTAGTCTCCCAATTGCCCCCAAAATGACTCGCGGCTGGGACGTTCAGAGACCACTCAATGCGGTTCTCGGCTAGAATGTGAGCGAACTCCGAATTATAATACTTGCTAGCTAAGAGCTCATGTAGTTCCGATAGAATACGTTTTGCACCGACGTAGTTCGTACCGTTATCCGAATATAATCTACTTACAGGGCCTCTGCGCGATAGAAATCTTTTAAATGCACCCATAAAGCCTGCTGTGCTTAGATCACCAACGAGTTCTATATGCACTGCTCGAGTAGTTAGACATACGAAAATGCAGACGTAAGCCTTTGTGGATCTTATACCACGCCCGCGAGTGAGCGTGACCTTAAACGGACCAGCAAAATCAGACCCGGTGTGCGTGAAGGGCTTTACCGATTGTATCACTCTACAAGATCTAAGTTCCGCCATTTCCGGAAATGACGGCTTGGGGCGTGCCCGAAAGCAAGCTATACATCTGTGCACCCGATTGCGTATTAAACTACGTGCAGAAAGAATCCAATAATTCTGACGCAAGATCGACATCAATAAATCGGGGCCAGCGTGCGAGTTCAATTTATGATGATAATCGACTAATAAGTTCATGATATGGTCTTTACGCGGTAAAACTATAGGGTGCCGTTGGTCGAAACTCAATTGCGAGTTGGACAAGCGTCCACCTACCCTTACAATCCCATCCTGTAAAAATGGCTTAAGGCGTTGAAAGGCGCGACTACAAGCTCTATTCGATTGTAATCTTGTAATTTCTTCAGAGAAGTGCGCACGTTGAAGTTCACGTAATACTAGCGACTCGGCATAGTTGTAATCGGATGCTAAGACATACGGACGTCGCGGTAAAAGCTTCGCGAATCGACAAACGTAAATTACGCTACGCAATAATTTCGACCAAGAGGACAAGCGGTTCGCCAGAGCAATGATTGGAGAAACCTCGCTCGAAACGTTCGCCACTAGAGCGTGTCTCTTCTCTTCCGGCGGTTGTGACACTGACGAAGGTTCGAAATCGGTTATTGGCCATTGTGAGGGATCCAAGTGAACCCAAGAAGGTCCATGGAACCAAAGCGGGTGGTCCATTATTTGCATCGGGTTGAGTCCCCGGGATAGACAATCGGCAGGGTTTTCCTTACCGGACACGTGATAAAAGTTCCGCGTTTCTAACTCGTCTTGGATCTTGGCCACTCGGTTCGCGACAAACGTATCCCAACGGTGGGGTGAAGAATGAACCCAACATAAGGCGACGGTGGAGTCGGAAAAGGCAAATATTCTTTCTATGTGAACTCTATCCCTACATGCGCCGATAACTGTGGTAATAAGCTTGGTGAGTACTAATATTGCGCAAAGCTCTAAGCGCGCCAGAGAGACAACCTTACGGGGGGAGACTCTCGACTTAGAACTAATGAGGCTAATCGAATTTCTACCATTATTCTGGACATGGAAATATACAACGCCCCCGTAAGCCTTCTCGCTGGCGTCTGCAAATCCAACAACCGTTATGCTGCTATTTCTATCGACATTTATATGACGCGGTATTTTAATTTCTCTTAGTAAAGGAAGTTCCTCTCTAAAGCGCTGCCACAATCGAACAAGGCTGTCAGGCGGCGAGTCATCCCAATCGCATTCAAATAACCAAAGTTGTTTAATCAAAAGCTTAGCGTATAATACCACCGGAGCTACGAAACCCATGACGTCCCATAATCTAGCAACGCATGACAGTATTGTGCGCTTTGTGCATTTCTCTACGGGCGGATTTACCTTAAGGCTAAACACGTCGGACTCTGGTGACCAACACAGACCGAGCACCTTGTGTGTATCGGAATCGTCGAATTCCTTTATCGCCGAAAGACGGTGTGATAGTGGGATTGTATCTAAAACCGGACGCGAATTACTAGTCCACTTCACAAGATCGAATTGACCCGATTTCATGAGCCTTATAACCTCGGCGGTGGTTAGGGTGGCCTCCTCCACGCTATCGACCGAATACACAAAATCATCCATATATAATCCGCTCTCAATTGCCCTCTTAGCTTTAGGATAAGAGGGACCTTCATCGTGAGCGAGCTGTCTCACCGTGCGTAACGCATGAAATGGGCTCGACTTTAAACCAAAACAAACGCGGTTAAATTCTAACACCATTAGAGGTTCCTTTGGGTGGAAACGATATAAAATGCGCTGGAATCTACGGTCGCACTCACGGACCCCTATGCAAAGAAACATTTGGCGAATATCGGCGGATAGTGCTATACTAAACAAACGAAAATTGACTATTATATCAAATAAACTGCCCTGTAAATTTTGCCCACTATAGAGGATATCGTTAAGCGACAGGTGAGTGCTAGTTTTAGCACTAGCGTCGAGCACTACACGTAATTTAGATGTAAGTTTGTCCTCTCTAATGACTCCGTGGTGTGGTATAAAATACGACGGTGTGTCTTCGTAGTTATCTAATTTCGAAGCCACAAGTGATATGTAACCTTCTCTTATATATTCGTTAATGACGCCGTCGTAAGCTTCCTCTAACTGGGGCGAAGCGAGCATCCTACGCTCCAAGCTGTAGAAACGTTTTTCCGCCATTTGACGCGAATCGCCGAGAGATAAAACATCTCCCTTAAAGGGTAGCGCTACACTATATCTACCGTCGCGATCACGAACGGTCGTGCGGACGTAAATTTCCTCGCATATCCTGTCATTTGAACTAGCTATGGGTGGGACGTTCACCTCCTCCATCTCCCAAAATTTGCGGACTAACGACTCGAGCGGTTCGACAGCCATACCACAATAAGAGGCTGCCGAAATACTATCTAGGATGGGGGCGGAGCCAAGGATCACATAGCCCAATACGGTTTCCAGTGCGTAAGGCGCGGTATGCGAGGAGTTGCCCCTGACCTTATTGTTTAACAAAAGATGAGGGAAAAGCGATGCCCCAATGAGCATGTCTATGTTTCCAGGAACGGCGTAAGTGTCGTCTGCTAGAGTCAAATTTTTAAATTCAATCATTGCCGAGGTGTCAACCGAAACGGTTGGCAACCGTTCAGTGACTCTATCTACTACTAGTGCATTTATATCAAAGTTAACATTACGATCTATCCGAGAATAAAATTTTAAATTTATATATCCCTGTGTCGCTTTACTAGTACCTCCGATGCCTTTAACTACAGGACATGAAAGTGACCTATTTATTACTAAGCCTAAGCGCTGACAACATTGTCGTGTTATAAAGCTATTTTGGGCTCCGCTGTCCAGCAGTGCACGGACGCTTTGTTTGTTTCCACGCGAATCCCTAACCAAAATACGCGCCGTACCCAGTAACACGGTTGAAGGAGGTTGTGCTCCCATATTTGCCAATGAGCACAGAGCGACATCACCAGGTCGACCGCTAGAATCGTTGACCTTAGTAGGGGTGAATTCCTTATTCGCCTTACTTGACGCCGCTATGTTGCTATTTTCAAAATGTAATAGCGTGTGATGTTTCCTGGCGCACTTGCTACATACGGAACTCGAATTGCATTTTGCAACTAAATGCTTATCGCTTAAGCAGTTCAAACATAGGTTGTTTGTTTTTACTAACTTATAACGTTCGCTTGGTGAATATTTACGAAAAGTCGCACAGTTATATAAATTACCGTGTTTATCTTTACATACTATACAAGTATGCTGGAGCGATGTCGGCGTAGCGGTTACGTAAGTTAACGACCCTGCTATTTTAGATGGTTGAGTCTGTCTACGGTCGACGCACCTTTTAATCTCCTGTTTAACGTTCGGTGAGCGCTGCATCACCTTTATTTGATCTCGCACGAACGATGCTAATGAATGAAAGGAAGGCATCTCCGAGCTACGATGCTCCATTTCAAACGCACGCACGGTGTCGGAGTCTAATTTCTTTAATGCTATATGGAGAAACACCACGTCCATGAGGTCATTAAACTTCAAATTCTTAAGTGCAGCCACCGATGCCACAAATTTATCGAGAAACTGCTCTAAGCCGTTGATGTTCGCGGATGATATAGGTTTAAGATCGAATATCTGGTTCAAATATTCGGAAGCTAACATTCTCCTATCTTCATATTTATTTTTAAGCGTTTCAAATATTAATACGTAATTGTTTGCTGTAGGTGTAAAACCCGAGCAGATCGACTGTGCTCTGCCACTAAGTTTGCTAATTAAGTAATATAATTTTTCAGCGTCCGATAACGATGGGTTGTTGTGTATATTGTTTTGAAAACTACTGAAGAAGAAGGGCCACGTCTTAATATCACCATTGAATACCGGAATATCTATTGGCGGTAACCTAATTGAGTCACGAGGGCGTACCTGTATTTCCGGCTTTGCTTCGCTTTGAGATTGTAGGAGTTTTGCAGTTCTTTTTACGCGACACAACATATCTTCGAATGCCAGCAGCGGTTGGTAGTTCACTATGTATTTCGGGTCGGTTTGTAGTTCCGAATGATTAATTTGGTCTAATATTCTTTCGTAATCTGTCCGCAAATTATCTATCGTTTCGATTTCATTTAAAAGGCCTCCCGCACTGCCTCTATATGAATGTTCTTTATATAATCACTTATATTCTGCATACGCGAAAAAGAGTATGTCCCTCTTGGCATAAAGCGTTTTAATTTTGATTTCACTTCCACTAACTGCCATTTTAAATTATTATAATAAAGTTATATTAATCACAATTAATCTCACACGCATAAACGACGTAGGATGAATACTCGGCGTGCCGTATTACGTAATCAGATCGAGCGCCCGATGCAGTCAAGGCTACGCGTCGTTTGCTAAACCTAATAATTTTATAAAATTGTGGGGTAAGCGTATCAAACGGTTGCTATCACGCCGTTTCAATTATTTAATAAGCTTTAAATTTAACCAAATACGAGCGCTATTAAATGAATAATTCTGTTTGCGAGTAACAAATCAAAATTTTAATTTAAACGAACACTATTTAAGTCTATTCTATAAATTAGAGTGCGTTATCTAAACAATTAATTTAATAATTCGACCAGAAAATGGTTGGATAACCACTAAACACCAATCCAGATCCGGCTCGAAGGACCATAAAATGGTGGAGCCACGTGTTTAAGGCTGCCGAAAATCTAGTTCCCCGGTCAAACCTCAAACCTATTACGCGAGATATTAACTAAAGTGGACTGTATATGCGATTGCTTCTACGCTTACGTAAAGCGACTACTATAGTATGCGGTACAATGCACTCGCTCTTCCCTAAACTAAACTATTACTTGTCGAATCGATGAAAGGAATCCTGCTTGACTAGGAAAAAAACACAGATAGGAGCGGGTTAAACCATTAGCAAGCAGGTATAATTAAGGAATATTGACTCACCGGGGCTTCTTCTTCCTGTCGATCACTATAGCGGCGACTTCCGGAACACTCCGGAGAGAGGCGGTGCGCGACGATATCTCACACGAGGTGAGGCGGGTTCCTGGAGCTCGACTGCTTCCAGGCCAAAGCGGTTTCCACTAGTGAGGTGTTTCCAAACGAGCGCGCGGGAAGAGGAGGTTGTAGTTCAACGACGACTGCGGCGGGAGAAGAGGCTCGCGCATCGGTCGCGCGTGTCTTATATATCCTCGGCTCGGGTGATTACGCGATGTTCTAGAATCGTCTTCTTTCCCCTCCCACCCCACCACCCCGATGTGTCGATAGGAGGGTACGAATGATATTGTTTGGAAAGGAAATAATGATTCTACAAGTTCCTACCGTCAAAAATAAAAAACGCGAATGGTTTTCCGCGCAACCACAACTCTTGACCATGAATAATATAAAGATTTATGTTCTACGTCATATACATACACTCATAATTTATTTATTTTTATTATTTTTCTACTTGATATAAAAAATATATAAATAATTAATAAAGCGAATGTTTAGTACAGACAGTAGTTTAACATGTTAAGGAAAAATAAAATGTAACGCACGTTAAAATAGGAAAACCAACAAAAGGAAAACAAAATGTAAGAAAGCAACATCAACTCATGAGGTGATATTAATTATTTTTTCAATGGTAAAACAGATGCAGGCCAGGTGTTTATGAACAAAGTTAGGCTAGGTATGTGTTTAAGTAACGGACAATTTACGAGTACGAGGGCGGCACTGAAATTTTCGGGAATCAAGGAAGTAACACAACATTACTATTTAAAAATGTATTTATTGATTGAAGTATTCTCCGCGAATCATTTCCGTATATGGAACCAATCATTGAAGCAACCATTCCATTCGGAAGGTGGGGTCTCCAAAATGGCCGTTTTGTAGGCGTCCACAGCTTCTTCAGGTGATGAAAATCTCTGTCCACGCAATTTATTCTTTATTTTAGGGAAAGTATAGAAATCATTAAGGCTTAGGTCGGGGCTGTACGGTGGATGTTCTAATAATTCTGTGATTTCTTGCTCTAAAAACTCTTTTGTTCTGTGTGCGGTGTGAGAACTCGCATTGTCGTGATGGAGGATGATGCGGCGGTTGCAGTTCTCTTTATGGAGTTCGGAAACGACCTGTGGCAAACAAATGCTAGCATACCTATTCTGGATTAACCGTTCTTTGTCCCTCAAGAGGAATAGTCGTAACATAGCCGGTTTTGGAGAAATACGTGGCCACCATTTTTTTTGCAACACTCCGTGAACGAACAATTTTTGTTGGCTTTAACTCATTTTCGAACACCCAAACTCGTGACTGGTTTTTTGTTTCGGATTCGCACGCGTATATCCAGGATTCGTCACCTGATACGATGCTGTATACAGCATTTGAGGATCCTGCGTGGAATCTTTCGAGAGTTCTGACGCACCAAGTAACGCAAGCCGCTTTTTTGCTCTTCACAGAGCGAATGCGGTATCCATCAGGAAAACAACTTTTTTACACCTAATTGTTCATGCAATATTATTTGTATTTGACTCTTGCCAATGTCTAAAGTTGCCTGAATTTCGCGGTATGTCACATGTCGATCTTCCTCAATCAGCTTACGCACAGCATCAACGTTTTCTAGGGTGACTGCAGTTCTTGGACGACCTTGACGGGGACATCACTGAGCTTGACCACGTCCACGTTGAAATTCAGCAACCCAGCGATAAATTGTGGTTTTGGATGGGGCTTCATCACCAAATGCAGAAATCATCCGGTCAACACATTGTTTTTGTGTTAAACCACTTCGAAAGTCATAATAAATCATCGCTCTTGAATTTTCTCGAGTCAATTCCATTTTCTCAACGACTAAACAAGTTTGACAAAACCTTGTGACAAGACCGAGAATCTTTTTTTTTTTAAATAAATAAATGGTATTCGATTTTTAAAACCAAGGAGTTTTCAATTAAAAAGATTTTAATATGACAGGAACAGTGGAAATATTCCATTCCCGATACTTTTAGCGCAGCCTAGTATGTTATTTTTCTATAAAACACTACCCTCACACTAAGATTTTCTCATGTATTAATGAAGCAGTTTAAATACAACGTAAGCAAACATCACCCAGACCCGGAACAATTATTTTTAGACCATACAAATACTTGTTCGTGCGGGATCCAAGCCCTCTGCACTCAGCGTTACAACACGAGTCAAATCACTGACAGAGAATACATGCCATTGCGCCAGGGAGCCGTCAGTTTCGAAATTAATTCTTGTTATAAGAATAAAATTATTTAATAAAATATAAACGTTTATATATGGTGGAGCCATGCTGCAGTTATATTAGTAGCATAGTTGTAGCACGAATGGGTCGGCTCGACCGGGGAAGGACCACGCTCTCACAGAATACCAGCGTCAAATAGTACGAGTAGCTTAATGCTGCTGTGTTTCTTACGGTGAGTGTAGAGAACCGGAGACCACTTTTACTGGAAACGAGGTATTCCAACTTAGTCCTCACGGGTGACAACGCATCTACATTTTGATTCGTAATCGAGAATAGATGTAGATGTCTATGGGCCACAGCAACCATTTCTCCTCAGGTAGACTGTGTGCTCGTTTGTCACTCTATCCTATAAAAAAAACTATCTTTGGAAGTAAAGCATTAAAAACCAGATGGTTTTGATTATCTTTAAGACGCTCCATGAGTTGATGTCATTCACATGTCCTGTAACTGTAAATGTAACTGTCCACTGTGAATAGAATAATAAATAATAATAAAAAAAAAACATTTATTCATTACCACCAATATAGTTACAGTGAGCAGTATACACAGAAATAACCAAAATTACATAGTGTAGTAATGAATGGGCTCTAGCTCAGCATAAATGTTGCAGTTGCCTGCAACGCTGTTATTCTGCCAGCGCCCTACAAATGAAGAGTACAGTACGCGCGCATCCCTGCTTATATTACATATAATCACAACTGTTCATATTAGAGTAAATCTCGTGGTTTCCCAACTATTAGCGAGTAATGACGTATTTGCTTGTTTTGGAAATCTAACTATACATCAAAATAATTTCAATATACTGATCACTTTTAAATCAAATAAAGTGGCATTTGTTGCATAAGGAGGAGTATGCAAGTGAATTTAGAGAGCTAGTTGTAAACAAGATGATAGAGATGGCTGATATGGAAAGAATGAGTGTGAATGAGTGCTGGAAGGAAATGGCGAAGTGTGGCAAGGAAGGTGTTAGGAGAAACAAAAGGGAAGCGTATGATAGATAAGGATGGGTGGTGGTGGAGTGAAAGTATTAGAGAAGTTTTGAGAGAAAAGAAAAATGCCTTTAAAGAATGGCAGAGCGTAGAAGACCAGAATGATTCCATAAAAGAAAGTAAGAGAGGGGCGTATAAAGAATGTAAGAAGAGAGCAAAGAAGGAAGTTGCTATTTGTAGGGCAGAGGCGCAAGATAAATTATATCGGTCCCTTGAAAGCCCCGAAGGTCAAAAACGACTTTTTCAAATTGCAAAAGCGAGAGAAAGGAATGGAAGAGATGTTTCACATGTAAAATGTATAAAAGATGATTCTGGAAGGATTTTGACTGACGATGAAAGTATAAAGAAGCGATGGAAGGAGTATTTTGAGAAATTGATGAATGAGGAGAATGAATGGAATGGTATGCTTGAAAACCCACCAGTGAATATGGGCTTAGTGAGAGAAATTAGTGTGGAAGAAGTAAAAATGGCTGTTAGGAATATGAAGAATGGGAAGGCGGTCGGCCCAGATGGAATACCAGTAGAAGTGTGGAAGTTGCTGAGTGCGGATGGATGGAAGTGGTTGAGTTTATTTTTCGGTAAATTGTTGCAGGAAGAACAAATACCTGAGGAATGGTGCAGTAGTATACTGGTCCCCATTTTTAAAAACAAAGGAGACGTTCAAAACTGCGGCAGTTACCGGGGAATAAAACTCATGTCACATACGATGAAAGTCTGGGAAAGAATAATAGAGAAAAGAATGAGAGAAGAGTGTGAGATAACACAAAACCAGTTCGGATTCATGCCCGGTCGAGGTACGACAGATGCCATTTTCGCATTACGCCAATTGTGCGAAAAGTACAAGCGCGTGCATAAAAATCTGCACATGGTTTTTGTCGACCTTGAAAAAGGCGTACGATCGGGTTCCCCGTGAGGTTTTGTGGTGGGCGTTAAAGATAAAAGGTATGCCTGGGAAGTATGTGAGGTTAGTCCGTGCTATGTACAGAGCATCCCGTACATGTGTACGATCTGCCGCGGGAACTACGGGCAGTATCGATGTGGCGGTAGGGCTGCACCAAGGGTCGGCATTGAGCCCTTACCTCTTCCTACTGATTATGGACGCTTTGACGTCGGACCTGCAGGATGAGGCACCCTGGTGCATGCTCTTTGCCGATGACATCGTGCTTGTCGGGGAAGAAGGCATCGAGGTACAGAGCAGACTGACGGGGTGGCAACAGAGGCTGGAAAGTGTTGGCTTGAAGATCAGCAGATCCAAAACCGAATATCTGTGCTGTGATTTCGGCGGTCTTTCCAGTCCTGTACCCATGTCGTTGGATGGCGCTATACTGCCTACCTGCTCAGAATTCAAGTACCTCGGTTCCCTCATTCAAGGCGACGGCGGAATAGATAGAGCTGTGCAGCATAGGATTAACGCAGGGTGGATGAAATGGCGACAGGTTACAGCCACAACGTGCGATCCCCGAATGCCAATAAGGCTGAAGGGGAAAATTTACAAATCGATCATCCGACCTGTCGTCATGTATGGAAGTGAATGCTGGGCCGTCAAGAAGAAGGATGAAAATAGACTGCATGCGAATGAAATGAGAATGTTACGATGGATGTGTGGTGTGACAAGGATGGATAAGATAAGGAATGAGTATATAAGAGGAAGCCTGAAAGTAGCGCCAGTGGTAGAAAAGGTGAGAGGAAGCAGATTGGCATGGTTTGGGCATGTGATGCGGAGGGATGAAAGTCATGTCACAAAACGAGTGTTGAATATGAATGTGGAGGGACACACGGGCAGAGGAAGGCCGAATAAAAGATGGATCGATTGTGTGAAGAGTGATATGAGAATGAAAGGAGTAAGTATGGAAATGACGGCTGATAGAGAGGAATGGAACGAGAAGATTTACTGCGCCGACCCCAGATAATGGGAAATGGTCTAGAGAATGATGATGACTGATCACTTTTAAAAAAACTATTTAACCGTGTGATGGCGGCGTAAAAACATCCACTGCTCTATTTTGGTCGTAAGCGACGACACAGGGAAACCAACCAGGAGTTGGCAGCAGTGAATTCCCACTAACTTTCCGGTTGGCTGGTAGAAAATGCCATATGGCATTAAGTCCAGCGTTTGTACCTTTAGTACATACATTTAGTACGTACATAAAGTGTAAATAAATAAATAAATAAAATTCCGAATAACAACAAGAAACAAGCGGTTGCCTCCCGCCTGGCAAACTTGGCAGCTATGGCAAATATCCACCTTTTAACGTAACGTGAGAGGAAGCTTACGTTCAGCGATAGATTCATAAGCTGTGATAGATGGATTTTTTATGATTAGAATCCAAACAGTTTAGGCAAATGATGGAAACTGCAATTTACGTAGTGAAAAATGGGTGTACCACATTTTGGGTTCGTTTCTCTTTCAATAAATAACTACTAAGATTAATAATTACAGTATTGGAACGGTTCTATTTGAACAAAGTTGAAAACTGAGATCCCTAATGCATGAAATTAGGCTGCTGTAGATAAGTGCCGTGCAGTTCCTTTGTAAGAATATCCACAATATAAATATCATCCCGTGGGTGTCGTAAGAGGCGACAGAGGGAAATAAATCAGGAGATGGGCGGCAGTCTTCCTGATAACGACTGAAAATAAAACGTGGGTAAGACCTTTGTTCGGCATTGGACTTTAATAGGCTATAACAGTGATGGTAACAATTGTACAATCATATTCTTGCAAATAAAAAATATTCTTATCATAAATTAAATTTAAAAAAGTGAAAACTGATTTATTACTGTACTATATACTGAAATTTTCAGAAGTGGTAGATCCACACTGCGGCCATATGAATACTTCTTCCATCTTAGTCCTCACGGGTGACAACGCATCGGCATTTTGATTCGTAATCGAGGATAGATGTAGATGTCTGTGGGCCACAGCAACCACTTACCATCAGGTGGACTGTGAACTAATAATATATAATCATCAATACTAACTTTTTAAAGAATTATTCGCCAATATGTCGTGCAGATGTCTTTGCAAAGAAGTGTTTGATGATTTTCTTATGGATCCCATCATCTAACCTTGACTAGATTCATATGATTTCATTATGGTTTTTAATGTAAAAATAACACCTTACTTCTATATACAGATGAAAGTGTATACGATACTTTTTTAGAAAAAAAAAACTAAAAAAAATTCTGTCTGTTTGTTCCGGCTAATCTGCGAAATGGCTTAATCGATTTCGACTTTAACTATCAGGTATCTGATTATATATGGATTAACTAAGGCTATTTTTAGTTTAGTAAAATAAATAGGATTCCGCGGAAATTATTGAATTATAAAAATGACAAACTTAAATCATTAAATAAAAGTCTATAGAGACGCTGGAAACTGGGGGAGAAGAAAAGTTTTGACAGGCTGTGAATAAATAACTTAATGAATAAATAACCGACAGATTTTAGGTTACTTATATGCTATTTAATAACTTTTACATTTAAGCTACGTTGCTGCTGGAGGTCAACGCTCTTCATTTACAATCTAACAGGTACTAATTCACCGTCATATAATTTTGTTAAGTAACAGAATTTGTCTCTATCTTCTTCATCAGCTCTGTAACAATCTACTATATACTATACAATTTACTATCTTGCCTCGTTGGTCTAGCGGTTGTAGTAGTGCGACTGCTGATCATGAGGTCCTGGGGCAATCCCGGGTCGGGCCAAAAAAATCAATTATTGACTTTTTCTGTCAAGGAAATTAATAGTAGCCGCCCGGAGGCAAGAAGTTGGCGGTGTCTCACCCCCGTGCCTCGGAAAGCAGGTAAAGCCGTTGGTCCTGCGCCTGATCTTTCTCCGGTCGTGTCGGTTTACCGTTCCATCGTATTATGAGAGTTAGGGAATATAGAGTGCACCTGTGCTTGCGCATACACTTGGGCACTATAATCCTGTCCTGCGCCGTTGGCTAGCCTCCGTTGAGGCAGGCCGCCGTGGCCGAAATTCGGTCTGAAGGACATTATAACAATCTACAGCTGAGCATTCGCATCTCCCGCGGCAAGAAGCTTACCGTCTAGTGGTGGTGTTAGAATATTCACTACTCCATATCTTTCCGTGGGTGTCGTAAGAGGCGACAGAGGGAAACAAATCGGGAGATGGGCAACAGAGTCTTCCTGATAACAACAAAACCTGCGGTTGCCAACCCGCTTGCCAAGCGTGGCAACCATAGCACATAGACTGACCCATAGGCTGACCCATAGGCTGGGGGGTCAATCTATGGGGAAGGCTGTAACCGTAGACAGAGAAACCTATAGACAAATGATTAGCGTGGCCTCGAGTGAGAAAGGACGATAACGTAGTTTTAGGTTATACAATAATCTTTATGACTTTTAAATATATTTAGATAAAAAATTTAATTGTTCTAGGAACTGAACTGAACAAGATTCACCGATCCTAAGCTCATAAAACACTTTTTTCTCACTTAAACCAACTTGTAAACTCCTTAGATCGCTACGAAATGACAAAGTTGTTTAGCAAAGTGTAGTTTGCTAAACAAATAAAAACCGGCACGGAGAAAGGGACAAACAATCACACCGCTCTGTCTCATTTCTATGCAAGACGTAATAAATCTTTTTTTTTTCGTGTGCGAATGCGAAAGAAGGCATCAATTTGTCTGTAGGTTTCTCTGTCTACAGCTGTAACAGAACTACAAGAAGAGTTTGGCATAATCGTCACACTTAGCTAAGAGCCGTGGTAGCTCAGATGGTTAACGCTCGCTGTAAATATAATAGAACGCGAGTAACCCGTGTTCGATCCCCGCCGGCACCAACGAAATTTTTCATTGTAATTTTAAGTGCTGGTTTACCACGTGCTCCGCGGTGAAGGAAAACATCGTGAGGAAACCTGCATGCCTGAGGAATAAAAAAAAATTTCGAAGACATATGAAGTTCGCCAACACGCATTGGGGCAGCGCGGCGGACACTTCCTTGCCCTTAAACCCTCTCATAAATGATGGGAAGCCTGTATCCGGCTGTGGGACGTAAGTATATAGACTGTAACTTTACTTTACTTTTTCACACTTGGCTGGCAAATTACCACATGTATTTTTTATAGGTGGGTGGCACACTAGTATACTAAGTGCTAGGACTGATCGTTGTCCGTCCATTCCGTCTAGGTGGGTACTCTCCACTTAACTAGGCACATACGAGTATATCTGTCACCAAAAAGCAGTGAGTGCACTGATGTATTCCAGATTAACGGGCATATGAAGACTGTCTTATTATAGGCTTTATGTATTCAGTCTTGGTCATCGGAGCTGGCAGTGCATCTGTGGGTTATTTTGTTTAAAGTTCGTTGCTATTAGCCAGGCACCATCAGGTGGACTATAGTTCGTTTCAAACTACATTTTTTTTTAAAAAAGCACACAGACAATACCAGACATCTCACGCTTTGCTTGGCAACAAGATCTTCCTGACTTCCTTTACTTGACTCTTGTAACACCTACGGGATAAGATGGACAAACAATACGCTAACGATAACGAAGATTATAAATTTGGCGTTCAAACATTATAATTCATGGAAATTTTCAGATACCATGCAACGCAACTAAGAACCGGACTAAGAAACAGATCACGACGTAGTGCAGAACTAAAGTAAGTCGCAAAGCAGATGTTTCAAAATGGGCCAGGTCTATGCACACTACCTCAAAAAAAATTAAAAAAATCTGTAAAATTTGTAAAAAATACAGATAATTCATTTAAATGTATCCTGTCGTGGTGAACAATTAATGTTTATAAAATATTTTTATCGACTTTCAACACGGCGTCTCACTCTCACCGATTTAGTTACTCTGTGTTTATAGACAATGACAGTAAACCATAAAGGGAATGATCATAGTAAGAGAACTGTCAGTTGTCACAACAATGTTAAAGATACGTGAAACATGAAGGTTAGAGAACAGGAGAACGATCGCCGTAGAAAATAGTGTCCCAGAAATATGGACACCATCAGTGAGGCGCTGCGATCACTAAGTGCAGTCAATAAAAGTCATTTTCAGTCTATTTTTCCGATCAGATGCTCAACCACTTGCACATATAAAATATTTCTCAATTTTTTAATGTTTCTTTTTGTCAAAAACTACAAAATTACGGAGCATGAAAATTTTCTCATTATAAATGAAATGAAAATTTGTACATTATTCAACTAACTTCACCTACTTGTACTCATAAACAGCTGACTTCGCAGTCACTACTCACCGACGTCAGCGCCGCTATAAATTCTATAATTTTCAAGGACAGGCGGGCTATGCTTTAGTACGTAGCGATCGTTCTCCTGTTCTCTAACCTTCATGACTTGAAATAAACATGTCAAACATCATTTATCAATAAAAATAACAGCTTACCGCAATGGCGGGTTTTTATTGTGCTGCAATGACAAGTGTAATTTTCTGTGCTTTACCAGCAAACAAAGCCATTATAAAATATTTGGACACTTAAGAACCGTTTCAAATATGTTTCCCTATTTTTGAGTATAGTGTACATGAACCTAATAATTTCTTATATTTACGTGAACACTACACATTGAAATAATATTCAACTATAAATACCCGACGTTTCGAACGCTTTACAGCACCCATGGTCAAGTGTAACGTCCCTCTGCAAGATGCAGGAGTGTACATGCTTGATTGTGAATGTGGTCTCTATTACATAGGACAATCTAAAAGATCAATTAAAACCCGCGTTAAAGAACATATAGCTGATGTGAAGAATCGACGCTTCGGGAAGTCTGCAGTCTGCGAACACGTACAGGATCGCCCCCGTTACTACATCAGATTTGATAGACCACAAATTCTCGCTAAAGAACACCGATCCCTTCCAAAATGATTCACGGACCTATTGAAATCAAAAAACATCCTAATTTCAATAGAGAAGATGGCTGGGTGCTACCATCTGCTTGGCATCCTATAATAAATAAAATTAAATCCCAACCCAATCATACAACTGCAAGACTTCGAGATACCATAAGTTCATACTGTGTAGATCGGAACAAAAGTTAAATTTTAATCTATGGTAACCCGCTGTTAACTATGACATCTGGACGATGGACGTTGAACATTTCAGTCCCTCCCGTGACCATGGGTGCTGTAAAGCACTCGAAACGTCTGGTATTTATAGTTAAATATACGCGATAAAATCCGTAAAAACTAGTATTATTTCAACGTACATGAACATGTCCCAGGCTCCATACATTTTGGAACATCTCATTTTTAAACCATGTTAACTCGTCACTCTTTATTGGACCGTATAAGTGTACTGCTTGACATCCTCTCCCGTTTAAGGATCATCATCATCATACAGCCCTTCACAAGTCCACTGCTGAAGATTGGTCTCCCCCAAGGAATGCCACAAAGCACGGTTCTGAGCCACCTGTATCATTCGACTTCTTGCCATTCCATCTAGTTGAGGGCCGCAATATGCTTCACATACCGGTACGAGGCTGCCATTTGAGTACTTTTCTTCCCCATCAGTTGTTGGTTCTTCGAGTTATATGACCGGCCCATTGTCACCTCCGCTTGCTAATCAATTTTTGATTTGCCTTAATTATTACGCTTAACAGAAAGATTGACGATGGTCATGATGGCAGACAATCACGTGCACCTCGAAAGGCATAGCAATGAACTGGAGAGGGGACAGGAAAAACGTATGCAATTAGTTTAATTAAAATTTTCGTATTTTTAAAAATACTAAAAAAAGGGCTCTAAATAATAGATTTTAGAAAAAAGAAAAAAAAAACTCGGACCGAAGACAAGACGCGAACCTAGGCATTAAGATTTCGCGACCGCTCGATATCCACTTGAGCTATTACGATCATTAACACAGTGTCAAAATTTACCTTCTTATATTGCAGCAGTTTTCGACTGCCTGAAAACACGGATAAAAAGACATTTTCTAAAAATAAATCCTAGCTAGATCGATTTATTGCCCCCGAAATTCCCCGGACACTAAATTTTATGAAAATCGTTGGAGCCGTTGCCAAGATTCCGATTAATATATATATATATATATATATATATATATATATATATATATATATATATATATATATATATACAAGAATTGTTCGTTTAAAAGTATAGGATTTGAGCCGCCTCCACGCGCTAATTCATACTTTGACACTTACGTGTGTGTTTTACACTTACGTTTGGAATTTTTAACGACTGTATTTCATGGGTTCGGTAACCTAAGTTACTACTTATAATATCAGCTATCTGCCAGTAAAAAGCCCGACAGAGTCGGTCTAGCCATTTAAAAGATTTGCCGGCACAAACAGAAAGAAAAATTTAAAGAATTTTTTTTGTTATTATTACCGTATAAACTTTTATATGCATTTAATAGAAAGATGTTACTTTTACACGACAAACAGAAAATTTAATTTATTTGTATAGATAAAAATAGTCTAAATATAAGTTAAAACCAATAAGTACATATTTACGTGGTAGTCACGATAAGATACAGTTGTAACATAACTGAGTCAACTCGAGCGGACTATGACCACGCCCTCGCAGTATATCAGCCTGATAAAGAAGGTTAACGCTGCTGTGCTTCGTATGGTGAGTGTGTAGAACCGGAGACCCTTTTATTGGAAATGAGGTATTCCATCTTATCCCTCTGTCTTGCTTCTGTAATTTGTTTCGTCCTGCCCTGTGTCATGCTGTACTATGTAGGTACCTACGATAGGATTTTAAATCCAAAGAAGAGACAATTTGTTTTTATTGTCTTATGAAATTTTATCTGTGACTACTTATTTTGTTTATTGCTACACACAGATTTTTAGTTTAAGTAATTTGCAAGGAGACTCTCCAAAATATGATATTTATAAAATTCAATAATGATATTCTTTCAGGTGTGTTTTGCCGCCACAACCTGCGAACGGAGAGTACAAAGTGACAAAAGGGAGTGTCGTCAACGGGAAATCGGCGCTCGTCAACCTTCTATACTCTTGCAATCCAACATTCGCGCTGGTTGGTGGTCCCAGCGCCTTTTGCTGGAATGGAGAATGGAATTATGTAGATCGACCCCGTTGTGTTCGTAAGTAAAATTTTCTTGTACCTTCTCCTTAGAGCCGTGGTAGCTCAGATGGTTAACACTCGCTGCAAATATAACAGAACGCGAGTAACCCGGGTTCGATCCCCGCCGGCACCAATGAAATTGTTGATTGCAATTTTAAATGCTTGTTTACACCATGTGCTCGGCGGTGAAGGATAACATCGTGAGGAAACCTGCATGTCTGAGGAATAAGAAAAAAAATATTTCGAAGACATGTGAAGTTCGCCAACACGCATTGGGGCAAGGCGGCGGACACTTCCTTGCCCTAAAACTCTTTCAGAAATGAGGGGAGGCCTGTGCCCAGCAGTGGGACGTATATAGGCTGTAACTTTACTTTACTTTACTTTACCTTCTCCTTAGAATCTCTGATGCCAATTCCGGAGTTGACGTCTTCAATTTCTATTAGTATTAGGTTATAGGCAAAGCTCAATTTTAGAGGGCTTTTATTTTTTATCATTGGTGCGTCTGTTAGTGATCGCGTAGCTTCTTAATGTCTTGGCCGATTGAAATCCTGTTCACAAAATTCATTTGTATTCTATGACAGCATCTATCTATGTTCATAGGATAACTCACAATAACCATTTTTGTATAAAAAAACTCGCACAACAAAATTATTATGGTGACGGTCAACGCTGCGGTAGAGATGTTATCGGCGCGTGTGGGGCTATTGTATGCGCAGGTGGAGACAATGGACAAATATTACAAAGTACACATTTAAATAAAACTAGTTTTTACGGATTTTATTGCTTTATATCTTTATTGCAAACTCCTTAACACAATTTATATTATAAATTCTGTTAAGGAGTTTGAGAAAATCTAGCTGAGAAGATCTTTTTCTGTTTCACTGGATATAGAGCTGTGAATGAGATTGTTACTCCTCATCGCTCTGTTTAATTTTTTTTATGGGATAGGGTGACAAACGAGCACACAGTCCACCTGATGGTAAGTGGTTGCTGCGGCCCATAGACATCTACATCCATACTCGATTACAAATCAAAATGCAGATGCGTTGTCACCCGTGAGGACTAAGATGGAATGCCTCGTTTCCAGTAAAAAGGGTCTCCGGTTCTCTACACTCACCATACGAAACACAGCAGCATTAAGCTGCTATTTTACGCTGGTCTGTGAGAGCGTGGTCGTTCCCCGGTCGAGCCGACCCATTCGGGGCTACAACTATATTACTAATATAACTGAAGCATGGCTCTACCACGTATAAATATTCCCGACGTTTCGAGCACTTTAGAGCGCCCATGGTCACGGGGGGAGGGGACTGAGATGTTCGACGTCCCAATGTCATAGTTAACCACGGCTACCTCAAGATTATTTAGATATTTTCGCTCGAAAAATCAAGATTAGATAATTTTTGCTCGAAAAATCAAGAATATAAAGTAAGTTAATACGCGATAAAATCCGTAAAAACTGGTTTTATTTAAAAATATGAGAAAGAATACGAGGTGATCAAAAATGTATAAATCCGTTGATACCGTATTAGATACAGAACGGTGTACTTTATCCACAGGAATTCCTTAATACCCATAACCCTTCAGGACTTCCCCCATATAGTCTAAAAGTTAAATTCGGTGTTGATTAAAACTACTTTTACGGATTTTATCGCGTTTTATTTATTTTATTTTTAATACCCGACGTTTCCAGCACCCATGGTCACGGGGGACTGAGGTGACTGACATCCCGATGTAAAAGTTAACACGGAATACCTTCAGCTTTAGGTCGGACCAAAGACAATAATTAAAAAAGCTGAAGGTACTCCGTGTTAACTTTGACATCGGGACGTCAGTCACCTCAGTCCCCCGTGACCACTGACCTCTATATATACAAGTACACTGGACTGGCTATACACCGTGACATGATGAAGCGATTTGATTTCCGCCATTTTGGCGCTGACAGCAGAAGTGCACGTCCACGGAACTAATAATAGGGATGAGAGAGTGTACCAAATTATATCGATAAAAATTCTACCTATTACCTTCTACCTTTATCTAAATAAATAGAATGGACTCTATGGATAGATAGACTCTACCCGTAACGTCCATTTTAGTTATGTATCATACTAATATAATACCATTATCATTCATCAACATTAAAACCCTTCACAAGTCCACTGCTGAACATAGGCCTCCCCCAAGGAATGCCACAAAGCACGGTCCTGAGCTACCTGCATCCATCAACTTCCTGCATGTCTTACCAGGTTTGGACTCCATCTAGTGGGGGAACGTCCTACACTTCACCTGCCGGTACGAGGCTGCCACTCGAGAACCTTTTTTCCCCATCGGTATTCGGTTCTTCGAGCTATATGGCCGGTCAATTGCCACTTCAGCTTACTAATCCATTGGTAAATGTCGGCCACTCTGGTTCTGCTGCAGATATCCTCATTCCTAAGTTTGAACCCCTGAGCATAGCCCTCTTCATAGCTCGCTGAGCGACTTCAAGCTTTCTCATACGGCCAGCAGGGAAAGACCTCGTCTCAGATCCATAGGTCATCACTGGCAACACGGACTTGTTGTACAATCTAGTTTTGTGGTATTTCTGACGAGAAGATGTGTTGTAATCTCCCGAACGCTGCCCAGCCGAGTTAAATCCGTTGATTGACCTGTTGATCGAGGTCGAACTTACCTAGTCGGACTATTTGTCCCGAGTAAAAATACTCGTCAACAACTTCAGCTAAGTGCTCCCAAAAAGCCAAAAACCACCGGCATAGGTGTGACATGGACATTACACATGACTTTTGTTTTGTTCATGTTCATCTTAAGACCTATCCATTGGGAGACACTATTGAGGTCATTGAACATAGTGTGTAGGTCCTCCAGCGATTCTACCATAAGGACTATATTGTTGACAAACCGAAGGTGAGTGACGTACACGCCATTGACGTTAACACCGTATCCTTTTCAGTCCAGTAGCTTGAAGACGTCTTCCAATGCAGCGCTAAAGTATTTCGGGGATATTACGTCACCCTGTCTTAAACATCTCTACAGTTGAATTAGTTTTGTACTCTACTCGGATAGCCATCGTAGCCCTTAGAGCATTCAACTAAAAATTATTAAGATTAAACTATCTACACAAAATAAAAAAAAACATAGTTTCTAAAATAATTTGTAGTCAACCGTTCATTTAGTTCTAGTTAATACTAGAACTAAATGAACGGTTGAATTATAATTAAAGAAAATCAAATCAGCTGCTATAATAATGCTTATTCTAAATTATCATTCCTAATTATGCAATATAACTGTTTAACATTTTTAGCGATATTTCCACAATTATTTCCTCTGCGGCAGCAATGCGCCGGGTACGAGCTAGCAAGATAATATTAAAAAAATATATCAGTTATTTACAACGTTTTTCGAAATTAAAATTACAATATTAAAAAAATAACTGAAATTATCATACAGTCCTACTTTCCGTGGTATCGTCCCAAGAATGCTGGCTACGTGTCCTCTCTGAATGGCTATACTTAGCCTTCAAGCGAGGAAGCAACAAACTAAACAACTTCTTATTACCAGCAGCGATGATCAGTCGCAGATACAGTTTTTTAGGAACTACACCGCACGTGCACCCTACGGACCAATATTCTCTACAGCAACTAGCACAAATGTGTACTCATACTATTACATGCCTGCAATTGAGAAAGAATTAAATCTCTATATCGCACTTACTAAAACCCCATGGTGTTCTACCTCCACCGCAAATTGGCAGGGCCACGGAAACGCTTTCAAGCACATCCGCGGCCCCTCTGGCGCCAGCCACTCAATGGCAGACCGTCCTTAGTTGCTGACTTCTTCTCCCCGCTTTCATTCTCAGATAAGGCGCACCAGAAACACAAGCCACACTGCCCTTCGCGGCCTCTAACTCCACCTGCACTACGGACTCCCCGAGCCCGATATATGAATGGAGCCAGGGAAAAACGAGCACTTAGAAGCATCAAGGTGTGCGGCCTCACCAAAGTTATGAAAGATAGTCGAGTAGCGCATCGCCAATCGCCATACTAACACTCCTCCTCCCTTACTACTCCGCCTCAACTACAGCGGTACAGGAAGAGGAATCTCCTCTAGCTGCAGCCCACTAACTCACATCCAACGTGGCTCGACATCATCAGGCGACCTTTCGACACTTGGCTATGGCCTTTGAGTTTGGTGGTAAATTAAAGAAGAAGAAATAAAAAAAAACATTTTAAATAATAATCTAATACTTTTATACTTACTGGTACTGGTACTACCAGTAAATATTGTCGGTATACTGCACTGTTTCAAAGTGGTGCAGTTCTCATGTCTAATAAAACAGTCGTCTGTGAAATGTTTGTAACAAATATGATCATTTTGTTTCGGACGCTAATTCACAATATTTATGCTTTTAAGCCATAATTTTAGTCTAGGTTCAGTTGGAAACCTGTTAATTAATAAACATTTGATAATCATCTATTGTTGGCGACTTTCTTTGTTAACAGATATTGGTAGGAAAGAGCATCGATAAGTATTGTAGACAAGGAACTCGACAACCCTATTGAATTTTATTGTTTATCAAAACTCAGTAATATACACCCAAACATGTTAGTATAAATGAAATTAAGATTAGTAACAAATTTCTAAGTACTTATATTATCAAATAGTTTTAATTTGTTTAATATTTGCTGCAAATTCACTTACTTGTGAAATGTTATACCACTTCCCTTTTGGTAACGAGTTTTACAGATTACGCACACTCTCATTATTAATAAAAATAATTCTTATTATGTAACTAATATTATACACAATCAAACAACATAAAATACTTTAGTTTTTTAGTTTAAAAGTTCAAAATACAGACTTATCAAACAAGACTATAAATAAGACAACAGACTTTGACATATTACGTCAATTTTATTTTTCAAGACATCCTTTAGCGGCGCTTCAAATTGGCACAGTCATTTTGTATGGTGTAGCCAGTCCAGCGTACTTGTATATATAGAGGTCAGTGCCCGTGACCATGGGTGCTGGTTTCTGTATATATTACTCTACTCTATTAAAGCACCCGAAAAGTCGGGTATTAAAAATAAAATAAATAAAACGCGATAAAATCCGTAAAAGTAGTTTTAATCAATGTATAGTGTTTGCGTAAATGTAAGAAATCATTAAATTCGGTGTTCCAATTATTTTATTGTGGAACCTAAACCCGCCTAATCTGTGTCACTTTGTCTTTTATTTAGAAACGTTACGTGGAAGCAGTTTACAAACATAAATTGCATAAGGAGTAACATTCAAACCGGTAGCAATTGTTTGTATGGCCTGCAAATACCTGACCCATGCGGGATTCGAACCCTCGATCTTCAGCGCCTCAACTCAATTATAAGCTACATTTTTACAGGACCAGCGGTAGGTCAGTTGGTACATATTTCTCGAAATCTTATGATCTCTACAGATTTATCTTTCCAATCTTAATGATAACAAGTTTTAATAAACATTTCTTTCACCATCACCATCAACAAATCCATGTAAATATATATTTGACGTTAAGGGAAGATTACTTCACTCAGGTATAATAATATTAGGTCAAGAAATGCGGAGTATCTGCCCCGGCTTCGCACGAGCGATATCTTGGATTCTACAACGGCGCCATCTACCGGGTCCAACTACGCTTATAACCTTTACGGAAGTGCAAGCAATATGTTGACAAAGTTTTACCACTATAACTGCGCTCTGCCCCGGCTTCGCACGAGCGATATCTGGATTCTACAACGGCGCCACCTACCAGGTCCAACTACGCCTATAAACTTTACGGAAGTGCAAGCAATATGTTGACAAAGTTTTACCGCAATCTGCTTAATGGTATGACAGCGCATAAAATTGGAACAAACAAAAATTAATTTTTATATTATGATAGCCGCTCTCTATTTCGAAGGAAGCGTCGAACTTTGCTCATGAAATTTGACATTAGGCCCACTTTACACTTTGAGAAGTGACAAGTGCGAGTGGCAAGTGAGAAGTGACAAGTGCGTGTTTTATTCCCACCTATCATTTGTCATTGCCTGTATACACGCACGAAGCACTTGCCACGTGTCAGTTGCACTTGTCACCTGCACTTGTCACTTCTCAAAATGTAAATCGGGCTTTATATACTAGGCGTGGCCGGCCTCATTATAATTTGATTTACAATCGATCCGAGTGGCCTAGCGTAATTTTGTTTATGATTTGTGTAGACGATAAGATAAAGAACAACGTAGCGTTTGTTATTTTAACAAAGGTTCTGTAACATCATATAACAATTTATATGAGACTGAAGTCAAGGCCAAACGTACTTTGGCGGTTTCTGACGAACAACGTAAAATTGTGAAAAAAATTACGCAGAAATAGAATATAGCTAGAATAGTTATTTGTACTATTAAACAAGAAACAATAATAATTATGGTAGAAAATCTTCATAAAAAAAATAAAAGAATATACTCGCCGTTGTACAATTTAGCCACTAAAAATGGCAACTTCAAATTTCACTCCATAATCGTACAAAAAGTTTGTTGTAATGAAGTTGCAAACTTGCGTCCTGATATTATACATATAATCTTCTAAACTATCGTTTAAAAACGTTTTGATAGGACTTTACGGTCTTTAAAATAGAGTTAAGCGTCGTTTAATAAAAAGTAAGTTTCGAAAACGATTGTTGCCAAGTTCGGGTTTTCGGGTATTGGAAACGATCATTGCCAGAAGCAAGCGTGCGGTTATATTTAAAATCAAGATATATCTAATATCTAGCAACAACTAGATATTCGTACAGGGCGGGCGAAGCCGGGGTGGGCCGGTAGTTAAGTAATAAAATCTTGTCGGAGTTTTTCAAAGGAAACTTTATTTTCATTTTTCAGAGACGTGCAATTTAATAAAACACCGCAGTATGCAGTACAACTGCATCATAAGCGGTTCCGATGCAACCAGACCCTGCAATAACAACGAAGTGGAGGGCACGGTGATACAGCCAGCTTGCAAGAAACCGCACTACTACACCCCAGTGGAACTGCCATATATGGTCTGCCGACAAGGGAACTGGAATGTCTTGCCAACTTGCATTCCAGGTAAGTGTCTGGTGTTGGATGCCCGAAAGAATCAAGTACCTGAAATCATATCGTGAGGGAAACTGAATCAGGAGATAGGCAGTTCCATCTTAGTCCTCAGGGGTGCCAACGCATCTGCATTTTCATTCTTAATCCAAGATAGATGTCTATGGGCCACAGCATCCACTTACCATCAGATGGACTGTGTGCTCGTTTGTCACCCTTATTCAGAAAAAAAACGAGTGTGGTTATGAGCTGACACGACTAAAGTAAAACGATAATATATATATATATATATATATATATATATATATATATATATATATATATATATATATATATATATATATATATATATACAATATGTAGCGTAATTAACGCACACCCTCAGACACCCCAACTAGTATATTATGTTATAATCATAATACATACACTGAACTTTTAGTTAAACATTTTTATGCACTGATTATTTATCAAATTAGTTATACTAATTCCGGAAGAATGTTGCGGTCAAAGTACAAATACACGAACGCAAAGACTTCAACGTGCTTGAAATAAAGTTCATTTTTCTTTATTTTTATTGAATGACAGAATTAGTAATAATACAAATAAAACTGCACTCTTAAAAGTCTTATTGCCTTAAGTTACGGTCCATTTCAGTTTGTTTTGACTGTACAGATTTAGTGTGACTGTAATTTACGTGGTTTTAATTAATTTTGGGATAAAAAATTACCTATATTAAAAATGATAGGAATCGATTCAGTAAACGATTCTGAACAAACTACTTTCTCAAAGTGCGTTAATTATGTTACATGTTGTATATATACATATATTAATTTTCTACAAATATTTAAATTTATTTTGCGAATTCCTTCCATGATTTTTCACCCGAAAACTCACAAAACATGCACTTTAAAAAGTATATACAATTTTGTTTACTTTAAACGTAGAACATTTAATGTATTGAACAAAATATTAATTCATAAATTTCTTCAAAATGAAATAAAACTACGAAAAATAACTGCCTATGAGAGAAAGAGAGAAAGTAAATGCGCGCGCACTGCTCTATCTTGCTTATGTCCGCCACTCAACTCTCGTTCGCCTCGCCCGATCACACTTTTCGTAACGCTTTCGTCACGCGATCGCCAGCTTACTCCCCAAGTAAAAAGTAAAAAGTCAAGCGTGCGTAAAGAAGTTTTACTTCAAAAAACGTCTTCCTGATAACAACTCATTAAGAGTTAATAATTCCGTTGCTAATGTGCCTGCAGTCATGGTTGATGTACTCCAGACCGAACTTTAACCACGACGGCTCAACGGAGACTAGCCATCTGCGCAATTAACAACTTTTGTGGGTTATAGTGTCCGCGTGTATGCGCAAGCACAGGTGCACTCTCTATTCCCTCACTCTCAAAGCCTGATGGGAGGGCAAACTGACACGACCGGAGACAGATAAGGCGCAGGACCAACGGCTTTACGTGCTTTCCAAGGTACGATGAAGGGGGGGGTAATACGCCAACTTTCAGATTCCGGGCTGCTACTTAGACAAAGAAAAGGGGAGATCTAATATCAGGTAAGATGTTCGGAGGGTGGTAGGTTATGGTAGCTGTAAAACAATATAACGACAGAATGAAAACTCACTACTAACGACACGTTACAGATTATCAAAGTCTACTTCTGAACTAATAATTGCCGACACAAGTCGTGAGCACACTTTTTATTGGTCGATATGACATTGACCACGCTGACGTTCAACGTGATTGGTTCGTCAGCCGATTCTCGTCGTCTATTGGGTTCGCACGTATCATTCGACTACCGTACACTTGAGAGCAATTTTAGTGACAACTATTTAATTAGTTTAGTTTTGTTAATTGTAGTGTTACCTCGTTGTTAATTGTTGTTTGTGTATTTCTTGTTTTCAACTGTTTTTAATATTTACTGTTGTTATATATTTTTTTGTCATAATTTGAGCATTCAGATTTTGGTCTAAATATGCAGAGAAGAAAGAATTCGGTGTTAAATAGACCATCCCGACATATGATCTATTCAGTGTTTTGTTACATGAAAAAATTAGGTATTGCGAAAAATATCATAGACTGCTGAGGCGACTAATGTCTACGTAGCTACTGTACGGCGTATATTTAAAAGAGTTAACGACTCAGAATTTCGAAAGAAAGTCATCGAAAATATTCAATTACGAACTGAAATAACAAAGGTACAAATAATTTTGGCCGACAGTGTACCTACGCTGGCTCAACGCCCACCATAGTTCATCTGTGCTCACGACTCGTGGCGTCAACTATACATACTATAAGTGATCTAATAACACAAATAAACAAAAGATATACAGTGTTTAAGTGCTTAAATAATTACTTTTCTATCTACAAAACAGTGCAGTGAGTGTAAATTAGCTGGTGAATCATCGATCTAGTCGCTATGATTGGTCTAATGACCAACTAGAGAGGATTACCTTATATGGTAATATAGGTTGCATGATCGACGTCTGACACTATTGTCGGATCGCTTGACAAATTTCGTCGTCTAAACTTAATCTCCGTGGTACAACGGATAAGGATTACGAATACCGTTTCACCGGACTCGGGATCGAATCCTATAAACGCAATTTCAATTTCTTCGCAACACAAATTTTTAAAATTCGGAATTTTTGATTTGAAATATTTCATTAAAAATTATAAATAGTACAAACATAATCAAAATGGCAGACTCAAATAAATGTAATGCCTGTTTGAATGAAATAGCAAACATTCTCTCAGTAAACTGCACACGATGGAAGGCGGGTTGTAGCATCACTCCTGCATGAACTATACATTAACTGAGTATAAGGCGCTATCAGTTGAGTTAAAATCTAAGTTGATATGCGCGCAATGTCAAAGTAAAGAACGCAAAGGAGGCGATAATTCAAACACTCTGATTCATAACAAAACTGGCAACGCCCCAACATCACCTCAGCTGGAGTTTGTTACGAAGCGAACGAAGTCACAACAGCAATCGTTCTCGTTTAACGGCACAACATACGGGACATAATCCGGGAAGAACTTCAATTTCATTTCACTCAGAAAGCGTTGGTAGCTCACTTCAATGTTGAACTTGAGAAAGTGAAGGCTGATTGTGTGAAGCAAACGAAAATAATTGATGTTTTAAAATCAGAGACTGAGCTACTGAAAACTACCAATGAAACGCTTTCATATCGCCTATCTCAATTGGACCAGCATGCGCGTTCTTCTAACGGGGAAATTCAATGCATCCCTGAGAATAAACAGGAAAATTTGATAAATACCGTAGTGCAGCTAGGAAAAGTAATCAAGGGCCCAATCAACGACACACAAATTCATTATTGCTCACCACTAGCTAAGTTGAGTAACTCTTAGTTAGTCCTCCTCCTCGCTCGATACTGGTCAAATTCAACTGCCCGCGACCACGCGACGAATTCCTTGCGGCATCTAGTAAGTTTAACAGAAACAATCGAGAAGACATGTTGAACACCAGCCACTTAGGCATCGGTGGGACTAAGAAAACAGCTGTATATGTAGTGGACCATCTTACACGCGAGAACAAGCATCTGCATGCTTAATTATTTTGAAAAGCCAATAGCTTGTTATTTAAATTTTTTTTGCGTATTTTTTTAAATGGAGATATATTTAAAAGACATAGCTTTATTAAATAAGTTGTCATAATGCCGCAAAATTTGAATTTGTTTGTACTTAGGGGCCCCTTAAACTGTTTCTATCAAAATGTAAGAGGTTTAAAAACCAAAACAATTGAGCTATTTAATAAGGTTGTGTGCAGCAATTATGATGTTATAGTTTTTACAGAGACATGGCTAAATAGTAGTGTTTCAGATACGGAATTATTCGACGATCGTTATATAGTTTACAGACGAGATAGGGAAGGTAGTGGATTTCACAGTAATAAATTGGGGGGTGGAGTTTTGATAGCTGTCTCTAAGCGTTTTATATCCTACCGAGTGTATGATTGTCAGTCGGACTGTGAGGACATCTGCGTTAAAATTTAAATACTCGATAAGAAGGGTGTAAATGAATATTTGTATATATGTGGCGTTTATATTCCTTCCCCTATACAGAAGCATATTTTGAAACACTTTGTTACAAACACCAACTGTAAGATACAAAAGCTCAGTTCTAATAAATATTGTTCTTGGGGATTTTAATTAGAGCAGTCTTTGTTGGAACAAGACGTCTACACTTGCACTAACAACTATAACTACAAATAGTTTGTTAAACAATGTGATAGTGGATTTCATGTCATTAAATAATTTATTACAATATAACTCATGCCTAAATATAAAAAAAAATCGAATTCTGAACTTAATAATAAGCTCACCACACATTTGTAAAAGTACTGACCCTCTATCCAAAATTGACCCGCTGCATCCTCCTATTGAATTTTGTGTTGAAATCGACCATAAAGAAAATTTAAAATCCAAGATGTAGCCAGATACCACTTCCTTAAAGCAGACTATGAAAAGATAATAAGCGAACTAAATAACATCCAATGGGTAAAAGAATTATCTAACTGTACTAGAGTTGACGACATGGTGACATATTTCTATAAAATCCTTGGGCTCCTCATCATCAAACATGATCCAAAATACAAACCGCGCTCTGATAAATATCCAATGTGGTTTTCCACTGCATTAGTTAAGGTAATCAACGAGAAGCTGAAATATCGAATTAAATACCGCAAATATGGCAACCCCCGAGAATTAATCACCTTTGTAGTACTAAGGGACAGATGTACAAAACTTTACAACATAAACTACAGATTATACATAAAGTGCCTAGAGTCATTGTTGTGTTTTAACCCTAAACTTATGTTGAGCTTTATTAAACATAAACGAGGTGGGACCTTACCCTGCACAAATGTCTTTCGGAATAAAGGTCACTTCATCGGGGACAGGCATTTGCGATCTATTTGCATCTCAGTTTTCCTCGGTTTACAACACAGAAAACCTACCCATCCCAGGGCAATCTCATTTGCCACTAGGTGCTAATTACTTAACTACAATATCGGTAACTATAGACCAAGTTTTCAGAGTTTTAAAAAGACTTGACCCTACTAATGGTGCCGGCTTCGATGGAATACCTTCTATCTTTTAACCCTTTTTGATTTCCCTTCTATCTGTGCCATAAGATGTGCTCGAGCACTTGCTCTGCCGCTTAGTATTATTATTAATAGCTCCTTAAGTTCTGCCATATTTCCAACAGCTTGAAAAAGTGCTCTTGTAATACCAAGACAGTTGACACGAGTGAAGTAAAAAATTATAGGCCTATATCTATACTTCCAACATTTGCGAAAGTTTTAGAATCCCTTTTTGTGCCCTATAGTATCATGTCACTTGAAACAGGTTATCGCACCCCAACAGCATGGCTTCGTATAGTCACGTTCCACTTCAACTAACTTAGTTTCATTCGTCGAGGACCTTGCTGAGGAGGTCGATCACGGGAAATTATACGATGCAATATACACCGACTTCAGTAAGGCCTTCGACAGGGTAAATCATGAAACACTGTTGCACAAACTTTCCTCCATCGGAATAGCCGGTATGTTTTTAAACTAGTGGAGATCATACCTTTCAGATAGACAATCAATAGTTGTAGCCGGATGGTAAAAATCCAAAGCATTTACAGCTATATGCGGAGTACCTCAATGGTCTCACTTAGTTCTTAAATATTTCATCAACGACACTGGAAAATGTTTCCAGGACTCTAAATTTTCAATTTTCGCTGACGACTTAAAATTATATAGAATAGTTAACTCATCTGATGATGCATTATTACTGCAGAGGAATTTAAATAATTTAGCGATGTGGTGTGTTGAGAACGGAATGAGCATGAATCCTGATAAATGCCAAGTAATGCGTTTCAGCAGAAAGAGACATGTACCAACCAGACTTTATCATATCAATGATATGCCACTAAAAGAGGTTAGCCACATTCGAGACCTAGGAGTCATCATTGACAGCAAACTATGCTTCAATATTCATATTGACTATATCATAAATAAGGCTCTTAGAATGTTGGGCTTTGTCCTTCGAAACCGTAAAGAATTTAGGAATCCCATGACAAAAATTACGATCATACGACACGTGTTTCGCCTCTACACCCTTTTTACTGGAAACGAGGCATTCCATCTCAGTCCTCACGGGTGACAACGCATCTGCATTTTGTTTTTTAATACAGGATAGATGTAGATGTCTATGGGCCGCAGCAACCACTTACCATCAGGTGGACTGTGTGCTCGTTTGTCACCCTATTCTATAAATAAAAATCTTTATTAAAAATTACAGTATATAACTGCCTTGTACGTAGTATGTTACAATACGGCAGTACTGTGTGGAATCCGCACTACGGTACCTATATCAAACGATTAGAGTGTACAAAAGCGATTTTTATGACAACCTATAGTTGCAACTTAACCAAGAAACTCCCAAGCTACAACGATCGACTACTACATTTTCGCCTCATATCACTCCGACACCGTAGGGAACTAATGACGTCATGTTTCTGTAAGCTAATAAATGGAAATTTTGACACCCCTGATCTTTTATCTAGAGTAAATATTGCTGTACCTAGAAAGCTATACAGACTTAAGAAACCTCCTTTTAAAAGTTATCCAGCTACGTCAAATTTGGGTCATTATGCTCCATTAATTTTATACGTGGTAGAGCTATGCTGCAGTTATATTAGTAGTATAATTGTAGCATGAATGGGTCGGCTCGACCGGGGCAGGACCACGCTCTCACAGAATACCAGCGTAAAATAGTAGCATAATGCTGCTGTGTTTCGTATGGTGAGTGTAGAGAACCGGAGAGCCTTTTTACTGGAAACGAGGCATTCCATCTTAGTCCTCAGGGGTGACAACGCATCTGCATTTTGATTCGTAATCGAGATAGATGTCTATGGGCCGCAGCAACCACTTACCATCAGGTGGACTGTGTGCTCGTTTGTCACCCGATCCTATATAAAAAAAAATTAAACAGAGCGATGAAGAGTTACAATCTCATTCACAGCTCTATATCCAGTGAAACAGAAAAACATCTTCTCAGCTAGATATTTTCTCAAACTCCTTAACACAATTTAAAAATTTTGCAGCTCAAGTAATAACGGAATTATTCGATTATTATGTACGATAGGTAATTTTAATTTGAATGTGTGTGAGCGTTATTTTTATTTTTATTTTTCTTTCAATTTTTAATTTTGACTTATAAATAAATTTTTATTTTAATGACATTTCGGCTTGTTTAAAATTTAATTGATGTTTTTATCTCTATTAGTTTTTAAATGATATATTGCTCTTGACATAGTTAAGTGTAATGCATTAATAAAGTTTTATTATTGTTCTCGTTAATAGTACTAATAAGTTAATCAATTGTAATAACTTACCTATAATAATGCACACATTTTAATATAAATAAATTATAGTTCTTTACAACATAAGTTAAACTACGAGACTTTCCAAAAATGCTGTTTGCGTTTATAATTGAAGTAGCACTTTATATATTTCTTTTTTTTTTTTTTGTTTTTCTGATATTTTTGTATGTAATAGTGCGTACTTTGTTGGTTTAATAAAAAATAAATAAAAATTACTTTTTGAATAATAGAAGTTTTAAAGTTTTTTTTTTATAGAATAAGGGTAACAAACGAGCACACAGTCCACCTGATGGTAAGTGGATGCTGTGGTCCATAGACATCTACATTTATCCTCGATTAAGAATCAAAACGCAAATGCGTTGTCGCCCTTGAGGGCTAAGATGGAGTGCCTCGTTTCCAGTAAAAAGGTCTCCCGATCTCTACACTCACTATATGAAATACAGCAGTACTACGCTGCTATTTCACGCTGGTATTCTGTGAGAGCGTGGACCTTCCCCGTTCAAGCCGATTCATTCGTGCTACAACTATTATATATATATATATATATATATATATATATATATATATATATATATATATATATTTATATATACATATATATATATATATATATATATATATATATATATATATATATATATATATATAGCTGCAGCGTGGCTCGTGTAACACATTGCTGTATGTTTACATTACTGTACTTAAACAAGAAAGTAGAAATTTCTTACTCAATAACATGTAACGTATCTTCACAGAATGCGGCTTACTTACTTCGAAAAATGCATCAACTGGTGCAGTTGTACCCTGGCATGCTGGCATCTACTACAAAAATACGCCAGCCGTAACACACGAGCGTTTTTGCAGCGGTTCCCTGATAAGTAACTCTGTTGTAGTGACTGGTATGTGAAATATGCGAGTAACTTAGATATTATTTGGATATAATCGGAGACTAAGAAGCTTGTCATCTACCAAGTTCATTTGCGGGATTTTCTACTTTGATAATATTACACTTGAGCACATGTTGCGGGATAAGCAATTAAATAAAAAAATGAGAAAATACATTTATTTTTCAATAATACTTTTTCATAAATAAGTACCCAGAGAGTAATTCAATTCTAATAATACAATTCACTATAAGACGCGTAAGTTGAGAACCATTTTAAGATTTAGTTCAAATAGTCTACCGATTTTGAACATTTTAAACAAAGCCAATTATAGGCCGTTTTATGTCCAATTTTATCATCTTTAGTTGGGAAATATATATATATATATATATATATATATATATATATATATATATATATATATATATATATATAAAAGTCACAACTGTAGAAATATGCAAAATAAATTGTAACATGAAAATCAATAAATAAATAAATATTCCACATTGGACAAACAAATGTAGACTTAAGAATAGATTTAAATCATCTGTGCGTGCGTGCGTGTGTGTTTGTGTGGTTTGACTTTGAAGCTTCCGGTACCCAAAAACGTTGAACCCATTCCAAACAGGTGATATGGGGCAACGTTGGCAACGTTGCAATAGTACGGTACTGTTACTGAGTATACCATTGTTCAGTAGTTACTTAATGCTGCTGTATTTCGTATGGTGAATGTAGTGAGCCGGAGATCCTTTTTACTGGAAACGCGGCATTTAATCTCAGTCCTCAGGGATGACAAGGTATCTGCATTTTGATTCTAAATTGAGGATAAATGTAGAGAGTCTATGGGTCACAGCATCCACTTACCAGAACCAAAATTGAAACCAAAGCGCTTCTTCTTTGTAACAAATGAAGTCCTGGAATGATTTTCATAAAAGATTGGAAAATACAAAAGTGCACGCCTCATAATCTCATTAGATTATATAAAAAGAAAAATATCTCTTTTTCCATATTTGATTCGAAGATCCATGAGAATATTTTATTATAGAAAAGCACCAGTTTTTTTTAATTATTTTTATTAATTACAATTAAACGAGACCAAATAACTCAGTGATTTTTAAAAGGAACCTGTGCGTTGAAATTCTAAAAAACCCAATAAAAAAAGAATTATTTTGATACATTAATTCTAACGAAAGTAAAATCGTGCGCATTCCACACATATACACAAGCGGACACCCTCAAAAATTTTTTCAATCAGTATTTTAACACTAGAGAACTGTGTGCTCGCTTGTCACCTTTATTCTAAAATAAAGTTTTAGTTTCACGTATTAATATGCATTTAGATATTAAATAAGTCGCGTGAGGGTAATATCGTCACCGCCCTATAAAACCAAAGCTAGGAGAAAGACAGAGACAAAAGCACAAAGTTGTATACTATGACTAATATATTAAGAAAAAAAAGTAAACAAGCTTTGGCGATAATTAGGATCACTTCGAAAATTCTACTTAAAAAAATTAACTATACTACACCGTACTTAAACCGACTAAAATATTTACTATAATGTCAACTGTTAAAATAACGTCGATAAAGCATCGCCCTTTTGACTCTTTAGTATTTTATTGATCTACGAAGAACGATTGTATCACAAAGCCATCTATGCAAACATCTATGCAAACTATCCACGCAAACAAGGCTGTAGTTTCTTAGTTACAAGAAAGGGACCATATTAACCGGATGACCAATTACCCTCACGTACTATACAACGTTATACTTTTCTATTCTGATTAGCTTTACACAATTTCAGCGGCTCACTGTTTTTGGGATGAAAACATTAAGGCGATCAGGGATGAAAAAAACTACGCAGTAGCTGTTGGAAAACTATACAGCGATTGGGGTAACGCTGCTGATGAAGAGTACGCTCAGAAGTCTGACGTAAGCTTTGTAGATATTTTTTTAAACTGAAATGATAAATCAACTGACAGTCCACCTGGTGGTAAGCGCCTACTGCAGTCCATGACGCCATGAACACCTGCTGCCAACTTCAAATGACGAAGTCTTCTGATGCGTTGTCACGTCTGAAGACTAAGATGGAATGCCTGTCCTGCAATTCAACTGGATCTCTGTACCCTTCAGACAGTAAGTATATCCCTTTGGCAGTAGAAATAAGTTTTATAATGGTGACAAATGGGCGCCAGTCCACCTGGTGGTAAGTGGATGCTATGGCCCTTAGGCATCTACATTTAAGCTCGATTAAGAGTCAAAGTACATATGCGTTGTCACCCCTTATGACTAAGATGGTATGCCTCATTTCTCTCAAAGAGCCTCCAGTTCTCTACACTCACCATACGAAACACAGCCACAATAAATTAACAATATAATATTTTGGTTTAGTGCAAATAAAGAAACTTACAAAATTAGGCCCCAGTAGATCAAAACTATATCAAACATAATTGAACACGATTTCAAAATAGATGCAGATGTTGAGTGGTGAAGCATTAAACTGTGAATGACATATCGAGGGCAGAATCTACGGATGGTCCTCGGGATTGGGGTTATCCACACAGGGAAATGGAAGAGATTTGAAAAATTTTAATTCTCATTTATAGTACGAGTGGTGAATCCTAGATGTAATACTACATGTGTTTAATCAGTTCCAGCTACTAATCTAGAAAGAAGAAGCACGAAGTATAATGAATTTTATTTTTACGAAGTAACTACGACTGTACGAAGACCGAAGTGAAACTCATAGCGACATCTATCGGAAAGGGTAGATCAATGTCTGTAAGCATATATAAATATAATAAACTATTACCTGGAAGAGCTACGCTAAAAGCAAATTATGCTGCAGCATGAATATGTCGGCTAGACCGGGAAAGGACCACGCTCGCACGAATTGCCTGCATGAATAGCAGCATCATTCTCTTATCTTACGTATGATGTATTCCATTTCAGTCCGCAGAGGTAACAACACATCTAGGTTCTTAATCGAGGATTGATGTAGCTCTCAGTAGGTGCCAACATCAAATCACCATCAGGTGGACTCTGTCCTCATTTATCACCGATACTTAGATGAAAGATCCAAAAACTAGCAATAATCTAACGATTTTACGTGGTTAGAGTATTGTTGCAGATAAATTATGGTTGTAGCACGAATGGGTCGGCTCGACCGGGGTAGGACCACTCTCTCACAGAATACCAGCGTAAAATAACAATTTCATTCCGCTGTTTTTCTTATATAATTATAGTGTATATTTACTAAATTGTAAACAAAGTGTTCCAATTTAATTCTCAGATAAAGAAAATAGCCGTGCCGAAGCAGTTCCGTGGCGCAGAGACAAACTACCAGGATGACATCGCCGTGGTGGTGGTGTCGCCTTCCTTCGAATACCAGTTCCACGTGCGGCCAGTGTGCCTCAATTTCAAATACGAATTGTACGAAGAGCAACTGAAAAGCGGAAGCGTTGGCAAGGTTTCTGTCAGAATTTGAGTCTTGTTGTTCACTTTAAGATTAAAAGATTAGAACTATATCCATTCTCGATACTTCTTACGTGGTAGAGCCATGCTGCAGCTATATTGTGGTTGCAGCACGAATTGGTCGGCTTGACCGGGGTAGGACCACGCTCTCACAGAATACCAACGTAAAATAGCGACCTTCAGTTTCCCCATATTGCCAACAGTGAAAGACCACATTTCAAATCCATAATTCGTTACTGGTAACACGCACTGGTGTTACAATATCGTTTTCAAGTTTTGAAGTATAGCTGACGAGTAAATGTGTTGTAAATGCCCAACCGCTGCCCAGCCAAGTTGAATCCGTCGATCTTATTCTTTAATTACAGCCGAACAAAATCCACAGCTGATCTTGAACTCTGAAGAGTTGGCAACCGTAGTTTTTATTATTTCGAGTTTGTTATCAGGTAGATGCTGTTGCTCATATCCTGTTCTATTCCCCTTTGTCGGAGCTGACAAAGAGCCGTAAGCTTACGACACGAGATATGGGTTGTAGATGTTCTTACGCCGGCTTTACATGGCAAGGTTTGCAATGTATTATTAGAAATATAAAAGGTCGGCAACGCATATGCAATTCCCATGGTGTGGCGGTTGTTCCTGGGCGGCGGTAGTGTCTTACCATCAGGTGAGCCGCGTGCTCATTTGCCCTCGCTTATATAAAAAATATAAAAAGTAATAAAATAGTCCTCAGAGGTGGCTACAGGTATCCTTGAACCGCAGTAGCCACCTGCGACCTGATGGGATGTAAATTTGTTTGTCACATCATTTATATAAAAAATGTAAGTATTTTAAAGTGGGCTTTGTACGGATATAAATATTAAAATGTGAGTAATGATTACAGTCTGCTGCATGGGATGTTTCTTCTGACATTGAAGTATCCAACTCAAATAAGCTGCAAGTGATCGATATGCCTTTCCGTTCTCATGACGACTGCACTACGACTTCAGCCGAGGACAAGTTCTGCGCTGGGGATGCAAATGGTAGTGTTTTTATTCTATACTGTAACCACTGCATACGTCGTAGACCCACGCTGCAGCTATATTATAGTTGTAGCATGAATGGGTCGGCTCGACCGGGGTAGGATCACGCTCTCACGAAATACCTGCGTAAAATAGCAGTTTAATACTGCTGTGTTTCATATAATGAATGTGAAATGAATCTTAGCCTCAAGACAATAACATCTGCGTTTTGATTCTTAATGAAGGATAGATGAAGATTTCTATGGGCCACAGTATCCACTTACCATCAGGTGGACTGTTTGCTAGTTTGTGACCCTTATTCTATAAAAAAAGGAGTCCTGTCACCTAATTAACAGGCAACTAGCAAACGTCATCACCTTACTTTCGTTCCAGGTCCAGCGTTGTGCGGAACAAATGGCGGTAGTGGTATCACATTCCCCGCTACCATCCAGAACACCACCAGGTACTACCTTCGCGGGGTAGCATCCATCAGGCCGACAAACGACGGGAAGCAGTGTAGCACTTTCACCACGTTCACGTCGATCGCTAAATACCAGAACTTGATCAAGACGTACTGGTTCTTGTAGCCGAGATACCGGAATTCTAGTTCCATACAGCACGAACAGAAGTCACACACGAAACGCAATTTGTAATAAATGACTATTTAAACAATTGCATTTTTTTTTGTAGATTAAAAAAGAGATTTACAATTTATTTATTTTTTCATTTATTTCATTTATTTAAACAACCAAGGCTCATATTTTGTTAGTATTACTTATAACTAAACTTAACACTATGTTAGTAGGCATAATATTATTATTATATATATGTGAAGTACAAAAAAATAAATACATTTATATTTATATGTACCCGATATGGCACTACAGTGGCATATGTATAGGCAGACCAGTCTGCTAGCAATCACTTTCAGGACACTATTGTTGCTCCCCCGCACCATGCGCTCCGGAGACGCGCACCTCTTGCGCATAGTCGCGTAAAATCAGTCCACTCGCGCTTCCGTGAACATCCCTCATGCACTACAGAAGCGAGGCAGTCCCAGCAGCACCCTAAATGCGTTGTTGTATTGTACTCGGAGGGCGTTGAGTATATCTAGCCCACAGGCTGCACGTGTAAAATGACTCGCAGTAAGCTCTAAATAGGGCTATTTTAAATGCCTGTGAACAGCCTGCAAACCTGCGAGCTATCACGTTCGCTCTTACTGACAACGCCATCAGTTCCCTCTCAATGTCATCATCATCCATGAGACGAGGAGTCAGAACATGGCCAAGATATTTATACCTAAACGCTATTTGTAAAATATTACCATTAATTGAAATAGATGGTTTTATGTCATGTTTCTTACTCCCGGTCTCAAAGACCATTACATGGCTCTTTTTTACATCATAATCCAAACCATGTGCGAGGGCGTAAGCTTTACAAATATCCACCAGTCTTCGTAGGCCGCATACAGATGCACTCAACAACACCATATCATCTGCGTAACTGATGTCGTTGACGCAGATATCGTCTATGTGCCAAGTTTACCTCTATATGATTTAGATAGGGCGCCTTCCCATCTCTCGTTATTGACCTGGTTCCCGTACCAATACTTGAAAATATTTATGAGTTCCAAAGGTAGTTGGATCTTCTCCAGTTTATCCCAGAGTAAGTCGTAGGACACAAGGTCAAAAGCCTTTGAGAGGTCTAAGAAACAAGCGAACACTGGCGTTTTGCGTGCCGTGTAGTAAGGGACAGTGCGCTTAAGACACAACACCGCGCTTTCTGTAGACAATTTCGGTCTGAACCCAAATTGACTATCGTACGGTTTTACGTATTTATTTAATTGCGAATTAAGCACACTATCAAATACTGTTGAAATGACAGTTGCTAACGTTATAGGTCTATAGTTGTTCCGTGAGATCGCCTGTTTTATTCTTCACTATAGGCACTATAAACGTACGTATCATGCCAGGGGGCATGTATCCATGTCCTAGGCCGAGATCAAATAATAAATATAGTACCCTAAGTAGGTGTGGGCTAGCAAACTTGAGATGTTCGATACGGAGCCCATCATGGCCAGGGGATTTACCTCTAGACATAGATTTAACTACCTGATCTATTTCTTTCATTGTAAAATTTCGACTGTATGTTTTTTTTTTGTATCTGTTAGCCGATATCTTCGTCAATGAGGGCTAATAATCTTCCGCTAACTTGATATGGCTAGATGACACTGAGGTGAAGTTTTTGTTACAAAATGTCATTTAAATGAGAAGTTAGCTTTAAATAAAAGTTCGTTACTTTTTAGAATATTACACTATTTTTCCTTGTGGAATCGACTACCATCAGAGATTTTTCCGGACCGATACGACTTACGGAACTTCAAGAAAAGAGCCTACTCCTTTTTAAAAGGCGGTAACGCATCTGCAATTTCCCTGGTATTTCAGTTGCTCATGGGCAGCGGTAATCACTTACCATCAGGTGAGCCTTATGCTCGTTTGCCCCGTCTCATATAAAAAAATACTAATACACAATACAATGCCTCAACGGGTTGTCCTTCAATTTTTAGCACGTTTTGAACTCATTTTTTAAATTTTCATTTATTTTAAATCTAATTAATATAAAAAATAACTAATATTAGAGAAAAAAACTTCAACCTATACATTTTTCGAACAATCGACTACCCCGCTATGAAATCTGTCAAATGTTACACCTCACGTTTATGTGGCGCCGCCCTGGTGGCAGAATAAGTAATCGATGCCTTCATTGTGAACTGATTCTCATGATGCTTTTTCCATTGTATAGGTTATATTTCAAGGCTTGTGGCTTTGTGACTCTATAGACGTATTTGATCTGAAAGTCTTTGGGCAGTTAAGTTTGTTAGGTTGGGTTGTAGCTGTTGAAATTCAGATAGCATTTTAGGGCGATAAGATGTAAGATTGGTTCCTCCTTTGGTAGCCTTATAGTACGCGCGCATAACACTTATATTTAATTCTTTAGTCCAGCGCATGGGTCGTCGCACTACACCATCAGTAGCGGGGTCCTCATGTAGGATGGTAATTCCTGCAGGTCCCAAGCCAACCGCTGACTCTATAGACGAAATTGAGTCCTAAATACACTCAAATATCACACATGTTTACCCTTACCCTTTGGCTGAATCAAAGAAAACAAATAAAATTTTATAAAAATTTTCTTCAGAAGAAGAAGACTTCAGAATATGAAACTATTTTATTCTTTCTAGATCTTTAAGACGACTTTTTCTTTTTATTAAAAGATTTTTTTTCCTTTAACACTGAAAAGTCATACACACGAATTGACAACCTCTTCCTTTTTGAAGTCGGTTATAAATTGATGTGCCTTATAAACTTTACCTGAACTCTTACAATTAGTGTTTATAGCTATTTAATGTAATACGATGGCCAAATTCTGCTTGCGTATTCTAAAAAACTTCGAACTTACGCGTTATAAGAAATTTGAATACTACTGTAGTTTATGTCCGAAAATTTTTTACAAATGCGAAGTCAAATCCTAGTATTTACAGGCTTTTTATACTATTATATCTACCTACCTAGCACAGCGCTGGGCACAGGCTTTCAAGTCCAAGGGGGAAGCCTTGGCGGTTAGTTTGGACATAGCAAAGGCCTTCAATCGGGTTTGCACAATGCGCTTCTTTCGAAGCTAAGAAATTATGCATTTGCATCACAATTTTTTTCTCAGATCGGAGCATTAAGATCGTAGTCGACGGTGAATGCCCTGACTCCAAGCCTGTAAATGCTGGTCTTCCACAAGGCTGCATACTATAGCCTACCCTGTTCCTTCTGCATATCAACGGTATGTCACAAACCAGGTAAGATTTATTGTTATGCATATAATAGCACTGGCAAACTGGCGACGCCTTATACGCCGGGCGTGCTAATATTTCTTGGAACAACGTCGTCGAGTGCCGCAAAAAGTAGTGCTGAAGTCGAGTCTTTGTTCAACGAAATTTCAGATTGAGGGCGATTAAATCTAATCCAGTACAATCCCCAGAAGACACGAGTTCGCGCGTTTACCGCTAAAAAGAACCCCTCTGTCATATCTCCTTTGTTTGAGGAACTTCCCTCGTTACTTTAGCTAGCATCGATATCCTGGGCGTCAACATGTCGAATAACGTTTAGTTCCGCGGTCACTTGGAAGGGGAGGCCAAATTTGCCTCTTGTAAGCTTAGCGTGACTTGTAAAGCAGGACAGATCGGCTTTACATGGAATACTGTTCTTGATCGCATCTAGCGCGGAGCGGCTCGAATCATCGGCGAAAAGCTGTTCCTCATCGGATTGACTCACTGGCGCTACAAAAAGATTTTGCATCTCTTTATCATATATTATTGCATCTACCACGGGGAGTGGTCAGAGGAATTGTATAGATTAATTCCAGCCGCTCAATTTCACAATCGCACATTGCGACATAACTCGCGATACCATCCATATGGCGGCGTCCAACACTTCACGATTTAAAAGAAGTTAAAAGAAGCTACCTCGTACAGTTTCCTTGTGGAATGGACTATCCAGCGATTTTACCACCACGACCGATACGACTTAGGGACTTTCAAGAAAATAGCCTACTCTTTTTTAAAAGGCCGGAAATGCTTCTGCTATTCCCCTGGTACTGTCACTTACCATAGGGTAAGTGTAGGTGGGGTGACCCGCATGCTCGTTAGCACCCCCCCCTCGTTTATTTTATCAGTGTCCTACCTACATGTTTTTATACAATAAAGATGACAAACAAGCACATAGTCCACCTGATAGTAAGTAGACGCTGTGGCCCATAGACATCTTCATATATCCCCGATTAAAAATCTAAACGAAGATTTTTTTTATAGGGTAGGGTGACAAACGAGCACACAGTCTACCTGATGGTAAGTAGTTTCTGCGGCCCATAGACATCTACATCTATCATCGATTACGAATCAAATGCAGATGCGTTGTCACCCGTGAGGACTAAGACGGAATGCCTCGTTTCCAGTAAAAGGGGTCTCCGGTCTCTACACTCACCATACGAAACACAGCAGCGTTAAGCTGCTATTTCACGCTGGTATTCTGTGAGAGCGTGGTCCTTCCCCGGTCGAGCCGACCCATTCGTGCTACAACTATACTACTAATATAATTGCAGCATGGCTCTACCACGTATAAAAAGATGCGTTGTCATCCCCGAGAACTGAGATAAAATGCCTTCTTTCCAGCAAAAAAGGTTATCCTGTTCTTTACACTCACCATACGAAACACAGCAGCATTAAGCCGCTATTTACGCTAGTTTTCAATGAGTCCGTCCCCGGTCTTAACCCCTGAGCCATTTCCTTTGAAAATGGAATGATCATCATCATCATCTAATAGAGAGGATGAGATAAGATGAGGAAGTCATCTTGTCTCATTCTTTCGAAGTTTAGTTTTCTGAAGGTTTCACTTCTAACGCGTGTGAACTGCACATATGTTTTTTATTAGATAGGATATATCTATATTTAAATTATGTACCGTACCCTATTAAGTACCAGGTAGTGAACGTGTAAGAATACCCACTACTCCATATCGTCCATGGGTGCCGTTGCAGGCGACAAAGGGAAACAAACCAGGAAACGGACGGCAGAATCTTCCTAGTAACAACAAGAAAATAAATAGCTATAAAATCTGCGCGCCTAGCGGGGCAGCGCGGGCAATTCCTCCTATGTAAAATCTGCGCACCCAGCGTGGCAGCTCTGGCAATTCCTCCTATGTAAAATCTGCGCGCCCAGCGTGGCAGCTCTGGCAATTCCTCCTATGTAAAAGGTCATTATTCAGCAGTTCACATCGCGACGGAACTCTCGTGTCTTCACACTCAGGTCTACCGCTGTGCGTTTTACTCGGAGTTTTCGTCCCCGCACAACCTCTTTGTGGAATTGTTTACTGCATTTCTCCTTGTGTTGCGGTTGTTCATGGGCAGCAGTAGTCACTTACCATGAGGTGAACCACATTCTGGTTTGCCCCCATACTATACAAAATGGACACTGAAATAGGAGATGAGCAAAAGGATTTACCTTATAAAAACTCTAAATAAAACAAAACTGCAGTTTGTGACATTCAAGAACATCCCTGGAGGTATAAATAAATCAGTATTACGTCATTGAGCCGCCGCGATGCTTTCAAGTTCCTACCGTACCGCGATGCCTCTTATTTCCTTTGAGTAGTTGGTTGAATACTCAAAGCCTATTTCCCACGGTATCCCGATACCTCCAAGTTCCCAAGGTACCGCGATGCCTCCAAGTTCCTACGGCACTAACTCTTGTAACACAAAAACTCTCCGATCACACTCTTAATCTCATAGCTGTTAGACGGGAGATGAGGCTGCAATCGTCAACAGATTTGATAGCATACAGGCAACTGAACAGACAGATCTCCAAATGCATGCGGCGAGACTTACGCAACTTTAATACTGCTCGTATTAAAGAAGCGATCGAGCGGAACCAGGGCTCCAAAGTCTTTGCCAGAGATCTGTCTGCCAGTAAGAGCCAACTGTCAAAGCTGAAGACTGAGTGTGGCAGCATCGTTTCCGGGACACCTGAAATTTTGAGTGAGATTGAGAGGTTCTATGGGCAGCTGTACACATCATCGTTGGAGCCACACGCAAGTGTGAGTAACGATCCAAGAGCAAGTCTTATCCGACACTATTCCGATGATATCCCGGACGTCAGTCTAAACGAGATTAGAATGGCTCTCCAGCACCTTAAAAACGGCAGGGCTCCAGGCGATGATGGAATTACAGCGGAGCTTCTGAAAGCGGGTGGAACACCGGTACTTGAAGTCCTTCAGAAGCTCTTCAATTCCGTCCTCCATGGTGGCACTACACCAGAGGCGTGGAGCAGAAGTGCGGTGGTCTTGTTCTTTAAGAAAGGCGACAACGTTCTCTTAAAGAACTACAGACCGATTTCCCTTCTGAGCCGCGTCTACGTGCTGTTTTCGAGAGTCATTACGAATCGTCTCGCACGTAGACTCGACGACTTCCAGCCTCCCGAACAAGCCGGTTCCGAAAAGGCTTCAGTACCATAGACCACATACATACCCTGCGGCAGATTGTACAGAAGACTGAAGAGTACAATCTGCCACTTTGCCTGGCGTATGTGGACTATGAGAAAGCCTTTGATTCCGTCGAAATTTGGGCGGTACTACAGTCCCTTCAGTGGTGCCAAGTTGACTGTCGGTATATTGAAGTGCTGAAGTGTTTGTACAGTAGGGCTACGATGGCTATCTGAGTACAGAACCAGAGCTCGAAACCTATCCAACTGCAGAGAGGTGTAAGGCAGGGTGACGTTATACCCCCGAAACTCTTCACCGCTGCATTGGAACACGTTTTCAAGCTACTGGACTGGAAAGGATACGGTATTAACATCAATGGCGAGTACATCACTCACCTTCGATTTGCCGACGATATAGTCCTTATGGCAGAATCGCTGGAGGACTTAAACACTATGCTCAATGACCTCAATAGTGCCTCTTAACGGATAGGTCTTAAGATGAACATGGACAAAACAAAGATCATGTTTAATGTCCATGTCACACCTATGCCGGTAGTTGTTGGGAGCACTATGCTCGAAGTTGTTGACGAGTACGTTTTCCTGGGACAAATAGTCCGACTAGGTAAGTCCAACTTCGACCGAGAGGTCAATCGACGGATTCAACTCGGCTGGGCAGCGTTCGGGAAATTACGACGTATCTTCTCGTCAGGTATACCTCAATCTCTAAAAACTAGATTGTACAACCAGTGCGTGTTGCCAGTGATGACTTACGGATCTGAGACGTGGTCCTTCACTGCTGGCCGTATGAGGACTGAGTACTGGAGGTATGAGGACTCAGAAATGAGGATATCCGCAGTAAAACCAGAGTAACCGACATAGCCCAACGGATTAGTAAGCTGAAGTGGCAATGGGCCGGCCATATAGCTCGAAGAACCGATAACCGATGGGGAAGAAAGGTTCTTGAGTGGCAGCCTCGTACCGGTAGGCGTAGTGTAGGGCGACCCCCACTAGATGGAGTGACGACCTGGTAAGATATGCAGGAAGTGGATGCAAGTGGCTCAGGACCGTGCTTTTAGGCCGTCTCGTGTTACTTGGGGGAGGCCTATGTTCAGCAGTGGACTTGTGAAGGGCTGTAATGATGATGATTATGATGATAACTCTTGTAAAAAATATCGTTTAGTTATCAGTAAGTAGTAGAAAGACCCTGCAGCTATATTATTATTGCTGGAAACTATTACTTACCATCAGATGGACTGTGTGATCGTTTATCACGCTTATTCTATAAAAAAAATTTTAAACTTGGTCCGAGTAGCTCCCCGTGTGGAGTTGCCAGAGCTCCCATCGGGCGCGTCCCCAGGTGGCGGATAGGGGAACACCACTCAGATATGGGTGGTAGCGGGAAACCGCCGCGGACCAAAACTGGCCGGGGTTTGGCGTACCCGTGGTTCCATTAGGACTATATATATATACATATATATATTATGACGTTGCTCCCGGTATCGCTCTTTGATTAGAGCGAACAGGGGATGCAACACACGCGGCGATGTGCCAAGCGCACCAATGCTGGGTGACCCCGCGCGGTAATGTGCCAAGCGCACCGATATCGGGCGATCTCTGTGCGGCGATGTGCCAAGCGCACCAATGCCGGACAACCCGTAAGCCCGTTACCCGGGCCCGGGGGCCCCGCAGGGCCGCGAGGAAGAAAACCTCTTCAAAAATAACCCCAATCCTAAGGTCTAAGGTGCCGAGGGGATGAATGGCTGGGGGGGAGCCCAGTCCCAAGCTTTTGGGGGGTTAGGGGTTCAGGGACCTCACCCTGTATAAAAAAAGGATAACAAGTATGCAGTGTGACAAAAAATCTCTTCCCCAGGGTGGTCCCGCCAAAAGCGGGGAGTCCACCCCCAGCAGCTTTAATAAGCTCTGTGGCAGCCCCATCGTATCTGGGGGGGCAATCCACTGCATCGCGGGGATGCACAAGCGTCAACCGCGGGCCCCACAACATCCACGGGGCAAAGTAAGAAGACTGGAGCCGTGTCGGGGGGGTAGAACTGTGACGACACAAGACAAACGTGGGCGTTCTAAACGCCCTAATATGCCAGTAAATCCGGCTATTGAAAGCGATGGAGGCGGGTCCGATGGCTCAATCATTTCACTTACATCGGCCCCACCGGAAGGGGGAAGAAAGAGAAGGGCCAAGCCCCCAAGCGCTGCGGTTGTGGCGGCCAAATTCGCGGCAGTGTCAGCCACAGCCTCTGAAGAAGAGGCCGCTACAGGGATAGAAACGGAGGAGGACCTTTTCGACCCCTCCGTAGCGCCCACAAACACTAGGGCTAAGAAAAATCTGCCGAGCCTAGAAGAGTTAGCCCGCGAAATGGCGACTCATAGTGACGGGAGCTTGGTCAAGAAATCGACCTCAACCTTCAGGCCGTCGAAAAGGTAGCGGATCGCTCCCGCAACCTAAAGGGTAATTTTGTTAGGGGCATAAGGCTAGCCGTACTTAATATAAAGGCAGCAACTGAAGAACTTGCACGAAGGACCGCTACCAGCGAGAACATCAAAAGATTAGAGAGGGAAAATACGGAACTGCGATCGCAGCTCGCCAGCCTTGCCAACAAGACCGAAAACTTAACGAGGGAGATTAATCTCCTCCATAAGCAAAAGGCTGATCCATCCCAAACAGCAAGTACAATGTCAAATCGACCGGGTCGAGTCCAACAAAAAATCGGGCATGAAGAGAAGGACCCCATGGAGCGCATTGGATCCCTAATTGAGAGAAAGCTGGCTATCTTTGAGGCCAAGATATTTCCAGATAGGGTTATCCGGCCTCCACGGCAGGGGCGAATAAGCCGCAGACAACGTTGCCGCAATTGTCAGCACATCCACCTCAACCGTTGGAATCACAGGCACCACTGCAGCCGCAGAAGGCTAAGAGACAAAGGGTGAAGAGGATAAAAAAGAAGTCCGACTTTCAACCGCCGGCCGCTCTCCCCCCAGTAGCTGCACCTGTGTTGAATAATTCAGCACCGAATGTCAGTTCGTGGGTGGAAGTTGCTAAGAAGCCGAAAAAAAGCAAGGGCCATCCAAAAGCGGTCCAACAAGACGGCTTCGCCTCTGAGTACGACACAAAAAAGGAGCAACAAGAAAAGGATTTTGCGTGCCCCGACTTCTGCGGCAGTAACGGTCACGGTGTTGGAAAGCTCCTCCGTTACTTATGCTAAAGTAATGGAGGAAGCCAAAGCCAAAATCCATTTGGCAGACTTTGGCATAGAAACTGTTCGTCTTAAGCGCGCAGTAACTGGAGGACTCCTGCTGGAGATAACAGGTCAGGACTGTGAAGAGAAGGCGGACAAGCTGGCGGCAAAGATGCGAGAGGTTCTCTCGGACCTGAACGTGCGAATTAGTCGCCCAATCAAAACAAGCGACGTTCAGCTGAGGGACCTCGACGATGCCGTCAGAGCTGAAGAGATTGCAGCGGCGATGGCTGAAGCAGGGGGTTGTTCAGTAGACAACATAAAAGTCGGGGAAGTCCGACGAACACCCACTAGCATGGGGAAGTGCTGGGTACGATGTCCTGTCGTGGCGATCCATAAGATTGCAGCCGTTGGGAGAGTACGGATAGGTTGGGGGTCTGCCCGAGTGGAGGTACTTGAGCCCAGGCCCGTGCATTGTTTTCGATGCCTTGAAAGAGGGCACGTTGCTAGCAGGTGCCCGAATGAAGTAAATAGAGCCGAACGCTGTTACGCTTGTGGTGAGCCTGGGCACGGAGCCAAACAGTGCACTGCGTCGGAACCCAGGTGTCCTCTGTGCTCAGATCTCGGGCGGCCTGCCAACCACAGACTGGGTAAAAAGTGCGTCCCACCTCCTAAAAAATACAAGGGAAGGAAGAACGAGCAGACTCCGTCTACATCCATAAATACGCCGGACACAGCGACATCAGTCCCTGCACCGAGTCCTAACTCGGCAATGGAGGTGGTCGAAAAATAAAATAAATTTCACACCCCTTAAAGTTCTCCAGGGCAATCTGAACCACTGCCGCAATGCACAACATCTGCTTATGCAGACCATTGCGGAGTGGCGGGTTGCCCTTGCAGTAGTAGCGGAGCCCTATTCTGTTCCCGACCATCCTCGCTGGTTCGGTGATAAATTGGGCTCTGTAGCCATCTACTGGGGGAGTGAGGAAGAAACCCCACCCTGCGCCCTATTAAGAAGGGGGCAGGGCTTCGTTGCAGTGCAATGGGGCCCCCTGACCATAGTGGGCTGCTATGTCTCTCCCAATAGGTCCCTTGCCGACTACAAGGTGTACCTAGACGAGGTGGCGAATTGTGTTCGCGAATGTCAACCTCGTCCGTTGATCGTTCTAGGAGATTTTAACGCCCACACCAGGGCTTGGGACAACTCCAGAGACGATCCGAAGGGAGAGACAGTGATGGAATGGGCGGCTGGCCTGGACCTCCGATTAATGAATCAGGGGTCCGTAAGCACATGTGTGCGATGGCAGGGGGAGTCCATCGTGGATCTTACGTGGGCAACTCCTCCCGCAACGCAAATGCTGTCGGGCTGGCGAGTGGCGGAGGAGGCGGTCACACTGTCCGACCACCGCCACATCGTGTTCGATGTCGCACTTCGCCAGCCTGACAGTAACCCCAGTCGCCGAGGGCGCAGCCCACCGCGGCGTTGGTGTCTTAAGCGGCTCGACCGGGATAAGCTGGAAGCCGCCGCCATCGTCGCGTCCTGGCCGAATAACGCCGAAGAGGTTCAGTCCGATCCTGAAGTGGAAGCATACTGGTTTCGGGGTACGATGGCGCAAATTTGCGACCTGTCCATGCCCAGAACCAGTCGCCCCAAGCGTAGAGCAGTGTTCTGGTGGTCGACAGAAATCGTACGGCTCCGTGCGCTCTGCTTGCGTAGTCGGCGCCAGTACACCAGATCTCGAAGGAGAAGAAGGCGAGCTCCGCCTGAGGAGGTAGCCAGACTCTACGGAGCATACCGAGCGGCTACAAAGGCGCTTCAAATTGCTATAGCTAACGCCAGGTCTCGGTACTGGAAAGAGCTTCTGGAGGGACTCAACGAGGATCCCTGGGGGCGTCCATACGGGATGGTACTGGGTAAGCTCCGGCCTTGGTCGGCCCCCTTGACGGAGACTCTCGATCCGGATCTGCTGGGAAGTTTGATCAGCACGCTCTTTCCAGAGGACCGGTCAAGTCCCTCAGGTCACCTACCGTCTTCATGGGAGTGGCAGGATGAGATGGGGGTGACCGTCGAAGAGCTGGACCGAGCCGTTAGCCGCTTAAAAGCCCGGAACACAGCACCGGGGCCCGATGGAATCCCGGGCCGGGCCCTAGTGATGAGTCTGGCTGCCCTGGGGGACAGGCTCAGGCAGCTGTTTAACAGGTGTCTGCGCTGTGCCACGTTCCCCACAGCCTGGAAAGAAGCAAGGCTGGTCCTCTTGAAGAAGGAGGGCAGGGCCGCTGATTCTCCCTCTGCGTACCGCCCCATAGTTGGACGAGATTGGCAAATTATTCGAGAGGATAGTTGCCGGTCGGCTCAATAGGCATCTGTCGCGCGTCGGTCCCGATTTGGCCGATAGCCAGTTTGGGTTCCGACGGGAGCGTTCCACTTTAGATGCGATTATGCGCGTCCGCTCCCTGTCGGAACAAGCAATATCCCAGGGTGGCGTAGCGTTGGCGATAAGTCTTGATATCGTCAACGCCTTTAACTCCTTACCCTGGGATGCAATCAGGAGGGCACTGGCACATCATCAGGTGCCCCCCTTACCTGCAAGGTATTATCGGAGACTACTTGCGCGACAGGTACATTCTGTACATGGGGCAAGATGGCAGGAAGATCCGGAGGGAGATCAAACGTGGGGTTCCACAGGGCTCGATGATGGGGCCGCTACTGTGGAACCTCGCCTATGATGCGGTTCTGCGAATCGATCTTCCCGCTGGTGTAGATATCGTCTGCTATGCTGACGACACATTGGTGATGGCCAGCGGGATCACTTACGAGAGGGCCACGGAGCTCGCCGAACTCGGGGCGGAAGTCGTCGTCGCCAAAATCCACGAGTTGGGATTAGAAATAGCGCCTCACAAGACCAAGGCCATATGGTTCCATAAATTACCAAGGAGCAGGGAACCACCCGACTCGTGTATCCGCGTGGGTGGATCTGAAGTCAGAGTGGGGAGGTACATGAAGTACCTAGGCCTCCACCTAGACAGTCGCTGGGGCTTCGAAGAACATTTCGAGCGCCTAGTCCCCCGGATCGAAAGGGTAGCGGGTGCTATGCATAGACTGCTGCCTAATCTAGGGGGACCGACGGAGGAAGTACGTCGCCTCTATGCGGGAGTTATACGATCCGTAGCTCTATATGGAGCGCCTGTATGGGCAAAAAGGCTGGCCATCCGACGCTGTAGAACTAAAATCTACAGTGTTCAGCGGAGGATGGCCATACGGATCGTACGAGGATACCGCACAATATCCTTTGAGGCGGCGACTATCCTGGCTCGCTTTCCACCACTAGATATACTGGCGGAAATGGACGCGAGGGTGTACGTTCGTATCCGTGCCCTGCGCCAGAGTGGTGGTAGTGAATTAAACGGCAGGAACGACAAAACGCTCTGGCATCATGGCGCTCTCGACTCGAGGAGCGCTTTGAACGCAGACGCGTCATTGAAGCAATCCTGCCGGTCTTCGAAGCCTGGATGCAGCGACGAGCAGGAAGACTCACCTACAGACTTACTCAGATAATTACCGGGCATGGGTGCTTCGGTGATTATCTGTGTAAGATTGGACGTGAGGCAACGGCGAATTGCTTCCACTGTGGTGGAAGAGACCAGGACACCGCTTCCCACACACTCGCAGTATGCCCTGCGTGGGAACGGGAACGGACGATCCTGGTGAACCGCATCGGACGGGACCTCTCCCTGCCAGCAGTTGTGTCGGCGATGCTGAGCGGGGATTCGGCGTGGAGGGCCGTAGCCACCTTCTGTGAATCTGTTATGATTCAGAAGGAGGCTTCAGAGCGGGATCGGGAGAGGGCGGATCCCGCGCGGAGACGACGTCACCAAGGCGTTCGTCACGGCCCTCCGGGGCCTTCGGGGTTGCAGACGCTCGGGGCGGGGGCCTCGAGCGCCTAGTTATGTAACCCTCGAGGAGGACGATGGCTCGAAAGTGGTCTCGAGACATGGTGCTAGCACTGCGAGGGTGTTGGGGGCAGAAAGTACTGCCCCTGGGACGTGCTACTAGTGTAGCAAAGCGATGGAGGGGCCCCGGTTGCGTTCCGAACGGAGATCCCGGGACCCCTCTTATACGCTGATGGTGACCACCGTGGGGTTTTAGCCGGTAGGAGTCCGGCATAACCTTTTGTTGCCCCCGCAGCGGAAGGTATCCATGAGGATTTCCCCACGAAAAAAAAAATGGTCCGAGTAGCTCACAGCTTTCTGGTCTCGACCTATTCGCTTGCAGATTACAGGCGTGATGCTATGTATTATTACGTAATTACTTACCTATATAAACATCTAAAATTATATCAAAATTATAAACAACATGCTTTGTTTTTATGCTATTTATTTGACTGTCATTAATTAGTTTTTAATGTTGAAACAAAATATGGCGGCAAGCTCCGTGATACGTTATGTCATAAAAAACAAACCCAGCATGTCTCACTCTTAAAAAAAATCGATCTCTGAATCGATTCGAATCGAACATACTAGAATCGATTATCGATTAAATCGAGGATTAAAAGATCGATTTTCGATTAATCGTGACATTTCCAAACATTGTTTCCAGAATTGCGATTTATCTTAAATTGAACTTTTATAATTACAATTACCCTTATTTTAGTCATCTATGTGCTGGAACTAGATAGGAACTTAACTACTGATTACTTTCGAAATCAAACAACCGTTACTCAGTATGATGCATATTTTATTTAATTCAACAAAATACTGTAGGTCTATGTAATGTTCAAACCATAACGCGTTTTTAAATCGATGAGCGACATCTAGCACCATATTAACTAAGCCAATTCGACACAAACATGTCGTCGTTGAGCGACATCTAGTCTTGTGATAAATTCACTAAAGTAAATCGAACAAACATGCCGCCCACCAAGGACTTCTCAAGTCCTTAACAACAAAAGAGCTGCATATCTTTAAACCAACTCACGAATCAGTAACTAATTAATCACAACAGCAATACTATAAAGAACTTAAAATCTTAACTGCTAACAAATTAACTACAAAGCAACTAAATAAATAATTAACAATAAATTGTTAAATCTAAGTAATAGCCATCTCTATCTAAGGTCTATAACAAATGTACAAGAAGTATATAAGAAACTTTATAACAAACTTGCCAGCAACTACAAGCACTACACACAACGCTACGCTACTATTACACATCTATTAAGAAAAAAAATCATTTAAAAATAACACACTAATATATATATATATATATATATATATATATATATATATATATATATATATATATTATAACTACTAAATTATCACTACTCAGGAGCTATAGGCAAAATACATATCTTTGACACGGGTCTCTTAATTTTAGTATTCTTACATCTAAGAGTAACTACTCTAGTTATATGGTCTGGACCAGGGTGCTTCTCTTCAATGATACCTAATAACCATTTGGATGGAGGGAGATCATCTTCCTTAACCAGAACAACATCTCCACACTTAGGTTCCTGCGTGACTTTATTCCACTTATATCTTTGACACAACGTAGTCAAATATTCTTGCGACCATTTTCGCCAGAAGTGCTGCACAAGCTTCTGTGTGAGCTGCCATCTGCGTAAACTGCTGACATTATTTTGTAACAAAGCTTCACCAACCAGAAAGTGACCGGGTGTCAGGGGCATGGGATCACCGTAACTAGAAGGGATCTGATACAAAGGCCTGGAATTCAAGCATGCTTAGTAGTTACGTTGTACCAGTTCTGGCTCACTGAGTCAGAAGTGGTACAAGTACGACGTTCGTCGACTCACGATCCTAAAAAAAAGTTTTGGCATGCTCTGATCACGAATATGCGGTCCATTTTTACGTAGGATGCACGGTTCCGGAGATGTGCAGATCAATTAACTTTTATCTAATAGATATCCGGTGAAGGCCTCCACCGTCATTAGCGCTCCATTGTTCTTATCTACTTATCTATTGTTCGTTGAATACCGTCATTATCTATTCTTCCTCAGCGTGGTGCTATTGTATTATACTCCTTTGTTCCTATCTGCACTAATCTGACTCATTAATAAAACACATTACCCAATTTTGTTAAAATTTTTATTTAATAAATACAAAATCTTATTACTTATTATCTATAAAATAGGAGCGAAACATCTCATCCACTAACACTAATATATCGTTGTACAATGTATTCCCTGTAAATATACTCGTAAAACTATGCATTGAACATCCCTAAAACTTATATAGCAAATACATTAAGCAATATTCGCCACAAACTGAAGTCCACTCATTCTGAATCCTATCAACATTCCAGTTCCATCTTTTACAATTTCTTTTTAAAAACTCTAGATGATATCGTACAGGTGCCCGTCCGAATGAATCAAAATATTGACCGACGTCATTCGTATCGATATATAAAGCTACCCAATGTGACCCTGGTTTATCATCTGTATTCAAATTGCATATTATATACCGGGACATGGCAGTTTATTGGCAGCATAAACATTATTTTCTAGAGTGGGGTGTGGGAGTGGGGAATCTTTTTCAGATGTTGTTGTACATCTAGTGTATCCACGATATTACTGCTATTATTAGATTATTACAGTACCAATCTACTCAATGACTAATATAGGAATGATCAATTATAGTGATTTCTAAATATTAAATTGCATTCTTTGTGTTATACAAAACGTATTTGAGTCATCAATACACTGAACAAGACACGACAGGAAGGACGAAGGAATGTTGAGATAAGCAACAGAATGTAAGATAAGCTTGTTGACGCATAAAGTTACTGTCAATTCTACTGCAGAAATTCTTTAGATTAGAATTATTACTCACTGGTACTATATAAGACCAAGCAACTGCAGTCATGGAGTTAGTGTATGGTCGTTTGACCGCAGTGGATCTATCAATACTACATTTGTGTTACTTCAGCGCAAAGGCCATGGATGTAAGTGTTTATTCTATTGACAAACTTACTTTTCTTTCTGTTATTTTCTTACGTGTGTATGATTTAGTGTTAACAAATTATATTTAAATATTATTGTGTGTGTATATGATTAAGCCGTGGTAGCTCAGATGGTTAGCGCAAAATGTAAATTTCACAGTACGCGACCCGGGTTCGATCCCCGCCGGCACCAATTAAATTGTTAATTGCAATTTTAAGTGCTGATTTACTACGTGCTCAGCGGTGAAGGAAAACATCGTTAGGAAACCTGCATGTCTGAGAAAATTTCGAAGGCATGTGAAGTTCGCCAATACGCATTGAGGCAGCGCAGCGAACATTTCCTAGTCCTAAAACCCTCTCAGAAGTGAGAGGAGGCCTATGTTCAGCAGTGGACTTTAATAGGATGTAACTTTAACTTTTTTAACTTTTATGATTGATCATTTTTTTGAAGCTGAATCAAAAATAAAAAAAGAAAGCTGTTATCATCAACCGTAGCACGAGCCGCTAGAGATGGTGTATCATACATTTCTACTAATTCTGACGACGGAGACCAAGCGACGCATCTCATCAAAATTGAAATGTACGATATGAAGAAGCTATCCAAGATTCCAACTACTGATCATTGGAAACATGCTTCCACGAGGATTAAATATTACGTAAAGACTAATAAGGATAGCATCTACGACAAAACAAACGCCCTCGTATACAATATTACAAAGACAATAGCAGAAAGTGAAAAAGTTAAAAAATACTTTTTTAACAATGACAGTCATTAGCTGATCATTAGTGAATGTGATTCTGTTTACTTAAATTACTTCTGTGTACTCATTATATTTTATTTCTAATCCTTTGTTAGACTTAAATATCGGACATTATTTGAAATTTGGGTGTCAGTTGGTCTACCAACACTGAACTGTTACTTACTCTGCTACCTATTTTCTTCTTTACTATAAGGATGGCAAACTTCAGTGAAGTGTGCACCAGTGCTTTCTTCTCCACAACCATGGAAGAGAATACGGAACTATTCAACAGCGAATTAAATCAGGAGTTGTCTAAAGTTTGTGATGAAATGGAGAAGGATCAACTGTTCGATTCATCGTATGATGATGAGTTGTATAATCACTGTGCGATGGTTGAAATACAGTTTAAGTAAGTAAAATAAACATTCATTTTGATCATAATTTACACAATGTCTTGTACAGTTTTTAATAAATTTAAACATTTTAGTAGTCAACCACTACAACTTGGAAGAGGGACGAAGCGAATGAGCAGCAAAGAACCCAAGATCATCATAAAACCAACAACGGAAGCAGAAGCGCCTACCTCTGCAAGGAACAGTATCAGTAACGATGATCAAGTGGAATGTCTAACGTGTCATATATTTATCAAGAAACGGTATTTAGCTAATCATTTTAAAAGTAATGTTCACAAAAATAATCTTTTAAATTCACATAATTCTTTATCAAACGTTAGTGTTAATGAATCGTCTTTTGGAAATAGGATTTTAACTTATAAAATCAAGAGTAGAGTAGATAGTTCGACATTGGTAAATTTTGAAACTCCTGAACTATTTTTAAATTCTATTAAAGATGATATTTTATTTTTAATACAAGAGTGTATTCATCAACACATAATTTTTAAAGTAAACTTCATATTGCATGCTGATTTTGTTCAACAAACTAAAGATATTCATGATACGTTCGATTTTCAAACGCTTAACTATATTATTTGTCAGGGAGATGACTTAAATATTTTTTTTATCTTTAAATGATACAATTACTACTAAAATTAGTGCATTTGAAAAAAAAGATAGTGAATGGAGTCTAAGAAACATAAAATCTATAGACATGAATGTTAAAAATCTTCCTCGTGACATAAAATTAAAAAAAGGCTGTTATAAATGTAAAAAGCAAGGATTATTTTTGTTTTAAATGGGCGTTACTCTCGGCGTTATATCCCGTAAACAAAAACGCGGATCGTGTATCATCGTACGTTATACATGCAGATAAACTTAAATTTGATGGTATTTCCTTTCCAGTTAAAATTTCTGACATAGCAAAAGTAGAGAAATTAAATGATATTAGTATTAATGTTTTTGGGTTAGAATATAATAAAGAAAAACGATGTAATTCTATAGTAGGTCCATTATTTTTAACAAAGTGTCGTAAAGATAGACATTCAATTTATTATTTTTTTCCAAGGATACAAAAAATCATTATTGTTACATAAAAAATTATTCGCGGTTAGTTAGTAAACAAATTTCAAAAGACGGTCACATCATGTACATTTGCGAAGCATGTCTACTTCACTTTCCATCTCAGGAAGGTTGAAATAACCATGAACAATACGTTTGTGCCCACATTTGTACAGAATTACCAAACAGTGAAACTTTAAAAAAAAAGAATTGGTTTGGTCAACCTATTTCAAATGATAAAATTAAATTTTATAGTTATGAAAAAAAGTTGAAGATACCATTCGTAGTTTATGCTGATTTTGAAGCATTTTTAAAACCAATAGAATCATGTTCTAACGATACTTCCAAACCTTTCACACACAATATTCAGAAACATGAAGTACATAGTTTTGGTTATTATATAAAATGTTCATATTGTAACGATCTCCCCCCCCTCTATATGAAAATAAAAATATGTACGATATTGAATATAATTAGTTCCCCTTTATAATAAAACTTATATATATGTGACCAGGATAAATAAAATATGTTTTGATCTTTCTAAATGATCTATCAAAAGGTTTATTAATGGGCCGGTTTTAATATTTTGGCGTGATCGTCTTAGTTAGGACCCTTATTTACGTTGTGTTTGTTTAGTAACTTAGTTCTTTTAGGTGTCTTTTGGAAGAATGAATATTCACTAGAGCAATTGAAAGCTGTTGGTAGTGCCTTATAAGCTAAGTGAACCCCGTTCACGAAGACAGGGCTCGAAAAAGGTTAAGAACATAAAACGTCCCTATTCCACTTGCATCAGGTTTACATTATTAATTATCCCTTCCCACTCGGAAAAGGCTCAAAATATATTTATACAAAATACCCGATACAAGGGCTTCGCTCTCCTACATTTATTTAAAAAAATGTAGGGGAGGTACACGGCCCCACACACGCCGTGCACGGTGAGTGCCAACCATTTTGATGCACTCCCCCCCGAAGGGAAAGCTAATTCGGGAACTGGACCGTAGTCCACAGCAAAATAACTGGCGAACCAGTAAAAGAGGCTTGGCCCCTTGCTAGTGCGTAAGCACAAACATCGACCGAAGTCGCGCATGTCAATGCGTGTAAACGCCAAACAGAATACGAACGAATCCAGCCACAGTGAATGTACGTCACACGGCTTAGGCAAATAGGCACACTGGCCGTAAACCCTCCGTGAGCGCCACCACCTGCCAGACCGCGGCTCCTTCAGACGTGATGTAAGTGTATGGCATCACCACCAATTGCATGATCAGCACGGCTACTAGCCGCAGAGCGTGTCATGAGTCTACCGCTCACCTCAAGGGAATGGGGTCCCACGTTGTACAGCTTTCGGCCGCAGCCTTGAGAGTCTCCTCAGATCCTCCCGCCAGCTACCACCCGCATGAGGTCGACACATATACTCCACCAACCAATACAACGGCAGATATAGCCAAAAGGCAGTTATAAGATAAGAGTAATAATTCGCCATCAGAAAGGGTTTGTGTCACTGACGTTGAGTAAATGCATTTTCGATCATGTTTGTCTCACCCACCAACAAGTTGCCTTCAATCATTCAAAAGTGGGAAAGTTACAGAGATATAATATTATGTTGTTATATAAAACATAGTGGAGGTCAGACAGTCTGCAGCCCCGCAATGAAGGGACCCGACTTGGGCAAGGCTACTTAGGCGTGAGTCAATCCAAGACGCAGAGAGCGCCATTGAGAATAGCGTCCCACCAAACAACCATCGCAGAGACGCAATGCTGCAGAACGCAACAAGCATCAATACGACTATCGTCAGGCTTAAACCATCCCAAGGTCCCCCATACATCCCAACAGACTTCACCACCCGCATACCTCCATCGACCAGAACCACAAGTGTGCATCGAATCAGGCGCAGCACACCCGCAGATCCATCACAAGACGCAATACCGCTAGGAGCAGTAAGCATCAATGCAACTATCATACGGATGGCGCCCCCTCACAACACACACAACATGATCCCAATCGACTTTCGTAACAAAGTTTATATTGTTGTTATATAAAAAATATCACCAACGTATCATAGTAGCACGCTACTAAGACGCCAATGAACAAAACTCCACGTACCATAGCGTTAATGCACTAAGACATGAAGTTGAGTATGCCTGTTACACTTAAAAGTGCTACCAAACACACTCATCATCCCAATCCGAAAGACAGACGACGCATCGCTATGCGCTACGACGTCGCCCACAAACGGTATGGGTGTGCGATGTCCACGGGAGAGCCGTATTGCTACAACAAACCCGCTTACCATCGGCACTTAGATGTTAATTGTATACCTCCATCGACCAGAACCAAAGGAATGCGTCGAATCAGGCACAGCACACCCGCAGATCCATCACAAGACGCAATACCGCAAGTAGCAGTAAGCATCAATGCAACTATCACACGGGTGGCGCCCCCCTCACAACGCACCCACATGACTCCTATCGATTTTGGCAACAAAGTTTTTATTGTTGTTATATAAAAAATATCACCAACGTATCATAGTAGCACGCTACTAAGACGCCAATGAACAAAACTCCACGTATCATAGCGTTAATGCACTAAGACATGAAGTTGAGTATGCCTGCTACACTTAAAAGTGCTACCAAACACACTCATCATCCCAATCCGAAAGATAGACGACATATCGCTATGCGCAACGACGTCGCCCACAAACGGTATGGATGTGCGATGTCCACGGGAAAGCCGTATTGCTACAACAAACCCGCTTACCACCGGCACTAAGATGATATGTCTAGGACACATCGGTTAGCGAGTCCAAGTTTACCTCGGACCAATTGCTCGTGAAGCAGCACACACGCCACCATAATATTCCTTTTCAAGTCCCTAATAAGGACTAGTCATTTTGCTACGGTACTAGGAGCAGTCAGTCACCCGACCACCCCATACAATGCTTATGCATCAAGGAGACCTCCTATAATATTGCTTTTGTATCATAGACCTTACTTTCATAAGTCATGTATATATAGGATTCGAACCCACGACCCTACTATTGTAATGCATATTAATCATAGAGACCTTCTATAGTATTGCTTTTGAATCATAGACCTTACTTTCATAAGTCATTCATATATAGGATTCGAACCCATAACCCTACTATTGTAATGCATATTAATCATAGAGACCTTCTATACTATTGCTTTTGGATCATAGACCTTACTTTCATAAGTCATTAATATATAGGGTTCGAACCCACAACCCTACTATTGTAATGCAAATTCATCATGGAGACCTTCTTTAATATTGCTTTTGTGTCATTAAGTTTAATATCATAAGTCCCTAATATAGGACTAGTCATTGTGCTACAGTACTTCAGGCAGTCGGGCTCCCGACCACCCCATATATATGTACAACTGCAGGTATGTACCTCCGGCAGCTTCCTCCATACAAGACGTCTATACGTGAACACCTTCCATAACTTAGGAAAATTTTCTTTAAAACATGAACTCCTTCAACAACTTAAGAAATTTCATCTATACGTGAACTCCCTCCACAACTTAGAAAAATTTTCTTTTATACACGAACACCTCCTATGACTTAAACAATTTTTAACAAATTTTCTAATTATCTTATAAACGTTATTTAACTTAATTTTATAATATTTTTTGACTTGTATTTCTATTATTTATCTTATTTTAAATATTTTTTTCAAGTTTTTAAATAAATTTATTTATTACGAAAAACAATAATTTTGCCTTTAATTTACTATGTTATTGGGATATTATGTCTGAAATATATTAACTTTATGTTTATTAATTTAACTTAATTGCTTAATATATATCTTTTAAGACTATTTTTGACGCCCCTCTATATTGAATTTAATTATTAATAATAACATTGGGCTGTCACAATATGATGATAAATTATCAAAATATGTAACATATTGTGGACCCAACTGTGCACAAGTGTTTATGGAAAGTTTATCTAACAATCCCAAAGAAATAAATAGACTTCAAAAATATCCTCCACTTCCGCTAACAAATGAAGACAAAAACCAAATTTCAAATGCAACCATTTGTCATATTTGTGAAACAGAGTTAGCAGAACATTTTTATGATTTTGATTGGTACACCGGTAGTTTTGTAGGTGTTGCTCACGAATCATGTAGCTCGAAGTTCAGAAAACCTCGTTATATACCAATATTTTTACACAACCTTAGTCACTATGATGCTCATTTTATTGTTCACGCGTTAAACTTTTGTGATAGTGAAGTCAAAGTTATCCCTCAAAATAAAGAAAAATATATATCCTTTTCCAAAAAATTAAAAATGAATAACCACGAAATTATATTAAGATTCATAGATTCATTTAAGTTTTTATCATGTAAATTAGAAGAATTGGCCAAAAATCTCAGTAATGATCAATTTCAAGAATTACGTAGAAATTATCCTAATGATGAAGATTTCTTTCGTTTAAAACGGAAAGGCGTTTATCCATATGAACTTATGACTAATTATGATAGTTTAAGCCTAACATCGCTCCCCGAACAAAAATTTTTTTATAGCTCGCTCACAGGTTCCCATATTTCAAATGATGATTACAATCATGCTAAAGATGTTTGGGAACACTTTGGGTGTTGTAATATGCTAGATTATTCAAACCTGTATTTAAAAACAGACGTTTTACTTTTATCCGATGTATTTGAAAACTTTAGAAAGTTATGTATTAATACTTATGATTTAGACCCTGCCCATTATTACACAGCACTCGGGTTAAGTTGGGATGCAATGTTAAAATATACAAAAATAGAATTAGAACTTTTAACAGATTATGAGAAAATTGCATTTATTAGATCAGGTATCAGGGGTGGTGTATCTCAATGTAGTAATCGTTATGCTAGAGCTAATAACAAATATATGGGGGATTATGATGCAGGGAAACCAAATTCATATATCACATATTTTTATGCCAACAATTTATATGGTTGGGCTATGTCTCAATGTTTTCCTACTGGTGGATTCGAATGGGTAAATCCGAATACAGAATTTAATGTGTCTGAGACATCGAACTTCGGTTTTATTTTAGAAGTTGATTTGGAATATTCAGATGAACTTCATGATTTACATTCGGACTTTCCTTTATGCCCCGAAAACATTTGTGCAGGCAATATTAATGAAAATTAACTAGTCCCAAATTTAAATAATAAAGATAAATATGTAATTCATTACAGACATTTAAAGCAGTGCATAGAAAGGGGGGTTAAATTAACTAAAATTCATAGAGTTTTAAAATTTAAACAGTCTCGCTGGTTGAAGATGTACATAGATCTAAACACAAAATTAAGAACGTTAGCAAAATCAGATTTCGAAAAAGATTTTTATAAATTAATGAATAATTCAGTCTTCGGTAAGACTATGGAGAATATTGAAAAAAAGGGTTAACATAAAATTAGTTACACACTGGGAGAACCAGGGCAAAGCTTTAGGTGCTCAAGATCTAATCGCTAAACTACAATTTCATAGTCTTTCAGTATTTTCGGAAAACCTAGTTGCGGTTCAGTTGCGAAAAACAAAGTTAATATATAACAAACCAATTTATTTAGGGTTTTGCATTTTAGATATTTCAAAAACATTAATGTATGATTTTCATTATAACTATATGGTTAAAAAGTTTAGTAAAATCAAATTATTGTATACAGATACGGATAGTTTAATATATCATATATTTACAGATGATTTTTACTCTGATATAAAACCTGACCTTTCATCATACTTTGATACCTCAGCGGCGGCTGACCGCTAAGACTTAGATCGCTAAGACTTAGCGGTCAGCCGCCGTAGAGTCTATATTACCTGAGGATGCCTCGTGTAGAGGCGAAACACGTGTCGTATTATCGTCGATGGTGTGTCTTGCCTGGAATAGTGGTGTTGAGAGTAGTGGTGCTTGGTCTAGTGGTGACGGAGTTAGTGTGCAATTGAGGGAGGGCGAGAGGTGCGCTTCAATCCAGGTAAGACACATCATTTTATATGTTTAGCGGAAAGTTGTAAAGAAATTTATATTTTTATTTTTTACACAATTTTTACACAAAAATTGAATAAGATTGGTTTATCATATAATGACACAAAGAGGCATATTTTAGATAATAATATTGAAATATTTGCTTGGGGTCATTATAAACTGCGTTAAGTGTTAATAGTTTTTAATTTTATGTCTGCATGTAAATAAAATTTGTATTGATTGTAAAATAATGATAATAGTATAATATGACGTAGAGTTTATAACATATTTAATCGTTGTTTTATTGTAAATAATTTAAGTTAATTGTTGTTTATATTTGCGAGTGTGTGTATTTATTTAAGGTTGAGTTGATTGTAAAATTATGATGTACTAATTGTGTTAGAAATAGTATACAGATCATTCCGTTTTATATAATTTTTGCAATATATATTAATTGTTAACACCAACACTTTCATTTTTTATTTCACCCCTTAGAACTTTAGACGTGTGTAATGTTTCACTTTATCCATCCGTTTACTGCTATTGTGGCAGGACCAAGTGGATGTGGGAAGTCAAATTTTGTAACAAATTTCATAAAATCAGTTACAGAAATATATAATTGTGATTTTAATCAGATCACATGGTGCTTTGATGAAATGCAACCTTTATATAATTTACCAAATGTTAACTACCATCAAGGAATCCTAAATGTTAATATGTTTGATGGTGAAAACCCACATCTTGTTATTATTGATGATCTAATGAGAGAGTCCGATGGAAGAATTGTGGATATATTTACAAAAGGTAGTAATCACAGGAATCTTAGTGTATTTTATTTAACAAAAAATTTATTTCATCAGGGTAAAGGGCAAAGAGACATATCCTTAAACTCAAGTTATATAATATATTTTAAAAACCCTCGAGATAAAACTCAAATAAGATATTTAGCACGACAAGTGTCACCAGATAACCCAAAATTCATTGAAGATGCCTACAGGGATGCAACTCTAGAGGCGCATGGATATTTAATGGTAGATTTAAAACAGAATACCAATGATTTTTGTCGTATCAAGACAAATGTCTTCCCATTTAATGGTTTCTGTACAGTCTACGTCCCCACAAAAGAGTTTAAATACACCAAGAATCAAATATTTCAAATCATTGCTAAATGATGCATCGTCGACTCACAACGCATAAACATTTGCTAAACGCTTTGCATACGCTTAAACCAAAATATCAAAGAGAATTACTTAAAACGTGTGATGAAGAAGAAATTAACTGTATTTGTGAGTGTATTCATAACGTTTTACAAGGAAAAGTACCTCTTAAAGATCAAGATAAACAAAAATTGAATAAATAAAAATATACTCCGTCAATTATACAAAAAGGAAGGGCTTTCTTACCAATAATATTAGGTGCAATATTGAGTGGATTAGTGAGTGGACTAGCCAGTTAACATGGAAAATGCAAAGAAAATGATACTTATCGAACCTGGATTGATTGAAAAATTAAAACAAGAAAATATGGTTAATAGTAGTTATCTATTAAATCTAGTTAATAGTTATTATCTCGATTAGATATTGAAATACAAAATATTATGAATAGTAAGACGGAAGACCGAAAGAAATGGATGTTATATTTACGAACACTGCAAAGATACCTTCATTTTACCGAAGAGGACCGTCAACTACTCAGATTACCAATTTATTCTGATACATCTAATGAAGATTCAAACGAGTCTAAAATTGGTTTTAAAAATAAAGATAGAGATCTAAAAACTTCAGTTGATGCTGAATCTTTGTTGGAGGAGAATCGATCCATTAAAAGTAATGAAAATGTTGAAAATCCACTTTACACACCAGCTCAAATACTCAGTTTAATACCAAAAACTTATAATAAAAAGGACAGTTATTATTAAACTTAGTTGAAACAAGTAAAGGTAAAATACGTTGGGATAAAGAAGGTACAGTCATAATTGATAATGAAAAAATTCCTGGAAGTAATACTGTTGATTTAATAAATGATTCACTAAGACCCTTAAAAAGAAGTGATCCAGTAGGGTGGGATAGATTTGCTGAAGCATTAAAAGATATTAAAGTACCATTTACTTATATTGGAAATCCAAAGAGATGTGAGTTTATAACCAACTTCAAGCAAAAGATCTGAACAAACCCTCTGAGATTGAATTTCAAGAGTTTTCTACACCGAGCAGTAGAGATAAAAAGTCTACAACTAAAATACGTAAAAGGCTTGAGTGGGAAAAATGGACCCCGTACTAGAAGAAATTAACAGGATTTATTATGATCCATCTAATCCCGCTGGTTTTGGTAGTATTGATAAATTATCAAAAGCCATGAAGGGTAAAATGAATAAAAAGCAAGTAAAGGAATGGTTAAAATCACAAGAAACATACACATTACATAAACCCATTCGAAAAAAATTCCCGCGTAATAGGTACATTCTATCAAATATTAATGAACTGTGGCAAGCTGATATAAGTGATATGCGAACTTATTCTCAATATAATGATGGTTTCAAGTATATACTTTGTGTTATTGATGTATTTAGTAAATATGCTTTTGCAAGACCAATGAAAAAAAAACTCAGAAACAACTAAAGAATGTTTTGACAGTACATTTACTGAAAGTAATTTAACACCTTCTCACATAAAATCTGATAAAGGTACAGAATTTGTTTCAAAAGATGTACAAAAATACTTTAAATCCAAAAAGATTAATTACTATACCACTAACAATCCTGACATTAAGGCCAGTATTGTTGAACGATTTCAAAGAACACTAAAAATGAAAATGTGGCGTTATTTCACTCATAATAATACTTAGAGATATATAGATGTTTTACAAGAATTAATATACTCTTATAATCACAGCTTTCACTCTAGTATTAAGATGTGCCCATGTGATGTAAATTCCAACAATATTATGACAGTTTGGATTAATCTTTATGATAGAAAGTCAAACAAACTTTCTTTAGAAATACCTAAACCAAATTTCAATGTGGGTGATTATGTTCGAATAACTAAATATAAACATGTTTTCCAAAAAGGATATGAATCAAATTGGAGTGATGAAATATTTATTATATCTTCAATAATTGATAGATCTCCATGGGTTGTTTATACAATAACAGATTTACAAAATGAAGCAATAGTTGGTACTTTTAATGAAAGATAATTACAGAAAATCACTTACAACCCTACCTCACAGTATAAAATAGATAAAATAATTGACACTCGTTACTCAGGTAACAGAAAAGAAGTATTAGTGAAGTGGAAAGGTTATCCAGATAAATTTAACAGTTGGATTTTAGCTTCTAGTTTAAAAGAAATATGAATAAAGAAAGTTTTTATTTAACTTTGCTCAGCAATAGTTCAATGGAATACTTTCCTGATAACAAGACCACAAATTTTTCAACGAAATTACCGAAAGCTATTAAATTAGAAGGTGAATGGTCGGTTAGAGTTGTCGAGTTTCAATATCCATGTACCATGTTTACTGTTCAAGATCATGAAAATGTTATATACATTACAAAATCTATGTTAATGCCTAATGAAGATAAACCATCAACAGTGTACTACAAAAAACATATTTCAGCTACCAACTATGATAACGTTGAGCATATTTTAAGAGTGTTAAATGGTATCGGAGAGAACTTGAAATTTCGCTATGATGAAATAACAAAATTTGTGTCTATTTCTGTTTTGGATAAAAATACAACATCCGTAACATTATCACCCAATTTAAGTTTACAACTAGGTTATGAACCAAATAAAAATCTCCTAGAGAGAAATTTTGGAAAGTGTCCTGCTAATTTACACTTAGGGTTACCATCTCAACTCTTTCTATATTGCGACATTATCGATCCTCAGATTGTGGGTGATGTTATGACTCCTTTACTAAGATTCATTTCATTAGATCCTACAAAATACATTTATGGTGCAAATAAAATGCACGTTTTCTCTCAACCTCACTACTTACCTGTTATGCGAAGAGAGTTCGATACACTGGAAATAGTTATAAGATCGAGCACAGGACAAAAAATACCATTCCAGTTTGGAACCGTGTGTATTAAACTACATTTCCGAAAATTATAATAATGAATTCTCTTCGTGATCATCATAAATGTCCATATGAAAATTATTATACACATCAAGCTGGGTCAGAAGTTGGAGTAATTTATAAGGGTGCACCATACCAACGCGGTCATGGTATTGGGAGCTTCTTAGGGGGGTTATTTAGATCAGTTTTACCTTTACTTTCAAGTGGTGCTCGAGTGATTGGTAAGGAGGCATTAGGCGCTGGAGTAGGACTTTTATCGGATATGGTTCAAGCGCGTTCTATGGAAGCCTCAATAAAAGATCGTCTAAAGCAAGTTAGTACGAATTTAAAACGAAAGGCTGATGAGAAAATTGATCAATTTAACATGACAGGATCTGGGTATAAAACTAAAAGAAAACGATTGACCTCGTTCATTCCACCATTAACTGCTAAAGTGAAAGCTGCGAAAAAACTTGGTCTAAAACCAAAAAATATCAAAGATATATTTTCAAATTAAATATGTCTTTCCTTCATAATCATTCTTGCGAGTGCGTTAAGTCAGAATTGGATTTGTTTGCACTTCCGTCTACACAAACTAGCATTGAAAATGGATTGTGGATTGATTATAAACCAATTTCATCTCTGGTGATGATGGACCTATCGAGTTTCAAGTTCCTGGGACAGGCGATGACTACATAGATTTGTCTCATACATTACTCCACATAAAGGCAAAAGTATTAAATCAAGATTCAACTAACTTGATATCTACTACAATAGTAGCAACTGTAAATAATTGGCTGCATTCACTTTTTAGTCAACTTGATGTTTATTTAAACCAAAAACTTGTATCACCACCTAATAATACCTATGCATATCGAGCATACATGGAAACCCTTTTAAACTATGCTCCTGCTGCTAAACAATCTCATCTTACTTGTAGTCTTTGGTATGATGATACAGCAGGAAAAATGGATTCTACGGATGGTAAAAACATAGGATTTGTTAAAAGACAGGAATTGATTGTGAAAGTAAGGAAATAAAAATGATTGGTCATCTTCACGGTGCAATTTCAACCAAGATAAATTTTTAATAAATGGTGTTGAAATGAGTGTTAAATTGGTTCGATCAAGAGAGAGCTTTAATTTAATTGCTGGGTTATGTTACTGTAGACTATAGTAGTTAAGGTTATAATATGTGTTGTGTGTTAGATTTTATGAGTTATGTGTAATGCATTTTGTGTGTATGTAACTATGTGAAACGTTATAAAATTTAATAAAACAAATTGTATGCAATATAATATTTTTTATTTCTTTATTAATATTCTATTTAATCTAATACAAAACTCTGTTCGAGTTTAAATTTTACATAAGCACACTGACTAAACCACTGAACATGCTGCTGCCAAGGATCATCATCATCTTCCCAATCTTTTAAACCACCACCACAATGGAAAGACTTGGTCGTGTCTGCATGGCCAGTATAAAAGAAACCGGCTTCTTCAAGATCTTCAGGTTTCTGTCGCATAACGAGAGGCCAGTTTTCGAAACTAAGCAACCGGCTAGATTTTGAACCGAAGAATGGATATTCAGTTCTTGAGTACTGCATATTCTTCTCATTTTCTTCTCCAGTCAGTGTTGTAGTTTTGTTATTCAATGATGTGTTCTGTACACGTATGCCACACTCATCTCTTCCTTCTGCTCTTGTCTTCCTGTAATTTAAGTAAACAGAATCACATTCACTAATGATCAGCTAATGACTGTCATTGTTAAAAAAGTATTTTTTAACTTTTTCACTTTCTGCTATTGTCTTTGTAATATTGTATACGAGGGCGTTTGTTTTGTCGTAGATGCTATCCTTATTAGTCTTTACGTAATATTTAATCCTCGTGGAAGCATGTTTCCAATGATCAGTAGTTGGAATCTTGGATAGCTTCTTCATATCGTACATTTCAATTTTGATGAGATGCGTCGCTTGGTCTCCGTCGTCAGAATTAGTAGAAATGTATGATACACCATCTCTAGCGGCTCGTGCTACGGTTGATGATAACAGCTTCCTCTTTTTTATTTTTGATTCAGCTTCAAAAAAATGATCAACCGATTGCGATTTTCTTTTTCCACCATCGCATGTGTTATTATTAATGACGATGTCATCACTCTCTTCTTGAGGGGAGAGTGGCGAGTAGTAATACTGTTTATAGGTATTTTCATCGAAGCTCAATGATTTCTGCAACAACACAGTTATTAATCATAAAAGTTAAAAAAGTTAAAGTTACAGCCTATTAAAGTCCACTGCTGAACATAGGCCTCCTCTCATTTCTGAGAGGGTTTTAGGGCTAGGAAATGTTCGCTGCGCTGCCTCAATGCGTGTTGGCAAACTTCACATGCCTTCGAAATTTTCTCAGACATGCAGGTTTCGTCACGATGTTTTCCTTCACCGCTGAGCACGTGGTAAATCAGCACTTAAAATTTCAATTAACAATTTAATTGGTGCTGGCGGGGATCGAACCCGGGTCGCGTACTGTGAAATTTACATTTTGCGCTAACCATCTGGGCTACCACGGCTTAATCATAGTTAGTTAGTTAGTTTGCGACGGGCTGTTTTCCGCAACTCCACGTCTATGCGCGTATTTTGCGTGTGGGCAGGAATAATGTGATTATTCGAGCCATGAGATCTCCCCGAAGAAGCTCAACAGTCCCTTGATGTTGCATGCAACTTCGGGGAGTGATCCCGGCGTGCCGAGATGTTTAGCCCTGTACGTAGCGACCTCCGGACATTTCAGTAGCACGTGGGCCGCCGTTTCTTCCTCCCCCATACATGCCCTGCACAGGGGACTATCTGTAACACCTATAGTAAATAAATGTTTGTTAAAGGTGCCGTGTCCTGTGATAGCACTTGTTACTATCCTGATCTGCGGCTTGTTCAGTCTCATTAGAACTTTGGTTAAGCGACTGTTTATTACAGGTAGGGCCTCCCTAGCTTGTCTACAGTCTACTAGATTTTTCCAAAGCTGAGCGTGTTGATTAGTGAAGTGTCTACGTACCATTGAACGAACGTTACCAAAGGGGATTGGTATGATTGGTTCCGGCCCTATAGTGGCCAGAGCCGATCCTTTCTGGCCAGTTCGTCCGCTGCATCGTTGCCTCTGGATCCACTGTGTCCCTTTATCCATTGCAGAGTCACATTGTTGTTTTTACATACCTCATTTAATCGTTGATGGCATTCATATATTAGTCCCGAGTTCACCCCATTGCAACTCAGAGCTTGTAGTACCGCCCTACTGTCGGTCAGTATTCTGATGGGGAAGTCATTAACCTTCCTAGCATCTATTGCTATGGCCGCTTGAATGATACCCATACATTCCGCCTGAAAGACCGTGTTATAGGTACCCAGCGGTGTGCATATGTGAATATTGAGGTCTTCAGAGAAAGCTCCAGAACCTACACCTTCATTTGTTTTAGAACCATCGGTGAAAATTCTAAGCTCTTTTGGGCTTAATCCTTCCGGCTGGCTATTTTCATTTAATTGTATCTTGTATTTCTTATCGAAAACAAATTGTTTAGGAATCCTATCGTATTTGGCTTGTAGGATAGGAATTTCTGAGTGAATTCTATCAATTATGCCTGTATGAGGGACACTATTCTTACTCCAAAGATTTAGGGTCTTGAGTCTGATGGCAGCTAAAGTCGCTTCTTGTTGTATATGTAAATGAAGCGGAGTTAGCTCCAGCATCGCTTCCAAGGCTGCTGTTGGCGTAGTTCTTATGCAGCCTGTGGCAGCCATACATGCCAGTCTCTGGTAGCGCTGAAGCTTCTTAATTGTGGTGGCTTCATTGGTCTTGGTCCACCATACCAGAGCGCCGTATGTGATCATGGGCCGAATTACAGTTTTGTAAAGCCACAGTATGATTTTTGGCGTCAGTCCCCATCTTTTGCCAATCATGTTTCTGCATTGCCAGAAAGTTATACTAGCTTTGTTGATTTTGTTTTCTATGTGTTTATTCCAGTTAAGTTTGCTGTCCAAGGTAAGACCTAAATATTTTACCTCAGAGGATAGCTGGAGTTTTGTGCTGAAAAGACTTGGAAGATGATAGTTATTCAGCATTCGTTTTTGTGTGAACATTACTAAAACCGTTTTATTTGGGTTGACGGTTAAGTCGTATTCCCTGCACCATCTCTCCACTATACGGAGAGCCGCTTGGGTCAGGTCGCACACTATGCTAGCTGTCTTTCCCGAGACCAGTATAGTCAGGTCATCAGCATAACCTACTGTATAGAAGTGATTAGTATTTAATTTGCTGATGAGTTCATTAATGACCATATTCCACAGGAGAGGTGAGAGGACCCCACCCTGCGGGCAGCCTTTCTTAATTAGGATTGGTTGAGAATCACCAGCAATCTTTATTATTCGTGTACTGAGCATGCAAACTATCCAGTCGATCAGTGCCGGTTCAACTTTATGTCTACTGAGTGCACCTTTTATGCTGGAGAAGTTTGTTCTGTCAAAAGCACCTTCTATATCTATGAAGGAACCTAGACATATTTCTTTGTTTTGGATGGCCTCTTCAATCTTTGTAATTACCTGATGAAGTGCCGATTCTGTTGATTTGCCTAGACTGTAGGCGTGTTGCTTGTCGTGTAGTGGTAAGTTCATTAGCGCCGACCCCCTTAATTCCCTTTCACACATCCTCTCCATCGTCTTTAGGAGAAAGGATGTGAGGCTAATGGGCCTGTAGGATTTAGGGTCAGTGTAATCGCTCTTACCTGGTTTGGGTATAAATGTGATTTTCACTTCCCTCCATCCCCTAGGAACATATTTTAGAGCCAGACAGGCTCTCATTATGGCAACAAGTCTGACTATTAGGGCTTTACCCCCCCCACTGTAGGAGTGCCGGGAATATGCCGTCAGGTCCTGCCGCCTTATAGGGGAGGAAACTGTGAATGGCCCAATGGATTTTGTCCATCGTTACCACTCTCTGTGCTAAATTCCAGTCTTCTACTGTTGGTGTCAGTATGTCGTCATGCCGGTTTGCCTCCTGGGTTAAGCAGCAACCTGGGAAGTGCGTTTTAATTAGGATGCGTTGGGCTTCATCCGACGATGTTGAGTAGCTACCGTCGGGTTTCTTTAGAGACATGGATCCCGACGTGTTCTGTTTAGCTAGAATATTCATTATCCTATTTGCTTGTTCGCAGGTTTCTATGTTGCCACAGAATTTACGCCACCCAGTCGAGCGTCGATACCTGATAAATTTTTTGTATTCAGACTTAGCTTTCTTATATAGTAGCCAGTCTTCATCCATTGAGGTATTCACGGCCCTATTTAGGGCTTTTCTTACCTTCTTACGTTTCCTATCGAGTTCTTCACCCCACCACTGTTGCTTTACCTCGGCATGCCTTGGTGGAGTGATTTCTGGACATGATTCATGGTAGCTATCTATCATGGCCTTAGTGACAGCTGCTACCTGTTCTTCTAGGAGCGACTGATCTGCTATAGTATTTATCCCCTCAGAACCCGCAAGCGAAGACGTCAACCTATTTAGGTATTTTGTTTTATCCGTCTTGTGGGGATTTCTCCATGGTGGTGTAGAGGGGATATCGACCTGTAGTGCGAAGCAGATCCATCTATGGTCTGAGCATGAGGCCTCTTTCGACACATGCCATCCCGTAATTAGTTTGGCTGCTCCTTCTGTTGCAAGTGTGAGGTCGATTATAGTGCGACAGCGTTTGTTTATGAAAGTAGGTTCAGAACCTATGTTTAAAATGGTTAGGTTAGTACTAAATAAATATTCAACTAAAACCTTACCTCGTTCATTTGGTTTTTCCATTCCCCAAAGGGGGTGATGTGCGTTGGAGTCCGTCCCGATCACAACCTCTAGTCCGGTCCTCTCGCAGAAGTTCACCAGCCTGCCGAGGTCATGAGGGGGGAGGGGTGTCTTCCTCCGGCATGTAGACCGAGGCGACGACTAATCTTCTCTCCTGTGTGTATTGTATTGCCACGGCATACATGTCTCTAGAACAGAAATCTGTTAATGGTTGTGCACAGATATCTTTAGTAGTGTAGATACACGCTCTAGGCTTGTCGTGTTCAGAGCTGTAGAATAGCTTACCTTTTAGGTTGTTTAGGCCTTTAATTTTACCAGCCCCAACCCACGGCTCCTGGATTAAGGCTATGGCAGTCCTTTGAACCTCCAACCACTTGCGTAATTGAGCCGACGCAGTTTCGCTGTGGTGGAGGTTGGCCTGCACTAGGCTAGTTTTGGACGAAGGGCACGCCATCATTGATCGCGTCCTCCCCGTCCCCGCCCAAAAATAGGCCTGCCAGAAGATCTCGGGTCTCTTCGTCAGCCACCGAGTCGGAAGTGGTCGGCAAAATGCAGTCCTCTTCGTCACTCAGTGAGCTGCCGCTGAGCCCGATCTCCACTGGGGGCTTTGGCTCAGTTGTGCAGGCCGTTTTTTCACTGGACTTGGCCTCCAGTGATTCCGCTGTACCGGTAACCGTGGCTCCGGTATCCATAACTTCCGGGCTGTTTTCTACCTCTTTGCTCGGTGGAGTATCAAAGAATTTACCTCCACGACCCTGGAATTTTACGTATACCGCCCCGCATACGCATGCGAGACGGCGTCCGGCCTTCATCAGGGTCGGGATGTGATCCTCCGGCACCGAAACAACGAGGAACCACCCGTCCGTCTGCTTATCAGCCTTGAGTAACAGCCAGTCCCTGATGTTAACCCAGCGGTTCTGGTACGCCAGCACGCGACCAATGTCACGTGAGTCTTTCCAGGCTCCTTGGGCATCAGGGATTAGGATACCACATTTGACTCTTTGTGGTATCTCTAACTGTTTTTTTATTGTCAGCAAGGTGTTGGATTTGAGATCGAGGGTAGCAATATTCCCCTTCAACCAGTCCAGAGCCTTCTGATCGTCGCACCACAGTTTCAGGACACCCTCCGTATAAACGGGTTTGCCCCTAAAAACTGGGCCCGACGCATCAGGGTCCTGGCTACTCCACGCCTCGCTGATTATCTTCCTCTGTATTGCTACGAGGATGTCGTCTGCTACTTCCTTCGTAATGTGACCTGAACGCGCACACGTTAAGGCCACACCCAAATCTGCTCTAGCAGCGGAAGCGTAGCTCGTTCTTGCAGCCTTTGGTTGCTGTTCGAGTCGCACTTTTTTGTGTTCCCCTCTAGGCGAGGTGGACTCTTCCAGCATCCTTTTGGCTGCTCTTTCCTTCTTCCCAGGACGCTTGGCCGCTCGCTGCTTCCTGGCGGATATCCTAGATCTGGTTCCCGCGGCCGCGACTTCCACTTGGTCTGGATTTTTATCCTTCCCAGCTTCAGTGCGGCTACTGGTTCCAGCTCCAAGCACCCCAGTCGCAGTAGCTTGCCCAGCCTCCTTGGTTTTAGTTTCGGAAGCAGCCAGTGCGGCTCGTTCTCTTCGGCCTTTTTCCCGCTGCTTCTTGTTCTTCTTTTTGGCCTTTCCACTACTGCCTGCAGGGATAGACCCTCCTGATGGTCCGTCAGGCCGGCAAGTCACCTTTTTGGGTGCCTTGCCTTTCCCCTTACGGCTCACCACTTGCCAGGCAGCAGAGAAAAGGTCGTCAGTTCGTAGTGGCTCCGCAGTTTAGTCACTCGCGGGCTCTTGTTCTTTTTTCCCCTCCAGCTCCTTGGAACTGGTTTTGGAAACGTTCAGCGAGGTAGTTGTCCCTTTGATGGGGGCACCTGCGCTGGACGGTACTGTCCGTGGGACCGTCGGTTTAGTGACGGTTCCCCCTTGTTCATTGGTGTCTCTGGTAAGCACCTCTGACCCCTCTCCCTCTTTCTTGTTGGGCCTTAAATTGTCCATAATATTTTGTTCTTTAAAATTCATCCCCCCGGCTTCCCACCCTCCATGGAGCCCGCACCTTTGGGAACGCCCTATTTCAGGCGTTAGGATTACCGGGAGAATATAGGGACGCGAAGTTGGCTCACAGCGCGACATCGGGAGCTCGATCCAGCTGGTAGATGGGGCTGACAAGGCCCATCCCCACCACCCGAATAAACTGTCACTTGCTCCGTCAGCATGGCCTTTACCACCACCCAGCCCCCCTTTTCAGGAAAACTAGGCAGCCCCCACATCCCTCGCCTGCGACCCTCTGACGGGGCGCTTGGCCATTTCCCTATCTGTGGCTAGCAGGTAGGGCCACCGTTTAGCTTGAAATCCGGACCAAAGAGGGCGTGTTGCCTCTCGCCACTATATACCCCAGCGACGATCGGCTCAACCCTCCAGGACTCCTTCATCCCCGCGTACGGCGCTCGACTGCGCAGGTCCTAGCGCAGGTGGGTGTGTTAGTCCACCGGATACACCCACTCTCTCCGGCGGAACCGTCCCCTCCTCCTTTCTCATCCGGGCTTGGGACCGGCAATGGCGGAGTTACGGCTTAATCATATACACACGCATAATATTTAAATATAATTTGTTAACACTAAATCATACACACGTAAAAAAATAACAGAAAGAAAAGTAAGTTTGTCAATAGAATAAACACTTACATACATGGCCTTTGCGCTGAAGTAACACAAATGTAGTATTGATAGATCCACTGCGGTCAAACGACCATACACTAACTCCATGACTGCAGTTGCTTGGTCTTATATAGTACCAGTGAGTAATAATTCTAATCTAAAGAATTTCTGCAGTAGAATTGATAGTAACTTTATGCGTCAACAAGCTTATCTTACATTCTGTTGCTTATCTCAACATTCCTTCGTCCTTCCTGTCGTGTCTTGTTCAGTGTATTGATGACTCAAATACGTTTTGTATAACACAAAGAATGCAATTTAATATTTAGAAATCACTATAATTGATCATTCCTATATTAGTCATTGAGTAGATTGGTACTGTAATAATCTAATAATAGCAGTAATATCATGGATACACTAGATGTACAACAACATCTGAAAAAGATTCCCCACTCCCACACCCCACTCTAGAAAATAATGTTTATGCTGCCAATAAACTGCCCATGTACACACACGTACCAACGTATATAATATGAAATTTGTATACAGATGATAAACCAGGGACAAATTGGGTAGATTTATATATCGATACGAATGACTTCTGTCAATACTTTCATTCATTCGGACGGGTACCTGTACGATATCATCTAGAGTTTTTAAAAAGAAATTGTAAAAGATGGAACTGGAATGTTGATAGGATTCAGAATGAGTGGACTTCAGTTTGTGGCGAATATTGCTTAATGTATTTGCTATATAAGTTTCAGGGATGTTCAATGCATAGTTTTACGAGTATATATTACAGGGAACACATTGTACAACGATATATTAGTGGATGAGATGTTTCGCTCCTATTTTATAGATAATAAGTAATAAGATTTTGTATTTTATAAATAAAAATTTTAACAAAATTGGGTAATGTGTTTTATTAATGAGTCAGATTAGTGTAGATAGGAACAAAGGAGTATAATACAATAGCACCACGCTGAGGAAGAATAGATAATGACGGTATTGAACGAACAATAGATAAGTAGATAAGAACAGACCATGGTGGGGCCTTCACCGGATATCAATTAGATAAGAGTTAATTGATCTGCACATCTCCGGAACCGTGCATCCTACGTAAAAATGGACCGCATATTCGTGATCAGAGCATGCCAAAACTTTTTTTTTTAGGATCGTGAGTCGACGAACGTCGTACTTGTACGTACCACTTCTGACTCAGTGAGCCAGAACTGGTACAACGTAACTACTATGCTTCGACTTGCATCAGAACCGTTGACAGTTCTTCATATGTGAGTGTCGTTCCGTCTAGTACACGACGCAAGTGACACTTTGTTGACTTCACCCCAGCTTCCCACAAACCTCCAAAGTTTGGAGAGTGAGGAGGGATGAAGGACCACTTAGTTCCTTTGTTTGCCAGACACTCTGCAATTTCATCGGCAATATTCGAATTCTTAGCTTGAATTAGCCTTTGCAGCTCCCTTGATGCTCCAATAAAATTTGTGCAATTATCGCTGAACACCTCTAGACAGTGACCACGGCGCGCTACAAAAGGCTGAAAGGAAACCTTCTGTCGTCAAGTCACTGACGGCCTCTAAATTAATAGCTCGCGTCGCCAGACAGATAAAAAGTGCAATGTAACCTTTATAGCATCGACAACCTCTGCCCTTGAAAATCCTAACATTAATAGGGCCAGCATAATCAATACCACAGCGGGAAAATGGACGACTTACTATTACCCTAGCTTTGGGTAAGTCTCCCATAAAAGGCTGTTGCGAAGAAGTTCGTTGATACTTAATACATTTTCCACATTTTCTAACATAATCCTTAATTAGATTCTTTACCTTAAAAATCCAGTACTTGGATTTGATATAATTCAGCATCAATGTAAGCCCCCCATGGAGAGTTTTTTCATGTGCTTCTGCTACAATTAAACGTGACAGACAATGATTATACGGCAAAATGATCGGATGTTTGACATCATACTCTTCATTGCTATTCTGAATACGTCCCCGAACTCGTAATATGTCGTCTGCGTCTATAAAAGGGCACAGCGAGCGTAATTTACTTCCTCTAGCTACATCCGTTAACTTCCTTAGACGACTGATCTCATCCGAAAATGCCGATTGTTGACAATGTCTCAAGCAGGGCTTCATTGATTCGTGTAACTCATCTACTGTAAGATAGTTTGGAAAGATCTTTGCTTTGTGTCTGAGCTTGTTTAAAGGTCTTCGGCATCAAGCAACAACTCGTACTAATTTATTCAGTGATGAATATTTTTCCCAGACGGTAATATCTGTTGGCAATTTTTGGCTATCCTCATAATAATCCATAATAACAATTTGAACTTTAATAGACCTCTCTTCCAGATTGGTTAGTGGAACAATTATTTGTGATTGTGGGTATTGAAGGTCACGCAACCAATTTGGACCATAGCGCCACAAATCATGCTTAATGAAATCACTAGGACTTAATCCACGAGACGCACAGTCGGCTGGATTCTGGGCTGATTCCACATGAGACCACTGATCATTGTCTAATACTGCAAGAATTTTTGTCACTCTATTGGCGACAAAGGTCTTCCAGCGGCTTGGTTCACCCTTTAACCATGCCAGGACGATTGTAGAATCAGTCCAAGCTCGGATTTGCGATCTCGATAAACCCATCACTAAAGCGATTTCAGATAGCAAGCCTGCAAGCAACTCTGCTCCGGACAACTCCAATCTTGGAGTAGAAATTTGTTTCAGTGGAGCGACCTTCGTTTTTGCTGCACATAAACTCACATGTATGTCACCTCGCAAGTCTACGATTCTCAAGTATACAACTGCTGCATAGGCATCATTGGATTCATCACAAAACCCATGTATGGACACATCAGCCACACTTTCATTCATGTGAGTCCAGCGAGATATAATGACGTGATTGAGAACAGGTAAATCTTGTCTAAAAGTAATCCATTCTTGTAGTAAATCGCCTGTTATCTCTTCATCCTACGAAACACCGGCAAGCCAAAGCTTCTGCATGTAGATCTTAGCTCTGATGATAACTGGCGCAGTCCAACCAAGAGGGTCGAAGAGTCGAGCAATGTCTGACAAGATAGTTCTCTTCGTCACCCTCTGCTTCTGTTCTGGTAAATTTACCTTGTACCTAAAGGCATCCAAAGTAACATCCCAACATAACCCAAGAATCTTTACAATGTCATCTAGCTTAGTATTTAATTTCTTTTCCTTTCCTTTATCCTGAACCATCTCCATCAGCTTACTGCTATTGGAGGCCCACTTCTGTAAGCTAAATCCACCCTTAGCCAGTAATTCCGACACTTGCTTGTAGATCTCCACAGCTTGCGACTCATCCTCACATCCTGACATGAAGTCATCCATGTAAAAGTCATTCAGAACTCTACATGCTGCCAGCTCATAATTCTGGCCTTCATCCTTAGCCACCTGTTGGAGGCTCTTCACTGCTAAATATGGTGCCGAATAAACACCAAATGTGACTCTCGTCATCATAAATTTTTTAACCTCTTCGTTGTGACTAAGTCTCCATAAAAGACGTTGATATTTACTAGCGTCTTTCTCGTGCACCTTTACCTGCCGATACATTTGCACGATGTGAGCAACAAAGCACACAGGATGAGCACGCCATCTTAATAAAATATGAGTAACTCAGGCTGCAACCTCGGCCCGACCAACAAGTCATCATTTAAAGACCTGCCGTTTTTCCCCTTGCAGGAGGCCTCAAAAACTATTCGGACCTTGGTCGTCGTTTTATCCTCACGTACCACCGCATGGTGAGGCAATTAAACACAATTTGTTTGAGCTAACTCTTTTGAGTCAACAACCTTCATAGGACCCTGATTTATATAATCACTCATTGCCCTTGAGTATTCTTCCTTTAAGAGTGGATTTTTATTCAACCTACTCTCTAGAAGAATGAATCTTCGCATCGCAATGTCTCTTAAAACCCCATATTGGCATTGAGGATTTTCTACCCTAAAGGGTAGTCGAACAATATACCGACCATCTGGAGTTCTAGTTGTAGTGGCATCGTATAAACTCTCACATTTTTTATCTTCTTCAGGTAGAATTTTGTGAGGCTGTTCATTATCTATCTCCCAAAAAGCTCCGAATCAATTGATTCAACGAATCATCTATATGCAAACTTATGATGTTGCTGGGGCATTCCTCATCCAACTGTACTCGACCCGAAAGGATCTATCCAAGCTCCGCATTCTGTGCTGTTAATGCACCAGATGGATTTTTAACCAATCCGTTTGTCAAAATCTGCGCATAAATATCGGCACCGAGTAAGAGATCAATCTTATTAGGTGTACCGAACTCTGGATCAGCTAGCCTTAATTTTGATAGTTCTGACCGGTTGTGAATCTCAACTCTTCTTACTGGCAAATTTGACGACAGTTGGTTCAGCACATAAGCTCGCACTTCACACTCAAATGTTGTGCAAATAGTGGACTGTATTTTAAACTGTACCGCGTGTTTAATGTAATGTGATTTCCCTCCACCCAAGCCTGTAACAACTCCCTTCACTGAAGATTTACGAAGGCCCAACAATTGGGCACAATGCTCCGTAATGAATGAAGCTTGGGATCCCTGGTCCAATAAAGCTCTTAGCAAATAACACTTATTCTTACTACTAAATACTCTAACAACAGCTGTTGCTAAGATTACACGACCAGGAACATAACAATGATGTGAAATCACTTGCCCTACATCTGGTGACGGCTGTTCAATCTTCTTATTCTGGTGGGTTTCCGTTGGATTAGAAACTACATTAAGCGGCGAATCCACACCTTATGGATGTAACAAAGAATGGTGACGTCGGCCACAACGATTACATTTTGTGCTCCTTTTACAACGATATACAGAATGGCTATCTCCAAAACAATTGAAACATAATCTATGTTTCCGTACAAATTCGTAACGATTTCCGTAACTTTCCTTACAAAACTTCTTACACTGGTGTAATAAGTGACTCTCTGAACAAAATTGACAAGTAACAGTGGTGACCTTGAATACTTTATGTTTCTCTACTCTTTCTTTTGGCTTATTATCATTTTTATCAGGTTCTAAAAATTCCAATGCTCTAAATCTGGACTCTAAAAACATCTGAAATTCACTATAGGTTGGAAATTTATCTGTATACTCGCATATTCTCTGCTCACACTGCTTCCTCGTTTCCGGGTTTAATTTCAGTGCTATAAGATGTATAACTATAATGTCCCACTTCGAAACATCGATTCCTAGGTTACTAAGTGCGTTCAAACAGTCATTTGTTGTATCTAAAATCTGCTTAATACCATTTGCCGATTCCATCGTGAGTGACTTTTGACCCATCAGTCTAGTAAGAATGCGGTTAGCAATGTAGCTTTTATTGCTGTATCTCTTTTGCAGTTGAAGCCAACATGTTTCATAATTTGCATCAGTGATGGGAATGTGCCTTAAAAGCTGTTCCGCCTCACCCGTCAGATGACCTTTTAAATAATGCAATTTCTGCACGTCGGCTAAAGTTGAGTTATTGTATATTAATGATTCAAATAAATCATGAAAGGTTTGCCACTCCATATATTGACCTGAAAAGGAAGGCAAAACAATTTTGGGTAACATAGCCGGCGGTTCTGCCTCCATAGTAACATTTGAACTCGTACTTTGGGTGACGGGTAATACCTCTGTTAACGCTTCTTTAAGTTCTACTTTATAAGCCACATAACTTTCTTCTACACTGTCATTCACACTTTGTTTTATATATAATATTTCCTTTTTATCGGTATGAGCTTCACTTATAATATTATAATGGTTAGTCTCAAACTGTGACCATTGTTTTTCCAGTTGTTCTAATCTTGTTTCAACGTATGGTTTTGTTATACGAGCTTTAGGCGATTTCCTAAAGTTGGAATATCCACTACTACTCTCTTGTTTAAGATCAGCTTGCACCTTAATTAACCCTTCCATCTTGAAGATTAAAGTTAGACAATCACTAAAGTTCGATGTGAGTGAGCACAATTTAAATTTTTACTATGTTGAAAAAAGGTTCAAATTTTGCTAAGCGAATATAGTGAAATCACAAAAATTTTACAAGTCGTTTAGTACACTTTACTGTCCAATCAAACCGGCATGGATTTCCCGTGTCAACGGACTTAGTGCAATTTTTCTAAGTTAATGAAGCTAATAGCGAAAATATTCTAAGTTAATGAAGCTAACGTCAAATTTTTACAAGTGTAAGGAATCCATGCAATATTACAAAGTTAAATTGTCCGTAAGTTCATAATGCTCACTATAACTGTCCCTTTGTACTTACGGTCTTTTGCTCACTCACACTACACTGCACTGCACTGCACCACTCTAATATATCCGGCTCGTAAGGCCAACTGTCTAGTCATATATGTGCTGGAACTAGATAGGAACTTTACTACTGATTACTTCCGAAATCAAACAACCGTTACTAAGTATGATGTATATTTTATTTTATTCAACAAAACGCTGTAGGTCTATGTAATGTTCAAACCATAATGCGTTTTTAAATAGATGAGCGACATCTAGCACCATATTAACTAAGCCAATTCGACACAAACATGTCGTTGAGCGACATCTAGTCTGGTGATAAATTCACTAAAGTAAATCAAACAAACACCTTTTGTTTCATGGCCGTGTAATGGCGGTTAAGAATATCCACTACCCCATATCTTCCCATGGGTGTCGTAAGAGGCGACAGAGGGAGACAGGCAGGAGATGGGCAGCAGCATCTTCCTGTTGTCAGGAAGATGCTGCTGGCCATCAGTTTTTTTGTATATAAATTTGCTCTTATCAGCAAATGTAAAACAAAAAAACTGCGGTTGCCAACCCGCTCGCCAAGCATGGCAACTATGGCAATATACCCCCCATGAAGAATTACACAAATAAACGGCCCCCAGTCCCCGGCGGCACCACTATTCCTGGCTACGGTAGCGACCATGATAACGGCGGAGCAGGGGGTGCTAAGAATCTCCGGTGGAGGTTCGGTTGCCACCTACGACGACTCGACCTGGCAACATTTAACGCACGCACCCTGAGGACTGACGAGAAGATCCTTGAGCTGGAAGAAGAGATAAACAAGTTACGCTGGAATATTATACGAGATTTATCCGAGGTCCAAAGAGAGGGGGAGGACACGGTGATGCTCGAATCCGGCAACTTGTTCTATCACCGGGAGGGCGACCATCTGTTCCAAGGAGGTGTGGGATTTATCGTCCACAAGTCTCTCGTTAACAACGTTTTAAAGATTGGGAGTGTATCGACGAGGTTTGCGTACCTTATACTCAGAATTACCAAACGGTATTCGCTGAAGGTCATATAGGTTTACGCGCCAACGTCGGAACATCCCGATGAGAAAGTGGAGAAAATGTATGAGGATATTTCTAGAGCCATGCATTCCTCCAAAACTCCCTATACGGTGTTAATGGGAGACTTCAACGCAAAACTGGGCACAAGAAATAACGGTGAGCTGAAGGTAGGGAAATTTGGGATAGCGCAACGGAATCTAAGGGGCCAGCAGCTGGCCGACTTCATGGAGAAAGAGGGACTTTTTATGATGAACTCTTTCTTCCAGAAGCGGCCCCACAGAAAGTGGACCTGATCGAGCCCCGACGGTTCAACAAAAAACGAGATTGACTTCATTATGACGACCAGACGCCAACTGTTCAGTGATGTCTCAGTGATCGCAAGGGTGAAAACTGGCAGCGATCACCGAATGGTTAGAGGCACACTGAACCTAAAATTTTTCGGCGCCAAAGCCAAAACCTTATATAAATATAAAAAAAAAAAAAAAAAAAAAAAACAAAAAAAAAACCCCCCCCCCCCCCCCCGGGAAAAAAAAAAAAAAAAAAAAAAAAAAAAAAAAAAAAAAAAAAAAAAAAAAAAAAAAAAAAAAAAAAAAAATGTTAAGTTGGAGAGGTCTCGTCTAATGAAGTCAATGCTCCGTCCCCCTCGTGCTCTAATCCAGAATCCCGAAACCTTTCAGCTCGAGTTACGTAACTGCTTTCAGTGCCAAGAAGATTACAATGCAGTGGACGATATGAATGACAAGCTCGTGGAAACTGTCCATGCGGTCGGAGCTAAGTTCCGCAAGACCCGCCGCAGAAGAACACAAAAACTCTCCGATCACACTCTTAATCTCATGGCTGTTAGACGGGAGATGAGGCTGCAATCGTCAACAGATTTGACAGCATACAGGCAACTGAACAGACAGATCTCCAAATGCATGCGGCGAGACTTACGCAACTTTAATACTGCTCGTATTAAAGAAGCGATCGAGCGGAACCAAGGCTCCAAAGTCTTCGCCAGAGATCTGTCTGCCAGAAAGAGCCAACTGTCAAGGCTGAAGACTGAGTGTGGCAGCATCGTTTCCGGGACACCCGAGATTTCTGAGTGTGATTGAGAGGTTCTATGGGCAGCTGTACACATCATCGTTGGAGCCACACGCAATAGTGAGTAACGATCCAAGAGCAAGTCATATCCGACACTATTCCGATGACATCCCGGACGTCAGTCTGAGCAAGATTAGAATAGCTCTCCAGCAACTTAAAAACGGCAGGGCCCCAGGCGAGGATAGAATTACAGCGGAGCTTCTGAAAGCGGGTGGAACACCGGTACTTGAAGTCCTTCAGAAGCTCTTTAATTCCGTCCTCCATGGTGGCACTACTCCGGAGGCGTGGAGCAGAAGTGCGGAGGTCCTGTTCTTTAACAAAGGCGACAACGCTCTCTTGAAGAACTACAGACCGATTTCCCTTCTGAGCCGCGTCTACGTGCTGTTTTCGAGAATCATTACGAATCGTCTCGCAAGCAGACTCGACGACTTCCAGCCTCCCGAACAAGTCGGTTTCCGAAAAGGCTTTAGTACCATAGACCACATACATACCCTGCGGCAGATTGTACAGAAGTCCGAAGAGTACAATCTGCCACTTTGCCTGGCGTATGTGGACTATGAGAAAGCCGTTTGATTCCCTTTCGTGCTACGGTCCCTTCAGCGGTGCCAAGTTGACTGTCGATATATCGAAGTGCTGAAATTTTTGTACAGTAGAGCTACGATGGCTATCCGAGTACAGAACCAGAGCTCGAAACCTATCCAACCGCAGAGAAGTGTAAGACAGGGTGACGTTATTTCCCGAAACTCTTCACCGCTGCATTGGAAGACGTTTTCAAGCTACTGGACTGGAAAGGATACGGTATTAACATCAATGGCGAGTACATCACTCACCTTCAATTTGCCGACGATATAGTCCTTATAGCAGAATTGCTGGAGGACCTAAGCATGCTCAATGACCTCAATGGTGTCTCCCAACGGATAGGTCTTAAGATGGACATGGACAAAACAAAGATCATGTTTAATGTCCATGTCACACCTATGCCGGTAGTTGTTGGGAGCACTATGCTCGAAGTTGTTGATGAGTACGTTTACCTGGGGCAAATAGTCCGACTAGGTAAGTCCAACTTCGACCGAGAGGTCAATCAACGGATTCAACTCGGCTGGGCAACGTTCGGGAAATTACGACAAATCTTCTCGTCAGTTATACCTCAATCTCTGAAAACTAGATTGTACAACCAGTGCGTATTGCCAGTGATGACTTACGTATCTGAGACGTGGTCCTTCACTGCTGGCCGTATGAGGACGCTCAAGGTCGCTTAGCGAGCTATGGAGAGGGCTATGCCCGGAGTTTTCCTGCGTGATAGACTCAGAAATGAGGATATCCGCAGTAGAACCAGAGTAACCGACATAGCCCAACGGGTTAGTAAGCTGAGTGGCAATGGACCGGCCTTATAGTAGAACCCGTAACCGATGGGGAAAAAAGGTTCTCGAGTGGCAGCCTCGTACCGGTAGTCGTAGTGTAGGGCGACCCCCCACTAGATGGAGTGACGACCTGGTAAGATATGCAGGAAGTCGATGGATGCAGGTGGCTCAGGACCGTGCTTTGTGGCATTAGTTGGGGGAGGCCTATGTTCAGCAGTGGACTTGTGAAGGGCTGTAATGATGATGAATGATGAATTGTTTTATGTATAATTACAGGATGTGGGGCATTCCATCTTAGTTAACAACGTATATGTAGCCATCTGAGTTTGTTGTTGCTAAAATTCACTTCAGACTAGGCTGTATGGTTTCAGAGCTTTGCCTGCCTTAATTGGCGAATCCTAAAAACTACAAATAGTTATTTTTTTTAGAGTTTAGACAGACCGTCCGTTTCCTGGTTTGTTTCCCTTTGTCACCTGCAACGGCACCCATGGACGATATGGAGTAGTGGGTATTCTTACACGTTCACTACCTGGTTAATAGGGTACACTACTTAATAGGGTGCGGTACATAATTTAAATATAGATATATCCTATCTAATAAAAAAACATACGTGCAGTTCACACGCGTTAGAAGTGAAACCTCCAGGAAAATAAACTTCGAAAGAATGAGACAAGATGACTTCCTCGTCTTGTCTCATCCTCTCTACTAGATGATGATGATAATCATTCCATTTCCAAAGGTGTGGTAGCTCAGGGGTTAAGACCGGGGACGGACTCACTGAACACCAGCGTAAAATAGCGGCTTAATGCTGCTGTGTTTCGTATGGTGAGTGTAAAGAACTGGATAACCTTTTTTGCTGGAAAGAAGGCATTTTATCTTAGTTCTCGGGGATGACAACGCATCTTCATTTAGATTTTTAATCGGGGATATATGAAGATGTCTATGGGCCACAGCGTCTACTTACTATCAGGTGGACTATGTGCTTGTTTCTCATCTTTATTGTATAAAAACATGTAGGTAGGACACTGACAAAATAAACGAGGGGGAGGGGGGTGCTAACGAGCATTCGGGTCACCTTACCTACACTTACCTTATGGTAAGTGACAGTACCAGGGGAATAGCAGAAGCATTCCCGGCCTTTTAAAAAAAGATTAGGCTCTTTTCTTGAAAGTCCCTAAGTCGTATCGGTCGTGGCGGTAAAATCGCTGGATAGTCCATTCCACAAAGAAACTATACGAGGTAGAAAACTTCTTTTAAATCGTGAAGTGTTGGACGCCGGCATATGTATGGTAACGCGAGTTATGTCGCAATGTGCGATAGTGAAATTGAGCGGCTGGAATGAATCTGAACAATTCCTCTGACCGCTCCCCGTGGTAGATGCAAAAATAAACGCAAAGAGATGCAACATCTTTTCGTAGCACCAGTGAGTCAAGACGATGAGGAACAGCTTTTCGCCGATGATTCAAGCCGCTCTGCGCTGGATGCGATCAAGTGAAAGGAGCTGACACTAGGGTGCCCCTGCTCAGAGATGAGAACAGTATTCTATGAGAAGCCGATCTTGCACCTTGTAAAGTTGCAAGCGGTAGCTGGCATGAACTACTGTCCTGCTTTACAAAGCACGCCAAGCTTATAAGAGGCAAATTTGGCCTCCCCTTCCAAGTGACCGCGGAACTAAACGTTTTTTCGACATGTTGACGCCCAGGGATATCGATGCTAGCTAAAGTAACGAGGGAAGTTCCTCAAACAAAGGAGATATAACAGAGGGGTTCCTTTTAGCGGTAAACGCGCGAACTCATGTCTTCTGGGGATTGAACTGGATTAGATTTAATCGCCCTCAATCTGAAATTTCGTTCAACAAAGACTCGACTTCAGACACTACTTTTTGCGGCACTCGACGACGTTGTTCCGAGAAATATTAGCACGCCCGGCGTATAAGGCATCGCCAGTTTGCCTGTGCTATTACATGCATAACAATAAATCTTACTGGTGTGTGACATACCGTTAATATGCAGAAGGAACAGGGTAGGTTATAGCATGCAGCCTTGTGGAAGACCAGCATTTACAGGCTTGGAGTCAGGGCATTCACCGTCGACTACGATCTTAATGCTCCGATCTGAGAAAAAAATTGTGATCCAAATGCATAATTTCTTAGCTTCGAAAGAAGCGCATTGTGCCAAACCCGATTGAAGGCCTTTGCTATGTCCAAACTAACCCCAAGATTTGGACATAACCAAGGGGAGGCCCTTGGACTTGAAAGCCTGCGCCCAGCGCTGTGCTAGGAAGGTAGATATAATAGTATAAAAAGCTTATAAATACTAGGATTTGACTTCGCATTTGTAAAAAAATTTCGGGTAACTATAGTAGTATTAAAAGTTCTTATAACGCGTAAGTTCGAAGCTTTTTTAGAATACGCAAGTAGTACTTGGCCATCCTATCATATAAAATAGCCATAAACACTTATTGTTAGAGTTCGGGCAAAGTTTATAAGGCACTTCTATTTATAACCGACTTCAAAAAGGAAGAGTGTGTTTTTCTCAGTGTTGAAAAAAAAAATCTTTTAATAAAAAGTAAAGGTCGTCCTAAAGAACTAGAAAGAATAAAATAATTTCATATTCTGAAGTCTTCTTCTGAAGAAGAAAATTTTTATAAAATTTTATTTGTTTGATTCACCCAAAGGGTAAGGGTAAAAATGTGCGATATTTGAGTGTATTTAGGACTCAATTTCGTCTATAGAGTCACAAAGCCCTGAAGTATAACCTATATAATGGAAAGAGCATCATCAGAATCAGTTCAAAATGAAGGCATCGATTACTTATTCTGTCACCAAGGCGGCGCCACGTAAACATGAGGTGTAACATTTGACAGATTTCATAGCGGGGTAGTCGATTGTTCGAAAAATGTAATAGGCTGAAGTTTTTTCTCTAATATTAGTTATTTTTTATATTATTTGGTTTTAAAATAAACAAACCTACCCACAGATATCGATAAAAAAAAAAATGAGTCAAAATGTGCTAAAAATTGAAGGACACACCATTAAGGCACTGTTTCGTGTGTTAATGTAACATTCGTACGTGTACGCGTAGGTAATATGTGTAAGTACGTGAGGGTAATGTGGTCATCCGGTTAATATGACCAATTACTTTATTATAACTCAAAAACCAGAGCCTTGTTTGCATAGATGCCTTTGTGATACGATGCGCTTTTCATTAGTCTATCAAATAATAAGGGGTCGAAATGGCGTTGCTCTGTCAACGCCATTTTGACAGTAGACATTATGGTTAATATTTTAGTCGATTTTAGTATTTGTACTAAGTAGTTAGTTCTTTTTAAACTCATTTTTCTAAGTGTTCCAAATTATTTCCAGAGCTTGTTTGCTATTTATTTCTTAATATATTAGTTATAGCATACGAATTTGTATTTTGTCCATGTCCTGCTCCTAGTTTTGATTTTACAGGACGAAAGCGGGCTACATAAGAGACGATATCGGTGGCGATCTAGGGTGGAAAGAAATCGGGGCTTTTATCGAGGCAGACCCTACACACGGGCCTGCCTAGCAGTACGCGTTTGGACTTGGAGCGGAACGCATATGCGGTAGAGTTCTTCAAAATGCCTCCGACTCTCTTAAAACACCAACGTGTTGGTTTGGAATTAGCCATCTTGGTTAATTTAATCGAAAATAGAAAAAAGGGAGTTGCTGGGTGAAAAAATGGATCCAAAGGAGACAAAAATAAAGCCACATAAACGTACTAAATGGTCTATAATCCAAAGACATGGTTAATTTTCTCCGGATGGATGAAGACAGTTTTTATAACCTAGAATTTTTCTATATTTATGATTTCGCAACTTATATATAATCATCAATTTTTCCTACCTATGCTATATTTAGTTATTTCTTCTCTTTGTTCATTTCTGCTTTGTTCAAAATCGGGTTATGTACTACACACCACAAACAAAGAAATAAAATAATTTTGTATTACAATATGTATACTTTTTTTAATGTAATCTTTATTTATGGATTAAAACTATCAAAAAATAAAATAGCTCATATCTTTTTTTTTAACATAAAGAAACCTTTAATTTCGGACATACTCCCTTCTATATAGCTTGTTTGTTGATGTAGAGATGGTGAAGGAGTAGGAGTCAGTTGTTGATGAGAGGATGAAGGCACGTAAGAGATCGAAGTGTGGTCTTGTGTTGATAGCGTGGGAATAGGAGTTAGTTGTTGAGGAGAGGCTTTATCCTCTCCTTACTTACTTCATACACCCTACTTTATGAACGGCAATAAAACAATTAGTTTAGTACTACGCTACCAAAACAATTAGGCGCATTCTGAACATGGCGGCTTGAGGACTAGTGAGGGGAACACTTTCATCTGTATAATACCAGGTGATACATAGTATGAGTACTAGTATGTACTACTCGTAGTTATTTATTTTAATTAATTACAATAGCTACGTTTGTGAATTTAACTGCATCATAGTGTTATGTATATATGACAGGCATGTTGGTCTAGTGGTTAGTGACGCTGACTGCTATGCCGGAGGTCGTGGGTTCGATTCCCACCCAGGACAAGTGTTTGTGTGATGAGTACGATCATTTGTTCTGTGTCTGGGTGTAATTTATCTTTAATATTTATGTATTTAGAAATATATAAGTATGTTTATCAGTTGTCTAGTACCCATAACACAAGCTCTGCTTAGCTTGGGACTAGATGGCGTTGTGTGATAGTTGTGGAATATTATTATTATTGTTATTATTATGGGGTATCTATATAGTTTTCTCATCTGGTTGGGTTCTATAAATATATAATTACAAATGAAAATGAAAAAAATAAATATACATAAATATCAATAACATAAAATAAATATAAAAGTACATAAATAAATAAAAGCCCAACCAGATGGAGGCCCTCGGCAGGGGAGACCAAACGGCCGAGGGTTAGGGGGAAAGAGAAAGAAACCGGCGGACGATGCGGGCGGTATCGAGGAGCACCGCCTTCTGCATTTGAACCTGGAGCGGTCCGCCACGTAGTCCCAGCCGCCTCAGATGACCCGAGAGGCTGACTGGGATTAGCCCGTTTGCAGAGACGACTACAGGAATAATTTCGGTCGGCAGACCACCCCACATGTCGGTCACCTCGTGAGCCAGGTCCAGATATTTTGTTTGCTTGTCTGTTTCGGCTTTCACGAGGTTCTCGTCATACGGAATGGTAATGTCGACCAAAAATATCCTTGACTGTGCCCGGTCCATCAGCACAATATCAGGCTTATTCGCAAGAATAGTCCTGTCTTTGATGATGGCCCGGTCCCAATAGAGCCTGGCGCGATCATTTTCGAGCACGGCTTCCGGCAAGTACTTGTAATACGGCAATTTCCGGTCCACGAGACCGTATTTCAGAGCGAGCTCCTGGTGTAGAATTCTGGCTACTAGGTTGTGCCTGTGCAAGTATTCAGAGTTAGAAAGCGCCGAACAACCGGAGATAACATGCCTAAGTGACTCACCGGGATGGCGACAAGCTCGACAGATGTCGACGGTGCCATCCTTTAGGATGTATCTCCGATAGTTGTTGGTCTTAATAACCTGATCCTGTATTGCACAGACAAAACCCTCGGTTTCCCCGAAGAGATCACCAAAGCGAAGCCAGTGGAGGGAGGCTACTGTGTCTACGAAAGGCTCATGTAGAGCCTTGTAGAACCTCCCGTGGAGCTCCTTCTCCTTCCATATGGTCTCCCGGTCGGAAATGCTCTGCACTGCCGGGTCTTGCCATTGCTCGTTGGCTAAGGATAGAGGGGTAAGTCCTTTATCACAAGAAATGACGTCCTTATAGAATGGATCATCCGATCTCGCCAGGAAGTAATCACGGAGGCTGCACACTTCGTGATTATGCATGGTGAGCGCGCTCAAGAAGCCACGACCACCATGCTTCCGCGACAAGTACAGCCTCATTACCGACGATCTCGGATGATGCATCCTATGGGACGTCATGGTAGTGCGGACTTTTCTATCCAGGGCGTTAAGTTCAGTCTGAGTCCACCTGAGTATGCCAAAGGTATACATGAGGACAGGCATTTCCCAGCCGTTATATGCGTGTGCCTTATTCACACCGGACAAAAGGCTGTTAAGCACTTTGGTCAAGCGTGCATAAAACATGTCACAAACTGACTGTTTCATACCAGCCTCATCGATACCGATGTTCTGTGACATACCCAGGTATCGGTATGTTTCAGCCTCGGAAAGGGTCCTTAAGTTGACGGGCATAGATAAATCTATGCCCTCAGAGTTAGCAACGCTTCCCTTTTCAACATGGAGGACCGCACACTTATCCGTCACAGCTCCATTTCAATGGAATTGCTAAACTCACAAGTGATTTTCAGCAACTCCATAAGATGGGAGCGACTGGAGGCGAATAACTTAAGGTCATCCATAAAGAAAAGGTGGGTCACTTATGTCCCTCCTTTCCGTGGCTGAAATTCTCTCCCGGGTCCCTCCAGTAAGGTACTGAGAAGGTTCAGGGAGAGGCAGAACCAGATTGGACTCAGACAATCGCCCTGGAAGATACCCCTTCTTATCCTTATGTGGTTCTCCGCAGCCATCATCCGCTCACCCAGATGACAAAGGATCGTACTCCACTGCCCCATACACTGCTCGAGGAAGTCTCTCACTGTACAGTCTATCTTGTATACAGCTCGAGGACTCTCTTTAGCCATGTATGGGGCACCGAGTCGAATGCCTTTCTGTAGTCTATCCAGGCGGCGGAGAAATTCCGACGGTTGCGTTTCACCACTTTGCCAATGACCGCGTCAATGAGGAGTGGTTCCTTAGTTCCACGACCACCACCCCGACATCCATTTTGAGCGCGTGACATTACCTGATTTAGCTCCAGGTGACGAGTGATTCTCGCGCTCAAAATGGATGTCAATGTCTTATATATGGTGGGTAGACACGTAATGGGACGGTATTTGCTCGGGTCTGTGGTAACCTGGTCTTTAAGAACCAAATGAGTGATCCCAGTAGTGAAGAGGCTAGGGAGCAACTTCTAGTTGAGAGTCTCTTGAAACTGACGGGCGAGCACAGCGTGACACATAATGAACCCCTTCAGCCAGTAGTGATGCAGTCCGTCGAGTCCCGGACTTTTCCAGTTCGGGGCTCTACGGACCGCCTCAGCTACGTCATCCGGCGTTATGATGACGGGGTCCATGGGCGTAATACTCACACACTGACTCGCCACAACTTCCGTCCAAGGGCCCTCGCTGTGGTTTACGGGCTCTGACCACAGGCCACGCCAAAATGCGACAGTGTTAGCCTGATCCGGTCCTGGGCCCGCTCCACATACCTCTGGGCCCGTTCCACTTACCCCGTTGCCCGTTCTTCTGATCACTCTGGAAGAGACGATTCTGGTTGAACCGCCTTGACCTCTCAGTAAATCAGCGAATCCGCTTCCCCCAAGCAGCAATCTTTTGCTTCAGGTCGTCTATGCGCTCCGTTAGTTTCTGCGTGATATCCGGCTGGGACAAACTGATATTTGTCCCAGCAAACGCCATTCTAACGGTGCGCACAACCCCTCGGTCTATTATTACCCGACCTGAAGCTTATCAGTGTACCAATAAGGGCCCTTGCCTTTGCGATACGGTCCTCAATTCTTTTTCTCCAGGCTGGGATGGCGCTACTTTGTTTAGTAAGCGCGTCCAGCCATGGGAAGTTTGGCGCCAATAATACGGCAAGCTGCCACTGTGGCGCCAAAAAGAACTGAGTCCGTCTCGCAAAGGTCCCGGCTGGCTTCCAAATAGGTTACCAGCATTGGGTTAAGAGCCCTCACGACAGCCCGATTTCGCTTGCTTAGGGGTATGCGGGGAAGTCGCGGTCGATTTTCGAGAGGCATGCTGCGCGTTTCCAAAATCGCCTCTTCCAATATACTCTTCATTTGCTCTAGTTCGTGGGAGACCATTTCATCATCGTCCGAATCAACCACAACTGGAAGATCCATGGCGGCTTCTACGCGTGGCAGCTGGTCTGTCGCCTGAGGAGCCGCATCCCCAGCCGTAGCCAATTCATTCGATGAGGGAATGGCCTCACGTCGTAGTCGTTCAAGTTCGGCATCATCAAATATTTTCGAGCGCATGATGTACCGAACTCGGTCTGCCAGGTTTTGTTCCGTGACGGGAATAGACGGCTCCAACTCAGCAAAAAAGCAATGCATCCGAGCCCGATACGCTATCCCCGCAGTTTCTTCCCCTTTCGCCCTATAGTACGCCCGCAATGCGTTTGCGTTCATATCCCTTGTCCAACGCATGCGGCGTACACCACCAGCGGCGGATGCCACTTCCCGAGTCCGAGAGGACCCTACCGACAACAAGCCGTCGATGATGAGCGGGGGCTGTTAGGTGATCTTGCAGCTCCTCGCGCTCGGCTGGCGGCCCGCATGCTGCCGCGTCCAGCGCCAGCTCCAGACGCGCCCCGTTATTATTATTATTATTGTTATTTATATTTTCTACGTTTTCTCAGTTTGTTTTTAACAAAACTGGATTAATGGTTATTACCACGGGAGAAAGCCAAGTGGATACCATGAACTAGTTAGTTATGGGTAGTTTTCTGTAGAGATAAATTTTCTAACTATTCTACAAGTATTAAGTAAAACTGCTTTTTGTAATTGAATATATGTTAGTTTTGGTAAATCTAAAGTTTTTAATGATTGATGAAGCGCTTTTGGTATTACACCAGTTGTAGAGAGGACTATAGGGACTATAATGGCGTTATGCAAATTCCACATTCTAATAATTTCATGTTTTAGTTCAGTGTACTTGGAAATTTTTTCATTAATTGTTGTCTGTAAGTTATGTGAATTAGGTATAGCAATGTCAATAATAAGAGCACATTTATTCGTTTAATCTATTAATGTTATATCCGGTCTATTAAAGTGTATTGTTTTGTCAGTAAGTATAGCTCTGTCAAAATACATTTTGTGAGTGGTATTTTCAAGGACTATTTCTGGTTTATATTTATAGTATACTTGAGTTGGCTAGTCAGTTAATTTATACTTAAAGGCAAGTTTTTGGTGAATGATATTGGCTACTTGATCATGCCGATACTTATAGTCCGTCTGAACAATCGCTTTACAGGCACCAGTGATGTGTTGAATTGTTTCTGAAGCATTACAACAGCGTCTACATGTGTCGGTATGTAAATTTTTTATTTTAATAATATGCTTTTGATAATTGCGTGTCTATATGATTTGGTCCTGAATTGCGCACATAAAACACTCAGTCTCAGGGAAAAGCTCACCACGTTGAAGCCATGCGTTCGACGCTAATTTGTCTACGGTAGGTTGGTTCAAATCATGGCGATGTCTTCCATGTAGAGACTTTTGGGTCCATATGTCAATTTTTGTGTTGTTATCTGTAAGTAACTCATTTTTTTGCAATGTTTTATCATGCATATTAAGCGGTGTCAATTTATGATCATTCTGTACTATGGCATTGTGTAGTGATGATATTGCTGTTTTATCATAAAAGTAATTTCTGAGTGTAGTTATTTGTCTGTTATGTAAGTTAACTATGTCTATTACCCCTCTTCCTCCTTCATTTCGTGGCAATGTTAGTCTTTGTATGCATGATCTTGGATGGTGTTTACGGTGCCTCGTAAGAGATGTATTTATTTCGCGTTGTAGCTTTTTTAGTTCAGTTTTGGACCAGTGTATTATGCCAAAGGAATAAGTTAGTATGGGAATTGCAAATGTGTTAATAGCTTTAAATATATTCTTAGAATTTAATTGAGATGTTAATACTAAGCGAAGTCTATATCGAAACTGATCTGTTAATCTATTTTTAATTTCTTTATGATGTATTTGTTTAGACTGATTATATCCTAAATACTTATACACTCCATTTTCCTCTAAAGATTTGATTTGCTGTCCTGTTTGCAACTGATAGTTATGTTCGTAATACTGTCCAGCTCTTACTGAATTAATGTTGCACTTATCAATACCAAATTCCATTCCTATATCTCGTGAAAATTTTTCCGTTAATATAACTAATTGATCCAATTCATCTTGAGTAGTAGCATATAGTTTTAGATCGTCCATATACAAAAGATGACTAAGTTTATTTTCTTCCTTTTTAGTATGTAGATGATCTTGTGTTCTATGGTATTGTAAAGAGTACCCTATGTTTTTTGAGTTTAACATTTGTGATAAGGGATTTATTGCAAGGCAGAACCAGAGAGGACTAAGTGCATCCCCTTGAAAAATACCTCTCCTTATTGCAATAATATCTGTTTCTATCATTCCATCTAGTGAGTTAATTTTAAGTTTCGTTGTCCAATTGGTCATCGCAGCCTGTAAAAATTGTATTATGTTTGGGTGTATTTTGTATATTTCTAAAATTTTTAATAACCAAGTGTGCGGGATTGAGTCATAAGCTTTCTTATAATCAATATACATGCTAAATAAATCTTTTCTTTTTGATTGTACCTGCTTTAATACTACTGCATCTATTGTGAGCTGTTCTTTGCAACCCTGACTAAATTTCCTACAACCTTTTTGTTCTTCTGACAATATGTTATTAGCTTCTATGTGTTCATAAATGGTTTCAGTTAAGCAAGATGTAATTATTTTGTACAATGTTTGTAAACATGTGATAGGTCTATATTTTGCAGGATTGTCAAGATTACTAGGCTCTTTTGGTATCATATACGTTATTCCTGAACTAATGTATTGCGGCAAAGTATGCGGGCTTTGTATGAATTTATTAACAAAATTAAACAGAATCGGGTGGATAGTTGTAAACTTTTTTATACCAATAGTTATGTATATTATCTGATCCAGGTGTTTTCCAATTATGCAGTTTTTTAATTACTTTATGGAAAGTGTCTATCTTGATGTGTTGAAATTGCATGGCTTTAATCTGTGATATGTCTATTTGATTTTTGATCCAATCCGCTTCTGTATTATAATGTTTAGGTTCCTCCCATATTGTAGACCAGTAACTGTGTAATTCTCTCGGTGATGGTAAGATATTATTTTCGGAGCTTTTCAAACTGCTGATTTTATTTTTAAAAGGATTTTTTATATTACGGTAGAAAAGTTTTCCATTTGAGCAAAATAGAATGTTTTGAGTTTTTTCGTAGAGAGCTTGCTCTATATCTTTTTAACCGACTACTAGTAAGTTTTAGTTTTTGTTTAAGTGTGTCTAAAAATGTTCGTGTTTGGTGTTATGTTCTTCGTGGACAGAATGAATTTTATGTTGTTCGAGTATAGAATTTACGTGTTTGATTAATTTTTGACCTCGGTTTCCATTAATATATTGTGTTAGCCTTGCAATTTTTGCTCTTAATTCACTTACTTTGTTTTCTAATCTTTGTTCCCACTTTGGCTTATTATATTTCTTTTGTTTCTCAGGTCCTAACGGATTATCAACTTGTACAGCTATTTCAATTTTAGCTCCGTTGAGCTTAGCTGAAGTCCATGCTGCACAGTACACTAAATTCTGAAATGTTTTAAATTCAATTTCGCTGTTGATATATTGTGGCAATAAAATATTGTTTACATAGGCAACTATTTTACTCAATTTTTTTGATGACCTCTGCTTTGGTATAAATTGTCTTTCTGTTGGGTTTGTATTAGCAAAATATTCTAAAGCTTTAGCAAACATTTCATCTATGGCAATTATCTTTTCCCTATGTAAATTTTCATTTTCATTTGTTGTGTGGTTTTCAGCATTTAAATCTAAACTTTCTGTATCTGGTTCTTCGTTGTCTGTGATACCTATCTGAAGTATTGAGTTGTCATTGGCTTGTATATCGTTATGCTGTTCTTGCAAGTAAGTAACATTCTTAATTAATTCTAAGCGGTCAACACTTAAATATTTCTTATGTAGAATTAATCTTCTTTGGTCAGCTATGCGTTGCTCTGTTAAATGACTTAAATGGGGGAATTGGTTTATAAACTCTTGGTGTAAGATTTTCCTATATGCTATTTTATTTTTCTCACATTGAGTTATTTTGTAGTAAATTCTTATTATAGCTTCATTATATTCGTCTGTCCATTTCATGCGTTGTTGTGTTTGTAAATGGTGGGTATTAGTGTGTTGATTATTTTGTGTAACAGAGATTGATTGGGCAAATGTAGTCTGTAAATTTGATTGATTCACTTCATTATAAATTTGATTTACTATTTCTTGGGGCAAAAGTTTGTTATTCATTATTGCTCTTCGCTGATCTCCTATTCTTTGACGAGTAACTTGCATATCTGGGAATCGTTCTATAAATTTCATGTGTAATGGTTGTAAATAACCTTTAGTGTCAGTATCCATCATTGTTAAATAGAGGTAAGTACGCAATATAAATTCATTCATTTCAGAAGTCCATTTTTTACGCGTGTTACGGTTACTGATGGTGGGCACAGTTTCTATAACAGGAGTTATTTTCTGTGCATCATCCTTCAGCAATTCTACTTGGCTACTTGATGATAATGAAGAAGATAAAGACTGGTGTGAAATGTTTGGTATTGATTTTTGTCTATCGATTCCGGGGGTATATAAACTATCACCATCACTAAGGGTATCATCGGTGTCCGTGGATCTCGCTTGAGTCGTTTGACGGGAAATCTTCCTCGCCCGGAGATTGTATGCGCCCCAAGATACAGCACCATCTCGGCTTCCGCCAGAGTCGACATGGTTACTGAATCTGCCGGGCACTGGGGGCCGTAGTTTACGCCGCGCACTCATTTTTTTAAACCTGGTTTGGGATCGTTAGTTGGGAAAGGGTCATTAAATATTAATAGGCATAGAGATTATTCTGCCTTGTTATTGTTACAGAGTATAGTTGTTCAGACTGCAGTTGAGTACATGCCTTTCCCTTAAGCCCCCCCACCACGACAAGGTGATCCCGTAGGGGGGGTTATTATTATGTGTGGGGTATCTATATAGTTTTCTCATCTGGTTGGGATCTATAAATATATAATTATTAACGAAAATGAAAGGATAAATATACATAAATATCAATAAAATAAAATAAATACAAAAAATACATAAATAAATAAAAGTCCAACCAGATGGAAGCCCTCGGCAGGGGAGACCAAACGGCCAAGGGTTAGGGAGAAAGGGAAAGAAACCGGCGGACGATGCGGGCAGTATCAAGGAGCACTGCCTTCTGCATTTGAGCCCGGAGCGGTCCGTCACGGAGTCCCAGTCGCCACAGATGACCTGAGAGGCTAACTGGGATTAGCCCATTCGCAGAGACGACTACAGGAATAATTTCGGCCGGCAGACCACCCCACATGTCGGTCACCTCGTGAGCCCGGTCCAGATATTTTGATTGCTTATCTGTTTCGGCTTTCACGAGGTTTTCGTCATACGGGATGGTAATATCGACCAAAAATATCCTTGACTGTGCCCGGTCCATCAGCACAATATCAGGCTTATTCGCAAGAATAGTCCTGTCTGTGATGATGGCCCGGTCCCAGTAGAGCCTGGCGCGGTCATTTTCGAGCACGGCTTCCGGCAAGTACTTGTAATACGGCAATTTCCGGTCCACGAGACCGTATTTCAGAGCGAGCTCCTGGTGTAGAATTCTGGCTACTAGGTTGTGCCTGTGCAAGTACTCAGAGTTAGAAAGCGCCGAACAACCGGAGATGACATGCCTAAGTGACTCACCGGGATGGCGACAAGCTCAACAGACGTCGACGGTGCCATCGTTTAGGATGTATCTCCGATAGTTGTTGGTCTTAATAACCTGATCCTGTATTGCACAGACAAAACCCTCGGTTTCCCCGAAGAGGTCACCGAAACGTAGCCAGTTGAGGGAGGCGACTGTATCTACGAAGGGCTCATGTAGAGCCTTGTAGTACCTCCCGTGGAGCTCCTTCTCCTTCCATACGGTCTCCCGATCGGAATTGCTAAGCACTGCTGGGTCCTGCCATTGCTCGTTGGCTAAGGATAGAGGGGTAAGCCCTTTATCACTAGAAATGACGTCATTATAGAATGGATCATCCGATCTCGCCAAAAAGTACTGACGGAGACTGCACACTTCGCGATTGTACATGGTGAGCGCGCTCAGAAAGCCACACCCACCATACTTTCGCGGCAAGTACAGCCTCATTACCGACGATCTCGGATGATGCATCCTATGGGACGTCATGGTAGTGCGGACTTTTCTATCCAGGGCGTTAAGTTCAGTCTGAGTCCACCTGAGTATGCCAAAGATATACATGAGGACAGGCATGACCCAGCCGTTATATGCGTGTGTCTTATTCACACCGGACAAAAGGCTGTTAAGCACTTTTATTTATTATTATTATTGTGGAATATCTATATAGTTTTCTCATCTGGTTGGGATGTATAAATATATAATTATAAACGAAAATGAAAAGATAAATATACATAAATATCAATAAAATAAAATAAATACAAAAATACATAAATAAATAAAAGCCCAACCAGATGGAAGCCCTCGGCAGGGGAGACCAAACGGCCAAGGGTTAGGGGGAAAGGGAAAGAAACCGGCGGACGATGCGGGCAGTATCAAAGAGCACCGCCTTCTGCATTTGAGCCCGGAGCGGTCCGTCACGGAGTCCCAGTCGCCACAGATGACCAGAAAGGCTAACTGGGACTAGCCCATTCGCAGAGACGACTACAGGAATAATTTCGGCCGGCAGACCACCCCACATGTCGGTCACCTCGTGAGCCAGGTCCAGATATTTTGATTGCTTGTCTGTTTCGGCTCTCACGAGGTTCTCGTCATATGGGATGGTAATATCGACCAAAAATATCCTTGACCGTGCCCGGTCCATCAGCACAATATCAGGTTTATTCACAAGAATAGTCCTGTCTGTGATGATGGCCCGGTCCCAGTAGAGCCTGGCGCGGTCATTTTCGAGCACGGCTTCCGGCAAGTACTTGTAATACGGCAATTTCCGGTCCACGAGACCGTATTTCAGAGCGAGCTCCTGGTGTAGAATTCTGGCTACTAGGTTGTGCCTGTGCAAGTACTCAGAGTTAGAAAGCGCCGAACAACCGGAGATGACATGCCTAAGTGACTCACCGGGATGGCGACAAGCTCGACAGACGTCGACAGTGCCATCGTTTAGGATGTATCTCCGATAGTTGTTGGTCTTAATAACCTGATCCTGTATTGCACAGACAAAACCCTCGGTTTCCCCGAAGAGGTCACCGAAACGTAGCCAGTTGAGGGAGGCGACTGTATCTACGAAGGGCTCATGTAGAGCCTTGTAGTACCTCCCGTGGAGCTTCTTATCCTTCCATACAGTCTCCCGGTCGGAAATGCTAAGTACTGCTGGGTCCTGCCATTGCTCGTTGGCTAAGGGTAGAGGGGTAATCCCTTTATCACTAGAAATGACGTCATTATAGAATGGATCATCCGATCTCGCCAAGAAGTATTGACGGAGACTGCACACTTCGCGATTATGCATGGTGAGCGCGCTCAGAAAGCCACGCCCACCATTCTTTCGCGGCAAGTACAGCCTCATTAGCGACGATCTCAGATGATGCATCCTATGGGACGTCATGGTAGTGCGGACTTTTCTATCCAGGGCGTTAAGCTCAGTCTGAGTCTACCTGAGTATGCCAAAGGTATACATGAGGACAGGCATGACCCAGCAGTTATATGCGTGTGACTTATTCAAACCGGACAAAAGGCTGTTAAGCACTTTGGTCAAGCGTGCATAAAACACGTCGCAAACTGACTGTTTCGTACCAGCTTCATCGATACCGATGTTCTGTGACATACCCAGGTATCGGTACGTTTAAGCCTCGGAAAGGGTCCTTAAGTTGACGGGCATAGACAAGTCTATGCCCTCAGAGTTAGCAACCCTTCCCCTTTCAACATGGAGGTCCTCCATGTTGAAAGGGAAGGGTTGCTGTATGGGGCACCGAGTCGAACGCCTTTCTGTAGTCTATCCAGGCGGAAGAAAAGTTCCGACGGTTGCGTTTCACCACTTTGCCTATGACCACGTCAATGAGGAGTGGTTCCTTAGTTCCACGACCACCGCCCCGACATCCATTTTGAACGCGTGACATCACCTGGTTTAGCTCCAGGTGACGAGTGATTCTCGCGCTCAAAATGGATGTCAGTGTCTTATATATGGTGGGTAGACACGTGATGGGGCGGTATTTGCTCGGGTCTGTGGTATCTTGATCTTTAGGAACCAATTGAGTGATCCCGGTAGTAAAGAGGCTCGGGAGTGACTTCTGGTCGAGAGCCTCTTGAAACTGTCGGACGAGCACAGCGTGACACACTATGAACCCCTTGAGCCAGTAATGATGCAGCCCGTAGAGCCCCGGACTTTTCCAGTTCGGGGCCCTACTGACCGCCTCAGCCACGTCTTCCGGCGTAATGGTGACGGGGTCCATAGGCGTAACACTCGCACTCTGGCTCGCCACAACTTCCATCCAAGGGCCCTCGCTGTGGTTTACGGGCTCTGACCACAAGCCACGCCAGAATGCGATAATGTCAGCCTGATCCGGTCCTTGGCCCGCTCCACATACCTTTGGTCGCTCCAATGATTTATAGAGCCTCTTCTGACCACTCTGGAAGAGACGATTCTGGTTGAACCGCCTTGACCCCTCGGAAAATCGTCGAATCCGCTTCCCCCAAGCAGCGATCTTTTGCTTCAGGTCGTCTATGCGCTCCGTTAGTTTCTACGTGATATCCGTCTGGGACAAACTGATATTTGTCCCAGCAAACGCCATCCTTACGGTGCGCACAATCCTCGGTCTATTATTACCCGACCTGAAGCTTGTCAGTCTGCCGATAAGGGCCCTTGCCTTTGCGATACGGTCCTCGATTCTTTTTCTCCAGGCTGGGATGGCGCTACTTTGTGTAGTAGCGCGTCCAGCCATGGGAAGTTTGGCGCCAATAATACGGCAAACTGCCACTGCGGCGCCAAAGAGAATCGAGTCCGTCTCGCAAAAGGTGCCGGCTGGCTTCCAAATAGGTCACCAGCATTGGGTTAAGAGCCCTCACGACAGCCCGATTTCGCTTGCTTAAGGGTATGCGGGGAAGTCGTGGTCGATTTTCGAGAGGGGTGCTGCGCGTTTCCAAAATCGCCTCTTCCAATATACTCCTCATTTGCTCTAGTTCGTGGGAGACTATTTCATCGTCGTTCGAATCAACCACAACTGGAAGATCCATGGCGGCTTCCACATGTATTAGTTCTCTGGCGTCTTGTAGTCCTTGTTTCTCCCAGTACTTCTGCCGTAACCGGTCTACATGGTTAATTTGCTTTATCCAATTTTGCGTAATTGACTGTATGGCCTCCCTGGTTAAAGATTCGATAAGTCTTTCTGACTGTTCCACATTTTTGTCGGCAATCCTTTGTTTCATTATGTTCCAAATATACTCAATAGGGTTTAGATCACACTGGTACGGCGGCAGTCTGAGAACTTCGTGGCCGCTTTCCCTCAAAAGTTTGTCTACTAAATATTCTTTTTTCTGGTCTGTTTCGAATTATCAAGTAATACAACTCTGGCTTTGTCATGCGGGCATTTTTTGAAGTCAACTAGTTTTGCATTTCTTCCTTGCGAGACGCCATTGAGGGAGGCTTATTTAATTGTTTGCTATGATATGGAGCATTGTCAATAACTACAATGCTGTTGGGTGGCAAATTTGGGATCAATTTTTCACTTAACCATTTTATGTAGTTATTGCTGTCCATCTCATCATGATAATCTCCTTTTGAGCTCTTCTCTCTTCTCTTGAATCTCTCCTCCTGAAATAAAAAATTACAACTTATTTCACATTATATTTCCTCTGATATGTCTCTTGATGAATGAGTCATAATATTATGCAATGTCTTTGTAGTGAAAGCAGGACACAAAAACAATCAAATTGACGTTGACATATATAATATTATATTAGATAAACTGCAGGATGCGGGCTACGCAGGACCGTTAATCTTTGGGGGAGGCCTATGTCCAGCAGTGGACGTCTTGTGGCTGACACGACGATTAGATAAACAATATTCCTGCTGAGAGATTTTTGTTTAATATAAAGTCAATAATAGCTCACACCTCAGGAATATTTTTTATCTTTATCGCAATCGAAAAGTGATAGGTGATAATCAGTACTAAGAAAAGTAAGAAAACAATAGGTACTAAAAACGAAAGAAAAACAAGGAAAGTTTTTCATACCTGCGTGAACTACTATCCACGCTTTTTTCCTGGAGTAGACAGTTTTACTGACTCTGTTGGGGCTTCGCTTAAAGTACTCGGTTGCGGTTCACTTTCAACTTCAAGTCTTCTTCGTTTGGCAATCTCGTTTTCCTCTTCACGTTTAATTTTGGTCAGTGTGCGTCGACTTACACCAGTAGCAGCACACACTCGTTTGTCTACTGCTGTTATTGGAATAGTGATTCCTCTTAACTTTTCTTCCTCAAAAAAAATTGAAATATTCTTAATATGATGGTCCTTTCTGACCCACGGATTGTTCTTTTTTTACCCATTGTGAGATATTAAGAATATAATCACCAGTATAATAATATGTTCTAGCTTCGTAACTAGTATGGTGTTCTCCTCACTAGTACCCGAGACGTCGGCCGCCGCTGCCGCCGTGAAGCTTTTTTTGTTTTGGTTGCGAAATACACACAACACAGTAGCAATTAACGATAAAGTAAACTCAAAACAAATAATAACAAAAAGTAACAAGATAACGAAAAACAACTAATTAATAACAAAAATCCCGCACAGACAAACACCAACGCTTAGAGCAAGTATCCGACTGCGCCGATGCAGTGTTGCCGCTACTGAATTCCCAAAATAAATATACCATTGCTGAAAGTGTGTATTTTGGGTCCCCCTATTCACTCGTTATTTTTTAAGTTCAAATAATATGAAATTTGGATTCCAATACGCATGTCATGTTAAAAAGGTACGTGAAAGAGGATCAGGCACAAGTCAGAAAATCCATTCAAAACCTATATAATGTTGTTCCTTACACTCATACGAGCAACATACTTTTTGAATCATTGAAATCGGTCCATTCGTTGTGTTGTGATGATATTACACGTTTTATAAACGATTACCACGGGGCGGCCTAAAAGCCCGTGTGACGTCACAACATCTGATCCCGCCTTCATGTAAGTGAGGTTTCTACCATGAAGATAGAAACTAACCTAGGTCACTTTACACAAAACCGATTTCTAGTTTATTTTTTAATTCATTATTATTATATCATCGAACTCATTAATTATTATTACACATCAATTTCTAAAACTACCCTTATTATTTGTCAGACGTGGTGAAAATTTTTTTACTGTTTATTCTAGTTTCTCAAGTTCTATGAATCTGTATTCATAACTTAAATCTTGATTCTTCTTCAATATTAGTAACCTAGTAACGAAATGACGGCAACACTGTACCGCAGAAAGTAATTATTACGCGTCACTATGGGACGTGCGGGACGAGGTGCGGGGTACAGGGCGCGGTAACCGCATTCCTGTCATGCGCCTAATTGTTTTGGTAATGTAGTAGGCATTCTTGACTTCGCCAGGTCACAGGCTAGGGTGGATATGATTTGAATTTCAATAGATTTTAATTAATTTATTTATTCATTTTTTTTTTGTTTTTTGTAAAATATCAGTGCCATAGGCTTCTACTCCGTTCACATGATTAAAATGTAAAAAAAAATATTATGTAAAAAAAGGTCATTCAGTATAATTGTTCCGTTAACGTACTTCCGCGAGGGCTGCCGGCAGCGACTGCCAAAAGAAATCGGGCCGATGCAGCTACACACACACGCAGTACGGAGGGGGCGGGGCCCCGATCTAGGAAGCATCGGCTGCACTTTTGCTCCTGCCAGTCGATTAAGGAGGCGATATCGGCCACGACTTAGGATGGCCCTACATACGACACGATTTAGAGGCAATCTAGGAGGCATCCCCACTACTCCACCCTAGATCGCCACCGATATCACGTCGTATGTAGCCCGCTGAACTTAACTTAAGGGTACACTAGTCACTCATTCTTCCATACAAACGTAGGCTGAGAATTACTCCACTGTTTGATGGTGTACGTTCAAAATAAAAAATGATTTCAATTTATCTCATCATTATCTAGCCTTGTATGGAAACAAAAAAGTAAAAAAAATATATTTAAAAGTACTAATTTTAACACATCTTTGGGCTGATATAAATACCATAAGAAGAACGAAAATTGCAAAACAGTTACCATACAGAGATAGATTAGGTAGGTATTCAAAAGTGCAAATAATTTTATTTTGAACAGATACATCCAATAGATTTTTCATGATATCCAGATTCCCAAAGGTCTGTTTATAAAATTTCGCGCGCTCGTTTTGTTGTAAATCATCATGTCTTTCGCTTTCGCAAGTGATGTAACCCCGCCTACCACTTAGTTCGCGCTATCGACTAGGGCCACCTTAAGGTGACCATATTACCCTCACGTACCTTACTCTAAAAACTGATATACTCTTATTTATAATAATAATAATAAAACCAGCCAGCCAGGGCGCGTCTGGAGCTGGCGCTGGACGCGACAGCATGCGAACCGCCAGCCGAGCGAGAGGTGCTGCACGACCACCCATCAGCCCCTCGCATCCATCATCCCCACCAGCTGGCAGGGTCTTCGCAGGCCCAGCAATCGGCACCCGCCACTGTTGGAGTACGCCGCATGCGATGGACAACCGAAATAAACACTAACGCATTGCGGGCGTATTTTAGGGCGAAAGGGGGGAGATGTTGCAGGTTTTGCGTATCGGGCTAGGATGCATGGCCTTTTTCCATCTTTAACCGTCTCAGAGCAAAACCTGGCAGACCGGGTTCGGTATATCTTGCGCTCAAATATATTTGATGTCGCCGAACTCGAACGACTACGACGTGAGGCTGTTCCCTCATCGGATGAAAATGCTACGGCTGTGGATGCGGCGCTACAAATTGCAGAGCAACCCGCAAACGTGAATGCCGCCGTGAATACCCCAGTTGTGGTTGATTCAAACGATGATGGAACAGTCTCCCAGGAACTGGAATTAGAGCACATGAGGAGTACATTGGAAGAGCCGATTGTGGAAACGTAGCAGTACGCCTCTCGAAAATCGACCGACGACCGATCGACTTTCCCGCATAGCCCTAAGCAAGCGGAATCGGGCTGTCGTGAGGGCTCTGAACCCAATGCTGGTGACCTATTTGGAAGCCATCCGGGACCTTTGCGAGACGGACTCAATTCTTTTTGGCGCCGCACTGGCAGTGTGCCGTATTATAGGCGCCAAACTTTCCACGGCTGAACGCGCTACTGGACAAAGTAGCGCTATCCCAGCCTGGACAATAAGAATTGAAGAACGTATCGCAAAGGCTAGGGCCCTCATCGGCAGACTGATATGCTTCAGGTCAGGCAACAACAAGCCAAGGATTGTGCGCACCGTCAGGATGGCATTTGCTGGGACAAATTTTAGTTTGTCCCAGCCGGATATAATACAAAAACTGACAGAGCGCATAGACGACCTGAAGGAGAGAATCGCTGCTTGGGGAAAGCGGATTCGGCGATATACCGAGAGGTCGACAGGGTTTAACCAGAATCGTCTCTTCCAGAGTGATCAGAAGAGGCTCTATAAATCGTTGGAACGACCAATGGTAAGTGGAACGGGCCCAGCACCGAATCAGGCCGACACTGTAGCATTCTGGCGCGGCCTGTGGTCAGAGCCCATAAACCACAGCGAGGGCCCCTGGACGGAAGTTGTGGCGAGTCAGTGTGCGAGTATAACGCCCAAGGACCCCGTCATTATAACGCCGGATGACGTAGCTGAGGCGGTCCGTAGGGCCCCGAACTGGAAAAGTCCGGGAATCGATGGGCTGCATCACTACTGGCTGAAGGGGTTTGTGGTGTGTCACACTGTGCTCGCCCGACAGTTCCAAGAGGCTCTCAACCAGAAGTCGCTCCCGAGCCTCTTCACTACTGGGATCACTCATTTGGTTCCTAAAGACCAGGTTACCACAGACCCGAGCAAATACCGCCCATCACGTGTCTGCCGACCATATACAAGACAATAACATCCATTTTTAGCGTGAGAATCACTCGTCACCTGGAATCAAATCAGGTGACGTCGCGCGCTCAAAATGAATGTCGGGGCGGCGGTCGTGGAACCATAGAACCACTCCTCATATACGCGGTCATTGGCAAAGTGGTGAAACGCAACCGTCGGAACTTCTCCGCCGCCTGGATAGACTACAGAAAGGCATTTGACTCGGTGCCCCATACATGGCTATAGAAGATCCTCGAGTTGTACACGATTGACTGGACAAAGCCGCATAAGGATAAGAAGGGGTATATTCCGGGGCGACTGTCTGAGTCCAATCTGGTTCTGCCTCTCTTTGAACCCCCCTCAGTACTTTACTGGAGGGTTCCGCGAGGGGATTTCAGCTTCGGAGAGGAGGTACAAAAGTGACCCACCTCTTCTATATGGATGACCTCAAATTATTCGCCTCCAGTCGCTCCCATCTTATGGAATTGCTAAACATCACTTGTGAATTTAGCAATTCTATTGGAATGGAGCTGAGGACGGATAAGTGTGCGATCCTTCATGTTGAGAGGGGTAGGGTTGCTAACTCTGAGGGCATAGACTTATCTATGCCCGTCAACTTAAGGACCCTTTCCGAGGCTGAAACATACCGTATGTCACAGAACATCGGTATCGATGAGGCTGGTATGAAACAGTCAGTTTGCGACACGTTTTATACACGCTCGACCAAAGTGCTTAACAGCCTTTTGTCCGGTGTAAATAAAGCACACTCATATAACGGCTGGGTCATGCCTGTCCTCATGTATACCTTTGGCATACTCAGGTGGACTCAGACCGACCTTAACGCCCTGGATAGAAGAGTCCGCACTACCATGACGTTCCATAGGAAGCATCATCCGAGATCGTCGGTAATGAGGCTGTACTTGCCGCGAAAGCATGGTGGGCGTGGCTTCCTAAGCGCGCTCACCATGCATAATCGCGAAGTGTGCAGCCTCCGTAATTACTTCCTGGTGAGATCGGATGATCCATTCTATAATGACGTCATTTCTAGTGATAAAGGAATTACCCCTCTATCCTTAGCCAACGAGCAATGGCAGGACCCGGCAGTACTAAGCATTTCCGACCGGGAGACCGTATGGAAGGAGAAGGAGCTCCACGGTAGGTACTACAGGGTTCTACATGAGCCCCTTCGTAGATACAGTCGCCTCCCTCAACTGGCTACATTTCGGTGACCTTTTTGGGGAAACCGAGGGTTTTGTCTGTGCAATACAGGATCAGGTTATTAAGACCAACAACTATCGGAGATACATCCTAAAGGATGGCACCGTCGACGTCTGTCGAGCTTGTCGCCATCCCGGTGAGTCACTTAGGCATTTCATCTCTGGTTGTTCGGCGCTTTCTAACTCTGTGTACTCGAAAATGACCGCGCCAGGCTCTACTGGGACCGGGCCATCATCACAGATAGGACTATTCTTGCGAATGAGCCTGATATTGTGCTGATGGACCGGGCACAGTCAAGGATATTTTAGTCGACATTACCATTCCGTATGACGAGAACCTCGTAAAAGCCGAAACAGATAAACGAACAAAATATCTGGACCTGGCTCACGAGGTGACCGATATGTGGAGTGGTCCGCCGGTCGAAATTATTCCTGTAGTCGTCTCTGCCAATGGGCTAATCCCAGTCAGCCTCTCGGGTCATCTGAGGCGACTGGGACTCCGTGACGGACCGCTCCGGGCTCAAATGCAAAGGGTGGTGCTCCTCGATACCGCCCGCATCGTCCGCCGGTTTCTTTCCCTTTCTTCCTAACCCTCGGCCGTTTGGTCTCCCCTGCCGAGGGCTTCCATCTGGTAGGGCTTTTATTTATTTATGTATTTTTGTATTTATTTTATTTTATTGATATTTATGTATATTTATCGTTTCATTTTAATTTAAAATTATATATTTATATAACCCAACCAGATGAGAAAACTATACGGATACCCCAATAATAATAATATGAGCGCGCTCACCGTGCATAATCGCGAAGTGTGCAGCCTCCGTGATTACTTCCTGGCGAGATCGGATGATCCATTCTATAATGACGTCATTTCTAGTGATAAAGGGCTTACCCCTCTATCCTTAGCCAACGAGCAATGGCAGGACCCAGCAGTGCCTAGCATTTCCGACAGGGAGACCGTATGGAACGAGAAGCAGCTTCACGGGAGGTACTACAGGCCTCTACATGAGCCCTTCGTAGATACAGTCGCCTCCCTCAACTGGCTACGTTTCGGTGACCTCTTCGGGGGAAACCGAGGGTTTTGTCTGTGCAATACAGGATCAGGTTATTAAGACCAACAACTATTGGAGATACATCCTAAAGGATGGCACTGTCGACGTCTGTCGAGCTTGTCGCCATCCCGGGGAGTCACTTAGGCATGTCATCTCCGGTTGTTCGGCGCTTTATAACTCTGAGATTGTACCTGTGCAAGTAGCACAGGTACAATCTAGTAGCCAGAATTCTACACCAGGAGCTCGCTCTGAAATACGGTCTCGTGGACCGAAAATTGCCGTATTACAAGTACTTGCCGGAAGCCGTGCTCGAAAATGACCGCGCCAGGCTCTACTGGGACCGGGCCATCATCACAGACAGGACTATTCTTGCGAATAAACCTGATATTGTGCTGATGGACCGGGTACTGTCAAGGATATTTTTGGTCGACATTACCATTCCGTATGACGAGAACCTCGTGAAAGCCGAAACAGACAAGCAATCAAAATATCTGGACCTGACTCACGAGGTGACCGACATGTGGCGTGGTCGGCCGACCGAAATTATTCCTGTAGTCGTGTCTGCAAACGGGTTAATCCCAGCCAGTTTCTCTGGTCATCTGAGGCGACTGGGACTCCGTGACGGACCGCTCCGGGCTCAAATGCAGAAGGCGGTGCTCCTCGATACCGCCCGCATCATCCGCCGGTTTCTTTCCCTTTCCCCCTAACCCTCGGCCGTTTGGTCTCCCCTGCCGAGGGCTTCCATCTGGTTGGGTTTTATTTATTTATGTATTATTTATTTATTTATGTTAGTATATTAAATATATGGTAAAGATTCGAAATTTACTCAGGACGTTTTTAAAAAGACTTTATTAATAAACTTTTAACTATTAATGTGCGATACATTACTTATATACCACTTAATTAATCCGCGATGTATTCTAACCTAAGGCTACTTGTGCGATACATGTGCGGAGCCAAACTAAGACTATCCTAATTCTTATTCTAGATCTTTAAGCTAAAGAACAATTATCAGTATCCACAGGAAAGACCACCCGTCTTCCAGACGCAATTTAGCAATCTACGCCCACGCTTACGCTTGAATTGTTATGGTCTCCGGTGCAGTTCCGTGAATACCGGGATGCATAACTCTTCCCCCTCAGATTCGAAATTACCAGGCGAAGTTTTCCGAGTCCAATAATTTCGATACAAATATTTTTTACATAGAATTACAATTATTATAACTAAAATTACATATAAAATTAATGTCCCGATACTTATGTCCTTCACATTTATGACACTTTCACTTTGCTCACTTTTTACACTATCACTGGTTAATATGTGGTTTAGCTGCTGTAGATTGGTCAGGTCCACGTCATCCAGGTTTACTGCTGCTGGATTTGAAGATGTCTTCATTACTTCATTATCAACTGTGGTGTTTCCGGAAGATTTATTATTGGTAAGGGAGTTAACGGGTACTCCTCTATATTTTCATGATGCCTTTTCAGACTGAATCCCTTGATTTTAGCTTCGCAGTAGTCGTCGGCTGAGATTATATATGTCCCAATTAAATTATAGTGTGATAATTCATTTCCACATTGTTTGGTAAGTAATACTGTAGTTTTTGAATAGAACATCCATCGATCGGTTTCTACTTTCATTATCTTCACATCAAACATCAAACTCTACTAATAGGGGCCGGCACGAGGTGGTGTTAGCTGCAAAACTCATTAGGCTAGTTACACAATTATCTTTAATTAACATAGATGAATAATGCTCATCACACAGGAACAGTGTGTCATCAATTTCTTTACACGGGTGAAGAAGTGACACCGCTTTCAACCCTTTCATCAGAAGGTATTTAGGTACAATAAGGGATGTTTGGTTCATGGAATTAGTGGTAGGTAAAGGAAGAATTTTGTAATATATGTATGTATTTGAATCAACTAGGGGTATATCTAGAATAAAGGTTATTTGATTTTCCTTTGAATATACTTTTAAATCTATACTTTGCTCTAATTTTAAAATATTTTCTACTTTTACAGGAAATACAAGATTATTTTTTAGTTCAATAGTTTTTAACAATGACAAGAGTTCATCGGTGTCAATAATAGACTGGTGCAATGTTCCTAGTTTACTAAAAGCTACCGCTGTTTCAATTTCATCCAGTTTGATATATATAGTTTGAAAGTTATGTAGAAACAGGTTATATACGTTAGATATTTTAAGTTCCGTTTGAGAGTTTTTTGTTATATTAATTTGTTTTCTCATTTCCCCAAGAGTTTTATCCAGCTGTATGAAATTGAATTTTGTACTATTTGTAATATTAATAAAAGTTTTCATCATTTCGGCGACCACTGTCATTTTTCTATTAATAAGCATCGTACCTTATGGCATCATCATTGTCCAAATTACCTGTATAATAATATTCCGCTGGTATTTCGGGTTCGTTACTATAGAATATCTCGTTATCTTGGGGAACCCTAGAGTCATCTAGCATATTTTGTCTTATCGGACGTGCGGTGCGCATAGAGACATCGGTATTTTCATTTAAATTTTGTTTTTAGGAATTCTGATTGGGTATACCAAATTTAAAATTATTTTGAGGTTGATTTATAAAAGCTAGTGGGGGTCGCGCATGATTATTCATGTGTGGCTTAAATCCCTGATGTTGTTGAGGTATGCCAAATTTAAAATTATTTTGCTGGTTTAGAATACCAAACTTTAAGTTCTGTGTTTCCGTATTATTATTACATCTTGGGGCATTATTAAATTATTTGAGCAACAAATCTTTGACCTTGTTGCTGATGTGGAATACCAAATTTAAAATTATTATTAGGCAATTGAAATTTATTCTGGGGTCCAACGTGTGAATTTGCAAATTTAAAATACGATGAATTATTATTAGGTAAAATATTAACACTTTCTTGGGGTTTGAAATTCTGGTATGTTATATTCTGTTTTATTTTATTTTTAGCATTGTATTGGTTCATGAAGTTTACTTCCTCGGTTACGACACTTAAAGCGGATTCTAAACTAGTACATTGTCTAAGACGCACGATACGAATTAAATCCTCGGGTAAATTATAAAGAAATACATTTAATGACATATTATTATATGCTATCATTTTGGCTGCTTTTACTCCTTCATCCTGTATTAGATTGACTTTTGCGAATAAGGTACTACGCATATGTTGTATCCTATGACAAAAATCGATAAATGATTCACCAGACTTAATCTTCTTTTTGTTCTAATTCGATAGCTATGCAATCTTCCGAACGCGGATCGCCAAAATGTTGAATTAAAATATCCTTAAGAGTGTTCCAACAATTAATATCATCACGCTCACTTAACAAATGTGCTGCCCTACCTGTTAATCGGCTGCTTATCGCATGGAATACATATAACGTTTGTGTGGCATTATTAGGGTCTGCGAAAGACCTGTATATGTACTGAGCTTTCTTAATAAATAAATTTAATAATCCTTCCTCTCCTTCAAACTTAGGTATAAGACAAAGTAAATCCTTAGGTATTACACGTAATTGTTCCATTTTATTTAATATTAATATAACAATTTATATAATATTTAATTATTAATTTATTTTTTTATTTTATTTAATTATTAATTTTAATTTATATAATTATCACTTTTATTTCTTTTATATAACCTTTTATTTCTTTAATATATCCTTTAATTTCTTTAATTTTGTAATTTTTATTCTTTATAACACAATTTAATAAATTTTCTTTCTTTCAAATTAATTTTGAATACTTAAGGACGCGTTTGCAAATCAACCAAAATTAGGGTGTTTTTCGGTAGATTTTGTGACAAAACTAAACTAAATCAAATATAAGTATAAACTACCATGTATAGATTGGTTCTTCATCTGCAAATGTCTGTAACTCTTTTGTTGAAAATAGTAGTTTTTTATATTGTAAAAACGAACTTTCGTTGCCATTTTCTACAAAATTAACGATACCGGCTTGTGTTTCGGTATATGTTTTGGTCTATTATCAACATATTTAAAAAATTTAAAAAATACTATAAGATGACAGACATATTCAATTAAAAAACCCTGAGTTTATTTTTTAACAAAATGTCACAAATAGTCGTAAAAAAAATAAAAACTGATGCACATTTTTTCACATATTTTGGTAATACGGATGAATCATAATGTATTGCAATAAGGGCTATTTTATTGTTGGTGCCTGCTTTGATTTATTGTACAAAGATTTCGATGAAACCACAGTCCGTGCTCGGCCGCCGTCGTGAGTGGACACTGTATCGCCTGTTTGCAGTGGCTCATTCTGAAAAGATCGCTGTACATACACAAAATATTAGAAAAAAAAAACAAATTGGAAACATAAGTACTTGACAAGTGATAAAATTATTATTTTTATACTCACAGTTTTTTATTTCGCTAAAAATAAGTAGGATATATAAACTTACCTACTACTGCAACTCCTGGACGAGCGGAACTAGGTGTGCCGAGTTTGGGCTCGTTTTGTTGGTTATGATGAGACCTTACCTCCGCACTTGATGGTGTGACCTGAAGGTGTACTTTCGCGACCGCTATTTGAACTTCTTGTAGAGTAAAACTAGGTGTGCCGAGTTTGGGCTTATTTTGTTAGTTATGATGAGACCTTACCACCGGACTTGATTGAGTGACCTGAGGGTCTAAATCGGTGATTGCAACTGGAACTCCTAGACTGGTAGAACTAGGTGTGCCGAGTTTGGGTTCGTTTTGTTAGTTACGATGAGACCTTACCACCGGACTTGATAGAGTGACCTGAAGGGGTAATTCAGTAACTACTGCTGGAATTTCTGAACGAGTAGAACTAGGTGTGCCGAATTTGGGCTTCGTTTTGTTAGTTATGACGAGTCCATACCTCCGGACTTGATGGAGTGACCTGAAGGTGTAATTCAGTGATTACAAGTGGAACTCCTAGACTTGTAGAACTAGGTGTGCCGAGTTTGGGTTCGTTTTGTTAGTTACGATGAGACCTTACCACCGGACTTGATTGAGTGACCTGAAGGTGTAATCAGGTGGTTACAAATGGAACTCCTAGACTAGTAGAACTAGGTGTGACGAGTTTGGTTTCGTTTTGTTAGTTACGATAAGATCTTACCACCGGACTTGATGGAGTGAAATTCCGCACACCTAGTTCTACTGGTTCAGAAATTCCAGCAGTAGTTACTGAATTACCCCTTCAGGTCACTACATCAAGTCTGGTGGTAAGGTCTCATCATAACTAACAAAACGAACCCAAACTCGGCACACCTAGTCCTACAAGTCTAGAAGTTCCACTTGTAATCACCGAACTATACCTTCAGGTCACTCCATCATGTCCGGTGGTAAGGTCTCATCATAACCTACAAAACGAACCCAAACTCGGCACACCTAGTTCCACCAGTCTAGGAGTTCCAGTTGCAATCACCGATTTACACCTTCAGGTCACTCCATCTAGTCCGGAGGTATGGACTCGTCATAACTAACAAAACGGAGCCCAAATTCGGCACACCTAGTTCTACTCGTTCAGAAATTCCAGCAGTAGTTAATGAATTACCACTTCAGGTCACTCCATCAAGTCCGGTGGTAAGGTCTCATCATAACCAACAAAACGAACCCAAACTCGGCACACCTAGTTCCACTAGTCTAGGAGTTCCTATTGTTGTAATCACCAAATTACACCTTCAGGTCACTCCATCAAGTCCGCAGGTAGGTAAGGTCTTATTATAACTGACAAAACCAGTTCAAAGTCCAGAGCTAACATCTCACTACCAGTAGAGGGCTTCCAGTGCCAAGCAGTCTTTGGAGCAGGTATTCATATTTCGTATCGAAGTATATTTCTGAGGTAGGTATAAGAAATGAAAAACAAATTCAATCTTTCAAATTATCAAAATAATTTCATTTGACTACGATTCCCACAGCCAACCGTGCGTACACTAGTGTGTGTGTGACTTTTGTCAATGTAGTAGTGCGATTCTATACCTATCCATTTTGTAAACGCGTCCTTAATTATTAAACTTAATTATATAGAATCCTCTTTCGTCCCGTGCCTTGTTGAGAGCGGACGTGTCGCGCTCTGTTAATAATAAAAACTTAATTAGTGCAATTGAATATAAACTGTTACGGCCAGGATATTAACCTCAGTTTTGCTGTGTAATATACGTGTGTCGGCGCTTGCTGCTAGCGATTCGGCCCCCCGCAGACTTCACGTGCGAAGAAGACAATTGCTATTTTTTGACTCCCTCAGGCCGGTGCGCCTAAGTTGCTTACTACAAGCTGTGTTACGAGTTAAATTGCTACGACGCTAGGAGTACTGCCGCCGCAGACTACGCGATTACGAAGAACTGTGCAGTGCTACATTGGCGTTTAATGATATCAGTACATACTATTAAAAAGCAACCTAGTGAGCATAGAAATACAACATGGATTCGGCACTGAATAGGTCTTTATCGGACTCTGATGTTCATGCAATCTCTCAGCAAGATTTGACACCACCTAATTTCGTTTCCCAACGCGGGAAAAGGAAAAGAGAAGACGAATTTACTTCAGAATTTGCGGATATGAAGGCATTGATTACGAGTGTGATAGCCTCACAAGAAAAAGAATTTAAGAAAAATACAGCTATATTAAAGGAAATCCAACATACAAATCACAACATTGAAAATTCTGTAGCGTTTTTAACGGCGCAAAATGAAGAATTTAGAAAGAAAATAGAGCACTTGGAGGCCCAGGTGAAGGAGGATAAAAGCTACATAACCATGTTGGAGAACAAAGTAGAAGATATGCAAAAAGATAGGAGGAAAGCCAACTTCGAGATCAAAAATGCACCTAAGAAAGAAAAGGAAACAAAAGAGGATCTCATTGACATGGTTGTATGCCTCTCTAAAAATATCGGTTGCGAACTAAATAAAAATAACATTACTGATATATACAGAATTCGGGGGGAAAAGAAGTTCCGCTCAAAACACTCCGATAATTGTGGAGACATCATCTGCTTTACTTAAACATGAAATTATAAAAATGAGCAAAGCATTTAACATAAAACATAAAACTAAACTATGTGCCAAACATCTTGGACATCGGACGTCTGAAGACACCCCAATCTTTATTTCGGAGCATCTGACGGCGAAGACTGAATGGCTGAAAGGCTGAATTAAGGCTACAGTCTTTTAAAGTTGACTCACATCGAATCATTAGCGCCACTTTGATTTCTTTTTTTACAGCAAATTATTGTTTCAGAGTAAAATATTTTGATAACACATAAATACCCAGATTATAAGTAATGGCTAAATTTTTTTTTGGTTCATCTATGTGGTCTATGTTAGATAAATCAAACGGTAAATAGAGCTCTCTCGCACCCAACGCAATTTCGAGCTTTGTTCGTGTACCATTATAAGGCAATCGATAATAAAAAGGCGAAATCTATTCAGCGCGTTAATAGCTAAACATCTTCATCTCCAAAATGCGCTGTTTCTTTTTTTCTAAATATCTTTCATTGTCTTAAATAAGAGGTCTCAATTTCGTTAAATTTCGCTGTTTTCGCCTCATAAAAAACTATTTGTTTCATAGCAATAGCTGAAAATATTTATGCTATAATTATTTTTTTCTCAAGGGCAGGTGTTTAATTAGACAAATATTAAAAAATAATAATTTAAACCACTTTATTTCAAAATTAATAATTATTTCGATCGACCTATAAAATATTGACTTTATAAACAATAATTGCGGGCAATATTCCTTAGTAGCCGCTGAGCGGCTGTAGCGTTCAGACGTCTTGTCTGTGCCAAATTTTTGCACTTCCTCTCGCTCTAACATTCCTCTTTCTCTCTCTTTCCCTAATCTTGGTTGCGCATTGTTACGAATTGAAAGTTGCTCTACTTTATTATTTTTTGCATATAATTCTTTAAGGGTTTATAAATCATTTTGTATTTGTTTTATAACTTTTAATTTCGATATGGACCATAAACGTAAAAAATATGCTTGTACCAGAAAACGAAAATTGAAATCAAACGTTGAAGCAATGAACAGAAATAGAATTCAAAGGTAAGTTTTTTTTGTGTTTCATAGTAAAATAGTTAACAACGTGCATATGTGTGAGCACTTGGTTAAATATTAGGTATATAATTAGGTAGGTACTTTTAAGAATAGTTTATAAATGAGTTGCATATTTGTAATGCATATAGGTAAATGCTATACAAAGTTACATTATACTTTAATGAGAAACTATAAATATGTGTGATAGTGGACTGTTTGTACTTATATAGAAATTATTTTGAGTTTTTTTTAATCTATTTTAGTATTTAGAACTACTTGACGCACTTGACGGATTTTCGATAGTGTCATCGACTTATTACGAAACCCTCAGTGCACGACTCATTCTAGCACTTGCCAGATTCATTTGAATAATCAATAATACGAGTACATGTTATACAGGTTCTAGATGATTATCTTTTAGAAACCTTTTCAACAAAACAACAAAAATTATACAAACTTAAAATATTTTTTTTTGTGTAACGAATTTTGTAATAAAAGCATGGAACAAAAATAGATACGAGGTAGAAAATCTGTATGTGAAAATTTGTTAGCTAATTATCAATAATCCTATATATTAGATAAATTGATACTGGAAAATCTTAGTAGAGCAACTTTCCACGCTACGGCCAGAAAGATAACTGCGGTGGCGGTACATGAAGTGGCGGGGCAGGGAGGGTGTAGATGTGTCACCAGAACGCAATTTTTCTGTTTTGCTCTGAAAGACTGGGCTCTTAAGATGAAATCGTACAAATTCTGTTGGACATCATACGGTAAGGTTTACTTAAGAAAAGATGAGATGTCTCCCATTCTGCTGGTTGATAACGAATCACAAATTCATCAACTTCTAAATGCCATTTGACTAGTTATTATGTGCCTGGCAACTTTGTTTATTTTTTTCTATATTAGGGTCTCTTCTCAGAATATTCCTAATTTATTCATAAGTTTAATTGTTTTTAATAACAAATTTACATGTTAAAACATATTATGTTATAGAGGAGCTTTTTTTGTGTCATATAACTCTAATAATTATGCAAAAATTATAAGAGCTGATTTTCTGCAAATTACTATCATGATCTTGGTACTGGCTAATGTATTTGTGAACATGAAATGGTTCATTCCAATAAACATATATCCACCTGTCAAAGGAAATCACGAGGTAATGATTTGTGTTTTATATACCTTTGAACATGTTTTGCTCTCTTAATACACTGAATGAAATAGACGATACTAAAATTGCTTACGCAACAGAGTGTGATATCCAAAACCTCAGTAAACATAAAATTAAAATAAATGATTTAACATTAATAACGCAGAATATTAGGAGTGTCTTTAAAAATATTGATGATTTTCAAGTTACATTAACGGGCTTAAATTTTGAAGTCGACATATTAATTCTGACAGAATGTCGATTGGATCCTAATAAACCTATACCTATTATTGCTAATTATAGTACTTCTGCGACGACTTATAACAACAATCAAAACGACGGCGTAGTGATTTATGTTAGAAAGAATCTTAAAGTAAATGTAAAAGAAATTAAACTCGAACATGCATCTTGTTTGCAAATTGAAAATGTTAATAACATCATTCTCGGCATATATCGCTCGTCCTCAAATAAAAATGCAACTAAATTTGTTGATTCCCTTTATAATCACTTAGACATAGCAAGATCACAAAAAAACATTGTAATATTAGGAGATATAAATATCAACCTCATACCGAGAAGTAATGAACCTACATACGAGTGCAACAATAGGTCTTATTATCTAAACATGTTGGCTACACTTGGGATCTTACCCGAACATACTCTTCCTACCAGACTTTATAATTGTCTTTATCATTGTATGTTAAAAATTGATAAAAGAAAAATTTCTGCTTTTATAGCCATACTTAACACCACAGTTACAGACCATAGTACTGTCTTTTTATGTCTATCAAACTTAAAACAAAATGAAAATCATTGCAATAAAATAAAATATAATATTGATAAAGCTGTAGAAAATTTAAAATATAAAAATCTAAATGATTTATTATACTGTGATGATCCTAATTTCGTTGCAAAACAATTGATAATGAAACTCAGTGAGTCCATGGAGGAAAGCAGATCAGTGAATAGTCTGTCCAATAATCGCAAAAAAAGCTATTAAGCCATGGATTATTCCCAGTTTATTGCGCTGCATCAAAAATAGAAATATAATGCAATTAAACCTTCGTAAAGACCCCAACAACGAAGTTTTGAAAATAACTTTTAAAAGGTATCGTAACTATTGCAACAATTTACTTAAAAAACTAAAACACAAATATAAACGAGAACAATTGGCTCGAAATACTAAAAACTCAAAATTGCTTTGGAATACTATAAAAAAATTACTCATTTAAAATCAAATAAAACGTACAATACTGAATTACTCAATGTTAAAGAAACCCCTATAAATTCAGTTAATCATGTCAATAATATCTTCGCTAGTGTGGGATAAAACCTGGCTAACTCTATTCCCTTTGTCAGCCCATCTTCTAATGCTAACAGCTACCTTAACAATTGTCAAAGTACATCATTTGTCCTTTTGGAAGCTGACCACCAAGAAGTTGCTTGTGTACTTATGGATCTCAAATCGGAAAGTGCTCCCGGTTGGGACAACATCTCCACAAAGTTCCTCAAGCTGTCCAGAGATCTTGTGGTGCCTATCATTTGTCACCTGACAAATCTCTGCTTCAGGGAGGGAGTTTTTCCATCACCTCTTAAACAATCAATTGTGACGCCGGTTTTTAAGGGTGGCAAGAAAGATGATATAAATAACTATCGGCCGATTTCTGTTATACCGTCTATATCTAAAATTATCGAAAATTTAATTAACACTCGACTCTTAAAATTTTTAAACAAATTCAATATACTATCTGATTCACAATTTGGGTTTAGACAAGGAAAGTCTACAGATGATGCTGTCTTAGCACTAACAACTCGAATCTCAGACTGCCTTGATAGTGGGAAAAAATGTATAACGGTCTTTCTCGATTTTTCTCGAAAAAAGGCATTTGATACAGTCTCCTTGCCCATCCTTATACAAAAATTAGAACATTGTGGCGTGAGAGGTACACCACTTAATTTGTTAAGAGACTACCTGTTTGGTCGAACCCAAAGAGTTAAAATTGATGACTATATAAGTGAGGAGCTACCGATCTCCTTTGGCGTTCCACAAGGCAGCGTTTTAGGCCCGACTTTATTCCTTATTTACATAAATGAGCTTTGTAATATAAATATAGATGGTGGTCACGTGTTTTCATATGCTGATGACACTGCACTGTTTTTTATGGCGACTTCTTGGGATACAGTATTTAAACTTGCACAATCCGGGCTATCCAAGGTGTTTAATTGGCTACAATCCAACTTACATTAAATATAACCAAAACAAACTATATATGCTTCTCCAATAGTAAAAAAACACACCCAAACTTAGATCTAAAACTAAAATACATACATGCAATAACCAAAACATGTATAACTGCAATTTTTCTGAAATAGAGAAAGTCAACAGCACCAGGTACTTAGGAATAATACTTGACCAACGATTATCTTGGCATCCTCACATAGATTTTATTAATAACAGAATCAGAAAGTTAATATGGATTTTTAAATCTTTAAGATATGTAACCACTAAAAAGCTTATCAATCAAATATAGGTACGTTGCATTAGTTCAGTCAGTCCTGGGATATTGTATCAATATATGGGGTGGAGCCACAAAAACAAAATTTCTTGAAGTTGAGAGAGCGCAACGTTGTTTACTAAAGGTCACGTATTCTAAGTCGTACAGTTTTACCACAGCGGAACTCTATCAATACAGTGAATTATTATCAGTGAGAAAGTTGTATATATTGCAAACTGTTCTAAAACTCCACAGGTCTTTACCATTTAATTATAATAATCTAAATAAAAGAAGAAACAGGTTTATTTTAAAATTGCAGAAAACTAAAACAAAATCAGCTAAACGACACTACAAAATACAATCAGCTCACCTATATAATAAAATTAATAAAATCATTGAATTATATCCTTAAAAATTAAGAGATTGTAAAAATAAATTATTTAATCGGTTGCAGCCACTAAGTTATACTGACACAGAAGATCTTCTCTCAGTGTGAATTAATAGGTGTAAGATATGTATTTTACAGCCGCTGGTCTATGCAACAGTTGTAATTATGTTATATTATCTCTTTCATATTACCTCTGTTCTTAAATATTATAAAACTTAATTTAAAATATTTTCAGTTCTAGTTCCCTATCTTAAGAATTATGATTTATAACAATAGTTTTTTTTTGTAAATTTAAATTCTAGATTTAAGGAAGCTCGAAACATCCAATGTATAGTATGTAAGCATCATGAAAGGGCGGAGCTGCCTGCCACAAGGGTCCCACATATATGCAATAAATGAAACCACAAGTAATACTAGTCCGTAGAAGTGTAGAAAAATTAAATATTAAATTAAAACCCGTAAAATAAAAAAGTGAAATTTTCAAACAAAATAAATATTAAAATAAATTAAGTAAAAGTGAACACTCTGTTTAGACAACGATATGTCGCAATACCAATTGTTTGCACTGCGTGGCAACGTCGCTTTTTAATGTTCAAGGATTCAAGTTCATTGAATCATTGACTTAGTGACCCAATTCTATAGAGTGTTCAAATTTACTTAAAATTAAAACTCTACTTTTTGACCTAATTACTGGACCGATTACGTTCATTTTTTGTATATCGTCAGCAAAGGCGATACAAGTATATGGTTTCATTTATTGCATATATGTGGGACCCATTCTGTATATATATATATATATATATATATATATATATATATATATATATATATATATATATATGCTTACTAGGCAGCTCCAACAATGAATATTGTATGGATATAAGTTTTTTGATGAAATAAATATATTTTTTGATTTTGATTTTTTTTTTGATAGAATAAATTGCCTATGCTTGTGCAATTTATTTTGTTCGATTTAAGAAAAATCAAATAACACTATAATTCTAGCAAGCAAAAATAGATGGGAACAGAGATGGACGTGAAAAGGTTTACTCACAGTACACTTGAACTCATCCTTTCGCCTGGGCTAGGAAGTCTTCTTTCTTGATGTCCTGTTTCGAATTCGACAAATTTATTTCGGTTCGTAGATTTCGCGAAAGTGCAAGACGGCACCGTAAACTGCTTCACGACGACTGATTTGGGAGTCTTCTTATATGAGCAAGCTTTACACGCGAAATCCTACCGGCTGCGCCAGTCAAGATTCGAAATTGACTCAGGACGTTTTTAAAAAGACTTTATTAATAAACTTACAACTATTAATGTGCGATACATTACTTATATACTACTTAATTAATGCGCAATGGATTCTAACCTAAGGCTACATGTGCGATACATGTGCGAGCCAAACTAAGACTATCCTAATTCTTATTCTAGTACTTTAAGCTAAAGAACAGTTATCAGTATTCACAGGAAAGACCACCCGTCTTCCGGACGCAATTCAGCAATCTACGCCCACGCTTACGCTTGAATTGTTACGGTCTCCGGTTCAGTTCCGTGAATACCGGGATGCATAACTATATATTTAAGTATACTCGTATTTATTTTTCCTTTTATATATTTATCCAGCCGACCAGATGTGATTACTCTATTAATAACCCAATAATAATAATAATAATAATAATAATAATAATTATTTAAAGCTAACTTCTCAATTAAATGACATTGTGTAACAAAAGTCTTCAGTAAAGCACCCTCATTGACGAAGACATCGTGTAACAGATACAAAAAAAAGAACATACAGTCGAATTGTAAACCTCCTCATTTTTAATCTGCTAAAAAAAATTAAAAAAGCAATTGTTTAATGGGCATTTATTACAAAATGCGTTTTCGTATGTGACATGCGTTCGTGCTGTACGGAACTAGAAATCTGGTATCTCGGCTACAAGAACCAGTAAGTCTTGATCAAGTTCTGGTATTCAGCGATCGACGTGAACCTGGTGTAAGTGCTACACTGCTTCCCATCCTTTGTCGGCCTGGTGGATGCTACCCCGCGAAGGTAGTCCTGGTGGTGTTATAAGTGGTAGCGGGGAATATGATACCACTGCCGCCATTTTCGCACAACGCTGGACCTGGAACGAAAGTAAGGTGATTACGTTTGCTAGTTGCCAGTTAATTAGGTGCAGAGCACTCCTTATTGGCTTATAGAATAAGGGTAGCAAATCAGCATACCATTTACGAAACACAGCAGTATTAAGTTGCTATTACACGCTAGTATTCTGTGAGAGCGTGATCCTACCCCGGTCGAGCCGACCCATTCGTGCTACAACTATAATATAGATGCAGCGTGGCTCTACGACGTATGCAGTGGTTATAGTATAGAATAAAAAATACTACCATTTGCATACCCAGCGCAGAACTTGCCCTCGGCTGAAGTCATAGTGCAGTCGCCATGAGAACGTAAAGGCATATCGATCACTTGGAGCTTATTTGAATTGGATACTTCAATGTCAGAAGAAATATCCCATTCAGAAGACTGTAATCGTTACTCACATGTTAATATTTATATTCGTACAAAGCCCACTTTAATTTCACATTTACATTTTTTATATAAATGATGTGACAAACAAACCTACATCCCACCAGATGACAAGCGACTTTTGCAGTCCAAGGATACCTTGGACTGCAGTGGCCACTATATATTTCTAATAATACATTGCAAACCTTACCATGTAGAGCAAGCTCTTACGGCTCTTTGTCAGCTCTGACAAAGGGGAATAGAAAAGGATATGAGCAACAGCATCTACCTGATAACAAACTCGAAATAATAAAAAAACGGTTGCCAACCCGCCTGGCTGGTATGGCAAATATGGCAAATATGAGAAAATGTATATATGGGGGGAGCCAATGACCAGCAGTGCACTTTGTTCGGCTGTAATTAAAGAATACGATCGACGGATTCAACTTGGCTGGGTTTGGGTATTTACGAGACATGCTCTCGTCACGTATATACCTCAACTTGAATTACACCTAGTGCCAGTGATGAATTATGGATTTGAAACGTGGTCCTTCACTGCTGGCCATATGGGGAAACTGAAGGTCGCTCAGAGAGCTATGCTCTATAATTGTGTTTATTTTAAATATTTTGGTCACCAAACCGACAATCGATGGAGAACAACGGTTTCCGGGTGGCATTCCGGTAAGACATGCAGGTAGTAAATGTATACAAATGGCTCAGGGCCGCGTTTTGTGGCTTTCCTCGGGGGAGGCCCATGCAATGGACTTATGAAGGGCTGTAATGATGATGACCTATTTTAAGCCATACTTATTCAATTTTCAATTACATTATTTATATTATACACATGTCAGCCATCTTCTTAACCTGTTATTTATGTGTCCATAACAAATGACAAATGAAAAAAGATAATATATATATATATATATATATATATATATATATATATATATATATATATATATATATACAACTTTTGAAAAGTCTAAAAATATCGGATACAGGGACTAGCATTAAGTGTACACATATCTGGTACTCCCTCCGAAAATGATAGAAGTATAATGAAATCCTGTTGGGCCGTTTGGTAAAGGCTTAAGACAATTCATTACTCCATTGCGTGTCAAGGGTTTCATAAATAGCAAGAATGGGAAGAACAATAATAAAATTCTTATAGGGACCGATAAATGGCGGTATCCCATTTCGTTTACGCCAGCTGTAAAATACTCAGGCCGATGACCGGCTGCAACCCTAAAGGTGCATGTATGTATATGTATGTTCTGCGATCAATTCGTTCACCAAACGTCAAGATACGGCCTTATTACCTTGTCTTCTTATATTTTAAACATAAGAGCGGAAGTAATACCTGGATGATCGAGCTTTACTCGTTTTTTTTTTAAATTACATTTAGATACAAATTACATACTGATGAAACATGAAAATATTTTTTGATCTTATTGACATAATAGAAAAAACTGAACTGGTTATTTGAATAAAAAATCAATCAAAAATACTAAAAAAGGGCTCGAAATAATAGATTTTCTCACAAAAGAAGGGAACTTTAAAAAAAAAAGGAAAAAAGTCGGACCTAAGACGGGACGCGAACCAAGGCATTACGATTTCACGACCGCTCGATAACCACTTGAGCATTTACGATCATTAACACAGTGTCAAAATTTACCTTCTTATATCTAGCAGTTTTTCATTGCCTGAAAACACGGACAAAAAGACATTTTCTAAAATTAAATCCTAGCTAGATCAATTTATTGCCCCCGAAACTCCCTGGACACTAAATTTTATGAAAATCGTTGGAGCCGTTTCCGAGAAGCCACGGGACACGGGCACTCCGCCAGTGCTAAGTATGCACTAACGCGTGAAAGCTGGACTCGCTCATATTGTCATCTGTACAGACTGCTTGGGTCCTGCGGGTCTCGGGCCTCGGGGCATGCCCCCATTGCCCGGATTGTCCTCGCGGTCCACTACTATGAACCGGTCCTGGAAGCCTTATTCAGGCGTTGTAAGTTGAAAAATCGGGTTTAGTCCGTAATTGGTAAAGTTTTTCGTAGTCGGTTAAGACTATGAAAAAAGGAGGTTATCCTGAGATGTCAGAGTTGGCCTATCTGCGGCATTGTGGGTTGTTACTCGACTCTCTAATCGATATAGAGAGGAGTTCTCTTGGATAGGGTCGCCCGTCCGGAGGGCGAGTGTGTAGCGGCGCTAAATTGTTGAGGTATAAGTGTGGCCCGTTATCTGCGCGGTCGAACAGTCCGCGCGCCAAACGGGCCACAAAGTCCTGGATGGTTTCGATCTTCAAGTTGGCCGCTATGACGTCATTCCGGACGTAGCGACCCGCACCGACAATGGTTCTTAACGTCAAATTTTGCTGGGCCTGCAGTCGCCGCCTCAGAGGCTCGCTCAGAAGCGCGTACCAGGCCGGAGCAGCATATGTGATGATAGGTCTTATATACATCTTGTATATCTTCACTTTTGTTTTACGTGGCAGCTTGGATGCCAGGACCGGACGGAGCATCGCCCGCGTACATCGTGCTCTGCGGAAGACGAAGTCAACGCGCGCAGTCATGCGCAGCGCCCGGTCGATCCCAACACAGGCTGAGCGGGTGAGCAGAGCGGTCGTCTTACCAACGTTGACGTCCATCCTCCACTCATCTAGCCATGGTGGCAACAGGTCCAGCAGACCTTGCATCCTGGCAGTGGCAATGTGGGCTCTTCTGGACGAGGTGAAGTAGGCGCTATCCTCGTCCTCCCACTCTTGCAGCCTTCCTGCCAGTGTAGGGATGTCGTTGGTATAAGCCGCGTACAGGACTGGAGACAAACAGCTGCCCTGAAGAACGCCGGCTCTGATGATTCTTGTTGCGGACACGGCGTCCTCTACGCAGACGTAGAACTTCCTGTCTGCCAGGAAAGACGCCACTAGCCGCAACATAGCAGGAGGGACACTGGTCTGTTCTTCCAATTTGTAAAGTAATCCAGAATGCCACACCCTGTCGAACGCCTTCTCGATATCGAGAAAGACGCCCAACGTAGTGCGGCCACGGTTGTACTCGGCCGCAAGCAGGTGCAGCACTCTGGTCAGCTGTGTTGCTGTTGAGTGATCCCTCCTGAATCCGTCCCCAAGTTGGACACGGACGAAGGCGTTTTAGCAACAATCTTTCTAGCAGTTTAGCTATGTGCGGTAGTGCAGCGTAGCTGGCAGGTCTACGCCTGTCCTTCCCGGGTTTCAGCAAGACGATAACTATGCCTTTCTTCCAGTCCTCCGGGAAGTGGAAAGTCCGCAATATCCCATTGTAGAGTCGACCAAGCTCTACTAGGACTCTATGGGGCAGCTGTCGGAGTGCAGCGTTGGTAATCCCATCGTGCCCGGGCGCCTTCCTCGGTTGCAGGCGGGTTACTGTCCTCCGCAGTTCAGCGGGGGAGATGAACCACTCTCCTGCAAGAGGCGGCGCGGGCGACGACAGGAACTCCTGTACGCGACTCTCCTTCCGGGCATGAAGCTCCATGAACTACGCACTTGCTGGGTTCGGCACAAATTGCTCCTCGAAGTGCTCTACTAGGATATCCGCCCTACCCTTGGCATCGTAACGACGTTCACCCGCGTTCTTATCTCCTCTGTGTGCCTGGACTGCAACCGACATTTCCTCCACTTCTCGTCTTGATTCTCGGGCAGTGAGTACGCGCCCAGAGCCTTCTTAACGCCCTTTTCCTCCTTATCTGCACGCTTATCAGTAGCGGCAGATCGTCTTTTCTCGCTGATATCGGGACGATCGTAGAGGCAGCGTGGAGGGCCTCCTGAATCGCCTTAGTCATTCTAGTAGCAGCGGCCTTTACGTCGTCCACTTTGTTTAAGGGGTGGTGTGCTGGAGGTCTCTCCTGCAGGTGTTGATGGTAGAGCCTCCAGTCGACACGTGTCTTAAATGCTCTGGGCGGCGTAGTCACCGCCTTTAGGCCAAGGGTAATCAAGATCGGGAGGTGTTGTGAATTAAGGTCGTACAGCACCTCTACCGCTATCGGGTAGTTGACGTTCCTAGAGAGCACGATGTCAAATACATCCGGACGTTTCCGCAGATCTATCGGAACGTGTGTGGGTTCTTCGGGACCTAAGACGTCATAGCCGTATCTTTCGGCGTCTTCAAATAGTGCATGACCCGGCGGGTTGATCACTCTAGCTCCCCATGCCGGGTGTTTGGCGTTTAGGTCCCCAGCGATGATGGTCGGTGTTTCGCCTTCCATCACCGTCCGGACGTCTGAGGAGCAGAATGGAGTCCCTGGCGGGCGGTATGCTGCGTAGATCCTAAGTTCCTCGCCCGCCGCCTCCATTTTTATGCCGATAGAGCGCATCGTTTGGTACTCCGGTAGATCAAGTTCTTGATGGACGATGTCCCTTCTCACTAGAACCGCCGTCCCTCTGTAGGCGGCCCCTTGAGAAGTGACCTCGTCCCTCCTGTACAGGTGGTAGTTGGGCAGCTTTACGTGCGTATTCGGGTTTAATTTCGTCTCTCCCAGCAAGATGACCTGTATGTCTTGTTGTTGGGCGACAGTGCGGAGTTCATGCAGCTTCTGCTGGATTCCATCCGGGTTCCAGTAGAGGAGGCGCAGGTTAGACTCCTCCGTAGTGCCGTGCCAGGAGATTTACCAGCGCCTTCATCACCGCTGTTATGGGATCCGTCCCAGCTCTAATATCAGCCAGGACCTGACTTCGATTGCTATGCCAACCAAGCGCTGGATGGCGTCAGCAGTCTCGAAGCCGGCTGATGGTGTTCTTGGTGCCTGTGAAAGCGTTGGCACCGATCTCGGGAGTTGGTGTACATCTCTCTGTTTATGGGTAGAGCGCGCTCTATATGTAGAGCGGGCTCTATTTTCCGATACAGCCCTTTCTGGCACTCTACCCATTCTGGTTTTCTTCTGTTTGGTAACCTGAGCCTCGGCTATCGTTACCGCTGGGGTTGTGATAGAGGTAGCTGCCTGAGGAGGGGGCTGCACCTTCTCCTTCTTCTTCCTCCCCCGCTTACTCCTCTGGGAGGTTTGGCGCTCAATTGCGTCGTTAGCGGGGGGCTTGAAAGCGGGACTATATCGTGGATCGGTCTGAGCTTCGCTCAACAATACCAACTAGATGTCGGGTCGGCGCAAGAAATCCATCTCAGTAAATAAGAGCGCACATGAGACGTGAGCTCTTGCACGTGAGGGTGTAGCTCGCAAGGCAATAACGGGAAAAAGAACTTTATTTGTTATAACTTAAGGTTGATTACACACTAAATGTTATTTAATTTATGTCTTTTCATAATTTATTTTCATGCGGGCAGTATTTAGCTATGATTTTGTACGTGACCCGTTATCTAGTTGGTATTGTTGATCGAAGGTTCTGAGACATCCTGGTAGTTGGTCTCTGCGCCACGGAACTGCTTCGGCACGGCGATTTTCTTTACCTGAAAAGCCGCCCCCACCATTAAATTGGAAGACTTTGTTTACAATTATGGTATGGTAAAAGGTAAATCCAAATGTGCATGCCTTGAGCTCATGTTATATGCATCAATTTGTTCAAGTATTTTAAATATACACTAGTTATCACCAATAACCTTATCTTTGTAGTTTGATTCGATTTTTATTTCGTTTAAAAACTTCCGTGCGCGCCTCTTTTTAACCTTGCGCCCCTCGGCACGTGCCTAGTTTGTCTTAAGAATAATTCTGTCTTATAAATAATAAATTTGTCTTAAAATAAGGTCACATCATAACGAACAAAACGAGCCCAAACTACGCCCACTACTCTTCGAGGAGTTCCAGTTGCATTCACCGAAGTATACCTCCAGGTCATTTCGTCAAGTAAGGGGTAAGGTCTCATCATAACTAACATACCGAGAACAATCTCGGCACACTGAGTTCTACTCATAGAGGATTTCAAATAGCAGATACCGAAGTACACCTTCAGATCACTCCATAAAGTCCAAAACGTATAAGTATAAAAAGTAAAAAGTAAAGTTACAGCCTCTATACGTACCACACAAGGCTGGGCTGGGCACAGGCCTCCCTTCATTTCTGAGAGGGTTTTAGGGCAACGAAGTGTCCGCCGCGCTGCCCCAATGCGTATTGGCGAACTTCACATGTCTTCGAAATATTTTTTCTTATTCCTCAGACATGCAGGTTTCCTCACGATATTTTCCTTCACCGCCGACACACTCTCGACGTGCAGCACGTGGTAAATCAGCACAAAAAAAGTTTCAATTCTTGTATTTAACTGTTGTATTGTATAAGATATGTGAAATTAGTAATAAACATTGAATTGTAAAGCTTATATTCGACATTTTAAGGTTTATGACTAAGAAATTTCTTGTAAAATTGCGATATTATGTTTGATATTTTATTAGTTCTTTTTATAATGTGAATGTTTTAATTATATCTACAATGCGTTTAATTTTTACTTTGTGATAAATACAATTGTTTTAAGATGCCATGGGAAATAAAGTTATGGGATAATATATGGAAATGTGACAGTGTAAATTGTATATCAAATTAATTCAATATGGCTAGCTACAGTTTTTAGTTTTAAATCAAGAAAGAAAACAAAATCAGTGAAAGTAAATTGAAAGTGAATGTAGTTAAAAGTTCAGTATATCATTTCCAAGGAGCATTTACAAACAATCGCTGTTTTAATTCTTCAGTGTCCACCCTAAAATTGGGGAAGTAAGAAGATAGATAGTCCAGTAAGTGCACGACTGACGTCAGGACCGGGACCATTCCTTTTTCAACGTGGTAGAGCCACACTGCAGCTATTATGGTCAGGCCCATCTGGTTGTCCCGACCCCAGCGTAGTGGCGTAGGTTGTCCCGACCCCAGCGTAGTGGCGTAGGTTGTCCCGACCCCAACGTAGTGGCGTAGGTTGTCCCTGATAGGCGTAAGATCTGTGACTCATAAGTGCGTTGTGGTAGGGACTTCGCAGCTATTTTAAGAAGCCAGCCTAAGGAAGAGGCACGAACGTCGTTTCTCTTTTTGTTATGAACCAAGTCAAGTCCAGCATCGACAGAGGAAGACGACCATCTGTTTTAATAGTTTTAAACTAACTTTGTTTAATTATTCTATGATTCATACAGCCAGATTTAAAATTTCTGCATTTAAAAGATCAACTAAGCAGATTTTCCAGAGTCGCCGCCCACGGCATCCATTAACAAAGTGTTAACAAACAATGGATAATATTTGTGTTGGTATTTTTCCAGAGTCGATGTTTGGTCTACTACATAAACATACAAACAGCTTATATGATTACGTATATATTTATATATTTTTATATATTTTTTTATATATTTTTTTTACAGAATAAGGGTGCAAATAAGCACACAGTCTACCTGATGTTAAGTGAATGCTGTGGCCCATAGACATCTACATCTATCTTCGATTAATAATTAAAAATGCAGATGCGTCGTTACCAACTAAGTAAAAATGTCTCGTTACCACTAAAAAGGTTCTCCAGTTCTCTGTACCCACCATACTAAACACAACTGCATTAATTTGTTAGAGCATGTATTCTGTGAGAGCGCGGTCCTTTCCCGATAGGACTGACCCATTCGTGCTACAAGCATAATATAGCTGCATCACGGCTCTACCACGTATCACCTGTTTGAGGCTCAAAGATAGCATCTTTATTTCACTGGAAACTTAATAGAAAACTCGGCGACTATATACATGTTTAAGTAAAATTATGCCCATAAAGGACCGAAAGAAGTAATAACTGCTTTAGATTATTATTCTTTACACCATAAAAACCTAGATCAGACCCATTTAGAAATATATTGCGATAATTGTTTTAGTCAGCATAAAAACAAATTTGTTTTTACTTGTATTAAAAATAGTGGCTACATAAGGTGCTATTGTATCTATAACGGAAGCAATAACTTTAATGGAAATCCCCCATAAGTCTGCCATTTTCTTAACATCAATAGTTTTAAAATATTAAATGATATCTTTGGGCAATACTCTATGGAATTTAAAAATATTTGAACAAGCATTTACATTTTGTTTAAACAAGGATTCGGCAATAATATAAGAAGAATTTATTAATTTTGTTGTCAAAAAAGGAACATCAGTAAAATGTTTCTTAAAAGCCATAGCAAGTTCTTGATCAGATTAAGTCAAATTATTGTTAATTTTCAGTTGAAGATCAGAGTTGCGTGGTTGCCTTGCCCGTTTCACTGTTTAATTACACTCCACGTCATTATACTTTTGTTGCTCAAATGTAAAGCCTTAGCTGCGTAACATTTTTAAATATTTTAGAATAAGTTTTTACATACTCTCTAAACATAACACTATCATTATATAATCTTTCATTATAAAGCTCGTACAACTTTCGCCTACAATGCCTACTGTCGTCCATTTATTAAATGGTTTGCATCTATTTAAAAATAAAGTCTTAGAAGTAAATATTCTATTAAATTCACAAATTATAACGTAAAATAATGCACCATACAAATAATCAGCGCTATTTCTAAAAGAAAATGATGGAAGTCCTTTTACTATATTACTTCTAGACATTTCTAAACCATGTTCATTTATTGGAACAAACACAAGTTTCTCATTTTTCTGTTTTTTTTTTGTGTATGTAATGCAATGAGACCCACTGTCCACAGTGATCTGAACTTAAATTTTGTATGATATTTAAGCAAGGGCTTAACATCTGCAAAAATGTTATCTATACAGGTCGCACTAGGCCCATCAATATATAAACAAGATAATACGATTTAAACAATGAGGTAAACTTAATACTAATGGAAGAAGTTTCAAGGAGATTAATATTAAAGTCTCCACATATTACAACAGTCTTGTTCTGTTTATTAAGTTTGAGCAAAACTTATTCCACAATCTTTTCAAAATATTCCTAAGTAGCACATGGGGTTCTCAACAATGAGGTGCTCGAGCTCGATACAAGCCATTTCTACAGTTTTTATTTTTCAGTTTTTTTTTTCATCATTCCTTGTATATTGTGTAAACAATTTTTATTACTTATTTGTGGGCTGCATTTTAAAATAATTAAACTCTTATTATAATTACTAGAGATTGCCTCTATTGTCGCATTCACTAATTTAAATTAATTAGAACTGATTCCAAATGAAGTGTCAAATCATTATGCTGCTCAATAGAAGCAGTCTTGGTAGCCAAAAACTTGGTTGAGTTAAAAAGTAAATAATAAGATAGCATTTGCTATTATTCTTAAACTAAATTTGTATAGGTAATACAAAAAAAAACGACCCCCAAAATTTTTTTTTTTTTTTTTAATTAAAAAAAAAGAGGTTAAAAAAATAAAAAATTTCCCTATCATCTGTCCAAAACTTCTTAATTACAATATTCATGCCAATTATATAAATGAAATTTGTCATTATTATCATTACATGTTAAAATTAAATTATTATTACTAATTAAATTATCCATTTGTATTATTAAATAGTGTCCTAAATTATTTTCTTGTGGCAATCCCTGAATATAATGTAGTGTGAATAAGACAGTTTTGTTTACATTTAATTTTATTAAATTGTTCAGTATATCTTAATAACTGTTTATTGTGTACACTACCTCTTCTGCCCAATGATTTCAAAAGGAAGGATAGGCCCATCTAAATATTTTACTCATTACGTTTTCATAATAAAAACGTCATATCATAACACGACGTAACCAGGGTCGGATTTCGTAGTATAATTATCCTAACTGTACCATTATTTCATACTCGTAGTTTGTAGTATATAGTATCGTAATAATACTGCGCAAATACAAGGTTTTTCAACAAGAACTTTTTTTCTAAAACAAAATAAAACAAAGAGTTTAGATGAAGATGATTCAAATTTTTATTGTATTACGAAGAGAAAAGTTTGGCAATTATGAATGAAAAATGATATCTGGCAAATGTTCACCACGACCACGCTGACAGATGTCGATTCTTTCATCAAAGTTTTTAATCACTTTTTGGCAAAATGGCGGGTCTACTTCGTTAATCACGTCACGGATTTCGAGTTTTAAGGCCGCGATCGATTCGATTGGCTCCGTATATAGACTCTGTATTTAACATAGCCCCACAAAAAATAATCCAGTAGTGTTAAATCACACGATCTGGCTGGCCATTTAACAGCTGAATTTCGTGAAATTATGCGATCGGGTAATTTGGTTTGCAATAAATTTATCGTTTCATTGGCTGTGTGACATGTGGCACTGTCCTGTTGAACCAAATGTTTGTGATATCGATGTCATCAATAATAAGCCAAAATTGAGACGTTAACATCTCGCGATAGCGTGATTCATTGACCGTTACCGCATTTCCAGCCTCATCTTCGAAAAAAAACGGCCCAATCACGCCTCCAGACCACATAGCGCACCATACAGTGACACGTTGAGCATGCAAAGGCTTCTCAATAATCGCTTCAGGATTTTAGAAGCCCAAATGCGGCAATTTTGCTTGTTGACGTACCCTGACAAGTGAAAATGGGCTTCATCTGAAAAAATGATTTTTTCAGAAAAACCAGCGGGCTGTTCCTGAATGAATGGAGCCAATCTACGGCGATGTGAATGGTCGGTCAGCTTCAATTCCTGCACCAGTTGAACCTTGTAAGGCTTCAAAGCCAAATCAAAAAAGTTTTGGATAACCCCAATTGTTGAGAACATCGAGGAATTGACAAATTTAGATCTTCTTCAACACTGTGGCTCACGGCTGCGATGTTTTCGGTTGAACGACCCGGTCGAACACGCGTTGGTGTTGGCATTTTGTACCGAGCCTGTCGATTCAAATTTAGCGACCAAATTCTTAATAGCGGTCTCAGAAGGACGATTATGTTGTTCGAAAATATGACGAATTTTACGAAACGTAACTTTAACAGAATCACCATTTTCATAGTGGATTTTAATTATTTTAATGCGATTTTCGAGCGAAATTGAATTCATTGTAGCAATTGCCAAAGCATCTACTACGAATAGGTCAACAAACTAAATCTAAAAACTGTCATGTTATTGGTGTTGCCCCAATTGAAAAACAAAGTTCTTGTTGAAAAACCCATTACCATCATTTTACCTAAAGGTCGACTTGTATTATTATTGCGTCCTTTTATAATATTAACCCTACGATATCGAGAATTTCTGTATTGTACATGAGTACCGCGTTTTTTAATAAAATTAGAATTAACTCCTTTTCTGGTTCATCGCTGCTTGATTGATGCATTTATGTTGCATTCTTGATACAACTATAATGAGGGGCTACCACGATAAAAACTCTATGCTCCAGAAGCAATCGGTTTGAAAACAGAATTTCAAAATATTTTTTTGAATCAGATTTTCAGATTCAATTAAGCAGATATGGTTTCTTTTATACTCTTTTCGTTTTACCCTTATTGAATATAAAATATATTAGGTACCAATATTCAAAATTAAAACTTATTCTAAGTTTTGACAAAAAAACATAATACGTACGTATAGATAAACTAGACGCGTGACGCCAAAATCCCGCCACATGGGAAAAAAGAAACATGAAACGTCAAACGTGATATAACTTTTTAAAAATAGTATTATTTTATTTTTCATGTACAATATTTTTGAGGGTCTGAATCCAACCCTGGCCTAATATTGGTAAAGTAACTAAACTAACTGTAATATAAAACTTTAAAAATGCGTTCATATAATAATTTAATTGTAACAAAATTAATACAGGGTTATTAACCGATGATGCGATATGCCATGTTCCTTTTTAATCTTCGTATCGTTATTTTTGCATTCTTTTACCACGCAGCTTGACATATTTTTGACAGACAAATCAGTCCTGCGCGCGCACCACTGTCGACCGATTCGCGTTGGCCCTAAACTGTAATTTTAGGGCCAGCGCACTGGTCCGTTTTAGTCGTTCGGTCGGCCCGGTCCTTACGCTAGTAATATATAAGTCAATGCTTCTACCAACTAAAGCTAATATTGTACTATTTGGACAAAATTTTGTGACTATAATTTTATTTATAATGTCACAAGAGATGCTCCAGGTATGCAGCAATTTGTAATATATGTCCCTTAAAAGTGTTATTTAAAATTATGCCTAAATTTTTTCCTATGTCATCGCATACAATTTTTGATAATATTTAAAATATGTTTTATTTTAATCTCACCTGTTATGGTACTATCAAAGAGTTTTGGTGGTTATATAATATTATCAGCACACACAACTCTGAAGAAACCGGTATTAACCGCTGACACTAACATTGATGTTTTACTAAGGAGTCAAAACGCTCCTCATTACATTTACATGTCTTTACCAGGTTATCCATAGCCAGTATGTGTTCTTTAATTTCATTTTTGGCTGATTTATATTTATTGGACAAATTTTGCCTTCAAACTGTCAAAAAGTAGCAAAATTTCTGATTTAAGGCACTCTACGTCAGTCTCATAACATTTTTTAATGTTGTCCATCTCAATTGAATACAACTTAAGTAAATTTCAATCAATACCAAAAATCATTGGCATAATTTTTGGTATTGATCTTATTTTTTATAAATTTTTAAATTTTCTTCACGTATTTATTAAATTTTATATATTCCTTCAAATTGGTTTTACTGCAATTAATCCTTACTGTTTTCCCATAAAATACTATAATACATATATAATATAGTATTCTATAGTTTTTCCTGATGTGGAAGAGTCTGTCAAATCTATTGTTGCAGAAAACCTATGTTCTGAGTAGAACCAGCAAGATACCAAGCGGTAACTATGATAGTTAGATTTATTACCTCTCAGACTTTTTTGTAGGTAATAATGAGTATACTTTAACTGTGTGGAACATAATTTTTATATATCATCAATAGTAGCACTACAAATAATGAATTTTATAAGCAAAGTTTTGCTACTTTGGGTTACGTTATTGCAATTTTCTTAAGGACCTCTACTTTTGTTAAAATAAATTATAGTCTATGTTAATTTCTGATTACTTAGTTTTCTATTGGTGAAAAAAGTGGTTAAAATCGGTCCAGTAGTTTCGGAGCTTATTCGGTACAAGCAAACAAAAAATCTTTCCTCTTATAAAGAGGAAAGATTTTTTTGATATTATTAATACATTAAGTATAGATTCGTGTGTATTTTCATATGTTAGACTTACTGAGATCATAAGAATTGGACAAGATACTGTATTCGTGTTGGGATCGTATGAATATAAATAATCCCGCCCACCACGAATCTTTTTTAATCTGTAGACTCGACTCCCGCATCGTCCATTACGAGTTTGTATACAAACAAAAGATTGTTTTTCTGCTTAGCTATGGATTAATTATGTTGTAACGTCTGCGAGGTTTAAAAGTAGAAAAAGAAACAAACATTCATAAGCATTCGGTACTAAGATATCCATTAATTATAATCTTAGATCATATAATGGCATGATCTAAGACTGAAGTTATTTTAATGTGTGTTTTAGTTTCGCTTATCTTTTTTTTAAGTAAAAACTTCTTTAGGTACGTTGGGCACTTTTAAGAAAGGGAAAAAGTGGTAGAGCCATGCTGCAGTTATATTAGTAGTATAGTTGTAGCACGAATGGGTCGGCTCGACCGGGGGAAGGACCACGCTCTCACAGAATACCAGCGTGAAATAGTAGCTTAATGCTGCTGTATTTCGTATGGTGAGTGTAGAGAACCGGAGACCCTTTTTACTGGAAACGAGGCATTCCATCTCAGTCCTCACGGGTGACAACACATCTGCATTTTGATTTTTAATGGAGGATAGATGTAGATGTCTATGGGCCGCAGCAACCACTTACCATCCGGTGGACTATGTGCTCGTTTGTCACCCTGTCCTATAAAAAAAGTACTGAACTCGCGTGACCGTCACGCTCAGTGTATTTATAAATTTATTGGTATTAAATAAATAACAATTATTCCTTTTTACGTAAAACAGCGCAGTAAATGAAAATGTTTTGACTATATTTGCGGTCTTCCCCAGCTTCGCACGGGTGATATCTGGATTCTACAAAAGGGCCACCTACCGAGTTCAACTATGCCTATAACCTTCGCGGAACTACAAGTTGTATTGTTGACAAAATTTTACCGCAATTTGATGAACGATATGGCAGCGCATAAAATACGAAAAAACAAAAATTAATGTTTATATATTACATTAATACCTAGAGCCGTGATAGTTCAGATGGTTAGCGCTTGCTGTAAATTTAATAGTACGCGAGCAAATCAGGTTCGTTCCCAGCCGGTACCAATGAAACTTTTAATTGTAATTTTAAGTGCTGATTTACCACGTGCACGGCGGTGAAGGAAAACATCGTGAGGAAACCTGCATGTCTGGAGTTATGTAAAGTTCGCCAACACGCATTGAGGCAGCGCGGGGGACAATTCCTTGCCCTAAAACCCTCTTAGAAATGAGTGGAGACCTGTGCCCAGGAGTGGGATGTATATGGGATATAACTTTAACTTTTTTAATACCTACCTTGATAAATATAATTTTTAATAAATAAAAATTTCTTAACAATCCAAAAATAATGTTTACAAATTTGTGAAGCTAAGAAGTTTCTTCTGACGTACACTCCTACGACTGACAGTTTTTTTTCTTTTAATATTCTAAGTCAATGCTTGACCACCATGATACCTAATGCTAAGTGGTGATGCACATGAAAATGATAAAGCGTAATCACTTAGCCTTTGTGATTTTATAGGATGTCATGTATATACGAGTATTATGTATAAATCAAATTGGATATACAACTATTGTTCAACCTTCTATGTGTGCAACAAAATCTATCGTTAGACTTCCGTGAACTTCGCCTTAAGAAAGGTTGATTTTTTTGAACGGAGAATGTATTTCTTATCGTTTAATTTGTGATCAAGAGATTGACGTAACCCTTACCTTAGTCAAGGGCCTACACCTTCAGGCAAACACAATTATCTCTGCGGGTGCGCTTATCACTAATTGGAAAACACTGACTCAATGTTAACCGCAGAGTAACGGTGTTATAATACCCACAACTTCATATGTCCTGAGAGGCGACAGAGGAGAACTAACAAGGTACGGGCAGCAGTTTCTTTCTGATACCTACTGAAAATTATAAAAAAACTGCGGTTTTTTATAATTTTCAGTTTGTCAATGCGCTTACTAAGTGTGGCAACTATGGCAAAATCGCCCCATGAGTCAGTGTATGGGGGAGGCCTATGTGCAGCAATGCACTTTTTTTATGGAATAAGGGTGACAAACGAGCACACAGTCCACCTGATGCGTTGCCAGCCCTGAGGACTGAGATGGAATGCCTCGTTTCCAGTAAAAAGGGTCTCCAGTTCTCTACACTCACCACACGAAACACAGCAGTATTAAGCTACTATTTAACGCTGGTATTCTGTGAGAGCGTGGTCCTTCCCCGGTCGGGCCGACCCATTCATGTTGCAACTACAATATAGCTGCAGCATGGTTCTAACACGTAAAATAGGCAGTAATGGGTGAATGAAATATATGAACAATTGATCAATGGGCCGTCAAAAAGTTTTTCAGAAATCTGTTTGTATCTACCTGACTTGAGACAGGTTAAAACTTCAATTCGGTGCGCTTGTTATAGCAGTTAATGAATACGTTATTTTAGCAGCTGTGATGTAAACTGCAATGTATTCAACACTTTACGGCGCGGTGTTTTAAATTTTAGAACAAACAACCTTGTACATTCAGCGCGACTTCTGTACGCTAGTAAATCCTTTGCAGGAAAATTAAACAGCATTCTATATTTTTCTTCCTCCGGGCTCAATGCCTGGCCCGTTTTTGTTCATAGTCTGTATTAATGACATTACCTATACATTAGGGGAATTTATGTTCCGTTAATATATGCATCTGCATTTTGATTCTTAATTGAAGATAAATGTAGATATCTATTGGCCACATCATCCACTTACCATCGGATGGACTGTGTGCTCGTTTGTTACCCTTATTCTATAAAATAAAAAAGCCTTCGTGTCTGAGAAATAATAAAAAAATATTTGGATACATGTGAAATTCGCCAACACGCATCGGAACGGCGCGGTGGATATTTCCTTGCCCTAAAACCATCTCAGAAATAAGGGGGGGTCTGTGAACGTAGTGGGGCGTACATAGGCTGTAATTTTAACTTAACTTGAAGTTAATTTAGTAAAGTCTGACTGAAAGAATTGCCAAATCAATGTTTATACTAGACGTATAATACCCAAACTGTTGACGGGAAACAGCATCGGAGGTGCAAGATATACTGCGATCGTCTATCCCTCTGTCTAGTGTGACCGGGAGCGGGAGCGTTGTAGGGATAACAGGAGAGGGTCGTGTCCTGCATTGTACTTTTAAAATTATAAAATACTGTAATTGCCAATCTAAGCTTGGCAACTAAGGCCCTGAGAGGCAATCTATGGGGGGGGACTATATGAAGCGGTGGGATTTTATAGGCTGTAAAGTATTATTATGTATGTATAAAGCTAATTGGTTATACAACTAATTTGCACCTTTCTATGTGTGCCTCGATTTCTACGTGTGTATGCCTCGTTGGTCTAGTGTTTGTAGTAGTGCAACTGCTGATCATGAGGTCCTTCGTTTCGAATCCCGAGTCGGGCCAAAAAAATCAATTATTGAGTTTTTCCGTCAAGAAATTCTCAGTAGCTGCCCGGAGTCTAGAAGTTAGCGGTGTCTCACGCTCGTGTCTTGGAAAGGACGTGAAGCCGTTGGTCCTGGACCTGATACTCTCTCCGGTCGTGTTGGTTTACCCTTCAATCGGATTATGTGAAAACACTGACTTCAATATTAACCGCGGGGTAAGAGTCTGTCTGTGTGTCTGGTCTGTCTGGTCTGTTTGGCCCGTCAGGACTGTCTTATCTGTCTGGTCTGTTTGGTCCAACTGGTACGTCCTGTCTGTCTGGTCGGTCCGGTCAGTATGGTATGTCCGGTCTGTTATGTCTGTCCAGACTGTCCAGTCTGTCTGGTCTATACGGTCTGTTTTGTCTGTCCAGGCTGTTCGTTCTGTCCGGTCTGTCCGGTTTTCCGGTCTAGTACGGTTAGTCATGGGCGTTAGTAGGCTTGCTGTCAATATCGCTGGAGGAAAACATCTTGAGGAAATGATGATTTTCTTTAATGCTAAGCCGTTTTTACGTGGTAGGGACAAGCTGTAGCTATATTGTAGATGCAGCACGAGTAGGTCGGCTCGACCTGGGTAAAACGCACTCTCACAGAATACATATACATAAACACTCACGCCTGTCACCCAGAGGGGTAGGCAGAGACTACAGACTTCCATTTGGCACGATTCTGACACACCCCTCTCGCCTCCTTCACATCCATACACCTCCGCATACATGCTCGTCTGTTAAGGGTACTCCTAATTTGGCCCGTTTTCAATAAATCGCCAATTTGGTCAATAAATTTTCGCCTAGGACGTCCCTTTCCGACTCTGCCATTCACTTCTGCAGCATAAATTTTCTTTGTCACTCTTTCCTCATTCATTCTTTCCACATGACCAAACCACCGAAGCATTCCTTTCTTAATCCTGGTCACAACATCTTGCAAACCACACTCTTCTCTCACAGAATACCAGCGTTAAATAACAGCTTAATGCTGCTGTGTTTCGTATGGTGAGTGTAGAGAACTGGAGACCCTTTTACTGGAAACGAGGCATTCCATCTCGGTCCTCAGGGCTGGCAACGCATCTGCATTTTGATTCTTAATTGAAGATAAATGTACTTAGATTTCTATAGGCCACATCATCCACTTACTATCAGATGGACTGTGTGCTATTTTGTTACCCTATTCTATAAAATAAAAAAAACCTGCGTGTCTGAGAAATAAGAAAAAAAAATTATTTCGAAGACATATGAAATTCGCCAACACGCATTGGGGCGGCGCGGTGGATATTCCCTCTCCCTAAAATCAGCTCTAGACAAACAGATTCTCTTCACAAAACAGCTGCTTTTGATTTAAGAAAATCTGGATTAGTAATTAGACTGAACTTTGAAGTGCATTACTTGAATTTTAAATCTTTACTGTATACTACTAAATAATCCAAATTGGTGTACTTAGTAAAGTATAATGCCAAATACGTTTGACAACCTAAACAAGTATATTTAAATTAGTTTTGTGTCAACAATGTCTTTATAGCCTACTAATTTCAAAAATACACGTTTTAGTTTAAGTTTTTTTTATTTTTCTCGACATAAATCCCGGCATTTTCAAATTTTCTTCAGATATTATGCTCGTTCGATCTGGCATTCCTAAGTGTACTATAGGATTCTCATCTGATTGGGCGATATAAATATAATAAATTGAAATTATTAATATAGGTACATTAAATATAGTATAAAAAAATACGTGTGGCACTCGGTGACTGCCGCGGTAAAGCTTATTATTGCATAGCATTTTTTATCAACTTATGAAATTATAATTATTTATTTATTTTATTTATGCAGTTAAGTCTTTCTAAGTTACACTTTTTGAGCGTGGTGACCGATAAGAAAACAATTTTTTTCTCTTATTGAATAAATGAGAAGTTAATATTGTTTAAAATATTTTTAATATCTTACAATACATGTAGGTTATTCAGGAATTTTTATCATTGAGTTAGCAGCTAGTGTACACGCATACGTCTAGTCGCACGCACACAAACACCGTGCCGAAGTCTGCCGAGTGCCGAAGTCTGCCGAACTGAAACGACGTTAGACGATGCACGGCTTTCAACGCCACACCTCCGTGCCCGTCGGAGTGGGGAGCGTGAGGTTTTTTTTCGTTACGGAATTTCTGGATTCGGTCCCCGCGCTCAAGGCCCGCGATAGAAGCTATGCAATAGCTTAAAAATATATCGCTTGGAGTTACTGTGACCGACGCTAGGTGGTTAAGGGTTAAGGATACTTAGATTGCATAAATAATAATTTTTCCATTTTATGATAGTTTTTTAAGTTTGAACTGTTTTTGTGTATATAAGGTAATGTAACATAAAATATTATATAGATGCGTAGATATTAGGTAAGAATTGTAAATTTTTTAAAGAAATTAGTTCACGTTTAATGTTTGACATTATGTAGAACTACTTAAACTTATTAAGTATAACAATGTCTGGTCCGCTTACAAGCATAATATGGTAATATTTTGAGAAGTTAATTGTAATAAATTAAAACTGTATTCTTTGGAATAAACAAGTAAAATAATAATTATTTTACGTATAAAATGCATTTTATACGTAAAATGATTTTATCGAAAAAACATTGATTAACTCTCAAGGTAGTACGTATAAAATATGCTAGACGGCATAAACAGGAAACGATTTAATTTAATGTTCTATTTCATTTTCTCGCAGGCTAAATTCTATTGATATATACTTATATATCACTTCTTATATTATGAGATTTTGAGGATACTTAGATTACATAAACAATTATTTTTTCGTTTTATGATAGGTTTTTAAGTTTGAACTGTTTTTGTGTATAAAAAGTAATGTAACAAAAAATATTATATAGATGCGTAGATATTAGGTAGATACTGTACATTTTTTAAAGAAATTAATTCAAGTTTTTTGTTTGACCTTGTGTAGAACTAATTAAACCTATTAAGTATAACAATGTCTCGTCCGATTACAAGCATAATATGGGACTATTTTGCGAAGTTAAGTGTATATATAGTTTTATATGTGGTAGAGCCATGCTCCAGTTATATTAGTAGTATAGTCGTAGCGCTAATGGGCAGGCTCGACCGAGGAAGGCCCACGCTCTCATAAAATACCAGCGTGAAATAGTACAGAATGGACGTTGTGTAGAACTAATTAAACCTATTAAGTATAACAATGTCTCGTACGCTTACAAGCATAATATAAGACTATTTTGAGAAGTTAAGTGTAATAAATTAAAACTGTATTCTTTGGAGTATATAGTAAAATAATTATTCATTATATCGCCATCTACTGCATTTTATACGTAAAATGATTTTATCGAACAAACATTGATTAACTTTCAAGGTGGTATGCAAAAAATACGCTAGATGGCGTAAACACGAGATGTTTTCATTTTCTCGCTGGCTAAATCCAACTGATATATAATTATATATAACTTGTTGTACATTTTTTAAAGAAATTAGTTCACGTTTAATGTTCGACATTATGTAGAACTAATTAAACTTATTAAGTATAACAATGTCTCGTCCACTTACAAGCAAAATATAAGACTATTTTGAGTAGTTAAGTGTATATAGTTTATACATGGTAGATCCATGCTGCAGTTATATTAGTAGTATAGTTGTAGCACCAATGGGCAGGCTCGACCGAGGAAGGAACACGCTCTCACAGAATACCAGTGTGAAATAGTGTCTTAATGCTGCTGTATTTCGTATGGTGAGTGTAGAGAACCGAAGACCCTTTTTACTGGAAATGAGGCATTCCATCTTAGTCCTCACGGGTGACAACGCACCTGCATTTTGATTTGTAATCGAGGACAGATGTATATGTCTATGGGCTGCAGCAACCACTTACCATCAGGTGGACTGTGTGCTCGTTTGCCAATCTATCCAATAAAAAAAATTTAAACTGTATTCTTTGGAGTAAACAGGATACTTAGATTATATAAATAATTATTGAATAAATGAAAAGTTAATATTGTTTAAAATATTTTTTATATCTTACAATACATGTAGGTTATTCAGGAATTTTTATCATTGAGTTAGCAGCTAGTGTACACGCATACGTCTAGTCGCACGCACACAAACACCGTGCCGAAGTCTGCCGAGTGCCGAAGTCTGCCGAACTGAAACGACGTTAGACGATGCCCGGCGTTCAACCCACACCTCCGTGCCCGTCGGAGTGGGAAGCGTGAGGTTTTTTGTTACGGAATGAATTTCTGGATTCGGTCCCCGCGCTCAAGGCCCCCGATAGAAGCTATGCTAAGCTTAATTAATTAAATATATAATTCACAAATAAATATAACCCAGCAGGATGAAAGCCCTCGGCTAGCAAGACTGAGGGTTAGAAGCTTAGAAGGAATGAGAAAGAAAAGCGGGTGGTATCGAGGAGCACCGCACCCATACACCCGCACCCTGACATAACAGGGAGCGATGGGCATGACGAGGAACATGACGTGCGGCACGACGAGTATTGTGGCTACACTAAGTCCATGCCTCTTTTCCTCGCTTCTTCCTCTGCCACTCGAAGAGTATGTGGCCGGGGGAGATAGGATTCATAGGATTTCCCATAGTTGCCACGCTTGGTATACGGGTCGACAAACTCAGTTTATTATTCTTTAGTTGTTATCAGGAAAACGCTTCTGCCTAGCTCCTGGTTACGAAACCTGAGGAATGATTCACCGCCACTATACGTTTGTGTGAGTGTGGGTGAAGTTTTCTTATAGTATGAGGCTGACAAATGAGTCCACAGTCCACCAGCCGGTGTATGAATGCATTGGCCCATTGACCATGGGTCTTCGATTGATAATCAAAATGCAATGCGTCGTTACCCATGAGGACAAAGGTGGAATACATTTCCAGTAAAAAAAGGTTTCCGGTTCTCTTTGCTAACCACACGAAACACAGCAGCATTACGCTACTATTTTATGCTGGTATTCTGTGTGGGCGTGGTCTTTCCATGTTTGCAGTGTCAGTATCGAAAGCCAAAGAATTCATGCCGCAGCCGAGTAAAATAGCTAGTGCTTGGCTTTACCACGAACAAAGTGATGTATATTGACATGTGCACGTCTATATTGCCGCGTAGTGGGTCGTATGCGAATCCAATGCCCTCATAACATCCCGTGGGTCTCGTAAGAGGCGATAAAGGTAAACAAAACAGGAGACGAGCAATACTCGTAGCATCTTACTGATAACAACTCAAAATATTAAATAACAGTTGCTAACCTTTCTATATCTATATAAGTTAGTGAAACACTGAAACCTCTATATTTTAAGAAAAATCATCAATTTATCTAGTCTCGAGCATGTCATAAAACTCAATTTCGTAGTAACGTATCGTAAATGTCGTCATATATCAATTTAAATAAAGAAAGAAGAAACGGCTATTTTAGTCTATCATATTCTATAATTCAATATTTCAACAAGTTCATAATACCAGTAATAATGTCTTCGAGACCGAATTTCGGTCACGGCGGTCAGTCTCAACGAACACTAGCCCTCTGTGCAGGACAGATTTATAGTGCACGAGTATTTCCGCAAGCACAGGTTCACTCTCTTCCTTCACTTCCACTTCTATTCCCTCACACTCATAGTCCGCTAGGACAGAAATCCAACGTGACCGGAAAGAAATCAGGCAAACACAACAAACACCGTCAATTTCCTGACTACTGGCTGCTATTGAGAATGATTGATGATGATTTTTTTTTGGTTGTAGCACGAATGGGTCAGCTCGACCGGGGAAGAACCACGTTCTTACAGAATACCACCGTAAAATAGCAGCTTTATACGAAATATTATTTCGAGTGTAGAGATCCGGAGACCCTTTTTTACTGGAAACGAGGCATTCCATCTTAGTCCTCAGGGGTGACAACGCATCTGTGTTTTGATTATTAATCGAAGATAAATGTAGACGTCTATGGGCCACGGCATCCACTTACCATCAGGTGAACTGTGTGCTCGTTTGTCAACCCTATTCTATTTAAAAAAAAACGGCATTTGAAGCTGGTGTCCCGTATACATCAGCCGCGTGTATGACTGCTAGACCAACAGCGCAGTCATAAGTCAGAGATGAGTGATGTATCATTCGGTGCCATTTACCGAATGCCGCCAAGACTGTTTGTCAGTCGACCACCGCCTTATATTTAAATGGCTTTCCCGCGTCCGCGCTGCATCAAGCGTCCTATACCTTAAAATATACTAAACTATTCTCAATATAAATATGTCTCACAACGAGAGTTATTTTCATTTGAATTTGAGTCACTTTTTATTTTTATACAAAAATTTTTTTTACTAAGTTTTTCTGATACTTGCTTTAAATTGACTCTAAAACAAATAACGAAAATAGCTGTCCCTCTCAACTACTGATAAAAAATGTTTTTCTTTCTATTTTGTTTAGTAGGACTTCAAATAAAACTTTACGTCTACGTTTATAACCTCTAAACCACAATAGAACAGTTAAATACTCGTTTACTCGATTTTATAGCCATAGGTAAACAGATTCTGTGAACATTACTGGAGTTAATAAAGATTGTCATAAAATAAAATGTGAACATTATGCTTTAGTAATTGTTCTAAGGAATATTTTAATGATCACGGCAGACGTCATCACGTGGTCAGGTGTGAAGTGTATTTTTATTTAGAATGCCTAGGCTAAATATATCGAATTGATGCGTAAGAACATATATCTACATAAACACACGCCTGTCACCCAGAGGGGTAGGCAGAGACAACAGCCCTCCTCCACATCCCTATACCTACACATACGTGCTCGTCGGTTAAGGGTACTCCTAATTTGGCCCGTTTTCAATAATCGGCAATTTGGTCGATAAACTTACGCCTAGGACGTCCCTTTCTGACTCTGCCGTTCACTTCTGCAACATAAATTTGCTTTGTCACTCTTTCCTCATTCATTCTTTCTACATGACCAAACCACCGAAGCGTTCCTTTCTTAATCCTGGTCACAACATCGTCTTGCAAACAGAGAAGAAAGAATTAGGAAATCTAAATAAATATAATATACAATAGCGATTTGCACCAGCTTCGCACGGATATCCGGATTATCTTTAACATCACCACCTACCGGGTCCAACTATGTCTTCGCGGAAGTACAAGCAAGTTGACAAAGTTTTAGCACAATCGGATGAACGGTATGGCGGCGCATAAAAAACGAACAAACGAAAATAATTATTTATTATGCAGTGTTATTTATGAAAGTATAGCCAAATTTTAAACTTAAGTTCGAATATATAAATAATGATGTACCGGTTTTGCAGTTTTTGAAAATACGAATAAATACGGCTTCTACTTTTATTCGATGTTATCCCGAATTGAATGTGATTTATGGGTAATAACGTTTTAGTACACACTAAACAATCCAATTTAATATAATATATATCACTTGTGAGATACATTGTGTTTTAATGTGATGGCTAAGTAAATCTATTTATTTAAAACATAAAAGATTGATAGTATTGATATGGTCACTATAAGATGATGTTAGGTTTAGCTGATTACGTAATAACCTAAGACAGAAGGAGCCTTAAGTAGGGACTGAATAAATTAACTGACTTAGTATTACATGGATCTCACAACTTTTTACGGTAGAAGAACTGAGTTGCGAGACTTGGTTTTTTTACAAGTCATGTTTTTGATGGAATTATTTATTTACCACACTAATTTGTGAAAAGAATATAAACAAGTATAATGAATAAAACTGACGCTTTTATTTAAGTTATGCAATACGTATTAACAACACAAAAGTGAAATGAAATTTTTTCAACGTCGCCGTCGCGTCGGTTAGTCTGTGATAATAAAAGAGTATTTTTTCAAAATATCTCGGTAACTATTTGACGTAATGGCTATAATTTATTTCATTTTCTGTAAATACAATACTTTGTATTGCATACAAATGTTCCTTACGAGACGAAAAGTATAGTAGAACCGGTGTGGTACCACGACCTCACAGAAGACCAGCATGAAGTAGAAACTGCGTTTCCTCATTTCGTCTGGTGAGCGTAGGTGACCAGTGGCCCATTCCCCCCCCCCCTCCTTAATATGGTAGCGGATTTAAATAGAACACTACCCCAGGAGGGTACCAGCACCCCTGGTGACGGAGAATCCCTCGCTGAGGATTCATGCCCAAACTACCCTACTCTTCTTGAGCGTGGGTGCTCAGGTTCCCCAGCATATTCTATTATTAATTATTTTGGTTGAAATTATGTTTACGGTAATAATTTATTTTAAATCATGATTATATTAACGAATTTCCGCATAAACTTAACACACACAAAGTCATGACGCGTGAGAGCGTGTCAAGGGGTTGAGCATGGTTTCGGCGTCGTTTGAAGTTTCCTTATCTTTCTTTGTTGGTCTGGGGTTGTGATAAGGTTTGGGATACCGTTACTGCACAGTCCGTTGCGAAAGTGAAGTATGAAGCTGTGAACAGCGCCGTGTGTGCCGGAGCAACTTGCTTGGAATTGTTTTTCTCCAAGCACACCTCCTAATCCGTTAAGGGGTGGCAGGCACTAGTGGGGTTGCGGATACGTGCGAAGCGTTCCGTGAGACTGCTGTTATAAGGCGCAAGTGGAACACCTTAAAGTATTAACCGATGCCAAAGAGCTTATAATTTCTACGTTTTAGCGTGCTAACCGTGAGACAGTCATGTATGTTTTTACAACTGAACATTTATACAGTTGTGTAAAGATTAGCATTTTTTAATATTTTTTTATCTTACATACGAACAACGGTATCAAAGATGCGTAGGGAATTCCCCCATGATAAAAGTTTACTGTATAGTGACACCCATTTTTTTATAGAATAAGAGCGACAAATGATCACACAGTCTACCTGATAGTAAGTGGACTAGGTAAGTGGATATGTGGTCCATAGATATTTACATATTATACCTTAGATTAAAAATTAAAGTGAAGACTCAGATGAAATACATAGTATATTTCTTTGTCGCGTCTTTACTACGTTGCTTCCGATTCGAACCCGCGTACTTTGATAGCCTTAGCAGCCTAACAAGTACCTAACAAGTAACCGACTGGAACAAGTGCCAAGTTTAAAGTCCTATTTGATAGTACCTTTTGATAATGTTGCATCATTTCACTGAACTAATTGTTACTAATAAATAATGTTATAAACTATTTAGTATAGTAATACATGGACTGTATATCGCTATAAGAAAGTAAGACAATAATTGGATTGAACCTTGCACGAGTTCAGATATAAAATTAAATGGCTTTGTCATCTTCGACTACAGCACCACTTACCATTAGGTTTTTTTATAGATATAAAGGTGACAAACGAGCACACAGTCAACCACGGCAAAGTGATGGCAAGTGAATATTGCGACCCATAGTCTTGTCTGTCCTCGATTGAGAATCAAAATGCAGATGCGTTGTCGCCCCTGAGAACTAAGATAGATTGCCCCATTTCCAAGTAAAAGTATCTCGGGTTCTCTACCCTCACCATACGGAACATAGCAGCATAGAGCTGCTATTTCACGCCGGTATTCTTTGAGGGCGTGATCCTTCCTTGTTTGCTGTGTCAGACTAGTTTCTATCCGTGACTTCGTCCTCGTAGAATAAAAAAAAATAAAAATCCTGCAGATCTATCATCAATCCATTACTGTCTATAAGATATTTAGATTGTAGCTGATACAGACCTGATGCTAGCCAGATGCTGATGATATACCTCCCCCATATACTGACTCATGGGGCGATTTTGCCATAGTTGCCACGCTTGGTAAGCGCACTGACAACCGCAGTTTTTATAATTTTCTGTTAGTATCAGCAAGAAACTGCTGCCCGTCTCTTGTTAGTTCTCCTCCGTCACCTCTTACGACATATGGGGTTGTTTTTTTTTTATAGGATATGGTAACAAACGAGCACACAGTCCACCTGATCGTAAGTGATTGCTGCGGCCCATAGACATCTACATCTATCCCTGATTAAGAATCAAAATGCAGATGCGTTGTCACCCGTGAGGACTAAGATGGAATGCCTCGTTTCCAGTAAAACGAGTCTCCGGTTCTCTACACTCACCATACGAAACACAGCAGCATTAAGCCACTATTTCACTCTGGTATTCTGTGAGAGTGCAGTCCCTCCGCGGTCGAGCCGACCCATTCGTGCTACAACTATGCTATTAATATAATTGCAGCATGACTCTACCGCGTATAAAAATTTTGGTTATCGATATTCTAATACCGTTACTCCGTTTTTATTATTGAAGTTCGTGTTTTCCTATTAGTGATAAGCGCACCCGCAGAGACACCTGTGTTTGCCTGAAGGACTACGTCAATCTCTTGAACAAGGTAAAAAACGACAAAAATACATTCTCCATTCAAAAAATTTACCTTTCTTAATACTAAGTTCACGGAAATCTAACAAGATTTTGTTGCACACATAATAATGTCCTCCAGACCGAATATCGGTCACGGCGGCGAGCTTCAGTGGAGACTAGCCATCGGCGCAGGACAGGATTATCTCTATTCCCCCACTCTCATAATCCGATGGGACGGTAAACCGACAACCGACCAACGGCTTTACGTGCTTTCCGAGGCACGGGGGTGAGACACCGCCAACTTCTTGACTCCGGGCAGCTACTGAGAATTTCTTGACGGAAAAACTCAATAATTGATGTTTTGGCCCGACCCGCGATTCGAACCCAGGACCTCATGATCAGCAATTGTACTACTACAACCACTAGACCAACGAGGCATAATACACACCTAGAAATCGAGACACACGTAGAAAGTTGCACATTAGCTGTATAACCAATTTGATTTATACATACATAATATCTGGGGGCACGGTAATGCCCCCGCCAAGTCGAGCAAAAAAAGCGGTACGGTCGTACCGCTTTTTTGCTCGAAGTAATTCAGGCCATTTTCGACTTCCTATAACTTTGTTGCGGATAGTACTACAAACCTGAATTTTAAGAAACTAAGTAGGCATTGTATAGACACAGTATTTTTCAAATTTCAGTCAATTTCAACCAGTAGTTTAGGAATTATAATTAGTCAAAGTTTCTTAATTTTTTTCACTCACTGGCTGACTGATCATCAAAACTCTAAGGCACTTTTAGCAGACATAAAAGCTTCAAACTTAGAACACTACTAGTGCTTAGTGTAATAAATCAAGGAAAAACTAAAATATTTTTCAATTTCAGTCCAGTTTTCTAGATACACTAACTGTGTCAATAACTTTGTAATCCCATATAAATATATAGGATTACAAAGTTACACATGCAGTGAATGAATCAGTGTACCTGTATATGTATAATATAATGGAATAAAAGGTATAGATAGGATTTTTTGGTGATAATCAAGGAGTAGAAGGTAGCGGAAGGAAAAAGTAGGACTATCTGCAAAAAAAAATGAGATGTCATCCAAAATTGACTTGTAAAAAAAACCAAGTCTCGCAACTCAGTTCTTCTATCGTAAAAAGTTGTGAGATCCATGTAATACCAAGTCGGTTAATTTATTCAGTCCCTACTTAAGGGTCCTTCTGTCTTAAGTTATTACGTAATTAGCTAACATAACAACATCTTAATGTGACCATATCAGTATTGAAAATCTTTTATGTTTTAAAATAGATTGACTTGGCAATCGCACTAAGCAATCGAATTTAATATAATAATATGCATTACTTGTGAGGTACATTGTCTTTTCATGCGATAGCCCAAGCTTTACAAACTAAAGCAATACTTTACAGCCTATAAAATCCCACCGCTTCATATAGTCACCCCCCCCCCCCCCATAGATTGCCTCGCAGGGCCTTAGTTGTTGCCACGCTTGGATTGACAAATACAATATTTTAAAATTTTAAAAGTATTGTACTTGTGCAGGACACGACCATCTCTCTGTTATTTTTTTGTTAAATAAAATAATTTATTTTTCTTCGTAAAATTAATTACATAGTTGATTGCGATCTCCATTTAAGCAAATAATGCCGGTGTTTGGAAACCCCGTTCTTCCTTATCTAAACAATGTCTTCCTTATCTAAACAATGTCTACCTTATCTAAGCAATGTCTGCCTTATCCAAACAAGTCCAATGCAGGACATGACCCGCTCCTGTTATCCCTATAAGCCTATAACGCTCCCGCTTCACACTTGACACGAGGATTGACAATCTCAGTATCTCTTCTTTTGACACAGTTTTCCGTCAGCAGTCTGAGTATTATACCATTATACGTCTGGTATAATCGAGATTGCTATTTCATCGTCTGTCGGAAGTCATACCATTGATCAGGCAATTCTTAAAGTCGGATTTTACTAAATTAACTTAAACTTAAGTTAAAATTACAGCCTATATCCGTCCCACCGCTGGGCAGAGACCTCCTGTCATTCCATTTCAAAACTCTCTTTTAGTTTTAAACTTTGTTCCCAGCGTACTGCTAAATCTTTTACACGTGCAGTCTGTGGACTAATTATACGCAGCGAGTTTAAATAGTTTTATGCTAAGATTTTTATTAATTTGTAGTTCTGAGAGGCACTTATTACGTGGTAGAGTTATGCTGCAGTTATATTAGTAGTACAGTTGTAGCACGAATGGGTCGGTTCGACCGGGGAAGGACCACGCTCTCACAGAATACCAGCGTCAAATAGTAAGGGGATATAGTAAGTCAGCTCAAATTCTAATTGCGCCCCCACTTCCCCACGCGTCGTATGCTATGTACCGACATGTTTGTAATCACTAATACTGTAAGTAGAAAGGTCGTTAGATACTTATTTCATTAGGTTTATCATATTTATGCCTGTTTGTTAACACCAACCCAGTCGCTTCCTATTTTTATAACGGTTATTTCCTATTTTAATTTTACGTCGTCCTGTTGCGTAATGTGTATTCTGATCGTAAGCGACACAACGTCCCCCTTCAAAAGCCTAAGCGATATTATAACGGGTAACGGGGCGACAGGAACCAGGAATCAAGCTTCAAGGCGCCGATAGTTTAGGTAATATCTTTTTACAGTGAAAATAATGGTATTTAAAAAAAATTAATAACATAAGCACTGCTTTATAGTTAGTTCAGTTAGTATGCAAAGTTTCATGATCTTATTTAAAGTATTTTATGAATAACAGCGGTTTATTGTTCAGTTTGGAGGTAACTTTGGATTTTTTTTTCTATCGAGAAAATTTTACGGAATCGTGTTTTCGTCTAACATAGTCCTTAACATTAATCCTCAACTTTACCATATATTTATTTCAAAATTAATGCTGCAATACTTTCGGCATAACGGAGGATCTTGCTAAGCCATTTGAGGTTATATTTCCCCTCTGTGTTTCGTATGGTGAGTGTAGAGAACCAGAGACCTCTTTTACTGGAAATGAAGCATTCCATCTTAGTCCTCACGGGTGACTACGCATCTGCATTTTGATTCGTAATCGAGGATAGACGTAGATGTCTATGGGCCACAGCAACCACTTACCATGACTGGATTCTGTGCTCGTTTGCCACCCTATCCTATAAAAAAAAACTTCGAATTAATTCCAAACAGCCACATAATTTTCATCCTTGAGCAAAATCTTTTCATAGTATTTCAAACAAACGATATCATATTATTATCATTATTAAAAAAAAATTAACAAACAGCAATCATGTTTTTAAACGACTGTACACGCGAGGCCAGGGTGAAAATAGAAAGAAAAATTATATATGAATTCCGATTATCCACCTCGCGTGGGGTGAGTTTAACACGCGTTTCTAAGTATCTACAGTATCTACAGTATTCTAGCACATTGTTGTACACAATAGCCTCTGCGTATTCAGTACAGCAATGTGCTGAGGGTGTTGTTGAGGATGCCTCGACACTGCAGTGCGTCGGCTATGCTGGTGTGGATGACTTCTACGCGATAATGCGCGAGCGTGCCGCGTCCATGAGATGCAGGCTATTGAGGAGCTCTAACACCCTTCTCAGCACATTGTCTGTGAAGCTGGATAGCCCTCTCTGTAGGACTTGTAATGGTGCACACGCCAGCATCAGGAAAACCTCACCTAGGTTTCACTATGTGAGGCTGGGTGTAGGTTAAGTTATCAATATAGAATAAGTACCATTGATACTAGCATTTTAATATTAATTTCTGTTTTATTTTATACTAACATTAGGTTAAGGTTGGGTTTACTAACGATCTATGACTATGGTTGGTGTAAATAAAAGATTTATTATAATATTATAATGCTGCCCCAATACATGTTGGCGAACTTCACATGACGTGGAAATATTTTTTATTATTTCTCAGACATGCAGGTTTCCTCACGATGTTTCCCTTCAACGCTAAGCACTTAAAATGGTAATTAATAATTCGTTCCCAAATCCTTCAAACTGTCAGAACTGTAAGAAAGTAGTAAAATTTCTGATTTAAGGCACTCTACGTCAGTCTCATAACATTTTTTAATGTTGTCCACTTCAATTGAATCATTGGCATAATTTTTGGTATTGATCTTATTTTTTTAAAATTTTAGAATTTTCTACATGTATTTATTAAATTTTATACATTCCTTCAAATTGGTTTTTAATGCAATTAATCCTTACTGTTTTCCCATAAAATACTATAATACATATATAATATAGTATTCTATAGTTTTTCCTGATGTGGAAGAGTCTGTCAAATCTATTGTTGCAGAAAACCTGTGTTCTGAGTAGAACCAGCAAGATACCCAGCGGTAACTATGATAGTTAGATTTATTACCTTTCAGACTTTTTTGTAGGTAATAATGAGTATACTTTAACTGTGTGGAACATAATTTTTATATATCATCAATAGTAGCACTACAAATAATGAATTTTATAAGCAAAATTTTGCTACTTTGGGTTACGTTATTGCAATTTTCTTAAGGACCTCTACTTTCGTTAAAATTCAAATTCAAATTCAAATTCGTCTGGTGAGTGTAGGTGACCAGAGGCCCATTTCCCCCCCCCCCGCCTTAATATGGTAGCGGATTTAAATAAAACACTACCCCAGGAGGGTACCAGCACCCCTGGTGACGGAGAATCCCTCGCTGAGTATTCATGCCCAAGCTACCATACTATTCATGAGCGTGGGTGCTCAGATTTCCTAGCATATTCTATAATTAGCTATTTTGGTTGAAATTATATTTACGGTAATAATTTCTTATAAATCATGATTATATTAAAAATTAAAATACAAATATGTTGTCACCCGTGAAGACTCAGATGAAATGCTTAGTATATTTCTTTGTTTACAAACGCATCTTTAATACGTTGCTTCCGATTCGAACCCGCGTACTTTGATGGCCTTAGCAGCCTAACAAGTACCTAACAAGTAACCGACTGGAACAAGTGTCAAGTTTAAAGTCCTGTTTGATAGTACCTTTTGATAATGTTGCATCATTTCACTGAACTAATTGTTACTAATAAATAATGTTATAAACTATTTAGTATAGTAATACATGGACTGTAGGTATATCGCTATAAGAAAGTAAGACAATAATTGGATTGAACCTTGCACGAGTTCAGATATAAAATTAAATGGCTTTGTTATCTTCGACTACAGCACCACTTACCATTAGGTTTTTTTTATAGATATAAAGGTGACAAACGAGCACACAGTCAACCACGGCAAAGTGATGGCAAGTGAATATTGCGACCCATAGTCTTATCTGTCCTCGATTGAGAATCAAAATGCAGATGCGTTGTCACCCCTGAGAACTGAGATGGATTGCCCCATTTCCAAGTAAAAGTATCTCGGGTTCTCTACTCTCACCATACGAAACATAGCAGCATAGAGCTGCTATTTCACGCCGGCATTCTTTGAGGGCGTGATCCTTCCATGTTTGCTGTGTCAGACTAGTTTCTATCCGTGACTTCGTCCTCGTAGAATTAAAAAAAAACCTGCAGATCTATCATCAATCCATTACTGTCTATAAGATATTTAGATTGTAGCTGATACAGACCTGATGCTAGCTAGATGCTGATGATATACCTCCCCCATATACTGACTCGTGGGGCAATTTTGCCATAGTTGCCACGCTTGGTAAGCGCACTGACAACCGCAGTTTTTATAATTTTCTGTTAGTATCGGCAAGAAACTGCTGCCCGTCTCTTGTTAGTTCTCCTCCGTCGCCTCTTACGACATATGGGGTTGTTTCTTTTTTTGTATAGGGTGACAAACGAGCACACAGTCCACCTGATCGTAAGTGGTTGCTGTGGCCCATAGACATCTACATCTATGCTCGATTACAAATCAAAATGCAGATGCATTGTCACCCGTGAGGACTAAGATGGAATGCCTCGTTTCCAGTAAAACGACTCTCCGGTTCTCTACACTCACCATACGAAACACAGCAGCATTAAGCCACTATTTCACTCTGGTATTCTGTGAGAGTGCAGTCCCTCCGCAGTCGAGCCGATCCATTCGTGCTACAACTATGCTATTAATATAACTGCAGCATGGCTCTACCACGTATTAAAATTTTGGTTATCGATATTCTAATACCGTTACTCCGTTTTTATTATTGAAGTTCGTGTTTTCCTATTAGTGATAAGCGCACCCGCAGAGATACCTGTGTTTGCCTGAAGGACTAGATACGTCAATCTCTTGAACAAGGTAAAAAACGACAAAAATACATTCTCCATTCAAAAAATTTACCTTTCTTAATACTAAGTTCACGGAAATCTAACAAGATTTTGTTGCACACATAATAATGTCCTCCAGACCGAATATCGGTCACGGCGGCGAGCTTCAGTGGAGACTAGCCATCGGCGCAGGACAGGATTATCTCTATTCCCCCACTCTCATAATCCGATGGGACGGTAAACCGACAACCGACCAACGGCTTTACGTGCTTTCCGAGGCACGGGGGTGAGACACCGCCAACTTCTTGACTCCGGGCAGCTACTGAGAATTTCTTGACGGAAAAACTCAATAATTGATGTTTTGGCCCGACCCGCGATTCGAACCCAGGACCTCATGATCAGCAATTGTACTACTACAACCACTAGACCAACGAGGCATAATACACACCTAGAAATCGAGACACACGTAGAAAGTTGCACATTAGCTGTATAACCAATTTGATTTATACATATATAATATCTGGGGGCACGGTAATGCCCCCGCCAAGTCGAGCAAAAAAGCGGTACGGTCGTACCGCTTTTTTTGCTCGAAGTAATTCAGGCCATTTTCGACTTCCTATAACTTTGTTGCGGATAGTACTACAAACCTGAATTTTCAGAAACTAAGTAGGCATTGTATAGACACAGTATTTTTCAAATTTCAGTCAATTTCAACCAGTAGTTTAGGAATTATAATTAGTCAAAGTTTCTTAATTTTTTCACTCACTGGCTGACTGATCATCAAAACTCTAAGGCACTTTTAGCAGACATAAAAGCTTCAAACTTAGAACACTACTAGTGCTTAGTATAATAAATCAAGGAAAAACTAAAATATTTTTCAATTTCAGTCCAGTTTTCTAGATACACTAACTGTGTCAATAACTTTGTAATCCCATATAAATATATAGGATTACAAAGTTACACATGCAGTGAATGAATCAGTGTACCTGTATATGTATAATATAATGGAATAAAAGGTATAGATAGGATTTTTTGGTGATAATCAAGAAGCAGAAGGTAGCGGAAGGAAAAAGTAGGACTATCTGCAAAAAGAAATGAGATGTCATCCAAAATTGACTTGTAAAAAAAACCAAGTCTCGCAACTCAGTTCTTCTATCGTAAAAAGTTGTGAGATCCATGTAATACCAAGTCGGTTAATTTATTCAGTCCCTACTTAAGGGTCCTTCTGTCTTAAGTTATTACGTAATTAGCTAACATAACAACATCTTAATGTGACCATATCAATATTGAAAATCTTTTATGTTTTAAAATAGATTGACTTGGCAATCGCACTAAGCAATCGAATTTAATATAATAATATGCATTACTTGTGTGGTACATTGTCTTTTCATGCGATAGCCCAAGCTTTACAAACTAAAGCAATACTTTACAGCCTATAAAATCCCACCGCTTCATATAGTCACCCCCCCCCCCCCCATAGATTGCCTCGCAGGGCCTTAGTTGTTGCCACGCTTGGATTGACAAATACAATATTTTAAAATTTTAAAAGTATTGTACTTGTGCAGGACACGACCATCTCTCTGTTATTTTTTTTGTTAAATAAAATAATTTATTTTTCTTCGTAAAACTTAAATTAATTACATAGTTGATTGGGATCTCCATTTAAGCAAATAATGCCGGTGTTTGGAAACCCCGTTCTTCCTTATCTAAACAATGTCTTCCTTATCTAAACAATGTCTACCTTATCTAAGCAATGTCTGCCTTATCCAAACAAGTCCAATGCAGGACATGACCCGCTCCTGTTATCCCTATAAGCCTATAACGCTCCCGCTTCACACTTGACACGAGGATTGACAATCTCAGTATCTCTTCTTTTGACACAGTTTTCCGTCAGCAGTCTGAGTATTATACCATTATACGTCTGGTATAATCGAGATTGCTATTTCATCGTCTGTCGGAAGTCATACCATTGATCAGGCAATTCTTAAAGTCGGATTTTACTAAATTAACTTAAACTTAAGTTAAAATTACAGCCTATATCCGTCCCACCGCTGGGCAGAGACCTCCTGTCATTCCATTTCAAAACTCTCTTTTAGTTTTAAACTTTGTTCCCAGCGTACTGCTAAATCTTTTACACGTGCAGTCTGTGGACTAATTATACGCAGCGAGTTTAAATAGTTTTATGCTAAGATTTTTATTAATTTGTAGTTCTGAGAGGCACTTATTACGTGGTAGAGTTATGCTGCAGTTATATTAGTAGTACAGTTGTAGCACGAATGGGTCGGTTCGACCGGGGAAGGACCACGCTCTCACAGAATACCAGCGTCAAATAGTAAGGGGATATAGTAAGTCAGCTCAAATTCTAATTGCGCCCCCACTTCCCCACGCGTCGTATGCTATGTACCGACATGTTTGTAATCACTAATACTGTAAGTAGAAAGGTCGTTAGATACTTATTTCATTAGGTTTATCATATTTATGCCTGTTTGTTAACACCAACCCAGTCGCTTCTTATTTTTATAACGGTTATTTCCTACTTTAATTTTACGTCGTCCTGTTGCGTAATGTGTATTCTGATCGTAAGCGACACAACGTCCCCCCTTCAAAAGCCTAAGCGATATTATAACGGGTAACGGGGCGACAGGAACCAGGAATCAAGCTTCAAGGCGCCGATAGTTTAGGTAATATCTTTTTACAGTGAAAATAATGGTATTTAAAAAAAATTAAATAACATAAGCACTGCTTTATAGTTAGTTCAGTTAGTATGCAAAGTTTCATGATCTTATTTAAAGTATTTTATGAATAACAGCGGTTTATTGTTCAGTTTGGAGGTAACTTTGGATTTTTTTTTCTATCGAGAAAATTTTACGGAATCGTGTTTTCGTCTAACATAGTCCTTAACATTAATCCTCAACTTTACCATATATTTATTTCAAAATTAATGCTGCAATACTTTCGGCATAACGGAGGATCTTGCTAAGCCATTTGAGGTTATATTTCCCCTCTGTGTTTCGTATGGTGAGTGTAGAGAACCAGAGACCTCTTTTACTGGAAATGAAGCATTCCATCTTAGTCCTCACGGGTGACAACGCATCTGCATTTTGATTCGTAATCGAGGATAGACGTAGATGTCTATGGGCCACAGCAACCACTTACCATGACTGGATTCTGTGCTCGTTTGCCACCCTATCCTATAAAAAAAAACTTCGAATTAATTCCAAACAGCCACATAATTTTCATCCTTGAGCAAAATCTTTTCATAGTATTTCAAACAAACGATATCATATTATTATCATTATTAAAAAAAATTAACAAACAGCAATCATGTTTTTAAACGACTGTACACGCGAGGCCAGGGTGAAAATAGAAAGAAAAATTATATATGAATTCCGATTATCCACCTCGCGTGGGGTGAGTTTAACACGCGTTTCTAAGTATCTACAGTATCTACAGTATTTTAGCACATTGTTGTACACAATAGCCTCTGCGTATTCAGTACAGCAATGTGCTGAGGGTGTTGTTGAGGATGCCTCGACACTGCAGTGCGTCGGCTATACTGGTGTGGATGACTTCTACGCGATAATACGCGAGCGTGCCGCGTCCATGAGATGCAGGCTATTGAGGAGCTCTAACACCCTACTCAGCACATTGTCTGTGAAGCTGGATAGCCCTCTCTGTAGGACTTGTAATGGTGCACACGCCAGCACCAGGAGAACCTCACCTGGGTTTCACTATGTGAGGCTGGGTGTAGGTTAAGTTATCAATATAGAATAAGTACCATTGATACTAGCATTTTAATATTAATTTCTATTTTATTTTATACTAACATTAGGTTAAGGTTGGTTTTACTAACGATCTATGACTATGGTTGATCGAAATAAAAGATTTATTATTATATTGTAATGCTGCCCCCAATACATGTTGGCGAACTTCACATGACGTGGAAATATTTTTTTATTATTTCTCAGACATGCAGGTTTCCTCACGATGTTTCCCTTCAACGCTAAGCACTTAAAATGGTAATTAATAATTCGTTCCCAAATCCTTCAAACTGTCAGAACTGTCAGAAAGTAGTAAAATTTCTGATTTAAGGCACTCTATACGTCAGTCTCATAACATTTTTTAATGTTGTCCACCTCAATTGAATCAATAATAAATTTATCAATACCAAATGGCATAATTTTTGGTATTGATCTTATTTTTTTTAAATTTTAGAATTTTCTTCACGTATTTATTAAATTTTATACATTCCTTCAAATTTGTTTTTAATGCAAATAATCCTTACTGTTTTCCCATAAAATACTATAATACATATATAATATAGTATTCTATAGTTTTTCCTGATGTGGAAGAGTCTGTCAAATCTATTGTTGCAGAAAACCTATGTACTGAGAAGAACCAGCAAGATACCCAGCGGTAACTATGATAGTTAGATTTATTACCTCTCAGACTTTTTTGTAGGTAATAATGAGTATACTTTAACTGTGTAGAACATAATTTTTATATATCATCAATAGTAGCACTACAAATAATGAATTTTATAAGCAAAATTTTGCTACTTTGGGTTACGTTATTGCAATTTTTTTAAGGACCTCTACTTTCGTTAAAATTCAAATTCAAATTCAAATTGTTTATTGCATGTCACATTACAAATTTAAGATGGTATAATTTTGATAGGTATACATGTGACGCCCCGCAAGGGCATAGTAACACTAGAGGGCTAACTATTTTCGTATTATCTAATTTTTAAACATAAATTACAATTAAATTATAGTCTATGCTAATTTCTGATTACTTAGTTTTCTATTGGTGAAAAAATGGTTAAAATCGGTCCAGTAGTTTCGGAGCTTATTCAGTACAAACAAACAAAAAAATCTTTCCTATTTATAATATTATTAATACATTCGTGTGTATTTTCATATGTTAGACTTACTGAGATCATAAGAATTGGACAAGATACTGTATTCGTGTTGGGATCGTATGAATATAAATAATCCCGCCCACCACGAATCTTTTTTTAATCTGTAGACTCGACTCCCACATCGTCCATTACAAGTTTGTATACAAACAATTGATTGTTTTTCCACCTAGCTATAGATTAATTATGTTGTAACGTCTGCGAGGTTTAAAAGTAGAAAAAGTAACAAACATTCATAAGCATTCGGTACTAAGATATCCATTAATTATAATCTTAGATCATATAATGGCATGATCTAAGACTGAAGTTATTTTAATGTGTGTTTTAGTAGGGAAAAAGTACTGAACTCGCGTGACCGTCACGCGAAGTGTATTTATAAATTTATTGGTATTAAATAAATAACAATTATTCCTTTTTACGTAAAACAGCGCAGTAAATGAAAATTTTGTGACTATATTTGCGGTCTTCCCCAGCTTCGCACGGGTGATATCTGGATTCCACAAAAGCGCCACCTACCGAGTTCAACTATGCCTATACCTTCCGGAACTATACAAGTTGTATTGTTGACAAAGTTTTACCGCAATTTGATGAACGGTATGGCAGCGCATAAAATACGAACAAACAAAAATTAATTTTTATATATTAGATTAATACCTAGAGCCGTGATAGTTCAGATGGTTAGCGCTTGCTGATAATTTAATAGTACGCGAGCAAATCAGGTTCGATCCCAGCCGGTACCAATGAAACTTTTAATTGCAATTTTAAGTGTTGATTTACCACGTGCACGGCGGTGAAGGAAAACATCGTGAGGAAACCTGCATGTCTGAGAAACAAAGAAAAAAATTTCGGAGATATGTAAAGTTCGCCAACACGCATTGAGGCAGCGCGGGGGACAATTCCTTGCCCTAAAACCCTCTTAGAAATTAGTGGAGACCTGTGCCCAGGAGTGGGATGTATATGGGATATACCTTTAACTTTTTTAATACCTACCTTGATAAATATAATTTTTAATAAATAAAAATTTCTTAACAATCCAAAAATAATGTTTACAAATTTGTGAAGCTAAGAAGTTTCTTCTGACGTACACTCCTACGACTGACAGTTTTTTTTTAAATATTCTAAGTCAATGCTTGACCACCATGATACCTAATGCTAAGTGGTGATGCACATGAAAATGATAAAGCGTAATCACTTAGCCTTTGTGATTTTATAGGATGTAATGTATATATTATGTATAAATCAAATTGGATATATATACAACTAATGTTCAACCTTCCATGTGTGCAACAAAATCTATCGTTAGACTTCCGTGAACTTCGCCTTAAGAAAGGTTGATTTTTTGAATGGAGAATGTATTTCTTGTCGTTTTTTAATTTGTGATCAAGAGATTGACGTAACCCTTACCTTAGTCAAGGGCCTACACCTTCAGGCAAACACACTTATCTCTGCGGGTGCGCTTATCACTAATTGGAAAACACTGATAATTGATAGAATCAGGCGTTACTTTGCGGAAATCCATTATAATAAAAAATAAAAATATAAATTTCTTTGCAACTTTCCGCTAAACATATAAAATGATGTGTCTTACCTGGAATGAAGCACACCTTCCGCCCCTCCCTCAATTGCATACACTAACTCCGTCACCACTATACTAAGCACCACTACTCTCAACACCACTATTCCAGGCAACTCCTCTACGGCGGCTGACCGCTAAGACTTAGCGGTCAGCCGCCGTAGAGTCTATATTACCTGATGATGCCTCGTGTAGAGGCGAAACACGTGTCGTATTATCGTCGATGGTGTGTCTTGCCTGGAATAGTGGTGTTGAGAGTAGTGGTGCTTAGTATAGTGGTGACGGAGTTAGTGTATGCAATTGAGGGAGGGCGGAAGGTGTGCTTCATTCCAGGTAAGACACATCATTTTATATGTTTAGCGGAAAGTTGCAAAGAAATTTATATTTTTATTTTTTATGGAAAACACTGACTTCAATGTTAACCGCGGGGTAACGGTGTTATAATACCCACAACCACATATGTCGTGATAGGTGACAGAGGAGAACTAACAAGAGACGGGCAGCAGTTTCTTCCTGATACCTACCGAAAATTATAAAAAGAACTGCGGTTGTCAATGCGCTTACTAAGTGTGGCAACTATGGCAAAATCGCCCCATGAGTCAGTGTATGGGGGAGGCCTATGTGCAGCAATGCACTTTTTTTTATAGAATAAGGGTGACAAACGAGCACACAGTCCACCTGATGCGTTGCCAGCCCTGAGGACTGAGATGGAATGCCTCGTCCAGTAAAAAGGGTCTCCAGTTCTCTACACTCACCACACGAAACACAAGCTACTATTTTACGCTGGTATTCTGTGAGAGCGTGGTCCTTCCCCGGTCGAGTAGACCCATTCGTGCTGCAACCACAATATAGCTGCAGCGTGGCTCTAACACGTAAAATAGGCAGTAATGGGTGAATGAAATATATGAACAATTGATCAATGGGCCGTCAAAAAGTTTTTCGGAAATCTATTTGTATCTACCTGACTTGAGACAGGTTAAAAATTCAATTCGGTGCGCTTGTTATAGCAGTTAATGAATACGTTATTTTAGCAGCTGTGATGTAAACTGCAATGTATTCAAAACTTTACGGCGCGATGTTTTAAATTTTAGAACAAACAACCTTGTACATTCAGCGCGACTTCTGTAAGCTAGTAAATCCTTTGCAGGAAAATTAAACAGCATTCTATATTTTTCTTCCTCCGGGCTCAATGCCTGGCCCGTTTTTGTTCATAGTCTGTATTAATGACATTACCCTAACTAGGGGAATTTATGTTCCGTTAATATATGTATCTGCATTTTGATTCTTAATTAAAGATAAATATAGATATCTATTGGCCACATCATCCACTTACCATCGGATGGACTGTGTGCTCGTTCGTTACCCTTATTCTATAAAATAAAAAGCCTTCCTGTCTGAGAAATAATAAAAAAAATATTTGGATACATGTGAAATTCGCCAACACGCATCGGGACGGTGCGGTGGATATTTCCTTGCCCTAAAACCATCTCAGAAATAAGGGGGGTCTGTGAACGTAGTGGGACGTACATAGGCTGTAATTTTAACTTAACTTGAAGTTAATTTAGTAAAGTCTGACTGAAAGAATTGCCAGATCAATGTTATGACTTCCGCTAGACGACGGAATAGCCATCTCGTTTATACTAGACGTATAATAACCAGACTGTTGACGGGAAACAGCATCGTAGGATAGAGATATACTGCGATCGTCTATCCCTCTGTCTAGTGTGACCGGGAGCGGGAGCGTTGTAGGGATAACAGGAGAGGGTCGTGTCCTGCATTGTACTTTTAAAATTATAAAATACTGTAATTGCCAATCCAAGCATGGCAACTAAGGCCCTGCGAGGCAATCTATGGGGGGGGGGGGACTATATGAAGCGGTGGGATTTTATAGGCTGTAAAGTATTATTATGTATGTATAAAGCTAATTGGTTATACAACTAATTTGCACCTTTCTATGTGTGCCTCGATTTCTATGTGTGTATGCCTCGTTGGTCTAGTGTTTGTAGTAGTGCAACTGCTGATCATGAGGTCCTTCGTTTCGAATCCCGAGTCGGGCCAAAAAATCAATTATTGAGTTTTTCCGTCAAGAAATTCTCAGTAGCTGCCCGGAGTATAGAAGTTGGCGGTGTCTCACCCCCGTGCCTTGGAAAGGACGTCAAGCCGTTGGTCCTGGACCTGATACTCTCTCCGGTCGTGTTGGTTTACCCTCCCATCGGGTTATGTGAAAACACTGAATTCAATATTAACCGCGGGGTAAGAGTCTGTCTGTGTGTCTGGTCTGTCTGGTCTGTTTGGCCCGTCAGGACTGTCTTATCTTCTTTCCAACTTAGTCTCTGTCTGGTCGGTCCGGTCAGTATGGTATGTCCGGTCTGTTATGTCTGTCCAGACTGTCCAGTCTGTCTGGTCTGTACGGTCTGTCCGGTCTGTTTTGTCTGTCCAGGCTGTTCGTTCTGTCCGGTCTGTCCGGTTTTCCGGTCTAGTACGGTTAGTCATGGGCGTTAGTAAGCGCTTGCTGTCAATATCGCTGGAGGAAAACATCTTGAGGAAATGATGATTTTCTTTAACGCTAAGCCGTTTTTACGTGGTAGGGACAAGCTGTAGCTATATTGTAGATGCAGCACGAGTAGGTCGGCTCGACCTTGGTAGAACGCACTCTCACATAATACATATACATAAACACTCACGCCTGTCACCCAGAGGGGTAGGCCAAACAGATAACTTCAAAAATACACGTTTTAGTTTAAGTTTTTTTTTTATTTTTCTCGACAAAAATCCCGGCATTTTCAAATTTTGTTCAGATATTATGCTCGTCCGATCTGGCATTCCTTAGTATATTATAGGATTCTCATCTGATTGGGCGGTATAAATATAAAAATTTAAATGATTAATATAGGTACATTAAATATAGTATAAAAAATATATAATTCACAAATAAATATACCCCAACCAGATGAAAGCCCTCGGCTAGCAAGACTGAGGGTTAGAAGCTTAGAAGGAATGAGAAAGAAAAGCGGGTGGTATCGAGGAGCACCCACACCCGCACACTGACATAACAGGGAGCGATGGGCATGACGAGGAACATGACGTGCGGCACGACGAGTATTGTGGCCACACTAAGTCCATGCCTCTTTTCCTCGCTTCTTCCTCTGCCACTCGAAGAGTGTGTGGCCGGGGAGATAGGATTCATAGGATTTCCCATAGTTGCCACGCTTGGTATACGGGTCGACAAACTCAGTTTATTATTCTTTAGTTGTTATCAGGAAAACGCTTCTGCCTAGCTCCTGGTTACGAAACCTAAGGATTGATTCACCGTCACTATACGTTTGTGTGAGTGTGGGTGAAGTGTTTCTTATAGTATGAGGGTGACAAATGAGTCCACAGCCACCAGCCGGTGTATGAATGCATTGGCCCATTGACCATGGGTCTTCGATTGATAATCAAAATGCAATGCGTCGTTACCCATGAGGACAAAGGTGGAATACATTTCCAGTAAAAAAAGGTTTCCGGTTCTCTTTGCTAACCGCACGAAACACAGCAGCATTACGCTACTATTTTATGCTGGTATTCTGTGTGAGCGTGGTCTTACCTTGTTTGCAGTGTCAGTATCGAAAGCCAAAGAATTCATGCCGCAGCCGAGTAAAATAGCTAGTGCTTGGCTTTACCACGAACAAAGTGTATGTATATTGCCATGTGCACGTGTATATTGCCGCGTAGTGGGTGCGTATGGGAATCCAATGCCCTCATAACATCCCGTGGGTCTCGTAAGAGGCGACAAAGGTAAACAAAACAGGAGACGAGCAATACTCGTAGCATCTTACTGATAACAACTCAAAATATTAAACAACAGTTGCTAACCGTTCTATATCTATATAAGTTAGTGAAACACTGAAAACCTCTATATTTTAAGAAAAATCATCAATTTATCTAGTCTCGAGCATGTCATAAAACTCAATTTCGTAGTAAAGTATCGTAAATGTCATCATATATCAATTTAAATAAAGAAAGAAGAAACGGCTATTTTAATCTATCATATTCTATAATTCAATATTTCAACAAGTTCATAATACCAGTAATAATGTCTTCGAGACCGAATGTCGGTCACGGCGGTCAGTCTCAACGAACACTAGCCCTCTGCGCAGGACAGATTTATAGTGCACGAGTATTTCCGCAAGCACAGGTTCACTCTCTTCCTTCACTTCCACTTCTATTCCCTCACTCTCATAGTCCGCTAGGACAGAAATCCAACGTGACCGGAAAGAAATCAGGCAAACACAACAAACACCGTCACTTTCCTGACTCCTGGCTGCTATTGAGAATGATTGATGATGATTTTTTTGGTTGATATATTTGGTAGCACGAATGGGTAAGCTCGACCGGGGAAGAACCACGTTCTTACAGAATACCACCGTAAAATAGCAGCTTTATACGAAATATTATTCCGAGTGTAGAGATCCGGAGACACTTTTTTTACTGGAAACGAGGCATTCCATCTTAGTCCTCAGCGGTGACAACGCATCTGTGTTTTGATTATTAATCGAAGATAAATGTAGACGTCTATGGGCCACGGCATCCACTTACCATCAGGTGAACTGTGTGCTCGTTTGTCAACCCTATTCTATTTAAAAAAAAAACGGCATTTGAAGCTGGTGTCCCATATACATCAGCCGCGTGTATGACTGCTAGACCAACAGCGCAGTCATAAGTCAGAGATGAGTGATGTATCATTCGGTGCCATTTACCGAATGCCGCCAAGACTGTTTGTCAGTCGACCACCGCCTTATATTTAAACGGCTTTCCCGCGTCTGCGCTGCATCAAGCGTCCTATACCTTAAAATATACTAAACCATTCTCAATATAAATATGTCTCACAACGAGAGTTATTTTAATTTGAGTTTGAGTCACTTTTTATTTTTATACAAAAAATTTTTACTAAGTTTTTCTGATACTGGCTTTCCGATAGTAAAATTTTCTACTACAAAACAGACTCTAAAACAAATAGCGAAAATAGCTGTCCCTCTCAACTACTGATAAAAAAATGTTTTTCTTTCTATTTTGTTTAGTAGGACTTCAAATAAAACTTTACGTCTACATTTATAACCTCTAAACCACAATAGAACAGTTAAATACTCGTTTACTCGATTTTATAGCCTTAGGTAAACAGATTCTGTGAACATTACTGGAGTTAATAAAGGTTGTCATAAAATAAAATGTGAACATTATGCTTTAGTAATTGTTCTGAGGAATATTTTAATGATCACGGCAGACGTCATCACGTGGTCAGGTGTGAAGTGTATTTTTATTTAGAATGCCTAGGCTAAATATATCGATTTGATGCGTAAGAACATATATCTACATAAACACACGCCTGTCACCCAGAGGGGTAGGCAGAGACAACAACCTTCCATTTGGCACTATCCTGACACACTTCTCTCCCCTCCTCCACATCCCTATACCTATACATACGTGCTCGTCGGTTAAGGGTACTCCTAATTTGGCCCGTTTTCAATAATCGGCAATTTGGTCCATAAACTTACGCCTAGAACGTCCCTTTCCGACTCTGCCGTTCACTTCTGTAACATAAATTTGCTTTGTCACTCTTTCCTCATTCATTCTTTCTACATGACCAAACCACCGAAGCATTCCTTTCTTAATCCTGGTCACAACATCATCTTGCAAACAGAGAAGAAAGAATTAGGAAATCTAAATAATTATAATATACACTAGCGATTTGCACCAGCTTCGCACGGATATCCGGATTATCTTTAACATCACCACCTACCGGGTCCAACTATGTCTTCGCGGAAGTACAAGCAATATGTTGACAAAGTTTTAGCACAATCGGATGAACGGTATGGCGGCGCATAAAAAACGAACAAACGAAAAATAATTATTTATTATGCAGTGTTATTTTTGAAAGTATAGCCAAATTTTAAACTTAAGTTCGAATATATAAATAATGATGTACCGGTTTTGCAGTTTTTGAAAATACGAGTAAATACGGCTTCTACTTTTATTCGATATTATCCCGAATTGAATGTAATGGGTAACAACGATTTAGTACACACTAAACAATCCAATTTAATATAATATATATCACTTGTGAGATACATTGTGTTTTAATGCGATGGCTAAGTAAATCTATTTATTTAAAACATAAAAGATTTTTAGTATTGATATGGTCACTATAAGATGATGTTAGGTTTAGCTAATTACGTAATAACCTAAGACAGAAGGAGCCTTAAGTAGGGACTGAATAAATTAACTGACTTAGTATTACATGGATCTCACAACTTTTTACGGTAGAAGAACTGAGTTGCGAACCTTGGTTTTTTTACAAGTCATGTTTTTGATGGAATTATTTATTTACCACACTAATATGTGAAAAGAATATAAACAAGTATAATGAATAAAACTGACGCTTTTATTTAAGTTATGCAATACGTATTAACAACATAAAAGTGAAATGAAATTTTTTCAACGTCGCCGTCGCGTCGGTTAGTCTGTGATAATAAAATAGTATGTTTTCAAAATATCTCGATAACTATTTGACGTAATGGCTATAATTTATTTCATTTTTTTGTAAATTTATGCTTACAAATGTTCCTTGCGAGACGAAAAGTATAGTAGAAGCGGTGTGGTACCACGACCTCACAGAAGACCAGCGTGAAGTAGAAGCTGCGCTTCTGCACTTCGTCTGGTGAGTGTAGGTGACCAGAGGCCCATTCCCCCCCCCCCCCCGCCTTAATATGGTAGCGGATTTAAATAGAACACTACCCCAGGAGGGTACCAGCACCCCTGGTGACGGAGAATCCCTCGCTGAGTATTCATGCCCAAGCTACCCTACCATTCATGAGCGTGGGTGCTCAGGTTTCCCAGCATAATCTATGATTAACTATTTTGGTTGAAATTATATTTACGGTAATAATTTCTTATAAATCATGATTATATTAAAAATTAAAATACAAATATGTTGTCACCCGTGAAGACTCAGATGAAATGCTTAGTATATTTCTTTGTTTACAAACGCATCTTTAATACGTTGCTTCCGATTCGAACCCGCGTACTTTGATAGCCTCAGCAGCCTAACAAGTACCTAACAAGTAACCGAGCCTAACAAGTAACCGACTGGAACAAGTGCCAAGTTTAAAGTCCTATTTGATAGTACCTTTTGATAATGTTGCATCATTTCACTGAACTAATTGTTACTAATAAATAATGTTATAAACTATTTAGTATAGTAATACATGGACTGTATATCGCTATAAGAAAGTAAGACAATAATTGGATTGAACCTTGCACGAGTTCAGATATAAAATTAAATGGCTTTGTCATCTTCGACTACAGCACCACTTACCATTAGGTTTTTTTATAGATATAAAGGTGACAAACGAGCACACAGTCCACCTGATGGCAAGTGAATATTGCGACCCATAGACTTATCTGTCCTCGATTGAGAATCAAAATGCAGATGCGTTGTCACCCCTGAGAACTGAGATGGATTGCCCCATTTCCAAGTAAAAGTATCTCGGGTTCTCTACCCTCACCATACGAAACATAGCAGCATAGAGCTGCTATTTCACGCCGGCATTCTTTGAGGGCGTGATCCTTCCATGTTTGCTGTGTCAGACTAGTTTCTATCCGTGACTTCGTCCTCGTAGAATAAAAAAAAAATAAAAAACCTGCAGATCTATCATCAATCCATTACTGTCTATAAGATATTTAGATTGTAGCTGATACAGACCTGATGCTAGCTAGATGCTGATGATATACCTCCCCCATATACTGACTCGTGGGGCGATTTTGCCATAGTTGCCACGCTTGGTAAGCGCACTGACAACCGCAGTTTTTATAATTTTCTGCTAGTATCGGCAAGAAACTGCTGCCCGTCTCTTGTTAGTTCTCCTCCGTCGCCTCTTACGACATATGGGGTTGTTTTTTTTTTTAATAGTATATGGTAACAAACGAGCACACAGTCCACCTGATCGTAAGTGGTTGCTGCGGCCCATAGACATCTACATCTATCCTTGATTAAGTATCAAAATGCAGATTCATTGTCACCCGTGAGGACTAAGATGGAATGCCTCGTTTCCAGTAAAACGAGTCTCCGGTTCTCTACACTCACCATACGAAACACAGCAGCATTAAGCCACTATTTCACTCTGGTATTCTGTGAGAGTGCAGTCCCTCCGCAGTCGAGCCGACCCATTCGTGCTACAACTATGCTATTAATATAACTACAGCATTGCTCTACCACGTATAAAAATTTTGGTTGTGGATATTCTAATACCGTTACTCCGTTTTTAATATTGAAGTTCGTGTTTTCCAATTAGTGATAAGCGCACCCGCAGAGATACCTGTGTTTGCCTGAAGGACTACGTCAATCTCTTGAACAAGGTAAAAAACGACAAAAATACATTCTCCATTCAAAAAATTTACCTTTCTTAATACTAAGTTCACGGAAATCTAACAAGATTTTGTTGCACACATAATAATGTCCTCCAGACCAAATATCGGTCACGGCGGCGAGCCTCAGTGGAGACTAGCCATCGGCGCAGGACAGGATTATCTCTATTCCCCCACTCTCATAATCCGATGGGACGGTAAACCAACACGACCGGAGAGAAATCACGCGCGGGACCAACGGCTTTACGTGCTTTCCGAGGCACGGGGGTGAGACACCGCCAACTTCTTGACTCCGGGCAGCTACTGAGAATTTCTGACGGAAAAACTCAATAATTGATGTTTTGGCCCGACCCGCGATTCGAACCCAGGACCTCATGATCAGCCGTTGTACTACTACAACCACTAGACCAACGAGGCGTAATACACACGTAGAAATCGAGACACACATAGAAAGTTGCACATTAGTTATATAACCAATTCGATTTATACATACATAACATCTGGGAGCACGGTAATGCCCCCGCCAAGTCGAGCAAAAAAGCGGTACGGCCGTACCATACTTTTCTCGAAGTAATTCAGGCCATTTTCGACTTCCTATAACTTTGTTGCGGATAGTACTAGAAACCTGAATTTTCAGAAACTAAGTAGGCATTGTATAGACACGGTATTTTTCAAATTTCATTCAATTTCAACCAGTAGTTTAGGAATTATAATTAGTCAAAGTTTCTTAATTTTTTTTCACTCACCGGCTGACTGATCATCAAAACTCTAAGGCACTTTTAGCAGACATAAAAGCTTCAAACTTATAACACTACTAGTGCTTAGTGTAATAAATCAAGGAAAAACTAAAATATTTTTCAATTTCAGTCCAGTTTTCTAGATACACTAACTGTGTCAATAACTTTGTAAACCCATATAAATATATAGGATTACAAAGTTACATATGCAGTGAATGAATCAGTGTACCTGTATATGTATAATATAATGGAATAAAGGGTATAGATAGGATTTTTTGGTGATAATCAAGGAGTAGAAGGTAGCGGAAGGAAAAAGTAGGACTATCTGCAAAAAGAAATGAGATGCCATCCAAAATTAACTTGTAAAAAAAAACCAAGTCTCGCAACTCAGTTCTTCTATCGTAAAAAGTTGTGAGATCCATGTAATACCAAGTCGGTTAATTTATTCAGTCCCTACTTAAGGGTCCTTCTGTCTTAAGTTATCACGTAATTAGCTAACATAACAACATCTTAATGTGACCATATCAATATTGAAAATCTTTTATGTTTTAAAATAAATAGATTGACTTGGCAATCGCACTAAGCAATCGAATTTAATATAATAATAAGCATTACTTGTGATATACATTGTCTTTTCATGCGATAGCCCAAGCTTTACAAACTAAAGCAATACTTTACAGCCTGTAAAATCCCACCGCTTCATATAGTCCCCCCCCCACGGGCCTTAGTTGTTGGCACGCTTGGATTGACAAATACAATATTTTATAATTTTAAAAGTATTGTACTTTTGCAGGACACGACCATCTCTCTGTTATTTTTTTGTTAAATAAAATAATTTATTTTTCTTCGCAAAACTTAAATAAATTACATAGTTGATTGGGATCTCCATTTAAGCAAATAATGCCGGTGTTTGGAAACCCCGTTCTTCCTTATCTAAACAATGTCTTCCTTATCTAGACAATGTCTTCCTTATCTAAGCAATGTCTGCCTTATCCAAACAAGTCCAATGCAGGACATGACCCGCTCCTTTTATCCCTATAAGCCTATAACGCTCCCGCTTCACACTTGACACGAGGATTGACAATCTCAGTATCTCTTCTTTTGACACAGTTTTCCGTCAGCAGTCTGAGTATTATACCATTATACGTCTGGTATAATCGAGAAGGCTATTTCATCGTCTGTCGGAAGTCATACCATTGATCAGGCAATTCTTAAAGTCGGATTTTACTAAGTTAACTTAAACTTAAGTTAAAATTACAGCCTATATCCGTCCCACCGCTGGGCAGAGACCTCCTGTCATTCCATTTCAAAACTCTCTTTTAGTTTTAAACTTTGTTCCCAGCGTACTGCTAAATCTTTTACACGTGCAGTCTGTGGACTAATTATACGCAGCGAGTCTAAATAGTTTTATGCTAAGATTTTTATTAATTTGTAGTTCTGAGAGGCGCTTATTACGTGGTAGAGTCATGCTGCAGTTATATTAGTAGTACAGTTGTAGCACGAATGGGTCGGTTCGACCGGGGAAGGACCACGCTCTCACAGAATACCAGCGTCAAATAGTAAGGGGATATAGTAAGTCAGCTCAAATTCTAATTGCGCCCCCACTTCCCCCGCGCGTCGTATGCTATGTACCGACATGTTTGTAATCACTAATACTCTAAGTAGAAAGGTCGTTAGACACTTATTTCATTAGGTTTATCATATTTATGCCCGTTTCTTAACGCCAACCCAGTCGCTTCTTATTATTATCACGGTTATTTCCCATTTTAATTTTACGTCGTCCTGTTGCGTAATGTGTATTCTGATCGTAAGCGACACAACTTCCCCCTTCAAAAACCTAAGCGATAATAACGGGTAACGGGGCGACAGGAACCAGGAATCAAGCTTCCAGGCGCCGATAGTTTAGGTAATATCTTTTTTACAGTGAAAATAATGGTATTTAAAAAAAATTAAATAACATAAGCACTGCTTTATAGTTAGTTCAGTTAGTATGCAAAGTTTCATGATCTTATTTAAAGTATACATGAATAACAGCGGTTTATTGTTCAGTTTGGAGGTAACTTTGGATTTTTTTCTATCAAGAATATTTTACGGAATCGTGTTTTCGTCTAACATAGTCCTTAACATTAATCCTCAACTTTAACTTATATTTATTTCAAAATTAATGCTGCAATAATTTCGGCATCACGGAGGATCTTGCTAAGCCATTTGAGGTTATATTTCCCCTCTGTGTTTCGTATGGTGAGTGTAGAGAACCAGAGACCTCTTTTACTACAAATGAAGCATTCCATCTTAGTCCTAACGGGTGACAACGCATCTGCATTTTGATTCGTAGTCGAGGATAGACGTAGATGTCTATGGGCCACAGCAACCACTTACCATGACTGGATTCTGTGCTCGTTTGCCACCCTATCCTATAAAAAAAAAACTTCGAATTAATTCCAAACAGCCACATAATTTTCATCCTTGAGCAAAATCTTTTCATAGTATTTCAAACAAACGATATCATATTATTATCATTATTAAAAAAATTAACAAACAGCAATCATGTTTCTAAACGACTGTACACGCGAGGCGAGGGTGAAAATAGAAAGAAAAATTATATATGAATTCCGATTATCCACCTCGCGTGGGGTGAGTTTAACACGCGTTTCTAAGACTATCTACAGTATCTCCAGTATTCTAGCACATTGTTGTACACAATAGCCTCTGCGTATTCAGTACAACAATGTGCTGAGGGTGTTGTTGAGGATGCCTCGACACTGCAGTGCGTCGGCAATGCTGGTGTGGATGACTTCTACGCGATAATGCGCGAGCGTGCCGCGTCCATGAGATGCAGGCTATTGAGGAGCTCTAACACCCTTCTCAGCACATTGTCTGTGAAGCTGGATAGCCCTCTCTGCAGGACTTGGAATGGTGCACACGCCAGCACCAGGAGAACCCCACCTGGGTTTCACTATGTGAGGCTGGGTGTAGGTTAAGTTATCAATATAGAATAAGTACCATTGATACTAGCATTTTAATATTAATTTCTGTTTTATTTTATACTAACATTAGGTTAAGGTTGGTTTTACTAACGATCCATGACTATGGGTGGTCGAAATAAAAGATTTATTATTATATTATAATGCTGCCCCAATACATGTTGGCGAACTTCACATGACGTGGAAATATTTTTTATTATTTCTCAGACATGCAGGTTTCCTCACGATGTTTCCCTTCAACGGTAAGCACTTAAAATGGTAATTAATAATTCGTTCCCAAATCCGTTCTATAAAAATTGTTGTCGGCGGGGATCGAACACGGGTTGCTTAGCGTACTGTGATATTTACAAGCGCTTAGCCCCTGAGCACTTGTGCGCTATAATCCTGTGGAGCCGTCACGACATGTAGACGACCGAAGCGGGGAAACCTTAGAGTATAAATAAGTAACTAAGGGAAACTTAGTGCCAAGTGGTGCAGCGGTTACAATACTTTCTAAGAAAACGCATCTCATTTAGTTTTATTTTTTCACCCATTCAATACTCACAGTCTATGTTGAATGTAGGTCTACCCCATAGTTAGCCTCATGGGGAGATATAGATATTAGGGGGGATATAGATCCATGAGGCCAGTTGTCTTGCATATTATATATTTTGTGACTCTAAGCCCGAACTCAATAAATTAGTTTCCTATCGAGGGTCAGAGTGTGCTAAAAATTTATTGAATCAATTAGTAAAGGTGTTAAACGGTTACATAAATTACTTTCAAATAATGAAATGAAATGAAAGTTTATTGTTTGCAACATTTTCTTAAAATTAGTACGAGTTTGAGGACTTCTTTTAAGTATAAAGATACTTGTGGTAGAAGGCCCTCGCCCTCCCTTAACTAAGTACAATTAACATAAGAGAAACAGTGTGTGTGTGTGTGTGTGTGTGTGTGTGTGTGTGTTTGTTTGTGTGGGTATGTACGTGTGTACGTATGAGAAAAAGACATTCATTCCGCCTGTGGCATCGCTTCCGAGCGGTCGCATCCAGGTAGTCCGCGCTTTCGTTCCTGTACGGTAGTGCTCTCCCGCTCTCGCGCCCCCCGCTGTCCCGGTCGCGCTGTACAGCGCCGACGCAGTGCTCAGTCCGCCGGTGGCATCGTTCTCGGACGGTCGCCTCCAGGTGGTCCGCGCTCCCGTACAGTACGGTAGTGCTGTCGCGCTCTCACGCGCCTCCGCTGTCCTGCTCACGCGGAACAGCGTCGAGACTGCCGGTGAGTCACTTTTACGCTACAGTTCTTGCCCCCCCGTCTTCGGGCAGGGAGGTCTGACTGACTTCCGCTTTTCATTTTCATTTTCACTTTTCATTTCATTTTCATTTTCATTTTTCATTATCATTTTTCAATTTTTTTTGTGTACTGTCATTTTTCTTGTGTTCTTGCATTATTATTACGTGTATAGTGTGTCGTAGTACGTCTCGCGTTCTAGTCCCTGTTCTACAGAGAACAGGGACCCGTCCTCATCTTTAACGTTACATAGCTTAGCTTGCTTACTGACCCAAAATGGCCACACCCAGTATCACTGAGTCCCTCGCCGCCCTCATTAACCATTTCGGTTTAAATGGCAATGAGACGGTCCTCGCCGCCATCGCCACCATCGCCGCCCAGGCTACCCTCCCTGCCCCTCAGGCACACCTTCCGCCGCCGGTAATCGCGTCTTACCTCGAAACGAGGAACTCCTTTGCCCCCCCTTGAATCTGCCCCCTTAGAAATAGAGTACGCATGCTCCGAGTCCTTGGCGCCGTCCTACCGGAAGAGGCGCGCCACTACTACAGGCTCCGGTTCATCGGAGTCCTCTGACTCCGACGGAACCGGGGAGTCCACATTCACTGCCGTCAACTCCAAGCGCAACGGAAAGCGCGCCGCGATAAAACGCACCCCGCCTATCTCAGCGGCCCCTGCCGCTCCTCCAACTTCCGCAGCCCCCGCCGCTGCCGCCATCCCGCTCATGTCCCTTGACATCCCAACCCCATCTAAACCTTCCTCTCGATGTGCTCCAGTCCTTGCTAAGAAGCAAGTCCCGCCCCCTGTCTTCCTAAGAGAGAAGGCCAAATTCATCAAACTGTCGAAAACCTGCTACGACGCAGGAATTAAGTACGACAATGCCGTCAACCTCGGGGAGGCTATCAAAATCATCCCCAGCTTGATCGAGGATTTCCGAAAACTCACCAGGCTTTTCACAGCCGAACGAGTCACCTACCACACCTACGCTCTCCCGGAAGAGCGTAAAGTCAGGGCCGTCATCCGAGGCGTCCCCTTCGAGTTCTCGAACGAGGAAATACTTGAGGACCTTAAGTCCCAAGGCTTTCCCGTCGAAGCCGTGCACAAAATGCACAACAGAACGGGCAAGAGATACAACCTTGCCCTAGTAATCCTATCGAACGTGCCGGAGGCTAATGCCATCTTCCGGCAGGTACGCACAGTGTGCGGCCTGTCGAGGGTGAAGGTAGAGCCCCCACATAGGCCCGGTTTCCCCCCCAACTTTATGGTCACGCGGCGGCCAACTGCTCCGCCCCACCCAGGTGCGTTAAGTGCCTAGAACCACATAACACGAAAGAGTTTCCCCGGCCCAAAGAAGCCGAATCCCCGCCCGCTTGTGTCCTGTGCAACCAGACAGGACACCCGGCTAACTACAAGGGTTGCCCACGCGCACCTCAACCTCGCCCCAGTAGGCAAGCTCCACCGCCGGTGAATGACCGCTCATTCCCGGCCCTCCAAAAACGGCCCCGTCAGGGCCTTTCTCAGCCCACCCAGGGCTTCTCTCGACCCTCTCAGGGTCCCCCTAGGCCCCCTCAGGGCATAATTCGGCCCCCTCCGGGCTTCTCCAAGCCAATGCAGCCTCCAGTCTTTCCCTGGGGGCCCAAAAAGGCAGACCCACCGCGGACAACCTCGTACGCACATGAGGCAGAGCCCACAATCGACGACTACAACACGCTATATTCCGCTATTAGGAATATCGATGTTAGGGAAATAACCGTAGTATCACGCAAACTGCGCGCGGCCAAGTCCCCCCAAGAACGTCTCCTCGTTCTTGCGGAACACAATAACCTTCTGTTAGCGTTGTAAGTTAAGTTAACTTAATTAACTTAACTTCAATGACTGAGCAAATTAACCTACCAAGATCCCACGGTCGTATCAAATCTAAGGGTTTATCGCTTGTATCATTTAATATTCGCGGCTTGCGAAACAACCTCCCAGAGCTCAAGCTCTTTCTTCGGAATCGTGAAGTCGATTTCCTCCTCCTACAGGAAACTAATATCAAAGCTAGGGACACTAGAGGCCTTTCTATTAAAAACTTCTCTCTTCTTCGTAACGACAGACCCGACCGCCGAGGCGGCGGAACGGCCATCTATTACAAGAAGACACTTCATTGCTCGCCCATTTCTACTCCGCAGCTTACCATCATGGAAGCCACGGTATGCAGGCTAGCTATGACTGGACACCAGTCCATCCTCATAGCCTCCTGTTACATCCCTTCAGGAACCTATCCCCTCAAAAAGGATTTTGAGGCCATTTTATCTTTAGGCAATTCAGTCATTATGTTTGGAGATTTTAACTCCAAGCATACTGAATGGACATGCCGCACTACGTCCCCTAGTGGCAAGATACTGCTCGATATCACGCAGTCTCTTGATATTACCGTCCATAGTCCTCTCGGTGTTACTCACTTTCCCGATAACACCGATCACGCCCCCGATGTGTTAGATTTTGCGTTACTCCAAGGAGTTTCTCTCAACCTCAGAGCAATCGAGACACTAGACGATCTAGGATCAGATCACCGACCGGTCTCCCTCATTCTTGGCCATCAGCCACCTCCCCCAACACACACAAAAACCTTCACTAACTGGAAGGGATTCAAGGAGTCCCTAGCTAAAGCTTTGGACTCACAGGACTCTACCATCTCCCTACCGTCGGACTTAGATAGTCCCGAAAAAATCGACACCGCGGTCGATTCACTCTCCACCCTTATTAAATCCTCCCTTAAGGAGAACGAAAGGGTCGTCCCGGTTGCTAACAATAGTGGGCTTCCCCTACATATTAGCAACCTATTAAAAGCCAAAAAAGCTGCTTTCCGGAGAGCAGCAAAATATCCCACCCCCGAATATAGGCGCGCGGCCAATCGTCTTCAACGAGAACTCTGCTTCCGCCTCTCTGTATTTCGAGACCTCGAAAAGAGTAAGCTCATGGAGAATATCTCTCCATCTCACACAGCGTACTATCAGATGGCTAGAGCCCTCCGCATAGACGCTATCACCCACACTCCCCCTCTCTCCCGTCCCGACGGCACGGTTGCCTTCGAGGACGAAGAAAAGGCTGAGTGCTTTGCAGATAGCATTGCCGCTCAATGCTCTCCCAGTTCTCAACCCGTCGACCCCTCACACGTCCAGGCAGTGGAGGATGAGGTCCGCCGCCGGAACTCACCCCCACGGCCTCCGAACCTATCTCTGTGTCCAATGATGAGATTTCATCCCTCATCAAAGGACTTAAGCCTAAAAAGGCTCCGGGCGCGGATGGCATCTCCAACCAAGCCCTAAAACACTTTCCCGAGCAGGTGTTAACCTTTTTATCTATTATCTTCAACGCCTGCTTCGACCTTAGTTATTTTCCCACTACGTGGAAAGAGGCTACTGTGATTGGAATTCCCAAGCCAGGCAAGCCTCTCAACCTCCCCCTCCAGCCATCGCCCCATTAGCCTCCTCAAGGCAATGGGCAAGCTCTTCGAAAGAGTCATCCAAATTCGTATGAGGCGCTATCTGTTTCCCACAGACGGCGCCCCTCTTATCATTCCCCATCAATTCGGCTTCCGAGCCAAACACTCATGTCCCCAACAAGTTCACCGCATCGTGGAATATATTCTCAGCGGTTTCTATCCCCGTCGTCATAAGACCATCGCGGTCTTTTTCGATATAGCCAAAGCTTTCGATAGAGTCTGGCACACAGGCCTCATCTACAAGCTCTATAAAATAGGTCTCCCCGATCGTCTAGTTCGTCTCGTGGCCTCCTATTTAAAACATCGTACATTTCGTTTCAGACACGAAGGCACGCTTTCTTCACAGCGAACTATCAAGGCTGGTGTCCCTCAGGGCTCAGTACTTGCTCCTCTGCTGTACATCCTGTTCACCAACGACATTCCCATCCCGTCGAAAGGTGTTCAACTCTCCCTCTTTGCAGATGACACTGCCATCTACTGCAAAGGTGTCTCACTACCCCTTATACGGAACAAGATCCAAAAGTCAGTTGATGACCTAGGAGCTTGGTTCAAAAAATGGCGCATCGATGTGAACCCGGAGAAGAGCTCCGCCGTCCACTTCGATTATAAACGACGCCGTCTCAAAAACACTCCACCAATACGTATGCTAGGGACCCCTGTCCCCTGGCATACGTCCGCCAAATATTTAGGTGTCACTCTAGACACAGGGCTCACTTTCAAGCCCCACGTCAAAAGAGTAACCCGTCACGCACGGTTTTATCTGAGTAGGCTCAACAGTATGTTGGGCCGACACAGTAAAATGTCCCTTCGAAACAAGCGTACCCTCTACAAGGTATGTATACGACCAGTCATGTCCTACGCGGGCCCCGTCTTTGCCCACGCAAACCCTAACATTTTAAATGAACTCCAAATAGTTCAGAACCTCTTCTGTCGTCGAGCTGCGAACGCACCGTGGTACGTCCGTAATGCCGACCTTCATCGGGACTTAGAGCTCCCAACAATTCAACAATTTCTTAAAAAACTCTCTGAGAACTTCTTCAAAGCCTCAGAGTCGCACCCAAACCATTTAATTCGTGAGGCAGCTTCTTATGCAGCCCCACCCCCCTCTCGCTATCGTGTCCGCAGGCCGAGAAACTCTCTCTCGGACCCGCCTAATAAACTTTCAAACGACCTGAACTGTCTCCTGGCGGCTCAGGCCAACTCTAATTAAATAAAATTACTGTAATATCTAACATTAATTTGCCTTCGTAGGCACTCCCTCAGCGGCACTTAGCCGCCTGCGCCCTCTTTTCCCAAAAGAGGGTCGCTCATGATAAGGCACAATAGAGCTTAATCAGCCGGTTGCCTGTCCCCAAAGGCGGTTTTTAGAGGGTATCACTTAGGGTCCCCGGTAGGACAGTGAGCCCCTCATAACCACGATAGACCGGCTATCGTGGTATGCGTAATGCATTTTCCGCCTCCCTACGTATAGGGTAGCCCTTTAATTGCTTCGGGCGCAAAAAAAAAAAGCCTCATTATAATTTGATTTACAATCGATCCGAGTGGCCTAGCGTAATTTTGTTTATGTTTTGTGTAGACGATAAGAGAAAGAACAACGTAGCATTTGTTATTTTGACAAAAGTTCTGTAACATCATATAACAATCTATATGAGACTGAAGTCAAGGCCAAACGTACTTTGGCGGTTTCAGACGAACAACGGTAAAATTGTGAAAAAAAATTACGCAGAAATAGAATATAGCTAGAATAGTTATTTGTACTATTAAATAAGAAACAATAATAATTATGGTAGAAAATCTTCATAAAAAAAATAAACGAATATACCCGCCGTTGTACAATTTAGCCATTAAAAATGGCAACTTCAAACTTCACTCCATAATCGTACAAAAAATTCGTTGTAATGAAGTTGCAAACTTGCGTCCAGATATTATACATATAATCCTCTAAACTATCGTTTAAAAACGTTTTGATAGGACTTTACGGTCTTTAAAATAGAGTTAAGCGTCGTTTAATAAAAAGTAAGTTTCGAAAACGATTGTTGCCAAGTTCGGGTTTTCGTATTGGAAACGATCATTGCCGGAAGCAAGCGTGCGGTTAGATTTAAAATCAAGATATATCTAATATCTAGCAACAACTAGATATTCGTACAGCGCGGGCGAAGCCGGGGTGGGCCGTAGTTAAGTAATAAAATCTTGTCGGAGTTTTTCAAAGGAAACTTTATTTTCATTTTTCAGAGACGTGCAATTTAATAAAACACCGCAGTATGCAGTACAACTGCATCATAAGCGGTTCCGATGCGACCAGACCCTGCAATAACAACGAAGTGGAGGGCACGGTGATACAGCCAGCTTGCAAGAAACCGCACTACTACACCCCAGTGGAACTGCCATATATGGTCTGCCGACAAGGGAACTGGAATGTCTTGCCAACTTGTATTCCAGGTAAGTGTCTTGTGTTGGATGCCTGAAAGAATCAAGTTCCTGAAATCATATCGTGAGGAAAACTGAATCAGGAGATAGGCAGTTCCATCTTAGTCCTCAGGGGTGCCAACGCATCTGCATTTTCATTCTTAATCCAAGATAGATGTAGATGTCTATGGGCCACAGCATCCACTTACCATCAGATGGACTGTGTGCTCGTTTGTCACCCTTATTCAGAAAAAAAACGAGTGTGGTTATGAGCTGACACGACTAAAGTAAAACGATAATATATATACATACATAATAAATATATATATATATATATATATATATATATATATATATATATATATATATATATATATATATATATATACAATATGTAGCGTAAATAACGCACACCCTCAGACACCCCAATTAGTATATTATGTTATAATCATAATACATACACTGAATTTTTAGTTAAATATTTTTATGCACTGATTATTTATCAAATTAGTTATACTAATTCCGGAAGAATGTTGTGGTCACAGTACAAATCCACGAACGCAAAGACTAACGTGCTTGAAATAAAGTACATTTTTCTTTATTTTTATTGAATGACAGAATTAGTAATAATACAAATAAAACTGCACTCTTAAAAGTCTTATTGCCTTAAGTTACGGTCCATTTCAGTTTGTTTTGACTGTACAGATTTAGTGTGACTGTAATTTACGTGGTTTTAATTAATTGTGGGATAAAAAATTACCTATGTTAAAAATGATAGGAATCGCATCAGTAAACGATTCTGAACAAACTACTTTCTCAAAGTGCGTTAATTATGTTACATGTTGTATATTACATATATTAATTTTCTACAAATATTTATACTTATTTTGCGAATTCCTTCCATGATTTTTCACCCGAAAACTCACAAAACATGCACTTTAAAAAGTATATACAATTTTGTTTACTTTAAACGTAGAACATTTAATGTATTGAACAAAATATTAATTCATAAATTTGTTCGAAACGAAATAAAACTACGAAAAATAACTGGCTATGAGAGAAAGAGAGAAAGAAAATGCGCGCGCGCACTGCACTCTCTTGCTTACGTCCGCCACTCAACTCTCGTTCGCCTCGCCCGATCACACTTTTTGTGCCTCAAGGTGGTGTGCTGTCTCCTTTACTTTTTGCTATATTCATTAATTCTATCTCTCAAAATATTACTTCTCTCTATCACATGTATGCAGACGATCTCCAAATCTACACTCAGTCAACTCTGTTAAATTTGCCTTCTGCTGTTGCCGCCATCAACAATGACTTAGCGGCGATTAACCAGTGGAGTCAGCGTTATGGTCTAAAAATTAATCCGTTCAAGTCCCAGGCTATAGTTATTGGTGGTGGAGGGATGGTCTCCAGAGTTGACTGGAACAACCTACCCTCGGTGACATTAAATGACGTTGTCATACCCTACAGTAAATCTGTAAAAAATCTGGGGATATATCTACATTCTACCTTGTCGTGGTCGCAGCAGTTAAAACAAGTGAGCAAAAAGGTGTTTGCTACTATGGGTTCACTTCGTCGTTTACGTTCTTTTCTCCCCATTCCCACTAAGATTATGTTAGCACAATCCTTACTTCTCTCTATTCTCGATTATGCAGACGCAAGTTATCTCGATTTAACTGAAGACCAACTGACCAAACTTGAGCGAATTCAAAATATTGCAATTAGGTTCATATTTGGTTTGCGCAAATATGATCATGTATCCGAATATCGTTTACAGCTCAAGTGGTTACCCATTCGCTTTCGCCGGAATTTGCAAACTGTATCTCTTCTGTACTGTGTGTTATTCAATCCTTTGACTCCAAGCTACTTGAAAGGAAAACTTTAAGTTTCTTGGTCATGATCGACCTGATAGAGTTCTTCGGTTAGCCGGCGAACTAATTCTAGACCATGTTCATTTCGAACAAAATTTATGAAATATTCTTTTACGAGCCAAGCCATAAGGTTATGAAATGAACTTCCACTTGAATGAACTTTGGAAAGTTTCAAAAGTGACGTCAAGAAGCATTACCTAACACTTTGTGGTTATTGATAACCAATTCTAGCAACAGATAGTTATTCTGTGTTTTTCTTTTTTGTTTTATATTTATTTATTTATCATCTATGTATATATATGTATGTGTATATATTTATATATATAAACCTATTTATTAATATGTATGTTTATTTTATTATTATTATTTTTTATGTATTATTGTGGTATTTTAACAAAATATAGTTTAGTTTATTTAGATATTAGAATGTAAGTGTAACATAAAACGCACCACCTCCTACTGTTCTTAATTCCAGTTTCTCCTTAGCCCAAAGGTTGTCTGGAAGAGATCGCTCTTTAGCGATAAGACCGCCTTATTGTACATACGTATATATTAAGTTTTCTCTGTAATATATTTATTCGTTGTATATGTGTGGTGTACAATAAAGTATATACTACTACTACTACTACTTTTCGTAACGCTTTCGTCACGCTTACGCCAGCTTACTCCCCAAGTAAAAAGTAAAAAGTCAAGCGTGCGTAAAGAAGTTTTACTTCAAAAAACGTCTTCCTGATAACAACTCATTAAGAGTTAAAAAATTCCGTTGCTAATGTGCCTGCGGTCGTGGTTGATGTCCTCCAGACCGAACTTTAACCACGACGGCTCAACGGAGACTAGCCATCTGCGCAATTAACAACTTTTGTGGGTTATAGTGTCCGAGTGTATGCGCAAGCACAGGTGTACTCTCTATTCCCTCACTCTCAAAGCCCGATGGGAGGGCAAACTGGCACGACCGGAGACAGATAAGGCGCAGGACCAACGGCTTTACGTGCTTTCCGAGGTACGATGAAGGGGGGGGGTAATACGCCAACTTTCAGATTCCGGGCTGCTACTTAGACAAGAAAAGGGGAGATCTAATATCAGGTAAGATGTTCGGAGGGTGGTAGGTTATGGTAGCTGTAAAACAATATAACAACAGAATGAAAACTCACTACCTAACGATTTCTTATATTTACGGCCTTATAGTTACAGATTATCAAAGTCTACTTCTGAACTAATAATTGCCGGCACAAGTCGTGAGCACACTTTTTATTGGTCGATATGACATTGACAACGCTGACGCTCAACGTGATTGGTTCGTCAGCCGATTCTCGTCGTCTATTGGGTTCGCACGTATCATTCGACTACCGTACACTTGAGAGCAATTTTAGTGACAACTATTTAATTAGTTTAGTTTTGTTAATTGTAGTGTTACCTCGTTGTTAATTGTTGTTTGTGTATTTCTTGTTTTAACTGTTTTTAATATTTACTGTTGTTATTTTTTTTTGTCATAATTTGAGCATTCAGATTTTGGTCTAAATATGCAGAGAAGAAAGAATTCGGTGTTAAATAGACCATCCCGACATATGATCTATTCAGTGTTTTGTTACATGAAAAAATTAGGTATTGCGAAAAACATCATAGACTGCTGAGGCGACTAATGACTACGTAGCTACTGTACGGCGTATATTTAAAAGAGTTAACGACTCAGAATTTCGAAAGAAAGTCATCGAAAATATTCAATTACGAACTGAAATAACAAAGGTACAAATAATTTTGGCCGACAGTGTACCTACGCTGGCTCAACGCCCACCATAGTTCATCTGTGCTCACGACTCGTGGCGTCAACTATACATACTATAAGTGATCTAATAACACAAATAAACAAAAGATATACAGTGTTTAAGTGCTTAAATAATTACTTTTCACTACAAAACAGTGCAGTGAGTGTAAATTAGCTGGTGAATCATCGATCTAGTCGCTATGATTGGTCTAATGACCAACTAGAGGGGATTACCTTATATGGTAATATAAGTTGCATGATCGACGTCTGACACTATTGTCGGATCGCTTGACAAATTTCGTCGTCTAAACTTAATCTCCGTGGTATAACGGATAAGGATTAAGAATACCGTTTCACCGGACTCGGGATCGAATCCTATAAACGCAATTTCAATTTCTTCTCAACACAAATTTTTAAAATTCGGAATTTTTAATTTGAAATATTTCATTAAAAATTATAAATAGTATAAACATAATCAAAATGGCAGACTCAAATAAATGTAATGCCTGTTTGAATGAAATAGCAAACATTCCCTCAGTAAACTGCACACGATGTAAGGCGGGTTGTCATCACTCCTGCATGAACTATACATTAACTGAGTATAAGGCGCTATCAGTTAAGTTAAAATCTAAGTTGATATGCGCGCAATGTCAAAGTAAAGAACGCAAAGGAGGCGATAATTCAAACACTCTGATTCATAACAAAACTGGCAACGCCCCAACATCACCTCAGCTGGAGTTTGTTACGAAGCGAGCGAAGTCACGCAATTGTTCTCCTTTAACGGCCAACAACATACGGGACATAATCCGGGAAGAACTACAATTTCATTTCACTCAGAAAGCGTTGGTAGCTCACTTCAATGTTGAACTTGAGAAAGTGAAGGCTGATTGTGTGGAGCAAACGAAAATAATTGATGTTTTAAAATCAGAGACTGAGCTACTGAAAACTACCAATGAAACGCTTTCATATCGCCTATCTCAATTGGACCAGCATGCGCGTTCTTCTAACGTGGAAATTCAATGCGTCCCTGAGAATAAACTGGAAAATTTGATAAATACCGTAGTGCAGCCAGGAAAAGTAATCAAGTACCCAATCAACGACACATAAATTCATTATTGCTCACCACTAGCTAAGTTGAGTAACTCTTAGTTAGTCCTCCTCCTCGCTCGATACTGGTCAAATTCAAATGCCCGCGACCACGCGACGAATTCCTTGCGGCATCTAGTAAGTTTAACAGAAACAATCGAGAAGACATGTTGAACACCAGCCACTTAGGCATCGGTGGGACTAAGAAAACAGCTGTATATGTAATGGAACATCTTACATGCGAGAACAAGCATCTGCATGCTGCAACACGTACCAAAGCCGAAGAACTTGGGTACAAAATTTGTTTGGGTGCGGGATTCTAAGATATACATGCGAAAGGATGAGCAGTCAGAACATGTATATTTAAAAGACATAGCTTTATTAAATAAGTTGTCATAATACCGCAAAATTTGAATTTGTTTGTACTTAGGGGCCCCTTAAACTGTTTCTATCAAAATGTAAGAGGTTTAAAAACCAAAACAATTGAGCTATTTAATAAGGTTGTGTGCAGCAATTATGATGTTATAGTTTTTACAGAGACATTGCTAAATAGTAGTGTTTCAGATACGGAATTATTCGACGATCGTTATATAGATTACAGACGAGATAGGGAAGGTAGTGGATTTCACAGTAATAAATTGGGGGGTGGAGTTTTGATAACTGTCTCTAAGCGTTTTATATCCTACCGAGTGTATAATTGTCAGTCGGACTGTGAGGACATCTGCGTTAAAATTTAAATACTCGATAAGAAGGGTGTAATTGAATATTTGTATATATGTGGCGTTTATATTCCTTCCCCTATACAGAAGCATATTTTGAAACACTTTGTTACAAACACCAACTGTAAGATACAAAAGCTCAGTTCTAATAAATATTGTTCTTGGGGATTTTAATTAGAGCAGTCTTTGTTGGAACAAGACGTCTACACTTGCACTAATACCTATAACTATAAATAGTTTGTTAAACAATGTGATAGTGGATTTCATGTCATTAAATAATTTATTACAATATAACTCATGCCTAAATATAAAAAAAAATCGAATTCTGAACTTAATAATAAGCTCTTTGACAATCTCACACATTTGTAAAAGTACTGACCCTCTATCCAAAATTGACCCGCTGCATCCTCCTATTGAATTTTGTGTTGAAATCGACCATAAAGAAAATTAAAAATCCCAAGATGTAACCAGATACCGCTTCCACAAAGCAGACTATGAAAAGATAATAAGCGAACTAAATAACATCCAATGGGTAAAAGAATTATCTAACTGTACTAGAGTTGACGAAATGGTGACATATTTCTATAAAATCCTTGGGCTCCTCATCATCAAACATGATCCAAAATACAAACCGCGCTCTGATAAATATCCAATGTGGTTTTCCACTGCATTAGTTAAGGTAATCAACGAGAAGCTGAAATATCGAATTAAATACCGCAAATATGGCAACCCCCCGAGAATTAATCACCTTTGTAGTACTAAGGGACAGATGTACAAAACTTTACAACATAAACTACAGATTATACATAAAGTGCCTAGAGTCATCGTTGTGTTCTAACCCTAAACTTATGTTGAGCTTTACTAAACATAAACGAGGTGGGACCTTACCCTGCACAAATGTCTTTCGGCATAAAGGTCACTTCATCGGGGACAGGCATTTGCGATCTATTTGCATCTCAGTTTTCCTCGGTTTACAACACAGAAAACCTACCCACCCCAGGGCAATCTCATTTGCCACTAGGTGCTAATTACTTAACTACAATATCGGTAACTATAGACCAAGTTTTCAGAGTTTTAAAAAGACTTGACCCTACTAATGGTGCCGGCTTCGATGGAATACCTTCTATCTGTGCCATAAGATGTGCTGGAGCACTTGCTCTGCCGCTTAGTATTATTATTAATAGCTCCTTAAGTTCTGCCATATTTCCAACAGCTTGAAAAAGTGCTCTTGTAATACCAAGACAGTTGACACGAGTGAAGTAAAAAATTATAGGCCTATATCTATACTTCCAACATTTGCGAAAGTTTTAGAATCCCTTTTGTGCCCTATAGTATCATGTCACTTGAAACAGGTTATCGCACCCCAACAGCATGGCTTCGTATAGTCACGTTCCACCTCAACTAACATAGTTTCATTCGTCGAGGATCTTGCTGAGGGGGTTGATCACGGGAAATAATACGATGCAATATACACCGACTTCAGTAAGGCCTTCGACAGGGTAAATCATGAAACACTGTTGCACAAACTTTCCTCCATCGGAATAGCCGGCATGTTTTTAAACTAGTGTAGATCATACCTTTCAGATAGACAATGAATAGTTGTAGCCGGAGGGTAAAAATCCAAAGCATTTACAGCTATATGCGGAGTACCTCAATGGTCTCACTTAGTTCTAAATATTTCATCAACGACACTGGAAAATGTTTCCAGGACTCTAAATTTTCAATTTTCGCTGACGACTTAAAATTATATAGAATATTTAACTCATCTGATGATGCATTATTACTGCAGAGGAATTTAAATAATTTAGCGATGCGGTGTGCTGACAACGGAGTGAGCATGAACCTGATAAATGCCAAGTAATGCGATTCAGCAGAAAGAGACATGTACCAACCAGACTCTATCATATCAATGATATGCCACTTAGAGAGGTTAGCCACATTCGAGACCTAGGAGTCATCATTGACAGCAAACTGCGCTTCAATATTCATATTGACTATATCATAAATAAGGCTCTTAGAATGTTGGGCTTTGTCCTTCGAAACCGTAAAGAATTTAGGAATCCCATGACAAAAATTACAAGATCATACGAACACGTGTTTCGCCTCTACACCCTTTACTGGAGAACGAGGCATTCCATCTCCAGTCCTCACACGGGTGACAACGCATCTGCATTTTGCTTTTTTAATGCAGGATAGATGTAGATGTCTATGGGCCGCAGCAACCACTTACCATCAGGTGATTTCGACTGTGTGCTGCGTTTGTCACCCTATTCTATACAATAAAAATCTTTATTAAAAATTACAGTATATAACTGCCTTGTACGTAGTATGTTACAATACGGCAGTACTGTGTGGAATCCGCACTACGGTACCTATATCAAACGATTAGAGTGTACAAAAGTGATTTTTATGACAACCTATAGTTGCAACTTAACCAAGAAACTCCCAAGCTACAACGATCGACTAAATTTTCGCCTCATATCACTCCGACACCGTAGGGAACTAATGACGTCATGTTTCTGTAAGCTAATAAATGGAAATTTTGACACCCCTGATCTTTTATCTAGAGTAAATATTGCTGTACCTAGAAAGCTATACAGACTTAAGAAACCTCCTTTTAAAAGTTATCCAGCTACGTCAAATTTGGGTCATTATGCTCCATTAATTTTATACGTGGTAGAGATATGCTGCAGTTATATTAGTAGTATAATTGTAGCATGATTGGGTCGGCTCGACCGGGGCAGGACCACGCTCTCACAGAATACCAGCGTAAAATAGTAGCATAATGCTGCTGTGTTTCGTATGGTGAGTGTAGAGAACCGGAGAGCCTTTTTTACTGGAAACGAGGCATTCCATCTTAGTCCTCAGGGGTGACAACGCATCTGCATTTTGATTCGTAATCGAGGATAGATATAGATGTCTATGGGCCGCAGCAACCACTTACCATCAGGTGGACTGTGTGCTCGTTTGTTACCCGATCCTATATAAAAAAAATTAAACAGAGCGATGAAGAGTTACAATCTCATTCACAGCTCTATATCCAGTGAAACAGAAAAAGATCTTCTCAGCTAGGTATTTTCTCAAACCACTTAACACAATTTAAAAATTTTGCAGCTCAAGTAATAACGGAATAATTCGATTATTATGTACGATAGGTAATTTTAATTTGAATATGTGTGAGCGTTATTTTTATTTTTATTTTTCTTTCAATTTTTAATTTTGACTTATAAATAAATTTTTATTTTAATGACATTTCGGCTTGTTTAAAATTTAATTGATGTTTTTATCTCTATTAGTTTTTAAATGATATATTGCTCTTGACATAGTTAAGTGTAATGCATTGATAAAGTTTTATTATTGTTGTCGTTAATAGTACTAATAAGTTAATCAATTGTAATAACTTACCTATAATAATGCACACATTTTAATATAAATAAATTATAGTTCTTTACAACATAAGTTAAACTACGAGACTTTCCAAAAATGCTATTTGCGTCTATAATTGAAGTAGCACTTTATATATTTCTTTTTTTTTGTTTTTCTGATATTTTTGCATGTAATAGTGCGTACTTTGTTGGTTTAATAAAAAATAAATAAAAATTACTTCTTGAATAATAGAAGTTTTAAAGTTTTTTTTATAGAATAAGGGTAGCAAAAAAGCACACAGTCCACATGATGGTAAGTGTATGCTGTGGCCCATGGACATCTACATTTATCCTCGATTAAGAATCAAAACGCAGATGCGTTGTCGCCCCTGTGGGCTAAGATGCAATGCCTCATTTCCAGTAAAAAGGTCTCCCGATCTCTACACTCACTATATGAAATACAGCAGTACTACGCTGCTATTTCACGCTGGTATTCTGTGAGAGCGTGGACCTTCCCCGTTCAAGCCGATTCATTCGTGCTACAACTATAATATATATATATAGCTCAGCGTGGTTCGTGTAATATACACATTGCTGTATGTTTACATTACTGTACTTACACAAGAAAGTAGAAATTTCTTATTCAATAACATGTAACGTATCTTCACAGAATGCGGCTTACTTACTTCGAAGAATGCATCAACTGGTGCAGTTGTACCCTGGCATGCTGGCATCTACTACAAAAATACGACAGCCGCAACACACGAGCATTTTTGCAGCGGTTCCCTGATAAGTAACTCTGTTGTAGTGACTGGTATGTGAAATATGCGAGTAACTTAGATATTATTTGGATATAATCGGAGACTAAGAAGCTTGTCATCTGCCAAGTTCATTTGCGGGATTTTCTACTTTGAATTACACTTGAGCACATGTTGCGGGATAAGCAATTAAATAAAAAAATGAGAAAATACATTTATTTTTCAATAATACTTTTTTCATAAATAAGTACCCAGAGAGTAATTCAATTCTAACAATACAATTCACTATAAGACGCGTAAGTTGAGAATCATTTCAAGATTTAGTTCAAATAGGTAGAGAACATTTTAAACAAAGCCAATTATAGGCCGTTTTATGTCCAATTTTATCATCTTTAGTTGGGAACATATATATAAAATATTATATATATATATATATATATATATATATATATATATATATATATATATATATATAAAAGAAATTGTCACAACTGTAGAAATATGCAAAATAAATTGTAACATGAAAATCAATAAATAAATAAATATTCCACATTGGACAAACAAAGACTAACATCTGTGCGTGCGTGCGTGTGTGTTTGTGTGGTTTGACTTTGAAGCTTCCGGTACCCAAAAACGCTGAACCCATTCCAAACAGGTGATATGGGGCAAAGTTGGGCAACGTTGCAATAGTACAGTGCTGTTACTGAGTATACCATTGTTCAGTAGTTACTTAATGCTGCTGTATTTCGTATGGTGAATGTAGTGAGCCGGAGATCCTTTTTACTGGAAACGCGGCATTTAATCTCAGTCCTCAGGGATGACAAGGTATCTGCATTTTGATTCTAAATTGAGGATAAATGTAGATGTCTATGGGTCACAGCATCCACTTACCAGAACCAAAATTGAAACCAAAGCGCTTCTTCTTTGTAACAAATGAAGTCCTGGAATGATTTTCATAAAAGATTGGAAAATACCAAAATGCACGCCTCATAATCTCATTAGATTATATAAAAAGAAAAATATCTCTTTTTCCATATTTGATTCGAAGATCCATGAGAATATTTTATTATAGAAAAGCACCAGTTTTTTTTAATTATTTTTATTAATTACAATTAAACGAGACCAAATAACTCAGTGATTTTTAAAAGGAACCTGTGCGTTGAAATTCTAAAAAACCCAATAAAAAAAGAATTATTTTGATACATTAATTCTAACGAAAGTAAAATCGTGCGCATTCCACACATATACACAAGCGGACACCCTTAAAAAAATTTTCAATCAGTATTTTAACAATAGAGAACTGTGTGCTCGCTTGTCACCTTTATTCTAAAATAAAGTTTTAGTTTCACGTATTAATATGCATTTAGATATTAAATAAGTCGCGTGAGGCGTTTAATATCGTCACCATAAGCTTTGCCGCCCTATAAAACCAAAGCTAGGAGAATGACAGAGACAAAAGCACAAAGTTGTATACTATGACTAATATATTAAGAAAAAAAATAGCAAACAAGCTTTGGCATTAATTAGGAACACTTCGAAAATTCTACTTAAAAAAATTAACTATACTACACCGTACTTAAACCGACTAAAATATTTACTATAATGTCAACTGTTAAAATAACGTCGATAAAGCATCGCCCTTTTAACCCTTTAGTATTTTATTGATCAATGAAGAACGATTGTATCACAAAGCCATCTATGCAAATCTATGCCTATCCTGAAACAAGGCTGTAGTTTCCTAGTTACAAGAAAGGTACCATATTAACCGGATGACCAATTACCCTCACGTACTATACAACGTTATATTTTTCAATTCTGATTAGCTTTACACAATTTCAGCGGCTCACTGTTTTTGGGATGAAAACATTAAGGCGATCAGGGATGAAAAAAACTACGCAGTAGCTGTTGGAAAACTATACAGCGATTGGGGTAACGCTGCTGATGAAGAGTACGCTCAGAAGTCTGACGTAAGCTTTGTAGATATTTTTTTAAACTGAAATGATAAATCAACTGACAGTCCACCTGGTGGTAAGCGGCTAGTGCAGTCCGTGAAGCCATGAACACCTGCTGCCAACTTCAAATGACGAAGTCTTCTGATGCGTTGTCACGTCTGAAGACTAAGATGGAATGCCTGTCCTGCAATTCAACTGGATCTCTGTACCCTTCAGACCGGACCACAGTCAAGTATATCCCTTTGGCAGCAGAAATAAGTTCTATAATGGTGACAAATGGGCGCACAGTCCACCTGGTAGTAATTGGATGCTATGGCCCTTAGACATCTACATTTCAGCTCGATTAAGAGTCAAAGTACATATGCGTTGTCACCCCTTATGACTAAGATGGTATGCCTCGTTTCTCTCAAAGAGTCTCCGGTTCTCTACACTCACCATACGAAACACAGCCACAATAAATTAACAATATAATATGTCGGTTTAGTGCAAATAAAGAAAATTACAAAATTAGGCCCCAGTAGATCAAAACTATATCAAACATAATTGAACACGATTTCAAAATAGAGGCAGGTTTTGAGTGGTGAAGCACTAAATTGTGAATGACATATCGAGGGCAGAATCTATGGATGGTCCTCGGGATTCAGGTTCTCGACACAGAGTAATGTAAGAGATATGAAAAATTTTAATTCTCAATTGTAGTACGAGTGGTGAATCCTAGATGTAATACTACATGTGTTTAATCAGTTCCAGGTACTAATCTTGAACGAAGAAGCACGAATTATAATGAATTTTATTTTAAAACTGTACAAAGACCGAAGTGAAACTCATAGCGACATCTATCGGAAAGAGTAGATCAATGTCTGTAAGCATATATAAACATAATAAAGGAAGAGCTACGCTAAAAGCAAATTATGCTGCAGCATGAATATGTCGGCTAGACCGGGAAAGGTCCACGCTCGCACGAATTGCCTGCGATTCACGCAGGCAATTCGTGCGAGCGTCATTCTCTTATCTTACGTATGATGTATTCCATTTCAGTCCGCAGAGGTAACAACACATCTAGGTTCTTAATCGAGGATTGATGTAGCAGTCAGTAGGTGCCAACATAAAATCACCATCAGGTGGACTCTGTCCTCATTTGTCACCCATACTTAGATGAAAGATCCAAAAACTAGCAATAATCTAACGATTTTACGTGGTTAGAGTATTGTTGCAGATAAATTACGGTTGTAGCACGAATGGGTCGGCTCGACCGGGGAAGGACTACGCTCTCACAGAATACCAGAAAAAAATTAACAATTTCATTCCGCTGTTTTTCTTATATATAATTATAGTTTATATTTACTAAATTGTAAACAAAGTGTTCCGATTTAATTCTCAGATAAAGAAAATCGCCGTGCCGAAGCAGTTCCGTGGCGAAGAGCCAAACTACCAGGATGACATCGCCGTGGTGGTGGTGTCGCCTTCCTTCGAATACCAGTTCCACGTGCGGCCAGTGTGCCTCAATTTCAAATACGAATTGTACGAAGAGCAACTGAAAAGCGGAAGCGTTGGCAAGGTTTCTGTCAGAATTTGAGTCTTGTTGTTCACTTTAAGATTAAAAGATTAGAACTATATCCATTCTCGATACTTCTTACCTGGTAGAGCCTCGCTGCAGCTATATTGTGGTTGCAGCACGAATGGGTCGGCTCGACAGGGGTAGGACCACGCTCTCACAGAATACCAGCGTAAAATAGCAGCTTAATGCTGCTGTGTTTCGTATGGTGAGAGCAGAGAACTGGAGACCCTTTTTACTGGAAACGAGGCATTCCATCTCAGTCCTCAAGGCTGGCAACGCATCTGAATCTTGATTCTTAATTGAAGATAAATGTAGATGTCTATGGGCCACAGCATCCACTTACCATCAGGTGGACTGCGTGAATTAAGTTGACGACAACGACTTTATTTAAAAAAATAATTTATTTATACAAAATTACAGAGTTACAGCTTATAATTACTTCCAAAACTAAATCCGTCTTACAGTTAACTTAGCCTAGTATTTATATTAAAATATCTCTTACTAAGCAACCCGTGCTATGACGCACGGCCTAATTCCTGTGATTGCTTGTGAAGCATATATTAGAGGGGTCATCACACTTAACCCGTGCTCGTTTGTCACCCTTATTCTATAAAAAATATAGAAACAATAAATATCCCTGATCTCTTTATCTGTCTCATGAACTCATTAGGCAATAGATGGGTAGTCCCGATGACAATGCGGAGTCAACGGGATACCGCCATCTATCGGTCCCTATAAGAATTTTATTATTGTACTTACCGTTCTTGCTATTTATGAAACCCTTGACACGCAATTGAGTAATGAATTGTCTTAAGCCTTTACGAAACGGCCCAACAGAATTTCATTATGCTTCTATCGTTTTCGGAGGGAGTACCAGATATGTGTACACTTGGTACTGGTGTCTGTGTCCGATATATATAGTTTTAGACTTTTTTCATTTGTGATTTCTTACGGACACCCAAAGAATATGTTAAGAAGATGGCTGACTTGTGTATAATGTAAATAATGTAATTGAATAAGTATGGCTCAAAATAGGTCATCATCGTTCCTTCATAAGTCAAAGCAACAAAACGCGGCCCTGAGCCACGTGCATTGATTGACTTCCTGCATGTCTTACCGGACTGCCACCCGAAAACCGTTGTTTCCCATCGATTGTCGGTTTGATGACCAAAATGCTTAAAATAACCACAATAAAAGTTAAATTTACAGCCTATTTACGTCCCACAGCTGGGTACAGGCCTCCGCTCATTTCTGAGATGGTTCAGGGCAAGGAATAGTCCGTCGCGCTGCCCCAACGCGTTTGGCGAACTTCACATGTCTTCGAAATATTTTTTTCTTAGTTCTCAGACAAGCAGGTTTGCTCACGATGTTTTCCTTCACCGCCGAGCACGTCGTAAATCAGCAATTAAAATTGCAATTGACATTTTCATTGGTGCCAGCGGAGATCGAACTCGGTTTGCTCGCGTACCGTGAAATTTACAGCGACCATCTGAACTACCAATGGTAAAAAGAAATAACAGTCTGAAAATAAAATATCGTTAACTATATCTTTATTTCACAATTTTTTTGTATATCTGTCGCAGTTAAGACTTTGGATCGATTATTGACGAACTATTTAATTTTCCGACAAATTATATTTAAGGACTATGGATAGTATGAGTGTCTCAAAATTGAAGACCAAAATACGTGCAAAAAAGCAGAGAAGGCGCTGTATCGAAAGCCATTTATCCAACAAGTGTAAGAAGGAAACGTTGGAAAATATGTGTAGTGAAGTTTGTATTTAACGCGATCACACAGTCCTCCTGATGGCAAGTGGATACTTTCGCTCATAGACATGTACATTTATCATAATCAGATTCAAAATGCAGGTGTGTTGTCACCCCTGAGAACTAAGATGGAATGCCTCATTTCCACAGAGCGTGGTCTGTCGAAGGTCGAGCCGATTGTATATTAGAAATACCACGTAATTATTAGAAATATTTCATTCATACATTCATTCATCATCATCAATATAGCCCTTCACAAATCCACTGCTGAACATAGGCCTCCCCCAAGGAATGCCACAAAGCACGGTCCTGAGCCACCTGCATCCATCGACTTCCCGCATGTCTTGTCAGGTCGTGACTCTATCTAGTGGTGGGTCGCCCTACACTTCGCCTACCGGTACGAGGCTGCCACTCGAGAAATTTTTTCCCCATCGGTTTTTGGTTGTCGGTTATATGATCGGCCCATTGCCACTTCAGCTTACTAATGCATTGGGCTACGTCGGTCACTCTGGATCTACTGCGGATATCCTCATTTCTAAGTTTATTACGCAGAGAAACCCCGAGCTTTCCTTTCCATAGCTCGCGTGAGCGACCTTCAGTTTCCCCACATGGCCAGCAGTAAAAGACCACGATTCGAACCCATAATCCATTACTGGTAACACGCACTGAGGTTGCAATCTCGTTTTCAAGTTTTGAAGTATACCTGACGAGTAAATGTGTTGTAAATGCCCAACCGCTGCCTAGCCAAGTTGAATCCGTCGATCGTATTCTTTAATTACAGCCGAACAAAGTCCACAGCTGATCACTGGCTCCCCCCATATATACATTTCCTTATGTTTGCCACAATTGCCATGCCAGCCAGGCGGGTTGCCAACCGTAGTTTTTATTATTTCGAGTTTGTTATCAGGTAGATGCTGTTGCTCATATCCTGTTCTATTCCCCTTTGTCGGAGCTGACAAAGAGCCGTAAGAGCTTACGACACAAGATATGGGTTGTAGATGTTCTTACGCCGGCACTACATGCCAAGGTTTGCAATGTATTATTAGAAATACATAAGGCCGGCAACGCACCTGCAATTCCCCTGGTGTGGCGGTTGATCATGGGCGGCGGTAGTTTCTTACCATCAGGTGAGCCGCATGCTCGTTTGCCCTCGCTTATATAAAAAAATATAAAAAGTAATAAAATAGTCCTCAGAGGTGGCTACAGGTATCCTTGAACCGCAGTAGCCACCTGCGACCTGATGGGATGTAAATTTGTTTGTCACATCATTTATATAAAAAATGTAAGTATTTTAAAGTGGGCTTTGTACGGATATAAATATTAAAATGTGAGTAATGATTACAGTCTGCTGCATGGGATGTTTCTCCTGACAACAAAGTATCCAACTCAAATAGGCTGCAAGTGATCGATATGCCTTTCCGTTCTCATGACGACTGCACTACGACTTCAGCCGAGGACAAGTTCTGCGCTGGGGATGCAAATGGTAGTATTTTTTATTCTATACTGTAACCACGGCATACGTCGTAGAGCCACGCTGCATCTATATTACAGTTGTAGCATGAATGGGTCGGCTCGACCGGGGAAGGATCACGCTCTCACAGAATACCAGCGTAAAATAGCAGCTTAATACTGCTGTGTTTCATATAATGAATGTGAAATGAATCTTAGTCCTCAAGACAATAAGCCAATAACATCTGCGTTTTGATTCTTAATCCAGGATAGATGCAGATGTCTATGGGCCACAGCATCCACTTACCTTCAGGTGGTCTGTGTGCTCGTTTGTCACTCTTATTCTATGAGTCCTGTCACCTAATTAACTGGCAACTAGCAAACGTAATCACCTTACTTTCGTTCTAGGTCCAGCGTTGTGCGGAACAAATGGCGGTAGTGGTATCACATTCCCCGCTACCATCCAGAACACCACCAGGTACTACCTTCGCGGGGTAGCATCCATCAGGCCGACAAACGACGGGAAGCAGTGTAGCACTTTCACCACGTTCACGTCGATCGCTAAATACCAGAACTTGATCAAGACGTACTGGTTCTTGTAGCCGAGATACCGGACTTCTAGTTCCATACAGCACGTACAGAAGTCACACACGAAACGCAATTTGTAATAAATGACTATTTAAACAATTGCTTTTTTATTTTTTTTGTAGATTAAAAAAGAGATTTACAATTTATTTATTTTTTCATTTATTTCATTTATTTCATTTATTTAAACAACCAAGGCTCATATTTTGTTAGTATTACTTATAACTAAACTTAACACTATGTTAGTAGGCATAATATTATTATTATATATATGTGAAGTACAAAAAAATAAATACATTTATATTTATATGTACCCGATATGGCACTACAGTGGCATATGTATAGGCAGACCAGTCTGCTAGCAATCACTTTCAGGATACTATTGTTGCTCCCCCGCACCATGCGCTCCGGAGACGCGCACCTCTTGCGCATAGTTGCGTAAAATCAGTCCACTCGCGCTTCCGCGAACATCCCTGATGCACTACAGAAGCGAGGCAGTCCCAGCAGCACCCTAAATGCGTTGTTGTATTGTACTCGGAGGGCGTTGTGCCTTTAGTATATTTAGCCCACAGGCTGCACGTGTAAAATGACGCGCAGTAAGCTCTAAATAGGGCTATTTTAAGTGCCCTTGAACAGCGTGCAAACCTGCGAGCTATCATGTTCGCTCTTACTGACAACGCCATCAGTTCCCTCTCAATGTCATCATCATCCCTGAGACGAGGAGTCAGAACATGGCCAAGATATTTATACCTAAACGCTCTTTGTAAAATATTACCATTAATTGAAATAGATGGGGTTCTTACTCCCGGTCTCAAAGACCATTACATGGCTCTTTTTTACATCATAATCCAAACCATGTGCGAGGGCGTAAGCTTTACAAATCTTTACCAGTCTTCGTAGGCCACATACAGATGCACTCAACAACACCATATCATCTGCGTAACTGATGTCTATGTGCCAAGTTTACCTCTCAGCTCATTCGCATACAGGTTGAAAAGCGTGGGCGAACTCAAACCCCCCTGTCTCATCCCGCACTCCAAACTGTATGATTTAGATAGGGCGCCTTCCCATCTCACATTATTGACCTGGTTCCCGTACCAATACTTGAAAATATTTATGAGTTCCAAAGGTAGTTGGATCTTCTCCAGTTTATCCCACAGTAAGTCGTAGGACACAAGGTCAAAAGCCTTTGAGAGGTCTAAGAAACAAGCGAACACTGGCGTTTTGTGTGCCGTGTAGTAAGTGACAGTGCGCTTAAGACACAACACCGCGCTTTCTGTAGACAATTTCGGTCTGAACCCAAATTGACTATCGTACGGTTTTACGTATTTATTTAATTGCGAATTAAGCATACTATCAAATACTTTTGAAATGACAGTTGCTAACATTATAGGTCTATAGTTGTTCCGCGAGATCGCCTGTTTTATTCTTCACTATAGGCACTACAACCGTATGTATCATGCCAGGGGGCATGTATCCATGTCCCAGGCCGAGATCAAATAATAAATATAGTACCCTAGGTAGGTGCGGGCTAGCAAACTTGAGATGTTCGATACGGAGCCCATCATGGCCAGGGGATTTACCTCTAGACATAGATTTAACTACCTGATCTATTTCTTTCATTGTAAAATTTCGACTGTATGTTTTTTTTTTGTATCTGTTACCCGATATCTTCGTCAATGAGGGCTAATAATATTCCGCTAACTTGATATCGCTATATGACACTGAGGTGAAGTTTTTGTTACAAAATGTCATTTAAATGAGAAGTTAGCTTTAAATAAAAGTTCGTTACTTTTTAGAATATTACACTATTTTTCCTTGTGGAATCGACTACCATCAGAGATTTTTCCGGACCGATACGACTTACGGAACTTCAAGAAAAGAGCCTACTCCTTTTTATAAGGCGGCAACGTACCTGCAATTCCCTTGTTTGCAGTTGATCATGGGCGGCGGTAATCACTTACCATCAGGTGAGCCATATGCTCGTTTGCCACCTCTCATATAAAAAAATACTAATACACAATACAATGCCTCAACGGTTCGTCCTTCAATTTTTAGCACGTTTTACTCTATTTAATATTTTTTATTATTATTGTCTAATTAATATAAAAAATAACTAATATTAGAGAAAAAAACTTCAACCTATACATTTTTCGAACAATCGACTACCCCGCTATGAAATCTGTCAAATGTTACACCTCACGTTTACGTGGCGCCGCCCTGGTGGCAGAATAAGTAATCGATGCCTTCATTGTGAACTGATTCTCATGATGCTTTTTCCATTATATAGGTTATACTTCAAGGCTTGTGGCTTTGTGACTCTATAGACGAAATTGAGTCCTAAATACACTCAAATATCACACATTTTTACCCTTACCCTTTGGCTGAATCAAAGAAAACAAATAAAATTTTATAAAAATTTTCTTCAGAAGAAGAAGCCTTCAGAATATGAAACTATTTTAGATCTTTAAGACGACTTTTTCTTTTTATTAAAAGATTTTTTTTTTTTTTAACACTGAAAAGTCATACACACGAATTGACAACCTCTTCCTTTTTGAAGTCGGTTATAAATTGAAGTGCCTTATAAACTTTACCTGAACTCTTACAATTAGTGTTTATAGCTATTTAATATAATACGATGGCCAAATTCTACTTGCGTATTCTAAAAAGCTTCGAACTTACGCGTTATAAGAAATTTGAATACTACTGTAGTTTATGTCCGAAAATTTTTTACAAATGCGAAGTCAAATCCTAGTATTTACAGGCTTTTTATACTATTATATCTACCTACCTAGCACAGCGCTGGGCGCAGGCTTTCAAGTCCAAGGGGGAGGCCTTGGCGGTTAGTTTGGACATAGCAAAGGCCTTCAATCGGGTTTGCACAATGCGCTTCTTTCGAAGCTAAGAAATTATGCATTTGCATCACAATTTTTTTCTCAGATCGGAGCATTAAGATAGTAGTCGACGGTGAATGCCCTGACTCCAAGCCTGTAAATGCTGGTCTTCCACAAGGCTGCATACTATAGCCTACCCTGTTCCTTCTGCATATCAACGGTATATCACAAACCAGGTAAGATTTATTGTTATGCATATAATAGCACTGGCAAACTGGCGATGCCTTATACGCCGGGCGTGCTAATATTTCTTGGAACAACGTCGTCGAGTGCCGCAAAAAGTAGTGTCTGAAGTCGAGTCTTTGTTGAACGAAATTTCAGATTGCATTAATCTCATGGCTGTTAGACGGGAGATGAGGCTGCAATCGTCAACAGATTTGACAGCATACAGGCAACTGAACAGACAGATCTCCAAATGCATGCGGCGAGACTTACGCAACTTTAATACTAGTTTGATGAGTAGATGAGTAGGGCAACGGAACCGAAGAGGCCAGCAGCTGGCCGACTTTATGGAGAAAGAGGGACTCTTTATGATGAACTCTTTCTTCCAGAAGCGGCCCCACAGGAAGTGGACCTGGTCGAGCCCCGACGGTTCGACAAAAAATGAGATTGACTTCATTATGACGACCAGACGCCAACTGTTCAGTGATGTCCCAGTGATCGCAAGGGTGAAAACTGGCAGCGATCACCGAATGGTTAGAGGCACACTGAACCTAAATGTTAAGTTGGAGAGGTCTCGTCTAATGAAGTCAACGCTCCGTCCCCCCTCGTGCTCTAATCCGGAAACCCGAAACCTTTCAGCTCGAGTTACAAAACCGCTTTCAGTGCCTAGAGGATTGCAATGCAGTGGACGATATGAATGACAAGCTCGTGGAAACTCTCCATGCGGTTGGAGCTAAGTTCTGCAAGACCCGCCGCAGAAGAACACAAAAAACTCTCCGATCACACTCTTAATCTCATGGCTGTTAGACGGGAGATGAGGCTGCAATCGTCAACAGATTTGACAGCATACAGGCAACTGAACAGACAGATCTCCAAATGCATGCGGCGAGACTTACGCAACTTTAATACTGCTCGTATTAAAGAAGCGATCGAGCGGAACCAGGGCTCCAAAGTCTTTGCCAGAGATCTGTCTGCCAGTAAGAGCCAACTGTCAAAGCTGAAGACTGAGTGTGGCAGCATCGTTTCCGGGACACCTGAGATTTTGAGTGAGATTGAGAGGTTCTATGGGCAGCTGTACACATCATCGTTGGAGCCACACGCAAGTGTGAGTAACGATCCAAGCTCTATAACAATGCTCTATAATTGTGTTTATTTTAAATATTTTGGTCACCAAACCGACAATCGATGGAGAACAACGGTTTTCGGGTGGCAGTCCGGTAAGACATGCAGGTAGTAAATGTATACAAATGGCTCAGGGCCGCGTTTTGTGGCTTTGACTTATGAAGGCCTGTAATGATGATGACCTATTTTGAGCCATACTTATTCAATTACATTATTTACATTATACACAAGTCAGCCATCTTCTTAACCAGTTATTTAGGTGTCCATAACAAATGACAAATGAAAATAAGATGAAATATATATATATATATATATATATATATATATATATATATATCGGATACAGGGACTAGCATTAAAAAGTATAATGTAAGTATAATGAAATCCTGTTGGGCCGTTTGGTAAAGGCTTAAGACAATTCATTACTCCATTGCGTGTCAAGGGTTTCATAAATAGCAAGAATGGGAAGATCAATAATAAAATTCTTATAGGGACCGATAAATGGCGGTATCCCATTTCGTTTACACCAGCTGTAAAATACTCAGGTCGATGACCGGCTGCAACCCTAAAGGTGCATGAATGTATATATATGTTCTGCGATCAATTCGTTCACCAAACGTGAAGATACGGCCTTATTACCTTGTCTTCTTTTATTTTAAACATAAGAGCGGAAGTAATACCTGGATGATCGAGCTTTACTCGGTTTTTTTTTAAATTACATTTAGATACAAATTACATACTGATGAAACATGAAATATTTTTTGATCTTATTGACATAATAGAAAAAACTGAACTGGTTATTTGAATAAAAAATCAATCAAAAATACTAAAAAAGGGCTCGAAATAATAGATTTTCTCACAAAAGAGGGGAACTCGAAAAAAAAGCAAAAAAGTCGGACCTAAGACGGGACGCGAACCAAGGCATTACGATTTCACGACCGCTCGATATCCACTTGAGCATTTACGATCATTAACACAGTGTCAAAATTTACCTTCTTATATTGTAGCAGTTTTTCATTGCCTGAAAACACGGACAAAAAGACATTTTATAAAAATAAATCCTAGCTAGATCGATTTATTGCCCCCGAAACTCCCTGGACACTAAATTTTATGAAAATCGATGGAGCCGTTTCCGAGAAGCCACGGGACACGGGCACTCCGCCAGTGCTAAGTATGCACTAACGCGTGAAAGCTGGACTCGCTCATATTGTCATCTGTACAGACTGCTTGGGTCCTGCGGGTCTCGGGCCTCGGGGCATGCCCCCATTGCCCGGATTGTCCTCGCGGTCCACTACTATGAACCGGTCCTGGAAGCCTTATTCAGGCGTTGTAAGTTGAAAAATCGGGTTTAGTCCGTAATTGGTAAAGTTTTTCGTAGTCGGTTAAGACTATGAAAAAAGGAGGTTATCCTGAGATGTCAGAGTTGGCCTATCTGCGGCATTGTGGGTTGTTACTCGTCTCTCTAATCGATATAGAGAGGAGTTCTCTTGGATAGGGTCGTCCGTCCGGAGGGCGAGTGTGTAGCAGCGCTAAATTGTTGAGGTATAAGTGTGGCCCGTTATCTGTGCGATCGAACAGTCCGCGCGCCAAACGGGCCACAAAGTCCTGGATGGTTTCGATCTTCAAGTTGGCCGCTATGACGTCATTCCGGACGTAGCGACCCGCACCAACAATGGTTCTTAACGTCAAATTTTGCTGGGCCTGCAGTCGCCGCCTCAGAAGCTCGCTCAGAAGCGCGTACCAGGCCGGAGCAGCATATGTGATGATAGGTCTTATATACATCTTGTATATCTCCACTTTTGTTTTACGTGGCAGCTTGGATGCCAGGACCGGACGGAGCATCGCCCGCGCACATCGTGCTCTGCGGAAGACGAAGTCGACGTGCGCAGTCATGCGCAGCGACCGGTCGATCCCGCACCCAAGGTAGGTCACGGCCTTCTCGTACGCGATCTTCTGGCCATCGAGGGTTAGCGGAGGTGGTAGGTTCCTGAGGCGGCGGGTGAGCAGAGCGGTCGTCTTACCAACGTTGACGACCATCCTCCACTCATCTAGCCATGGTGGCAATAGGTCCAGCAGACGTTGCATCCTGGCAGTGGCAATGTGGGCTCTTCTGGACGAGGTGAAGTAGGCGCTATCGTCCGCGTATAACGCCAATTCCAAGTCGTCCTCCCACTCTTGCAGCCTTCCTGCCAGTGTAGGGATGTCGTTGGTATAAGCCGCGTACAGGACTGGAGACAAACAGCTGCCCTGAAGAACGCCGGCTCTGATGATTCTTGTTGCGGACGCGGCGTCCTCTACGCAGACGTAGAACTTCCTGTCTGCCAGGAAAGACGCCACTAGCCGCAACATAGCAGGAGGGACACTGGTCTGTTCTTCCAATTTGTAAAGTAATCCAGAATGCCACACCCTGTCGAACGCCTTCTCGATATCGAGAAAGACGCCCAACGTAGTGCGGCCACGGTTGTACTCGGCCGCAAGCAGGTGCAGCACTCTGGTCAGCTGTGTTGCTGTTGAGTGATCCCTCCTGAATCCGTGCTGCTCTGCCCGAAGTTGGATGCACGGACGAAGGCGTTTTAGCAACAATCTTTCTAGCAGTTTAGCTATGTGCGGTAGCAGCGTAGCTGGCAGGTCTACGCCTGTCCTTCCCGGGTTTCAGCAAGACGATAACTTTGCCTTTCTTCCAGTCCTCCGGGAAGTGGAATGTCCGCAATATCCCATTGTAGAGTCGACCAAGCTCTACTAGGACTCTATGGGGCAGCTGTCGGAGTGCAGCGTTGGTAATCCCATCGTGTTCGGGCGCCTTCCTCGGTTGCAGGTGGGTTACTGTCCTCCGCAGTTCAGCGGGGGAGATGAACCACTCTCCTGCAAGAGGCGGCGCGGGCGACGACAGGAACACCTGTACGCGACTCTCCTTCCGGGCATGAAGCTCCATGAACTACGCACTTGCTGGGTTCGGCATAAATTGCTCCTCGAAGTGCTCTACTAGGATATCCGCTCTACCCTTGGCATCGTAACGACGTTCACCCGCGTTCTTATCTCCTCTGTGTGCCTGGACTGCAACCAACAGTTCCTCCGACAGAGTGTTCAGTTGCGTCTTGATTCTCGGGCAGTGAGTCTCGCACCCAGAGCCTCCTTAACGCCCTTTTCCTCCTTATCTGCACGCTTATCAGTAGCGGCAGATCGTCTTTTCTCGCTGATATCGGGACGATCGTAGAGGCAGCGTGGAGGGCCTCCAGAATCGCCTTAGTCATTTTAGTAGCAGCGGCCTTTACGTCGTCCACTGTGTTTAAGGGGTGGTGTGCTGGAGGTCTCTCCTGCAAGTGTTGATGGTAGAGCCTCCAGTCGACACGTGTCTTAAATGCTCTGGGCGGCGTAGTCTTCGCCTTTAGGCCAAGGGTAATCAAGATTGGGAGGTTTTGTGAATTAAGGTCGTACAGCACCTCTACCACTATCGGGTAGTTGACGTTCCTAGAGAGCATGATGTCAAATACATCCGGACGTTTCCGTCGATCTATCGAAACGTGTGTGGGTTGTTCAGGACCTAAGACGTCATAGCCGTATCTTTCGGCGTCTTCAAATAGTGCATGACCCGGCGGGTTGATCACTCTAGCTCCCCATGCCGGGTGTTTGGCGTTTAGGTCCCCAGCGATGATGGTCGGTGTTTCGCCTTCCATCACCGTCCGGACGTCTGAGAAGCAGAATGGAGTCCCTGGCGGGCGGTATGCTGCGTAGATCCTAAGTTCCTCGCCCGCCGCCTCCATTTTTATGCCGATAGAGCGCATCGTTTGGTACTCCGGTAGATCAAGTTCTTGATGGATGATGTCCCTTCTCACTAGAACCGCCGTCGGTCTGTAGGCGGCCCCTTGAGAAGTGACCTCGTCCCTCCTGTACAGGTGGTAGTTGGGCAGCTTTACGTGCGTATTCGGGTTTAATTTCGTCTCTCCCAGCAAGATGACCTGTATGTCTTGTTGTTGGGCGACAGTGCGGAGTTCATGCAGCTTCTGCTGGATTCCATCCGGGTTCCAGTAGAGGAGGCGCAGGTTAGACTCCTCCGTAGTGCCGTGCCAGGAGGTTTGCCAGCGCCTTCATCACCGCTGTTATGGGATCCGTCCCGGCTCTAATATCAGCCAGGACCTGACTTCGATTGCTATGCCATCCAAGCGCTGGATGGCGTCAGCAGTCTCGAAGCCGGCTGATGGTGTTCTTGGTGCCTGTGAAGGCGTTGGCACTGATCTCGGGAGTTGGTGTACATCTCTTTGTATCTATATTATATGTAGAGCGGGCTCTATTTTCCGATAGAGCCCTTTCTGGCACTCTAACCATTCTGGTTCTTCTGTTTAGTAACCTGCGCCTGGGCTATCGTTACCGCTGGGGTTGGGGTAGAGGTAGCTGCCTGAGGAGGGGGCTGCACATTCTCCTTCTTCTTCCTCCCCCGCTTACTCCTCTGGGAGGTTTGGCGCTCAATTGCGTCGTTAGCGGGGGGGCTGGAAAGCGGGACTATATCGTGGATCGGTCTCAGCTTCGCTCAACAATACCAACTAGATGTCGGGTCGGCGCAAGAAATCCATCTCAGTAAATAAGAGCGCACATGAGACGTGAGCTCTTGCACGTGAGGGTGTAGCTCGCAAGGCAATAACGGGAAAAAGAACTTTATTTGTTATAATTTAAGGTTGATTGCACACTAAATGTTATTTAATTTATGTCTTTTCATAGTTTATTTTCATGCGGACAGTATTTAGCTATGATTTTGTACGTGACCCGTTATCTAGTTGGTATTGTTGATCGAAGGTTCTGAGACATCCTGGTAGTTGGTCTCTGCGCCACGGAACTGCTTCGGCATGGTGATTTTCTTTACCTGAAAATTAAATTGGAAGACTTTGTTTACAATTAGGGTATGGTAAATCCAAATGTGCATGCCTTGAGCTCATGTTATATACGTCAATTTGTTCAAGTATTTTAAATATACACTAGTTATCACCAATAACCTTATCTTTGTAGTTTGATTCGATTTTTATTTCGTTTAAAAACTTCCGTGCGCGCCTCTTTTTAACCTTGCGCCCCTCGGCACGTGCCTAGATTGTCTTAAGAATAATTCGGTATAATAAGGTCACATCATAACGAACAAAACGAACCCAAACTACGCCAACTACTCTTCGAGGAGTTCCAGTTGCATTCACCGAAGTATACCTCCAGGTCATTTCGTCAAGTAAGGGGTAAGGTCTCATCATAACTAACGTACCGAGAACAATCTCGGCACACTGAGTTCTACTTATAGAGGATTTCAAATAGCAGATACCGAAGTACACCTTCAGATCACTCCATAAAGTCCAAAACGTATAAGTATAAAAAGTAAAAAGTAAAGTTACAGCCTCTATACGTACCACACAGGGCTGGGCTGGGCACAGGCCTCCCTTCATTTCTGAGAGGGTTTTAGGGCAACGAAGTGTCCGCCGCGCTGCCCCAATGCGTATTGGCGAACTTCACATTTCTTTGAAATATTTTTTCTTATTCCTCAGACATGCAGGTTTCCTCACGATATTTTCCTTCACCGCCGAGCACGTGGTAAATCAGCACAAAAAAAAAGTTTCAATTCTTGTATTTAACTGTTGTCTTGTATAAGATATGTGAAATTAGTAATAAACATTGAATTGTAAAGTTTATATTCGACATTTTAAGGTTTATGACTAAGAAATTTCTTGTAAAATTGCGATATTATGTTTGATATTTTATTAGTTCTTTTTATAATGTGAATGTTTTAATTATATCTACAATGCGTTTAATTTTTACTTTGTGATAAATACAATTGTTTTAAGATGCCATGGGAAATAAAGTTATGGGATAATATATGGACAGTGTAAATTGTAGATCAAATTAATTCAATATGGCTAGCTACAGTTGTTAGTTTTAAATCAAGAAAGAAAACGAAATCAGTGAAAGTAAATTGAAAGTCATCATCATCATCATCATTACAGCCCTTCACAAGTCCACTGCTGAACATAGGCCTCCCCCAAGTAATGCCACAAAGCACGGTCCTGAGCCACCTGCATCCATCGACTTCCTGAATGTCTTACCAGGTCGTCACTCCATCTAGTGGGGGGCCACCCTACACTACGCCTACCGGTACGAGGCTGCCACTCGAGAACCTTTCTTACCCATCGGTTATCGGTTCTTCGAGCTATATGGCCGGCCCATTACCACTTCAGCTTACTAATCCGTTGGGCTATGTCGGTCACTCTGGTTTTACTGTGGATATTCTCATTTCTGAGTCTATCACGCAGTGAAACTCCGAGCATAGCCCCTCTCCATAGCTCGCTGAGCGACCTTGAGCGTCTTCATACGGCCAGCGGTGAAGGACCACGTCTCAGATCCGTAAGTCATCACTGGCAGCACGCACTGGTTATACACTTTAGTTTTCAGAGATTGAGGTATACCTGACGAGATGTGTCGTAATTTCCCGAACGCTGCCCAGCCGAGTTGAATCCGTCGATTGACCTCTCGGTCGAAGTTGGACTTACCTAGTCAGACTATTTTTCCCAGAGAAACGTACTCGTCAACAACTTCGATCATAGTGCTCCCAACAACTACCGGCATAGGTGTGACATGGACATTAAACATGATCTTTGTTTTGTCCATGTTCATATTAAGACCTATCCGTTGGGAGACACCATTGAGGTCATTGAGCATAGTGCTAAGGTCCTCCAGCGATTCTGCCATAAGGACTATATCGTCGGCAAATCGAAGGTGAGTGATGTACTTGCCATTAATGCTAATACTGTATCCTTTCCAGTCCAGTAGCTTGAAAACGTCTTCCAACGCAGCTGTGAAGAGTTTCGGGGATATAACATCACCCTGTCTTACACCTCTCTGCAGTTGGATAGGTTTCGTACTCTGGTTCTGTACTCGGATAGCCATCGTAGCCCTACTGTACAAACACTTCAGCACTTCAATATACCGACAGTCAACTAGGCACCGCTGAAGAGACTGTAGCACCGCCCAAATTTCGACGGAATCAAAGGCTTTCTCATAGTCCACATACGCCAGGCAAAGTGGCAGATTGTACTCTTCGGACTTCTGTACAATTTACCGAAGGGTATCTATGTGGTCTATGGTACTGAAGCCTTTTCGGAAACCGGCTTGTTCGGGAGGCTGGAAGTCGTCGAGTCTGCGTGCGAGACGATTCGTAATGACTCTCGAAAACAGCAGGTAGACGCGGCTCAGAAGGGAAATCGGTCTGTAGTTCTTCAAGAGAGCGTTGTCGCCATTCTTAAAGAACAAGACCACCGCGCTTCTGCTCCACGCCTCCGGAGTAGTGCCACCATGGAGGACGGAATTGAAGAGCTTCTGAAGGACTTCAAGTACCGGTGTTCCACCCGCTTTCAGAAGCTCCGCTGTAATTCCATCCTCGCCTGGGGCCCTGCCGTTTTTAAGGTGCTGGAGAGCCATTCTAATCTCGCTTAGACTGACGTCCGGGATATCATCGGAATAGTGTCGGATAAGACTTGCTCTTGGATCGTTACTCACACTTGCGTGTGGCTCCAACGATGATGTGTACAGCTGCCCATAGAACTTCTCAATCTCACTCAAAATCTCAGGTGTCCCGGAAACGATGTTGCCACACTCAGTCTTCAGCCTTGACAGTTGGCTCTTTCTGGCAGACAGATCTCTGGCAAAGACTTTGGAGCCCTGGTTCCGCTCGATCGCTTTTTTAATACGAGCAGTATTAAAGTTGCGTAAGTCTCGCCGCATGCATTTGGAGATCTGTCTGTTCAGTTGCCTGTATGCTGTCAAATCTGTTGACGATTGCAGCCTCATCTCCCGTCTAACAGCCATGAGATTAAGAGTGTGATCGGAGAGTTTTTGTGTTCTTCTGCGGCGGGTCTTGCAGAACTTAGCTCCAACCGCATGGAGAGTTTCCACGAGCTTGTCATTCATATCGTCCACTGCATTGCAATCCTCTAGGCACTGAAAGCGGTTTTGTAACTCGAGCTGAAAGGTTTCGGGATTCCGGATTAGAGCACGAGGGGGACGGAGCGTTGACTTCATTAGACGAGACCTCTCCAACTTAACATTTAGGTTCAGTGTGCCTCTAACCATTCGGTGATCGCTGCCAGTTTTCACCCTTGCGATCACTGAGACATCACTGAACGGTTGGCGTCTGGTCGTCATAATGAAGTCAATCTCATTTTTTGTCGAACCGTCGGGGCTCGACCAGGTCCACTTCCTGTGGGGCCGCTTCTGGAAGAAAGAGTTCATCATAAAGAGTCCCTCTTTCTCCATAAAGTCGGCCAGCTGCTGGCCTCTTCGGTTCCGTTGCCCTACTCCAAATTTCCCCACCTTCAGCTCACCGCTTTCTCTTGTGCCTAGTTTTGCGTTGAAGTCTCCCATCAACACCGTGTAGTGGGTTTTGGAGGAATGCATGGCTCTGGAAATATCCTCATACATTTCCTCCACCTCCTCATCGGGATGTGTCGAGGTTGGTGCGTAAACCTGTATGACCTTCAGCGAATACCATTTGAAAGTGAATGTAGTTAAAAGTTCAATATCTCATTTCCAAGGAGCATTTACAAACAATCGCTGTTTTAATTCTTCAGTGTTCACCCCAAAATTGGGGAAGTAAGAAGATAGATAGTCCAGTAAGTGCACGACTGACGTCAGGACCGGGACCATTCCTTTTTCAACGTGGTAGAGCCACACTGCAGCTATTATGGTTCAAGAGTGAATGGGTGGGCTCAACCGGGGAAGGACCACGCTTTCACAGAATACTAGCGTAAAATTGCAGCTAAATGCTGCCTGTGTTTCGTATGGTGAGTGTCTCTACACTTAAGACTTACTTATTTTATTTTTTATTTATTACTTACTTATTTTCTTTACTTACTTCTCTCGCTCACTTACTGGTTCTCTAACCGGAGACCCGTTTTACTGGAATCGAGGCATTCCATCTTAGTCCTCAAGGATGACGACACATCTGCATTTTGATTCTTAAGCGAGGTTAAAAATGTAGATGTCTATGGGCCACAGCCACCACTTTCCATCAGATGGACTGTGTGCTCGTTTGTCACCCTTATACTATAAAAAAACCATTTGGGGCCCGTAATCTTAGACACCAACCACTTTCTTTAAAGAAACGGGGTTGTCATACGGAGTTGAACGTCGAGGGTCAGGCCCATCTGGTTGTGCCGACCCCAGCGTAGTGGCGTAGGTTGTCCCTGATAGGCGTAAGATTTGTGACTCATAAGTGCGTTGTGGTAGGGACTTCGCGGCTATTTTAAGAAGCCAGCCTAAGGAAGAGTCGCGCACGTCGTTTCCCTTTTTGTTATGAACCAAGTCAAGTCCAGCATCGACAGAGGAAGACGACCATCTGTTTTAATAGTTTTAAACTAACTTTGTTTAATTATTCTATGATTCATACAGCCAGATTTAAAATGTCTGCATTTAAAAGATCAACTAAGCAGATTTTCCAGAGTCGCCGCCCACGGCATCCATTAACAAAGTGTTAACAAACAATGGATAATATTTGTGTTGGTATTTTTCCAGAGTCGATGTTTGGTCTACTACATAAACATACAAACAGCTTATATGATTACGTTTATATATTTTTTTACAGAATAAGGGTGCAAATAAGCACACAGTCTACCTGATGGTAAGTGAATGCTGTGGCCCATAGACATCTACATCTATCTTCGATTAATAATTAAAAATGTAGATGCGTTGTTACCAACTAAGTAAAAATGTCTCGTTACCACTAAAAAGGTTCTCCAGTCCTCTGTACCCACCATACTAAACACGCATTAATTTGTTAGAGCATGTATTCTGTGAGAGCGTGGGCCTTTCCCGATAGGACTGACCCATTCGTGCTACAAGCATAATATAGCTACATCATGGCTCTACCACGTATCACCTGTTTGAGGCTCAAAAATAGCATCTTTATTTCACTGGAAACTTAATAGAAAACTCGGCGACTATGTACATGTTTAAGTAAAATTATGCCCATAAAAGACCGAAAGAAGTAATAATTGCTTTAGATTATTATTCTTTACACCATAAAAACCTAGATCAGACCCATTTAGAAATACATTGCGATAATTGTTTTAGTCAGAATAAAAACAAATTTGTTTTTACTTGTATTAAAAATAGTGGCTACATAAGGTGATATTGTATCTATAACGGAAGCAATAACTTTAATGGAAATCCCCCATAAGTCTGCCATTTTTTAACATCAATAGTTTTAAAATATTAAATGATATCTTTGGGCAATAGTCTATGGAATTTAAAAATATTTGAACAAGCCTTTACATTTTGTTTAAGCAATGATTCGGCAATAATATAAGAAGAATTTATTGAATTTGTTGTCAAAAAAAGGAACATCAGTAAAATGTTTCAAAAGCCTTAGCAAGTTCTTGATCAGATTGAGTCAAATTATTGTTAATATTCAGTTGAAGATCAGAGTTGCGTGGTTGCCTTGCCCGTTTCACTGTTTAATTACACTCCACGTCATTATACTTTTGTTGCTCAAATGTAAAGCCTTAGCTGCGTAGCATTTTTAAATATTTTAGAATAAGTTTTTACATACTCTCTAAACATAACACTATCATTATATGATCTTTCATTATAAAGCTCGTACAACTTTCGCCTACAATGCCTACTGTCGTCCATTTATTAAAAATGGTTTGCATCTGTTTAAAAATAAAGTCTTAGAAGTAAATAGTCTATTAAATTCACAAATTATAATTTAAAATAATGCACCATACAAATAATCAACGCTATTTCTAAAAGAAAGTGATGGAAGTCCTTTTACTATATTACTTCTAGACATTTCGAAACGATGTTCATTTATTGAAACAAACACAACTTTCTCATTTTTCTGTTTTTTTTTGTGTATGTAATGCAATGAGACCCGCTGTCCACAGTGATCTGAACTTAAATTTTTTATGATATTTAAGCAAGGGCTTAACATCTGCAAAAATGTTATCTATACAGGTCGCACTCGGCCCAGCAATATATAAACAAGATAATACGATTTAAACAATGAGGTAAACTTAATACTAATGGAAGAAGTTTCGAGGAGATTAATATTAAAGTCTCCACATATTACAACAGTCTTTTTCTATTTATTAAGTTTGCGCAAAACTTCTTCCACAATCTTTTCAAAATATTCGTAAGTAGCACATGGGGTTCTCAACAATGAGGTGCTCGAGCTCGATACAAGCCATTTCTACAGTTTTTATTTTTCAGTTTTTTTTTCATCATGCCTTGTATATTGTGTAAACAATATTTATTACTTATTTGTGGGCTGCATTTTAAATTATTTAAACTCTTATTATAATTGCTAGAGATTGCCTCTATTTACGCATTCACTAATTTAAATTAATTAGAACTGATTCCAAATGAAGTGTCAAATCATTATGCTGCTCAATAGAAGCAGTCTTGGTAGCCAAAAACTTGGTTGAGTTAAAAAGTAAATAATAAGATAGCATTTGCTATTAGTCTTAAACTAAATTTGTATAGGTAATACCTATCATCTGTCCAAAACTTCTTAATAACAATATTTACGCCAATTATATAAATGAAATTTGTCATTATTATCATTACATGTTAAATTTAAATTATTATTACTAATTAAATTATTCATTTGTATATTTAAATAGTGTCCTAAATTATTTTCTTGTGGCAATCCCTGTATATAATGTAGTGTGAATAAGACAATTTTGTTTACATTTAAGTTATTAAGTTGTTCAATATATCTTAATAACTGTTTGTTGCGTACACTACCTCTTCTACCCAATGATTTCAAAAGTAAGGATAGGCCCATCTAAATATTTTACTCATTACGTTTTCATACAAGAAAAAGTAGCGCATCTGTCATAACAAAAACGTCATATCATAACACGACGTAACCAGGATCGGATTTCTTAGTATAATTATCCTAACTGTACCATTATTTTATAGTTTGTAGTATATAGTATCGTAATAATACTATGCGCAAATACAAGGTTTTTCAACAAGAACTTTGTTTTTTAAAACAAAATAAAACAAAGAGTTTAGATGAAGATGATTCAAATTTTTATTGTATTACGAAGAGAAAAGTTTGGCAATTATGAATGAAAAATGATGTCTGGCAAATGTCCACCACGAGCACGCTGACAGATGTCGATTCTTTCATCAAAGTTTTTAATCACTTTTTGGCAAAATGGCGGGTCTATTTCGTTAATCACGTCACGGATTTTGAGTTTTAAGACCGCGATCGATTCGATTGTCTCCGTATAGACTCAGTCCTTAACATAGCCCCACAAAAAATAATCCAGTGGTGTTAAATCCCACGATCTGGCTGGCCATTTAACAGCTGAATTTCGTGAAATTATGCGATCGGGTAATTTGGTTTGCAATAAATTTATCGTTTCGTTGGCTGTGTGACATGTGGCACCGTCATGTTGAACCACATGTTTGTGATATCGATGTCATCAATAATAGGCCAACATTGAGACGTTAACATCTCGCGATAGCGTGATCCACTGACCGTTACCGCATTTCCAGCCTCATCTTCGAAAAAAAAACGGCCCAATCACGCCTCCAGACCACATAGCGCACCATACAGTGACATGTTGAGCATGCAAAGGCTTCTCAATAATCGCCCAAATGCGGCAATTTTGCTTGTTGACGTACCCTGACAAGTGAAAATGGGCTTCATCTAAAAAAATGATTTTTTCAGAAAAACCAGCGGGCTGTTCCTGAATGAATTGAGCGAATCTACGGCGATGTGAATGGTCGGTCAGCTTCAATTCCTGCACCAGTTGAAGCTTGTAAGGCTTCAAAGCCAAATCAAAAAGTTTTGGATAACCCCAATTGTTGAGAACATCGAGGAATTGACAAATTTGGATCTTCTTCAACACTGTGGCTCACGGCTGCGATGTTTTCGGTTGAACGACCCGGTCGAACACGCGTTGGTGTTGGCACATTTTGTACCGAGCCTGTCGATTCAAATTTAGCGACCAAATTCTTAATAGCGGTCTCAGAAGGACGATTATGTTGTCCGAAAATATCACGAATTTTACGAAACGTAACTTTAACAGAACCACCATTTTCATAGTGGATTTTAATTATTTTAATGCGATTTTCGAGCGAAATTGAATTCATTGTAGCAATTGCCAAAGCATCTACTACGAATAGGTCAACAAACTAAATCTCAAAACTGTCATGTTGTTGGTGTTGCCCCAATTGAAAAACAAAGTTCTTGTTGAAAAACCCATTACCATCATTTTACCTAAAGGTCGACTTGTATTATTATTGCGTCCTTTTACTTTTTAATATTAACCCTACGATATCGAGAATTTCTGTATTGTACATGAGTACCGCGTTTTTTTTAATAAAATTAGAATTAGCTCCTTTTCTGGTTCATCGGTGCTCGATTGATGCATTTATGTTGCATTCTTGATACAACTATAATGAGGGGCTACCACGATAAAAACTCTATGCTCCAGAAGCAATCGGTTTGAAAACAGAATTTCAAAATATTTTTTGAATCAGATTTTCAGATTCAATTAAGCAGATATGGTTGCTTTTATACTCTTTTCGTTTTACCCTTATTGAATATAAAATATATTAGGTACCAATATTCAAAATTAAACTTATTCTAAGTTTTGACAAAAAAACATAATACGTACGTATAGATAAACTAGACGCGTGACGCCAAAATCCCGCCACATGGGAAAAAAGAAACATGAAACGTCAAACGTGATATAATTTTTTTAAAATAGTATTATTTTATTTTTCATGTACAATATTTTTGAGGGTCTGAATCCAACCCTGGCCTAATATTGGTAAAGTAACTAAACTAACTGCAATATAAAACTTTAAAAATGCGTTCATATAATAATTTAATTGTAACAAAATTAATACAGGGTTATTAACCGATGATGCGATATCCCATGTTCCTTTTTAATCTTCATATCGTAATTTTTGCATTCTTTTACCACGCAGCTTGACATATTTATGACACACAAATAATCTGTCCTGCGCGCGCACCGCTGTCGACCGATTCGCGTTGGCCCTAAACTGTAATTTTAGGGCACAGCGCACTGGTCCATTTTAGTTGTTCGGTCGGCCCGGTCCTTACGCTAGTAATATATAAGTCAATGCTTCTACCAACTAAAGCTAATATTGTACTATTTGGACAAAATTTTGTGACTATAATTTTATTTATAATGTCACAAGAGATGCTCCAGGCATGCATCAATTTGTAATATTTTGTCCCTTAAAAGTGTTATTTAAAATTATGCCTAAATTTTTTCCTATGTCATCGCATACAATTTTTGATAATATTTGAAATATGTTTTATTTTAATCTCACCTGTTATGGTACTATCAAAGAGTTTTGGTGGTTATATAATATTATCAGCACACACAACTCTGAAGAAACCGGTATTAACCGCTGACACTAACATTGATGTTATACTAAGGAGTCAATACGCTCCTCATTACATTTACATGTCTTTACCAGGTTATCCATAGCCAGTATGTGTTCTTTAATTTCATTTTGGGCTGATTTATATTTATAGGACAAATTTTGCCTTCAAACTGTCAAAAAGTAGCAAAATTTCTGATTTAAGGCACTCTACGTCAGTCTCATAACATTTTTTAATGTTGTCCACCTCAATTGAATACAACTTAAGTAAATTTCTATCAATACCAAAAATCATTGGCATAATTTTTGGTATTGATCTTATTTTTTATAAATTTTTGAATTTTCTTCACGTATTTATTAAATTTTATATATTCCTTCAAATTGGTTTTACTGCAATTAATCCTTACTGTTTTCCCATAAAATACTATAATACATATATAATATAGTATTCTATAGTTTTTCCTAATGTGGAAGAGTCTGTCAAATCTATTGTTGCAGAAAACCTATGTTCTGAGTAGAACCAGCAAGATACCCAGCGGTAACTATGATAGTTAGATTTATTACCTCTCAGACTTTTTTGTAGCTAATAATGAGTATACTTTAACTGTGTGGAACATAATTTTTATATATCATCAATAGTAGCACTACAAATAATGAATTTTATAAGCAAAATTTTGCTACTTTGGGTTACGTTATTGCAATTTTCTTAAGGACCTCTACTTTCGTTAAAAAAACAAGTTCATGTCACATTACAAATTTAAGATGGTATAATTTTGATAGGTAACAGAGTATATTTTTATTATCTTAAACATTTAAATTATAGTCTATGTTAATTTCTGATTACTTAGTTTTCTATTGTTGAAAAAATGGTTAAAATCGGTCCAGTAGTTTCGGAGCTTATTCAGTACAAACAAACAAAAAAATCTTTCCTCTTTATAATATTATTAATACATTCGTGTGTATTTTCATATGTTAGACTTACTGAGATCATAAGAATTGGACAAGATACTGTATTCGTGTTGGGATCGTATGAATATAAATAATCCCGCCCACCACGAATCTTTTTTTAATGTGTAGACACGACTCCCACATCGTCCATTACGAGTTTGTATACAAACAATTGATTGTTTTTCTGCCTAGCTATGGATTAATTATGTTGTAACGTCTGCGAGGTTTAAAAGTAGAAAAAGAAACAAACATTCGTAAGCATTCGGTACTAAGTTATCCATTAATTATAATCTTAGATCATATAATGGCATGATCTAAGACTGAAGTTATTTTAATGTGTGTTTTAGTAGGGAAAAAGTACTGAACTCGCGTTACCGTCACGCTCAGTGTATTTATAAATTTATTGGTATTAAATAAGTAACAATTATTCCTTTTTACGTAAAACAGCGCAGTAAATGAAAATTTTGTGACTATATTTGCGGTCTTCCCCAGCTTCGCACGGGTGATATCTGGATTCTACAAAAGCGCCACCTACCGAGTTCAACTATGCCTATAACCTTCGCGGAACTATACTCAAGTTGTATTGTTGACAAAGTTTTACCGTAATCTGATTAACGGTATGGCAGCGCATAAAATACGAACAAACTAATATTAGTTTTTATGTATTAGATTAATACCTAGAGCCGTGATAGTTCAGATGGTTAGCGCTTGCTGATAATTTAATAGTACGCGAGCAAATCAGTTTCGATCCCAGCCGGTACCAATGAAACTTTTAATTGTAATTTTAAGTGCTGTTTTACCACGTGCACGGCGGTGAAGGAAAACATCGTGAGGAAACCTGCATGTCTGAGAAACAAAGAAAAAAATTTCGGAGATATGTAAAGTTCGCCAACACGCATTGAGGCAGCGCGGGGGACAATTCCTTGCCCTAAAACCCTCTTAGAAATGAGTGGAGACCTGTGCCCAGGAGTGGGATGTATATGGGATATAACTTTAACTTTTTTAATACCTACCTTGATAAATATAATTTTTAATTAATAAAATTTTCTTAACAATCCAAAAATAATGTTTACAATACAATCTTCACGTAACTCCTACACTACAGTTTTTTTCTTTTAATATTCTAAGTCAATGCTTGACCACCATGATACCTAATGCTAATGGTAATGCACATGAAAATGATAAAGCGTAATCACTTAGCCTTTGTGATTTTATAGGATGTAATGTATATATTATGTATAAATCAAATTGAATATAACAACTAATGTTCAACCTTCCATGTGTGCAACAAAATCTATCGTTAGACTTCCGTGAACTTCGCCTTAAGAAAGGTTGATTTTTTGAATGGAGAATGTATTTCTTATCGTTTTTTAATTTGTGATCAAGAGATTGACGTAACCCTTACCTTAGTCAAGGGCCTACACCTTCAGGCAAACACAATTATCTCTGCGGGTGCGCTTATCACTAATTGGAAAACACTGACTTCAATATTAACCGCGGGGTAACGGTGTTATAATACCCACAACCACATATGTCCTGATAGGCGACAGAGGAGAACTAACAAGATACGGGCAGCAGTTTCTTCCTGATACCTACTGAAAATTATAAAAAAAACTGCGGTTTTGTCAATGCGCTTACTAAGTGTGGCAACTATGGCAAAATCGCCCCATGAGTCAGTGTATGGGGGAGGCCTACGTGCAGCAATGCACTTTTTTTATAGAATAAGGGTGACAAACGAGCACACAGTCCACCTGATGCGTTGCCAGCCCTGAGAACTGAGATGGAATGCCTCTTCCAGTAAAAAGGGTCTCCAGTTCCCTACACTCACCATACGATACACAGCAGCATTAAGCTACTATTTTACGCTGGTATTCTGTGAGAGCGTGGTGCTTCCCCGGTCGAGCCGACCCATTCGTGCTGCAACCACAATATAACTGCAGCATGGTTCTAACACGTAAAATAGGCAGTAATGGGTGAATGAAATATATGAAAAATTGATCAATGGGCCGTCAAAAAGTTTTTCGGAAATCTGTTTGTATCTACCTGACTTGAGACAGGTTAAAAATTCAATTCGGTGCGCTTGTTATAGCAGTTAATGAATACGTTATTTTAGCAGCTGTGATGTAAACTGCAATGTATTCAACACTTTACGGCGCGATGTTTTAAATTTTAGAACAAACAACCTTGTACATTCAGCGCGACTTCTGTACGCTAGTAAATCCTTTGCAGGAAAATTAAACAGCATTCTATATTTTTTCTTCCTCCGGGCTCAATGCCTGGCCCGTTTTTGTTCATAGTCTGTATTAATGACATTACCCTAACTAGGGGAATTTATGTTCCGTTAATATATGCATCTGCATTTTGATTCTTAATTAAAGATAAATTTAGATATCTATTGGTCATCCACTTACCATCGGATGGACTGTGTGCTCGTTTGTTACCCTTATTCTATAAAATAAAAAGCCTTCGTGTCTGAGAAATAATAAAAAAATATTTGGATACATGTGAAATTCGCCAACACGCATCGGGGCGGCGCGGTGGATATTTCCTTGCCCTAAAACCATCTCAGAAATAAGGGGGCCTGTGAACGGCAGTGGGACGTACATAGGCTGTAATTTTAACTTAACTTGAAGTTAATTAAGTAAATTCTGTCTGAAAGAATTGCCAGATCAGTGTTATGAATTCCGCTAGACGACGGAATAGCCATCTCGTTTATCCTAGACGTATAATACCCAGACTGTTGACGGGAAACAGCATCGGAGGTGCGAGATATACTGCGATCGTCTATCTCTCTGTCTAGTGTGACCGGGAGCGGGAGCGTTGTAGGGATAACAGGAGAGGGTCGTGTCCTGCATTGTAGTTTTAAAATTATAAAATACTATAATTTCCAATCCAAGCGTGGCAACTAAGGCTCTGCGAGGCAATCTATGGGGGGGGGGGGGACTATATGAAGCGGTGGGGTTTTATAGGCTGTAAAGTATTATTATGTATGTATAAAGCTAATTGGTTATACAACTAATGTGCACCTTTCTATGAGTGCCTCGATTTCTATGTGTGTATGCCTCGTTGGTCTAGTGTTTGTAGTAGTGCAACTGCTGATCATGAGGTCCTTCGTTTCGAATCCCGAGTCGGGCCAAAAAATCAATTATTGAGTTTTTCCGTCAAGAAATTCTCAGTAGCTGCCCGAAGTCTAGAAGTTGGCGGTGTCTCACCCTCGTGCCTTGGAAAGGACGTCAAGCCGTTGGTCCTGGACATGATACTCTCTCCGGTCGTGTTGGTTTACCATCCCATCGGATTATGTGAAAACACTGACTTCAATATTAACCGCGGGGTAAGAGTCTGTCTGTGTGTCTGGTCTGCCTGGTCTGTTTGGCCCGTCAGGACTGTCTTGTCAGTCTGGTCTGTTTGGTCCAACTGGTACGTCCTGTCTGTCTGATCGGGCCGGTCAGTATGGTCTGTCCGGTCTGTTATGTAATAATAATAATAATAATTATAAAACCATTTAATCAACTCAACAAACAACACTGGCCAAAAATAAACAATCAACACTTGTACATATGTAGAAAACAACAAGTATAATTAATATTATCGAAAAATAAAAAAAATAAAAAAAAGAGAAAAACTATAACATTCAACAAAAAATAAAAACTATGTATAGGAAATGTAAGCGTTGCAATGCTGAGTCGATAGGGTCAGCTGCTCAGCATAAGCTGACACCCCCATTGGGATGACCAGCGCTGGTATTCTGCAGAAACCCGTGTGTGTGTTAACGCGTCGGTGAGTGGCAGATGCGAGAGTGAAATACTTATTGTAACGAAGGCGTAAATAAAATTGAATATTAATCATTTCCAACGAATTTCTTAATGTAACAAAGGCATAAATAAATGAAAATTGAATAGTATGTGAGAAGTGTATAGTTAACAGTCAGTAATGCGGCAACCGCGATTTTTACATAAAATCGTAAATTGAACATATAATATAACCTATTTTTTTTCTTATGGGAGTTGTGCTTGTTTTTCTAAGCTATCTTTTTTTGGATTTCCATAAGAAAAAGTCTGATTTTAAATCTAAACGACGATTTCGTTTGTGCGTTCCTAATTGGTGGTGGGATGTTATTCCAGCATTTGGTTGCTGCATATCGAAAGCTGCCTCTAAACATTGCGGATCTATGTCGCGGTATTTTTAGGTGGCGACTGCGATTACCGATGATGTTCCCTCTACTCCATTCTAATTTGCTGCTAAGATAACTAGGTGTCTGCGATCTCAAAATGCCAAAAAAGTAGACATGCTAAATGGTGCTGTCTGCGGTGTCTCATGTTTAAAATGTTGTGTTGATTCAAAAAGGGTGTTACGTGACTACGGGGTAGAATCCTAAAACAAAAGCGAGCGCAAGCATTTTGAACCCGTTGAATCAACTTTCTGTTCTTACATACAAGCATGGGCCGTAAACTGTGTCGGAATAATTTAATTTAAATAGAACGAGCGAATCTACTAGGCGTACCCGAAGTTCTTCACTTAGATACTGTCGAACCTTATACAAGACTTTTAATCTATAAAAACAGTTGCGAACTACCTTTGATATATGGTTTTCGTATCGCAAATTTGAGTCCAACTCTAAGCCGAGGTTACGAGCCTCAAAGACACGTTCTAAAACCTCAGCACCTAACTTTACTTCACAGTCAAGGGGAACAATATTTACATGAAATTTCGATCCGAATACTATATACTTTGTTTTAGTAGGATTAAGAATTAGACAATTATTTGTTGACCACTCCAATATTCTACCAAGGTCCTCGTTAAGCGACTGCACTGCCGAGCGCCATTCGTTAGATTTAAAAGAAATATATATTTGTAAATCGTCCGCGTATAAGTGATATTTGCAAGATTTTATACAGTTTACGATATCTGTTGTGTAGAGTATAAATAATAGAGGAGATAAGATCGTTCCCTGCGGGGTTCCTCTTGTTAAGGGGCTATACGTTGAACGAAGCGGTCGACCGTCTACTTGAGTGCACACTCTAGCTATGAAACCAACTGACCGTATCGGGATCAAAACCATAATATGTCATCTTAGCTAGTAGTAATTGAGTATTCATGCAATCAAAGGCCCTTGAGAAATCTAGAAGTACTAGTAAGGTACACATACCAGTATCCTGTGCATTAATAATATTGTCTGTAACATCTAGAAGAGCTGTGGTTGTGCTATGGTTTTTTCTAAATCCAGACTGAAATTCGGAAAGTATTTTGTTACTTTCAAGATATTCCCTAAGTTGTATCGCAACAGCTTTCTCAACAATTTTTGACAAACAGGGTAATATACTAATAGGTCGTAGGTCCTTAGGTTCCTGTGGGTTTGAGTTTTTAGGCAGTGGCCTAACGATGGCCGTCTGATATGATGGCCGTTACGATTGAAAATCTATCCAGACTGTCCAGTCTGTCTGGTCTGTACGGTCTGTCCGTTCTGTTTTGTCTATCCAGGCTGTTCGTTCTGTCCGGTCTGTCCGGTTTTACGGTCTTGTACGGTTAGTCATGGGCGTTAGTAAGCGCTTGCTGTCAATATCGCTGGAGGAAAACATCTTGAGGAAACGATGATTTTCTTTAACGCTAAGCCGTTTTTACGTGGTAGAGACAAGCTGTAGCTATATTGTAGATGCAGCACGAGAAGGTCGGCTCGACCTGGGTAGAACCGCACTCTCACAGAATACCAGCGTAAAATAGCAGCTTAATGCTGCTGTGTTTCGTATGGTGAGTGTTGAGAACCGAAGACCCTTTTTACTGGAAACGAGGCATTCCATCTTAGTCCTCACGGGTGACAACGCATCTGCATTTTTATTCTTAATAATATTTTTAGAAGTTTCTAAAGGAACTGTATCCACGACTGGTCGTCGCTGCTGGTGATAAGAGGGCTGGTTCTTTCCTCGCTCAAAGGCTAAGTATAGCTATTCAGCGAGGAAACGCAGCCAGCGTTCTTGGCACTATACCACGGGGAGCAGGTCTTTTTGACGATTTAAATTTTTAGTTTTAGATTTTCTATATTATAGTTTCTTCTTTTATGTTGTATATAATTATTTTTAATCTTTAATATTATAATTTTAAGTATTATTTTAGTTAAGTTCTTTATTATAATTTTTGTAATATAAAATGTAACAAAATTAATATAATGTTATTCACCGATGATACGATTTCTTAATTGAAGATAAATGTAGATTTCTATGGGCCACATCATCCACTTACCATCAGATGGACTCTGTGCTATTTTGTTACCCTATTCTATAAAATAAAAAAAAACCTGCGTGTCTGAGAAATAAGAAAAAAATTATTTCGTAGACATGTGAAATTCGCCAACACGCATTGGGGCGGCGCGGTGGATATTTCCTTGCCCTAAAACCAGCTCTAGACAAACAGATTCTCTTCACAAAACAGCTGCCTTTGATTTAAGTATCTGATTAAATAATCCAAATTGGTATACTTAGTAAAGTATAATGCCAAATACGTTTGGCAACCTAAACAAGTATATATAAATTAGTTTTGTGTCAACAATGTCTTTATAGCCTACTAATTTAAAAAATACACGTTTTAAAATACAAACAAATACAAGTTTTTTTTATTTCTCCCGACAAAAATCCCGGCATTTTCAAATTTTGTCCAGATATTATGCTCGTCCGATCTGGCATTCCTAAGTATACTATAGGATTCTCATCTGATTGGGCGGTATAAATATAAAAATTTAAATGATTAATATAGGTACATTAAATAAAGTAAAGTTACAGCCTATATACGTCCCACTGCTGGGCTCAGGCCTCCCCTCATTTCTGAGAGGGTTTAGGGCAAGGAAGTGTCCGCCGCGCTGCCCAAATGCGTGTTGACGAACTTCACATGTCTTCGAAATATTTTTTTTCTTATTCCTCAGACATGCAGGTTTCCTCACGATGTTTTCCTTCACCGCCGAGCACGTGGTAAATCAGCACTTATAATTGCAATTAACAATTTCATTGGTGCCGGCGGGGATCGAACCCGGGTTACTCGCGTTCTGTTATATTTACAGAGAGCGTTAACCATCTGGGCTACCACGGCTCTATTATTATCTATTAAATATAGTATTAAAAAATATATAATTCACAAATAAATATACCCCAACCAGATGAAAGCCCTCGGCTAGCAAGACTGAGGGTTAGAAGCTTAGAAGGAATGAGAAAGAAAAGCGGGTGGTATCGAGGAGCACCGCACCCATACACCCGCACCCTGACGTAACAGGGAGTGATGAGCATGACGAGGAACATGACGTGCGGCACGACGAGTATTGTGGCCACACTAAGTCCATGCCTCTTTTCCTCGCTTCTTCCTCTGCCACTCGAAGAGTGTGTGGCCGGGGAGATAGGATTCATAGGATTTCCCATAGTTGCCACGCTTGGTATACGGGTCGACAAACTCAGTTTATTATTCTTTAGTCGTTATCAGGAAAACGCTTCTGCCTAGCTCCTGGTTACGAAACCTAAGGAACGATTCACCGCCACTATACGTCTGTGTGAGTGTCGGTGAAGTTTTCTTATAGTATGAGGGTGACAAATGAGTCCACAGTCCACCAGCCGGTGTATGAATACATTGGCCCATTGACCATTGGTCTTCGATTGATAATCAAAATGCATATGCGTCGTTACCCATGAGGACAAAGGTGGAATACATTTCCAGTAAAAAAAGGTTTCCGGTTCTCTTTGCTAACCGCACGAAACACAGCAGCATTACGCTACTATTTTATGCTGGTATTCTGTGTGGGCGTGGTCTTTCCATGTTTGCAGTGTCAGTATCGAAAGCCAAAGAATTCATGCCGCAGCCGAGTAATATAGCTAGTGCTTGGCTTTACCACGAACAAAGTGATGTATATTGCCATGTGCACGTGTATATTGCCGCGTAGTGGGGCGTATGCGAATCCAAAACCCTCATAACATCCCGTGGGTCTCGTTAGAGGCGACAAAGGCAAACAAAACAGGAGACGAGCAATACTCGTAGCATCTTACTGATAACAACTCAAAATATTAAACAACAGTTGCTAACCGTTCTATATCTATATAAGTTAGTGAAACACTGAAACCTCTATATTTTAAGAAAAATCATCAATTTATCTAGTCTCGAGCATGTCATAAAACTGAATTTCGTAGTAAAGTATCGTAAATGTCATCATATATCAATTTAAATAAAGAAAGAAGAAACGGCTATTTTAGTCTATCATATTCTATAATTCAATAATTCAACAAGTTCATAATACCAGTAATAATGTCTTCGAGACCGAATTTCGGTCACGGCGGTCAGTCTCAACGAACACTAGCCCTCTGCGCAGGACAGATTTATAGTGCACGAGTATTTCCGCAAGCACAGGTTCACTCTCTTCCTTCACTTCCACTTCTATTCCCTGACTCTCATAGTCCGCTAGGACAGAAATCCAACGTGACCGGAAAGAAATCAGGCAAACACAACAAACACCGTCACTTTCCTGACTCCTGGCTGCTATTGAGAATGATTGATGATGATTTTTTTGGTTGTAGCACGAATGGGTCAGCTCGACCGGGGAAGAACCACGTTCTTACAGAATACCGCCGTAAAATAGCAGCTTTATACGAAATATTATTCCGAGTGTAGAGATCCGGAGACCCTTTTTTACTGGAAACGAGGCATTCCATCTTAGTCCTCAGGGGTGACAACGCATCTGTGTTTTGATTATTAATCGAAGATAAATGTAGACGTCCATGGGCCACGGCATCCACTTACCATCAGGTGAACTGTGTGCTCGTTTGTCAACCCTATTCTATTTAAAAAAAAAACGGCATTTGAAGCTGGTGTCCCATATACATCAGCCGCGTGTATGACTGCTAGACCAACAGCGCAGTCATAAGTCAGAGATGAGTGATGTATCATTCGGTGCCATTTACCGAATGCCGCCAAGACTGTTTGTCAGTCGACCACCGCCTTATATTTAAAACGGCTTTCCCGCGTCTGCGCTGCGTCAAGCGTCCTATACCTTAAAATATACTAAACCATTCTCAATATAAATATGTCTCACAACGAGAGTTATTTTAATTTGAGTTTGAGTCACTTTTTATTTTTATACAAAAAAATTTTTACTAAGTTTTTCTGATACTGGCTTTAAATTGACTCTAAAACAAATAGCGAAAATAGCTGTCCCTCTCAACTACTGATAAAAAAATGTTTTTCTTTCTATTTTGTTTATTAGGACTTCAAATAAAACTTTACGTCTACATTTATAACCTCTAAACCACAATAGAACAGTTAAATACTCGTTTACTCGATTTTATAGCCATAGGTAAACAGATTCTGTGAACATTACTGGAGTTAATAAAGATTGTCTTAAAATAAAATGTGAACATTATGCTTTAGTAATTGTTCTGAGGAATATTTTAATGATCACGGCAGACGTCATCACGTGGTCAGGTGTGAAGTGTATTTTTATTTAGAATGCCTAGGCTAAATATATCGATTTGATGCGTAAGAACATATATCTACATAAACACACGCCTGTCACCCAGAGGGGTAGGCAGAGACAACAACCTTCCATTTGGCACTATCCTGACACACTTCTCTCCCCTCCTCCACATCCCTATACCTATACATACGTGCTCGTCGGTTAAGGGTACTCCTAATTTGGCCCGTTTTCAATAATCGGCAATTTGGTCCATAAACTTACGCCTAGGACGTCCCTTTCCGACTCTGCCGTTCACTTCTGTAACATAAATTTGCTTTGTCACTCTTTCCTCATTCATTCTTTCTACATGACCAAACCACCGAAGCATTCCTTTCTTAATCCTGGTCACAACATCATCTGGCAAACAGAGAAGAAAGAATTAGGAAATCTAAATAAATATAATATACACTAGCGATTTGCACCAGCTTCGCACGGATATCCGGATTATCTTTAACATCACCACCTACCGGGTCCAACTATGTCTTCGCGGAAGTACAAGCAATATGTTGACAAAGTTTTAGCACAAACGGATGAACGGTATGGCGGCGCATAAAAAAACGAACAAACGAAAAATAATTATTTATTACGCAGTGTTATTTTTGAAAGTATAGCCAAATCTTAAGTTCGAATATATAAATAATGATGTACCGGTTCTGCAGTTTTTGAAAATACGAGTAAATAAGGCTTCTACTTTTATTCGATGTTATCCCGAATTGAATGTGATTTATGGGTAACAACGTTTTAGTACACACTAAACAATCAAATTTAATATAATATATATCACTTGTGAGATACATTGTGTTTTAATGCGATGGCTAAGTAAATCTATTTATTTAAAACATAAAAGATTTTTAGTATTGATATGGTCACTATAAGATGATGTTAGGTTTAGCTAATTACGTAATAACCTAAGACAGAAGGAGCCTCAAGTAGGGAATGAATAAATTAACTGACTTAGTATTACATGGATCTCACAACTTTTTACGGTAGAAGAACTGAGTTGCGAGACTTGGTTTTTTTACAAGTCATGTTTTTGATGGAATTATTTATTTACCACACTAATATGTGAAAAGAATATAAACAAGTATAATGAATAAAACTGACGCTTTTATTTAAGTTATGCAATACGTATTAACAACACAAAAGTGAAATGAAATTTTTTCAACGCCGCCGTCGCGTCGGTTAGTCTGTGATAATAAAAAAGTATGTTTTCAAAATATCTCGATAACTATTTGACGTTTATTGGCTATAATTTATTTCATTTTCTGTAAATACAATACTTTGTATTGCATACAAATGTTCCTTGCGAGACGAAAAGTATAGTAGAACCGGTGTGGTACCACGACCTCACAGAAGACCAGCATGAAGTAGAAGCTGCGTTTCTGCACTTCGTCTGGTGAGCGTAGGTGACCAGTGGTCCATTCCCCCCCCCCCCTTAATATGGTAGCGGATTTAAATAGAACACTACCCCAGGAGGGTACCAGCACCCCTGGTGACGGAGAATCCCTCGCTGAGGATTCATGCCCAAGCTACCCTACTCTTCTTGAGCGTGGGTGCTCAGGTTTCCCAGCATATTCTATAATTAATTATTTTGGTTGAAATTATATTTACGGTAATAATTTCTTTTAAATCATGATTATATTAACGAATTTCCGCATAAACTTAACACACACAAAGTCATGACACGTGAGAGCGTGTCAAGGGGTTGAGCATGGTTTCGGCGTCGTTTGAAGTTTCCTTATCTTTCTTTGTTGGTCTAGGGTTGTGATAAAGTTTGGGATACTGTTACTGCACAGTCCGTTGCGAAAGTGAAGTATGAAGCTGTGAACAGCGCCGTGTGTGCCGGAGCAACTTGCTTGGAAGTGTTTTTCTCCAAGCACACCTCCTAATCCGTTAAGGGGTGGCTGGCACTAGTGGGGTTGCGGATACGTGCGAAGCGTTCCGTGAGACTGTTGTTAAAAGGCGCAAGTGGAACACCTTAAAGAATTAACCGATGCCAAAGAGCTTATAATTTCTACGTTTTAGTGTGCTAGCCGTGAGACTAGCATGTATGTTTTTACAACTGAACATTTATACAGTTGTGTAAAGATTAGCATTTATTAATACTTTTTTATCTTACATACGAACAACAGTATCAAAGATGCGTAGGGAATTCCCCCATGATAAAAGTTTACTGTATAGTGACACCCATTTTTTTATAGAATAAGAGCGACAAATGATCACACAGTCTACCTGATAGTAAGTGGACTAGGTAAGTGGATAATGTGGTCCATAGATATTTACATATTATACCTTAGATTAAAAATTAAAATACAAATATGTTATCACCCGTGAAGACTCAGATGAAATGCATAGAATATTTCTTTGTTTACAAACGCATCTTTAATACGTTCCTTCCGATTCGAACCCGCGTACTTTGATAGCCTTAGCAGCCTAACAAGTACCTAACAAGTAACCGACTGGAACAAGTGCCAAGTTTAAAGTCCTGTTTGATAGTACCTTTTGATAATGTTGCATCATTTCACTGAACTAATTGTTACTAATAACTAATGTTATAAACTATTTAGTATAGTAATACATGGACTGTATATCGCTATAAGAAAGTAAGACAATAATTGGATTGAACCTTGCACGAGTTCAGATATAAAATTAAATGGCTTTGTCATCTTCGACTACAGCACCACTTACCATTAGGTTTTTTATAGATATAAAGGTGACAAACGAGCACACAGTCCACCTGATGGTAAGTGAATATTGCGACCCATAGACTTATCTGTCCTCGATTGAGAATCAAAATGCAGATGCGTTGTCACCCCTGAGAACTGAGATGGATTGCCCCATTTCCAAGTAAAAGTATCTCGGGTTCTCTACCCTCACCATACGAAACATAGCAGCATAGAGCTGCTATTTCACGCCGGTATTCTTTGAGTGCGTGATCCTTCTATGTTTGCTGTGTCAGACTAGTTTCTATCCGTGACTTCGTCCTCGTAGAATAAAAAAAAATAAAAAAAAATACGTGTGGCACTCGGGGACTGCCGCGGTAAAGCTATTGCATAGCATTTTTGTCAACTTATGCAATTATAATTATTTATTTATGTAGTATTTTTTATTTGTTTTTTTTTTCTTTAATATTAATTCAAGTTACAGCAGCTATTCTACACGCATACGTCTAGTCGCACGCAAACAAACACCGAGCCGAAGTCTGCCGAACTGAAGCGACGTTACGGCGCCCCCCTACACGTTGGCCAACACAGTGGCGAATGTAGTGGCCAATAGCATTGGCCAACGTGCAGACGGGGTGTTTGGGCTTCATTGGTGTATATTGGAACGATGGCCCGCAAGTTGGTGCGAGATCCGCGTGGTGTCGGTTTTTTACAAAAGATCAAAGGATTGTTGGCAGAGTTTGGTCGCCGCGTCCACACGTTGGCCGCGAGTTTAGTATGCTACAAGCTCCCAGAGTGATTACACGCATCTGATTAAAATTTTATATTCACGCTTTGTAGGGTGGTTGGCCCAATTACCAGCCTTTTAGTGCCAATTTCAACTTTAAACATTCCTACTACTTTAATTAGCACGATTCAGTTATTTTTAAACATTTGTTTTAATCGATAAGCTATTTATAAAAAAAAATTATGAACATTTATTTACAATCAGATTATTTCGAGAACAATTTTAAAATGAAAAAAAAAATGAAGCACGTCGTTTATACGTGGTAGAACCATGCAGTTATATTAGAAGTATAGTTGTAGCACGAATGGTCGGTTCGACCGGGGAAGGACCACGCTCTCACAGAATATCAATGTAAAATAGTAGCTTAATGATTATGTGTTTCGTATAGTGAGTGTAGATAACCAGAGACACTTTTTAAATGAAACGAGGCATTTTATCTTAGTCCTCCCTGGTGACAACGCATCTGCATTTTGATTCGTAATCGAGGATAGATGTAGATGTCTATGGGCCACAGCAACCACTTACCATCAGGTGAACTGTGTGCTCGTTTGTCACCCTATCCTATATAAAAAAGCGTCGACTTCTTATAATTCAATCGTGCAAGTTTTCGAATCATCATCATCATTACAGCTCTTCACAAGTCCACTACTGAACATCTTCCTCCAAAGAAAGCCGCAAAGCATGGTCCTGAGCCACTTTGCTCGTCATGAGTTTTTCATTTATGTTCTAAGTTATAATTAGTACCTATTATTAAGTCAGTGTTAATTATATTTATTGCTACTGTTTTCAAAAAAAAAAAATATATATATATATATATATATATATATATATATATATATATATATATATATATATATATATATATATATATATATATATATATATATATATATATATATATATATATATACATCAAATGTCTGATAGAAAAGCAAGTACATGTTTTGCTAATTTTAAAACATAGACTTATCGATTATAACTCCTTTAACTTTAAAATAAGTTTAGTTCTAATTAATGGTATTTATTCCAGTTTCTGATTCATGTAAAGAATAAATAAAGCTAATCGTAATATCTATTTACAGCCCATTAATATCCACTATTCTTTTATAATTATTTTATAAAACGTTACCCCCACACTTGGATTTTCTCCTGTATCGCGGAGGCAACTTACAAACATAAATTGCATAAGGACACACATCCAGACCCGAAACAATTATTTGTAGGATATACAAATACTTGTTCCGTGCGGGATTCAAACCCGCGACTCCTGGCACAGTCACTCATTGCCAAGCCACTGCGCCACGGAGCCGTCGTCTAAAATAAAATAAATTCGTCCGCACATAAACGACGTTAGACAATGCACGGCCTTCAAGCCACACCTCCGTGCCCGTCGGAGTGGGGAGCGTGAGGTTTTTTCGTTACGGAATTTATTTCTGGATTCGGTCCCCACGCTCAAGGCCCGCGATAGAAGCTATGCAATAGCTTAAAAGTCCTGCAGATCTATCATCAATCCATTACTGTCTATAAGATATTTAGATTGTAGCTGATACAGACCTGATGCTAGCTAGATGCTGATGATGTACCTCCCCCATATACTGACTCGTGGGGCAATTTTGCCATAGTTGCCACGCTTGGTAAGCGCACTGACAACCGCAGTTTTTATAATTTTCTGTTAGTATCGGCAAGAAACTGCTGCCCGTCCCTTGTTAGTTCTCCTCCGTCGCCTCTTACGACATATGGGGTTGTTTTTTTTATAGGATATGGTGACAAACGAACACACAGTCCACCTGATCGTAAGTGGTTGCTGCGGTCCATAGACATCTGCATCTATCCTCGATTACAAATCAAAATGCAGATTCATTGTCACCCGTGAGGACTAAGATGGTATGCCTCGTTTCCAGTAAAACGAGTCTCCGGTTCTCTACACTCACCATACGAAACACAGCAGCATTAAGCCACTATTTCATTCTGGTATTCTGTGAGAGTGCAGTCCCTCCGCGGTCTAGCCGACCCATTCGTGCTACAACTATGCTATTAATATAACTGCAGCATGGCTCTACCACGTATTAAAATTTTGGTTGTGGATATTCTAATACCGTTACTCCGTTTTTATTATTGAAGTTCGTGTTTTCCTATTAGTGATAAGCGCACCCGCAGAGATACCTGTGTTTGCCTGAAGAAATACGTCAATCTCTTGAACAAGGTAAAAAACGACAAAAATACATTCTCCATTCAAAAAATTTACCTTTCTTAATACTAAGTTCACGGAAATCTAACAAGATTTTGTTGCACACATAATAATGTCCTCCAGACCAAATATCGGTCACGGCGGCGAGCCTCAGTGGAGACTAGCCATCGGCGCAGGACAGGATTATCTCTATTCCCCCACTCTCATATTTCGATGGGACGGTAAACCGACACGACCGGAGAGAAATCACGCGCAGGACCAACGGCTTTACGTGCTTTCCGAGGCACGGGGGTGAGACACCGCCAACTTCTTGACTCCGGGCAGCTACTGAGAATTTCTTGACGGAAAAACTCAATAATTGATGTTTTGACCCGACCCGGAATTCGAACCCAGGACCTCATGATCAGCAATTGTACTACTACAACCACTAGACCAACGAGGCATAATACACACGTAGAAATCGAGACACACGTAGAAAGTTGCACATTAGCTGTATAACCAATTTGATTTATACATACATATGTAATGTCTGGGTGCACGGTAATGCCCCCGCCAAGTCGAGCAAAAAAGCTGCACGGCCGTACCGTACTTTTCTCGAAGTAATTCAGGCCATTTTCGACTTCCTATAACTTTGTTGCGGATAGAACTACAAACCTGAATTTTCAGAAACTAAGTAGGCATTGTATATACACGGTATTTTTCAAATTTCATTCAATTTCAACCAGTAGTTTAGAAATTATAATTAGTCAAAGTTTCTTAATTTTTTTCACTCACTGACTGACTGATCATCAAAACTCTAAGGCACTTTTAGCAGACATAAAAGCTTCAAACTTAGAACACTACTAGTGCTTAGTGTAATAAATCAAGGAAAAACTAAAATATTTTTCAATTTCAGTCCAGTTTTCTAGATACACTAACTGTGTCAATAACTTTGTAATCCCATATAAATATATAGGATTACAAAGTTACATATGCATTGAATGAATCAGTGTACCTGTATATGTATAATATAATGGAATAAAAGGTATAGATAGGATTTTTTGGTGATAATCAAGGAGTAGAAGGTACCGGAAGGAAAAAGTAGGACTATCTGCAAAAAGAAATGAGATGCCATCCAAAATTAACTTGTAAAAAAACCAAGTCTCGCAACTCAGTTCTTCTATCGTAAAAAGTTGTGATATCCATGTAATCCCAAGTCGGTTAATTTATTCAGTCCCTACTTAAGGATCCTTCTGTATTAAGTTATCTCGTAATTAGCTAACATAACAACATCTTAATGTGACCATATCAATATTGAAAATCTTTTATGTTTTAAAATAAATAGATTGACTTGGCAATCGCACTAAGCAATCGAATTTAATATAATAATATGCATTACTTGCCGCTTCATATAGTCCCCCCCCATAGATTGCCTCGCAAGGCCTTAGTTGTTGCCACGCTTGGATTGTCAAATACAATATTTTATAATTTTAAAAGTATTGTACTTTTGCAGGACACGACCATCTCCTGTTATATTTTTGTTAAATAAAATAATTTATTTTTCTTCGTAAAACTTAAATTAATTACATAGTTGATTGGGATCTCCATTTAAGCAAGTAATGCCGGTGTTTGGAAACCCCGTTCTTCCTTATCTAAGCAATGTCTTCCTTATCTAAACAATGTCTTCCTTATCTAAACAATGTCTTCCTTATCTAAGCAACGTCTTCCTTATCCAAACAAGTCCAATGCAGGACATGACCCGCTCCTGTTATCCCTATAACGCTCCCGCTTCACACTTGACACGAGGATTGACAATCTCAGTATCTCTTCTTTTGACACAGTTTTCCGTCAGCAGTCTGAGTATTATACCGTTATACGTCTGGTATAATCGAGAGGGCTATTTCATCGTCTGTCGGAAGTCATACCATTGATCAGGCAATTCTTAAAGTCGGATTTTACTAAATTAACTTAAACTTAAGTTAAAATTACAGCCTATATCCGTCCCACCGCTGGGCAGAGACCTCCTGTCATTCCATTTCAAAACTCTCTTTTAGTTTTAAACTTTGTTCACAGCGTACTGCTAAATCTTTTACACGTGCAGTCTGTGGACTAATTATACGCAGCGAGTCTAAATAGTTTTATGCTAAGATTTTTATTAATTTGTAGTTCTGAGAGGCACTTATTACGTGGTAGAGTCATGCTGCAGTTATATTAGTAGTACAGTTGTAGCACGAATGGGTCGGTTCGACCAGGGAAGGACCACGCTCTCACAGAATACCAGCGTCAAATAGTAAGGGGATATAGTAAGTCAGCTCAAATTCTAATTTCGTCCCCACTTGCCCGCGCGTCGTATGCTATGTACCGACATGTTTGTAATCACTAATACTGTAAGTAGATAGGTCGTTAGACACTTATTTCATTAGGTTTATCATATTTATGCCTGTTTCTTAACGCCAACCCAGTCGCTTCTTATTTTTATCACGGTAATTTCCCATTTTAATTTTACGTCGTCCTGTTGCTTAATGTGTATTCTGATCGTAAGCGACACAACCTGCCCTTCAAAAGCCTAAGCGATACTAACGGGTAACGGGGCGACAGGAACCAGGAATCAAGCTTCAAGGCGCCGATAGTTTAGGTAATATCTTTTTACAGTGAAAATAATGGTATTTAAAAAAAATTAAATAACATAAGCACTGCTTTATAGTTAGTTCAGTTAGTATGCAAAGTTTCATGATCTTATTTAAAGTAACATGAATAACAGCGGTTTATTGTTCAGTTTGGAGGTAACTTTGGATTTTTTTCTATCGAGAAAATTTTACGGAATCGTGTTTTCGTCTAACATAGTCCTTAACATTAATCCTCAACTTTACCATATATTTATTTCAAAATTAATGCTGAAATACTTTCGGCATAACGGAGGATCTTTCTAAGCCATTTGAGGTTATATTTCCCCTCTGTGTTTCGTATGGTGAGTGTAGAGAACCAGAGACCTCTTTTACTGGAAATGAAGCATTCCATCTTAGTCCTCATGGATGACAACGCATCTGCATTTTGATTCGTAATCGAGGATAGACGTAGATGTCTATGGGCCACAGCAACCACTTACCATGACTGGATTCTGTGCTCGTTTGCCACCCTATCCTATAAAAAAAGTCGAATGAATTCCAAACAGCCAAATAATTTTCATTATTATCATTATTAAAAAAAATTAACAAACAGCAATCATGTTTCTAAACGATTGTACACGCGAGGCGAGGGTGAAAATAGAAAGAAAAATTATATATGAATTCCGATTATCCACCTCGCGTGGGGTGAGTTTAACACGCGTTTCTAAGTATCTACAGTATCTACAGTATTCTAGCACATTGTTGTACACAATAGCCTCTGCGTATTCAGTACAAAAATGTGCTGAGGGTGTTGTTGAGGATGCCTCGACACTGCAGTGCGTCGGCTATACTGGTGTGGATGACTTCTACGCGATAATACGCGAGCGTGCCGCGTCCATGGGATGCAGGCTATTGAGAAGCTCTAACACCCTACTCAGCACATTGTCTGTGAAGCTGGATAGCCCTCTCTGTAGGACTTGGAATGGTGCATCGCCAGCACCAGGAGAACCCCACATGGGTTTCACTATGTGAGGCTGGGTGTAGGTTAAGTTATCAATATAGAATAAGTACCATTGATACTAGCATTTTAATATTAATTTCTATTTTATTTTATACTAACATTAGGTTAAGGTTGGTTTTACTAACGATCCATGACTATGGTTGGTGTAAATAAAAGATTTATTATTACATTATAATGCTGCCCCAATACATGTTGGCGAACTTCACATGACGTGGAAATATTTTTTATTATTTCTCAGACATGCAGGTTTCCTCACGATGTTTCCCTTCAACGGTAAGCACTTAAAATGGTAATTAATAATTCGTTCCCAAATCCGTTCTATCAATATTGTTGTCGGCGGGGATCGAACATGGGTTGCTTAGCGTACTGTAATATTTACAAGCGCTTAGCCCCTGAACACTTGTGCGCTATAATCCTGTGGAGCCGTCACGACATGTAGACGACCGAAGCGGGGAAACCTTAGAGTATAAATAAGTAACTAAGGGAAACTTAGTGGCAAGTGGTGCAGCGGTTACAATACTTTCTAAGAAAACGCATCTCATTTTGTAGTGTTTTATTTTTTCACTCATTCAATAGTCACAGTCTATGTTGAATGTAGGTCTACCCCATAGTTAGCCTCATGGGGAGATATAGATATTAGGGGGGATATAGATCCATGAGGCCAGTGTCTTGCATATTATATATTTTGTGATTCTAAGCCCGAACTCAATAAATTAGTTTCCTATCGAGGGTCAGAGTGTGCTAAAAATGTATTGAATTAATTAGTAAAGATGTTAAACGGTTACATAAATTACTTTCAAATAATACACCTCTGGTAATCTGTGAAACGGGGTGAGACTGTTTGAATAATGTAAAGGAATGTCATTTGTGTAAAAAAAATGTTTAGTAATACAGATATCATAGTTGCAGGTCATGATCACTTTACTGGAAAATACAGAGGACCTGCTCATAACGAATGTACTGCTTGATAAACTGTAACCGTATTTTTAACATTTTGAGCTGTTTTCAGGAATATTTACAGCTACTAAATCTCACGTTTCAGTTTCCCGCAGTCGTCTGTTACAATACCTATGCACGTGGTACAGCCACGCTGCAGCTATGTTATAGTAGCACGAATGAGTCGGCGTGACCGGGGAAGGACCACGTCCTAACGGAATACCAGCGTGAAATAGAAGCTTAATGCTGCTGTTGGTATGGTGAGTGTAGAGATCCGGAGCCCCTATTGTACTGGAAACGAGGCATTCCGTCTTAGTACCTCAGGGATGACAACGCATCGGCGTTATGATACATAATCGAGGATAAATGTAGATGTTTATGCGCCACAGCATCCACTTACCATCAGGTGGACTGTGTGCTCGGTTGTCACCCTTATTCTATATTAAAAAAACCTTCTGTATGATATGGGTAAATAGATTTGCTTACACCTCCACTACACGGTGTCAAGCTTCTTAGCATTTGATGAAATCATAATCTCCTCCATATCGAATTTCGGTTAAGGCGACCAGTCGCAGGACCAACGGCTTTACGTGCTTTCTGAGGCACAGGGGTGAAATAACGGCAACTTCCGGAATCCAGACTGCTACTGAGCATTTATTGAGAAAGAAACCCAATAACTGAATAAATCATTGGATATATAGGAAAACACAACCTTCTTTCAACTGCCATGTAGCTTGACGTCCGCTCAAATCCCAATTCTTTAACTGGCCGAAGCTAAAAACCATGAACAACGATATACGCCAGTATATTCTAAGTCTATGATTTAAACTAAAGAAAAATATAAAATGCCAGTCAAATGTCAGTCATTACATTCGATCGGGAAATAACATTTATAATCAACTTCACACTTCACAATTTTATAAAAAATGATCAAAGGAAGTACAATAATCTTTCAATCAATGTTACTTTTAACACTCGATGATATGCCAAATTCTATTCCACCATTTTGTTCTACGCAGTCGAATCCGTTAATATAGCTCTATCGATAAAATCTAAAAATAATCGCGTCTTGCAGTCTGTTACTTTACATTTCCAGTTGACTGGAGTCCGCCATTGAGCTTTGAGCTTTGACAACTTATATTTCGCGCCATTTATTGACATTAAATTTTTTAATCTTTCGCGCGTAATTTACGCCAATTTTACCGAATAATAACAAAAATAAAATTCGTTACACATTCTATATATAAAATCTATATTTATTACAAAGTTTTGACATTTTTAATCTTCTTTAAACATGGCATTTTCAAAATCCAATAGAATTAAGTTTAATGTGTTGACATTTATAGTTTTTTTGTGCTTAAGCGAAGCAAAGACATCGGACAACAAGACGCAGACGTCAGAGACAAAAATTTCACCGAAGGTAAAAAAACGTTTTACATGAAAGTAATTTTTTTTAGTTTTTTTTTTTTTGCAAACCCTACAAAAATAGTACTTGTACAATATCAACTTCTATTACCAACTTTTTATTAATTTATTCTTGACAATGTTATCTCAATATCTTTAATACAAAAATTTCAGAGTTATGTTGTTCATAAAACATTTTTTGACATTGAGAATTGAGATATTATGTGCTGCATACATGATACTTTAATACTTTTTAGGATATTTTATTTTATTAAAGAAGGTACACAAACAGACAGTAGAATAAAGTTCTAAAATTAAAAGTACATTCCTGTTGATTTAAACTACAATCCAAACGCATAATAATATAACTGCAGTAAAATCTTATTCGTAGCAAAAATAAACCAGATAAAAATACCTTAAATGTTAAGAGAAACACGTAAATTTCTTTTATTTTTTTTTCTATCGAATATACCTACTTAGATGTACGTTACTACGCTTAATCTCGTCGTAATCACGGCACATTTTGACAGCAGGGTTGAAAAAGGAAGTGTTATTCTTTGAACACTCTGTCGTAACCCGGAATTGAAGTTAATTAGCCTTAGTAACTCTGGGAAATATATACGGGAATGCACAATCTTGTGCAAAAAATACTTGGTCGGCAAATTGTCTCCTCAAATACAGTCTCATTAAAAAACTTTAGTCGAGAGTTGTGTGATGGTAGACGACGAATAAATAATAGAATCGTTTAAACTCGGAAACATCACCCTGTAAATCCCATTTAATAATTTCTTAATTCCCGACGTTTCCCCTGTGACCATGGGTGCTGTTAAGCACCTGAAATGTCATTATATACGTTGGTAGGCATCCGCTCATTTACAAGAGTATTTAAGGTTCAGATCTATTAAGTTATTAAGGGCAGAGCCCCAATGCGCGTTCACAAATTTTTCAGTCTACGAAATACTCGTATTTCTTTTAATTTCTCAGACGTGGAGATTTCTCACTGCCAACGTGGCAATTAAAAGTACAATTTTAATTGAATTATGACTAAATTATTTCATTGTTGCTGGTGGCGATCGTATCTGGGTCTTTTGCATGCTGTGAATTTCCAAAATAGTATATTAAACTCTGTGGTACCATTTCCTTTTGAAGGTAACATTTTACAATTAAGTAATATGGAGTATGTTAGGGCTGAATCTGAATGACAGGGTGAGAACATGTGTGATAAGAGAAGAGTGTGGTTTGCAAGATGATGTTGTGACCAGGATTAAGAAAGGAATGCTTCGGTGGTTTGGTCATGAGGAAAGAGTGACACAGAAAATTTATGTTGCAGAAGTGAAAGGCAGAGTCGGAAAGGGATGTCCTAGGCGAAAATTTATCGACCAAATTAGCGATATATTGAAAACCGGGCAAATTAGCAGTACCCTTAAGAGGTGAGAGTAAGTCAGCTCAAATTCTAATTTCGCCCCCACTTCCCCGCGCGTCGTATGCTATGCACCGACATGTTTGTAATCACTAATACTCTAAGTAGATAGGTCGTTAGATACTTATTTCATTAGGTTTATCATATATATGCCTGTTTCTTAACGCCAACCCAGTCGCTTCTTATTTTTATAACGGTTATTTCCCATTTTAATTTTACGTCTTACTGTTGCGTAATGTGTTTTCTGATCGTAAGCGACACAACTTCTCCCTTCAAAAGCCGGAGCAATACTAACGGAGCGACAGGAATCAAGCTTACGCGTCGATAGTTTAGGTAATTTCTTTTTACAGTGAAAATAATGGTTTTTTAAAAAAAGTAAATAACATAAGCACTGCTTTATAGTTAGTTCAGTTAGTATGCAAAGTTTCATGATCTTATTTAAAGTATTTTATGAATAACAGCGGTTTATTGTTCAGTTTGGAGGTAACTTTGGATTTTTTTTCTATCGAGAAAATTTTACGGAATCGTGTTTTCGTCTAACATAAACCTTAACATTAATCCTCAACTTTACCATATATTTATTTCAAAATTAATGCTGCAATACTTTCGGCATAACGGAGGATCTTGCTAAGCCATTTGAGGTTATATTTCCCCTTAACCGACGAGCATGTATGCGTAGGTATATGGATGTGGAGGAGGCGAGAGAGGTATGTCAGGGTCATGCAAAATGGAAGTCTGTAGTCTCTGCCTACCCCTCTTGGTGACAGGCGTGAATGTTTATGTATGTTATACCTTGTAAAATTCCAGAAGTCCAGAAAAAAAAACTAAGCTCTAGTCACAGCTTTACGCAGTACGCAAAGTACTGCGTAAAGCTGTGACTAAAACTAAGAGGCCGACGAATAATCTATAATAATTTATATTCCCGAAACTAATATAGATACCTGGAGACGTGGTAGCTCAGGGCTTACTTTAAATTTCACTGTACGTAATCAACCATGGTTCAATCCCAGTCGGCACCAGTGATTTATCAGGTATCGGCGAAGATTTGAAACATTCTGAGGTAACCTGTATGTCTAAAAATTTATTGCTTATTATATTTTTTGCACCTGATCTCTCTCCGATCGTGTCGGATTTCCGTTTCAGACTATGATAGTAAGTGAATAGAGAGTGCATCTGTGCTTGCGCATACACTTGGGCACTATAATCCTGTCCTGCGCCGATGGCTAGTCTCCGTTGAGGCAGGCCGCCGTGACCGAAATTCTGTCTGGAGGGCAAAATTTTTATTGTCGCCGTAGAATAATATTTGTGATAAAACATTTCCAAAATAACTCGCGAACGACTGATGGAAAATTACTTAATTTTTTACACTATTCAGAATCATGTGGAATTAGTTCTCTTCTATTAATTCCACTGTGCTCCTTCTCATTTTTTATATAATAAATATGTAATAAACTATTAATAAAACCGGCCATTTACGTGTAAACTAATACCTACTCATTTTCAAATAAGAATCAATGTTGCTAGTGAAACACAGAGTAGGTATTTTTTTAAATATAAAACAATGGACCACAGAGTAACTCCTTTTAAATAAGTACCTAGAATTTTTAATTAGTTGTCATTTACTATATAAAAGAAAGCAATTCTGTACGATGCTACGGTTTCAGTGACGTAAAAACCGTGCTAAACTTCTGGACTCGCACTCACGCACTCATTCTTTTTCTTTCTCCTTATTGTACATTGTAATTTTATTTTCAAATGAGCATGAGGTTGGCACTAGTTTCAGAATGGAACGCGAGGTAGCAGGTTCATAAGCTACACGAGATTCAACACTTGTGACTCAGGGGTCAGGGCATTTGTAAATTGGACCCTTGCCCTAATTTACGTGCGTGCACTGCTGTGGTCCGGTCTAAAGAGTCTTTATCCTAAAGAGATCTTAGTCCACAAGGTGACAATGCATTAGTAACCTTCTTTGTTAGAAGTCGGTTGCAGGTGGCCATTAGCCGCAGTAGCCACTTACCATCAGGTGGACTGTACCATCAGTTCGACGTGGTAACTCTGGCTGATATCTTCCTTACGAGCCAGTCTCTGAGCCTTTGTTCAGCAGTGGACTCCATTTTCTAAAATAATTAAACAGATTTAACAAGTGAAAAGCTTTTGAATAACTGTTCAAGACCTTAAAATTATAAAGAGAAATATATTAAGCAAAAAAAATTAGAATATAATACATAGATGTTGTTTTTTCTCTTTTAGTTATAAAAACAACAAAAATCTTACTAAAAAGCTTACTGGTTCGATATTATCTGAGGAAAACAACATTATTCTTTTTTTTTTGCTGCATATATTACATATGCAACAAAAAAATTTTTAGTTAATTGTACTAACTATGCCTATAACTTTCGCGCAAGTGCAAGCAATAAATTGACAAAGTTTTACTGCAATCTGATGATAGTTATTGTAGCGCGTGAAATACCTACAAACAAACATTAATTTTTACATAAGAATTAGATTACGACTGTCGACTTTATTCCGTATTTTAATGAAATAGTATCATGGAAGATGAATTTGTAAAAGCAGGAAGTATTAATCTACAATGGATAAGTACATTGATAGAGGCAAATTTTTTTCATGCAATCTCGATTTTTGTTCTGTCGGGTTGAGGAATGTTAAAACATCAATGCCTATTACCAACTTTTGTTTAAAATTACATACTTGAATTAAGGATCATTGAAATAGATTATTTTATAGAAACTCAAACTAAAAACCTTAAAAGAATATATATTATAATAACTAAAATATATTATAAAAAGGAGGCCCTTTAGGCAAGGTTCCGAAAATACTGGCAGCGTTTTCCCATTGAATAGCTAGACTAATTCTTTGTCCGAGGTAGCTGCCAGCTCTTCGATCTCCTGTGACGTCGATTAACCTTTTTGCCATTTCCTTAAAAGCCCTATAACGCTAGAACCCCACGGACCAAGGGTCTCGACACTGAATGGGACAAAAACATATTCGGAGCCTAGACCTCTGTGTTTGCATGCTTTAGTTTTTTCAGCCGCTTCACAAGCCGCACCAGCTCTGTTGTTGGTTCCATGTAGATGGGAAGGCGCCAGCGTGTCTGAATAGGTTGCATCCCATACCAGCACCCGGTCCATCTTCCATGGAATCAAACTCATACCGTCAGGTCTCTTGCCATCGTCTCTTGCAATACCAGATGGCTCAAGTAGACTTGGCACGTTGACGGTGGCAGGAGGCCGACGTATGATATCGTTAAGTGCTGCATGTCTCGAGAAGCTGCTTGCACTTTTTTGGAATTATAGTCCGTGATGTCCTAGCTTGTCCACGTCACTGCTACACGGTCAATTATGAGGAGCGCAGACCGGAACACCAAGCCGTAGACAGGTTGTGATTCGGAGCGTGTCAGGCTCAAGAAATGTTCCTGTATTTGACGAAGGGTATGCGTGAAGCCAGTAGCTGACTTCATGCGTACCCGCGGCCAAAAGCCTAGCACGCGCCGAACCCGTACTAAAGCTCAAAAGATTATCATAAGGCAACTTGCGGTTTATGTCGTCCCAGCAGAATTTAGAGAAACTCGAAAATTCAAAGAGGAGAAAAAAATTCACAGATACATACACGCGTATATATTTTATGTTTATTAATATAATATTTTTAGTTACTATTACACTGTAACACTTGTCAACTTAAATCTCTCTATTTTTCCCGCGGTTAAATGGCAGAGAATGGCAAGCACCCAGGGTTACGTCCTTAGTTTATGGTTTCTTATAATAAATCATATCATAAACACTCACGCCTGTCACCCAGAGGGGTAAGCATAGACTACGCATCCATTTCACTTCTTCGCCTACTCATCAGTTAAGGGTGCTCTTATAATACAGATTAAATAAATATATTATTTGATTATTGCATAAAATACATAGAAAGTTTTTATCTATAAATTTATTTACGTGGCAATCAAATATACAATATTTATAACCATAATTAAAAAAAAAACCTAAATTATAGTACAGTCATACTGTGTGCCAAGAACAGAATTAGTTTATCTATGTATTTATGTATGTATGTATAATCATCAGAACTATTTATTTTATCAGTTTTTTTGCTCTCTATCTGTTCGTAAAGTTTCATCATCATCGGTTCAGTTCATCCGAAGATTAGCCCGGACGAATAAACAGACAAAAATTGAAAATATGTTTATTTGTGTGTTACTAGCATGCAAATAGCGCCCTGAACCACAGAATTAATTATAGTACTACGTACCTGAACTTAAGACAGACATTTTAATTATATGTACACTATATCGAGTGTAGAGTTAGGGAGAACAATCTCCCATAGGAGAATAGTTGAAAAAGTGTCCATCTGTAAGCAATAAATAACAGTTCAAAAACTCTCCACAACAGCGCTGGAGTAGCTACAGGAAAGCTACATGAAATGAACTTATCAGTTATCGGCAGTGTGAAGTGTGCTGCTAAACTGCTCAGTAGCTCTAAAATCTAAAGTAATTTTATTTAGTTAATATAACCTCGAAAATGTCGTCTATAACACTAATATTTTTCGGCACGTTCTTTAAAATTTACCCCGTAGCTATAGTGGCGCCACCCTTATTTAACGGTTTTCTACGGACATTTTTTTAATACACAGTTTGTACTCCTTACCTCTACATTCCATAGTACACTAGTTATTCCCCGCGACACCTCCCGCGTATAGATAATTTAGGGTTATGAGTTTTTTGTGCGGAACGCTAAATATTTTTCTTAAATAAGTAAGTAGTAAAAGTAGCCTAAGTTGCTCCATCAGCTATCTGCCAGTGAAAATCCCGTTAGAATCGGTTCAGTCGTATCAGAGGTTACCCGGAAAATACAGACAGACATAAAATATAAAAATTGTGTTTTTGTTATAAGTATCGTATACCGTATATATTCATTTAGTATAAAGCTGTTATTTTGACATTACAAACAAACCGCTAATTATACACACTGCTGCTAATTATACATCATCATCATAATAACAGCCCTTCACAAGCCCACTGCTGAACATAGGAAGGAGGAGGGGGCATACCACAAATCAAAGTCCTGAGCCTCCTACATCGATGGACTTCCTGCATCTCTTACTATGTAGCCACTCTATCTAGAGGAGAGCTGCCCTGGTCTTTTCTTACCGGTACGAGCCTGTCACTCGAGAAAGTTTTTTTATAAAACGTTTGTTTAATGAAAAAAATACGTGTGGCACTCGGTGACTGGCGCGGTAAAGCTATTGCATAGCATTTTTTATCAACTTATGCAATTATAATTATTTATTTATTTTATTTATGCAGTTAAGTCTTTGATATTAAATCAAGTTACACATTTTGAGCGTGGTGACCGATAAGAAAAAATTTTTTCTCTCTTATTGAATAAATGAGAAGTTAATATTGTTTAAAATATTTTTAATATCTTACAATACATGTAGGTTATTCAGGAATTTTTATCATTGAGTTAGCAGCTAGTGTACACGCATACGTCTAGTCCCACGCACACAAACACCGTGCCGAAGTCTGCCGAGTGCCGAAGTCTGCCGAACTGAAACGGCGTTAGACGATGCACGGCTTTCAACGCCACACCTCCGTACCCGTCGGAGTGGGGAGCGTGAGGTTTTTTTCGTTACGGAATTTCTGGTTTCGGTCCCCGCGCTCAAGGCCCGCGATAGAAGCTATGCAATAGCTTAATTTTCTTCACGATTATAGGTATGTGTAATAAAAATTAACATTTAAAATTGCCGTACGTATTTTTTTTAATGATTATGAAAGCAGGTGAATAAAACTTACCTCATTCGAAAAGCACAATATTTATAGAAAAATCAAGTGTGAATGTTACCGAAATAAAGTGAATATGCATGATTTTTACATCTAATACGATTTAGTTTCCATCCGAGTATAATGCGAGTGGTTTCAACGTCAGAGTAAATAAATAGGCTTTTGTTAAACTAAGTCAATGAACTTCACATCTTAGGCTGCATCATCACTTGCCATCAGGCTTATAATAGTAAAAAAAAACAATTACATGGTCGAATTTGGAACAGACGCGTCACTAGCAAAGATATATTATATTTAAAACAATTTCTTTAGTTATAACTTCTATACTTACTTATATTAATACAAATGAGAAGTAGACAGAATCAATTAATAAGACAGAAATGTACTCTACTAATAATTCATAAAGATTATTGTCAAAGGCCCAAAAACATTATAAATGACATTGTTCGCTTTCAAGCATTTTATTGCAGAGACGAAATCATACTCTCTGCAATAAATTCACAATGCTGCGTGACTTTATGATGGAGGAACGTTCCAATTTGTATACAGTTTGAGGTATAAAAGAGTTCTGTCATACGAGTGGTGCCAGAACGTGTCGATTATGAAAGTGGCGCGTTCACATAGACAGGAATTGTGGAGCATGACTTTTTTTTTTTAAATTCTTTCATTTAATGTAACCTGTCTAAAGTCTTCTGTTAAACAAAGTCTGTTCGAGTTTGCCTCTTATTATTTTGAATTATTATTAGGAAGATGCTGCTCATCTCTTGATTCATTTCGTTCAGTTGCCTCTTTCGACACACATGGGATAATATTATATTTTATTTAATAATACTTAATTAAATAAGTTTAAATAATATAATAATATTTTTACAGAATAATGGCGACAAATGAGCACACAGTCCACCTGATGGTAAGTGGATGCTGTGGCCCATAGGCATCTACATTTAACCTCGATTAAGAATCCAAACGCAGATACGTTTTCACGGGTGAGAGAGACCAAGATGGAACGCCTCGATTCCAGTAAAAAGGTTCTCCAGTTCTCTACACTCCCCATACGAAACACAGCAGCATTAAGCTGCTATTATACGCTGGCATTCTATGAAAGCGTGGTTTTTCCCCGGTCGAGCCGACCCATTCGTGTTATAACCATAATACATCTGCACCGTGGCTCTACCACGCACGTAATGGAGCAATTACGTTGGAATAGAAATAGAAAAAGGAACTTCATTTTTAATCTAACTCTGGTTCGGAAAATACCTACTAGTAAGAACCAGCAAGAATCCTAGCGGGGCTTGTTTTCAAAAAAAAACAATCACACTATTACCAAAATACACAATTAACAACACAAAACAAATTAAAAATAGCTTGGTAGCGATCATCTCATCTATACAGTCAAAGTTATAATAATACTTTTTTACAACATCTGTTAAATCAGCGACAGTAGCCTAACGGCAGGGCGCGGACCGCGAACTCAAAAAGGTAGTGGGTTCGAATCCACCATTCGACTACTGGCGTGAACCACTCATAACACAAGCAATTTAAGCTTACCACGAGTGATTAAGGGAAATATTAGTAATGTTTATAGCATTTTTTGTCTATCTGGAATTTAGTTGTAAAAGCGTATACTTCGCCCAAGGAAGGAATTACTGATTCGGTGGAGTCAAGGAACTGGTAATACTAACTTGTATGTGTTCCTAGTTTTTAAATGCATCTGTGATTACTGATGATGTTAATGCTGTTAGCCTTTTGTCTTTCAAAGCTACACAGGGCTCAGGGCCCGCGGACTAAATGGCAGCGGGCTGTAAAACGGTGAATTTAAATCATTTCACATCGTTACTTGCGTAACGATGACTCCTATGACAGTGTACAGTGCCACGTGCACTGTACACTGTCTGGTGAGTGACTGGTGAGCTATCTAACGGCCGTCAGACCGAGGGGTGGCGGGCCCCGGTTTTGACGGCTAACTCGTATCGTTCGATACTCTGGGCGGTGAGAACCGCCCAAGGACGCGTTATACAGCACGTACGTGGTGTAGAGGGGTGTGCGGCGCACCCGTATGCGGTCGCTGTATTCCAACCGTTGTCCTAACAGTGTCCGTGGCACTAGGTGAATGTGTACGGTAGTGTCTATGTGTGACGGGCCGGCGACATTTAGGTCGTTGGAATCTAGCGGAACTGGGGGTTCAGTTAAAATGTTACGGGGCCTCCGGAGATATATCAATTTTTTTTAAATACTTATATATTTGTGTACATACGTAACTTTTTCGTAAATGTATTGAGAGGCCAAAGCTAATATATTAACTTCCTTAAATTTTCGTCATAAGAGGATTTTCTCTTTAGGTTTTAAAACATAGGTTGCTCTTATGGCCCCTTGCTGTATTTACACGTGAAAATATTTAGAAACAGCATTGTAGCAATCATCTCATTCACAGGAATATTCATATATTTCATTTATTCTTTAGATAATATTATAAAAACTCCTATAAATCAACTTAATAAAGGAGGCCCCCGTATACAGCAGTGACTTTTATGGACAGAAGAAAAATAAAATATTTACATGATTGATTAAAATAGCTTAAACAACGTTAAAGTAGTTTAAAAAGAATAAGAAATACCGATGTGCAATATTTATTTTGGCGGACTATTTCTTAGAGCTTTTCGTGAACAGATGGTACATAGATGTTTACAAGAATTTAAAATTAACCAAACTTTTATTGGAAAATTTCGATAGTAAGTATACGTTTTCTACAAAGTTTTGACGTTAAATTTCTTTTACAATTTGACTGTTTTACGAATCAAGTATAGACTATAATTAAGTTTTACTAACAAAAACAAGGTAGTCCTTGTAACGTTTTGATTATTAATATTAAAGGGTAATATATAAAATATTATATTTAATATAAAAGATTCTAAATATCAAATATAAAGGAAATAAAAATTTGGTTAATTTTAAGAATTTAATGTAGGTAGGTGTTTTAATCTTTCTGCAGAGAATTTCTTTATGTAAAATTTAGAATAAAAATATATTTAATGCTACGTAATGGTTTCCAATATGGAACATCCAAATTACCTCATATTTTTTTCTTTCCCCCGTTTATGTGAGTAAGCCACATGTCTTCATAAAATTGTCGAAATAATCATGTTCGAGCTAACACTCGATTATGTCTTTTGCCAAATCTACTTGCGTCATTACATTTTTTTTAAATAAAAATTATTTTCGAATTTGTATCCTAGTCTAGATGTCCATGCCCTACTTACCTAATATTAAACAATTATTTATACTGTTTATTATTGTTATCATTCTATTTCAAGGCCACATGTCCGATGTCTGTATTTGTATTTAAGTTGGTATGTTTTAGTAGACAAAACTCGCGATACCGTCAAAACCATCCGGATGACTGGCGGTCCACCACTGTGCGATTTAAAAGAAGTTTTCTTTCTCGCACAAATTTCTTGTGGAATCGACTACCACCAGCGATTTTTCCAGACCAATACGGCTTATGGACCATCAAGAAAAGAGCCTACTCCTTTTTCCGCCTACAACGCACCTGCAATTCCCCTGGTGTTGCAGTTGTTCACGGACGGCGGTAGTCACTTACAATCAGGTGGCCCCATACTCGTTTGCCCCCTCACCTATAAAAAAAACTTTATCGTTTAGCATATCCCTCAGATCATATAAACAACAGTATATGATCTGAGGCATATCCCAAAATGAAATGCTGATAGAATAGAAAGTAAATAAACTTATTTTTTTTCTTTATTTGTACTCTTTATTCCCGCATAATCGTAGTACAATGGGATATCACTTTGACATGGCTTTACGTGATTTTCAAAGCACGGGGAAATCTCACGATCAGCAGCCGCGTATCGCTAAGCCAACCAAGGGCCAAGAATTGTCTAGCAAATAAGTAAAACAAATATCGTCTTCATTCCACGTTTAAATGTTTATCGAATACCTGATTAAGTTTTATTAAAAATTCTGAAGTTTCTTTTTTTACCAAAAAAATCTAACTTAGCAAAAGTCACCAAATTTTTTTGGTGATGTTGATGGTCAGACCAAATAGCAACTACACTATCTAATCGCCTGGTCCAAGAAAATTAATCAATTAAAGAGACACGCGAGTGATTAGCTTTCTTATATGCTAGTAAAGTGGGTAATATCAGTCGCGTAATAAGTCACTAGTAACATGGATTTTGCCATCCGGTGCCCAATGAACTGAAAATATAGCCTCCCTCCCCCCGCTTCATTTTCGCAAGTATTTTTTTATATAGGATAGGGTGCCAAACGAGCACACAGTCCACCTGATAGTAATACACATAATCCACAGTATGGTTGCTGTGGTCCATAGACATCTACATCTATCCTCGATTACAAATCAAAATGCAGATGCGTTGTCACCCGTGAGGACTAAGATGGAATGCCTTGGTTCCAGTAAAAAGGGTCTCCGGTTCTCTACACTCACAATACGAAACACAGCAGCATTAAGCTATTGTTTCACGCTGGTATTCTGTGAGAGCATGGTCCTTCCCCGATCGAGCCAACCCATTCGTGCTACAACTATACTTCTGATATAACTGCAGCTTGGCTCTACCACGTATAAAACATATTGGCCTTATTCATAAAGACTATGTCAGTTTAAGAAATGTGGTTGGGCGACGGGCCTTAGGGTTCCCGAGTTCGGTTCCCCGGTCGAGCCTTGACCCTATTACGCGAGATGTTGTTATACCAGATGGACTGTATACGCGGGAAGCTTCTTCTGCCTCAACAAGATGGCGGATGTGGCACGCGGTTCCTTGACAATGCACTCGCTCTTCCGAAATCTATTGTTTGCCAAGGTTGAATGATTGAATCCTGCTTGAGCACGTTAGGAGAAATGAAATGGGGCGGGTTAGCTAACAAACAAATGCTCAAGCAGGCACTGAATTATAGGAAAAACACACTTACCGGGGTGTGACTTCGATGCGGCTTCCGTTGCTGTGATGCGACGTGAGGTAGGTCTTTTGGGGCGCTCCAGAGATGCGCTCCAGGCCAGTGGTGCGAAGAAAGAGAGCGATGCGCGACGATATCTCACACTATGTGAGGCGGTTACTTCTGGAGCGCGACTACTCCAGGTGATGCGGTTCAGACTAGCGGCGCGTGGCAAGAGAGGACTCGAGGGCAGCACGCGAGCTTATATTGTTTCGGCTTTCCTATCAATGCATCTCGGTCGGGCGCGCTTTTCATTGGTCGAAAGAATCACGCCACCTTCTAGAATCTCCTCTTTCCCCTCTCACCCCCCCCCTTTCAGTGTGTACGGAAGGGATATTAGGTCAAAGGAAGGATGAACACTTGACACAATATACCCTCGAATAAAATTAAAATACACGAATCGTTTCCGCGTAACCAAAATGTTTCAAGTCGCTCTCCCCCATTTCACTTTTTCAATACGATATCATTACAGAGGAGGCCTAATTTCACCGCTGAATATAAAGAGAGGTCTCCTCCATAGGTTACCACACAGGGAGAATATTTTTAACCGACTTCAAAAGAGGGGAGGTACTCTATTCGACTGTATGTTTTTTTTATGTATGTTACCTCAGAACTTTTTTCTAAGTGAACCGATTTTCACTATTCTTTCTTTATTTGAAAGCTGGTGTTTCTCGTGTGGTCAGTAGTTTTTGAGTTATCTTTAATAATGCTTATTTTATTGACTTCGTATACATTGATGTTCTCATTTTATTTATATTTGTCGGTGGTACAAATTTTTTTATTTTACTAGTCCACTAACAAATATGGAAACCAATATGCGAGGCGAAAATAAATTACGAAAATATATGCACACATATACAGATATCCTTCTAAAAACCATAACTTCTGATTATAGAGTATGTGTAATCGGATTAATTACAATAACTAAAACAAAAAACTTAAACAAAATTATACGAAGTATGCTTCAAATAATTTTGTATCTCGTACATGTAATGACATGAATTTAAAATATTGTGAACTAGATATTTTTCACCTTAAATATAATAGTTATAAAAAAGTATTGTAAAACTTAATGTATAATTGGTAGCTTCACTATAGGTTGTATGTATTGTATTACTTTTAACTGCTTAGTACTTATTGTTTAATTATAAATACTATTTATAGTCAACCAAATCTAAGAAATACCTTTTGACGTTTCACATTAATCATTTCGCAATAACTTTGTACAAGCGTACTCACACGATTAAAAATAACCCTCTGCGTAAATCCAAAGAATTATGAAGTTATCTATATTTCTTTACAACATTTATAGTTTTTTATCACTAATTTAAATTTAAAATTTTTAAACAAAGCAAAATATTAAAAAATAACCAGTATCAACTTTTTTTTACTTGACGTCATATCAATGATATGTCGCTATGTAGATCACCGTAGTGCTTGGATGATTAAAATTCATTGTTATGCGAATAATCGTCAAAAATATTCAAATAATCGGTAAGAATATTCGAAAAATCGAATTATTAATTTTCTTGAATGTTGAATAAAACTATTATTTACGGATTTTATCGCGTTTAATTACTTTAATTTATTTTTATTATTATCCCGACATTTCGAGTGCTTTACAGCACCCATGGTCACGGGGGGGACTCAGGGAGTCGGGATAATAATAAAAATAAATTAAAGTAATTAAACGCGATAAAATCCGTAAATAATAGTTTTATTCAATGTGTAGTGTTCGCGTAAATTTAAGAAATCATTATTTCTTGAATGTATTATTTGTTTTATTTTATTTTATTTTATTTTTTTTGCTTAGTATTCTGGGTAAACTGTATGCTAAGGTGTTAATTGAAAGAGTTATGAAAGAAACTGATGGAAAAAATTGGGATGTGCAAGCGGGTTTTAGAAAGGGAATGGGGTGTACAGATCAAGTCTTTTCCATGCGCATGATTGCGGAGAAGTTTTTGGCCAAAAACCAGAAAGTTTTTGTGCGTTCATGGACTTGGAAAAGGCTTATGACAGAGTGGACAGGAATGTTTTATAGCAAACACTGAACTCATATGGGTTGAGCGCTGGTTTGATACAGGCATTAAGGTCTCTTTATAGGGACTCTCGTGCTTGTGTCAGGATCAATGGGGTCTACTCGGACTGGTTTGGCATCCATAAAGGTGTCAGACAGGGCTGTGTAGCTTCCCTTGGCTGTTCAACCTATTTATGGACAGGTGTTTGCAAACTTTGAAAGATGAAGAATGTGGGTTAAGAATGGGCGAGTTAACCGTCAAATGCCTTTTGTATGCCGATGATCAAGTCATATTTGCGTCATCGGCGGCTGAGTTGCAAATGATGGTTAATGAACTGGGAATTAAAAGAAAGGGGAATGAAAGTGAACGCAAGTAAGACGAAAGTGATGGTTTTTGAAAGAGAAGAAAGAAAAACGGTATGTGAAATAAGAATAGAAGGAGAGTTAATTGAGCAAGTGGATGAGTTTGTGTATTTGGGATGTGTATTTAGCAGGGATGGTAGATATGATAGGCATATAGAACGACGAGTAAATGCAGGGAATAGAGTGAATGGGGCACTACACTCTATTATGAAGAACCAGAATGTGTCCAAAAAGGCACGTATGGTAATTCATAATGCTGTGTTAGTCCCTACTTTAATGTATGGTAGTGAAAGCTGGGTGTGGCAGAAGAAACACGAAAGTAGAATAAATGCTTTAGAAATGCGGTCTTTAAGGAGTATGCTAGGGTTGAATCTGAATGACAGGGTGAGAAATTGCGTGATAAGAGATAAATGTGGTATGCAAGATGATGTTGTGACCAGGATTTAGAAAGGAATGCTTCGGTGGTTTGGTCATGTAGAAAGAATGAATGAGGAAAGAGTGACAAAGTAAATTTATATGGCAGATGTGAACGGTCGAGTCGGGAAGGGACGCCCTAGAAAAAAGTTGATCGACCAAATTGGCGATATTGTGAAAAGGGGCCACGTTAGAAGTACCCTTAACCGACGAGCATGTATGCGTAGATATATGGATGTAAAGGAGGCGAAAGAGTATGTCAGGATCGTGCCAAATGGAAGTCCATAGTCTCTGCCTACCCCTCTGGGTGACAGGCGTGAGTGTTTATGTTAAGTTATTTTATTTTTAAAATTCCAATTACATGAATAGCCGTGTAGTGGCGGTTGAGAATATCCACTACCACATATCTTCCCGTGGGTGTCGTAAGAGGCGACAGAAGAAAACGGGCAGGAGATGGGCAGCAGGATCTTCCTAATAGCAACAATAACACAATAAAAAACTGCGGTTGCCAACCCGCTCGCTAAGCGTGGCAACTATGGCAAATATCCCCCCCATGAGCAACGACGCAAATAAACGGCCCCCAGTCCCCGGCGGCCCCGCTATTCTTGGCTACGGTGGCGACCATGGTGACGGCGGGGCAGGGGGTGCTAAGAATCTCCGGTGGAGGTTCGGTTGCCACCTACGACGACTCGACCTGGCAACGTATAACGCACGCACCCTGAGGACTAACGAGAAGATACTGGAGCTGGAAGACGAGGTAGACAAGTTGCGCTGGGATATTATTGGATTATCTGAGGTCCGAAGAGAGGGGGAGGACACGGTAATCCTCGAGTCCGGCAACTTGTTCTATCACCGGGAGGGCGACCATCTGTCCCAAGGAGGTGTCGGATTTATCGTCCACAAGTCTCTCGTCAACAACGTTGTAAAGTTTGGAAGTGTGTCGACAAGGGTTGCGTACCTTATACTCAGAATTACTAAACGGTATTCGCTGAAGGTATTACAGGTTTACGCACCAACCTCGGCACATCCCGATGAGGAGATGGAGGAAATGTATGAGGATATTTCCAAAGCCTGCATGCATTCCTCCAAAACCCACTACACGGTATTGATGGGAGATATCAACGCAAAACTAGGCACAAGAGAAAACGGTGAGCTGAAGTTAGGGAAATTTATAGTAGGGCAATGGAACCGTAGGGCCAGCAGCTGGCTGACTTTATGGAAAAAGAAGGACTCTTTATGATGAACTCTTTCTTCCAGAAGCGGCCCCACAGGAAGTGGACCTAGTCGAGCTCCGACGGTTCGACAAAAAATGAGATTGACTTCATTATGACGACCAGACGCCAACTTTTCAGTGATGTCTAAGTGATCGCAAGGGTGAAAACCGGCAGCGATCACCGAATGGTTAGATGCAGAAGCAGAAGAACACAAAAATTCTCCGATCACACTCTTAATCTCTTGGCTGTTAGACGGGAGATGAGGCTGCAATCGTCAACAGATTTGACAGCATACAGGCAACTGAACAGACAGATCTCCAAATGCATGCGGCGAGACTTACGCAACTTTAATACTGCTCGTATTAAAGAAGCGATCGAGCGGAACCAGGGTTCCAAAGTCTTTGCCAGAGATCTGTCTGCCAGAAAGAGCCAACTGTCAAAGCTGAAGACTGAGTGTGGCAGCATCGTTTCCGAGACACCTGAGATTTTGAGTGAGATTGAGAGGTTCTATGGGCAGCTGTACACATCATCGTTGGAGCCACACGCAAGTGTGAGTAACGATCCAAGAGCAAGTCTTACCCGACACTATTCCGATGATATCCCGGACGTCAGTCTGAGCGAGATTAGAATGGCTCTCCAGCACCTTAAAAACGGCAGGGCCCCAGCCAGGATGGAATTACAGCGGAGCTTCTGAAAGTGGGTGGAACTTGAAGTCCTTCAGAAGCTCTTCAATTCCGTCCTCATCCTCGTCCGTCCCATGGTGGCACTACTCCAGAGGCGTGGAGCAGAAGTGCGGTGGTCTTGTTCTTCAAGAAAGGCGACAACGCTCTCTTGAAGAACTACAGACCGATTTCCCTTCTGAGCCGAGTCTACGTGCTGTTTTCGAGAGTCATTACGAATCGACTCGCACACAGACTCGACGACTTCCAGCCTTCCGAACAAGCCGGTTTCCGAAAAGGCTTTAGTACCATAGACCACATACATACCCTGCGGCAGATTGTACAGAAGACCGAAGAGTACAATCTGCCACTTTGCCTGGCGTATGTGGACTATGAGAAAGCCTTTGATTCCTTCGAAATTTGGGCGGTGCTACAGTCCCTTCAGCGGTGTCAAGTTGACTGTCGGTATATCGAAGTGCTGAAGTGTTTGTACAGTAGGGCTACGATGGCTATCCGAGTACAGAACCAGAGTTCGAATCCTATCCAACTGCAGAGAGGTGTAAGACAGGGTGACGTTATATCCCCGAAACTCTTCACCGCTGCGTTGGAAGATTTTTTCAAGCTACTGGACTGGAAAGGATACGGTATTAACATCAATGGCGAGTACATCACTCACCTTCGATTTGCCGATGATATAGTCCTTATGGCAGAATCCCTGGAGGACCTTAGCATTATGCTCACTGACCTCAATGGTGTCTCCTAACGGATAGGTCTTAAGATGAACATGGACAAAACAAAGATCATGTTTAATGACCATGTCACACCTATGCCGGTAGTTGTTGGGAGCACTATGCTCGAAGTTGTTGACGAGTACGTTTACCTGGGACAAATAGTCCAACTATGTAAGTCCAACTTCGACCGAGAGGTCAATCGACGGATTCAACTCGGCTGGGCAGCGTTCGGGAAATTACGACACATCTTCTCGTCAGTTATACCTCAATCTCTGAAAACTAAAGTGTACAATCAGTGCGTGTTGCCAGTGATGACTTACGGATCAGAGACGTGGTCCTTCATGTCGTATGAGGACGCTCAAGATCGCTCAGCGAGCTATAGAGAGGGCTATGCTCGGAGTTTCTCTGCGTGATAGACTCAGAAATGAGGATATCCGCAGTAAAACCAGAGTAACCGTCATAGCCCAACGGATTAGTAAGCTGAAGTGGCAATGGGCCGGCGATATAGCTCGAAGAACCGATAACCGATGGGGAAGAAAGGTTCTCGAGTGGCAGCCTCGTACCGGTAGGCGTAGTGTAGGGCGACCCCTTCTCGATGGAGTGACGACCTAGTAAGACATGCAGGAAGTCGATGGATGCAGGTGGCTCAGGACCATGCTTTGTGGCATTGCTTGGGGGAGGCCTATGTTCAGCAGTGGACTTGTGAAAGGCTGTAATGATGATGATGATGAATTACATGAATCCTAAATAAAACAAGTTTATTTTTTAATTTGTCAACATTCCCGCCATTTTGGGAGTTTACTGTCCGCAATTTTTTTTTTTGATTTTGTGTTTATTTTTTTATTTTGTGACCCGGCTTTAACTTTTTAGACCGTTTCTTTATTTATTTTTTATTTATTTACACTTTATTGCACCATAAAAAGATTACAAAGGGCGGACTTAATGCCATTAGGCATTCTCTCCCAGTCAACCCGGGACGTGTGGAAATTATGTGATAGGTGACAAAATAAAATGAACAATAGAGTAAATCAAGAAAAAAAACTACTGATAAACTTAAAAACAAACTAATATTATATATACAAATTCAATAAACTTATATACTCCAAAATATAATACAGATAATATATAATATATACATACATATTCATAGATACATAAATATATACATATTTTAAATACAAATAGATATATAATATAAACCTATAAATAAAATAACAACAAAGGTAACCAAAATTAACCATATTAACTATCATCTAATATTTTCATAAAATGCTTATGTACCAATCTTTTAAAAGCAGTCTTATTAGATGTTTTTCTGACGTCATCGGGCAAGGAGTTCCAGAGCAGTGCAGCCTGAATTGTGAAGGATTTACCAACAAAATTAGTAAAATGTAGAGGGATACTTAGTATATTATTATATGAGGAACGCAGAATTCTATCATGCGTTAGGGAAATATATTGAAATTTTTCCTTGAGATAAGAAGGAGTGGATGGATCATTTAAGATAGAGAAGAGAACAAGCAAAATTCTAGAGTCACGCCTCTGTTTAATAGTAAGCCATTTTAGGCGAGAGCGATAGTGAGAAATATGATCAAATTTACGGAGATTGAAAATGTATCTGACGCAATTGTTGAGAAGGCGCTCTAGCATGTTGAGAAGATTTTGGTTTAAATCCGGGTAACACACGTCTGCATAATCAATGATTGGTAGTATAAGTGACTGTACAAGCATAATTTTAGTCTTAAAGGGGAGAAAATTTTTCAATCGATAAAGTGAACGTAAAGACCCAGAGACTTTACGACATGTTTCGGAGATATGAACCCCCCAGGACAGAGTACTATCGATATGGAGACCTAGATTTTTAACTGAGGGAGAGAACGGTATCAGACGATCATTATAATAGACGGGAGGTAGACTAGCGGCATCTATTTTAGCAAGCATCCTTGAGCTACCCACAATCATCGCTTGGCATTTCGTAGGGTTGACAGACACTCCAAAACGCATAGACCAATCACAGACTGACTTGAGATTTGAATTCAATTTGTTTATCGCATAATGGATGTCAGAAATGTCAGACTGTACATAAATTTGTAGGTCATCAGCATACAGATGGTACGAACAATCAATATTAGATGTGATGGAATTAATAAAAATAGAGAAGATTAATGGAGAAAGTATACCGCCTTGCGGTACGCCAGAAATCAGGTCAACCCACTGTGAATTCATTTGCTCCACGTGGACAGACTGTTGACGTCCGCGAAGATAAGATGAGAACCATTCCAGGACTGACGGTGCAAACCTGTAATAAGAAAGGATAGCAAGAAGGATATCATGGTCAACTGTGTTAAAAGCATTAGAAAAGTCAACGAGCACTACAACTGTAACTTTCTTGTTTTCCATTCCTTCTCTAATGTCTTCAGTTATTTTAAGTAAGTTATTTTAAGTTTCTTCTATATTCGTTGACCTTGGCAATTTATATACTGGACTCTGACTAAACAAGTGATCATAATGTCGAAAAGAAAACGTAGTCGTACTTTAAACCGTCAAGCTCGTGCATTGGTGGTGAGATTACACGAATATTTTGAACGTGAGTCACAAAACGGTGGGCCCCTTTTACCAGTGACATAAGTGCTGGATCGTGTCGGTGAAGCACTCGGGATTGGCAAACGCACCGTTGCAAAGATCGTCACTGAAAAGTACGAACCTTCAGGCAGTGAGAATAATTTAACACGCCGAAAAAACGAAAAAAGAACAAACCAGTAACAGGTATCGATTAATTCGACGCAGATCCAATTAGAAAACATGTACCCAGTGCAGTTATTAGTAATCCGAAAACTATTAAGTAATAATAAACTATTAAAACTATCAAACAAACATTACTAAACTTCATTAATTTAGAAAGTTATAAGTGAAAAAAGAAAACTGTGCTATAATAATTGTGAAACTTTTATACTTTTATGTGAACATTTTTAAATCCAGTTATCTTCTTAACCGCCACATACGTTCTAATAAATTGGACTTTGAACTCTCAGCGTTTTGTTACCGATAGGCCAGAGTTGAAGCTACTAACGCCATCTATTGAAACTTACTTGAACCACGTAACACCAAAAGCCCGCTGTTACAAGTTGACAATCGATTACTACTTACTTATAACCTATTGCGCCATCTACTAGATTAACCCAAAAACTCAACATTACATATCTAACAAAAAGCAGGACACCAAAAACTGCTAATTACTTTCCATATCCGACACACACCACAAGAGGGCGGCATAAGAATTATTTAGGAAGAAATACTTTGCAATTATGTCGTCTAAATGTGCTGGTTGTAATCAAACACTTCATAAACGGGAACAGCTCACCTGTAAATACTGCCACAATACATACGATTTAGACTGCGCAAATGTAACCCCACAACGGTTCTATAACATAATGTCAGCAGAAAGAAAGGCCGCATGGAAATGTCAAGCTTGCTATTGTAAGCAACAAAAGAAAAATAACACAAACACGCCAATACGCCCTCGTGAAAAATCTCCTGTAGTTGTTATATCCCAAATTGATAAAGACAGCATTACATTAAGAAGAACCCCAAATAATCCGTATAATGACACTAGCGACTCGGACGATATTGACCTATTAGATGATTCTGTTATTACTCAGACCCCACAAACCCAAGTGCAAAATCTGACGAAAACTTACTGCAAACTCTAAGTGCAATAATACAACAAAAGTTAAAAGAAAATAATAAATCACTAATAAATGAGTTGCAAGGTACGATACACTCAGATATTAATAAAGCCATTATATCATTAAAAGAAGATATTCAGCGAAAAACAGAAATCCTAAATTGTCAAAATAAACAAAGAAAAGATGAGATATGCCAATTGAATTGATATGTTAATTACAAAAGAAAATGAAAAACTAAGAGAAGATATAAAACAACTAAGTAAAAAGATTGAGAACAACTTTGGAGTACCTGAAATAAATTCAAGAAAAATAGTAGTTTATAAACTAATGGAACAACACAATGAAAATGATTTCAGCTTATGCAACAGAATTATAAACATATTCAGAGATATTATGAATGTAGATCTAAACGGTTATATTGAAGACACATATAGACTAGGTAAACGTAGGAATAACACTAGACCCCTCGTTATTGAATTGATAAGTAAAAAGATGACAAAATACTTTATTGATCATAAACATTTTTTCAAAAAAACTGAATTAGCCATCTCTAAGTATTATGATGACATTACACAAAAAACACAACAAATTATTGACAGAAGAAATGTTTAAAGCGAGACAAAAGGGGTTATATGCTGTGATAAAAGATGATAACTTATACGTAGAAGGAAAAAAGGTAATATTTAATACAAATACAACAAATAACAAAGACATAGATAATAAAGATACATACGACAAAAGCATCAATAAATCCTTTTTTCAAAACCAAAGACTTACAAGACAAAATACTTATCCAGAACATTCAGAGCATCTGCAATAAAATAGATATATTAGAAGACTTTGTACAAAGTAATTCCGATTACCAGATATTATGCTTTAATGAAACATGGCTATCTCCGGAAAAACTCGAACTGATACATTTAACCGACTATCAAGTAGCCGCATCGTATTGTAGAACATCGCGCACCGGAGGCGGCGTCCGCATCCTGCTGAAAAACGGTAGAATATTTAGAACTAAAAGAAATTTCCAATATGTCAATTGAATATGTAGTGGAAATTTGTGCAATAGAGCTTATAAAAAATAATACTATCTTGTTGACATTGTACTATAATGGAAAGAAGGAAGATTTATTTTACGAAAAAAATAAAAACTGTTCTTCATTACATAAATAAGAAATTTTCTAAACATAAAATAATATTGGGCGGAGATTTTAATGTTGACATGCTGCAAAAAATATAAAAAACGACACAACAAAAAGAAATAAAAGAAATAGACTTTCAGACTTAATGCTCCAATATAACCTTCATCTACAAATTCACAGTCCAACACCTGTCACTAAAACAACTTCAACATGCTTAGACTTAATTTATCTAAACTTTAGCGATACAAACCTACAAATAACTGTGCAAGAATTGGGCCTCTCTGACCATATGGCCACAATAATTCGTCTAAATCTTTCTAAACAAAATAAACAAAAAATATGGTACACCGAAAAAAGACAATACAACAAAAACAATATAGCAAATTTTAAACTTGCTTAATTGGGAAAATATACTTAATAAAAATAAAGGCATAAACTATAACTATAATATATTTCATCAAACTTTAATTAACATTCTAGATAATTGTATACCAAAAAAAGTAATAAAAATAAAAAACAACTATAAAAACAATGGCTTACCGTTGGTATAAAAAGTCCTGTTATAACAAAAGATTACTTAAATCGCACGTTATAAGGTCGCAATCGCAAATAATAAAATTCTTACAGATTATTATAAGAAATACGAAAAAATATTAAAAAGGGTTATAACAACGTCAAAAAAATTACACTATATAAACAAGATACAGCAGTCTAACAATAAAATAAAAACAATGTGGCATATTGTTCGAGAATGCACAAACAAAATAAACTTAAATGTAAAATCGAATATTAAATTAAATATCAACAACCAAATTTATTCTAACCCAAAACAGATCGCCGATAAATTTAATGATTACTTCTCCAATATCGGTGAAACAGTTCATCCACAAGCAAAGGGTCTTCCTGTTCTACATCCATCAGAAAACTCAATATTTATGGGCAGAGTAGGATTTGAAGAAATACTTAAAAAATTAAATAGTCTAAAAAATAAACTAAGCCATGGTGTTGATAAGATTCCCCCAACATTGTTCATACAATGTGCAAGCGCTTTAGTATATCCACTAACCTTATTAGTAAACCAATCTTTTGAAGAAGGCGTATTCCCAGATATACTAAAACTTTCACTAGTGAAACCCATCTACAAAAAAGGTACACAAACGGACCCAGGCAACTATCGACCTATCGCCTTATTGCCCACAGCCTCTAAAATGTTTGAAAAAGCATTATACGACCGTATCTATAAATTCTGTGAAAAATATAATATGTTTAATGAAAGTCAAAACGGTTTCCGCAAAAACAAATCAACAGTTCTAGCAATTTATAATTACATTCAAAAAATACATAATATAATTAACGATAAAAAATATGCTATAGGAATTCTATTAGATATGTCAAACGCATACGATACAGTGCAATGTAACATATTACTAAATAAATTATATGACATAGGAATCAGAGGCCCGTGCTACAATCTGCTAAAATCATATTTACACAATAGAACGCAAATAGTAGAAATTGAGTACTTTAATGACAAATTACACAAAATTGAAAAAATTTGATCCGATACTAAAACTATTAATGCCTCAATACCTCAAGGCAGTGTGCTTGGGTGTCTTATGTTTTTAATTTACATTAATGACTTTGCAGAGGCTCTCAAGGAATACTGTGTCATGTTTGCGGACGATATTTCAATTCTTATATCAAGCGAAAGTCATCTAACAGAAAAAATTAACAATATATTATTAAGAACAACGGACTGGCTAACTAAACATAACCTGTGGATAAACTTATCGAAAACTAAAATAATGTCTTTTCACCCATATCAAAAACCAAAATTAGATAATGACGGCTTCACTATAGATACAGTTTCGTTAACTGTATCTATAGTGAAGCCCACGCTACTAGGCCTAATAATAGATACCCTTATTACTTGGAAACCACATATAGAAAAATTACATAGGAAGTTAAGCAGCTTTATGTACGCGTTACGAGAAGTAAAAAAAACAACAGATGTAACCACCGCGATAACAACCTACTACGCGTATGCATATGCATGGCTCAGCTACGGCATTGTCCTATGGGGATGCAGCACTGAGGCCTCAAGTTTATTAACTAAACAAAAAAAAAACTAATACGGATCATAGCTAATCTACAAAACACAGAAAGCTGTAAGCCTTACTTTAAGAAGTATAACATTTTAAGTCTGCCCTGTATCCATATTTTCGAACTATGCAAATTTGTCAAAAAAATCCAAGCTTGTACACAAAACGCGATGACATCATATCTAGGAATCTAAGACAGAGAAACAAACTTGTGCTACCAACTTCAAACCTAAAATCTCATTCATCCAGCCCATTTGCCATGTCTATAAAAGTATATAATAAATTACCTGAATATATAAAAAGCATTAAGAACGAAAAACCATTTGAAAAAAAATTAAAGCAACTACTTATAAACAAGTGTTACTATAGTACTTCTGAATTTTTAGAAGATAAAAATATAATATAATATAGATATAAATATAAATGTTAGGTAATAAGGAAATGCCATCCTACTAAATAAATTACAAAAAAAATTATAATAAAATTTAAAATGATTCAAATAATTTAATAAAAATTCAATTGTGCTACCTATAATAATATATCAAATGTCAAAATCAATTAATAAATAATGACAATTATAATAGCCGTATTACATATCCAATGTGTGTATGTTTATATAATATAATGAATGTTAATATTAAATAATTATTTAGCAATAATAATAATAAAACAAAATAAATGTTCCTCCTTCATAATATTGCTGTGCCCATGAGGGTCTATAGAGAAACCATAAAACTATGTACCACCTTTTGTAACCTATGGAATACAATAAAGTATTGAGTATTGAGTATGTCTACGGCTATTTCATAAGAGGCTAATATCCTACTGTGGCGAAGTTGCAAGTAAGTTTAATAGATGCCGGTTTGTACAGTGGTAGTGTAGAGTCGTTGAGGACCATTTTAAATTGCATAGGCTTTCGATATAAACAAACTTGACAAACGTAAAATAATTATGGAGAGACATGACATAGTCTTGCAAAGAATAACATTTTTAAGAGAAATGAAAAATATAAACGATTGGGACAACGTCATATTTCTTGATGAAACGTGGTTTAAACGCCAACCACATTGTAGCGCAAATACGGACAGATGACAATACAGCAACTTGTTCGAAGGTGCCCGCGGGGGAAAGGTGGGCGCCTCATAGTTTGCCATGCGGGATCAGCCGGAGCAGGATTTGTATAAAATTGTTTATTAGCCTTCCAATCAAAGAGTACAAGAGATTACCATGAGGAAGTGGATGCAGAAAAATTCAAAGAGTGGTTTATAACCCTTTTACGAAATATTCCTGCGAATAGCAGCATAATAATAGACAACGCCCCGTATCATTCTGTCCAAATCGAAAAAGCCCCAACCCAAGCGAATAAGGAAGCAGATTTAATAGCATGGCTGCAACACAAAGGTTTGGAAGTGGACATGAAGTTATTGAAAGCTGAGCTAATACAATTAGTAAAGCAAAATAAACCACGTAAACCTTTATATGTTATTGATAAATTAGCATTAGAAGAGCACGGACATAAAGTTATAAGATTATCACCATAGCACTGCCAATATAATGCTATTGAATTGATTTGGGCCAAAATCAAAGGCTAGTTCTTATATGAAAAGTGAAAACATATTAACTTCACTTAAACACACACAAAATGAAAATATCTTATGCTTTTTTACAGGCTACGTAGCACGACATAACACGAAGCCACCTTTCACGACGAAGAAGATGGAAGGTAGCATGTACCCATGTCACAAAGGATGATTGGGCAAAAGTGGTAGACAAAACAAAAAACATGATTATGGATGACTTTAAAAGAGACATTAATTTTGATTGCATTATTGAAAATAAAATAATAATTAATCTCAATTAGTAGTAGTGAAAGTGATTGAATAAATTTATTTTTAATCTAGTTTCAATCTTAATTTTTTATGACTTTTCCTCTAGAAATAAGCAGTTACAACAAATACGAAGAAAATGATAAATCTTTTGTTTTATATTATACGTTTCTAATTTATTCTGGTATTATTTAAACCTAACTGTGAATGATTACCAACTCTAAATAATCGATATCGATTTTTTTAAGAATCGATTATTGTGCGTTCTCATTTTTTGTTGGCATGCTTGGTGCAATAAATCTGACAGCTGTCAAAAGGTATTTCCAGCTGTCAAAAGGTATTTCTTATATTTGGTTGACTATAGTTATTTTTTTTAATCTTTAAACATATTGTGGTTGCAAGCTTTTTATATGTAATACATATCTGTGGAAACTTCATTGGTTTTAGGATTACTTTTATATGTTTATAATATATTTTTATTGTACTGTATGTTTCCCTTAAAAAGCAAATAAATAAAAAAATTCCTACCGGGAATCTTAGAAGTATTATTTATGGCACAATCTTGGATGAATCATAACATAATACGTATCCTTGCCTTAAATCATGCGCATCATAAAATTAAATATTTAACGACAAGGAAACATAGAGCCGTAAGTCCGCAATGTTGATAATAAACTTCTTGCGAGTTTAATGCGATCTTAAAAAGCAGTAATAAAACGTTTTAACTAACTTCATTCGCGGACAGACAATGTAAGCATAATAAAACAGGCTCTGACAAACGCACAGCGGACCGAAGGCGTTGCAAAAGAGACGCATGAGTGAGTCGGAGCTTCAAACTAAGATATTTAGTCATAGGTGGCCGAATTGAATAGAGACATGAGCCATATGAAGACGCCACATAGCTCTAGTAGAGAAATGGCGTTAAATTTTTTACAAAATATAAGTAACAAACGAGCACACAGTCCACCTTCAGGTAAATGGATACTGAGGCTTATAGACACACAAATGTCTTTGAACTTTTGGCGGGGCTGTTGTCGCGCCACAAGCGATCACGCCACCTTCTAGAATCTCCTCTTTCCCCTCTCACGCCCCCTTTCAGTGTTTACGGAAGGGATATTAGGTCAAAGGAAGGATGAACACTTGGCACAATATACCCTCGAATAAAATTAAAATACACGAATCGTTTCCGCGTAACCATCCCCCCCGGCTTGAAGGGTCCCCTTCAAAATAACTAACGCTAAGACTAAACCTAATTTTCGACTTCAATTTCTAATCTAGAAAGCTAATTTAAACTATTGAAGGGGCAAAGGGCACAAACGGACAACAGGACGCATGTAAGACCCAGTCGTGGTCCTAACGCGAGCTACCCTAGTTACCCCGTCGGAACCGGGAAAAACTTCTTCGACAATCCTTAATGGCCAATGGAGAGGTGGCGTATTCTCCTTGATGAGCACAACCACAGTTCCGATAGTTAAAGGTTCAGTTGCTGTGTTCCATTTTTGCCGAGACTGCAACCATTCCATCCTTCATCGTTTCCAAAACGACTGCAGCAACCGGTCTAATAATTTATGGCGTGCGGAAATACTAAGTTTGTTCTCGTCCATGTCTATGGCGGGCAGATACTTCAAAGGCGTTAAATTCAAAAAATGTGCTGGAGTTAGAGACAGCGGCTCCGAGGGGGTCACTTGACAACGTACGATAAAGGGGGGCGACTATTCATGACGCACTCAATTTGAGCGAGCACAGTACTTAACTCTTCGAAGGACAAAATTTGATCTCCTATTACTCGGTATAAATGACTCTTTAGACTCTTAATATTCGTCTCCCAATTTCCCCCAAAATGGCTCGCGGCTGGGACGTTCAGAGACCACTCGATGCCGTTCTCGGCTAGGATGTGAGCGAGCTCCGAATTATAATATTTACTGGTTAAAAGCTCATGTAGTTCTGATAAAATACGTTTCGCGCCGACGTAGTTTGTACCGTTATCCGAATACAATTTACTTACAAGGCCACGGCGGGAAAGAAATCTTTTAAATGCACCCATGAAGCCCGCTGTGCTTAGATCACCAACGAGTTCTATATGTACAGCCCAAGTAGTCAGACATACGAAAATGCAGACGTAAGCCTTTGTGGATCTTATACCACGCCCGCGAGTGAGCGTGACCTTAAACGGACCAGCAAAATCAGACCCGGTGTACATAAAGGGCTTTACGGGTTGTGTTACTCTACAAGACCTAAGATCCGCCATTTCCGGAAATGACGGCTTAGGACGTACTCGAAAGCAGAAGTGTTGCGCCACAAGCGAAACACACCGAAGCCTAAATCACGCTATAAAAGTTCCGAATCATAAACAGTATATATAGAACACCCTTTTCCTTCTACGGCCACAGTGGTGACCATCCGACGTGATCTGAACACGTAACCAAACAACCTTCGGAAACTTCAACTTCAAGCCTTCGTCATTATCCTCAAGAACTCCTACCATTCACTACTGAGAATCGTCTTCTGCAGTCTTCAGTTCCTGCAAGCCAGTCCAACTTGTCTTCATCTCGACTCACCGCAGATTTATAAGACAGACTTCTGGCACTTGCTCCGGCACATTGTTCTCAACGGCATCACTTGTCCGTGCGTAGTACGGCATGCATTAAACATCGGCACCGGCACCATTCGCACCGGTGTCACTTGCCATTACGCACACAGCATGCATTCCCCAACCGTCATTAAGGACACACCGGCAATCGGACTGCACTATCGACCTCCGGTCTGAGCAGGGGGTTAATGTGGCGGCGCTGTCGTCGCGCCGCAAGCGAAACACACCGAAGCTTAAATCGCGCTATGAAAATTCCGAATCATAAACAGTATATGTAGAACAGCTCCGAACTATCACATGAAGCGTTGGCCGCTCCCCGGGCAGAACACCTTGCCCGGCGGGGAGATCGCCACTTTTCCCTCCACGGTCACAGACTTGTTAAAACCAATCTCACCAGTCTCGAGCAAAGGCGCAAAGTAGCCAGCCTTTCGTTTTTCTACAGGATACATTTCAGAGAGGGTGTGCAGGAATATAATAACGTTCACGTGGTAGAGTCACGCTGCGGCTATATTACGGTTGCATCACGAATGGGTCGCTCAACCCAGACACTCAACTCAATCTAACACTCAACTCAACTCGAGCACAGAAACTCGAGACACAACCGACGCACTGATAATCACGAGGAGTGATTATCAGTGCGTCGGTTGATTCCGATGATTATCAGTAGACACTTTAAATACTGTTAGGCAAGGCAATTTACATTTTATTTAATTTTTAGTCTTAATTGCTTAATTCATGTAATTATTTGATCACAAATATTAAATATACTACGTATAATTTCATTCCTTGAGTTCGTCAAAGCAGCAGGCCTTATTATCCTACCATAGTAAAATAAGGCCTAACTAGTAAGGTTTTTAGAAATGTCTAATATGGACGACACGGTCAGTTCAACTGATCATTCCAACTGATCAGTTCAAACTAGGACTCTTGATATTTATTTAAATATCGGATTTTCGATATATCGATAAATGAACTTATATATAAACCTCCGATATTGATATATTTATAATTATCGATATATCGAAAATCCTATGTTTTAAAAAATGTCAACGGTCCTAAACCACCTAAACTGTACTAAACCAATTATTTTTATTATAATCTTTAGCCAAATTGGATATCTCTCATTTTATTTCGGTATTCCCTAAGCTAGGTCTCATTACCCAGGTACTTTATACACAGATACACAACTACACACTACAAACGCAGTCAATACAAAATCAAAACAACGCCATTTTAATTCGCATCAGCTTGGAAATTCAGCTATCAACAACCACGTCAACAAACAAGCTGTTTATTTATTACCAGAACTTATGATCCATCTGATATATTTTATAAAGCGTCTGTCGAGTAAACCGACACTTATGAATCTATATATAAATAATAATCGTGGTATTGGCAAGGATCCAGACATCACTGAATGGCCGCTGAGATTATCGCAGATTTTACGCTGTATATCACCTGGTAAAATAAACACCTGATTTCCGAACGAAATTGGCTGTATGTTGTGTGTTGTTTTTGACTTAATCTTGAAACATTGATATTTTCATCGAATAGCTATGTATCTTTCCCACGCTTAGTTAAATTTAGAATCTGTTTTCATTTATTATAGTAATATATGCAGCGTGGATTAAATGCACGAGCATGTTGCTTTACACCGAAAATACATCACGGCAATTCGAAACAACGAGAATTAAAAGCAAAGAAGAATCTTCTCCAATTTTTCTCGTCAGGCATGGTGCACCGGAACGTACGGCCTCGTTTTATAATTATGCAACGTATGAAGTAAGAAAAAACGTGCACCAAGCAGCACCAGTTTTCCCGGCCCCATCTCGTCCATAGCTTATATAATAACTCAGCTGATAGCATAGAAATATATAACTACTTAAATGTATTTAGCCTTTCTTGATTAATTTTTTACTGCGCCATAAACAGTTGCATATTAATGTCAAGACAGTTCATTTATATTAGAAGTTCTTAAGAGGGGCGAGGAGGCAAATTGCTAATCTTAGATTCGATTTTTACACGGCTACTCACCAATAAAGTTCAAAGTCACGAAACATTAACACAAGAATAAAATTATCTCGATAGAAAAAAATCACAAAGTTACCTATTATTTTCATCGAAAACCGATTGCTATGGTCGTTGTACATATTATTAAGCTATAAATGTCATAAATTACAAATACCAACACTTTATTTAATACCTACTCGTACATCATACAGATTTCGATTTTTCAAACTGATCGCAAACTATTTTTGAATTGCATATGTTGCCTAACGCTGACAAGTTACGTTAGGGTAATATGTTCCACCTTAAGCTTTGCCGCCCTATAAAACTTTGGAATGATTAGTTAAATTGACCGCGTGTATCGTCCAATATTGTTTTTCTATATGGCAAATGCAATTTTTTTGTTCATACTTTATTGAAACTGTACTAAACCAATTATTTTTATCATAATCTGTAGACCAAATTGGATATCTCTCAATTTATTTCGGTTTTCCCTAAGCTAGGTCTCATTAACCGCAGGTACTTTATACACAGATACACAACTAAACACTACAAACACAGTCAATACAAAATCAAAACAACACCATCTTAATTCGCATCAGCTTGGAAATTCAGCTATCAACAACCACGTCAACAAACAAGCTGTTTATTTATTACCAGAACTTATGATCCATCTGATATATTTTATAAAGCGTCTGTCGAGTAAACCGGCACTTATGAATCTATATATAAATAATAATCGTGGTATTGGCAAGGATCCAGACATCACTGAATGGCCGCTGAGATTATCGCAGATTTTACGCTGTATATCACCTGGTAAAATAAACACCTGATTTCCGAACGGAATTGGCTGTATGTTGTGTGTTGTTTTTGACTTAATCTTGAAACATTGATATTTTCATCGAATAGCTATGTATGTTTCCCACGCTTAGTTAAATTTAGAATCTGTTTTCGTTTATTATAGTAATATATGCAGCGTGGATTAAATGCACGAGCATGTTGCTTTACACCGAAAATACATCACGGCAATTCGAAACAACGAGAATTAAAAGCAGAGAAGAATCTTCTCCAATTCTTCTCGTCAGGCATGGCGCACCGGAACATACGGCCTCGTTTTATAATTATGCAACGAACCCCTCATTTAGTTACGCGTAGGCTATGAAGTAAGAAAAAACGTGCACCAAGAAGCACCAGTTTTCCCGGCCCCATCTGGTCCATAGCTTATATAATAACTCAGCTGATAGCATAGAAATATATAACTACTTAAATGTATTCAGCCTTTCTTGATTAATTTTTTACTGCGCCATAAACAGTTGCATATTAATGTCAAGACAGTTCATTTATATTAGAAGTTCTTAAGAGGGGCGAGGAGGCAAATTGCTAATCTTAGATTCGATTTTTACACGGCTACTCACCAATAAAGTTCAAAGTCACGAAACATTAACACAAGAATAAAATTATCTCGATAGAAAAAAATCACAAAGTTACCTATTATTTTCATCGAAAACCGATTGCTATGGTCGTTGTGCATATTATTAAGCTATAAATGTCATAAATTACAAATACCAACACTTTATTTAATACCTACTCATACATCACACAGATTTCGATTTTTCAAACTGATCGCAAACTATTTTCGAATTGTATACGTTGCCTAACGCTGACAAGTTACGTTAGGGTAATATGTTCCACCTTAAGCTTTGCCGCCCTATAAAACCAAAACTACGAGTAGAACAGAGACAAAAACCAAAGTTGTATACTAAAACTAATATATTAAGAAAAATATACCAAACAAGCTCTGGCAATAATTAGGAACACTTCGAAAAATCAACCTAAAAAAAAACTAACGACACTACCCAATACTAGAAACAAAAAACGACTAAAATATTTATTATAATGTCAACTGTCAAAATGGCGTCGATGAAGCAGTGCCCTTTTGACCTTTAATATTTTAATTGATGAGCTATCGTATCACGGAGCTAACTATGCAAACAAGGCTGTAGTTTTTAAGTTATAAGTAAGTGACTATAGTAACCTCACGTACTATATAATATTTTTTTTAAATTAATTACATTTTCTAACTCACACCAATGCCCAACAAAGTAATATTATATTGCTTAGCCATATGCTTGTAACAACTGCGCGATTTCTGGAAGTGTAGGAAATAACGCTGATTAAATTGTGTTAAAAACCTTTGACTCAAACTATGAGGGTTTGGGAGGCTAATTTTGATTTTGAATTTTTTTAGGCATTAAATGACCTAATGATTGTATTATGAGTTCCCACTAATTAGTAAGACGGTGCCTGTAGTAATAATTGGTTCTGTTAAACTTCCACCAGTAAAATTATATTTCTTTGCACCCTCCTTGTGATTTTAATTTAATGATTAATTCCATCCTTGCATTTTGCTGACTCAACTTGCCGGTTGCCAGTTTTCAAGTGCGTGAAGGCAGCTGGAACTAGTCCAAATAAATTATGTGAATGGAATCAACGTAGTCTTAATTGATATTATTGTTTATTGGTTAGATATTAACCTTACTTTCAATATATAACTATTGCGTAAGCTAGTGAACACAGTACTAAATGAACGTACATGATGGGATCTTAATTCGAGCTTAGTCGAAGTCAAAAATTGTATGTGATTAAATCTGGAGGCGCACTTAACACTTTTTATACTGGTAGAGCCATTCTATAGCTATATTAATAGTATAGTTGCAACACGAATGTGTCGGCTCGACCGTAGAAGAATAACGCTCTCACAGAATACCAACATAAAATAGTAGCTTAAGTAATTCTGTTGTGTTTCGTATTCTTGTGAGTGTAGAGAACCGGAGATGTAATGCCTCTTTTCCAATGAAAAGAGGCAGAAGAGGCACGACAGCGCCGCTACAAATACCTTATGACGTCATCACTTCAGGTTATAGTCTAACAGACGACACACACGGTCAGTTCAACTGATCATCCCAACTGTTCAATTCAAACTAAGACTGTTGATATTTTTTAAAACATCGGATTTTTTATATCGATAAATAAACTTATATATAAAACTCCGATATTGATATATTTATAGTTATCGATATATCGAAAATCCGGTATTTGAAAAAATATTAACAGTCCTAATTTGAACTTATCAGTTGAAATGATCAGTTGAACTGACCGTGTGTATCGTCCATAAGCCATACAATTTCAACTACTTGCAGGGGTTGCTCAGCTGTGATTTTCACTTGCTCTGGGCTTAGTAAATATTCCCACAGTTGAACGTTACAGATGTAGGTATGTTTCACACATTTGGGGTCTGTATTGTATTAGAATGTGCAGAAATTTCATCCGCCAAGGAACAGAATCTAAACATTTTGAATATTGAAGTATTTCCTGCTGGTCCCGGGACCCTCTAATTTTTTTTTACTTAATTCGTTATATTAAAATTCTTTAACCTTTTTCAAAACTGTTTACTACTCGCTATGCGATTGAGGAACTCTGTTTTAAACCGTTTTCTGATGGGACCCACGCCACGTTTGGCTACCCACTTTTTTCAGCATTCTATGCCCTACATAATGTAAAAAGATTCCCAAAGGTAATACGGTCACTTTAAACTTTACCGGCCTATAAAACCAAAACTAGGAGGAGGACAGCAATGATTTCAAAAGGAAGTATAGGCCCATCTAAACATTTTTCTCATAACTTTTTCATACAAGAAAAAGTAGCGCATCTGCCATAATACAAATGTCATATCACAACACGACGTAACCAGGGTCGGATTTCGTAGTATAATTATCCCAATTGTATCATTATTCCATAGTTTGTAGTACATAGTATCGTAATAAATTAAACGAAAATACCATAATTTTACCTAAAGGTCGACTTGTATTATTATTGGATCCTTTTACTTTTTAATATTAACCCTACGATATTGAGAATTTTTGTATTGTACATGAGTACCGCGTTTTTTTAATAAAATTAGAATTAGCTCCCTTTCTGGTAAATCGGTGCTTGATTGATGAATTTATGTTGCATCCTTTATACAGCTACGAGTATAATGAAGGGCTACCATGATAAAAACTCTATGCTCCAGAAGCAATCGTTTTGAAAACAGAATTTTAAAATATTTTATGAATCAGATTTTCAATTTCAATTAAGCCGATATGGTTTCTTTTGTACTCTTTTCGTTTTACCGTTATTGAATATAAAATATATTAGGTACCAATATTCAAAATTAAACTTATTCTAAGTTTTGACAAAAAAACATAATACGTACGTATAGATAAACTAGACGCGTGACGCCAAAATCCCGCCACATGGGAAAAAAGAAACATGAAACGTCAAACGTGATATAATTTTTTTTAAATAGCACAATTTTATTTTTCATGAACAATATTTTTGAGGGTCTGAATCCAACCCTGGCCTAATATTGGTAACGTAACTAAACTAACTGTAATATAAAACTTTAAAAATGCGTTCGTATAATAATTTAATTGTAACAAAATTAATACAGGGTACAATATTCAAAATATAACTTACACTAAGTTTTTTAGACAAATATAAAACAGAAATAAAAATAAAACCGTCAAAAAACGAAACGTATAGATAAACTAGACGCATGACGCCAAAATCCCAGCACATGGGAAAAAGAAACATGAAACGTGATATAATTTTTTAAATAGTATAATTTTATTTTCCATGTACAATATTTTTGTACATGGAAAATGTACAAAAATATTGTACATGGAAAATCTGAATCTGAATCCAATCTGGTCTGAATCCAACCCTGGCCTAATCTTGGTAACGTAGCTAAACTAACTGTAAAATAAAACTGTAAAAATGCGTTTATATCATTTTATTTAATTGTATTGTATTATATTTAATTGTAACAAAATGAACATTTTTAATAACCGATGATACGATATCCGATGTTCCTTTTTAATCTTTGTATCGTAATTTTTTTACCACGCAATTCGTTTACCACGCAACTAGACATATTTATGACAGGCAAATCTGTCCTGCGCGCGCACCACTGTTGACCGAGTCGCGTTGGCCCTAATAGCCCCTCTACACGTTGGGCCAACGCGATGGCCCACTATGATAGGCCAGCGTGTGGAGGGCGTAGTTGTGTCGGATGGTTTACGGCGCGTGCAATGGTCTTGGGTATGGCGATGGTGTCGGTTTTTCCGCCGCACATCAAAAGCAGTGGGTCAGCGATGGTGGTACGCATCTACACGTGGCCCATTCCACAGTTGTGCGCGCTCGACGGTTGCGTGTGGATGTTCGTGCTTTGTTTATTAATTAACGAATTAAAAATGACGAACATGTGGCCAGTTAATGAAGTTATAAAATTTTAATCATAGAGCTACTAAAATCAGAACATAAACCTACATATTTTATTTTTTATTTATTTATTTTTAATAATTATTTATTAAATTATTAATAATTAATTATAATTATTTTTGTTTAAAGGAAACTAAATTGACTCAGGACATATTTAGATCTGTTACGATGGATAGAAGATAATATCCACCATTTTCTACGGCATTTCTTTTCGATAACTCTATTCATGTGCACATTAAAAAAAGACAATAAAAAAATTACATGTTGTATAAATATATTGCCGCAGCGGCTAATTCTTCCACGTCCATCTTGCAAAACGTTTCGATCACAACTGAATGTCGCCATCGTGTAGATGCGTTTCAACCATCGCATGGCCATCTCGCTGGGCCAACGTTGGATCATCGTGTAGAGGAGCTATAAACAGTAATTTTAGGGCCAGCGCACTGGTCCGTTTTAGTTGGTCGGTCGGCCCGGTCCTTACGCTAGTAATATATAAGTCAATGGAGGACAGAGACAAAAAATAAAGTCGTATACTATAACTAATATATTAAGAAAAAAATAGCAAAAAAGCTTCGGCAATAATTAGGAAAACTTCGAAATCGCCTCAAAAACGCTACCTGCACTATACAATACTAAAATCGACTAAAATATTTTTTATAATGTTTACTGTCAAAATGGCGTCGATAAAACAGCGAACTTTTGACTCTTTATTATTTGATTGACTGATGAAGAGCTATTGTATCACAGGGCCATCCATGCAAATAAGGCTGTTGTTTTGAAGTTATAAGAAAGTGACCATATTAACCAAATGATCATATTACCCTCACGTATTATATTTAAAATGGTTGAATTGATTAAGCCTGATTAGTTACCCAAAAATTCACATTTAACCTTCAATTTTGCGTGTGGAAGGTAGGTACTATTATTTATTGTGTAGTGTGGGCAGGAATCTAAAATTATTAGAACCACCTGCACCTCGAGGAATATTAGTATTTCAGTATTTAACAACAAGAGTTTACAATTCAAATTTTTGCTGACTGTCGAAACCATCTTATATTATAAAGAGATCCTTTGAATAAAAGAAAGAGCATCATCACGTGCTAGCTATGAAACTAACTAATGCCTGAGGCTTCAGTCGCGTTCTTTTAATGTTTTAAAATGTTGTACTATATACCGTTCTTTCATGTGGACTGCGTTTGCACTCAAGGGAGAATCAACTAATCAAATTGCCATTTAACCAACTTAATCCATGTTTTTTTTTAATTCTATATCACTGTACGTATTTTAACGAGCTTTTACACATAAAAACTATATTTTGGTACGGTCTGCTTGTCTTTATTTAAAGAACTACCACTGACTTGCTTATCTGACCTAGATTGACAATGTTATGAAGAATTTACCGAGTATCTTCAGTGCAATCATGTCAAGTGTGGTATTTTAATGGGCATACTAGGGCCTACCCTTTCCATATTTGTCCCGTGGATGTAAATATATGTGATATGAGCAACGACAAAGGTCATGCCGTAGTGATGCCAACTTAGCAACTTTACAGCTAGAAGGCAGCTACAATTTAATAAAATTTGTAGCAAACTTTTTAGCAAATTTTTCTAGCAACTTTTTATTTCATCATAAGACGTGAGGTATGTGGTGTGTAGAGATAAGGAGAACAAACTCTGTTTAAAAAACTGTCCGTAGAAAAGCGCTAAATAAAGGTGGCGCCACTGTAGCTACAGTGTAAAATTTAAATAACTTTTTATGATTTTTTTATTGCACAGACTTTCACCATAATTCTTTTTATAATAATTATTTTTAATGTTTTCAAAATTTTTATTTTTAAAAACACTCTCAACGTATTTTATGGCGATTTTTCATACCCTGTACCCTGTACTCGAGCGCTGTTGTAGAGAGTTTTTGAACTGTTATTTACTGCTTAGGTACAGATGGGCACATTTTCAACTATTCTCCTATAGGAGATTGTCCTCCTTACCTCTATACTCCATGACGTGAGGCTATCGAGATTCGTAAAGTAGGGTACCGAGTCTCGAAATAAAAAATAAAAACAACGTAAATCTATGGTCATAGATGCTATGGTATCTTCTTCGATTGGTTAATTTTAAACTTATTTTTTATTCAATAAGGTACAATCACGAGTAATAATATGTAAACAAACTAGAACTTTGTAATATTAAACATTACAAAACAAAACCATGTGTGCCACAAAAGTCGACAATAAATATAATATAGTCCTATTGTATTTTCATATTATTGCTCATGATTGTACACAAGACATTTTTAACTCTCTTGTTAGAAATAATGAAAATAAAAATGATTGTCAGAAATTGATATTTTATTGCAATCTACCTAGTACCTACCTACTGTAACATTTAGCTACTTCTAGCAACTTTTTGGGGTAAAAAAACTGCCAATCTAGCAACATTTTGAAAAATATCTAGCAACTGGGTAAATTTAGTAGTCGGCAACACTGCAACGCCGACATCTGACACGCAGTGCTATGTACTTAATTTGGCGGTAAAACATTTTGGTGCAATTGGACTCACCTAACCTTGTATTAGCTTTATTCATCATCATCATTCATTGGGACCTTTCAAGTTGTATTTGCCCGAATCGTTAAGTTTAGCAAGCGGATTAAGAATTGCAATACCAGACGTGAACATCTTTGATGTTGCTACTCGGCGCCGGTCGGAGTATTTTACGTCTGGCGTACACAGGATGATTAATTACCATCTATTTTTTTTTTGTATTATCCGTAGTCAGTAGTTCTAAATTCCAAAAATATATTAGACTGTCTCAAGACTATCCCTAAACAATTTAATTACGACAATACTCTAGAAAAAATAGTGACTCATGTAAGCAACAAAATCAGAAATAAATTCAGATGGCATACTAATAAACATAGATCTACCATTATACGACCAACAGATCTACCAGTTATTTTTTAAGCTATTGCATAGCTTCTATCGCAGGCCTTGAGCGTGGGGACCGAATCCAGAAATTTATTCCGCCGTAACGAATAAACCTCACGCTCCCCACTCCGACGGGCACGGAGGTGTGGCTTGAAGGCCGTGCATTGTCTAACATCGTTTATTTTTTTATGATTCTGGTTCAGATTAGATTTAATTTTAGTCACTTAAATTTCGTATATTGTTCAAAATAATGAAATAAATCCACAGAATCTGCAGTTACGAAAAAAAGCAATATCATTTTAGTCTCCGGCGAAAAAAAAAGATATATATCATGATTAATTTACCAACTAGTTATTCGTTTACTAAATACGAAAAAATATTTAGACGTCATTTTTCTTCCAATCTTGCTGTACTGAATATTTGCGTAGTCCTTATATTAATACTTAAAATTGCATAAGTTGATACAAAATGCTATGCAATAGCTTTACCGCGGCAGTCCCCGAGTGCCACACGCCTTTTTTTATATAGGATAGGGTGACAAACGAGCACATAGTCCACCTGATGGTAAGTAGTTTCTGTGGCCCATAGACATGTACATCTATCCTCGATAACGAATCAAAATTCAGATGCGTTGTCACCCGTGAGGACTAAGATGGAATGCCTCGTTTCCAGTAAAAAGGGCCTCCGGTTCTCTACACTCACCATACGAAACACAGCAGCGTTAAGCTGCTATTTTACGCTGGTATTCTGTGGTCCTTCCCCGGTCGAGCAGACCCATTCGTGCTGCAACTATACTACTAATATAACTGCAGCATGGCTCTACCACTTAAAAAAAATTATATCGTATAGTTATATATCGTACCTTCGTTCCTATTATTCAAAAAACAAATAATGATTTTACCTATCCTTCCTTGCCTATTCGACAGTATCTACTCGTAACTAACGACAAAACCATACTAGAAGCCAACAGCTGCAACGAAGATTTCTGTGTAGCCCAACCAGCAGAAGAATGTCTACGACGATCGATCCAGACCCGAGCCTTATGCTGTTCATCATACAAGCTTTTACGACACCCATGGTACCACAGAACACAGATATATAGTATATTTAGATACCCATTCTTTGCTCTGATCATGGGACAAAATGGGGTGATGGATTTATTCTCTTACACTGCTACCACTTTATTGTTATAATTAAGTACCACATTTTCTTTTCAATTTCAAGACCAGAAACCGATAACGTAAAAAAAACAAATCTCCATCAATCACGAAACCAATAAAATAAAATAAAACAAACAAGCAATATTTCAAATGTTATCTCCGTAGAAACGAATTCTTTATTTATTTACGAGCGTCGAAAGAACATATGCAATCCATCGCCATTCGCCACCATTACAAACAAGCGCGCGAAAGTCGGCCATATTTCTTTTTAATTGCATTCCGTTTTAGTGCCGTCAAGTTCTTGAATAAGAATGATATAAACAAATGGTGTTTTCGTTAAAAATCACTTGCTTCTCTAATAATAAGGTTAACGTTGAATGGAAGAATCGATTTTAATCCGGTTAAACATTGCGGTTAATTTCTCCGCCTCGATCGATCGTTGTTGTCTGCATAGGCTTTTTGCCCAGCATATTTCGGGCCTCGGGGCATTACTCATTACCCGGGTAATCCTATCGGCCCACTGCTATGGACCGGTCCTAGGAGACGTTCAGGAACGGCATTGTTGGCTATCTTAGCTTTGGCGTATTTCGCGCCCCTAAGAAGGATCTGCCGAAGGGTCAGCGTTCTCGAAGCCCCACGGTGACTCGCAGAGAACGGGTCTCGACGTGGAGCCAATTCCACCGACAGGCGTGCGCTCCTGAATAGCAGCACGCCGGGCCTCAGGTGCTCGCTTTCCAGCATGTTAGGTTAAGCGCAGTGTTGGGATATATCATCCCAGGAGGGTTCAGGGGCGATCTCGAAGCTCAAGTTCGCTCCAACGGCACGTACACCCACTGCGAAGCGACGCGCTGTACGGACGGCGGACGGTGACCGGCGGCGAATGCGGTCCGGACGCGACTTTCTTTCATCGCCTTTCCTAATCCAATGTAATTCTAATTCCAAGCGTTACTTTGCGGAAATCAATTATATTCAAGATGTTAAGAATTAATAGGTTAAGATCCGTGTTAAAATATTAAAAATGATATGTCTCACCAATGTTGCCAGATACACTGTAATTACAGTAGATCTGCCGTATTTTCACGCCGTCTACTGGATATTGTATTTTTATAAATAATAATAATGATTTCTTATATTTACGCGAACACTACACATTGATTAAAACTACTTTTACGGATTTTATCGCGTTTATTTTACTATTTTTTCCCGACGTTTCGGGCGCTTTCCAGCACCCATGGTCACGGAGGACTGAGACAACGTTCCGGGAAGTCTGCAGTTTGCGATCATATCCTAGACGGCCGCAACCATTACATCAGATTTGATAGACCACAAATCCTCGCGAAAGAACACCGATTCCTACCAAGGATGATACGTGAGGCTATTGAAATTAAAAACCATCCTAATGTCAATAGAGAAGGAGGCTGGGTACTACCACCTGCTTGGAATCCTATAATCAATAAAAGTAAAACTAAACCCAAGCATACCACCGCACCTCAGGACATAGTCAGTTCATTTTGCATAGATCGGACCATAAACAATAATTAAAAAAGCTGAAGGTACTCCGGGTTTAACAATGACATCGGAACGTCAGTCATCTCAGTCCCCCGTGACCATGGGTGCTGGAAAGCGCCCGAAACGTCGGGAATTAAAAATAATAGTAAAATAAACGCGATAAAATCCGTAAAAGTAGTTTTAATCAATTAATAATAATGATAATGTACTCCAGACCGAATTTTGGCCACGGCGGCCTGCCTCAGTGGAGGCTAGCCATCGGCGCAGGACAGGATTATAGTGCCCAAGTGCAAGCACTGGTGCACTCTCTATTCCCTCACTCTCATAGTCCGATGGGACGGTAAATCGACACGACCGGAGAGAGACCAGGCGCAGGACCAACGGCTTTACGTGCTTTCCGAGGCACGGGGGTGAGACACCGCCAACTTCCTGACTCCGGGCAACTACTGAGAGTTTCTTGACGAAAAAACTCACTCAATAGTTAGTTTTTTTTTGGCCCGACCCGGGATTCGAACCCAAAACCTCACGATAAGCACTCGATTACTACAACCACTAGACCAACGAGGCAGTCAAATTTTTTTTTATAATATACAATGTATCGAGACACAGTTTTCTTTTTCAACAACAAATAAAATTTCATTATATAATGAACTTTCTTATGAGAAATATCGTGAATTATGAATGACACGCACAACACAATTATAGTTCATAAAAGATAGCTTGATCTCTGCGACAGCTGTCAGTAAAAATCGCGCCTATGAAGTCCTGAATTTCTTAGTAGTACAGACAGTACCTGTCAATGTCATACCTTATGGGCATGCACTAATTAGGTCGGCATGCCCATAAAGTATGACATTGACCGGTACTGTCGTGTCTGTACTACTAAGAAATTCAAGACTTCATAGGCGTGATTTTTAGCTGTCGCAGAGATCAAGCTATCTTTTATGAACTATAGAATGGGGTATTAATTTATTCCCCATATTGACCGTACCATAGAGGTCAGTATTATTTGGGTAAATTAAGTTGGATATTTCATAGTTTAGTTTTAATGTTATATATTATGTTTCATTTCAATTGTCTAGTATTGGATTGGATTGACACCAACTCCTTTGGCCGAGTTACAACAAATAGATAATCAATGGCGGAAATTGAAGAAAATAAAAGAGATTTAGATACAAACCAACAATCCGTTGTATTTTGGCAAAATGTAAAAAGCATTTTTATCAATTACAAGTTTTGAACTTTTTATCAATTACATTTTTTCTTATTACTGTATGTAATACAGTTTTAGCAGTTTGAAATTTTGGTTTGGTTGCCCAGCTTATACTGAACATTTTGGAGTGCGAAATAGTGTTCAGCCAAATAAATAACACAAAAACTAAGAAAAGAAACAAAATTACTAAACAATTAAAGGCAATATTATGTAGGCAAAACAGGCCACTGTCTGATTTGGCAACACTGTGTCTTACCTACTTTGGAGATCACCACCCGCCCTCGCTCAATTGCGTCCACTATCCCCGTCACCACTAATAGCAACACCACTACTCCCAATACCACTACACTAGGAAAGACTTACCACCATCGATAATACGACATGTGTTTCGAATACGCGATTGCTGACCGCTAACCTAAGTAAATGTTTTGCAATAAGTACAGCTAATTCATTTTTAACTAAATAACTAAATTATTTATTTACATACAATTATAAAATACAATATTTATTACCGTAATAAAAAAAATAAAAACAGTTATCATACATCCTATAAAAAAATACAATCATAGTCTCCGCGGTATAGTGTCAAGAATTGTTGCTGCGTTTCCTCGCTGAATGGATATTGCTTGAGTAAGAAAAGAACCAGCCCTTCTAACACTAATGGTGACAAGTCGCGAATACAGTTCCTTTGGGAACTTCATCTCCCATGATGAACTTAAATACGATAGGCCACGCAAAAAGTTTTTCGGAAAAAGTTTCTTACAATGGACTTAGAAAAAGTCATGAATATTAGAATTTAAATTGAGAGTAATCTCCTCCAGACCAAATTCCAGCCACGACAGCCTGCCTCAACGGAGGCTCGCCATCGACGTAGAACAGGATTATAGTGCCCAAGTGCATACGCAAGCACAGGTGCACTCTCTATTCCCTCACTCTCATAATCCGATGGAACGGTAAACCGACACGACCGGAGAAAGATCAGGCGCAGGACCAACGGCTTTAAGTGCTTTCCGAGGCACGGGGGTGAGACACCGCCAACTTACTGACACCGTGCAACTACTGAGAATTTCTTGACGGAAAAACTCAATGATTAATTTTTTGTCCCGACCCGGGATTCGAACCCAGGACCTCATGATCAGCAGTCGCACTACTACAACCACTAGAAATTGAAAGTAAAGGCAGACTGCAAAGAACTAAAAACAGTAATATAAATTACACGTAATAGCTTCAGAAGTCAGTACTAAAATATAGTAGGTAGCTATATATGTGGTAACCTAGTCCTATTAACATTTCGTACCTCATTCTCCCAACCTTTTGGGCGAAATTTTTTATTCATAAGAGTACCCCTAAAACCAATTTTTTAAAAAGAATAATTTTAAATCAATTCACAGTTATTGAAGAATCTCAGATAGAAAAGATTAATATGAAGTAATTGACGCACGAATTGAGGATCGGATTTGAGACATATCACTTGTTACCGCTTAGAGGATTGTGAAGCTGTAAATTTTTATACAAATAGCGATAACTTTTTGCCCTTCATACCGTTTTAGTTTTCATAACTTTTGTGAATGTTGTAGATATAACGAATATAACGAAAAACTGGGTACATACGTTTTTATTTTAAAGAAATTTTGCGTACGATATAAGCTATTAGGATCTAAATATCTATATTGTTGACATAAAACTTCCTCGAGCTTTTTTTTTAAATCAAATTAAACTGAATTACTAAAAAAGAAAAATACTGGCCAAATGTCAGACTACGCATAATATAGAGGTAGGTTCCTAAGTTACCCGTCGCAATACGTAGCGTGGTCTTTCTTGATAATGAGCATATTGACTCCGCAGTTTGATTGCTATAACGGCTAAAAACGGACCTAAATATGACGATGGTAACTGAAGGACTTATTTTCCAATCAGACTTATAGGGAAAGGTATTCAAAACATATTTAAAAACTTATGAATTTTGAAAATAATACAATCTACATCAAATCATCCACATACTAATGGTCATAGTCGGTCTGTCTATCTATACTGGATGACCTTTTTTAACGTCCGGAAAAAATAGGGTGTAACATGTGAACGGAGTAAAATCCTATGGAACTTATATTTTACAAAGAATAAAAACAAAAATTTTGAATTAAATAAATAAATTCGTTAAAATCTATCGACATTCAAATCCTATCCATCCTACTTTACGAACGGCAATAAAACAATAAATTTAGTAGGCATCTTTGACCTTGTCACTTCGCAGGGTCACAGGGCAAAGGGCAAAGTAATTGTTCAAAAAAAATTTTTAAAAGTTTCGTTCAAAATTTTTGATTTTGTTTGTTAAATATCTGTGCCATAGGTTTCTACTCCGTTCACATGTTACACCCTATTTTTTTCCAGACGGTGAAAAAGATCATCTAGTACATTCCCAGCAGTGCAACCCTAAGATATATACGTAACGAACCTTCCCGTTAATCATTACCGCCCTAAGTTATTCTGAGGTTCACCTGCGTAAATCAGGAGTACCACGAATGAAACTTTATGAGGATATATGATTGTATGGATGCTTTTATTGAGATCTACAATAACCACCAACTAAAAAATAAGCGACAGTAGTAAGTAAGAAAGATCTACCATGTCTTTCCCGCATAGGAAAAGGTAAAGCTATAGTAATAATGCGTATAAAACTCATATGTGGTAGAGCCACGCTGCAGCTATATTATGGTTGTAGCACGAATGGGAGGGCTCGACCGGTGAAGGAGCACGCTCTCTGCTGTGTTTCGTACGGTGAGTGTAGAGAACCGGAGACACTTTTTTACTGGAAATGAGGCATTCCATCTTAGTCCTCAGGGGTGACAACGCATCTACGTTTTGATTTTCAGTTGAGGATAAATGTAGACGTCTATAGGCCACAGCATCCACTTACCATCACGTGGACTGTGTGCTCGTTTGTCACCCTTATTCTATAAAAAAAAGTGGCGTTGGCGCCATCGATCATCTGTGTCTACCACTGCGTTACAGCGTATTAGAACAGAAAGGTTACAAGATGAAGGTGAGAAAAACAAGTTCAAATTTAGACTGAAAGAAAATATAAGTGGTTTGGATGAATTATGTATGAAGGAGTTAGACCTGGAGAATGTATGGCAAAATGTAAAGAAAGGTTTAGTTGATGCAGCTTCCGAAGTATGTGGTGTTAGTAAGAGAAAGAATGAAAGGAAAAATAATACGTTATGGTGGGATGATGAGGTATGTATGGAAGTTGAAGCAAAGAAGAGAGCATGGCTAGATTTACTAGCAACAAAGGCTGGTAATTCTAGCGGTACGAATGATGATATTGAAAGAAAAAGTGCAGTCTTTAGACATCTTAATAAGAGAGTAAAAGAAGTAGTTGAAAGAAAAAAGCAAGAAAGAACGGATAAGAATGATAGAAGAATATCGGATAATTTCCAGGCAAATATTAAAATGTTCTGGAAACTTGTAAGAACTGCCAGGGGACATTCAAAACAGCCTATGATGAATGAAGAGACGAGACTTGCTATATTCTGAATGATTAAATTTTGAGTTTAAAGAGATGGAAGGAATATTTTGAAAGCGTGTTTATGAGTGAGGAGACAACTGTGTACTAAGTGAAGTAGAAACTCCGAAAGAAGAGGAAAGAGGTAGCGAGATAAGTATAGGTGAAATAATGAAAGCAATGAAAAGCATGAAAGCAGGTAAGGCTGCCGGATATGATAGAGTTTCACTCGAAATGCTAAGGGCTGGAGAGGAAGTGGTGGCAGGCCTGCTGCACACCTTGTTTAATTTATGCTGGGAACTGAAGCGGGTACCGGTAGACTGATGCAAAGCCGTGATAGTCCCAGTATATAAAGGAAAAGGGTCGCAGCTGTAAAAACTACCGTGGCATCAGCCTTCTTAGCATTGTGGGAAAACTGTATGCTAAGGTACTGATTGAAAGGGTCATGAAAGAAACTGATGGAAAAATTAAAGTTTCGTGAAAATTTCTAAAGATTTCATATATGCCTTCCAGTTGAGCGACGGCGCGGCGCTGATGTTCGCCGATGAATTCAAACTCACGTTCGAGAGGTACTTGTTTGGGATCTGCCCGCAGAGTTATAAGGTAATTATGAGACTTTGTTATTCGAGTAGCAATGATGGCTAATATTATTTCACTCAACAGATGTCGCTACTTAAGAGGATACCTTGAAAATGAAACGTAGTTTTGGGGGCGTGGCTTATTCCTTTGTCGGTAAAGCTCACGGACTACTGAGGGAGTGTCAAAATGAAAGTGATGCAATGACTTCATAATACCAGGCCTCTATCACTCTGATACCTATGTGAAATAATTACCTAAAATCGCGACGCGCCCGGGCGAAATAACGCAGTCAGGGCTAGCGCGTTGGAGGAATTGGAATATTAAAGTTTTTTAACGCTGTTTACGTACATAACTTTTTGTAAATATTGTTGAAATAGTTTTTGTTTAGTGTTTAGTATATTTAATAATATGATAAAATAGTTCAAAAGTTTTAATGTAATTTAAGAACTATATATTATGTATATTACCCATTATTTAATAAATTTTAATATGGCAAAATGTCGTTCCTACTATAATTTTTGCGTGGATAGACGCTAAATGACCAACAAAATATTTCAGATATATCATTCTTTATTACCGAAGGATTTTAGAAGGAAGTTATGAAACGTGAAGTTATTTAATTTTTATTGTTAAATAGATACTTATAGCAAAAAAAGAATTAAGTAATAATTTGTTTAATATCTACGAACTTTATTACAAAATTTAGCATTTTAACATATACTTGCCTTTTGTATTAAAATATTTTAAGCTAAAATAACACAAAACACTGAAATCAAAACTTTATTTACCAAGAAAATTTTTAAATAAGTAGAATACGTTGGCATTTCTGTTAGGAATCGTATTTCAAGTTTATTTGATGTTTACACTATCTACCTTTTCCTTCCGAGCCAAGCGTCGCGAATCCCGACGAATGGCCTTGCAAGTTGCATGCGTTAGGCATCGCAGAACTCACGTAGGTCCGAAAATATGGTCTGTCGATCATAGTCAGAATAGGTATTTCACCTAAGTAACCTAATTAATATTTCGCAATGTATTTTATTACTCTTTATTGACATCCCTCCATAACAATGGAAAGTCCACCGTAACGTAGGAAGAGGAAAATATGCAAAGTAATACGGATACTCTCGCGCAGACATGAAGTTTTATTTAGCTTGCGAGCGCGATTTACATAATTAATAATAATTATGTAGGCTATTAAACGTCGGCAAGCAGTCAACAAACTTCTGTACGTAGTACTATTATTTATTCTGTGATAATACGCAAATTATGAGATAGCCATACCGAGCAAGCGCTAGGAAAATAAATAAGTAAACGCCGAACAACATTTTTATTTATTTTAACAAAACTTCGTTGTGGATTAATAAACTGGTTTATGAGAATTTAGATATGATTATTTATTATGTCTTAAAAATAATTCCATGGAATTATTCATGAGAATATTGTGGTGTCATCGAGAAATGTAAATAATTAGAGCCTACTGTGCAATTTTTTTCTATCGAGAAAATTACACGATATCGTGTTTTCCTTTTATGCAACCCAAGGTCATATAGTTAAAAATCAACTTAATGCTATTTAACAAATATGTTAAATAGCAAAACCACCAAATTTTCGAGCTATCACCTTAACAATGAGATAAAGTTTTTTTGTTACGCAATGTCATTTAATTGAGAAATTAGTTTTAAATCAAAGTTTCAAATCAGTTTCTAGAGTGTTAAAGTTACACACAAAACACTGACTCAGTGGTTTGCCTTTTATTTTTTAGCACATTTAATCTCTTTTCTTAACTTTTTTTTTACATTAATGAATATCTGTGGTTTCGTTTATTTATTTTGAATCTAATTAATACAAAATATGACTGCTTCGTTGGTCTAGTGGTTTTGGTAGAGCGACTGCTGATCATGAGGTCCTGGGTTCGAATCCCGGTCGGGCCAAAAAATTAATTATTGAGTTTTCCGTCAAGAAATTCTCAGTAGTTGCCCGGAGTCAGGAAGTTGGCGGTGTCTCACCCCCGTGTCTCGGAAAGCACGTAAAGCCGTTGGTCCTGCGCCTGATCTCTCTCCGGTCGTGTCGGTTTACCGTCCGATCGGTTTATGTGAGTGAGGGAATAGAGTATGCATCTGTGCTTGCGCATACACTTGGGCACTATAATCTTGTCCTGCGCCGATGGCTATCCTCCGTTGTGGCAGGCCGCCGTGGCCGAAATTCGATCTGGAGGACATTTTTAATATAAAATATAACTAATAGTTCAGAAATAAACATTGATTTTTACATATTTCGTACAAATGAATTTCTCTGCTATGAAATCTGTCAAATATTACAGTGACACCGCTCTGGTGGCAGAAAAAGTCGTGGATACCCTCATTACATGCTGTGAGGCATTCCATCTGAGTCTTCAGAGGTGACAACGCATATGTATCCTACTTGGTATGAATTTGGCTGCAGGTGTCCATGGAATAAATCTGTCAAATATTACAGTGACACCGCTCTGGTGGCAGAAAAAGTCGTGGCTGCCCTCATTACAGGCTGTTAGGTATTCCATCTGAGTCCTCAGAGGTGACAACGCATATGTAGCCTACTTTGTATGAAGTTGGCTGCAGGTGTCCATGGAATAAATCTGTCAAATATTACCGTGGCGCCACTCTGGTAGCAGAAAAAGTCGTGGACGGAGTCAATGATCACTAATCCATTTATGGGTTCATATTAGAACAGATGCGTTGTCGCCTTTGTGAATTGACATGGAACGGGCACAGCATGTAATTATGATACTAGTTCTCAATACCAAAATACTCTTCAAACCGGAACCACAGAATAAATAATAGTACTACGTACCGGAACACAGAAGTGCACGCATAGCTATTTGGTGGTAGAAATACAGGATATTTTACGTTTGCCGGTTATATGCTGAACATATGCCGGCTATAGTTGCCACTAGGGATGCCAGTTTGTCGGGATTCGTCTGGATTTTCCCGAAATTTTAAATGATCTCCAGACTCTCGACAAAATACAAAATCTCCAGCCAAACAGATTCTCTTCACATCACAGCTGCCTTTGATTTAATAAAAGCTGAGTTAGTAATTAGACTGAACTTTGAAGTGCATTATTTATTATATATTTTATTATTCTAAAGGATCCAAATTGGTGGACTTAGTAAAATTTAATGCCAAATATATTTGGCAGCCTGAACAAGTGTACTTAAATTAGTTTTATGTCAACAACGTTCTTTTTCTAGCCTACTAATTTGAAAAATAAACTTTTTAGTTTACATTTTTTTTTATTCTTCCGACATCAATCCCAAAATCCCAACATTTTCAAATTTTGTCCAGATATTTTGCTCTGTCGATCTGGAAACTAGGAATGCCAAATCGGCAGAGCAAAATATCAACTTACAAATATCACGCTTGGCAAGCGGTTGACAACCGCAGTATTTTTTTTATAAAAGAATATTAACAATGCTATAAACAATACTAATATTCCAATTAACCACTCGTGGTAAGCTTAAATTGCTTGTGTTACGACCACTCGTCACGCCAGTGTCAGCCAGTTCACGCCAGTAGTCGAATGGCGGATTCGAACTCACGACCTTTTTGAGTTCGCGGTCCGCGCCCTACCATTAGGCTACTGTTGTTTTTTTTTACAAGTTATGTTTTAGTCGTTATTACTTATTACTAAGTAAAAAAAAAGTAAAGTTACTGCCTATATACGTCCCACTGCTGGGCACAGGCCTCCGCTCATTTCTGAGAGGGTTTTATTATTAGGTAGCCACTACTAATCTCCTGATTAGTCTCCCTCCTTCGTCTCTTACGACGCCCACGGGATGATATGAGTTAGTGAATATTCCTATACCGCCGTTTATCGTGATTTAATTTTGCTGGTATTTCCTATAGTCGCTTTTTATGGCAACCATAACATGAAATGGGATCGTAGACATAAAATCTCTTACGTTACTACCTCACAAGCAATTTTTATTTTTATTTATATCACCGCCATGAACGAACAAATCGATGATTAAACCGGATAAATATTCTCAGTCTCGTTGGTCGCAGATGCCCATCACCGGCAAGGGGAAGAACACTACAACCCTCACATGTGACCTGGATGCCGATCAGGAGGACTTGGCTGGCAGGTAAGCCTTTAAAGAAGCAGTTTTTCATATGTGATAGAAAGAAGTTGTAGCGAATTATAACTGGGAAGAATGGGTCCCACGGGGACCACACTCGCACCGAATACCGGTGTGAACATCACATAAAACTCCCACGCCTATTATTCAGATGGATTGACAGAGGCTACCGACTTCCATTTGGTATAATCCTAACATACAGAACACGCTTCTGTCATTCTTTGCTTGCGCCTTTGAGTATTCAATCAATTTGGTTTAGGTAATACACAAAGGCTTGCGCACACATTCGCGCAATACAATCCTGGGGCCCCGTAACCGAATTTTGGTTTGGAGGACGTGATCATTATTTTTAAACCTTTATTTTTCTTGCGATATATGACTATTCTACACACACACACACATATATATATATATATACGTCCCACTGCTGGGCATAGGCTTCCCCTCATTTCTGAGAGGGTTTTAGGGCAAGGAAGTGTCCACCGCGCTGCCCCAATGCGTGTTGGCGAACTTCACATGTCTTAGAAATATTTTTTTTCTTTATTCCTCAGACATGCAGGTTTCCTCACGATGTTTTCCTTCACCGCCGAGCACGTGGTAAATCAACACTTAAAATTGCAATTAACAATATCATTGGTGCCAGCGGGGATCGAACCCGGTTTACTGCGAGCGCTAACCATCTGAGCTACCACGGCTCTTATATATATATATATATATATATATATATATATATACATATATATATATATATATATATATATATATATATATATATATATCTTGTTACACTACACTGAATTCAGAAATCCTAGTTAAGAATTATGAAAACCTGCTAATTTGGAGCTCTCGATTACACGAGTGCAGTGCAATTCAGGAAACTATCTCAATCCGAGAGTTAGCGTCTACGACTTTTAACAATGACACCTACTTTGTCTAAACATCAAAGATAGGGCTTGCTCTAGCGTTAACGGCTAAAGTTATAGGTATTCGTCCCACTGCTGGGCACAGACCTCTCATTTCTGAGAGGGTTTTAGGGCAAAGACGTGTCCGCTGCACAGCCCAAACACGTATTAACGAGCTTCACATGTCTTCGAAACATTTTTTTATTCTTATTTCTCAGCCCTGCAGGTACGTGGTAAATCAGCACTAAAAATTGCAATAACCGATTTCATTGGTTCCGGTGGGGATCGAACCAGGGTTGATCGCGTACTGTGATGCCAAGTCCGCACGCGTGGCAAATCAAACGTGTGGATAGCCGCATGTAACCGATCCGTCGAGTGTCGATTTATTGTCACAAATCAAAGGGAATTTGCCTCAAGCGCTTGCGACGCATCCACACGTTTATGGGCACTCTTGTTTGTATACTGGTGGCAAAAATAAAAACATAAAATAAAATAATTTTATAATAACCTGGTACGGTTTTTATGAATTTCAAATATCCACAATTTTTCGGTAATTTTTGTTTTCTTTCACCTGTTTTCTTATATTTAAAATAAAAGGAACTTAAGCTAAATGTTATGATGGACACAACAACCTCCGTCCGTCACGCTTTTCCTCTTCAAAATTATGTAAAAAAAAAGATGGCGACGTTTGTTTCCCAAAATCAAGCCAAATGTTTGTAGTGAGAAATTTACAGCGAGTGCTAACCATCTGAGCTCCTACGGCTCCCGTTCACGGTTAGCATAATTCAAAATAATCATAAAAAAGTAAAATAGGTCGTACTGCGTGAACGAATATTATTTCCTAATAAATATTCACATTCTAAATACCTAAGTGAGTTAAAATATGTGAACCAATGGATTTGAGAAGAATGTGATTTACACAATTTAATAATTTTTTTTTTTATATAGGATGGAGTGATAAACGAGCACACAGTTCACCTGATGGGAAGTGGATGCTGTGGCCCATAGACATATACATACATATATATATATATATATATATATATATATATATATATATATATATATATATATATATATATATTTATCTTTGATAATTATAATAATAATTTACGATTACGAATATTATTATTATTTATTATAGATTACGAATCTAAATGCAGATGCGTTGTCACCCCTGAGGACTAAGATGGAATGCCTCGTTTCCAGTAAAAAGGGTCTCCGGTTCTCTACACTCACCATACGAAACACAGCAGCATCAAGCTACTATATCACCATGGTATTCTGTGAGAACATAGTCCTTCCTCGGTCGAGCCGACCCATTCGTGCTACAACTATACTACTAATATAACTGCAGCATGGCTCTACCCAGGTACAAAAATATTAAAAGACTTAGAAACCTTTGCTTTTTAAATCTTTACATTAATAACTATGATGGTTTTTATTTCAAATGTAAATAATTTATTTTTCGATTTCTAGTATTCATCATCTATTATATGCCTATCGAAAAGAAAGAGCCCACAGATTGCCTCATATCCCCCTATATTCACTTGCCACACTTGCCACGCATGGCAAGCGGGTTGTTAACGACATTATTTTTTTATTATTTATCAGGAAGAGGCTGTTGTATAGAGGCGGTAGAGGGGAAAACCTTGTTTTTCCCCTCTACCGCCTCTTACGTCAACTACAAGACATTATAAAAGTTAGTTACAGCCTATATACGTCCCACTGCTGGGCACAGGCCTCCCCACATTTCTGAGAGGGTTTTAGGGCAAGGAAGTGTCCGCCGCGCTGCCCCAATGCATGTTGGCGAACTTCACATTTCTTCGAAATATTTTTTTTCCTTATTCCTCAGACATGCAGGTTTCCGCAGGATGTTTTCCTTTACCGCCGAGCACGTGGTAAATCAGCACTTAAAATTGCAATTAACAATTTCATTAGTGCCGGCGGTGATCGAACCCGGGTTACTCGCGTTATGTTATATTTACAGCGAGCGCTAACCATCTGAGCTACCACGGCTCTCGAGAAAATATGATATAGAATATATACTAACCCTATGCATTCTCACACCGCCACTGAACCACTACACTGAACATCTTATATTGCTAATATTGCATCATTTTAAAGGAAATAAAAATTCTCTACAATTTCGACTGACAGACTGGCCACCCTAGCGCTACGTGCACACTCTGCCTCTCGCGCAGACTGCTCGCGGCTCGGCGTGGCGCTCGCGAACACGCTCGGCGAACTTGCGCGCACCGCTGCCAACAGGCAGGCTTTCACAGCCGGTATGTTTCTAATTTAAATAATTTACACAGAATGAGTTGTGACGCATGAAGAACTTTATTCATACGCATGAAGGTCCAGATATTTTAATAGTTGACACCACTAAGGTATGGAATGTCACATTCAGCGATGTAGCGTGGATAGACGCCACCAGATTCCGGAAGAGCCAAAAATTTTTTCTATAGTCGTATTTTTATACGTTATCACTACCCTCGACAAATGCCTCCATCTTCCCTTATAGCCTATAAAAGTTGACTATTGAACATAAGCCTATATCTATACAGGGTTATTTTTCAAAAAGTATCCCAAGTTCATGTTCAAATAAGTTCAAATATATAAATTATGATATACTGCATTCGATTCATTTTTAATCTTCGAAAGTATGATTATGTGTCTACTTATCGCTCTCAACTCAACTGGTTACCCATTCGTCAGCGCCGTAGTCTACGTGCACTCACTACTCTTTACTCTATCTTGATGTCTCCTAATCCTCCATCTTATTTAACTCCTCATTTTCAATATCTTAGCTCCAACCATGATAGAGTTCCCCGTTCTAGTAATAACCTTTTGCTTCAGTGCCCCCCTTTTAGTACTAACTTTGTACAATCATCGTTCTTTGTTCAATCTGTTCTTCTTTGGAACGCTCTTCCTTCCGAAATCAGGAGTGCCGAAAACCGGATTTCGTTCAAATCTAAAGTGCGAGAATTGCTCTTCAATAAAATGGCAGAATCAACTTAGCGTTCGTAGTTAGCCGTGTTTAATATTATATTTAATACATATATGTGTGTGTGTGTGTATGCATGTATATATATATATATATATATATATATATATATAAATTTTATGTATATATACTTACATAATGTTTATATATGTAAATATTTATACGCTTATATATGTATGAGTTTATATATATTGTACATACTTCTTATTACACCTACCTCTTTTATCTCTGCACTACTCTAAGGTAGACTGGTAGATAATGCCTCAAGCATTAAGTCCGCCTATATACATCTAATGTGTATATGAAGTTAAATAAATAAATAAATATCTATATTGCAGTTTTTGAAGACAAAAAAAGACTAAATAATGCCTCTAATTTCTATATATAGATATTTGGGCGGTGCTACAGTCCCCTCAGCGGTGCCAAGTTTACTGTCGGTATATCGAAGGGCTAAAGTGTTTGTACAGTAGGGCTACGATGACTATCCGAGTACAGAACCAGAGTTCAAAACCTATCCAACTGCAGAGAGGTGTAAGACAGGGTGACGTTATATCCCCGAAACTCTTCACCGCTGCATTGGAAAACGTTTTCAAGCTACTGCAAAGAAAGAAAGAAAAAGTTTATTTAGTACATACATTATAACGAAAAGAATAAAAATAAAACATTTTTTATATAAGGAATAACAACAAAATGGTCTCCATTCAGATTTAAGTCACGAATTGAAAACGCTGATTTTCATTGGAGCCAGGAGTGTGAGGCAGATGACAAATAACAGCAAGAAAAAAAAGAACTAAACAATAATATAAAATAAAATGAGAAAAAAAACTGTCAAAATTACACGTATCAGTGCAACAACTCTAGTGAACTCTAGTCAGTCTACTGGACGGGAAAGCATATGGTATTAACATCAATGGCGAGTACATCACTCACCTTCATCTCATATAGTTCTTATAGCAGAATCGCTGGAGGACCTCAATGACCTTTATAGTGACTTCCAACGGATAGGTCTTTGTCCATGTCACACCTATGCCTGTAGTTGTTGGGAGCACTAAGCTCGAAGTTGTTAACGAGTATGTTTACCTGGGACAAATAGTCCGACTAGGTAAGTCCAACTTCGGCCAAAAGCTCAGTCGGCGGATTCAACTCGGCTGGGCAGCGTTCTTACCACTTACCCCAATTACCACACATCTCGTCAGGCATACCTCAAAACTTAAAAACGAGACTGTACAACCAGTGCATGTCGTCAGTGATGACTTATGGAACTGAGACGTGGTCCTTCACTGTTGGTCGTATGAGGACGCTCAAGGTCGCTCAGCAAGCTATAGAATGGGTTATGCTCGGGATTTCTCTGCGTGATAAATTTAGGAATGAGGATATCCACAGTAGACCTAAAGTGACCGACATAGCCCAACGGATTAGTAAGCTGAATTGACAATGGGCCGGCCATATAGCTCTAAGAACCGATAACCGATGGGGAAAAAAGGTTCGCGAGAAGCAACCTTGTATCGGTAGACGAAGTGTAGGGCGACCCCTCACTAGGTGGAGTGACGACCTGGTAAGTCATACATCATCATAGGAATACCAGCGTAAATTAGCAGCGTGTTGCTGCTGTGTTTCGTATGGTGAGTGTAGAGAACCGGAGACCTTTTTTACTGGAATCGAGGCATTCCATCTTAGTCCTCATGGATGACAACCCATTTGCATTTTGATCCTTAGTTGATAATAAATGTGGATGTCTATGGGCCACAGCTTCCACTTACCATCAGGTGGACTGTGTGCTCTTTTGTCACCCAATGCTATAAAAATGCAGGTGGCTTAGGACCGTGCTTCGTGGCATTCTTTGGAGGAGGAATATGTTCAGCAGGGGACTTGTGGAATGATGATGATGATGACTTATCAAAAGTAATTTTTTTATTTACCACTGGTTCGGAAAATACCTCTGTCTTGGGAAGAACCAGCAAGACACCCAGCGGAACTTTTTTTTGCATATATTTCACTTTACAATACTATAGTTGGCAACCCTAGTCACTACATTTCACAATCACATTTCACATTGTTACAGCTGCAGCGAATGAGGCGATTAAGAAACGAAAACTTTCAAAGAGCCAAAAAGCCAAGATCCAAGCAAAGCAACGGACAGCGCTGGCTGTAAAGAAGAAGGCTGCGGCTGCCGCTGCCGCCGCCGCCGCCAAGATGGCGGCTTGAATTAAAATGTAACGATACTATGTGAAAATGACTTTTTATTTTTTATTCTTAATTGTTGTAAGTAATACTGTGTATTAAAATCATTAATTTTCGTAACATGCATAATTATGTAAGAAATATATTTTATTTAAGTGGACAATAATTGATATAAGGCGGTAATTTGGTAGCCTTTAAAGGTGAAAGCACATTTATCAGCACTGTAAACGCAGCACGCACCGTACGCGCCGCATTTTAGAATTCGTTGTATGAAATCATATGAAACCTCGCACATTCCACCCGCACCGTGCGCGCAGTATTTCATAAAATGCGGTGAACTACGAGGAATGCCGATGATCAAGTAATGCGGCGCATTTGGCGCGTGCTGATTCACGATATTGCCTAATGTTGCAACTCAATGGATTTTCCACTAAAACTGGGAGATTCAAGTTAACTCCCCTTCTAGTGGATAAATATTGCTTTTTAGTGGCTGGTATTTTTGCTATTGGTACTGTAGAAATAAGCTATACATGCCATGCTGCAGTTATATTAGTAGTATAGTTGTAGCACGAGTGGGTCGCCTCGACCGGGGTAGGACCACGCTCTCACAGAATACCAGCGTAACATAGTAGCTTAATGCTATTGTGTTTCGTATGGTGAGTGTAGAGAACCGGAGACCCTTTTTACTGGAAACGAGACATTCCATCTTTTAGTCCTCACGGGTGACAACGTGTCTGCATTTTGATTTGTAATCGAGGATAGATGTAGATGTCTATGGGCCGCAGCAACCACTTACCATCAGGTGAACTGTGTGCTTGTTTGTCACCCTATCCTATAAAATAAGTTTCAATTACTGGCAAGATGATTAAACCACTTACACGTTTCCAAATATATTTTTACTTAATTTCAGGAATATTTCCTTTTACTGTGTAGGCAACAACGATTCGTCTAACAAGACATGGCAATTAGCTTTTTGAATGAATATTGTGAATCCAGAATCCGTTTTTGCGTCGAATTTATTTTCTTTTAACTCTGCTAATAAGTAGGCTATCGAAAAAAATTTCCATAGTTTAATCAATGTCACTGTACTGTTTCATTTTGTCTACTTTTTTTTGTATGGATAGTGTACATATACTTCCTTACTCTAAGCTCTAGGAGTACATGTACCGGTTTATCGTCAGAGATCAGTATTTCTTTAAGCCAATAAACTAAGCTAGCAAATGAGGTCGTATTATCTCGTCTTCAAGTAAACAATTGTGAATTATTAAATATAAAAATCTAATCGAAAACATAAAAATTTATATTCATTTGTTCATATTTTGTGCGCTGTCATACCGTTTATCAGATTGCGGTAAAACTTTGTCAACATATTGCTTGCATTTCCGCGAAGGTAGGCATAGTTTGACCCTGTAGGTGACGCTGTTGTAGGAACCAGGTACCACCCGTGTGAAGCTAGGGCAGATCGCTAGATTAATATAAAAGGATAAACCGAAAAAGTTGTGAGAAATTACTAAATTTAGGAAATTCGAATTTTTGGTATAAAATTGTATCACCCATTTCCTTAGTTATAATAATTTGTTATTTTTTATTTATATTTCATGTTACTTATAGATTTACGAAATGGGATTATGTTTTCATACTTTTGTTAGTTATATTTAGGTACGCCATTACATAAGATGGTGTTTGTACTTTAGACCACAAGACACTTCTACATTGGATCATTGCCAACTGTCAATTGCCTCATTAGTCTTGTGCTCGTACACGCAATTACTGATCATGAGGTCTCGGGGTTGAATCCCGGGTCAGGCGTAAATCAATAATTGGGCTTTTCCGTCAAGAAATTCTCAGTTGCAGCCCGGAGTCAGGACGTTGGCGGTATTTCAGCCCCGTGTCTCGGAAAGCACGTACAACCACTTGATATCCCTCCTGTCGTGTCGGATTGCCGTTCCATCGGAATTCGAAAGTGAGAAGATAGATAGGTGCATCTTCGCTCGCGCACATACTTGTGCACTGTAATCATGTGCTGGGAAAATGGCTGTCATCTGCTTAGAGTAGCCGCTGTGACCGAAATTTTGATGATTATATTACGGCTACAGCAAAAATGTATCGGCTAAGAACTTCTTTTTAGTTTGTGAGATCGGCTCGATCAGGGAATGGCCTCGTTTTCATAGAATACCCACCTAATTTAGCAACATAACACTGATGTATTTCATATGGTGAGTGACGGAAATTAAAATGGGAAGAAGTATGAGGATAATGAAACATTTTTATCACAGGATTCAGAGGTGACAACACATTTTGTAAAATTATACATGGTAGAACCAAACTGTAGTCATATTACGGTTCTAACACGAGTAGGTCAGCTCGACTAGAGAAGGACCACGGTTCTACAGAATACCAGCGTGAAACAGCATATTAATGCTGCTGTGTTTCGTATGGTGAGTGCGGAACCGGAAACCGTTTTACTAGAAATGACGCTTTGATCTTAGTCCTCAAGGGTGAGAATTTGAGAACGCATCTGCATTTTGATTTTTAATTGAGGATGAATATGGATGTATGTAGGCCACCGCATCCACCTACCATCTTATGAACTGTAATTTTCTTACTACTACTAAGGGTCTCCGGTTCTCTACACTCACCATACGTAACTCATCAGTATTGTGAGAGAGAGTGGTCGCTCCTCGGTCCTTCACGGTCTACCCACACAACTTATAACATAACTGCAGTGATGGACCTTGAACCCACAGAAAAGTAGTAATAATACATCAAACAAATAGAAATGAATTAGCGCTCGATTACTTCCAAAACCGATGTCGCCACATCTTTGACCGTAATATAAACATACGCACAATGCACTGATATCTAATGTTTCACATTACATTGCTTGGCAAGTTTGTCATGCCGCGTATTACGGTAGAACAAAAGCAGCAATGGTAATTGTACAATATGAAAAGTAATAAATGAGTGTTATAATGATAAAAATTAATGGCTCTTGACTAATTACGAGTATTTTTCATATTTTAAATACAGGTTTACGCAAAGTAATGCTTGATCCTATTCATTATCCTTAATTTTTTTAACTTAATGTATTATGTGAAATATATTAAGTTTTTATATTTACTAATTGTTAATAATTTAATGTGTATGTTATTAAAATAAATTATTTTTTGTAAAAAAAACATAAATCAAATTCATTTGACCGTTATAAATGTAACCTTTTGTGTATGGAGTCTAGAAGTAAGGAGTACCATACAGACTGTGTATTAAAAAGTGTCCATAAAAACCTTTAAATAAGGGCGGCGCCACTATAGCTACGGCGTAAATTTTAAAGAACGCGCCGAAAAATATTAGTGGGATAGACGACTTTTTCGAGGTTATATTTACCAAATAAAATTATTTTAGATTTTAGAGCTACTGAGAAGTTTAGCAGTTTCAGTTTAGAAGTTTAGATTGTACAACCACTGCGTGTTGCCAGTGATGACTTACGGATCTGAGACGTGGTCCTTCACTGCTGGCCGTATGAGGACGCTCAAGGTCGCTCAGCGAGCTATGGAGAGGGCTATGCTCGGAGTTTCTCTGCGTGATAGACTCAGAAATGAGGATATCCGCAGTAAAACCAGAGTGACCGACATAGCCCAACGGATTAGTAAGCTGAAGTGGAAATGGGCCGGCCATATAGCTCGAAGAACCGATAACCGATGGGGAAGAAAGGTTCTCGAGTGGTCTCCCCCCCACTAGATGGAGTGACGACCTGGTAAGATAGTCGGATGCAGGTGGCTCAGGACCGTGCTTTGTGGCATTACTTGGGGGAGGCCTATGTTCAGCAGTGGACTTGTGAAGGGCTGTAATGATGATGATGATGATGAGAAGTTTAGCAGCACACTTAAACCGACGGCAACTGCTAAGTTCATTTCATCCCAGTAGTTACGCCAGCGCTGTTGTGGAGAGTTTTTGAACTGTTATTTACAGCTTACAGATGGACACTTTTTCAACTATTCTACTATGGGAGTTGGTCCTCCTTACTTCTACACTCCATACTTTTATGGTTGTAGCACAAATGGGTCGGCTCCACCGGGGAAGGACTACTTTCTCACCGAATACCAGCGTAAAATAGCAGCTTAATGCTGCTGTGGTTCGTATGGTCTGTGTAGAGACCCATTTTACTGGAAATGAGACATTCCGTCTTAGTTTTCAGATGTGACAACGCATTCCATTTCAATTCTCAATTGTGGATAGATGTAAAAGTCTATGGGCCAAGGCACAACTTACAATCTCTCTATTCTATAAAAAAATAAACTGTTCAAAATATTTTAGACTGTATCTTTTGACTTTGAAAATACAGAGTCTTTCTCAAAGAGATTTAAATATATAACTACTTTAATGTCTTTGGCGTTCCGCAGCATCCACTTACCATCAGGTGAACTGTGTGTTCGCATGTCATCCTTATTATATAAAAAAAAACTAATAAGGTGACGTGTGACTGTTGCGTGTATTTACTCTACGGTGATAGCGTAAGAAAATTTATGTAAGAGGCACCTATGGTATAGAGTGTAGAGATAAGGAGAACAAACTCTGTATAAAAAAGTGTCCGTAGAAAAGCGCTAAATGAGGGTGGCACCACTGTACCTAGAGGGTTCATCACTATTTTTCCGATCAGATGCTAAACCACTTGCACACAATAAAATATTTCTCCATTTTTTAAAGTTTCTTTTTGTCAAAAATTACAAAATTACGCAGCATGAAAATTTTCTTACCAATGCCGCGAAGAAAATTTGTACATTATTCAAGTAACTTCATCTGATTGTACTCACAAACAGCTAACTTCGCAGTCACTACTCATCGAAGTCAGCGCCGCTATAAAATCTATAATTTTCAAGGACAGGCGGGCTATGCTTTAGTACGTAGCGATCGTTCTCCTGTTCTCTAACCTCCATGGCTATAATAAAAAGAACAACGGCGAACTGCCAAATAAATATCTTTTATTCATTACGTTTAGAAATGAAAAAAATATATATATAGAGATTGGAATCCTGAACAATTTTGTCTACAGATAAAAAGATAATTATAAAGATATTCCAGTTTGAACAAAATTCATATTAGATTAGGTTGTATGGTCTAACACTACAGTGGCTGATAGTATACTGGACTGCGTTCCGTATTAAACAGTAACTAGTATCAACAAGTAACAGTAAATAGTAGTATAGCAAACTAAAATTTACGAGGTAGGCCCACGCTGCAACTATATTGTGGTTGCAGCACTAATGGGTCGGCTCGACCGGGGAAGGACCACGCTCTCACAGAATACCAGCGTAAAATAGCAGCTTAATGCTGCTGTGTCTCGTATGGTGAGTGTAGAGAACCGGAGATCCTTTTCACTGGAAACGAGGCATTCCATCACAGTCGTCAGAGGGCTGGCAACGCATCTGCATTTTGATCACTGACCTCTATATATGCAATTATAAAGGTCGGTGATTTTGATTCTTAATGGGAGATAAATGTAGATGTCTGTGGGCCACAGCATCCACTTACCATCAGGTGGACTGTGTGACCGTTTGTCACCCTTATTCTATAAAAAAAAATAAGGAACGGCTTCACAGTAAACTGAATTGACGTCACACCGTATAGTGGTCACAGTGTCTATCGGAACACGGCCGTAGTTCCAACTTATACAGGACCTCATTGCGAGCCCGGGCAGCAAAACTTGCTAAATTTAAAGAATCCTCCGTTCATGCCAAATTAAGGAAGCAAGAACAAGTTGACCGACAAGCTGCTTTGGGAGCTGATGAGACACCTTCTCAATGATTGGAAAGACTGGAGGATCCAGTCACCAGTCTTCTATGAGCGGTTGAGTCACCCCTTCATACGCTATTGCGTTTGGAAGCACAAATTGAATGCTAGAGAGTATTGAGAGCGGCTGAGTTGCCTCTTAAACCCAATTGCGTTTGGAGGAACTAACTGAACGTCAAAAATCTTTGAGAGCGACTAAAAAGCCCGATTAAACGAACCAGCTCAACGACAGACAGTCATTAGAGCAATAGAAATTCTAGAAGATTAGCAGGCGAAAGGATCATTCATACAAAAACGCAAAACGAACGCTGGCGAACTTTTATGCGTAACAGTTGGTCTGTGTGAACAGTGACGTAGCTATGCAACCAAGGGCGCCGGGGCGAAAAAGGAAATCGGGGCCCTATTTGAACTAAGCTAAATAATTTAAATGTGCGAAACTACTATGTAGTATATGTAACGCAGCAGATACTATTTAATCGTACTTCCTAATATATATAATAAACTGTTATACGTATAAATCTGAAAATGGGACGGTTGCTGCCTTTTATAATGTTGGCATTCACTAAGAAAGGATCAAGAAAAATTCAACCTCTAAGGGGATGAAATAGTGTGATAGAGTTTGTATGAAACTTATTATTTTGTTGGGTGATTGACTTGAATCTTACTAAAGGTAATCTATATATTACGCGTTAGAGTCACGCTGCAGCTATATTATGATTGTTGCACGCATGCACGCATCCGCATTTTGATTCTTAATTGAGGATAAATAGATGTCTATGGACCACAGCATCCACTTACCATCAGGTAAACTGTTTGCTAATTTGTCATACTTTTTTCTATAAAAAAGTGAAATAAATGGATACGGACTTAGCGATTTTAAAAATTATCCATAACACAAGAAAAAAATTAATTAACGTTCTTTAATATGCAAATCACACTCTGCAATAAAAAATAATAAATTTCACATTTTTAGTTTCTTAAAAAAATCTATCCTTAGGGACTTAAAAAGTGGGTGCAAAGTTTGTATGAAAAATGTTATATCATAACGCACATTCCAAAAATACCAGACGTAGAAATCTGACAGTAGCTGCCTTTTGTGACGTAAGCATCCACTAAGAAAGAATTTCAACCTTTTTCACTTCAACCCTTAGTAAGAGAGGCGTTAGCGTGTAGTGGCGGTGCAGCATACCTACTACCTCACTACCTAATGTCACCCCGCGGGTGTCGTAAGAAACAAATCAGGAGATGAGCATCGTCTTCCTAATAACGACTAAAAATAAAAAACCGCGGTTGTCAACCCACTTGCCAGGCGTGGCAACTATGGCAAGTGTCCACCCTATGAGGCAATCTATGTGGGTGGCCTATGTTCATCAGTGGATTCTAATATAGGTTGAAACGGTATAAGGGGGAAATTTAGCACACCGTTTCATCCCGATAAAAGGATCCTTTTAATAAAGGAAGGAATTTTCAATGTTGGTCCATACCAGGTGAACGAAGTCGCGGGCGGAAGCTGGTAAAATAAACATTGACGAAGTAGATGACAGTTACTTAGATCATAGAATACTATAATATACAATAGAATGGCTGTTAACTTTATTTTGTACAAGGATTGGCGTCGCCAAACCCGATTCGCTGTGTTGACCGACTGAGTAAATTTACACATTATATACTTTTGATTAATGTTCACACACACAATTACACAAATAGACGGCCCCCAGTCCCCAACGGCCCCGCTATTCCTGGCTACGGTGGCGACCATGGTAACGACGGGGCAGGGGGTACTAAGAATCTCCGGTGGAGGTTCGGTTGCCACCTACGACGACTCGACCTGGCAACATTTAACGCACGCACCCTGAGGACTGACGAGAAGATACTGGAGCTGGAAGAAGAGATAGACAAGTTGCGCTGGAATATTATAGGATTATCCGAGGTCCGAAGAGAGGGAGAGGACGCGGTGATTCTCGAATCCGGCAACTTGTTCTATCACCGGGACGGCGACCATCTGTCCCAAGGAGGTGTCGGATTTATCGTCCACAAGTCTCTCGTCAACAACGTTGTAAAGATTGGGAGTGTGTCGACGAGGGTCGCGTACCTGATACTCAGAATCACCAAACGGTATTCGCTGAAGGTCATACAGGTCTACGCACCAACCTCAGCACATCCCGATGAGGAGGTGGAGGAAATGTATGAGGATATTTCTAGAGCCATGCATTCCTCCAAAACCCACTACACGGTGTTGATGGGAGACTTCAACGCAAAACTAGGCACAAGAGAAAACGGGGAGCTGAAGGTAGGGAAATTTGGAGTAGGGCAACGGAACCGAAGGGGCCAGCAGCTGGCCGACTTTATGGAGAAAGAGGGACTCTTTATGATGAACTCTTTCTTCCAGAAGCGGCCCCACAGGAAGTGGACCTGGTCAAGCCCCGACGGTTCGACAAAAAATGAGATTGACTTCATTATGACGACCAGACGCCAACTGTTCAGTGATGTCTCAGTGATCGCAAGGGTGAAAACTGGCAGCGATCACCGAATGGTTAGAGGCACACTGAACCTAAACGTTAAGTTGGAGAGTCTCGTCTAATGAAGTCAACGCTCCGTCCTCCTCGTGCTCTAATCCAGAATCCCGAAAACTTTCAGCTCGAGTTACTTAACCGCTTTCAGTGCCTACAAGATTGCAATGCAGTGAACGATATGAATGAGCTGAAACCCATCGCAATCTTCAACAGATTTCACAGACAGCATACAGGCAACTGAACAGACAGATCTCCAAATGCATGCGGCGAGACTTACGCAACTTTAATACTGCTCGTATTAAAGAAGCGATCGAGCGGAACCAGGGCTCCAAAGTCTTTGCCAGAGATCTGTCTGCCAGTAAGAGCCAACTGTCAAAGCTGAAGACTGAGTGTAGCAGCATCATTTCCGGGACACCTGAGATTTTGTGTGAGATTGAGAGGTTCTATGGGCAGCTGTACACATCATCGTTGGAGCCACACGCAAGTGTGAGTAACGATCCAAGAGCAAGTCTTATCCGACACTATTCCGACGATATCCCGGACGTCAGTCTGAGCGAGATTAGAATGGCTCTCCAGCACCTTAAAAACGGCAGGGCCCCAGGCGAGGATGGAATTACAGAGGAGCTTCTGAAAGCGGGTGGAACACCGGTACTTGAAGTCCTTCAGAAGCTCTTCAATTCCGTCCTCCATGGTGGCACTACTCCGGAGGCGTGGAGCAGAAGTGCGGTGGTCTTGTTCTTTAAGAAAGGCGACAACGCTGTCTTGAAGAACTACAGACCGATTTCCCTTCTGAGCCGCGTCTACGTGCTGTTTTCGGGAGTCATTACGAATCGTCTCGCACGCAGACTCGACGACTTCCAGCCTCCCGAACAAGCCGGTTTCCGAAAAGGCTTCAGTACCATAGACCACATACATACCCTGCGGCAGATTGTACAGAAGACTGAAGAGTACAATCTGCCACTTTGCCTGGCGTATGTGGACTATGAGAAAGCCTTTGATTCCGTCGAAATTTGGGCGGTACTACAGTCCATTCAGCGTGTCAAGTTGACTGTCGGTATATCGAAGTGCTGAAGTGTTTGTACAGTAGGGCTACGATGGCTATCCGAGTACAGAACCAGAGTTCGAATCCAATCCAAATGCAGAGAGGTGTAAGACAGGGTGACGTTATATCCCCGAAACTCTTCACCGCTGCGTTGGAAGACGTTTTCAAGCTACTGGACTGGAAAGGATACGGTATTAACATCAATGGCGAGTACATCACTCACCTTCGATTTGCCGACGATATAGTCGTTATGGCAGAATCCCTGGAGGACCTTAGCACTATGCTCAATGACATCAATGGTGTCTCCCAACGGATAGGTCTTAAGATGAACATGGACAAAACAAAGATCATGTTTAATGTCCATGTCACACCTATGCCGGTAGTTGTTGGGAGCACTATGCTCGAATTGTTGACGACTACGTTTACCTGGGACAAATAGTCCGACTAGGTAAGTCCAACTTCGACCGAGAGGTCAATCGAAGGATTCAACTCGGTTGGGCAGCGTTCGGGAAATTACGACACATCTTCTCGTCAGGTATACCTCAATCTCTGAAAACTAAAGTGTACAATCAGTGCGTGTTGCCAGTGATGACTTACGGATCAGAGACGTGATCCTTCTTTGCTGGCCGTATGAGGACGCTCAAGGTCGCTCAGCGAGCTATGGAGAGGGCTATGCTCGGAGTTTCTCTGTGTGATAGACTCAAAAATGTGGATATCCGCAGTAAAACCAGAGTGACCGACATAGCCCAACGGATTAGTAAGCTGAAGTGGTAATGGGCCGGCCATATAGCTCGAAGAACCGATAACCGATGGGGAAGAAAGGTTCTCGAGTGGCAGCCTCGTACCGGTAGGCGTAGTGTAGGGCGACCCCCACTAGATGGAGTGACGACCTGGTAAGATATGCAGGAAGTCGATGGATGCAGGTGGCTCAGGACCGTGCTTTGTGGTGTTACTTGGGGGAGGCCTATGTTCAGCAGTGGACTTGTGAAGGGCTGTAATGATGACGATGATGATGATGATTAATGTTCAAGATCATCATTAAAAAATCGTTTAAATTTTAATACATATTTATTTGTAAATAGGGTGCAATTTGATATTTTCTAAATAATTTGCATGCGAAATTTGGAAACGATTGTAACATCAAAACACATCTCGTGTTGACATTTATACGTGTGAATTGACGTGTTAGTGACAGTTTAGTGGCTACGCAGCCTCCGCCCACTTCCTCATTCTATTATGTATGTATGATTTAGACAATAAAACTAAGTAGACGAATAATACAGATATTTAGACAGTAAAACTAAGTGGATGATTTTATTTTAACAATTATGTTTTAATGTTCTTTGGAGGTGGAAGAAATTTTGAGGTTTCATCTCGAGCCATTCGAGGTTTGTTCCTCCCTTTGAGCTTGGGGGCCCCGTAGCACTGCCCCGCCTAGCCCCAAGGTAGCTACGCCACTCTGTGTGAAATGGATTTGAAAATGATCCTTTAGTTGATTGCAAAAATCATACTTTAATTGTTGTTCGTTGGATGAATAAAAAATGCCAGTTTATGATGCGTTTAAATTGAAAGATGAGACCGCAGGGATGTGTTGTTCCAATGTCAAAACTCTAAATGTATATAATGCAGGTGGTTAATAATGGCGCTTTTTAAACAGTACAATTCATGTATCAACAATTCATATCAATTAGAATTAGATGATACAACAAACATCCCCTACCTTCATCCTCTCATAGCCGTCTTCCAACTACTTTTTTTTCTTTTGGAGTAGATAAGGAGATAATAATGTTTGGGTTTGCGGTAACATTTCCAGTACAAGGGCAGATATACCAACAAATTTGTTTACTTATTCCAAGAGATAACGAACAGCATAAAATTCACACATTCACAATTCATTCAGTGGCAAGTAAAATAGCTAGATATACTAGATAGCCTAAACGTGACAAACTTCTTAAAATATTCTATTAAGCTGAACGCACATTTGTCCGCACTGTTCGCGCCATACGTGCCGTACGTGAGTAGTTACGTTGAACCAGTTCTGGCTCACTGAGTCAGAAGTGGTACGAGTACAATGTTCGTCGACTCACAATCCTAAAAAAAAAGGTGTGGCATGCTCTGCGGTCCATTTTTGCGTAGGATGCACGGTTCCGGAGATGTGCAGATCAATTAACTCTTATCTAATTGATATCCGGTGAGGGACTCCACAGTCATTAGCGCTCCATTGTTCTTATCTATTGTTCATTGAATACCGTCATTATCTATTCGTGCGTCGGATTATTAGTGCTATTATATTATACTCCTTTATTCCTAACTGCAAGGGTAATCTGAATCATCAATAAAATACATTACCTAATTTTGTTACAATTTTTATTTACGACATACAAAATCTTATTACTTATTATCTATAAAATAGGAGCGAAACATCTCATCCACTAAAATATCGTTGTACAATGTGTTCCCTGTAAATATACTCGTAAAACTATGCATTGAACATCCCTGAAACTTATATAGCAAATACATTAAGCAATATTCGCCACAAACTGATACAAAATATTATTACTTATTATCTACAAAATAGGAGCGAAACATCTCATCCACTAAAATATCGTTGTACAATGTGTTCCCTGTAGATATACTCGTAAAACTATGCATTAAACATCCCTGAAACTTATATAGCAAATACATTAAGCAATATTCGCCACAAACTGAAGTCCACTCATTCTGAATCCTATCAACATTCCAGTTCCATCTTTTACAATTCCTTTTTAAAAACTCTAGATGATATCGTACAAGTGCTCGTCCGCATGAATCAAAATATTGACCGACGTCATTCGTATCGATATATAAAGCTACCCAATGTGACCCTGGTTTATCATCTGTATCCAAATTGCATATTATATACGTTGGTACGTGGGTGTACATGGGCAGTCTATTAGCAGCATAAACATTATTTTCTAGACTGGGGTGAATCTTTTTCAGATGTTGTTGCACATCTAGTGTATCCATGATATTACTGCAATTAGTAGATTAGTACAGTACAATCTACTCAATGACTAACATAGGAATGATCAATTATAGTGATTTCTAAATATTAAATTGCATTATTTTGTGTTATACAAAACGTATTTGAATCATCTATACACTGAACAAGACGCAACACGAAGTAATGCTGAGATAAGCAACAGAATGTGAGATAAGCTTGTTGACGCATAAAGTTACTATCAATTCCACTGCAGAAATTCTTTAGATTAGAATTATTACTTACTGGTACAATATAAGACCAAGCAACTGCAGTCATGGAGTTAGTGTATGGTCGTTTGACCGCAGTGGATCTATCAATACTACATTTGTATTACTTCAACGCATCAAAGCCCATGGATGTAAGTGTTTATTCTATTGACAAACTTACTTTTCTTTCTGTTATTTTCTTACGTGTGTATGATTTATTGTTAACAAATTATATTTAAATATTGTGTGTGTGTGTGTGTGTGTGTGTGTGTGTATGTTTGATTAAGCCGTGGTAGCTCAGATGGTTAGCGCAAGCTGTAAATTTCACAGTACGCGACCCGGGTTCGATCCCCGCCGGCACCAATTAAATTGTTAATTGCAATTTTAAGTGTTTATTCTATTGACAAACTTACTTTTCTTTCTGTTATTTTCTTACGTGTGTATGATTTAGTGTTAACAAATTATATTTAAATATTTTGTGTGTGTGTGTGTGTGTGTGTGTGTGTGTGTGTGTATGATTAAGCCGTGGTAGCTCAGATGGTTAGCGCAAGCTGTAAATTTCACAGTACGCGACCCGGGTTCGATCCCCGCCGGCACCAATTAAATTGTTAATTGCAATTTTAAATGTTTATTCTATTGACAAACTTACCTTTCTTTCTGTTATTTTCTTACGTGTGTATGGTTTAGTGTTAACAAATTATATTTAAATATTGTGTGTGTGACCGCATCTACGAATACAGCTAGAGTGTTAAAAAATACTTTTTTTAACAATGACAGTCATTAGTTGATCATTAGTGAATGTGATTCTGTTTACTTAAATTACAGGAAGACAAGAGCAGAAGGAAGAAATGGGATGATGGGAAGTAATGAAGCATTGTTATGTGAAGTTTGTTGGAACAAACATATTTTTAGTCACGTGTAAATACTTTTAACATTTTGGTTCAAAATGACACAAAATCTAAAATATATATACATCATCGACTTTCAATGTAGAGAAATGGCTATTCTAGACGTAAAACTATCTAATAAAAATGATGCGTTTATCGATCATTATTTGTTTCGGCCAAGTTATCCTTTCAATTATTTGTCGCGAAAAGACAAAAAAACTGTTCGTTATTGTGAAACATACGTGCACGGCATTCCATATTTTGATGTGACCGAAGAATTAAAATGTGCCTAAAAACAACAGAACATCATAACCATATTAAATTGGTATATTAGAAATTTGTGCAAAGACGAAGTGATCGCATACAAAGGTGGTTCAACAGAAAAACAATTTTTAAAAATGTTGACGACGAATGATAGAATTTTTAATATTGAAGAATACAAATGTCCAAAATACAATGATTTGGTAAATGTCATAAATTTAAACAAACATTATGTGTGTAATAAAATCATATATTTGCAAAAAATAATCATAAAATTTTACATTGTTCTTGTGACGAAGTGTGGGTTTTTTACAAGTGGTTATTGCTTGAAAATAAAATTTTAAATTAATCATAAATTTTGTTTGATTTCCCAAAAACATTAGTTATAGAACACAATATATATTAATTGTTTACACCAACACTTTCATTTTTTATTTCACCCCTTAGAACTTTAGACGTGTGTAATGTTTCACTTTATACATCCGTTTACTGCTATTGTGGCAGGACCAAGTGGATGTGGGAAGTCAAATTTTGTAACAAATTTAATAAAATCAGTTACAGAAATATGTAATTGTGATTTTATAGTCCTGTGCGAGCCCAACATGTAACACAAAGAACAAAACCACACAAAATTTATCGAATAAGAGAGATAAAATTCAAATAAGATATTTAGCACGACAAGTGTTACCAGATAACCCAAAATTCATTGAAGATGCCTACAGGGATGCAACTCTAGAGGCACATGTATATATATATATATATATATATATATATATATATATATATATATATATATATATATTTAATGGTAGATTTAAAACAGAATACCAATGATTTTTGTCGTATCAAGACAAATTTCTTCCCATTTAATGGTTTCTGTACAGTCTACGTCCCCACAAAAGAGTTTAAATACACCAAGAATCAAACAATTCAAATCATTGCTAAATGATGCATCGTCGACTTACAATGCATAAACATTTGCTAAACGCTTTGCATACGCTTAAACCAAAATATCAAAGAGCATTACTTAAAAAGTGTGATGAAAAAGAAATTAACTGTATTTGTAAGTGTATTCATAACGTTTTACAAGGAAAAGTACCTCTTAAAGATCAAGATAAACAAAAATTGAATAAACACAAAAATATACTCCGTAATCTAGTGCGTAAGTGTAAACATAAACTAAGAAAAAATATAATTATACAAAAAGGAGGGGCTTTCTTACCAATAATATTAGGTGCAATATTGAGTGGATTAGTGAGTGGACTAGCCAGTTAACATGGAAAATGCAAAGAAAATGATACTTATCGAACCTGGATTGATTGAAAAATTAAAACAAGAAAATAAGGTTAATAGTAATTTATCTCGATTAGATATTGAAATGCAAAATATTACGAATAGTAAGACGGAAGACCGAAAGAAATGGATGTTATATTTACAAACACTGCAAAGATACCTTCATTTTATCGAAGAGGATCGTCAACCACCAGATTACCAATTTATTCTGATACACCTATTGAAGATTCAAATAAGTCTAATATTGGTTTTAAAAATAAAGTTAGAGATCTAAAAAAATTCATTTGATGCTGAATCTTTGTTGGAGGAGAATCGATCCATTAAAAGTAAAGAAAATGACAAAAATCCACTTTACACACAGCTCAAATACTCAGTTTAATACCAAAAACTTATAATAAAAAGGGACAGTTATTATTAAACTTAGTTGAAACAAGTAAAAGTAAAATACATTGGGATAATGAAGGTACAGTCATAATTGATAATAAAAAAATCCTGGAAGTAATATTGTTGATTTAATTAATGATTCACTAAAACCCTTAAAAAAGAAGTGATCCAGTAGGGTGGGATAGATTTGCTGAAGCATTAAAAGATATTAAAGTACCACTTACTTATATTGGAAATCCAAAGAGATGTGAGTTTATTAACCAACTTCAAGCAAAAGATCTGAACAAACCCTCTGAAATTGAAGTTCAAGAGTTTTTTACACCGAGTAGAGGAGATACAAAATCTATAACTAAAATAGAGTTTTCTACACCAAGTAGTAGAGATAAAAAGTCTACAACTAAAATAAGTAAAAGGCTTGAAAAATGGACCCCGTACTAGAAGAAATTAACAGGATATATTATGATGCATCTAATCCCGCTGGTTTTGGTAGTATTGATAAATTATCAAAAGCCATGAAGGGTAAAATGAATAAAAAGCAAGTAAAGGAATGGTTAAAATCACAAGAAACATACACATTACATAAACCCTTCGAAAAAAATTCCCGCGTAATAGGTACAATTTATCAAATATTAATGAACTGTGGCAAGCTGATTTAAGTGATATGCGAACTTATTCTCAATATAATGATGGTTTCAAGTATATACTTTGTGTTATTGATGTATTTAATAAATATGCTTTTGCAAGACCAATGAAAAAGAAAAACTCAGAAACAACTAACGAATATTTTGAAAGTATATTTACTGAAAGTAATTTAACACATACTCACATACAATCTGATAAAGGTACAGAATTTGTTTCAAAAGATGTACAAAAAATACTTTAAATCAAAAAAGATTAATTACTATACCACTAACAATCCTGACATTAAGGCCAGAATTGTTGAACGATTTCAAAGAACACTAAAAATGAAAATGTGGCGTTATTTCACTCATATATAGTATAGATATATAGATGTTTTAGAAGATTTAATATACTCTAATAATCACAGCTTTCACTCTAGTATTAAGATGTGCCCATGTGATGTAAATTCCAACAATATTATGACAGTTTGGATTAATCTTTATGATAGACAGTCAAACAAACTTTCTTTAGAAGTACCTAAACCAAATTTCAATGTGAGTGATTATGTTCGAATCATCATCATTATCATCATCATCATTACAGCCCTTCACAAGTACACTGCTGAACATAGGCCTCCCCCAAGCAATGCCACAAAGCATGGTCCTGAGCCACCTGCAACCATCGACTTCCTGCATGTCTTACCAGGTCGTCACTCCATCTAGTGGGGGGTCGCTCTACACTACGCCTACCGGTACGAAGCTGCCACTCGAGAACATTTCTTCCCCATCGGTTATCGGTTCTTCGAGCTATATGGCCGGCCCTTTGCGTCTTCAGCTTACTAATCCGTTGGGCTATGTCGGTCAATCTGGTTTTACTGCGGATATCCTCGTTTCTGAGTCTATCACGGAGAGAAACTCCGAGCATAGCCCTCCCCATAGCTCGCTGAGCGACCTTGAGCGTCCTCATACGGCCAGCAGTGAAGGACCACGTCTCTGATCCGTAAGTCATCACTGGCAACACGCACTGGTTGTACACTTTAGTTTTCAGAGATTGAGGTATACCTGACAAGAAGATGTGTCATAATTTCCCGAACGCCGCCCAACCGAGTTGATTCCGTCGATTGACCTCTCGGTCGAAGTTGGACTTACCTAGTCGGACTATTTGTCCCAGGTAAACGTAGTCGTCAACAACTTCGAGCATAGTGCTCCCAACAACTACCGGCATAGGTGTGACATGGACATTAAACATGATCTTTGTTTTGTCCATGTTCATCTTAAAACCTATCCGTTGGGAGACACCATTGAGGTCATTGAGCATAGTGCTAAGGTCCTCCAGGGATTCTGCCATAAGGACTATATCATCGGTAAATCGAAGGTGAGTGATGTACTCGCCATTGATGTTAATACCGTATCCTTACCAGTCCAGTAGCTTGAAAACGTCTTCCAACGCAGCGGTGAAGAGTTTCGGGGATATAACGTCACCCTGTCTTACACCTCTCTGCAGTTGGATTGGATTCGAACTCTGGTTCTGTACTCGGATAGCCATCGTAGCCCTACTGTACAAACACTTCAGCACTTCGATATACCGACAGTCAACTTGACACGCTGAATGGACTGTAGCACCGCCCAAATTTCGACGGAATCAAAGGCTTTCTCATAGTCCACATACGCCAGGCAAAGTGGCAGATTGTACTCTTCAGTATTCTGTACAATCTGCCGCAGGGTATGTATGTGGTCTATGGTACTGAAGCCTTTTCGGAAACCGGCTTGTTCGGGAGGCTGGAAGCCGTCGAGTCTGCGTGCGAGACGATTCGTAATGACTCTCGAAAACAGCACGTAGACGCGGCTAAGAAGGGAAATCGTATCTGTAGTTCTTCAAGACAGTGTTGTCGCCTTTCTTAAAGAACAAGACCACCGCACATCTGCTCCACGCCTCCGGAGTAGTGCCACCATGGAGGACGGAATTGAAGAGCTTCTGAAGGACTTCAAGTACCGGTGTTCCACCCGCTTTCAGAAGCTCCGCTGTAATTCCATCCTCGCCTGGGGCCTTGCCGTTTTTAAGGTGCTGGAGAGCCATTCTAATCTCGCTCAGAGTGACGTCCGGGATATCATCGGAATAGTGTCGGATAAGACTTGCTCTTGGATCGTTACTCACACTTGCGTGTGGCTCCAACGATGATGTGTACAGCTGCCCATAGAACCTCTCAATCTCACTCAAAATCTCAGGTGTCTCGGAAACGATGCTGCCACACTCAGTCTTCAGCTTTGACAGTTGGCTCTTTCTGGCAGACAGATCTCTGGCAAAGACTTTGGAGCCCTGGTTCCGCTCGATGGCTTCTTTAATACGAGCAGTATTAAAGTTGCGTAAGTCTCGCCGCATGCATTTGGAGATCTGTCTGTTCAGTTGCCTGTATGCTGTCAAATCTGTTGACGATTGCAGCCTCATCTCCCGTCTAACAGCCATGAGATTAAGAGTGTGATCGGAGAGTTTTTGTGTTCTTCTGCGGCGGGGCTTGCAGAACTTAGCTCCAACCGTATAAAGAGTTTCCACGAGCTTGTCATTCATATCGTCCACTGCATTGCAATCTTCTAGGCACTGAAAGCGGTTACGTAACTCGAGCTGAAAATTCTCGGGATTCTGGATCAGAGCACGAGGGGGGACGGAGCGTTGACTTCATTAGACGAGACCTCTCCAACTTGACGTTAAGGTTCAGTGTGCCTCTAACCATTCGGTGATCGCTGCCGGTTTTCACCCTTGCGATCACTGAGACATCACTGAACAGTTGGCGTCTGGTCGTCATAATGAAGTCAATCTCATTTTTTGTCGAACCGTCGGAGCGCGACCAGGTCCACTTCCTGTGGGGCCGCTTCTGGAAGAAAGAGTTCATCATAAAGAGTCCCTCTTCCTCAATAAAGTCAGCCAGCTGCTGGCCCCTACGGTTCCGTTGCCCTACTCCAAATTTCTCTAACTTCAGCTCACCGCCTTCTCTTGTGCCTAGTTTTGCGTTGAAGTCTCCCATCAACACCGTGTAGTGGGTTTTGGAGGAATGCATGGCTCTAGAAATATCCTCATACATTTCCTCCACCTCCTCATCGGGATGTGCCGAGGTTGGTGCGTAGACCTGTATTACCTTCAGCGAATACCGTTTGGTGATTCTGAGTATCAGGTATGCGACCCTCGTCGACACACTCCCAATCTTTACAACGTTGTTGACGAGAGACTTGTGGACGATAAATCCGACACCTCCTTGGGACAGATGGTCGCCCTCCCGGTGATAGAACAAGTTGCCGGACTCGAGGATTACCGTGTCCTCCCCCTCTCTTCGGACCTCAGATAATCCAATAATATCCCAGCGCAACTTGTCTACCTCTTCTTCCAGCTCCAGTATCTTCTCGTCAGTCCTCAGGGCGCGTGCGTTATACGTTGCCAGGTCGAGTCGTCGTAGGTGGCAACCGAACCTCCACCGGAGATTTTTAGCACCCCCTGCCCCGCCGTTACCATGGTCTCCACCGTAGCCAGGAATAGCGGGGCCGCCGGGGACTGGGGGCCGTTTATTTGCGTCGTTGCTCATGGGGGGATATTTGCCATAGTTGCCACGCTTGGCGAGCGGGTTGGCAACCGCAGTTTTTTATTTTGTAATTGCTGTTATTAGGAAGATGCTGCTGCCCATCTCCTTCTGTGTCCCTCTGTCGCCTCTTACGACACCCACGGGAAGATATGGGGTAGTGGATATTCTCAACCGCCACTACACTGCGTTCGAATAACTAAATATAAACATGTTTTCCAAAAAGGATATGAATCAAATTGGAGTGATGAAATATTTATTATATCTTCAATAATTTATAGATCTCCATGGGTTGTTTATACAATAACAGATTTACAAAATGAACCAATAGTTGGTACTTTTTATGAAAGAGAATTACAGAAAATCACTTACAACCCCACCTCACAATATAAAATAGATAAAATAATTGACACTCGTTATTCAGGTAACAGAAAAAAGTATTATAGAAGTGAAAAGGTTATCTACATAAATTTAACAGTTGGATTTTAGCTTCTAGTTTAAAAGAAATATGAATAAAGAAAGTTTTTATTTAACTTTGCTCAGCAATAGTTCAATGGAATACTTTCCTGATAACAAGACCACAAATTTTTCAACGAAATTATCAAAACCTATTAAATTAGAAGGTGAATGGTCGGTTGGAGTTGTCGAGTTTCAATATCCATGTACCATGTTTACTGTTCAAGATCATGAAAATGTTATATACATTACAAAATCTATGTTAATGTCTAATGAAGATAAAACATCCATAGTGTACTACAAAAAACATATTCCAGCTACCAACTATGATAACGTTGAGCATATTTTAAGAGTGTTAAATGGTATCGGAGAGAACTTGAAATTTCGCTATGATGAAATAACAAAATTTGTGTCTATTTCTGTTTTGGATAAAAATATAACATCCGTAACATTATCACCCAAATTAAGTTTACAACTAGGTTATGAACTAAATAAAAATCTCCTAGAGAGAAATTTTGGAAAGTGTCCTGCTAATTTACACTTAGGGTTACCATCTCAACTATTTCTATATTGCGACATTATCGATTCTCAGATTGTGGGTGATGTTATGACTCCTTTACTAAGAGTCATTTCATTAGATCCTACAAAATACATTTATGGTGCAAATAAAATGCACGTTTTCTCTCAACCTCACTACTTACCTGTTATGCGAAGAGAGTTCTATACGCTGGAAATAGTTATAAGATCGAGCACAGGACAATAAATACCAGTCCAGTTTGGAACCGTGTGTATTAAACTACATTTCCGAAAATTATAATAATGAATTCTCTTCGTGATCATCATAAATATCCAATGAAAATTATTATACACATCAAGCTGGTCAGGAGTTGGAGTAATTTATAAGGGTTCACCATACCAACGCGGTCATGGTATTGGGAGCTTCTTAGGGGGGTTATTTAGATCTGTTTTACCTTTACTTTTAAGTGGTGCTCGAGTGATTGGTAAGGAGGCATTAAGCGCTGGAGTAGGACTTTTGTCGGATATGGTTCAAGCGCGTCCTATGGAAGCCTCAATAAAAGATCGTCTAAAGCAAGTTAGTACGAATTTAAAACGAAAGGCTGATGAGAAAATTGATCAATTTAACATGACAGGATGTGGGTATAAAACTAAAAGAAAACGATTGACCTCGTTTATTCCACCATTAACTGCTAAAGTGCAAGCTGCGAAAAAACTTGGTCTCAAACCAAAAAATATCAAAGATATATTTTCAAATTAAATATGTCTTTCCTTCATAATCATTCTTGCAAGTGCGTTAAGTCAGCATTGGATTTGTTTGCACTACCGCCTACACAAACTAGCATTGAAAATGGATTGTGGATTCATTATAAACCAATTTCATCTCTTGGTGATGATGGACCTATCGAGTTTCAAGTTCCTGGGACAGGCGATGACTACAATCGTAGATTTGTCTCATACATTACTCCACATAAAGACAAAAGTATTAAATCAAGATTCAACTAACTTGATATCTACTACAATAGTAGCACCTGTAAATAATTGGCTGCATTCACTTTTTAGTCAACTTGATGTTTATTTAAACCAAAAACTTGTATCACCACCTAATAATACCTATGCATATCGAACATACATGGAAACACTTTTAAACTATGCTCCTGCTGCTAAACAATCTCATCTTTCTTGTAGTCTTTGGTATGATGATAAAGCAGGAAAAATGGATTCTACGGATGGTAAAAACATAGGATTTGTTAAAAGACAGGAATTGATTAGTGAAAGTAAGGAAATAGAAATGATTGGTCATCTTCACGGTCACATTTTCAACCAAGATAAATTTTTAATTAATGGTATTGAAATGAGTGTTAAATTGGTTCGATCAAGAGAGAGAGTTTTAATTTAATTGCTGGGTCAAACGATGTAAAGTTTAAAGTTTGCATTACGGATGCAACTCTTATTGTTCGACGAGCACGAACTAATCCAAGTGTATTACTCGCACATCAAAAAGTTTTAGCTTCTACCACTGCTAAATATCCTATTACTCGTGCTGAAGTAAAAGTTTTAACAATTCCATTGGGTGTTCAAGGAAAAACTCTTGATTATATATTTTTAGGGCAGGTACCCAAAAGATGTATAATTGGATTTGTGAACAATTCTGCATTTAATAACCATAAAACCCTTACTAAAAATCTATTTAACTTTGAAAACTATGGTATTAATTCTTTCAGCTTATATATTGATGGTCAACAAATACCTTCAAAAGCTTTGCAACCATCCGTTAATAATAGTGTATTTACATCAGCATATCATACTCTATTCTCGGGAACTGGTATTCACTTTCTTAATGAAGGAAATGGAATCTCTTGTGAACAGTATGCCAAAGGTTACTGTCTATTAGCATTTGACTTAACTCCTGATTTATCAGCCAACTCATCAGCTCATTGGAATCTCATAAAGCATGGTAGTGTAAGATTAGAAGTACGATTTGGTCCTCACTAATACAAACAATTAACTGTATAGTTTATGCTGAGTTTGATAATATTATTGAGATAGATAAAAACAGAAATGTTACTGTAGACTATAGTAGTTAAGGTTATAATATGTGTTGCGTGTTAGATTTAATGAGTTATGTGTAATGCATTTTGTGTGTATGTAACTATGTGAAACGTTATAAAATTAAATAAAACAAATTGTATGCAATATACTATTTTTTATTTTTTTATAAATCTTCTATTTAATCTAATACAAAACACTCTTCGAGTTTAAAGTTACATCGAACTCTCTCATTAGATCAACAATAATAACGAGATGTGGGTTTTCACCATCAAACATATTAAGATTTGGAATTCCTTGATGATAGTTAACATTTGGTAAATTACATAAAGGTTGCATTTCATCAAAGCACCATGTGATCTGATTAAAATCACAATTACATATTTCTGTTACTGATTTTATGAAATTTTTTACAAAATTTGACTTCCCACATCCACTTTTTTATACGTGGTAGAGCCATGCTGCAGTTATATTAGAAGTATAGTTGTGGCACGAATGGGTCGGCTCGACCGGGGAAGTACCACGCTCTCACAGAATACCAGCATGAATTAGTAGCTGTTGCGTGGTGTATTTCGTATGGTGAATGTAGAGAACCGGAGACCCTTTTTACTGGAAACGAGACATTCCATCTTAGTCCTCACGGGTGACAACGCATCTGCATTTTGATTCTTAATCGAGGATAGATGTGGATGTCTATGGGCCACAGCAACCACTTACCATCAGGTGGACTGTGTGGTCGTTTGTCACCCTATCCTATAAAAAAAACTTGATCCTGCCACAATAGCAGTAAACGGATGTATAAAGTGCAACATTACACACGTCTAAAGTTCTAAGGGGTGAAATAAAAAATGAAAGTGTTGGTGTAAACAATTAATATATATTGTGTACTATAACTAATGTTTTTAGGAAATCAAACAAAATTTATGATTAATTTAAAATTTTATTTTCAAGCAATAACCACTTGTAAAAAACCCACACTTCGTCACAAGAACAATGTAAAATTTTGTGATTATTTTTTGCAAATATATGATTATTACACACATAACGTTTGTTTAAATTCATAACATTTACCAAATCATTGTATTTTGGACATTTGTATTCTTCAATATTAAAAATTCTATCATTAGTCGTCAACATTTTTAAAAAAATTTTTTCTGTTGAACCACCTTTGTATGCGATCACTTCGTCTTTGCACAAATTTCTAATATACCAATTTAATATGGGTGGTTGATAATAGCAGGGATGGGAGATATGATAAGGATATAGAACGACGAGTGAACGCAGGAAACAGAGTAAATGGGGCCCTGCACTCTATTGTGAAGAGTCAAAATGTGTCAAAAAAGGCACGTATGGCAATTCACAATGCTGTGTTGGTCCCTACTTTAACGTATGGTAGTGAAAGTTGGGTGTGGCAGAAGAAGCACGAGAGTAGAATAAATGCAGTAGAAATGCGGTCGTTAAGGAGTATGTTAGGGCTGAATCTGAATGACAGGGTGAAGAATTGTGTGATAAGAGAAGAGTGTGGTTTGCAAGATGATGTTGTGACCAGGATTAAGAAAGGAATGCTTCGGTGGTTTGGTCATGTGGAAAGAATGGATGAGGAAAGAGTGACAAAGAAAATTTATGTTGCAGAAGTGAATGGCAGAGTCGGAAAGGGACGTCCTAGGCGAAAATTTATCGACCAAATTGGCGATTTATTGAAAACGGGCCAAATTAGGAGTACCCTTAACCGACGAGCATGCATGCGTAGATGTATGGATGTGAAGGAGGCGAGAGAGGTGTGTCAGGATCGTGCCAAATGGAAGTCTGTAGTCTCTGCCTACCCCTCTGGGTGACAGGCGTGAATGTTTATGTATGTATGTATATGTTAATATGGGTATGATATTCTCTTGTTTGTAGGCACATTTTAATTCTTCGGTCACATCAAAATATGGAATGCCGTGCACGTGTGTTTCACAATAACGAACAGTTTTTTTGTCTTTTCGCGACAAATAATTGAAAGGATAACTTGGCCGAAACAAATAATGATCGATAAACACATCATTTTTATTAGATAGTTTTACGTCTAGAATAGCCATTTCTCTACATTGAAAATGTTTATGAGGATATGTAATGTAAAATCCGTCCATGTCGATGATGTATCTAATATTTTTTAGATTTTGTGTCATTTTGAACCAAAATGTTAAAAGTATTTACACGTGACTAAAAATATGTTTGTTCTAACAAACTTCACATAACAATGCTTCATTACTTCCCATCATCCCATTTCTTCCTTCTGCTCTTGTCTTCCTGTAATTTAAGTAAACAGAATCACATTCACTAATGATCAACTAATGACTGTCATTGTTAAAAAAGTATTTTAACTACTCTAGTATTCGTAGATGCGGTACACACACAATATTTAAATATAATTTGTTAACACTAAATCATACACACGTAAGAAAATAACAGAAAGAAAAGTAACTTTGTCAATAGAATAAACACTTAAAATTGCAATTAACAATTTAATTGGTGCCGGCGGGGATCGAACCCGGGTCGCGTACTGTGAAAATTACAGCTTGCGCTAACCTACTGAGCTACCACGGCTTAATCATACACACACACACACACACACACACACACACACACACACACACATACATACACACACACACACACACACACACACACACACACACACACACACACACACACACACACACACACACACACACACACATATACACACACACACACACACAATATTTAAATATAATTTGTTAACACTAAATCATACACACGTAAGAAAATAACAGAAAGAAAAGTAAGTTTGTCAATAGAATAAACACTTACCTCCATGGCCTTTGATGCGTTGAAGTAACACAAATGTAGTATTGATAGATCCACTGCGGTCAAACGACCATAGACTAACTCCATGGCTGCAGTTGCTTGGTCTTATATAGTACTAGTAAGTAATAATTCTAATCTAAAGAATTTCTGCAGTGGAATTGATAGTAACTTTATGCGTCAACAAGCTTATCTCACATTCTGTTGCTTATCTCAGCATTACTTCGTGTTGCGTCTTGTTCAGTGTATTGATGACTCAAATACGTTTTGTATAACACAAAATAATGCAATTTAATATTTAGAAATGACTATAATTGATCATTCCTATGTTAGTCATTGAGTAGATTGTACTGTAATAATCTACTAATAGCAGTAATATCATGGATACACTAGATGTACAAGAACATCTGAAAAAGATTCACCCCACTCTAGAAAATAATGTTTATGCTGCCAATAAACTACCCATGTACACCCACGTACCAACGTATATAATATGCAATTTGGATACAGATGATAAACCAGGGTCACATTGGGTAGCTTTATATATCGATACGAATGACGTCGGTCAATATTTTGATTCATACGGACGAGCACCTGTACGATATCATCTAGAGTTTTTAAAAAGGAATTGTAAAAGATGGATTCAGAATGAGTGGACTTCAGTTTGTGGCGAATATTGCTTAATGTATTTGCTATATAAGTTTCAGGGATGTTCAATGCATAGTTTTACGAGTATATTTACAGGGAACACATTGTACAACGATATTTTAGTGGATGAGATGTTTCGATCCTATTTTATAGATAATAAGTAATAAGATTTTGTATGTCGTAAATAAAAATTGTAACAAAATTAGGTAATGTATGTTATTGATGATTCAGATTAGCGTTGCAGTTAGGAACAAAGGAGTATAATAGATAAGAACAATGGAGCGCTAATGACGGTGGAGGCCCTCACCGGATTTCAATTAGATAAGAGTTAATTGATCTGCACATCTCCGGAACCGTACATCCGACGCAAAATTGGATCCGCAGATTCGTGATCAGAGCATGCCAAAACTTTTTTTTTAGGATCGTGAGTCGACGAACGTTGTACTCGTTAAAGGGATAAATAAAATACAGAGCACGAGTGCGTGACGTACACGTCAAGTAAATACTTTGATTTTGAAATTGATAATACTTGTTTCTTTTATAATATTTACTCAATGTTTTGAATTTATTTTTATCCATGAGGCATTTTGGCAAAAATAAGCCGAACTTGCTAGATACTTGTATTTTCGATAAAACATTCGGCCTATTTAGTTTAAATCTATGTCCAATATCGGTTAAAATAAAAAATAATTATTGGATGGCATATCTATGGCCGCTTTAAACATTTATTTACAAAGAATGGCACGTTGATCTTTATAGGTTCGTCACCCTGCCATAGATCACAATTTAGGTATCTTAATTTTGACCCAATTCGATGCAGCCGCGGGTGGTATTTTTGCATTATTTCATGCGGACATAATGAAATGCAACAGTAGACAAAATCATATCTTATGAATAGTATCTGAAATGGGTACTAATCATTAAAAAAAACTATCAAAAATAAAATATCAATGAACATAGCAGACGTACTGAGACAGCCGGGTCTAACTATTAGATACTAAGAACCTCCTAGGTGATCCCATACGAAGAAAAAAATCATCATGATTGGTATAGCCGTTTAGGATAACAAGATTTACGAACACGCACACCTGAAATTTTTATATAAAGACTAGGCGTGCAACATATTATTATACTTAATAAACAAACTATCCAAAAAAAATGCTTACCCTGATCAAAATTTGGTGGTCGGCGTACAATTTCTGGAAATGTTTACGTAAAACACGGGAGCACCTGCGATGCAAAGTGATACGTCCTCACTCTGGGAAGGCCCGGTCGTCATTGATCGGCAGTGTTGCCAGATGCCTTGAACCTTTTATATGTAGTAGAAACTTCTAAAATCTGTATTAAAACTGTATGCTATTTAAACTTAAAATCTGTATAAAATCTGTATAATCAAATAAACCAAAATAGATTATTGATCATCATTATCATCATTGCTTCTTTTGAAAAACAAGGAATAACTACTAACATGATATGGTTTGACTATCGTTATTAAATAAAAATATACACTAAAAATTTTAAATGTCAAAATTTAAAACATAAATTAAACAAACAACATATTAAAACTCAAATATTTGCAACAAACGAACTAATAATTACTTTATTATTTTCAGTCATACATATTTTGTATACCGCATGACCTTTTCTAACGTCTGGAAAAAAATAGTTTGTAACATGTGAAGAGAAGAAGCCTATTTTTAACATAGATAGTGATATTTTACAAAAAATAAAAACAAAAATTTTAAATTAAATAAATTAAAATCTATTGAAATTTAAATCATATCCACTCTACTTTACCAACGGCAATAAAACAATAAATTTAGTTGCCTTGTCACTTCGAAGGATCATAGGGTAGGATGGACATTATTTGGATTTCGATAGAATTCTTTGTTTTTTTTTTTTGTAAAACATCAGTGCCATAGGCTACTCCGTTCACATGTTACATCCAATTTTTTTCCAGACGGTAAAAAAGATTATCCAGTTTACATATTTTATCTATATCTATGTATTTTATAACACGCTAATAATGCCCCCATACTAATTAAGTACGTTGTGAAAAAAATTAATTAGCCATAAAGAATAGAATCATGCAATGATGTGTTGAACGCGGTATCTTGTCATATATTTTGCTTCGTTCTATTTTAAGTTGAATATTATGATAATATCATAATATTTACGGAGTTTTTAACTCTATTGATTATATATATCGGCGCAACAAAGTATAAACGACGTATCGGCGCATTACTTAAACAATTATTATTCATTTAAAAATCAATAGACGTTATTTCAACTTCTGAAATAACGTTATAAGCTGATTTTTATAACATGTGTCTTTATTTTTTTAATTAGTTAACTATTGTTACCAGATAAATAATTTAAAATGCTTTAATTCACAATATCATTAAATGCGGGTTGTCGCTATAACAATTTGAAGGTAATCATTCTCAAAGCGCAGGAAGTGATTCAAGATGGGGCAATTCATTCTTGCTCGAGCTGTCGTGCTGTTCGGACTGTTAGTTGAATTCGCGAACTATAAATTGTGAACAATAGTCGTGGACGAGTAGTTGTTGATTGTGAGTAACTATTAGTTGTGATTAGTAAAATCAGTTAAAAGTAAATAAGTGATTCTTATTATTAAAGAAAACAATAATGAGTGAAACTAGAAATCTCAATAATGACGTCATAGTTTTAAAAAATACTTCTGGTGCAAATATTCCGTCATCAGAAGTGGGATGTGAACAACGCTCTTCCACTTCTGCTCAACCATCGATGTCATCTAACAATGCAACAGAATCGGAGTGATAACACTTCAACGATTAATGTACCATCACATTTTTTTACTCCATCGGAAACAAAGGTAAGAATCAATAATATTTACCTACCTTCATGTGATCCAGATAATAACGTTGGAGTACGTGAATGGTGTCAACATATTAATAAAGCAATTCAAACGTACAACCTCAATGATTTTGATATACGCATGAGGGTTGGCAGTTTGTTGAAATGACGCGCTAAAATGTGGGTCGATGATAATCACATCTACTTGGGAAGAACTACGCAACAAACTTATAACTACATTTGAACCAGAAAACCGGTATTCTCGAGACATATTAAGATTCAGGGAACATGTATTTGATTCATCAAAGGATATAGCGGAATTCTTATCGAGAGCGTGGGTACTATGGAGACGAGTTACCAAGGATAAATTAGATAATGAAGATGCGGTTGAGGCCGTCATAGGTTGCATTAGTGATGAACATCTACGGATTGAACTATTAAACGCACGCGCAACAACAGTGCCAGAACTTATATCTATTGCATCCTCAATACGATTAAAGCGCGTTCATCCATCAAATAGTAGTATGATAATGCCACACAAACGTCCCCGGTTATCAAGCAATAACCATGCTTACGCTCCATCATTCTGTCGCATCTGTAAAAGGAAAAATCATTCTGTCGATGAATGTCGTTTCAAACCAACAGCATCGAGACAGGAACAATTTAGTAAAAGAAGTGAAAGTGATAGTAAGTATACCTGCACATTTTGTCAAAAATTAGGACATACTTACGACCAATGCTTTAAGGACGCGTTTGCAAATCAACCAAAATTAGGGTGTTTTTCGGTAGATTTTGTGACAAAACTAAACCAAATCAAATATAAGTAAAAACTACCATGTATAGATTGGTTCTTCATCTGCAAACGTCTGTAACTCTTTTTGTTGAAAATAGTAGTTTTTTATATTGTAAAAACGAACTTTCGTTGCCATTTTCTACAAAATTAACGATACCGGCTTGTGTTTCGGTACATGTTTTGGTCTATTATCAACATATTTAAAAAATTTAAAAAAATACTATAAGATGACAGAGATATTCAATTAAAAAACCTTGGGTTTATTTTTTAACAAAATGTCACAAATAGTCGTAAAAAAAATAAAAACTGATGCACATTTTTTCACATATTTTGGTAATACGGATGAATCATAATCTATTGCAATAAGGGCTATTTTATTGTTGGGCACCAACAATAATCAGGTAATCAGGTGTAATCAGGTGGTTACAAATGGAACTCCTAGACTAGTAAAACTAGGTGTGACGAGTTTGGTATCGTTTTTTTAGTTACGATAGGACCTTACCACCGGACTTGATGGAGTGAAATTCGGCACACCTAGTTCTACTGGTTCAGAAATTCCAGCAGTAGTTACTGAATTACCCCTTCAGGTCACTCCATCAAGTCTGGTGGTAAGGTCTCATCATAACTAACAAAACGAACCCAAACTCGGCACACCTAGTCCTACAAGTCTAGGAGTTCCACTTGTAATCACCGAACTACACCTTCAGGTCACTCCATCAAGTCCGGTGGTAAGGTCTCATCATAACCTACAAAACGAACCTAAACTCGGCACACCTAGTTCTACCAGTCTAGGAGTTCCAGTTGCAATCACCGATTTACACCTTTAGGTCACTCCATCAAGTCCGGAGGAATGGACTCGTCATAACTAACAAAACGGAGCCCAAATTCGGCACACCTAGTTCTACTCGTTCAGGAATTCCAGCAGTAGTTACTGAATTACCCCTTCAGGTCACTCCATCAAGTCTGGTGGTAAGGTCTCATCATAACTAACAAAACGAACCCAAACTCGGCACACCTAGTTCTACTAGTCTAGGAGTTCCACTTGTAATCACCGAATTACACCTTCAGGTCACTCCATCAAGTCCGGTGGTAAGGTCTCATCATAACCAACAAAACAAACCCAAACTCGGCACACCCAGTTCCACTAGTCTAGGAGTTCCTGTTGTAATCACCAAATTACACCTTCAGGTCACTCCATCAAGTCTGCAGGTAGGTAAGGTCTTATTATAACTGACAAAACCAGTTCAAAGTCCAGAGCTAACATCTCACTACCAGTAGAGAGCTTCCAGTGCCAAGCAGTCTTTGGAGCAGGTATTCATATTTCGTATCGAAGTATATTTCTGAGGTAGGTATAAGAAATGAAAAACAAATTCAATCTTTCAAATTATCAAAATAATTTCATTTGACTACGATTCCCACAGCCAACCGTGCGTACACTAGTGTGTGTTTGAATTTTTTCAATGTAGTAGTGCGATTCTATACCTATCCATTTTGTAAATGATCGTTCTTTGACATCAAATGTAAATCACATTGAAGGTGCAAAACCGTGCAAAAACGGAAGTTGATTATGTACCTGTGACTAATTTAATGATTATATTAAAATATATTATAATTTAATAATTATATTATCTGACTACAACCAAACATCTTACTCAAGTATCCACATATTCGGTATTCGGCTCATAGGAACAAAGTAGCCGAATACTGAATAATAGCTGAATATTCATTGCAAGTCTGATTTTTGGTATTTTAAATAGTGATAACCTATATTATTGTTTTTTCTATTATGACTAGCGGATACCCGGCGTGTGCTACTTTGTTAACAAAAGGATTTTTTTTATTTATTAACTTTTTTATATAGTGTCTAATGCATCTTTTTTAGTGGTCTAAAACCATCTTCACATTGCCTTTCTAATGAAACCGGTTTGGGGCACATCGGTTGGATGATTACAAAGTCTATAACAGACATAGGTAGAAACATTTTTCGTGTTTTATATATTATATAGATTGGTCTGGTATTTTTACATTAATTTCATTGTGGTTTTTAAAGTAAAACATGTATGTGTTCACATGAATATCGAATTTCAAACGTAGTTTTATGAAAATCACAACTTGGGATACTTTGGAAAATATTTCATAATCATGTAACTGCTGACGTCGGTGTCAAGAACATAGAAATGACCTCTGCCTTTTCTACCACTTCAAGATAGCCTTTTCTATTGCCAAATGATTAAGTAATTATTAAATATTACTGGTTTACTCTGATGATGACCCAGATTTTTTTAAATGGTCGAAATGACGTGTAAGCAAAAGCCTGCATAAATACATGTTCCGTCAGTTTTTTCAATAAGTAAATCAGTTTTTACATCGCACTCACTCATAACGTGTGTTTATCCAATGTTCCAAGTATTTGTGAAATTATTTAATAATACCTAGTTGGTTAGTGATAATTGCCATACTTTTAGTGCTTAGTTTTAAGTATTTGAAAAAAAATATTTAATAATTGTAAGTATGATTTGATAATGTACAAGATTTGGAGCGTAATTGTAAGTTTTAAAAATAACATATTTTTAGAACTTTGAATATTAAGTATTCCAAATTTCATAAACATTGAGTATGTCAATAAATGATGACAAGTTAAAACTCGCCCCTTTAACTATCGGGATAGGAATAAAATCTTTAAGGGCAGTGTTCGACAGTGGTGCAGAATGTTCAGTTATACGGGAATCTGTAGCCGCAGCTCTGCCTGGACAAAGAGTTCAAACAGCTAACTACTTGAGAGGTATTGGACGATTTCCCGTACTGTCACTCACGAGCTTACTGACTATATAGATAATATCAGCATTGAAATTCAATTTTATGTTCTGCCCGACTGTGAGATGTCGACAGACATTTTGGTGGGCATGAACTTGATTCGAGGCACAAACTTGAGTGTTATAGTCACGTCTAGCGAAACAAAATTAGTACACCAAGGGTTTGTCAATCATATCATCACAAATAATCCAATATTTGAAAAACTAGACTGTGATCTTTCCAACCCTGAAGAGATCAAACAACTTCGCATACTCCTTAATAAATTTGAACACCTATTTATTCGAGGATACCCTAAAACCCGAGTTAATACAGGTATGTTAGAAATCAGATTGAAGAACCCGGATAAATACTTTGAACGAAGACCATACCGCCTCAGCATTGTTAACGAATTACTGAAGCACAACATTAAACGTGAGAGCAAATCGCCATACTCAAGTCCTATTATTTTGGTAAAAAAGAAGAATGGAGATGACCGTCCTTGTGTAGACTTCCGCGAATTAAATGCCAATACATTGCGGGACCATTACCCACTCCCACTCATCTCCGACCAGATCGATCAACTGGCCAATGGACTCTACTTCACCACATTTGATATGGCGGCAGGTTTCCATCAGATACCTATTTCGGAGAATTCCATAGAGAAGACTGCATTTGTTACACCTGATGGGTTATATGAATACCTTACTATGCCATTTGGTTTATCCAATGCATGTGCAGTGTACCAAAGGTGTATTAATAGGGCATTGTTTTCGTTACTAGGAAGTGCTGCTCAAGTTTACGTCGACGATGTTTTGAGCAAAAGTGCTGATTTTGCTCAAGGGCTAGTAAACATTGAACGCATTCTCATAGCATTACAGAAGGCTGGGTTTTCTATTAATGCAGATAAGTGCAGCTTCTTCAAACGCTCAATAGAATATTTGGGTAACGTTGTTTCTAAAGGTCAAATCCATCCAAGTCCAAAGAAAGTTGAAGCTCTAGTCAAGTCACCAGTACCGAATACTGCTAAAAAAGTAAGACAGTTCAATGGTTTAGCTGGATATTTTCGGAAATTTATCCCCGACTTTTCCCGTATAATGATACCCTTGTATGAGTTGACTAAACAAGGTGCAAAGTGGGAGTGGTATGATCGACACGAAGAAGCACGTAATAAGATAATCCAATGTTTGACATCATCTCCTGTGTTAACAATATTTCAGGAAGAAGCACCGATAGAATTATACACGGATGCTAGTAGCTTGGGATTTGGTGCCGTACTAGTACAGATAATCAACAAACGTCAACATGCAGTCGCCTTCATGAGTATGAAGACTACTGACACTGAAAGCAAATATCACTCGTACGAGCTGGAGACCTTGTAGTACGTGCAATAAAACATTTTCGACAGTATCTGTATGGACGGAAGTTCAAAATTATAACAGATTGCAATGCCTTAAAAGCATCTAAGCACAAAAAGGATCTCCTCCCGAGAATTCATCGGTGGTGGGCGTTTTTACAGAACTATGATTTTGAAGTAGAATATCGCAAAGGAAATCGTCTGCAACATGCCGACTTCTTTAGTAGAAATCCAAGTAGTTATAAGGTTAACATTATGACAAGAGACCTGGATTGGTTAAAGGTCGAACAACGCCGAGATGAGATGTTACATCGTCTGGACAGCTTCAATAACGGAAATCCAGTGGATGGGTACCTTCTAGAAAACGAGGTTTTAAAACGAATCGTAAAAGACCCAATTTTTGGATAGCAAATCTGTATTGTGGTTCCTAAATCCTTCCAGTGGAGTATAATAAATTCGTTTCGTACAGCGCTTAAGCACCCTGGATGGGAAAAGACTCTACATAAAATTAAAGAATCTTACTGGTTTGATTAAATGAATACCCTGGTGCGCAGATTTGTGGACAACTGTATCGTATGTAGAACATCAAAAGGAACATCTGGCGCTGTACAAGCTCAACTACATCCAATCCAAAAGCCACCTACAGCTTTTCAAGTGATACATATGGATATCACTGGCAAGCTCGGTACTACAGATGACCAACAATATGTTATAGTAACTATCGATGCTTTCTCAAAATATGTGCTATTTTATTATGCTACCAATAAAAGTCCGCACAGCACATTGGCTGCACTAAAACGTACTATTATACACCTATTCGGAACACCACTTCAAATTATTGTGGATGGAGGCAGAGAATTCTTGGGGGAATTCAAGACTTATTGCCAACAGCTTGGAATAAACATCCATGATATATCACCAGGAATCAGCCGAGCTAACGGACAAGTTGAGCGAATAATAGCAACGCTCAAAAATGCATTAATAATGATAAAAAATTATGAAACAGAACAATGGCATACTGCATTAGAGGAACTTCAGTTGGCCATAAATTGTACTACTCATCGAGTAACAGGTGTCGCTCCGCTTACTCTACTTGCAAGACGAAAACACTGTGTTCCACCGGAACTATTCGGGTTAGTAAATATTGATAATCAAACTATCGGTATTGACTCCCTTTCCAGACACGTGCAGAATAGAATGTCTCAAGCATCGGAACAAGATAGACAACGATTTAATCAACGTAAAGCTAAGATCTGTCATTTTCAGAAAGGAGAATACGTACTTATCAAAAATAATCCAAGCAATCAAACCTCATTAGATCTCAAATTTAGTGAACCCTATGAGATATGTAGAGTACTTGAAAACGACCGTTATTTGGTAAAAAAGGTAATTGGCAGAGGACGGCCTTGAAAAGTCGCCCACGATCAACTACGTCGTGCCCCGCAGCCAGGAAACCAGAGGGCCGTATCGGCGGAAAGAGAGCCATACTCTGTAATATTAGTGCAACAAGTGAGCCCGGCCCATCCACTTCTTAAGAATCATAACGGCAAAACCTAACTCAAGAAGAAAACATTTAACGCTTGTAAAATAATGTTCTACTTTCTATTTTAGAGCCACTGTGTATAACACAGCATCGACCCTATCCTAGTTCCTATAGAGCCCCTGTGTACCACGGCGAACAGGACCGCCCAGAACACAGCATCACTCCATTTCCATTCTACGAGGCGACGAGAATTATATGTGTAGACGTGATGTATGGTCGAAACACAAATAATAAACAAACAGCAGTAAAGCTGTAAGAATAAAAAAAAAATTATAAAAATAAAAATTCTATTTTCTATTTTTAGAGCCACTGTGTATAACACAGCATCGACCTTATCCTAATGCCTATAGAGCCCCTGTGTACCACGGCGAACGGGACCGCCCAGAACACAGCATCACTCCATTTCCATTCTACGAGACGACGAGAATTATATATGTAGACGTGATGTATGGTCGAAACACAAATAATAAACAAGCAGCAGTAAAGCTGTAAAAAAAATGGTAGGTGCTGAGCACGCACCACCAGAATGGCCGTATCGGCGCAACAAAGTATAAGCGACGTATCGGCGCATTACTTAAACAATTATTATTCATTTAAAAATCAATAGACGTTATTTCAACTTCTGAAATAACGTTATAAGCTGATTTTTATAACATGTGTCTTTATTTTTATAATTAGTTAATTATTGTTACCAGATAAATAATTTAAAATGCTTTAATTCACAATATCATTAAATGCGGGTTGTCGCTATAACAATTTGAAGGTAATGATTCTCAAAGCGCAGGAAGTGGGGATGGCTTGCGCTCGCATTCAGTTTAAAAGGCGCGCGACGGCTGGGGCAGGGCCCCCCAACAAGCTTTCGGCTGACCTGAACTGCCTCCTGGCGGCTCAGGCTGAGCCAACATAACACATCCCTTAATCTGCCTTAGTAAGGCACTCTTCTAAGCGGCTTTTCGCCGCTTGCGCCCTCCTTTCCCAAGGAGGGTCGTTCGTATACGGCTTAGAGATCTCTAGTCAGATCATTAAGCCAATTCCTAAAAGGTTGAGTTTAGTGGGTAAAAGTCTCCACATAACCACGCAGCCGGCTGCGTGGTATGCTATGAGCATTCTCAACCTCCCTCCCCCGCTTTCCGGAGGGTTGCCCATATTTGCTTCGGGCGCAAAAAAAAAATGGGGCAGGATTCATTCTTGCTCGAGCTGTCGTGCTGTTCGGACTGTTAGTTTAATTCGCGAACTATAAATTGTGAACAATAGTGAATAATTATAAAATCGTTAATTGTGAACAATAGCGTGTAGTTGTTGATTGTGAGTAACTATTAGTTGTGATTAGTAAAATCAGTTAAAAGTAAATAAGTGATTCTTATTATTAAAGAAAACAATGAGTGAAACCAGAAATCTCATGACTTCATCAATGATGACGTCATAGTTTTAAAAAATACTTCTGGTGCTAATATTCCGTCATATATAATCAATAGAGTTAAAAACTCCGTATAAAATCTGTATCCAGTGTTAATCTGTATTACACGCCGAAATCTGTATAAATACGGAGAAATCTGTATATATAGCAACACTGCTGATCGGATCGATTTTGCGCGGTCGATAATATAGTTCACTTTGCCATTTAGTAATAACGAAATTATTATTTATTTATGAAATAAAATTTAGTTTCCAATAAAGGGTTATCTTAAGGTTAATGTGTAATTTTTTAAATTAATTAAAGGCGTTTCTGTGTAATAGAAAAAAATACTTATTTCGAACGACGTTTTCTGGAAATTACATTATTTCAACAATTTTTTTCTGCTATATTTGGATAGAAATTAAAAAAAACTGATCTGGCTACAAACAAGTAGACCGTATACTTATGTTATTTATATTTTTTAATGTTTGAAATATTTTGTAGTTTCGTTGTAAAACGAAGACAAAAATCACTTGATCGTTACTTTTCGGAAAAAGGGTTGTGAATATTGGTGATTTGCCATTATTATATATATATAATATGATACATCCCTTCAAGCCAGATATTAGATTAGAAACTAGACTATTATAATAAAAATAAAGAAAAGTTAAAATTCGTTTTCCTGTTCACACAAACAGTGATCAGATTTGTCCGAAATGAGTTGATTTCGCGCACGGGGCCAGGGATTAGTTTGGTGAGATTTTCGACTGCTGTGTCTATTTTCCCCGTACTGTCGAGTATGTCGGCTGAGAGGGTTATGGGAGGATCCGGAAAGTCCATAGGTGAAGCTAGGGACTTCCTGAAGCCCTTCCAGTTGATGTAGGTTTTGGAAGAGGGAGTTGGAGGTGGCTGATGGTCGAGAATGAGGGATAGAGTAGTAGTTTGGAGCTATTTAATTTATACTGTCTCACTTATTAACTTCAATAGCGTGATTTAGGTTTCGATGCGTTTCGCTTGTGGCGCAAAAAATATGTGGCGGCACTTATTTTTTATTAATTATTAAGTAATCGGGTATAATTGGGTTTTTGAAATAATATTAACTATCAATTTTTATTGTATTTAAATTATTTTGTCGATAAGTATTCATTTAGATAATCGATGAAAAAATTATCAAAATATGTATAATTAATTACGTTTATTCTGTTGTATTAATTAAAAGTTATAAAAAGTCTTGTGCGACGACTCACTTTACCTACACAGTGAAGGAAAATGCTCCTGAAACGAAGTAAAAATACATTTCGAAACGAAAGTCGAAACCACCGGTTTTAGCGGAAAATTCACTATATAAGTTGGCAATATTAAACAACACTGAGTATTAGCACGTGCCGCGTTATATGACGTCATCAACATGCGTCCTTCAACACGGCGTACGGTGCTGCCAAATATGCGTTCAGCTTTAGTGCTACCCCGATTTTTTATTTTATTAAATAAACTATGGATTTTATTAAATAGACGATGTCCATGGTGTTCACACAACATGTAACATAATTAACGCACTTTGAGAAAGTAGTTTGTTCAGAATCGTTTACTGAATCGATTCCTATCATTTTTAGGTAATTTTTTATCCCAAAAATAATTAAAACTACGTAAATTACAGTCACTCTAAATCCGTAGTCAAAACAAACTGAAATGGACCGTAACTTAAGGCAATAAGACTTTTAAGAGTGCAGTTTTATTTGTTTTATTACTAATTCTGTCATTCAATAAAAATAAAGAAAAATGAACTTTATTTCAAGCACGTTAGTCTTTGCGTTCATGGATTTGTACTGCGACCACAACATTCTTCCGGAATTAGTATAACTAATTTGATAAATAATCAGTGCATAAAAATGTTTAACTAAAAATCAGTGTATGTATTATGATTATAACATTATGTACTAATTGGGGTGTCTGAGGGTGTGCGTTAATTACGTTACATATTATTGTATATAAATTTGGAAAAGAAATCCACTCTTACGGGTGGCCAAACAGGGGATGAAGATTTTAGTGTAAGTATTAAGGCGACATTGAGATTGTAATATTGCTTAGCCCACTCAAAACGGTAAAAAAATAACTTAGATCAAAAAGTGAAAGCCAAGAATATAAAAAACCAGTGTATTATTAAATTACTATTTATCAATATAGTAGTTAATTAAAATAAAACTAACAATATTTTTTAATATCACCTATATTTCGTTAAATACATTAATTTAATAAATCGATGGAAATGTGACACCATTAAAAATATTTATAATTTTCAACAATGGCAACACTTTTCAAGATGACGGTATCCACTGTGTACTTATAACTATTACTTTCTTCACAGCCTACTTCGTCCCGGCAATCATTTCTTCGAGCGCCTTCATCTCAGCTGAAAAAGACAAATTATGAATTATGTATTTAGGTTCGAGGAACGAGCAACATATACTCTGCTTTCACACAGCCCCCATAGATTGCCTCATAGGAGGGTTTTGCAATAGTTGCCACGCAGGCATGTTGACAACCGCAGTGTATTTATTATATACGGTTGTTATCAGGGTGATGCTGTTTCCCTCCGTCGCTTCTTATGCCACCCACGGGATGATATGGTGTAGTGGATATTTTTACGCCGTCACTAGACAGCGACGCAAGCATTGGCGTTAAATCATAAGCGGCGGGGGTTGTAGGACGGACGTGCTTAGTTTTTCTTTTATAAATTTTTAAAAATCTCATTTGCAGGTTATGTTTTCGTAATGTTTTTGACAATATAAACCTGATTTCTGGTGGGAGAGAGTTGGGGAGGGAAGCCCCACGTTACTCAACGTAGTCGAGGGAAGCCCGGTTGACGGAGCCCCACTTCGCGGGGCTCCTACTTCTGAGTGGTTTATATAAAATAACCCTGAAGGGGATTGCGTTTATAATTACTTTAAATTATAAACATAATCTATAGCTACCACCATTTGTAAAAAAGGATCCAGAGGGGTAGCGAGATCGTTGAAAAACAGGTGGAGGCAGATAAAAACGTTAGGGAGCACATTAACGTAAACTCAGAAGCAATGGAATGACGTAAAGTATATCTGTCACTGTCAACAAAATGGCCGGTCTAGCGATTCATTATATGCATTGTAAGATGACTTTGACAGATGCAACGTCAAAAACTATGGAGTGTAATGTAAAAAGTGTACATCTGTAAGCAGTAAATAAGAGTTCAAAAACTCTCCACAATAGCGCCGGAGTAGCTACAGGGATGAAATGAAATTAGCAGTTGTCGACGGTTTGAAGTGTGCTGCTCAGTACCTCTAAAATAATTTTATTTAGTAAATATAACCTCGAAAAATTCGTCTATCTTACTAATATTTTTCGGCACTTTCTTTAAAATTTACCCCGTAGCTATAGTGGCGCCACCCTTATTTAACTGTTTAGACACTTTAATACACAGTCTGTCTCCTTACTTCTACACTCCATAGTCAAAAACGTTAGAAATTAGTTAAATGTACATTCCATTTCACATTTAGTTAGTGATTTACCAATATTTTAAAAAAATAATTAATAATACTTCGACGCGGCAGCAACAATCGCATGGGGGTGCTTCAGATAAACTCCCCTGACCCCCAAACATTCATTTTGATTCTCAATTGAGGATATAAATGTAGATGCCTATGGGCTATATGCCTATAACTTGTTTATTACATATCTTTCAGTGATTTGAACTCTTTTTCTGTTTATTTGAATTTCAAACTATTGAGAGGTTACTGGTTTTTTTAACCTACTTTAAGCTGTAGGTGTCTGTAAAAAACAAGTTGAAGAAATACTTGACCAATATTATGGCTACCAACAGACGGTGGTACAATCGTCTTGTTTACACCAGACGTAAAATATGCAGAAATAATGATGGGGAGAAGCCTCAAAATTGCAAGATGTCCGGTACTGCGAAGGTGTGACAATTAAGGTAAATCCTCCCTTCAACAGGAGAGGTCTATGTCCATCTTAAACACATTTACATAGATTTTTGTTACATGGCATAGCCATGCTGAAGGTATATTACATTTGTAGCCTGAATTGGTCTCACAGAATGAAATAGCAGAATATTGCTTTGTTTTGTGTGATAAGTGTAGATAATTGGAGACCTTTTTTTATTAGAAAGAAGAAGAAACTAGGAACTCCCATATGGCACGATCTTGACACACTTCTTTTGCCTTCACATCCATATATCTTTGCATACATCCTCGTCAGTTAAAGACATTTTTAATTTGGAACTTAACTTAAAATATATCCTAATCTGGTCGTGCGTTCCTTGCCAATGTTGCCACTCACTTCTGCCGCAATGTTTGCTCAATCATTCATTCTACATTTCCAAACCACCAAAGCATCCTTTCCTAATCCTGGTCACAACATCTCTCTTTGTATCTTTAATGTGGTCCAAGTGGTCTTTTATTGCTGTTAAGAAAGAAGAAAATGGGAGTCTACTATGTTTGTAAAATAGTATTAAAATTACACATACCAGCTGCTGCGATTGCTTTCTCTTCCTTGAGTTTTGCATCCCTAATAACCTTTTCCTTAGCTTCAATTTCACGGATCTTAGCCTCCTTCTTGGAGAGCCTGTTCTGGTGGAATGCTCCATATAGGATACCGGCTGTGAGGAACGACCAACGGCCAAACTGTAAAATAAGGTTAAGCACTCTTTATCTTTACATAAGTTTTATATAGTTCCATTTTTTTAATATGTGGATGATGTGCAAATGCGATGCAAGTTTTTTATTATCAATCTTCTGTCTCAATGAAAACTATTTGTATTTTTGGTTGTAAAATGATTTACAAGCAATTATTCCAAATCCTGAAATCCTGAAATTCAAATTTCACATGATTTACCATCTCCTACAGATGCTACCTCATTGCGTAGAGCACTTGGAATGTTTTATTTTTCGAAATGGGTCACATATTTTTCAGATAAGATACAAAGAATTATAAATAACAAAAGTTTTTCACTAAACGCTGAAACTGAGACAGCTTTTAAAAATTTGAAACAAGAAATATGATGCAATTTCTGTAACTCTATCCCGAGAAGATTGACTCTGGCCTTCTTTTCGAAAACACTGACAAATTACGAATGTAAGCACAGAGCTATTGAAAGTGAAGCATAATATGCTATAGTAGAGTGTAACAGTATATTTAAAAGTCAGACCATTTTCTGATGGGACGAGAATTTTGTTTAATAACTAATCAATTTACCACTTGCTTGGCAGTGAAGCAAAATATAGTGAGGAACCTGCATATCTGAGAATTCAAAGACATGCGAAGTTTACCAACATGCATTGGGGCAGCAAGGTTTCCTTGTCCTAAAACACTCTTAAAAATAAGAGGCCTGTGCCCAGTAGTGGGATGTCTATAGGCTGAACTTAACCAATGAAAGGTCAATCTCTTTCATGTTTAATATTAAACACAACAGCAAAATAAAGAATAATAAAATACATAGTTGACTCTTAGAACTTCTTTGCTATATGATTTGAATTTCGATAGATTTTTATTAATTTATTTAATAAATTCAACATTTTTGTTTTTATTTTCTGTAAAATATCCGTGCCATAGGCATAGGCTTAGACTCCGTTCACATGTTACAACCCATTTTTTTCCATACTGTAAAAAAGGTCATCCAGTATATAAAAAAAAGAAGAAAATATACTTTTAGTCCATTTTAAAAACATGTTGCCTATATTTTTATAAATTTCTAACTTTATTTATTATTATATTTATATTTACGTCTTAAATCTCAATATTTTCACTCCCGAAAAAAGGAATGAAAAATCTTTTTCATTTTCCCTCTGTCGCCTCCCTTGGGACGGCAGAGGATAGTGGATATTTTTACACTGGCACAACATGGTCCAAACAAACCATAAGAAAATGGACAAATTGAGAGACTGAATGGAATATTAGAAATCAACCCAAATTACTTGTATTGTTATATATTAAAATTACTTGTAAGTACTTGTCCAACTACCCAATGGATGAGAAGAGACTGTGTACATCAGACATTATCTCTAATCATCTGAACTAATAGAAAGCAATATGCACAGTCAGTCTAATACAAACTTATTGGTAACAACATGAAGTCTACCCAAAAAGAAAAGCCTAAAAAGTGGCCTTAATATTCAAAAGATTATGTGTGATTTGATACTGACTATTCAATTCGCAGCAAGAATTTCATTTTATAAACAAATACTATTTAACCCTTTAATTCAGTGATGTAGATATACATTTGTTTTGGCAACATTTTCTCTTTTATGTTAAAAACTACCAAAATATTTCCATTTTATACACTAGCAACATTATTAGTTGACTTCTGAACGAATCATAAAAGTTTTGACAAGTTTTATTTATTTATATTGTCATTTGTTTTTCACTGTTCCCGCCTTTTGCATGACTTCGTTTTCGCAAGTTTTTGGAATTCGCTCCCAAATTGTCGACTCTCTGACAAAAAGGAATACATGAAGGCGAATGTTTCTAGAGGTACATATCAAGAAAAAATTACTCACTATGATGGTGTCGACTTTTCAGCAACTGCATGGAAAGACAACAAAGTTGTCACGCTTTTATCTACATATGTAGGTGCTGAACCTGCCACAACAGTCGGTCGGTACGATAAGAAGACATAAAGAGCCGAAAATGGTACACGCACCTCTTTTACCATCTTTTAGACCTTGCCGTTATAAATTCTTGGGTTCTTTTGAAAAAAAATTGCACAGCAAAGGGCATTCCTGAGAAACAGCTTCCAAATTTTGGAGTTTCGTAACATCTTGGCCGATGCACTTTGTAACATGGGAACATCAAATGGTGCTAAAAGAGGGCGTCCCTCTAATGTGGACTTGGAGTGCGAACATGCCAAGAAGCCAAAGGGTCCGGGTCATCCAGTCCCCTGCAAGGATAGACGAACCGATGGAGTCGAACACCGGCCTATCTTTTCAATTAGATTACGGTGTAAAATTTCACAGTGCAAAGGTACTACGCAGTGGGCATGTTCAAAGTGTAACGTACCTCTGTGTCTGAACGCACGCAATAACTGTTTTAGAGATTTTCATAAATAACTCGCATACTAGTAATAAAAAGCTACTAGTAATTGCATAATGATGTATATCTACATCAGATGTTTTTTTCTAAATATATATATGATTTTTAATAATGTTACGAGCTTGAGGTTCGTGACAATAAAAATTGCCGATAAAATTACCTAAATTAACACTTTAATTTTCTTTACACAAATTTAAACTTAAAACACTAATAATTAATCACACTGATTCACTTTATTTCGCTCCGAAGCTTCGCTTGTCTCGCCAAATTCAATACTTCCCCGATCGCGTATTGCAGCGCCTTTATATAGGGCTCTTCCACGAAAACATCCAGAATATTCCAGAATATTCGAGTAAATACGCGCGCCAACCGACCAAGCGCAGAAAGTTCGAGTTTGGGGCTTCCAGAAAGCTTAGTTCTTCAATTCGATACTAGATGGCGCTGTCGGTTGAAAGATTAGTGATGTCATTTTCTGGAAAGCTCTCTCTTCGCTCTGTTACCCGACACTAGATGGCGCTATTGCCAGATGTCAACTTAGCCGCGCAACAATAATAAGATTTTTTTCTTTATTTTTCCCTTAATATTTGTAAATTTTTCCATCTGTCTATATTTTTTTTAAAGCTAGTAAAAAAATCATGCATAAAAGGGTTTAAACCATTTGTTACATATCATTATCTGTCTTATGGGTGGCACACAAGCTACGAGAAATCGGTATAATTGCACTGTACCATTCGTAATGTGTGCAAAATTTTACAGTTTTTATGGTATTTAAAACTGTACCGTCAAATGGAGTAGTATTATACACAAAAAAATGTGAGTATGACTATGGATTCTTAAAAAAATATGCCATCTGCAATTCCCCTAGTGTTGCAGTTGTTCATGGGCAGCAGTACTCACTTACCATCAGGTGAGCGGCATGCTCATTTACCCCATCTTCTATAAAAAAAGACAGTACATTCTCACTAAGTAGTTATTTATTTACCATTAAGCCTTAAAAAAATATGAAGTACATATAGAATTGTGCACGCACATGAGAATGAGCTTCTATTTTCATTAGCCAATCTTTACACCAGATCGTAAGATTTTCTGCCTCCTGATTTTTTATTGCCTCTTATTTTTTATCCTATACCTTTAAACGAGCAATTCTTGTATATATATATATATATATAATCGGAATCTCGGAAACGGCTCCAACGATTTTCATAAAATTTAGTGTCCAGGGAGTTTTGGGGGCAATAAATCGATCTAGCTAGGATTTATTTTTAGAAAATGTTTTTTGTCCGTGTTTTCTACAATATAAGAAGGTAAATTTTGACATTAAAATAATGATCGTAATAGCTCTAGGGATATTGAGCGGCGGCGAAATCTTAATGCCTTGGTTCGCGTCCCGTCTTCGGAATGATTTTTATTCCTTTTTTTTTAAAGTTACCTTCTTTTGTGAGAAAATCTATTATTTTGAGCCCTTTTTTGTATTTTTAAAAATACGAAAATTTTAAATAAACTAATTGCACTCATGATTTTTTATTCAAATAACCAGTTCAGTTTTTTCTATTATGTCAATAAAATCAAAAAATATTATTCATCAGTATGTAATTTGTATCTAAATGTAATTTCAAAATAAAAACCGAGCAAAGCTCGGTCATCCCGGTACTCAATAATAATGCAACAGTACCTAATGTTTCGTCTGTCTATGCCATCACAAAACGAAATTAATAATCTGCACAATTTTTCTTAAATGTGTGTGTGGGCTAGAGGTACCTACAATTTATCTTTATAGTTTGACTGCACAGTTTTATTGCATATATAAAACTAAAGGTATATGGCCGTGTTATACTTGTCTATACTTTAGCATGATAAAACCTTATATCTTATACCTAGGTTTTATCTTATTTGTCAGCCCTCTGCTTACATACAACTTTTATAGATTTTTTCTGATGTGATTAGGTGTTTCACTTGACCATTTACAAATAATCAATTTTAATCAAAATGTGCAATCAAATGTGCATTTTAACCATATCTATTAATTTCTGAATTAGATATTATATAAAATCAACTATACTGCAAATATATAAAATTGAATAATTTGCTTTAAATATAGAATATGAGGCTTTATGTGGCGTTTAGTTACTTTGTATACAACAAAAAGCAAAAAAAAATAAGGAAAGAAAAAATCGAAGGATGACTTTAGATTTTTGTTTAGTCTACAAAGAAATAGCCAGTAATCATAATGAAATCATAATGATTAAATTTATAACATTGAACCAAAATTGAGACTGAGCACTTGTTACATAATAAGAAATTTACTAATATATTAATATTTACCCGAATCAAAGGGGATACTCTAACTGGTGGTCCGTAGGGAAGGTCAGACATTTTGTATTATTTTCTTAGAAAACCCCTTTTTATCCAAACAGGAATTTTTGAGAAAATCTCTTGAAGATCTCTACGGCGAAGGTTATAATTTTTTTAATGTGACAGAGTTACCCAGTGTTGCCGTATGAATAAAAAAAGATGCACTAAACCCACAAAATTGGGCTATATTTTACAATAATCTATCTAGCTATCTAAAATCCACCAAGTTCCGCTAAGTTGTATCCTGTAAATGTGCGATTATTTAAAGACATTTCATTTATTTAAGTACCTAATACCTAATATAGGTACTAAAATCAACTAAATTATACGATTCCACTACGTATTCTTGGTTGAGATGCCGATGGTGAACCTAAATGTGCTTCCATAATTTTTTCACAGTTTTAGTAATTTGTCGAGGACATTTTCAGGCACTTTATGTGTGGCAGCTTTGCTTAAGAATTTTTTTATTGATGACGTATAATTATATTTGATTTCACTGTTTCAGCTGACATCCGCTTACGTAGCTTACTTTTGACAATGTTCATAACACCGAAAATCCGCTATACTTCGCCGTTTTAATGTTGAAGCGACAGGACGCTGATATCTAAGGTCACTAATTCCCGAAAGGCATTCATCCTAGCCACATTTTTGTATCTTGAGACTTGAGCCCAAAATTTCACTATATCCTAACCACCCTGTTGTTTGACCAATTGAATCTATACCATTTGTTCCCACTCATATCTATATTTCCAGATATAAGCCTTCTTTCTCGGTGGCAATTCTATTTAAAATGTTCACAAAACAAACGAAACTAAGCTAAAAGACTAACACAAAACTCGAAAGTGGAAAAAATCAGTTATTCTCAGGTATTAAGTGTGGTTTTACAGTGACGCTTTCGCCAGCGCGGTTGATAAGAGTCGCGGGCCACGAGCGTTGCGTCTCTTGGATCGTTACATAGTGTACCAACACGCGCGGATGACCCGCGATGGCGGCATTCAGCCGCGCGGTTTCAACAGTATACAAAACCGCGCGACCCTAAGCTCGTTTTATAGTTTCGAGCGGGTCATCCGTGCGTTTAGGGGCGCGCTTACCACCCGCGCTGGCGAAAGCGTGCTGTAAAACCACACTAAAGCTTAGAGGATTAATATAACGAAAAGCAAAACAGCTACATAGTACCATAATGTTGCAAAAGAGATATAAAACAATTAACGTAATCAGCAACATTTTGGCAGGTTTTTCAGGTATACAAAAAGTACTCTGTGCATTTTGGTCGGAGAATACCCGAACGGTAGACTCGCTAGTGTTTTTTTTTATCACACTGTGCTTCCAAGTGCCAACCAATATAAATTTTTCCGCCAGATTCCACTAGATATTTTTAGCGTTTAGATATTTTAAGAAACGCTGTAGACCCTGTAATTTGCACTAGATCTAGCGCCAAATGCGCTAAAACGGCCACACTGGAGTTATCAGCTGCTACAACCTACAGCTTGCTACATATTTATTTATCTATGCAACCTACGTAGTACTATAGAATTTTAAAATATTAGTTTTTTGTAATATTTATATTTTAAAAAAGACTACAAAAAATATTGTTATTGAAATGAACATTTTTCGTATCAAAGAAACTATCCGAAGGGGAACACCAATATCTATAACTATTTTCTTAAATTATGTTTATATTTTAGAAAAATATACTTTTATAATTGCAACTGGCAAGAATCCATTTGTCAGTCAGTTCCGTCCATAGAAATATAATACCTATGGAGGCGGCGTATTCTACTATAGAAATAATAGTTATACAAATATCTATAATATCGACACACACTTATCAAAATACTTTTGTTTCTTTTTAACAAAGCAGTAGCTTCATTAGAAAAGGGAGACAACAACAGTTTGTCAATTGCTTATTTTGACACTTCATTAGCTCATCCATGCGTGACTGCGTCGCCATGTTAAGTGCTGAGTTTTGTGGTAGATCTGCTGTCAAACTGTTGAATGCTAAAAGTTTTTTTGTTGTGTAGTGCAGTGTCTTCATCCTACAGTTTATTTCAAGTGTTATGGTAGGGATGTATTTTTTAATTATTACTTTATGTAAGATGCATAATTTTGTAATATATTTAGCCAATAAAAAAACTGCTAAGAAGTTTTGTAATTATTAAAAATTACAGTATATGTATGTTTGTCGCTACTAGTTGGGGGAGAAAAAAAATTCCAGGAGTGGTCTTCAGTATGCCTCTATTAGAGTCGTTATTTAAGTTATTAAAAAACCTTATCAATTGCTGTATTAGAATATATTGCGGGATTTGTGGCAGAAAAAGGTTCAGATACCATGCAAGAAGAAGCAGTGACAAACAGTCTTATAGAAATAATATTAAAAAATAATTTTGTTCAGAAATGAACAAATAATAATAAAAAATAAAAATAAAATATCTTTGCAACTTTCCGCTAAACATATAAAATGATGTGTCTTACCTGGATTGAAGCGCACCTCCCGCCCTCCCTCAATTGCATACACTAACTCAGTCACCACTAGACCAAGCACCACTACTCTCAACACCACTATTCTAGGCAAGACACACCATCGACGATAATACGACACGTGTTTCGCCTCTACACGAGGCATCCTCAGGTAATATAGACTCTACGGCAGCTGACCGCTAAGTGAGCGGCGAGTCGAAACAGTTGCTATTTATACACGCTGACACAATCGCTCCCTACCAAAGTAGCGAGTGACCGCGTCGTGCGATAACAAACCTGCCAACAGTTATTATTATTGTTATGATTATTTTTAAATACTATTATTATTATTGTTTTGAGTGACCGCGCCGTGCGATAACAAATCTGCTACTAATTATTATTATTGTTATGATTAATATTTTAAATACTATTATTATTATTGTTTTATTGATATTATTATAATTATTTATTATTATTAATCTTAAAATTATTATTAAAGATTGGCCTTAAAGATGTTTAAGAAAGGTGAATTAGAAACATTTGTTTGTTCATTCAGCAGTGTATAATTACCATTATTACTTTTTAAAATCTCCAACTGCTCCAGCACACACAGTCGCAGCCCCTTATTACAGGTATGTAAGACTTCAAAGGAATGGTCGCTAGCTAGGTTGTGTCCAGTGTCCAAGAGATGTTTAGCAAAATGGGATTTATCAGGATTGCAATTTCTGTACGCGGCCATATGTTCTTTATAGCGCGTCCCGAAATTGCGACCAGTCTGACCCACGTAAACGGCGTGGCATTCGTCACAAACAAGTTTATAAACACCCGATTTTTGACTAATATTTAACTTATCTTTATTATTACAAATATTCCTAAGCGAATTGTTTGTTTTGAATGCCACGTTAACGCCGTTTTTCTTAAGACTATTAGCTATTTTTTCAGATATCGAGCCTAAGTAGGTCAAACTACCCACATACCGCCGGACACTTTGAGATCGAACCGCGTACAAAGAATTGCGAACAACATGCTTTTGTTTCTTTTTAATAAGATTATCAACGAGACTTTTTGAAAAACCGTTAGAGACCGCAATTTGATAAATTATATTAAGTTCTTTTAAATAATTTTCTTTATTTAATGGAACAGTGGACAGACGGTTAATGTAACAATAACCACCATGTTCATTCATATTGTGACGTCAATGAACTCAATGAAGTCATGTCGGAACTTACATAGAATTAGAACGTACCCTACGTTAAAACGCTGAAACCACTGACCTCTATATATACAATTGTATATATAGAGGTCAGTGGCTGAAACCACTGACCTCTATATATACAATTGTATATATTGAGGTCAGTGGCTGAAACAGAAATAGAAACTTTTTTATTCAATATAGATTTTATACAATACTTATGGAAAGTCAATTTTTTCATTTACTACTTTTAGTTTTAACGGGTGTTATAATTTTGCTGAGTTACTAAAGTCCAGTCGCGGAGCAGGAAGAATTTCGTACAATGACCTCTTTGCCTACTGACAGTAGCCACAAACATTTTTGTGTTAAGTGTAATTTTTATGAAATATTTTAAGGAAAAAAAATTAATTTATTATCGTATTATATAAATTATTTATTTTGATTTTAGTATGTACGGTTGATTAAAACTACTTTTACGGATTTTATCGCGTTTAACTTTATATGATTTTAAATTTCTCAGTTTCGGGTGCCTACCAGCACCCATGGTCACTGGGGACTGAGGTGACTGACGTTCCGATGTCAATGTTAACCCGGAGAACCTTCATCTTTTTAATTATTGTTTATAGTCCGATCTACGCAGAATGAACTTACTGTGTCTTGAAGTCTTGCAGCGGTATTCTTGGGTTTAGTTTTAATTTTATTAATTACAGAGTCCCAAGCAGGTGGTACTACCCAGCCTCCTTCTTTATTTTAATCAATGTGTAGTGTTCGCGTAAATATAAGAAATCATTATAAAAACTATTATAAAAATCGAGTTATGGTCGCCACACACGGTCAGTTCAACTGATCAGTTCATACTAGGACTGTTGATATTGTTGCGTGAATAAGTCAACGTCATACACCAGCGCCATCTAGTGTCAGGAACGAGAGCGAGGGGAGCTTTGCAGAAAATGACATCACAAATCTTTCAACCGACAGCGCCATCCGAAGAACTAAGTTTCTAGAAAATCTACGATCGAACACTCGTCGCCTTGCGCGCATTTACTTGAATATTCCGGATACTTCATTGCTAATTTGTATATATAGGCGCTGCAAGATGCGATCGGGGCAGTATTGGATTTGGCGAGACAAGCGAAGCTTCGGAGCGGAATAAAGTGAATTAGTGTGTTAATTTAGGTAATTTTATCGGCAATTTTTATTGTCACGAACCTCAAGCTCGTAACAATTGGTGTCAGAAGTGGGATAAAATAATGCCGATTTTACCTAAGGAGGAAACGGAGGGTGTCCGTACCCGAAGTAAACGCCAGCAGGAGACGGACCAACGAAGATTTGGTGGTGCAACGCCGCAGACGTCGGAGGGCCAGCCACCGGCTGCAGGCCCGTCGGTAGCTCCTACATCTGCAGCACCTGACTTAGGTGCTCTGATGGTGATGCTGCAGGAGCAGGCTCGCCGACAGGAGGAACAGGTCCGTCAGTTGAAAGAGCAGCTGCAGAGCGGACAGGAGGAACAGGTCCGTCAGTTGAAAGAGCAGCTGCAGAGCGGACAAGAGGAACAGGCCCACCGACAGGAGGAACAGATGCTCTTCATGAAGGACCTTCACGCTACCTTTGCGAAAGAGATAAGGGAGATGAAGGATAGGGTTGCTCAACATGACAACCGCCTGTTGGAAGCTGAAACCCGAATCGAAGAACATGAAACCCGAATCAACCATGTGAACAATCGGGTTGACAACGTGATGATTGACGTGAAGAAAACGCTGAACAACCTCAAACTTGGGGATGGAACTACAGCTCCAGTAGTAGCTACAGCACCTTCGCTACGTGGATTCAAAGTGCCGCCGTTCGACGGGACTTCTTCCTGGTCGGCCTACAAAATCCAGTTCGAGGCCGTCATGGAGGCAAACGGCTGGAATAAAAGCCAGGCTATGACTGCACTCACCTTAGGCCTGCGCGACCAAGCCTTAACCGTGTTGGAAGCTCTCGGTAAGAAAGTGACCTACGAGCAGCTCCTTGAGGATTTGTAGGCGAGATATGGTGACGCTCACCTGGAACACGTCTTTCGCGCGCAGCTTAAAGATCGCGTGCAACGTTGCAACGAAAACCTGCAGCAGTGGGCCCTTGAGGTGGAGAAGATGGTTCGAAAAGCATACCAGTCTATACCTGCGCTCATTGAAGGGAACCTGGTGCAGACATTCATCGACGGCATCCGCGACCTGGAAGTCAGAGCAGCTGTGAGGCTCGGGCACCACGAGACGCTTAAGGACGCCTTGGCCCATGCACTGGAGGTAGAAGCCGTGCGGCAGGATCATCGTTCCCATCGCGTCAGGGAGGTTGCAGCAGCTACGGTTTGCGACCGCAACAAAGGATACAGCCCTAGGTGCTATGGCTGTGGGGAAAAGGGCCATCTTCGATCCAGCTGCCCTAAGCGTACCCTAGAAAGGGAAGGTGAACGATCCCAGGAGGGTAGTGCTGCCAACAGCAACGCCTAGTAGCAGCAGGGAAACGAGTAAAAGCCAGAACTGCAGGGCGGGTGCTGGCTGATGTTAAAAGAGCCCCAAGGATCTCGATCTCACAAACCCATGATGGGAACAGTCTAATCATCAAGGGCGAGGTCAACGGAATGCCGTGTAAACTGACCATAGACACTGGAGCCTCTCGTACGGTTGTTAGTTCCCAACTTATAAGTCAGTTCCTTGGGGACTCCGCATACAACCGAGAACGCATTACTTTGGTAACAGCCACCAGTCAGCGTATACCCTTCCGTGGAGAGAAGGAGATGGAGTTGAAGCTTGGCAACGTGATCTACCTGCATAATGTCATCGTGGCTGATATAATGGACGACTGCATCCTAGGCCTAGACTTCATGAGGAATAATTGTTGTGAGATCGACGTTAAACAAGGTGTTTTGAAATGTGGACAGGAGGAACTTTTTATGGAAGGTGCGTTACCAGGGAACGTGTACAGCATTAAGAAGATTGTTCTTCCGCCGAGATCGGAAACGATTGTTCCGGTTAGTCTTCCCCGAAACGCTGGGCAAGCTCACCGTTGTGTACTTGTGGAAAGGGTAAACAATGACCTTCCATGGAAAGTAGCTCGAACCTTGGTCAGAACCACTGACATCTCAAGAGTACGTGTGCTGAACCTTTGCGACCGGGAACAGATTATAGAAAAAGGCACACTGGTTGGCACTTGTGAGGAAGTGGATTGGTTACGTCGGTGCCAATATATATCGAGTGGGACCCCCAGCAAGGATTCAGAAACGAGAGTGACCACACTTTTGGAAGACTGTCGCAGTGTCCTCTCCCAGAGCGAATTGGTCAAGGCGAAGAAGTTGTTACTCAAGTACGCCGATGTATTCTCGTCAAACGATGCTGACATAGGAAAGACTGGCTTAGTTCAACACAAAATAAACATAGCAGAGGAATTGCCTACCCGTCAGCGGCCAAGAAGATTGCCGGTAGCACGTGAAAAGGAAGTGGAAACCATGATTGAGGGAATGGTGAAGGACGGTGTTATTGAACCTTCATCTAGTCCATGGTGTTCACCCGTGGTGCTGGTAAAGAAGAAGGATGGCAGCATGCGGTTCTGCGTTGATTGCCGCCGTCTGAACGACGTTACAAAGAAGGACAGCTATCCCTTGCCAAGAATTGATGACACGCTGGACATGCTTACAGGAGTAAAATGCTTTAACACGCTGGATCTAAAAAGTGGCTACTGGCAAGTTGAAATTGACCCTAAGGACAAGGAGAAAACTGCGTTCTCGACGGGAAAGGGTCTGTGGCAATTCAAAGTAATGCCGTTTGGGTTGTGCAATGCTCCAGCAACGTTTGAAAGGCTGATGGATCTTGTACTTACTGGGCTAATTGGCGATGCCTGTCTGGTCTACTTGGATGACATCATCATCGTGGGCCGTACGTTTGAGGAACACCTTCAAAACCTGGAACGCGTGCTCATGAAGATTCAGAGTGCCAACCTCAAGTTGAGTTCGAAGAAATGTTCACTATTCAAACGGCAAGTCAACTTTTTGGAGTATGTAGTGTCGGAAGAAGGTATCCGCACGGATTCAGAGAAAATCGCAGCTGTAAAGGATTGGCCAGTTCCAAAAGACAAGACGCAGGTTAGAGCATTTTTGGATTTGTGCTCCTATTACCGGCGATTTGTGAAGAACTTTGCAGATATAGCCAAACCTCTGCATAAGCTAACGGGGAGAAGCAAAGAGCGAGAAGCATTTCTGCTGGGATGAAAGTTGCAATATCGCATTCCAGGAGCTCAAGGACCGTCTGTGCAAAACACCTATTTTGGGATACACTAATGCAAGCAAAGAATTTATAGTTGACACAGACGCAAGTGATATAGGACTTGGCGGTGTGTTGTCTCAACGGAATGGTGACCAAGAGGTCGTGATAGCGTACTTCAGTAAGTTGTTGTCAAAACCGGAAAGGAACTATTGTGTCACAAGACGCGAATTGCTAGCTGTGGTAAAGTCGTTGCAACATTTTAGCAAATATCTTCTGGGACGAAAATTTCACTTACGAACTGACCATGCTGCACTAAAATGGCTATTGCAGTTTAAAAACCCAGAAGGACAAGTAACGAGGTGGATTGAACTACTGCAGGAATACGACTTTGAGATCGAACATCGCAGCGGGAAATCTCATTGCAACGCAGATGCATTGTCAAGAAGACCTTGTCCTGAAGATTGCAAACATTGTACTAGGCAAGAGAGTAAGGAAGTGGTATCCGTGAGGATGCTCAGGGCAGACCACCTCAGCAACGAGTGGAAGGACAGCTTACTACATGCACAGCAGGAAGATCCGGACATCATGCCGATTCTGGAATGGATAAAGGCCAGTGCTCCCAAGCTCAAGTGGAGTGACGTCTCAGCGATGAGTTCGACCACTAAAAGCTATTGGGCCCAGTGGGACAGCTTGCTGCTTCAGGATGGAGTTCTGTGTCGTAAATAGGAAAATGTTCGGGGAGACAGCTGTCATTTGCAAATGGTTGTCCCTAAAGCTAAAGTACCGGATGTTCTACAGCTGTACCATAATGATTGTTCAGGAGGCCATCTGGGAGTTAAAAGAACTCTACTGAAGATCCGAGAACGGTTTTACTGGGTCCACTGTCAAAACGATGTCGAGGACTGGTGTCGCAAATGTACAAGTTGTGCGGCTGTAAAGGGACCTCAGACTCGTAGTAGAGGTGCATTGAAGTTGTACAATGTTGGTGCACCATGGGAGAGAATAGCCATTGACGTGGCGGGGCCGTTTCCGGAGAGTGAAAGCGGTAACAGGTATTTCATGGTTGTGATGGATTACTTCACTAAGTGGCCAGAAGTCTTCGCCATTCCAAATCAAGAAGCTTCAACAGTTGCAGATAAGCTAGTTCATGAAGTCTTCTGTCGTTTTGGTGCACCTTTAGAGATTCACAGCGATCAAGGAAGGAATTTCGAGTCTCAAATATTCCAGGAAACTTGCCGAGTTATGGGTACTCATAAAACAAGAACGACTTCTTATCACCCGCAATCTGATGGAATGGTAGAAGGATTTAATCAGACATTGGAGAGGTACCTAGCAAAAGTTGTAGACAATCGGCGACGAGATTGGGACAAGCACATACAACCGTTTTTGTTGTCATATCGAAGTTCTGTTCACGAAAGTACAGCAGTGACACCAGCTTTCGCAAACTTTGGAAGAGAATTACGGCTGCCTGCAGACCTGATCACCGGAATACCACCTGATGCCCCACGCAGTATAACCGATTATGCAAATGACTTGCGGAACAAAATGAATGACATTTATGAGCACGTCAGACAATCGGGCCAGCAAATGTCTGAGAAAATGAAAACCCGGTACGACCGCAAAATGAACAATAAAGGGTTCAACGAAGGTTCATTAGTGTGGTTGCACAATCCAGTCCGCAGCAAAGGGAAATCTCCTAAGCTTCAAGCTAAATGGGACGGCCCGTACCGGATTGTAACCAGGATCAACAATGTGACCTACCGGATACAGAAAGGCGCAAGAGGGACTCCTAAGATCGTCCATGTGGATCGCTTGGCGCGTTATTATGGGACCGATAATGCTCGGGACGAGCATGTCTTAGGAGGGGGCAGTGTTGCGTGAATAAGTCAACGTCATACACCAGCGCCATCTAGTGTCAGGAACGAGAGCGAGGGGAGCTTTGCAGAAAATGACATCACAAATCTTTCAACTGACAGCGCCATCCGAAGAACTAAGTTTCTAGAAAATCTACGCTCGAACACTCTCGTCGCCTTGCGCGCATTTACTTGAATATTCCGGATGCTTCATTGCTAATTTGTATATATAGGCGCTGCAAGATGCGATCGGGGCAGTATTGGATTTGGCGAGACAAGCGAAGCTTCGGGGCGGAACAAAGTGAATTAGTGTGTTTAATTATTAGTGTTTTAAGTTTTAATTTGTGTAAAGTAAATTAAAGTGTTAATTTAGGTAATTTTATCGGCAATTTTTATTGTCACGAACCTCAAGCTCGTAACAATATTTTTAAAATATCGGATTTTCGATAAATCGATTATTATAAATATATCAGTATCGGAGTTTTATATATAAGTTTATTTATAGATATATCGAAAATCCGATATTTTAAAAATATCAACAGTCGTAGTTTAAGCTGATCAGTTGGAATGATCAGTTGAACTGACCGTGTATATCGTCCATTACAATTACTAATTTGGCAGAAATAAAAATTCAAAAATCAGAATCCGATTTCTCTGTATCAGAGTTACTACTTTCCGATGACGTTCCTCCTGTCACATTTATTACAAAAGACTCAACAGTTTTGTCTACATTAAACTTAACAAAACTACTTAACAATTAAAACAAGACAACTAAAATTAACAAAAAAAAAAAACAAATTAAGTAGATAACAGAGATAACTCCATCCGTGTCCGAAAACTGAGTAATCACTAACGCATCCCAAAATGGAATGTCGTTTGTTCGTTATTTAAAAATTGTTAATTATGTCAAGCAAACCAAAGATTTTTAGTCATGCCTCAAGGCCAACCAAATACCACGTGCAAACAAACCTTACAGTCTCAGGTAAAACGTTTACAATCCCTGAGGACGGCGGTCATTGCATCTGTGCGAGCGAGACGCATTATATTTACTCGGGAATGACAGAGACAGATAATAACAGGTCAACGTACGAAATTCTTCCTGCTTCGCGTCCGGACTATAGTAAGAAAACATATTTATATTCCATACTACTATAAAACTATCAAGGCAAACTACTCAAGTCAACATAATAGAAATGTCTCATATTAAGAATTTAACCTTCTATTAGATAGCTTACAAACGCGCTACCGCTAACTCTATCTACCAAAGCTTCAATGTTTTACAAACAAAAGCCTTAAAATAATCTTACGCTCACCAGATGACGCTAGTTTGATCTAAGGTGAACTTATTTATCACGCAGATGTTCACACAGTGATCATTAAAATTTGTGTTTTAAATCATAGTTTTTCCTAGTATATATACAAAATAACTCCTCAGTGCTGTTTTTTTACAAATTTTTAACTTTTAGGAATTTCCGTGGCGTCCATTTATTTCAGAAGAAACATTAACTCTACATTATTATAATAAATGACCGCTTGTGAACACGTCAGTACCTTGTTTCTATTATATATTTTAAATATAATATATGTAGCGACGACTGACACTTCCTACATTAGATGGAAACTTGTTACGATAGTTCTATTTATATAACATAACATAAAACACTCACGCCTGTCACCCAGAGGGGTAGGCAGAGACTACGGACTTCCATTTGGCACGATCCTGACATACCTCTTTCGCCTCCTTTACATCCATATATCTACGCATACATACTCGTCGGTTAAGGGTACTTCTAACTTGGCCCCTTTTCAAAATATCGCCAATTTGGTCGATAAACTTTTTTCTAGGGCGTCCCTTCCCGACTCGGCCGTTCACATCTGCCATATAAATTTGCTTTGTCACTCTTTCCTCATTCATTCTTTCTACATGACCAAACTACCGAAGCATTCCTTTCTTAATCCTGGTCACAACATCATCTTGCATACCACATTTATCTCTTATCACGCAATTTCTCACCCTGTCATTCAGATTCAACCCTAGCATACTCCTTAAAGACCGCATTTCTACAGCATTTATTCTACTTTCGTGCTTCTTCTGCCACACCCAGCTTTCACTACCATACATTAAAGTAGGGACTAACACAGCATTATGAATTAACATACGTGCCTTTTTTTACACATTCTGGTTCTTCATAATAGAGTGTAGTGCCCCATTCACTCTATTCCCTCTATTCTTCTATTTATATGAGTACATAATATATAATATGTATAGCAATTCTCGGTCCTTATAAAAATAAGTGATATTGTTACGAGCTTAGGGTTCGTGAAAATAAAAACTACCAAAATTGACAATTTAATTACTGAACACCAATTAAAACTTAAATCACACTAATAATTAATCACACTTAACACTTTAGTTCACTTTATTTCACTCCGAAAGCTTCGCTTGTATCGGCAATTCAATACTACTCCGGTCGCGGCCTTAAATGACTTTATATAGGCCTTTTCCACCGAAACATCCAGAATATTCCAGCAAATACAGGCCCCGACCGACCAGGTGCAGAAATTTCGAGTGTTGAGCTTTCTAGGAAGCTTAGTTCTTCCATTCGATACTAGATGGCGCTAATAATCAGCCGCCACATACCAGGCGCTAATTATAGCGCGCAAAAATATTCATTCTGTAAGTACTAGTAACAGACTCAAGCTACTATCTAGTCCCAGTTACTCGATTCCACCGAGTCAGTAATTCATTCTTAGGGCGATGTATACGCTTTTACAACAAAATCCCAGAAAGTATAACGAATGATAATACCCCTGGGAAAGGTGATCGCTATCAAGCTACTTCTAATTTGTTTTGTGTTGTTAATTGTAACGTACATGATTGTAAGCTGTTTTTTTTAAGTCCCACTGTATTACTTGCTGGTTCTTCCCGGGACAGGAGGGTTTTTTCCGAACCAGTAGTAAATAAAAAAGTGACTTTTACATTGAGCTATTACGTACTACGTACTAGAGGCGACACTGCATTCAGCTACTATGTTCCACTCAACTGCGGTGCATACACCGCACTTTAATCATTCACTCGCTAGGCGCTTGTAGAGTTGACACGTGATGTGTTAATTTAAAAAAAAAATTCTTCATAAAAATATGCCGTCGTGTGTATTTAGATATTGCACAAATAATTCAAGAAATGTCAGCAAAAACCAAGGTATTACTTTTCATCGGTTAATAAGATACTTAATCAATAAAAAAGTATTATAGAATAATAATAAAACAAATTATTGCTAAGACGCCATCTCATGTCATGAAATATAGATTATGAAATTAATATGTTCAGATGCGACATTTCTGTGGGTACTTAAGTATAGGATGAATATATTATTAAACACATTTTTTTTTGTAGAAACATATATAAGTTATAATAATTAGGTTAAATTTTTTATGTTTAAATCTGCTTATTATTCTTTTATTTTATTTTTAGGTTTCCATATCAAAGTCAAAGTGGAATAAATTCGTCCATTTTTAACTTTCGCATGTCCAGCATTTATGAACGACTCTTATTCTAATTTAAATAAATATATTTGTAATTTAAATGTTATGTTAACACGTTTTGTTAAATACACATTTAGTATGTTTTTTTATATTTGACGTAGATACCTTTTAAAATATTCAGATAAAAATATCATTAAAATGTAATTGTGATATAATATTATGTAATATTATATTAAATAAGCAAATATAATATACAAAATAAATGACAAAATTTAAATATTGTTCTCGATATAATTTACCTATTTAACAATGTAATCTACTATTACCTACGGATCAGTCTACCTATGTTTATTCTATGATAAAAAAAAACCAACCGCGCGAACACAGAGTAGCGCACATGTTTTGTTTGAGATAGCTGTTCTAGTACGTAAGTACATAATACTTCAATGGACTTTTAATAGGTATTATTTATTATAATCTATATTGAATAAAAATGTTTCTGATTCTGTTCGGAACATCCAAGAATTCAATCAGAAAAAGTGGGAGGCTTGCTTGTTGCCAACAAAACCTAAATACCGTTGCATCTTGTGATTTATCAAAAGCATTTATTAGAACCAAAGATAATGCATAATATAATCACTTTTGTTTCGCAAGGACTACTGTGTCACTTGTGAGGACTAGCAATATGTCAGTTAAATAAATGAGTATTTCAAAATAATGTTCTATATAATTTGTGATATTTAACAATAACACACCTAAGGCCGGCAACGAATTTGCAATTACCCCGGTGTTGGGGTGAGCACTTATGAAAAATTATTGTTAATAAATCTTCAATAAATAACCTGTTTCCCCATTCAATAGCAGCCAGCGTCATATTATTTATTTATGTGCCAGTGTTTGTACGATATATTACTTTCCTCTATGCCAGTGTTCTTGTCACTATACTACGAGAAGGGTTGAGTGGTAATTAAAAATTTTAGTTTTTCTTTCGAAGTTTTTTAATATTGTTTGTAACCTTTTAGTCAGATTTAATGTTATACTCGTAGACAGAGAATGCTATTGATAGCTATTGATAATGATAGGATTCTCTGTCTACGGTTATACTATGTTTTAGTAATTGGTTAGTTTTTTAACTTTTCATAGACAAGACGACGATTTATCAAATGAAAAACTTATGTCTGAAATAGAGCTGGACAGGAACGCCTTTTGTAAAAAACGAGACGAAACAGTTTTTAGACAAAAAGAAACAGTTTCAAGAAACTATTTCTTAAAAACACGTTCAAACGGTTCATATTGACCGTGTAAAACGAACATCCCTTCGTACTTTATCCAGGCTTAGGACTGGCAGAAAAATATTTTGTTTTAAGTGAATTTTTAAATTAGCTGTATTGGATTTATAACTAAACGATTCATTACATGTTTTACAAAGGGCTTTACCGTCTTGACATCAAAGTAATCCCATATTTCACTGCTTTTTTCTGTGTGACACACTTGTCAAATCCAAAGAAATATAATTTTAAAATAAAAACCAACTTGACACTAAGTATATAAGTTTTATATCTAAAACACTATATTTACAATCAATAATACTTTACAAAAACACATTTACAAACGCTTTACAACCAAAATTTTATTTATTTATATTCTAGAAATACTTAATAATGGCGCGATATTATTACCGGCACAATTGTCAAAACAATAATTATTATGAATTTCGGCCAGAGGAACAATGTCTATCTAAGAAAAAACAGTTTTTATTTTTACATATATTTGTTAAAGAAATATCAGCGTAATGATAATAGATCTAACATATAAATTACAAGATTACAAGAAATGTAACGTTCCGCGTTGGAACGTCAGTTCGCTCCGTCTTGCTCTTTATATGCTGTTTGTAAAAGGAGTAAGTCCAATAGATAGATCCCTCGTTCGTTCGAGGACGATTTCGTTCTTTTTCGTAAAACAGTTTCTGCTTTCTGCCACGAATAAGTTACTGGTTGTAATGGACTATACTCGTTATTCATTTCATTCGTTTCGTCCGGTGATGTACGTTTCACAGTTTCGTTTTATTTCTAAGAACTGGTTTGTGAACAAACAAGAAAGCGTTTCTTCGTTTCATTTAAAGAAAAACTGTTTCAGAAAAAAAAACGCCCAGTCTTAGTCTGGAATATATTCAATATCAATATAGCTAAACAGGCTTGATGCCTATGAATTCCATATTTTAGGCATCATGCCTTAGTTGTTACCTTAGACCAATGTTACTACTGGGTTGTTACTTGTTACTGCTATTTCCAATAACGAAATATAGTTATAACTTGTAACGGTATCTAACCAAAATATAATTTGAAAATTTTCAATCAATCAGTCGGCAAGATGGCGTTGCTTATGCCGTTTGTGTCTGTTGCGGTTTCTATACTTTACACGCCGTTTTTGCTTTTAATATTGTGTATTATATTTTTAGCATCAATTGGAAAATCTCTAGGCGTTAGGAGATTATATGTGAACATACTTTTGAAGCTTTTTGAGGTAAGTGTAATTTATTATATTCATCTAATTTAGAATTTTTAATTATATGTGTTAGGTTAGTGCCTTTATTTGTATTCTATTTGTAAAAAGTACGTCGCAGTTGCAATCGGTTGTAGATCAAGTGAATTTTGTATTAGTTTGTAGACAATTCTATTTGCATAAACTAAGGTTATGTCAGTATCTAATCGTCAGAGTATTTCTGCTAAAGGTGACTCATATAATCTATAATCAAAATATCGATACATGTTACAGTTAAAGTCTTAACGCTTTTATTATCACAATTCTATCTTAATTAATGACATTGTTGAATATACAATAAAGGACAGAGGTACAGCTTGCGGAAGAATATAAACACAAGTGTGTTTTCAATCAAGACACTTCAGGACTATTCCAGTACATCTGTAAAGCTGTTACTTTTATGAGAAATGATAAATATACTAATATCAAGGAATTTTTTGGGTAGATAGTATTTGTGAAGAGCTTAATGTTTACATTTTCAAATATTTACATGAAAGTGATTTGCTTTTAAAATATATTGCAGTCCTTATCTGGCCAATAACAGTGTACTGCTGGATGTTTTCATTGTCCATAGTATGAAGAATTTGACCTAACAACTCCATGGTAGACCAACAGCCATAGTATTCTAACATGTCTCATACCCTTGCTTCCTATATTATATTATATTGTATGTATTTATAATTCTTGTCACCTACTCCACTTTACTTAAATAGTTTTTAATTACTATATAAATAATATATTTTACTATAATATTTGTTCCTTTTTTCTGTTAGTGTTGTTGGTATTTTTTTTTTGTCTTTGTTACAAAGGATACTAAATATCTCTTATTATTATGTATGTATTTCTGTATCCTTATTTATTAAAGCCTTGTGTGATATTAATGCTAATTAAGGTTAATGATTTCTTATATTTATGTGAACACTACACATTGATTAAAACTACTTTTACAGATTTTATCGTGTTTAATTTTAATTATTTTTAATTCCTAATGCTGGAAAGCACCTGAAACATCTGGAATTGAAAATAATTGAAATTAAATGCGATAAAATCTGCAAAAGTAGTTTTAATCTTTTGTTTTTAGAAAATTATTATAACTTAGCTAAATTATTATACCTTATTTATTTGACACATACAATATAATTACAAAAAAAGACTGAAAAACGAGTTTTATCAATCTCAGTTTTAGTGAAATGGTTTTCATTCATACATCATTGGGGTATATACATACATATATTGTATTAATTAATTACATGCATACAAACACACACACACACATATATATATATATATATATATTTTCAAGACAACATTGTCCGGTTATTATAGGTGAAATAATTCTGAAATAGGTGTGTACAAAACTATCCAAGGTAAATGAATTCTTTTGGTAACATTTTATTTAACCTATCAAACGGCAAGAGTCCAAATTTGACCACTTCGATAATCCGTCAAAATTCAAGAGGTCAAATGTGACTGCACCCACCCACAGCACTTTAATCCATGAATACTTACGTTTAGAGACTACTTTTCTATGAAGAAGTTTGGCATCCTCTAGTGGAATAAAAAGTCAGTTCGTTTATGGATATTTATTTATAATCTATGTTCATTTCATATGCCATTTTCGTGTGAATGTTATTGTCTTGAGTTTTGAATTTTTGTAGTGTTTTATTATAAAATTGTAATGAAAGTTTTTGTGTCAATATAATTTATCTATATACGTAAATAAATTCAAGTTATATATTACTCGATAATTGTGATTTTCACACTGCCGACATATGCTTGGTATGTTGAAATAATACTAGTTTTTACGGAATTTATCGCGTATATTTAACTTTTTAAATACCCGACGTTTCGAACGCTTTACAGCACTCATGGTCACGGGCGGTACTGAGATGTTCAACGTCCATATGTCATAGTTAACCGCGGTTACCATAGATTAAAATTTAACTTTTGTTCCAATCTATACAGTATGAACTTACGGTATCTTGAAGTCTTGCAGTTGTATGCTTGGGTTGGGATTTAATTTTATTTATTATAGAATCCCAAACAGATGGTAGCACCCAGCCATCTTCTCTATTGAAATTAGGATTTTTTTTGATTTCAATAGCCTCTCGAATCATCCTTGGAAGGAATCGGTGTTCTTTAGCGAGGATTTGCGGTCTATCAAATCTGATGTAGTGACGGGGGGCGATCCTGTACATGTTCACAGACTGCAGACTTCCCAGAGCGTCGATTCTTCACATCAGCTATATGTTCTTTAACGCGGGTTTTTATTGATCTTTTAGTTTGTCCTATGTAGGAGAGACCACATTCACAATCAAGCTTGTACACTCCTGCATCTTGTAGAGGGACATTACACTTGACTGATGGTAAAAACTGACCAATCTTCTTCAGCGGCTTTAACTAGGTTTTAATGGAAGCGCGCTTCAAGATGTAGCCAATCTTGTCAGTGACTCCTCTAACATATGGCAGTACAGCAGGTACACGCTCGACTGTGGCCGGCTTCACTCGTTCACTGTGACGTAGGCGCGGGACTCGAAGCTTGTTGTCATGCAAAACTTGCTTGACATGGTTGAGCTCGGCAGCCAGGTGTTTACTGTCACAGATCCCTCGTGCTCTCTGAAACAAAGTTTTACCCACGGTAGCTAACTGTGAAGGATGGTGGTGAGAATCACCATTTAAATATCTATCTGTATGGGTCTTTTTTCTATACACAGTATGGCTCAAGGTGTTATCAGGATTCCAAATTACTAACACATCTAGAAAAGCGAAGGAATTGTTTGCCTCTAACTCCATTGTGAACTGAATTTTAGAATTTATAGAGTTAAGATGGTCTAAAAATGCAGTTACTTTATCTAAAGGTAGAATTGTGAAAGTGTCATCTATGTACCGCGTGTAGAATCTTGGATTTATGGGAGAACTAAGCAGGGCTTTCTCCTCATAGTCTTCCATGAATATGTCGGTGACAATGGGAGATACAGGTGAGCCCATCGCCACACCATCTACTTGCTTGTAGAACTCCTCCTTCCACAATAGGTAGCCAGATGTAAGGCAGTGTCTGAGTAATACTGCATATTCTACGGGCATGTTGTTTTCTTCCAGCCTTCTAGTTACAATTGAGATGCAGTCTTCAACATGTAAGCATGTAAACAATGACTGCACATCAAAACTGACCATAGTTTCATTGCTGATGTAGGTTTTTCAAAATGGTAGGAATCCTTTATGTGTGCTCTTGTATGTCCCCTGAGCGGTGAGAGTATTTTCGCTAAGTGTTGAACCAATCTGTAAGTTGGTGAATCGATTTGGCTCACTATAGGACGTAATGGAGCATTGGGCTTGTGTATTTTTGGTAAGCCATACAATTTTGGTGATTTGGCGCACGTAGGTATTATCCATTTTACGTCCAGATTTAATGGAGTGTTTCTTTATGAGGTCACTAGTTGTTTTTAGTGTGCTATTTGTTGGGTCGTTTTTAACCTTTTTATAAGTACTTCCATCCGACAAAAGTCTGTGAACTAGTACAGGATCGCCCCCGTCACTACATCAGATTTGATAGACCGCAAATCCTCGCTAAAGAACACCGATTCCTTCCAAGGATGATTCTCGAGGCTATTGAAATCAAAAAACATCCTAATTTCAATAGAGAAGATGGTAGGGTGCTGCCATCTGCTTGAGATCCTATAATAAATAAAATTAAATCGCAACCCAAGCATACAACTGCAAGACTTCAAGATACCATAAGTTCATACTGTATAGATCGGAACAAAAGTTAAATTTTAATCTATGATAACCGTAGTTAACTATGACATATGGATGTTGAACATCTCAGTCCCGCCCGTGACCATGAGTGCTGTAAAGCGTTCGAAACGTCGGGTATTTAAAAAGTTAAATATACGCGATAAATTCCGTAAAAACTAGTATTATTTCAATGTGTAGTGTTCCCGTAAATATAAGAAATCATTATGCTTGGTACGTATTTATTTTGTTATGATGAAGTAAAACCTCACTTTTGTTTAGACCACAGGATAGAGAATTTTGTATAGATTTTATAATGCCAAACTTCTTCATAAAAAATATTCTCTCAATATAAGTTTTAATGGTTTAAAATTCTATGGGTGGGTGCGGTCGCATGCGACCACTCGGGATATGCCAGACACATGCGATTGCATGGGATTTTTATGGGGATTGAAGGGTAAAATTATTTTAGTTTTAATGAGTAAATACAACATTGTTCCCCAGAAGGATAGGCAGTGACTGCGGACTTTCTTTTGACACAATCCTGACACTTCTTGTCTACTTTACACCTATATATCTACTACCAGTAATGGTAAAAAACTTCCATCTAGTGTACTTGGCGATTCACTAAATATGACACCATGGGAATTTTACATATGTTTTAAACTCTGGCTTGAAGATGAACCGAAGAGGAATTGCAAGTAAACTTTTCAATACAATGTGTGAATTGCAATGATTCAGGTAGGAGGTGTTGTTATTGACATGTGTTTGTGGCGTAAGATAATCGACTACTCGATATCATCCCATGAGTGTTGTAAAAAATGTCAGAGGGAAAGGAAACACAGGAGATGGGCACTAGCATCCTTCTGATAACAACTAACGTATTATTAATAGCAGCAGTTGCCATGCATGGCCACTATTGTTATTATCCACTACCGTTATATACGCTATCGTGTTTTTATAGAGTAAGGGTGACAAACGAGCACACAGTGCACCTAATGGTAAGCGGATGCTTTGACCCATGGACATCTACATTTATCTTCGATTAAGAATCAAAACGTAGATGGGTTGTCACCCCGAGGATTAAGATGGAGTGCCTCGTTTCCATTAAAAAGGGTCTTCGGATCTCTACACTCACCATATAATACACAACAGTATTAAGCTGCTATTTTACGCTGGCATTCTGTGAGAGCATGGTCCTTCCCCGGTCAAGCTGACACATTCATGTTACAATGATAATATAGCTGCAGCGTTGCTCTGCCATATGTTAAATCTATGGGGAGGCTTATGTTCGGAAGTGGACTTTATACAGGCTGTAAGGAAAGGAAAGTTACTCTGCATTTGCACAAAAACTAAAACAGTCTTTATAAATACATAACTATGGTAATGGGCTTGTTTGCATATAAACTTATAACCGGAATAATTTAACATAAGAATATATATATATATAGATATAATTATGCTATGTTATGTGGGGAAGATTCATACACAAGATAAAATTTAAATTACTCTAAAAATAAGATAAATACAAATTACTAGCATAACAGAGTTATCATCTAATTAATTTGCACAATATTTCACAAGAATTTAAGTTAACCTACTTTCTCCGTTCATTCCGTGTCTGTAAGACGTAATCAGTGTTATTACATGTAGGTTATAATTAGTCACAGGCTTACATTAGAATAGATAGATATAGTCCTTATGGCAGAATCGCTGGAGGACCTAAGCAGTATGCTCAATGACCTCAATAGTGTCTCCCAATCGTTAGGTCTTACGATGAACATGGACAAAACAAAGACCATGTTTGATGTCCATGTCACACCTATGCCAGTGGTTGTTGGGAGTACTAAGCTCGAAGTTGTTGACAAGTATGTTTATCTGGGACAAATAGTCTGACTAGGTAAGTCCAACTTCGACTGAGAGGTCAATTGACGGAGTCAACTGGCCAGTGTTTAGGAAATTACGACACATCTTCTCGTCAGGTATACCTGACGTGAAGGTGTGTCATAATTATATATGGTTGTAGCACGAATAGGTCGGCTCGACTAGGGAAGGACCACACTCACAGGATATCAGCCTGGAATAGCAGCTTAATACTGCTGTGTTTCGTATAGTGAGTGTAGAGAAACAGAGACCCTTTTAATTGGAGACGAGGGATTCCATTTTAGTTCAAGTCTTACAACGCATCTGGTACTTTGATTCTTAATTAACGATAGATGTAGGCATCTATGAACCACAGCATCCACTTAACATCATGTGAATTGTGTTCTCGTTTGCAATACTTATTATATTTATAAAATCGTTAAGTTAACAATACCGGCTTTCCAAAGAGGCCACATATGTAGTGGCCGTGTAAGAAGTAACAGTAACAATAATCTTTATTGATAAAGATATTACATGCACAAAATTTACGGTGGTAATTAGCCCCTAAACTAGGATATAATACCTGTATTTCAGAGGCTAGTTTCGTTCCTTATTCTTAGTTCTATTACTATAATTTGTTTATCTATATAATATTAACAAGTATTATTTAAAACGTAAAATTTATGACGGTAAAAAAGGGGAATAAAAAAGCAAATTAATGTTGTGTGCGTGCGTGCGTGCTGGCGTGTGTGCGTGCGTGCCTGCTGGCGTACGTGCTGGCGTACGTGCGTGCGTGCGTGCGTGCGCGTGTGTGTGCGCGTGTGCGTGTGTGCGAGTGTGTGTAAAGTAACAATATCTAATATCCCATATCGTCCCGTACGTAATTTCGGACGCGGCGGCTGAAGTCCGAAGTTTCAACTCAGAGTCATGTGCACCGGACAGGATAAAGTGCACGAATGTCTGTGCAAGCATTCTCTATTTCCTTTCTTCAATAGTTTAAACCCTGTACCCTTGAGTTTTTGATAGATTTTGTCGTTTTTATCGTACTTGTGTAAATGTAACATCAAGTCTGAATCTGCACGCTTTTTGTGTAGTGTTTTAGTAGATTTTAGCATATTTACTAGTATAATTACGATGATTGATCGTAATTAATTAAATCTTTAAGTTTGTTTATGCAACATTTTAAAATTCTTTGGCAACAATATCTGCTCTGTGCGATTGTTTGACCATAGACTATTATGTGTTTGACAAATAACATTGGCAGTATAGATGTAAACAATGATTTTTTATTATAATTAATTGAATATATTTGTAACAATTATTATATGTAGGTATATATTTTTTCGACAACCGATGGGAAAAATGGTTCTCGAGTGGCAGCCTTGTACCGGTAGGCGAAGTGTATGGCGACCCCCCACTATATGGAGTGACGACCTGGTAAGACATGCGGGAAGTCGATGGATGCAGGTGGCTCAGGACCGTGCTTTGTGGCATTCCTTGGGGGAGGCCTATGTTCAGCAGTGGACTTGTGAAGAGCTGTGATGATGATGATGATGATATAAATTTCAGCTTTTTGGAGTTCCCCATAAAAATGTTTACTGTGCAAAAACTTACACTCTGTGCGCGCAAAATTAAAATGGAGTACAAAGTTTTCCTTTCAAGTATTTATATATACCTAGATAACTTCTAGATTTATAGATATATTGTGTCAGTATTTTCTTGAAAATATACTTCGATTCTTATTATCTTGTTGGTTGTGGGTTCATATCTAAGGAGGTGATCGTATATAACCTCTAGGTTAAAACAATTTATATTATCTGATATTAATACATTTACACAATAGATTATGATACAATAATAACTTATTACAACCAACTCCAAAGTGAACACACTTTTACACATAAACACGCATAAACACTCACACCTGTCACCCAGAGGGGTAGACAGAGGGTAGAGACAGAGATTACGGACTTCATTGGGTACAATCCTGACACACCTCTCTCGCCTCCTCCTCGTCAACATTACACATGCTCGTCGGTTAAGAGTCTACTCTTAATTTAAGGCGACACCGTGAAAAAATGCACCTCCTTTCATCGAATAGTATAGGACTAAGACATCGCTAACGAAAGTGGGATTTTGATATAGGTAAATTCATGTCTTTATCTTGAATTTGATTGCTCAAAAACACGATTGTGTAATTTTGACTCGATCATAATTATTTGCGAAAACACCTCTAAAAATCACTATAGTTGAAATTACAACGAAATCATTTGATCTATATGCTTGGGAATCACTCAAATATCTTCATAACATCAATATTCATAATTTACTTCCTCATTATTTTGATAACTTAAATCAATAATTTTTTAAAAAATATTTTAATTTCTGACAATTTCTAAGCGCTTTTAATCGTCGCGGGCACTACGCAATTTTAGACCTTATGACGGCGTTTCTTCAAGTTTTTATAGAAATTATGTATTCACTCGGATCAGTACGGCGATAGCGTTTTCGATGTGTCGTCTTAACCCATTTTCAATATATCGCCAATTTCGTGGATAAACTTTATCCTAGGGCGTCCTTTCCCGACTCTGCCGTTCACTTCTGCAACATAAATTCGCTTTGTCGTCACTCTCTCCTCATTAATTCTTTCTACATGACCAAACTGACTGTCCAGAACTTTAGCCACGATTGTCGCTAGGGATATAGGCCTGTAGTTGGACCTATCCGCTACATTGCCCGTCCTGTTCTTCACTATAGGCACGACCACCGTCATCATCATTGCATCCGGCAGGTGACCATGACTGACACAGAGGTTATAGAGCATGGTAAGGACTCTGGAAAGGTGCACTCCAGCATATCGCAAGTGTTCGACACTCAGGCCATCATGCCCCGGGGATCTCCCCCCGCTTCATACTCCTTATTGCGTCATTTACCTCACTAACAGAGAAGCTCAATGAGTCTACCCAAGGGTCTACGGTGTCCCGAGCACCGTCCACTGTTTGACCTACTATACTTAGGGGTTCCACCCTGAAGTGAGTCTTAAACATATTAGCAATGTTTTGACTCCCTGTTATGCCTCCCACTTCCACAGGAAGGCCCGCCCGTGCATTCAGTCTATTTGTTTGTTGCCAGAACCTACTAAACTGCTTAGTCTCGTGTGTAGAGGCTAAAATGTCCATTTTTAATTGATCTTCATGGTCCTGGCACCATTTTAGTTTATTTTTGAAAAGCCTACGAGACTCCCGCATATCGTCGTATGTAACTCCACTACTCGGCCTCCCAGCCATAACCCACGACTGAAAACACAGACGAGCTCTCCCGTGTAGTGGCCTTACATGCCTATTCCACCCCGTAATATAACCTTTTTTATTTCCCCTTACAATTTTATGACTAACTATTGCCCCTGACTGCAATATGCTTACAATATGAGAGTACATATTATCGATAACTAGTTTATGTTCATCTTTACAACAGGTTTTGCCACAACATTTCGTAAGCTCCATAGGAAAAACTACTTTACTTAGCTTCTCATCACAAGTTTTCGTAAATAGCTTAGTCTGGTCACTATCCCTCTGCCCCCAAAATATCTTATTATTAGAAACTCGAGATGATGGTACCAACTGAGTATGTAAGGGGTTTAAGTTACAAACAATTTCCAAAGGATAGTGATCAGACCACGAGACACTGTTATTTACGGTTATATTCTCAATGTAACCCCTAGCCATCCTAGTTACTAAACAATGGTCAAGCCAACGTGTACATCCGTGAACATCACTAATGTAAGTATACGTCTCCCCATTGTTTGGCAAAAGTTCAAAGTCCGCACAACACCATTTTTGTTCAACACAAAATTGCTGCATTTCATTAAAAAATAATTCACCTGGTTGAGCATTAAAGTCTCCTAATACAACTACCATACTAATACCACTGTCCTCAACAACCGCATTAATCTCGCTCAAACAGTCTGTGAATTCTGGCAAGTTGTCAGTACAGTCAGTAGGCATGTATACCGAGAATATCAACAGATCACATTCACGCAATTTACACTTTATAGCGCAGAGCCTCGCATTATTGCACTTCACAACAGATACCGCCGTAAACGCACTCTTACGCCATAACAGCGCGACGCCCCCCGAAGGGACGGCCGCGTAACATGCCTGCACTCGTATCTACCGCTGACGTCCCTGTGGCTACAAACTCGTCATTAACAGTACTTAGGTAGGCCAAATCATGCGGTAGCAACCAAGTTTCCTGCAGCGCAACCAACCGTCCGCTGCCACACAAATACTTCTCACACTATCTATTGATCGCTTTAGTGACTTACAGTTAAAGCTAGTTAGCTTTAATTTATAGTTATTCTCTCTAATTGACTTCTGATCCATCATTTTTATTATTTTTCCTCGTATCCCGATCTGTAGGTGTTTTCCTACCCTTTCTAAATATTATATATTTTCTGAAGTATATACCTTCCGGCCACAATTCATTATTTGTAAACAAAGACAATTTACTTTTAGGTATACAGAATTTAAATGATGTGTAATCTTTTTCCGCTTTATTATTATTCTTCACTCTCTCCGGCAGTATATGTATATGTGTTTTCTCATATACATATTCGGCAATATCCCGCTCTGTGGCGTCTTTATCGACGTTGTAAATAAACAACGGAATCTGCACCTCCGCCGCCCTGAATTTCCCCAGCGGGTTTATCACAGCTGTTCCTCTCGACCCCTTAAACCTTGACTTTTTACGCTTTTCAACTCGTATCCATTCCCCATCAATTACATCTTGCTTGTTCACGGCGCTTTGTATATCTGCATTCACTACATTGCACGACGTCATCACACCAGCTGACTCAGACGAGACAAGCGCTCGAGTCGCCATCTCCGACCTTAATACGGGAGCGACAGAGACAGCTTTATGATCTTCCGCCTCCGTATCGCTCACGCATGACAAGGATAGGTGCGCGGGCGCCTCAAATGCATTTGCCTCGTGTGCATTCGAAACCGCAGTTACTTGACGAGGGGCCTCCACGTACTCTTGATGTGCCACTTGTTGCACGTGTGTGAATAGGACAGACTTATCTGTCTCCACCGCGCAAGCGCTCGCGTCCGACAAAGACAGGTGATCACCTATCTGTTTTTGCACTGTCATTGTCGACGTATAATTATCGTTACGGACGGTCATTAAGCCCATCGGCCCGCTGTCACAGTCGGGGCTATCTTGTAAGCAAGAACCGCCTCTCTTACTATTGACATTAGGGTGACTTATGAGTTGCCCTCGTGTATTCTTATGATACTTATCAAATTCAAATTTTAAATCATCTTTTTTAACGTACGTGTCTTGAAATACTGCACATTTCTCACTTATGGCACTGATCTCCCTCTGCATAACTAGCATATCCTTTAGTAAACGCGTCGCGTCTATGTGGTCAAATGTGACCGGTGGCAATTTTTGGATGTCTCGTGCCACAAACGTTGGAAATATCTCAGGATCTGCCCCTTTCAACAACCCAATGATGTCTTCTATGGTTTTGTTTTTACCGGCATCGCCCCTTCGTTTGATTTCCTTTTGTTGTACTGACTCGAACAACAAGCTTTTAGCCTCAGCGATGTCCTCCTCAGAAAATGATTGCCTGCATAACAACGCTAGGCTCACATTATTCATAACATCAAGTTTATTTTGCACAAAACATAACACTTCATTAATAATAATGTTACAACTATTACATTTAATTCTCGTCATTGTCTATCGCTTGAGGTCATCGACGTGCAACCGATCGCGCGCGCTGTCAGCTGACGACTGACCATTAAAATGATACCATTATTATAAATATGCACCCAGTAATTTTTAAATTGATCAAGTTTGAATGGAAACGCAACAAAAGCGAAGTTAATTAAATGTTGGGTTGAACAAAATTATAATAAAACAGAAAATATTTGTTTAATACTCAAATTTATTGCCTCAATACACCTCGAAGATGGTTTTTCATCAACCTGATAAGTTTTTTTAATCAGTTCCTGAGGAGGCATTTCCCATTCTTCTTCCAGCGCTATCTTCAGTTCTGCGACGCTTGTAGGCGCGGGATTTCTGGCTCGTACCCTCCGCTTGCGCTCGTTTCATACATGGTCAATGGGATTAACATCAGGTTTTAGTGCTGACCAGTCCATGGACCGAATGCCAACTTCATCCATGAACTGACAAGTAATTCGTGCTATATGACACCAGACATTGTCATGCATAAAAAGGAAGATGAATCCTTCATAAGAAAAGACTCTAAAATATCTTTACACATATCATGCAGTAGTCAGACCGTCTCCTGGGGCTCCAGCAGGGTCGAAAACGAGTCCGGTTTTTCCTTCCAGCGAAATGCCTGCCCACATTATGCACGAGTCACTGCCGTAGAATATTGTTTCGGCAAGGCAGCACTGCACAAACTGTTAGCCTGGACGTCTGTAGACACTAGCTCTCCTGTCATTGCCACATAGACACACTGCATTCATCAGTAAACAGGACAGACCGCCATTGCTCAGAACTCCAATCAAGGTGCTCGAAAATCGAAGGCGCGCTTGTCGGTAAGCTGTGGAGAATTTTGGGGCTCTGGCAGGTCGTCTTGGAAAGAGTTTCGCTTCTCTCAATCGTCTTCTGACCGTCCGTTGCATAGAATACTATAATACACAATAGAATGGCTGTCAACCTTATTTTGTACGACGATAGGCGTCGCCGGGAGCACACATACAATTACGTAGTATTATCACTACTACCAACCCGATCGCTGTGTCAGACAGATTTTAATACGTATTTATTTGTAAATAGCGAGCAATTTGGCATTTTATAAATAATTTGCAAGCGAAATTTGGAAACGATTGTAACGTCAAAATACATCTCGTGTTGACATTTATACGTGTGACTTGACGTGTTAGTGACATTTTAGTGGCTACACGGGCTCCGCCCACTCCCCGTTCTATAATGTATGTAATTATAGTATTCTATGGTCCATTGACTGAGATAAAAAAAATAACTGAACGGAAAAAACCTTTGTCGCTTAATTACTTAACAAAGCCAAAATTGTAAATTGGTTGCTAAACCTTAATTACCTAGAAACAGAGAAGTTAATCAATATTTAAATTCTAACACATGCACACACACATACAAACACATTCACACACAAACACGCACACGCACGCGCGCACATATACACAAGTTTGTGGTAATTAGAAAGTTTTCTCTTCATTTTCCCATATTTATCTTAACATGTTTGTGTATTGTATAGCAAAATGATCTTTCATTTTTTATTGTATATGTATTGTGCTACTCAGGGTGGAAGACGCTGATGGCTATAACCATTGATTTATATATTACACATAACTTAATCTAATACCTTTAAACGAGCAATTTTTGTATATAGTATATATTTACTAGTTTGCCAGGCAGACGTTAGTCTGCCCTTTTCGACGACCCTTTGTCATGTCCTATTAAAAATCCTTAAATTCGCAAAAAAAAATTGGTTCACTCATGAGCAAAAAAACTATCCTATCTCTTAAGTTGGACCAAACTGTACACGGTGTGCAAATTTGATTAAAATCGGTTAAGTATTTTAAGAGTCCATCGCGGACAAGCAGTATTTAGCTGCTATTTTAAGCTGGTATCCTGTTAGAGCGTGGTCCTGTCCTGGTCGAGCCGACCTATTCGTGCTACAAATAGCTGCAACGTGGCTCTACTTCGTATAAAAATCATCTTCGACAGTTTTTCTACTCACCATCAGGTTAGATCGTTGTCAAGAGTAGAATAGACTATATCTTCGCATATTCTATCGCATCTACCACTGACAACTTGTAATTTATTTTAAATTAAGATGATTCTATTCTAAAGAAACACAGAAAAAAAGTAAGAACAGAACTTAGGACTGCTATAGGGGTTTGTACTTACTTGTGGCTAAGTGCCACCACTAATGAAGTCGCGCGTACGATTGCCGGGTCGGACAAAATGTAATCGGCCTGTACTGTCCCGCTGATCTCTTGGACGTCCGTCGAGCAAGAGTGCTGTGTCCATCGGCGTATCTTTCCCTCGCCTTCGCTCGTTTTCGTTCGGTAAGTGTGCAATCGGCATTAGTGGCGATGTTTGAAAGTCATTCGTGTTAAGACACGGAAAAATAAAACTGATGAATACCAACTTTGCTCTATTCGTTGACCGGAATTGATTTGTTTCTTAGTATCGGTTTTAATGACCAATAACCGTTTCAAGCTGGGTTCCAAGTATTAGCTATTCTTCTGTCGATCTATATTGTCATTTTATGTTATTACCTCAGAACAATGACAAACATATTATGTTATATGTCATCATATTATGTTACTTACTCTGTGGTTATTACAGGGTATAAACTGACATAATATATTCAATTATGTATTCTCTAACCTCATTTCCAAGCTGTATCGTGTTCTTGGCATTATTTGACTGCCTCTGGTCTAGTGTTCGAATCTCGGGTCAGGTTTATGTGGTAGAGCCACGCTGCAGCTATAATACTGGTATGGTTGTAACACGAACGCTCTCATACCAACGTGAAATTACTTTGGTATTACGTAAATCACCATACGAAGTTTCGTATGGTGTGTGCAGAGAACCGAAGACCCTTTTTACTGGAAACGAGGCATTCCATCTCAGTCCTCACGGGTGACAACGCATCTGCATTTTAATGGATGTAGATGTCTGTGGGCCACAGCAACCACTCACCATTAGGTGGGCTGTGTGCTCGTTTGTCACTCTTAACCCTTATCCTGTACAATAGAGGACAAAATCAGTTATGGAGTTTTTCTGTCAAGAACTTTGGCGGTGTTACACGCCCGTGCCTGAAAAAGCACTTAAAAGCGTTGATCTTACCCCTAATTTCTCTCCGGTCTTGTCGCATTACCGTCCTATCGGACTACGCGAGTGAGGGAATAGAGAGAAGTCTTCGGTACGTTTTAATTAATTATATTTAGACTCCAAAACAGACGTCTGGTTCTTATATAAATTCAATAAATGGTTTTGTTTTTTCAATATTATTTTTTACACGTGGTAGAGCCACGGTTGGCTCGACCGGGGAAGGACCACTTTTTCACAGAATACCAGCGTAAAATAGCAGCTTAATACTGCTGTGTTTCGTATGGTGAGTGTAGAGATCCGGAGACCCTTTTTTACTGGAAACGAGACAATACATCTCGGTCCTCGGGAGTGACAACGCATCTGCGTTTTGATTCTTAATCGTGGATAAATGTAAATGTTTATGGGGCACAGCATCCACTTACCATCAGGTGGACTGTGTGCTCGTTTGTCACCCTTAGTCTTTAAAAAAATATCCTTCTTCTTCTTCCAAGTTCAATATCCTTACTATACTGTTCCGCGAAAATCGTTCGTCCAATACGCCGAACAAACTATTTGCCAAGTCGCCTATTTCATTCACAAGTCCCCGTCGCAGTCTGGAGCGTCCGACGAAATGCTGATTCACTTCACATTCACTGAGCAAGTCATTGTGATACTGCAGTTCCGAGAAGTCGTGCTGTAGTTGTAACAATATGCCGAACTACTAAGTGTTATTAAAATGTTCCTATAAAGCTTCCGTTTTGAGAGCTTTAAGCTTTCAGTGGCTGTCAGTAGTGGCACCAGTACTTGCGCATACACTCGGGCACTTTGTACACTTATCACATGAGCTATAATTCTGTTGAGACTGGCGGCAATAACCGAAATTCGTTCTGGAGGACATTATTATTATTAATATCTAAGACTTAGAGTCATAACATACATAATATGTTACTTACTTTAAAGTTATTGCGGTTATACAGTGACCATGGCATGCAGTTTGGAATCACGGAAAATCGGAGTTCAATTTTTACAGAGTTTTCCGGAAATTTTCCACCGTTGGTCATACGAGGGGTGCATGCCAATTTTTCCAGAGTGTTTTTATTACAAAAACTTCCATTCTTTACATCGGCATGCAATTTGAAAACACGGAATTGCCCTTTAATTTTTTTCAGGTTTTCAGAACCCTTTGATCATCTTGGGCCGCTGCGGGGTGCATGCCATCAATTATTGGAGCTTCAATTTGCTTGAACTTCCGTATATTACAGGGGCATGCAGTATACTATCACGGAAAAACACGAAAATTCGCTACACAAAGAAAAGCGCTTTTCCTTATGAAGAGGACGCGCGGGGGGCTATAAAGCCCCGACAATCTTTGATATTTTAGGGTTAGTTATCAAGCCTTAAAAAGGCATGCACGACAAAATCGTGGAATGTCACCTGTCACCAACTCCCGGTCTATTAGAGATAACTTGGCAGTAATATACCAGCTGAATTTAAGTCGATTTCACAATACCTTTTCAACGATATACGGGGTTATTTTCCAATAACTGTTCAGCAAAGAAGATTCAGAATAAGTAATAGGTAAATAGTGAAGAAGAATAATTTAAAAAAAAACTCTAACATTGTCCTTTTTATCTTTAGAATTAAAAATGCGTGGTATTACATTATTTTAACTGATTGCTGCGCACGCACACATTCGTAACGGTCGATCGGTAGGAAAAAAAGGTTGTCCATAAATCACATTCAATTTGGAATAATTTCAAATAAAAGTAGAAGCCTTACTTACTCGTATTTTTTAAAAATTGCAATAACGGTATATCATTATTCATATATTTGAACTTAAGTGTAAAATTTCGCTACTCTGAAAAATAATCCTGTATGTATTTTAACTTAAGGGGATAGAGTAAGTCAGCTCAAATTCTAATTTCGTCCCCACTTGCCCGCGCGTCGTAATTATAGTAATACATAATTGTTTTTTATAGAATACGGGTGACAAACGAGCGCACACAGTCCACCTGATGGTAAGTGAATGCTGTGACCCATAGATATCTACATCTATCCTCGATTAAGGATCAAAATGTAGATGCGTTGTCACCCTTAAGGGGATATAGTAAGTCAGCTCAAATTCTAATTTCGTCCCCACTTGCCCGCGCGTCGTATGCTATGTACCGACATGTTTGTAATCACTAATACTGTAAGTAGATAGGTCGTTAGACACTATTTCATTAGAATTATCATATTTATGCCTGTTTCTTAACGCCAAGCCAGTCGCTTCTTATTTTTATTACGGTTATTCCCCATTTTAATTTTACGTCGTCCTGTTGCGTAATGTATATTCTGATCGTAAGCGACACAACCTCCCCCTTCAAAGGCCGAAGCGAAGTGACCGGGCCGCAGGAATCACGCTTCAAGAGGCCGATAGTTTAGGTAATTTCTTTTTTATAGTGAAAATAATGGTATTTTAAAAAAAGTGAATAACAGAAGCACTGCTTTATAGTTAGTTCAGTTAGTATGCAAAGTTTCAAGATCTTATTTAAAGTATTTTATGAATAACAGCGGTTTATTTTGGAGGTAACTTTGGATTTTTTTTCTATCAAGAAAATTTTACGAAATCGTGTTTTCGTCTAACATAATCCTTAATATTAATCCTCAACTTTACCATATATTTATTTCAAAATTAATGCTGCAATATTTTCGGCATAACGAAGGATCTTGCTAAGCCATTTGAGATTATATTTCCCCTTAACACGATAGTGCGAAATTCTGCATTACTCAACTACGTTTTTGTTGTAATTTGTCAGATGAAGTTTGAACCTGATTAATTTAAATCCTTAATTTTACAAAGTTCCAGGCGAAATAAATTTATCGATATCGTTTTTTGTTTCGCTAATGGCACATCAATTGTAGTGTCTATAGAATGCAAAAAACCGCAACAACCTTGTGAAAGCAAGAAGGTGAGAATAATATAGCTATCTTATTTTATCGTTGCTGTTAGTCCTATAAAGTCCACTGCTGAACATAGGCCTGCCCATAGAATACTATAATACATACATAATATAACGGGGGAGTGGGCGGAGCCCGTGTAGCCACTAAAGTCACTAACACGTCAATTCACACGTATGAATGTCAACACGAGATGTGTTTTGACGTTACAATCGTTTCCAAATTTCGCATGCAAATTATTTAGAAAATGCCAAATTGCACGCTATTTACAAATAAATATGTATTAAAATTTAGACGATTTTTAATGATGATCTTGAACATTAATAAAAAGTCTAAAATGTGTAAATTTACTCAGTCTGTCAAGACAACGAATCGGGTTTGTAGTAGTGATAATACGACGTAATTGCTTGTATGTGTGCTCCCGGCAACGGCTATCCCCGTACAAAATAAGGTTGACAGCCATTCTATTGTGTATTATAGTATTCTATGGGCCTGCCGCATAGATTGGGGGAATATTCGCCATAGTCGCCACGCATGGAGTGTAAAAGTATACGGATAACCGTCTCTGTTTTAAAAAGTGTCCGTAGGAAAGCGCTAAATAAGGGTGGCGCCACTGTAGCTAGAGGGTAAATTTTAAAGAACATTTTATAACTTTTTATTGCACGGAATTTCACCATAATTCTTTTTAATAATAATTATAATTATTAAATTATATAATATTTTATTGTTTTAAAATTTTTTGTTTTCAAAATTACTCCCTAAGTGTTCCACGGTGACTTTTTCTAGGTTAGTAGTTGAGGTTTAAAGTACTGCAGTTTCATCAACTACTCTAGTCACTACAAATATTAAATTCCTCAACTCAGCACACTTCACTCCGTCGACAACTGCTAAGTATATTTCATACCCTCTAGCTACTCCAGCGCTGTTGTGGAGAGTTTTTGAACTGTTATTTACTGCCTACAGAGGACACTTTCAATTATTCTCCTATGTGAGATGGTTTTCTTTACCTCTATACTCCATGTCGCCACAGTTGTGGGTTGGCAACCGCAGTTTTTTCTGGTCGTTATTAGGAAGATACCCATCTTTCTCCTCTGTCGCCAAAAGGCGACAGATCCCGTGGTATGGTATGGGGTATTGGATATTCTTAAACCGCCACTACACGGTCTTATTTTGTACCACGTAAAATTTTATATGCATAGGGTTCAACTCTAAGAATTTTGTTATTATTTGAAGTTAGCTTTATGCTATTTAGGGTCGCCTGATAGTCGGGATTCATCTGAATTCTACCGACATTCTAAATGATCTCCAGACTCCCGACAAAACTCAAAATCTCCAGACAAACAGTTTCTCTTCACATCACAGCTGCCTTTGATTTAATAAAAGCTGAGTTAATAATTAGACTGAACTTTGAAGTGCATTTTTTGAATTTTAAATCTTTACTGAATACTACTAAAAGATCTAAATTGGTGGGCTTAGTAAATTCCAATGCGAAATACATGTGGGCAACCTAAACATTGAGTGAACTTAAGTTAGTTATTTGTCCACAATGTTGTGTTTTTCTGGCCTATTATTAAAAAAAAATGAACCTTTTAATTTTAATTGTTCTCCAAAAGCCCAAAATCCAACCTTTTTAAATTTTGTCCAGATATTGCCCTATTATTAAAAAAAAATGAACCTTTTAATTTTTTTTTAATATTTGTTTCTCCCGACAACAAGCCCAAAATCCAGACCTTTTTAAATTTTGTCCAGATATTTTGGTCTTCCGATCTGGCATCCCTAATGCTATTAATTACTCTGACTGGTGACATAATATATTGTGTTACGTATACTCTAACTTAGTTTACTATCTATACTCGTATTACGTTCTAAGCTATTATTTATATCTAAGTTATTTGTCACTATTTTTGTACACCTTTAAAAGTATTTTTTTTTACTTGATAACTACAAATAAATATTCTTTTTAGATTTTTTTGACTGCCTCGTTGGTCTAGTGGTTGTAGTAATGCGACTGCTGATCATGAGGTCCTGGGTTCGAATTCCGGGTCGGGCCAAAAATCAATTATTGAGTTTTTCTGTCAAGAAATTCTCAGTAGCTGCCCGGAGTCAGGAAGTTGGCGGTGTCTCACCCCCGTGCCTCGGAAAGCACGTAAAACCGTTGGTCCTGCGCCTGATCTCTCTCCGGTCGTGTCGGTTTACTGTCCCATCGGATTATGAGAGTGAGGGAATAGAGAGTGCACCTGTGATTGCGCATACACTTGGGCACTATAATCCTGTCCTGCGTCGATGGCTAGCCTCCGTTCAGGCAGGCCGCCGTGGCCGAAATTCGGTCTGGAGGACATTATTTGTCAATATTTTTGTATACCTTTAAAATTATTTTTTTACTTGATAACTACAAATAAAGGTTCTTTTTAGATTTTTTTACTTGTGTTGTAATACTTTGCCAAATAATTCTGAGTCAACGTAAGGTGTAGGTTTTTATAAGTGATTGAGGGTATTTGAATATTGTGACAATAATGGTGGTGTATTTTTAACCCTCGACGGATATAAACGTCTGACTGTGGCACCGTAGCACGTAAACCGGTAAAGTGAATCAATTTATACGCGGTAGAGACATGCTGCAGATATATTAGCAGTATAGTTTGAAAGCCTGGAGATACTTTGAAAGCCACTCATCTCAGGGGTTCCTCGTTTAAAGCAGGGGCGGCATCAGAGGTAGCTGATTTAAATAAGCGGCGCAAATATGTGTCTCTGGGAAATGACTACATATTTGTGTCACTCGCTGCAGAGACTATCGGTCCGTGGGGAGCACGTGCGGTAATTTTTCTAAAGGAAATCTGTGCGTGACTGGTCGTCGCTGCTGGTGATAAGAGGGTTAGTTCTTTTCTCGCACGGAAGCTTTTTACGCTTTTCACATGCTGCAGTTATATTAGTAGTATAGTTGTAGCATGAATAGCTCGGCTCGACCGGGTAGGACCACGCTCTCACAGAATACCAGCGTAAAATAGTGGCTTAATGCTGCTGTGTTTCGTATGGTGAGTGTAGAGATCCCGAGACCCTTTTTTACTGGAAAAGAGGCATTCCATCTTAGTCCCCAGGGGTGACTAGGCATCTGCGTTTTGATTCTCAATCGAGGATAGATATAGATGTCTATGCGCCACGGCATCCACTTACCATCAGGTGGACTCTGTGCTCTTCTGTCACCCTCATTCTAAAATAAATAAATAAAGAGCAACGCCAGGAGTGCTTCAGGCCATTAGTCGAAAATTTTGATGTATTATTTTTGTGAAATCATAAAATTTGTAAAGTAAATGGCCATTGACGATTTGTTTAAAAAAAATCGAAATGACATATTCAGCCCACACTTAAAGCCCATTCAGTCGAGGCCGGCGCGGGATCTAGTAAAAAAAATATAATCTTAAGATAAGAAGTTAATAAAATTACAATTTAGTTGAATAAATTTATAGAGGAAACGACATTCATTACATTATTTATTGACTTTTGATCTTAAATAATACCGACACAGTATATTTAAAAAAAAACTAAATATTATTAAAAAAACGTAATCTCTACTCTTTTCTAACAAGTTAAATTCACCCACTATGAAATTGTTCAAAAATTCACTTCTTCCTATTTTTTTATTTATTTAACATGTTTCTTATTTTTTATTTATTTAACATAATAAAAATTACACGCTTACAGTTTTTGATGGCAGATAAAATGCTCTCTTACTTCCTAATATGCAAAAAATTAAGTAAAGAAAAAAAATAGCTTATTGCATTAATGTCACAAATTATACTACCAGTAATGTCACAAACCGATAGTACTGATATAACATTAATCAATCATTTAAAGGACAACGGTATTTTTAATATACCTAAGCATAAATAAATGTTTCATGTGCGCATACACATACATACATACATACATATGCATACATAACTATTACAACTTACCTATAATGTTGTACAATGATTCGTCAGGATACATTCAATTTTTACTATTTATTGGTATAAAGTTTTTTTTAACTTATTTTTAAACTGTTTTTTTTATTAATGCGTAAGGCATTCTTGCGGTAAATTGTTATAAATTTTTTTTTATTAAGTGTTGGAATTGGCGTCTAGGTGGTGGCAGGAAAAATTGTGGATGTCTCCCTTGACAAAGTTATTAATGTTTCTCAACCTACATATAAAAAAAAATAAAAACATACACTCGAGCTTAAATTTAGATCTTAGGGTCTCAGATAATTCGGGTACTTTTAAATACCCCACGCGTTTAATACTGATAAATCACGAGGAGCGCATGCGTAATGCAAGCGAGTATTTAACCTTTGACTAGTTGACACTGACAGATATAGCGTGGAATAAAATTGAAATAATAGGCCGGGGAAAAAGTTTCTTCGTATTTTGTTTGTATAAAAACTGTTTGTATCTGGCTGGTTTCAATATCAATACATATATGACATTAAAAAAAAAAGAAAACTAAAAAGTAAAATACAGTTTCCCGCTATTTTTCAATTGTTTTTCTGTCCGCCAAAATGAGTGAATGTGACGAAGAAATCCGATAACATTCTGAAAAGTTTTATTACAAAAAGGGAAAAAATGTGACTCAAGCCGCGAAAAAAAATTTTTTGGACCGCCGTTTATGGACCTAATGCGGTGTCAGTAAGAGTAACACAAAGTTGGTTCAAGTATTTGCGAGAATTTTGAGGTATGTTCCGAAATACAACCCAGTACACTGTCGAATGCGAATGACGTCATGAATCGACGCTATACTGGTGATTCGTTCCAAAACATAGGACAGTATATGACGTCATACATTTACGCCATATTGGAAAAGTGTTGGCGATTAATTTGTCATTTTGTGCTCCAAAAATCATTATATCTTCCTAATGAAGATACCAGCAATTATTCTATAATTTTTTGTATTTGAATAAATAAAAACAAATTCTGGTATGCTTCATTCAGCGATTCAAAAATTGTTTTATTGTGGCCGGATATCCGACACAATATGGCGGCGGCACGCCAGTACAATACAGTGTCAATTGATGACGTCAATTGCATTTGCCAGTGTACTGAGTTCTATTTCGGAACATACCCTTGATGTCAATGATACAGCTTGCTCTGGTCGCCCTCATACGGATAAAGTCGATGCCATTTTTGAATAAGTGGGACACGATCCTCATGTTAGTAGTTACGCCATAGCTGAGAAATTGAGGACTGACCACACATAATAGTTTTGACTCATTTGAAAAAGTTTGGCTATACAAAAAACCTCGATATTTGTGTACCACACGAGCTCACTAAAAGAAACCCAATGAATCGTTCTCTATTGGAGCGTAATGAAACCGAATCATTTTTAAAACGATTGATCGCTGGTGATAAAAAGCGAATGACCTACGACGGGAACGTGCGTCCATGTAGTCAAGCTCCACAGACTGTAGCGAAACCCGGATAAACACGCAATAGTGGATTCAGGAGGGGTCACTCAACAGCAACACAGCTGACCAGAGTGCTGCACCTGCTTGCGGCCGAACACAACCGTGGCCGCATATCGTTGGGCGTCTTTCTCGATATCGAGAAGGCGTTCGACCGGGTGTGGCACACAGGATTACTCTATAAGTTAGACGTACAAACAAGTATCCCTCCTGCTATATTGCGGCTAGTGGCGTCTTTCCTGGAAGGCAAGAAGTTCTACGTCTGCGTAGAGGACGCCGTGTCCGCAATAAAGACCATAACAGCTGGTGTGCCACAGGGCAGCTGTCTGTCTCCAGCCCTATACGCGGCGTACACAAATGACATCCCTACCCTGGCAGGACATTTGCACGAATGGGAGGACGACGTTTTTTGCGCGAATTTTGCGGATGACAGCGCATACTTCACGTCGTCCAGAAGAGCCCACATTGCAGCTGCCAGGATGCAACGTCTGCTGGACCTGCTGCCACCATGGTTGGATGAGTGGAGGATGGCCGTCAATGTTAGCAAGACGACCGCTCTACTCACTCGCCGCTATAGAAATCTACCACCACCGCTAACCCTCGGAGGCCAGGAGATCGCATATGAGAAGGCCGTGACCTACCTTGGATGTCGGATTGACAGGATGTTGCGTATGACTGCGCACGTCGACTCTGCTATACGCAAAGCTCGATGTGCGCGGGCAATGCTCCGCCCTGTCCTGACATCCAAGTTACCGACAAAGTCGAAGTTAACTATCTATAAAACATACATAAGACCCCTGCTAACATACGCTGCTCCGGCCTGGTATGCACTCCTGAGCGATCATCAGAAGCGACGACTTCAGGCCCAGCAGAGTTTGTCATTACGAACCATAGTCGGAGCGGGTCGCTACGTCCGTAACGACGTTATAGCGGCCAACTTGAAGATGGAGAGCCTGCATGAATTCGTGGTCCGGCTGGCGCGCGGTATGTTTGACCGTGCCGACAACGGGCCACATGAACACCTCAACGGCTTCGCGCCGTTGCATGCAAGGCCGCCGGACGGGCGACCCTATCCAAGAGAACTCCTCCCTATATAGATTAGGGAGTTGAGTAAAACCCACAATGCCGCAGAAAGGCCAACTCAGACATAATAATTTGTGATTAAACACAAATTATAGATTACCACTTTTAATGACAAAATTAACCAACTGCGACAAAAATCGCTAAAACAACGCCTATAACATCTAGGCGCCCAGGACCGGCACGCTGTAGTGTGCCGTGAGGAACATCCGGGCAAAGGGGTACACCCCGAGGCCCGAGACCTGCACGGCATTATGCCCTGCAGAGGACAGCAACGAACGAACACGCAATAAGTTGATGCTGTGTGTATGGTGGGATTTTTTCCGCCGGACAAAACTATCGATTCCGATCTCCACTGCAACAACTAACGAGACTCAGGCAAGAAATTGAGAAAAACGGCCGGAATTGATCAACAGAAAATGAGTGGTCTTTCATCATGAAAAAATTAGACCGCACACATCTTTGGCCACTCAACAAGAATTGAGAGAGCTTGATTGGGAAGTGTTAATGCAACCACAATATTAGTCCTGACCTAGCACCCCGAGATTTTCACCTGTTTTGGTTTCTTCAAAATTGTTTGGGTAGTGTTAGGTTAACATCAAGAGAGGACAAAACAATGTCAAAACTACTTGTCGCATTTTTTTAATCAAAAATCCCAAGATTTCTACAGCAACGGGAATATGTCATTACCTACGTTACCTTCAAGATGGCAACAAGTTATCAAACAAAATTACTCGTATATATTATAATTAAATGTAATTAAACTTTAAAAAAATGTCTTGAATTAGTATATAAGATACGAAGAAACTTGTCCCCGACCTTACTCGTGTATAATAAGACTATTGATAAGAAATATATTATTATCACCTTATATTTAATCATTTTTGATAATGTATCTTATCAATAGTTCACCGTGAAATGGCGATTTAAGAATATATACTACACCACAACGTCCCGTAGTCGTCATACGAGGTGGTACCATCCGCCATCCGCAAAAGAAGGTCCACGCTCTCACAGAATACCGGCGTAAAATAGCAGCTCTACGCTGCTATGTTTCGTATGGTGAGTAAAGATCCGGAGACCCTTTTTACTGGAAACGAGGCATTCCATCTCAGTTCTCAGGGGTGACAACGCATCTGCATTTTGATTCTTAATCGATGATAGTTAAGACTATGAGTCACAATATTCAAATACCATCAGGTGGACTGTGTGCATTTTTGTCACCTCTATATCTATAAAAAAAACCTAATGGTAAGTGGTGCTGTAGTCGAAGATGACAAAGCCATTTGATTTTATATCTGAACTCGTGCAGGGTTCAATCCAATTATTGTCTTACTTTCTGATAGCGATGTACAATATTGCATTTTGACACGTTCTTGTATTACTATACTAAATAGGTTATATTATTATTTATTAGAACAATTAGTTCAGTAAAGTGACGCAACATTATCAATAGGTATTAATCAACAAAGACTTTAAACTCTGCACTTGTTCCGGTGGTTTAATGCGATCAAAGTACGCGGGTTCGAACCGTAAGCAACGTATTAAGACGACACATCGGAAACGCTATCGCCGTACTGATCCGAGTGAATACATAATTTCTATAAAAACTTGAAGAAACGCCTTCATAAGGTCTAAAATTGCGTGGCGCCCGCGACGATTAAAAGCGCTTAGAAATTGTCAGAATCTTAAAATATTTTTTAAAAAAATTATTGATTTAAGTTATCAAAATAATGAGCAAGTAAATTACGAATATTGATGTTATGTATATACTTGAGTGATTCCCAAGCATATAGATCAAATGATTTCGTTGTAATTTCAACTAAGTATAGTGATTTTTAGAGGTGTTTTCGCAAATAATTATGATCGGCTCAAAATTATACAATAGTGTTTTTGAGCAATCGAATTCAAGATAAAGACATGAATTTACCTATATCAAAATCCCACTTTCGTTAGTGGTGTCATAGTCCTATACTATTCGATGAAAGGAGGTGCATTTTTCCACGGTGTCGCCTTAAAGATGCGTTTGTAAACAAAGAAATAGTTGATTAATTTTCGCATCTTCTCTCACATATATTTTTAAATGTAATTAGTTCCTCGAAAATATGTTAAACGATTTGGATGAATTTTATGGTGTATCCCTAAAAAAATTTTTTATTAATTTATTTTGAGTTGATAAAGAGAAGATGCTACCTATCTCTTGATTTGATTCCCTATTTTGCCTTTTACGGCACTCACAATATGTAAGGTACGTGAGGCTGATATGGCCACCTTAAGCATTGCCGACCAAAACTAGGAGAAGTATAGAGACAAAACACAAAGTAATATACTGTAACTAATATATTAAGAAAAAAAAATAGCAAACAAGCTTTGGCAGTAATTAGGAACACTTCGAAAAATCTACTTAAAAATACTAACTACACTAAACCATACTAAAATCGACTAAAATATTGACTATGGGTCAGCGCAGACCGAACTGCAAAATGCTCGCGCACGCTCGAGCAAAATTTTGACTACTCGACCATGCAGGCGGCATCCGCGCGCCTCCGTGAGCAAGATCCATTGAAAGTGCTCTGGGTTGCTAAGGGGACGTGCGTACCCAATTTGATGCCAAAATCCGACGTTGATAGACGTGTTCAATATGATCGATTGAGACTCCGTGATTCGTGTACATGAAGAACATATTAATAAAATTAGACGTCAGAAAATTAGAAGAACAGTATGGGTAGAAGAAACGTGGAGATTCTTTCCCAAGCATTGGCTTTTAACATACGATCGCTGTATGTTGGACTTGATTTATTGTACAGATACTCAAAACGTTGCACCAAACTTATCAACTTTTCTTCGTCCATGATTCCGATTTATATGACGCGCTTATAGGATAAACTAAATACACGTCCAAACAGTTTTTTCGCTGTGGCAATACTGAGTGAGCGCAGGCGGTGGCGGTGCGAGCGTGCTCGCGCATCCTCGAACATGCATCCTGCAAGCTCGAGCATGGTCGAGCATCACCTTTGGACGTGTATATAATTTTGCACTGTCTGTCAATAGTCATAAAACTTATATTTTAGTGTTCTCAGAAAATGCTCTGCTCTGCTCTGCTCTTAATGTGCGCTGACCCTATAATGTCAACTGTCAAAATAACGTCGATAAAGCATCGCCCTTTTGGCCCTTTAGTATTTGATTGACTGATGAAGAGCTAGCGTATTAAAAGCCATCTATGCAAACAGGGCTGTATTTTTTGAGTAACAAGAAAGTAACCACATTACCCTCACGTACTATAGTTAGTGGATATTATTACAATTCCGATATGCGGTATTCAAAACTTAGTAGGTACTTATTTCAAATATCTAGAGCGTGAAACACCTAATTACCAAACTGCGACCGATTCACACATTCCGAAGATTACTTACAGCGTTATGAAAATATCGAACATCAACAAAGACCTTTGTGCGTTTGTACGTACTTAATCATGACTCGTGGAAAATTATCGCTGGTCATTATGTTGGTGTTCGAAATAATTTTAATGTGCTTTGAAATTATGCTATCCTGGTACTTTCGAGTAACTGTTTAGAAGGATGTTTGTCATCATCACGGTCCAACACGTGTCCACTGCTCAACCATGGCCTTGATCATCTGATGGACTATATTGTAAACATGTTTTTAGCCGACTGCAAAAAATGACGCCTAATTTTTTCCTCAATTCGCTTGTATGCTCTTTTTTGTATGTATGTTTTACACGTTACCTTCGTTTTATTTTAAATATAGAATAATGTTGACAAATAAACACTTAGTACACCTATGGTAAGTGGATGCTGTGGCTCATAGACATCTATGTAAACCTCGATTAAGATTCAAAACGCAGATGCGTTGTCACCCCTGAGGATTAAGATGGAATTGCTTCATTTTCAGTAAAAAGATCTCTGGTTACTTACACTAACCACACGAAATACAGTAACACTAAGCTGCTTTTGCACGCTGGTATTCTGTGAGACCCCGGTCGAGTCGACCCATTCGTACATCCATGATATAGCTGCAGCATGGCACTACCACGTTTGTCAATTGTGAACAGTTTTAAATGATTCATTTTTGGTTTTCTTATGTATATTCGAAGAGAATTTTTCACCCATAAATAAGGGTGGAAAATTGGGGTTGAAATTGTTTATATAACTGTTGACATTCGAGTTATTGACATTTCTTAGTTGCACTCTAGGGTCCAAAAATTAGTTTAGTTATAACTAGCAAAAGCAGATTCAAAGAACTAAAAATAAAATATTGCCAACATAATAACTTTAGAAATTGACATTACTTCTATACACTATGCTTCTGAAGCTACATAAACATACATAAACACTCACGCTTGTCACCCAGAGGGGTAGGCAGAGATTACAGACTTCCATACCAGATCCTGACTCACCTCTCTCGCCTTCTCCACTACCATATACCTACGCATACATGCTCGTCGGTTAAAGGTACTCTTAATTTGGCCCATTTTTAATATACCGTCACTTTAGTCGGTAATAAAGTTTCGGTAAGGAAGTTTCTTTCCGACTCTACCGTTCACTTCTGCAACATAAATTCGCTTTATCATTCTTTCCTCATTCATTCTTTCTACATGACCAAACCACCGAAGCATTCTTGTCTTAATTCAGGTCACATCATCTTGCAAACCACACTCTTCTCTTATTACACAATTTCTCACCCTGTCATTCAGATTCAGCCCTAACATACTCCTTAACGACCGCATTTCTACTGCGTTCATTCTACTCTCCTGCTTTTTCTGCCACACCCAACTTTCACTACCATACGTTAAAGTACAAATTCTGACTTTCCACAATAGAGAAGCCATTAGGTGGAAATAAATTATTATTTTTAGTTCTTTCAATGCGTCTTTGTTTTTTTTATAGAATAAGGGTGACTAACGAGCACACAGTCCACCTGATGGTAAGTGGTTGCTGTGGCCCATAGACATCTATCCTCGATTAAGAATCAAAATGCAGATGCGTTGTCACCCGTGAGGACTAAGATAGAATGCCTAGTTTCCAGTAAAAAGGGTCTCCGGTTCTTCTCTACACTCACCATATAAACACAGCAGCATTAAGCTGTTATTTTACGCTGATATTCTGTGAGAGCGTGGCCCTTCCCCGGTCCAACCGATCCAACCGACTGCCCCAGGAGTGTAATGTTTGTCAAGAGTACGTATTATATATATAATTCTACTCCTTAGTTGTACACAATACGAAAGACGCCGAGCGCCTGGTTGTCCGATGTTGAAAGGGGGAGGAAAGTTGTCGATTTTAAGCTGGACGTATATGTGTGTGTGTTTATGTACGTATGTATGTTAATTTTCGTGTCGCGGATCTCGAGAACAAATTATGATGTCGACGTCGGACTGGCTTTATTCGATTATCAATAATGTAATTATTAGCTGATTAAGTATTTATCAAGTTTTTATCAATAACGTTAGAAATTACATACTAGCCGAATTTGGTAATTGATAATCAACTACTACAAGTTACTAAAGCAGGTTTTGAGATTGGTCAGAGCATTTTTTTTATTTGTGTAATTAAGAGCCATAGTACCAATGAAATTGTTAATTGCAATTTTAAGTGCTGATTTACCACTTGCTCGTCGGTGAAGTGAAACATCGTGAGGAAACCAGCATGTCTGAGAAATAAGAAAAAAAATATTTCGAAGACGTGAAGTTCGCCAACATGCATTAGAGCAGCGCGGCGGTCAATTCCTTGTCCTAAAACCCTCTCAAATATGAGCGGAAGCCTGTGCCCCGGAGTGAGACGTATACAGGCCGTAACTTTAACATTTTTTTTAAATAAAAATAATTAAAAAGTGAAGGTAATCCTATTTTCCTATTTGGTATTCCAGCTTTCCCTTTATCAGTAGTTTCCTAATGGAGAATTTGTAGTGTGGACCTCCCTACCTACTTTTACAGCGTTTTTATTAAATCACTTTGTTGTTTGTCCGCCGATCCGGATATCGTTTCGGTTGTCGGTGGAATTCGGTAGTTAATTTCAAACTTACTTCCCGATGAGCTGGACACATTTTGAATAAGGGTATGCGTCCGATACCGATACCGGTATCGATATATCGGTGATACTCGAAGTTTGCCGATATATCGGCATCGGCGATATTTTTATAGGCGATTCAACGATACTTTTCAAATTTCGCGCTTCGCAAATGTAATGTAAACGCGCGTGTTGTCTTGTCTATTTCGTTGCAAACGAAACTGTCTATAGTTTTGAACTGTTTTATTTAGTTTGTCCAGTTATCTGTTATTTTTATATTAATTAAAGAATGACCTGACTTTGTTTTATTTATTTTACCTTTATTTTTGAATTCAATAAGCGTATCAGTCAAAAAATACTATATAATACATACATAATATAACGGGGGAGTGGGCGGAGCTCGTGTAGCCACTAAAATGCCACTAACACGTCAATTCACACATATAAATGTCAACTCGAGATGTGTTTTTACCGTTACAATCGTTTCCAAATCTCGCATGCAAATTATTTAGAAAATGCTAAATTGCACCCTATGTACAAATAAATATGTATTAAAATTTAAACGATTTTTTAATGATGATCTTGAACATTAACCAAAAGTCTAAAATGTGTAAATTTATTCAGTCTGTCAACACAGCGAATCGGGTTTGGCGACGCCAAGCCTCGTACAAAATAAAGTTGACAGCCATTCTATTGTGTATTATAGTATTCTATGGTATCAGTATCCGTTTTTTTTTGTGTCGTTTCTCATGGGGGGGGGGTATATTGCCATAGTTGCCAAGCTAGGCGAGCGGGTTGGCACCCCAATTTTTTTTTGTCGTACAGTTGCTGTTATCAGGAAGATGCTGCTGCCCATCTCCTGCCTGTGTCCCTCTGTCGCCTCTTCGACACCCACGGGAAGATATGGGGCAGTGGGTATTCTTACACGCCACTACACGGGAACTGCTTTGTGGCATTTCTTGGGGGAGGTCTATGTTCAGCAGTGGAGTTGTGAAGGGCTGTAATGATGATGATGATGATGTTCGGTATCAGATTTTATAAGAGTATCGGTATCGTATCTGTAAAAAGGCGTATCAAGGCTTTCATATTTTAAATTTAGAACTCGAATGACAATGATAAAAACACGTGGCATTTTTTTTTATTTCACTTGTTTATTTTTAACTTTCTCTATTTTTAAATCTCCGCGTAAGAAACTTTCATGAACAATACAAAATCAGTGACCACTTCTCAAATACGCCATTAACTTGTTATACAAATTATCCCCTGGCTTGGAGCTTGCAGTATGTTTCCAAATAATATTTTAATTCCTTTTTCACTTATCGTGCGATTATTGATTAGATAATAAAAACATGATTTCATAAGCTGTGCATTGTAATTTACATACGCGTGCTGTTGCCACCGTGATAGGGCTGTAAATTGAATAAAACTATTATTTACAGATTTTATCGCGTTTAATTACTCTGCTTTAACTTATTTTTATTATCCCGACGTTTCGGGTGCTTCACAGCACCCATGGTCACGGGGGGAGGGGGAGAGGGCTGAGATTTTTGACGCCTCAATGTCATAGTTAGTCCGGCTACCTTCAGTTTTTGAATATTAATTTTTGGTCCGATTTACGCAAAACGTGCTTACAGTATCTTGAAGTCTTGCAGTGGTATACTTGAGTTTATGTTTAATTTTGTAAATTATAGGATCCCAAGCAGGTGGCAGCACCCATCCATCTTCTCTATTGAAATTTGGATGTTTTTTAATTTCAATAGCCTCGCGTATCATACTTGGTCGGAATCGATGTTCTTTTGCGAGGATTTTTGGTTTATCAAATGTAATGTAATGGTGGGGACGATCTTGAACATGTTCGCAGACTGCAGACTTCCCTGGGCACAGACAGGGCTGTATTTTTTTTAAACTAGCCCGATTCCCGCCATATCGTCCGCGTGGCATTCGTTACGATTGGATTTCGTGGGTTTTTATAGTTTTACTTCTACTATATTGATGATAATCTCATTTTATTTTTATTAAAGACGGTTGTACAATGTTTTAAATTGAACCATTTGTTTGAAGATTAATTAAAGAACTGGTAAAATCCTGAAACTACGCCTCTGACGATATGAAGCCATTTAAGCTTTGAACGATAGGACATATTATCGTGGTCATACTTACGTAAACCGAAAATGAGCCTTATGAGATTATAAAACCTTATTTAAGTGATTAATACCATACGGAAGGTCGTCCTTAGGCTAATATATTTCTGGTAACCGGTATATAGAGCCGAGGCAGCTCAAAGGCTCAGTGCTCGCTGTAATTTTCACAGTACGCGAACAACTCGGGTTTGATCCCACGGCACCAATAAAATTGTTAATTGCAATTTTAAGTGCTGATTTACCACTTAGTAATGAGGTATATATTTATAATGAGTCAAAAGTATCTGAATTTGGGATTTTTCAAACATTTAAAAATCAATAATTCCGAAAATATTAACTTTATTGTAAAAAAACCATAGGACCTTTTTTATTCGTATTTCATCGGAAAATATAAAAAAATGTCTTTTATATTTTAATATTTTTCTTTAGAAGTATATTTCAATGGGTCAAAACTTATGACTCCAAAGTACCCATCTGAATTTGGGATCTTTCAAACATTTAAAAATTCATAACTTTATCGTAAAAAGTCATAATAGAACCTTTTTATTCGTATTTAAAAAAATTGTTAATAAAATGTCCCGTTTGAAAATAACAATTTCTTGCAATTGAAAAAAAAATCGGTTTTATAATATTATAGGCACCGAGTTGCCACATGACAACATGCATTTATATCATCAGAGAATCACAATAAAAAAATTGAGGTGTAATATTTTATGGTACTCATGCACCGATTCCTCCTGGACTAACGTGATCGGCGGTAAAGGAAAACATCGTGAGGAAACCTACATGTCTGAGAAGTAAAAAAAACATTTCGAAGACATGTGAAGTTCGCGAACACGCATTGGGACAGTGTGGCAGATATTTCCTTGCCCTAAAACTCTGAGGAATGACAAGAGGCCTGAACCCAGCAGTGGGACGAATATAGGTTGTAACTTAGTGGTATATTACTACTGTTCACTATGTTCTACCGCTAAGTAGCGGCGTTAGATGATCCATGCTATTGATACCAATATGATACTATGATACCGGGCAAGTATAGTAAATGCCAGAAAGATATGATGTTCGACAGATCGCTGATCCATTCATCCATTACACGCTGTAAAATATACGATACGTGGTAGAGCCATGCAGCAGCTATATTTGGATGTAGCACGAAAGGTCGGCTCGACTGGGGCACTCACAGAATACCAGCAAAATAGCACCTTGATGCTGCTGTGTTTCGTATGGTGAGTGTAGAGAACCGGTGACCCTTTTTACTGGAAACGAGGCATTCCATCTTAGTCGTCACGGGTGACAATGCATCTGCATTTTGATTCTTAATCGAGGATAGATGTAGATGTCTATGGGCTACAGTATCCACTTACCGTCAGGTGGACTGTGTGTTCGTTTGTCACCCTAATTCTTTATATAAAAAAGTCCAATACTGAACATAGGGCTCCCCCATAAATTGCCTTACGGGGATATTTGTCAATTTCATTTTTTTGAAGTGAAAACTTCTTTAGCGTCGTTGTACACTTTTTTTGTAATGAGACTTAGAATTTTCGATCAGGACACGTGACCTGATCGAAAATTCGTAAGACGGATGGGGGGAGTAGAAAGCCGGTGCGGCGAAGGAGAAGATAAACTTTTTAATGTAATATAAATTGTCATGTTTGTGTACGATAACGCAATAAATAAATATCGTATTTTACCACATAAATGATAGTAGGTACTTTCATACTGATAATTAAAGAAATTCATGCAAAATTATTCCCTAACCATTCCAAAATATCAAAAATGCACAACGTTAATATTCAAGTTTTCACTTCTGCCGGCACTCCCGGAGTACAACCCGTTGTTTTTTTTTAATTTTGAATTGTTATCAGCAAGACGCTGCTGCCTATCCTGTTTCTGTTTCCCTCTGTCGCCTCCTATAACACGCAAGGGATGCATGGGCTAGTGGGTATTCTTGCCGTCAATACACGGTAACATCTCGCTTATGCCAGACGTAAAATAACCAGAACGTAACAGTATATCGTCAGTGATTGGTGAGAGAGGTGGTATTCCACCCGGGACGACTTGTAGGCAGAAAAGAGGCTCTAAACAGATGTTTATTTCAATCCAATTCCAAACTACACCTCCCTCCCCATACCCCACCCACCTTGAACGATACACGAAACATCAGTACCCTCCCCCCCCCCCAAATTAAGAATGAAGACATCGAAAATTACATACAGCAATTGCGTACCATTATTAACAATATGAATACACCTTTTATAGTTATTGGAGGCGACTGCAATGCTTAATAGTCAATGGTGGGGATGTGATGATGAGAACGGCAGAGGAATATTGCTCTCGGAGTTCCTTGCTGAAGCGAGTCGACAGTTTGTGCTGTGTGACCCATCTAGTAAAGTAAAAAGTAAAGTAAAGTTACAGCCTATATACGTCCCACTGCTGGTCACAGGCTTCCCCTCATTTCTGAGAGGGTTTTAAGGCAAGGAAGTGTCCGCCGCGCTGCCCCAATGCGTGTTGTTCTTATATGCATACCTATTAAACACGTACCGGCATTAATCATAGGTATGGGTAAATTAAAAGTAAGTAAAGTTACAGCCTATATACGTCCCACTGCTGGGCACAGGCCTCCCCTCATTTCTGAGGGGGTTTTAGGGCAAGGAAGTGTCCGCCGCGCTGCCCCAATGCGTGTTGGCGAACTTCACATGTCTTCGAAATATTTTTTTCTTATTCCTCAAACATGCAGGTTTCCTCACGATGTTTTCCTTCACAGCCGAGCATGTGGTATATCAGCACTTAAAATTGCAATTAACAATTTCATTGGTGCCGGCGGGGATCGAACCCGGGTTGCTCGCGTTCTGTTATATTTACAGCGAGCGCTAACCATCTGAGCAACCACGACTCTTCATCTAGTATCTAAATCTAATTAAAAAATATGATAAATATACTACTTAAAAACCACTTTTAAAAACATCAGTGTTGCATAAAACCGTTTTTGTTATAAATTGTTTAAATTACGCAACATTATTGTGCCTCTTAGAAACGATTGACCTTGTTAGTGAGGAGTGGTGATTTTGTCAGCGGGTATATAAGAGGTGGCGGATATTTAATTTATTTTATTTATTTATAAGGATGCAGGTGGCTCAGGACTGTGCTTTGTAGCATTCCTTGGGAAAGATCTATGTTCAGCAGTGGACTTGTGAAGGGCTGTGATGATGATGATGATGATGATTTATAAGGTACATCAACAGTACTACATATGTGTGACTATATACATAAGTCGTCTAAATTATTGTCATGTTCTTATATGCATACCTATTAAACGCGTACCGGCATTAATCATAGGTATGGGTAAATTAAAAGTAAGTAAAGTTACAGCCTATATACGTCCCACTGCTGGGCACAGGCCTCCCCTCATTTCTGAGTGTGTTTTAGGGCAAGGATGTGTCCGCCGCGCTGCCGCAATGCGTGTTGGCGAACTTCACATGTCTTCGAAATATTTTTTTTCTTATTCCTCAGACATGCAGGTTTCCTCACGATGTTTTCCTTCACCGCCGAGCACGTGGTAAATCAGCACTTAAAATTGCAATTAACAATTTCATTGGTGCCGGCGGCGCTCGAACCCGGGTTACTCGCGTTCTGTTATATTTACTGCGATCGTTAACCATCTGAGCTACCACGGCTCACGGGTAAATTAAAACAAAACTTATTTTATAAAATTATTAAATTAAACTTTAAACGAATAAATGCGGTAGAGCCCCGGTTGCAGCTATATCATGGTTGTAGCACGAATGGGTCAGCTCGACCGGGGAAGGACCACGCTCTCACAGAATACCAGCGTGAAATAGCGGCGTAATACTGCTGTGTTTCGTATGGTGAGTGTAGAGATCCAGAGACCCCTTTTTTTACTGGAAACGAGGCATTCCATCTTGGTACTCAGGGGTGAGAACGCTCCTGTGTTTTGATTCTTAATCGAGGATAAATGTAGATGTGTATGGGCCACAGCATCCAATTGCCAACAGGTGGACTGTGTGCTCGCTTGTCACTCTTATTCTATAATAAAAAAACTTAGCTGCTCTGCTCACTGACAAGTTACACTTGAATCTTTAAACCTGATAAAATTTTAATGTGACACGTGCCTGACGATGAAGTAAAACATCTTAAGAATACGTACATCTAACCTTTGCGGCGCATTCTACCCGCTCCGTAAACCACTCTGAAACGAGAGATCTCTTCCCAGTAGCGAAACTAATGTAAAACAAGCTATACTAAAAACTTTAGCAAAGCTTCATGATACTGTTATAGATCGGACCAACAATGATCGTTTAAAGCTGAAGGTGTTAACAGTAACATTAAATGACACAAATGTACGCAAGCACGGAGATACATTATAACTCTGACCCGTCTGTGAAATCAGAGTGAAACTATAATGCAGTGTTTATGACGCTGGTAATACACATTACACACACCAGCGTAAAATACCAGCATAAGGCCCCTTACGCACAAGCGGTTGGCCGCCTAGGGCTTAGGCGGTTCGTTTGAGCGGCCAGCCGCCTGACGCGGTTTGAATATCGGCTGACCGCTATGGCGGCTAACCGCGAAGAAACGTCGATAAGCGGTTATATCACTCAATAGGCTTGTTGGGGCATAAACAAAATGGACACCGCCGGGGTAGCTTTTGCTATCTAATTTTACTCCCGAAAACAACGAAAGGAGAAAAGTAACAAATGAGCGACCAGCCGCCTGACGCGGTTTGAATATCGGCTGACCGCTATGGCGGCTAACCGCGATGAAACGTCGATAAGCGGTTATATCACTCAATAGGCTTGTTGGGGCATAAACAAAATGGACACCGCCGGGGTAGCTTTTGCTATCTAATTTTACTCCCGAAAACAACGAAAGGAGAAAAGTAACAAAAGATACTGGATTCATCCTTTACGTTGTTTCCTTTTTAAATCTCTATTCTTATATGATGCTACTTCACAATTCCAAATAGCTTTTCGTTGTTGAATTTCAACAATGAATTTCTCTGTATCCAAGTTCATGGCTGCGCAACTCAAACTCGAAACGCGTACAAACACATCGGCGGCTGGACGCAAACTAAACTGCCAGTGCGTATATACAAAATGGCGGTTGAAATTTTGGGGCGGTTAAAGCGGGCTACATACGACATGATATCGGTGGCGATCTAGGGTGAAGTAGTGGGGATGCCTCCTAGATTGCCTCTAAATCGTGTCGTATGTAGGGCATCCTAAGTCGTGGCCGATATCGCCTCCTTAATCGGCTGGCAGGAGCAAAAGTGCAGCCGATGCTTCCTAGATCGGGGCCCCGCCCCCTCCGTACTGCGTGTGTGTAGGCGCATCGGCCTGATTTCTTTTGGCAGTCGCTGCCGGCAGCCCTCGCGGAAGGACGTTAACAAAACAGTGATACTGAATGACCTTTTTTACATAACAAAACTTTTATATTTTAATCATGTGAACGGAGTAGGAGGCTATGGCACTGATATTTTGCAAAAAACAAAAAAAAATCTATCGAAATTCAAATCATATCCACCCTAGCCTGTGACCCTGCGAAGTGACATGGTCAAGAATGCCTACTAAACTAATTGTTTTATTGCCGTTCGTAAAGTAGGGTGTATGAAGAACTCCTATTCCAACGCTATCAACACAAGACTGCACTCATATCTCTTACAACTCCACAAGACCACACTTCGATCTCTTACGTGCCTTCATCCTCTCATCAACAACTAACTTTTATTCCTATACCATCTCCACATCAATAAACAAGCTTTTTAGAAGGGAGTATGTCCGAAATTAAAGGTTTCTTTATATTAAAAAAATATATATTATAATTTTAAAAAAAACCTATTTTATTTTTTTAAAGTTTTAGTCCACAAATAAAGATTACATTAAAAAAATAAAAGTACACATTACATATTATTACCTATACAAAAGTATTTTATTTCTTTGTTTGTTGTGTGTAGTACATAACCCGATTTTGACCAAAGCAGAAATGAACAAAGAGAAGAAATAACTAAATAGCATAGGTAGGAGAAATTGATGTTTTTATATAAGTGGCGAAATCATTTTTCTAGATGGTTGTACAAACTGGCTTCATCCATCCGGAGAAAATTTATCATGTCTTTGGATTACAGATCATTTAGTACGTTTATTCACCAGAGCCATTTTTTCACCCAGCAACTCCTCTTTTTCTATTTTCGAATAAATTAACCGAGAGGGCTAATGCCAAACCAACACGTTGGTGTTTTAAGAGAATTGAAGCTATTTTGAAGAAATCTACCGCATATGCGTTCCGCTCCAAGTCCGAACGCGTACTGCTATGCAGGCCCGTGTGTAGGGTCTGCCCCGATAAAAGCCCCGATTTCTTTCCACCCTAGATCGCCACCGATATCGTCTCGTATGTAGCCCGCTTAAGTGCGTACGATCACAAGCGGTTGCATATTAAAACTGGAAAAGCGGTTAACCGCTAGTGCTAAGAGCGCTAAAGCCCGGTTTACATTTTGAGAAGTGACAAGTGCGAGCGGCAATGACAAGTGACAAATGACAAGTGACAAATAGCAAGTTGGTGTTTACACATGTGGCAAGTGGATGTCATTATTATGTGAAATCTGCGAGTGTGAAATTGGGTAGGTAATTGTCAAAGAGGCGCTAGCATAGCTTTAAAGTTTAAAACTTTAATAAAAACAAGGTAAAATTGTATGATGAGATACCAACGATGTGTGAAGTGCCTTATTGCAAAGATATTGGTGCACACCAATTTCCTAATAACGCTTAAGTGAGAAAAATACGCCAAGCAATAACAAGGAAAAAATTTAAGCCTGAAAATAATATGGCTCCAGTCTCTGACCCACAGGAGCCTTTAATTTTCTTCTTTTATTGGTAATATGTAGACTTAATGCTTCTTAACTTCGCATATACCTACTTCTTTTGCGCCGAAACCGGCCATTCCCATTGATTGAGATATTGAGGGCATAGCAGCGCCTCGCATCATTTTATTTTTTTTAAATTCAACGATTTAATATTGTATAAACATTCGTGTGTCAATAATTCCTTGACAAATTTAATGTTATTGCTATCTGACCACTTCGTAATGAAACAAAATTATTATAAATACGAGTATGTATACAATATATACAGAATGGGTCCCACATATATGCAATAAATGAAACCACAAGTAATACTAGTCCGTAGAAGTGTAGAAAAATTAAATATTAAATTAAAACCCGTAAAATAAAAAAGTGAAATTTTCAAACAAAATAAACATTAAAATAAATTCAGTAAAAGTGAACACTCTGTTTAGATAACGTACCTTGACCCCTTGGAAGAGTGACAACGTTGCACGCGGGTGGCACGCCGACAAAAGACACCGCTGTCGATATGTTGCAATACCAATAGTTTGCACTGCGTGGCAACGTCGCTTTTTAATGTTCAAGGATTCAAGTTCATTGAATCATTGACTTAGTGACCCAATTCTATAGTGTTCAAATTTGCTTAAAATTAAAACTCTACTTTTTGACCTAATTACTGGACCGATTACGTTCATTTTTTGTATATCGTCAGCAAAGGCGATAACAAGTATATGGTTTCATTTATTGCATATATGTGGGACCCATTCTGTATAACAAAAATATTTTATTTTAATATGTTCTGACGTCGCCGCTAGAACGGGGGTGGCGGTGGGTGACTGAGGGGAAAGCAAGGTTAGCGCGGGGCAGAGATACTTGTCAGGGAATAGAGCAGGCCGCTATTCACTTGTTACTTTTCATTTCGCACTTATCACTTGTCAGTCGCACTTGTCACTGCCTGTTCACACGCACTAAGCACTTGTCATTTGCCACTTGTCATTGTCACTCGCACTTGTCACTTCTCAAAATATAAACCGGGCTACCCTTAACATGCAGGGCATACAACTGACAAAAAAACAAGTGCTTAGTGCGTGTGAACAAGCAGTGACAAGTAATTAGTGCGAATAAAATACGCACTAAGTACTTGTCATTTATCAGTTGCACTTGGCACTCGCACTTGTCACTTCACAAAATGTAAACCGGGCCGAATACTACAGTGTTTCGTTGGGTAGCATAGAAAACTGGAGGCCCTTTTTACTGAAAACGAGGCATTCCATGTTAGTCCTCAGGGATAACAATGTTCGACATTTCGATCGTTAATTAAGTATAGATTGTAAATGTCTGTAGGCCACGGGATTCTTTTATAAACAGGTGGACGTGTTCCCGTTTGTCACCAGATTCTATCTACAAAATATAACGTATCCCACTAGAAAACCAACAATATGTGTTTTTGTACAGGTGTTGTCTCCGGCTGTGATTCGAACCAAGGATCCAAGAAGCAGTGGCCAGGTAATATAACTTAGGTCCGCACCGATCGTAGGCTTGTTTTTGATATAATCCGCTGTGAATAATCCATTGAGCACATACTTATATTGTTTTTTTTTAAATTATTTATATTATTTATTACTAACAACCGCGTTGTATACTATTTTATTGTGTAAAAATATTTAATTTATCTCAGTATATGTATTTTACAAATTAATAAGTAAATAATGCTACCCTGTACATAACATATATCCAGTAAGTTGTGTTTAACGGTGTTGGTTGCATAGGTAATAAAGTTTTAATAATACATGTATTAGTATTTTGTTGTTTGTTATCCCTGTAGTGTAGCGCCCACGGCAATTTATATTAGTTTTTAATTGGGAACAATGCAGTATAATTAAAGTCTTAAACTGAGCAACACGTCTCCTTTTTATTGAACACCGTCCAACATTACATCACTGTTCGCGACGTCTTGTTAAGATCATAGGAAGACGTCACACTGTGCCTGCACCCGCGCATTTGAGACGTCTTGTGCCTTGAACGTCGTTTTGACCCATAGTTTTGACCGCTGGCGAGATCCGCGTGAGCTCCGGGGGCGACACTCTATATTCAACACTAACGTAAAACGAACGCTTCCCATACTTTCTATTATCTTTTGTATCGACATCTTAATTTCTACATATTATGTTAATTGAAATTGAATTCACCTATAAGTACTACAGTTTACTCGTGTATCAATCAACAACATGGCTATGTAATGTTGCACGGTGTAGCAGCGCACCGCCTGACAGGGTCGCTATGTAATGTTGGATGGTGTACAATAAAAAGGAGACGTGTTGCCCAGTTTAAGACTTTAATTTTACTGCCTTATCATAAACACTCACGCCTGTCACCCAGACGGGTAGGCAGAGACTACAGACTTCCATTTGGCACGATCCTGACACACCTCTCTCGTCTCCTTCACATCCATACACCTACGCATACATGCTCGTCGTTATTCCTAGTAAACACTAATATAAATTGTAGTGGGGGCTACACTACAACCCAAATTAGTTATTCTATACGTACATATAAATAACATTCCAATTGGCTTTTATTAAGCTCAAGGGGTTATTTAAATGCTAATAAGACAGAAATAACCATTTTGAAACTTATTGTCTGTCTAATTTATCCGGGCTAATTTACGGAATGGCTGAATCGATTGTGATGAGACTTAGGGTATGTTCCGAAATACAACGCAGTGTACTGTCCAATGCAAATGACGTATCATTTGACACTTTATTGTACTAGCGTGCCGCCGCCATATTGTGTCGGATATCCGGCCATAATAAAACAATTTTTAATTGTGTGTTTGCCGAATGAAGCATGCCAGAATATGTTTCTATTTATTCAAATACAAAAAATTATAGAATAATTGATGGTATATTCATTAGTAGGATATAATGATTTTTGGAGCACAAAATGACAAAATAATCGTCAACACATTTCCAAATGGCGCAAAAGTATGATGTCATATACTGTCCAATGTTTTGGAACGTATCACCAGTATAGCGTCGATTCATGACGTCATTTGCATTGGACAGTACACTGCGTTGTATTTCGGAACATCCCCTAACAAACAGATGGAGAGCAATACCAGTAAAACTGAAAAACTTAGTGCCTTTTATTTTGTAAAAACGAAAACTTTTTTAAAATTACTAATCTTATTATTTTGAAACAATGCCACAATAATGGAAGCTATCTAGGCAAAGCTGGGGCATGTCGCTAGTATAAAATAAAAAAAAACTACGTAATAGGAACCTAAGAAGAAAACATTGTCAATACTAAACCAAAGTTTAGTTATTAATTATTATAAAAGGCTTCTATTCCGTTCACCTGTTACACCTCATTTTTTTCCAGACGGTAAAAAAGATCAACCAGTATAAATTATCTGCGACCCTCCCGGCTTCGCACGGGTGATTTCTGGATTTCGACAACAGCGCCACCTATAAGATCGTATATGAACCGTTTAGATCCTCCAGGAACTCACTCAAATGCACACACAAAAATTCATCAAAATCGTACGAGACGTTTTTGAGTGTTAGCGAGACTAACCGACAGTATTTATATGTATATAGAAGCCGTGGTAGCTCAGATGGTTAACGCTCGCTGTAAATATAACAGAATACCTGGGTTCGATCCCCGGCGGCACCAATGAAATTGTTAATTGCAATTTTAAGTGCTGATATATCACGTTCTCGGCGATGAAGGAAAACATCGTGAGGAAACCTGCATGTCTGAGGAATAAGAAAAAAAAATATATTTCCAAGACATGTGTAGTTCGCCAACACGCATTGGGGCAACGCGGCGGACACTACCTTGCCCTAAAACCCCTTCAGACCTCAGAAATGAGGGAAGGCCTGTGCCCAGCCGTGGGACGTATATAGGCTGTAACTTTACTTTACGTTATGTATATAGATATTAAAAGTTTTGGTTTGGTAATTTCGTATTAGAATTTGTGTTTTTATTTGTATTCCGCTACCTACCTATGAATAAATATAATTATAAAAAAAATAACAAAAAAAAGTTGCCACTGTTGCCAAACCAGCCGAGCCTAGTATGTCACGGGTGAAACTGCATCTATTCCGTATATTAATTAAAAACAACCGCATTTGTTTGTATTTTTAATTAGCATATTATAGCGAAGCGTATAGTCTCTGCAAAGTGGTTGTATACATTTTATTATTAATGCGATGTAAATTTCCCGCTTCCGCTTGTCAGTCCGCTAATACTCTGCACCAACGTAATAAGTTTTTTGCCTCATCATCCACAACATTTTACTGCAATTCGCTTGTAAGTTAACATAATATTATACACATTACTCATTGTGAAGTTCTTTTTTTTTAGGGTTCCGTAGTCAACAAGAAACCCCTATAGCTTCGTATTGTCACGGTAATATTATCTATACAGTATTCCAACTTCATGCAAACGGACGAAGCGAGAGCTATGTCAGTCAGTCGAGACTGTGCCGCAGTGATGATTTTGCGAAATATATAAAAAAATGGAGGAAATAAATAATAGAATAGAAATAAAGAAATAATAAATCTGAACTTCATTTAAAAACAAACATATAAATTGTAAAGTAGCTGCAGATATCTATAACCAATTAAAAGATATTCCTTTTCTCCACGTTGTCCATGTTTCCCAAAACAATTTTTAATTTATATTATTTTTAGCTTTATATTAGAAAGCGAATTTTTTATATTTAAAAATCTAGTAATAAAGCATTTCGTAAGTCTCAGCCGAGGCGCAAATATTTTTCGGTCGCAAAATTATTTAACCGATTTGTTATTCAAACATAAACATGGTTTTTTAATTAAATCTACCAATCAAAAAACGACACGCATTTTTATTAAACACTTCCTATTCAATTCACGAAATACCTATTTTATTTGTTTATATAAAAAAGTATATTTACAATCATAAAACTAAATGGAAAACAAAGTAGGCAAATGTAAAAATGCTGGAGGCAGGCAGCCTTATCACATGTTTACGTACCGCGCGGTTGTAGGCATTTATTTGAAAGACACACGGCCGAGTTACAATACTGTATAGATAATATTACCGTGGTATTGTTAATTAAGTTTGCATTGCTCTCACGGCCGAACGTAGGCTCTCTTCCCAAAAGGTATAATGCGACAGCTTAAATAATAATTAACAATCGCTCTCAAACAACAAAAAAATATATTCCACATAATTTAATAGCTTTTGAAGTCAGAGCAAACGCAAAGTTACTTAATTTTCTTTTTGTTTGTTTAAATTTTTATTTATTGATAAAAATTATTTTTTAAATAATGCAACCAAATATTTTAAACATATTTGAAAAATACCTGTTACTGTTACTTAATACTTTCGCTAAATATCGTAACATTTGTCATTTAAATTTTTAAAAATAGAACAATCTACACATTGAAACCCCACCTTAAGCGTGACCAAACACGAACTTTTAGCTTAGTATGGGTTGCGTTTCCCTACGAGGTCATAGAGTCGTTACTTCCGGTCATTGGTTGGTTTCGAATCGAATAGTGTTGTGTCATAAAAGCGAAAGTAGCATAACTAGTGTCATAATTCGCTCCCTTCCGACGACTCAAATGTCACTAACACTAGACAGTCAACTAGTGTCACAGACAGGCCAGGACAACGGATGGGTTTCCGCCTTTCGTGAAAGGCGAACGAAGGGGACCCGAGGTTAAGGGCCGGCTCAAGATGTGTGTTGGTGTTGGCCGATGTGGAGTCGCAGGGGGAAGAGGAGTGTTCGAAATATAGAAATGTAAATGTAGATGTTATATTAGGTGGTAGAGTCACGCTACAGCTATATTATGGTTGTAGCACTACTGGGTCGGCTCGACCGGGGAAGGACCACGCTCTCACAGAATACCAACATAAAATAGCTGCTTAATGTTGCTGTGTTTCGTATGGTGAGTGTAGAGATCCGGAGACCCTTTTTACTGGAACCGAGGAATTCCATCTTAGTCCTCACTGGTGACAACACATCTGCATTTCAATTCTTAATCGAGGATAAATGTAGATGTCTATGGGCGACAGCATCCACTTACCATCACGTGGACTGTGTGCTCGTTTGTCATCCTATTCTATAAAAGAAAAAGAAAAGAGAATCAACGTCTTCGAGTCCCGTGGCTTAACGATCTAAGGTTAAGTAGAAATGATTGAAGGTTAGCTTTTTATACTTCGCTCGGGACACTATCGATGAATACAGCTGATTCCCCCTAACTGCGTAGAGGATTTTAGAAGATATCTAACATTTGTGTATGGAGTGTGTCAAATATTAGTAAAAGAGACTCGCTGATGAGGAAACCAAAATGCCAACTAAAACATTATTTGTAAAAAAAAAACAAGTCTCGAAACTCAGTTCTTCTACCGTAAAAAGTTGTGGGATCCATGTAATACCAAATCGGTTAATTTATACAGTACTTACTTAAGCGTCCTTCTGACTTAAGTTTAGTTAGTATTATGTAATAATAAGCTAACCTAACAACATCTTATAGTGACCATATCAACTTATAGTGACCATATTAATGTTAATCTTTTATGTTTTAAATAAAATAATTGACTTGGCCATCGCATTAAAACACAATTTATCTCACAAGTAATACTTATTGTATTAAATCAGATTGTTTAGTTATATATAAAAAGATAAAGTACTTTTTTGTCCGTTTATAAAAACGTGGTATATTTTTATAAATTTCTAATTTTATTTATTTTTATATTTATATTTACGTTTAAATTAAACGCGATAAAATCCGTAAAAGTAGTTTTATTAATCAATGTGTAGTGTTCGCGTAAATATAAGAAATCATTATAAATACGTCTTAAATTCCGTCCTCCATGGTGGCACTACTCCAGAGGCGTGGAGCAGAAGTGCGGTGGTCTTGTTCTTTAAGAAAGGCGACAACGCTCTCTTGAAGAACTACAGACCGATTTCCCTTCTGAGCCGCGTCTACGTGCTGTTTTCGAGTCATTACGAATCGTCTCGCACGCAGACTCGACGACTTCCAGCCTCCCGAACAAGCCGGTTTCCGAAAAGGCTTCAGTACCATAGACCACATACATACCCTGCGGCAGATTGTACAGAAGACTGAAGAGTACAATTTGCCACTTTGCCTGGCGTATGTGGACTATGAGAAAGCCTTTGATTCCGTCGAAATTTGGGCGGTGCTGCAGTCCCTTCAGCGGTGCCAAGTTGACTGTCGGTATATCGAAGTGCTGAAGTGTTTGTACAGTAGGGCTACGATGGCTATCCGAGTACAGAATCAGAGCTCGAAACCTATCCAACTGCAGAGAGGTGTAAGACAGGGTGACGTTATATCCCCGAAACTCTTCACCGCTGCTTTGGAAGACGTTTTCAAGCTACTGGACTGGAAAGGATACGGTATTAACATCAATGGCGAGTACATCACTCACCTTCGATTTGCCGACGATATAGTCCTTATGGCAGAATCGCTGGAGGACTTAAGCACTATGCTCAATGACCTCAATAGTGCCTCCCAACGGATAGGTCTTAAGATGAACATGGACAAAACAAAGATTATGTTTAATGTCCATGTCACACCTATGCCGGTAGTTGTTGGGAGCACTATGCTCGAAGTTGTTGACGAGTACGTTTACCTGGGACAAATATTCCGACTAGGTAAGTCCAACTTCGACCGAGAGGTCAATCGACGGATTCAACTCGGCTGGGCAGCGTTCGGGAAATTACGACATATCTTCTCGTCAGGTATACCTCAATCTCTGAAAACTAAAGTGTACAACCAGTGCGTGTTGCCAGTGATGACTTACGGATCAGAGACGTGGTCCTTCACTGCTGGCCGTATGAGGACGCTCAAGGTCGCTCAGCGAGCTATGGAGAGGGCTATGCTCGGAGTTTCTCTGCGTGATAGACTCAGTAATGAGGATATCCGCAGTAAAACCAGAGTGACCGACATAGCCCAACGGATTAGTAAGCTGAAGTGGCAATGGGCCGGCCATATAGCTCGAAGAACCGATAACCGATGGGGAAGAAAGGTTCTCGAGTGGCAGCCTCGTACCGGTAGGCGTAGTGTAGGGCGACCCCCCACTAGATGGAGTGACGACCTGGTAAGATATGCAGGAAGTCGATGGATGCAGGTGGCTCAGGACCGTGCTTTGTGGCATTACTTGGGGGAGGCCTATGTTCAGCAGTGGACTTGTGAAGGGCTGTGATGATGATGATGATGATGATGACGTCTTAAATCTCAACATTTCCCCTCCTGAAAAAAGTTAACCCAAAAGTTAAACAACCAAATGTTCATATTTTATGAGGAAAGTTTTTTTTAAAGAAAACCAATATTTTTTTCAGTATGGCCGCCAGCACATCGAAGTGGCCAAGAAACTGCAGAGACTCGACAGCTCCGATGAGGAAGATCCTCCCATACCTGATGATAAACCACCTTCAGCGATTATCAAGGAGAATGGCCTTAATGGTAAGTAACAATAATTACTGATCCTTCTTGTTGCGATATAAGAATACCCACTACCCCCATATAGTCTTATGAATTTTGTAAGAGGTGACACAAGGATTTTTTTCAATAGGATAAGGGTGACATACGAGACATTTGAAAGGTGTCTTAGTCGAGAGTGTTCTTAGGTGTATTTCAAGAAATTCTGTCCAGTCGTAACAGCTCTTTTTGTTTCGGGGTAGACATGTGTCAATCATGCATGATTCGTTCGTTTGAACTGGTACACTTAAAAGTATTGATGGTTCATTCATTTGTTTTTGAATATACCAGTACAACCAATCACAAACAATTGACAGTACGTTTTTAACCCGCGATTTGTATGAATTGTGAATGAGCTGCAAACCGACCGAATCCCGAATAATCTGAATAAACAGGCGAATTGAATTAACAATGTAGACTGCAGAGCATGGAGTTGAGTAGAGTAATATATACACAGAACACCATTACTCCTAGCGGAGAATATATACGGAAACTGCAGAGTAACAGGAGTATTTATTGAATAAAATAGTTTTATTCAATGTGTAGTGTTCGCGTAAATTTAAGAAATCATTAGGAGTATTTATTATTTAAGGGTTTTTTATTATAATATTGTTCATTGAATAAAACTATTATTTACGGATTTTTTTTTCGCGTTTAATTACTTTAATTTATTTTTATTATTATCCCGACGTTTCGGGTGCTTTACAGCGCCCATGGTCACGGGGGGGGACTGAGATGTTTGACGTCCCAATGTCATAGTTAGTCCGGCTACCTTCAGTTTTTTAATATTAATTTTTGGTCCGATTTACGCAAAACGAGCTTATAGTATCATGAAGTCTTGCAGTGGTATGCTTGGGTTTGGGTTTAATTTTGTTAATTATAGGATCCCAAGCAGATGGTAGCACCCAACCATCTTCTCTATTGAAATTTGGATGTTTTTTAATTTCAATAGCCTCGCGTATCATCCTTGGTAGGAATCGGTGTTCTTTTGCGAGAATTTGTGGTTTATCAAATCTAATGTAATGGTGGGGACGATCTTGAACATGTTCGCAGACTGCAGACTTCCCGGAGCGTCGGTGCTTCACATCAGCTATATGTTCCTTCACGCGGGTTTTTATAGATCTCTTTGTTTGACCTATGTAAGAGAGACCACATTCACAATCTAGCTTGTACACACCTGCATCTTGTAGAGGAATATTACATTTGATGGATGGTAAAAATTGACTAATCTTCTTCAGCGGCTTGTAGTATGTCTTAATGGACGCTCGCTTCAAGATGTAGCCAATCTTGTCCGTGACTCCTCTAACATATGGTAGTAGAGCAGGCGCGCGCTCGACTGTGGCCGGCTTCACTCGTTCACTGTGACGTAGGCGCGGGACCCGAAGCTTGTTGTCTTGCAATACTTGCTTGACGTGCTGAAGCTCCGCGGCCAGATGTTTTCTGTCACAGATCTCTCGTGCTCTCTGAAACAAAGATTTACCCACGGTAGCTAACTGTGAAGGATGATGGTGAGATTCACCATTTAAATATCGGTTGGTATGGGTCTTTTTCCTATACACAGTGTGACCAATAGTGTTATCAGGATTTCGGATGACCAAAACATCTAGGAAAGCTAAAGAATTATTTGCCTCTAACTCCACTGTGAATTGTATTTTAGAGTTTATGGAGTTAAGGTGGTCTAAAAATGCAGTTACTTTGTCAGATGGTAAAATTGTGAAAGTGTCGTCTACGTACCGCTTGTAGAACCTTGGATTTACAGGAGCAGTAAGAAGGGCTTTCTCCTCAAAGTCCTCCATGAATATGTCGGCGACTATGGGAGACACAGGTGAGCCCATCGCCACACCATCTACTTGCTTGTAGAACTCTTCCTTCCACAATAGATAGCCAGATGTGAGGCAATGTTCAAGTAGTATTGCATATTCTTGAGGCATGTTATTTTCTTCTAGCTTCCTAGTTACAATTGAGATGCAGTCCACAATAGGTAGGCATGTAAATAGTGACTGAACATCAAAACTGACCATAGTTTCATTGTTAGCGAGATGTAGGTCTTTTATCTCACTCACAAAATGGTATGAATCCTTTGTGTGTGCTCTGGTATGTCCTCTTAGTGGTGATAGTATTTTTTGCTAAGTATTGTGCCAGCTTATAAGTTGGTGAATCGATCTGGCTCACTATGGGACGTAGTGGAGCGTTTGGTTTGTGTATCTTCGGTAACCCATACAACCTCGGTGGTTTGGCACATGATGGTATTAGCGAATTCACGTCGAGATTTAATTTTTCGGAGTATTTCTTTATTAAATCGCTAGTTGTTTTAAGCGTGTTAGTTGTAGGGTCTGTTTTGACCTTTTTATATGTACTTTCGTCCGATAAAAGTTGTTGTATTTTGAAATTATATTCCGACGCCCATTACTACCGTACAATATAATTTCAAAATACAACAACTTTATCGGACGAAAGACAATCAAAACAACCCTACAACTAACACGCTTAAAACAACAGCGATAATAAAGAAATACTCCGAAAATAAATCTCGACTAATTCCTATACCATCATGTGCCAAACCACCGAGGTTGTATGGGTTACCGAAGATACACAAACCAAACGCTCCACTACGTCCCATAGTGAGCCAGATCGATTCACCAACTTATAAGCTGGCACAATACTTAGCAAAAATACTATCACCACTAAGAGGACATACCAGAGCACACACAAAGGATTCATACCATTTTGTGAGTGAGATAAAAGACCTACATCTCGCTAACAATGAAACTATGGTCAGTTTTGATGTTCAGTCACTATTTACATGCCTACCTATTGTGGACTGCATCTCAATTGTAACTAGGAAGCTAGAAGAAAATAACATGCCTCAAGAATATGCAATACTACTTGAACATTGCCTCACATCTGGCTATCTATTGTGGAAGGAAGAGTTCTACAAGCAAGTAGATGGTGTGGCGATGGGCTCACCTGTGTCTCCCATAGTCGCCGACATATTCATGGAGGACTTTGAGGAGAAAGCCCTTCTTACTGCTCCTGTAAATCCAAGGTTCTACAAGCGGTACGTAGACGACACTTTCACAATTTTACCATCTGACAAAGTAACTGCATTTTTAGACCACCTTAACTCCATAAACTCTAAAATACAATTCACAATGGAGTTAGAGGCAAATAATTCTTTAGCTTTCCTAGATGTTTTGGTCATCCGAAATCCTGATAACACTATTGGTCACACTGTGTATAGGAAAAAGACCCATACCAACCGATATTTAAATGGTGAATCTCACCATCATCCTTCACAGTTAGCTACCGTGGGTAAATCTTTGTTTCAGAGAGCACGAGGGATCTGTGACAGAAAACATCTGGCCGCGGAGCTTCAGCACGTCAAGCAAGTATTGCAAGACAACAAGCTTCGGGTCCCGCGCCTACGTCACAGTGAACGAGTGAAGCCGGCCACAGTCGAGCGCGCGCCTGCTCTACTACCATATGTTAGAGGAGTCACGGACAAGATTGGCTACATCTTGAAGCGAGCGTCCATTAAGACATACTACAAGCCGCTGAAGAAGATTAGTCAATTTTTACCATCCATCAAATGTAATATTCCTCTACAAGATGCAGGTGTGTACAAGCTAGATTGTGAATGTGGTCTCTCTTACATAGGTCAAACAAAGAGATCTATAAAAACCCGCGTGAAGGAACATATAGCTGATGTGAAGCACCGACGCTCCGGGAAGTCTGCAGTCTGCGAACATGTTCAAGATCGTCCCCACCATTACATTAGATTTGATAAACCACAAATTCTCGCAAAAGAACACCGATTCCTACCAAGGATGATACGCGAGACTATTGAAATTAAAAAACATCCAAATTTCAATAGAGAAGATGGTTGGGTGCTACCATCTGCTTGGGATCCTATAATTAACAAAATTAAACCCAAACCCAAGCATACCACTGCAAGACTTCATGATACTATAAGCTCGTTTTGCGTAAATCGGACCAAAAATTAATATTAAAAAACTGAAGGTAGCCGGACTAACTATGACATTGGGACGTCAAACATCTCAGTCCCCCCCGTGACCATGGGCGCTGTAAAGCACCCGAAACGTCGGGATAATAATAAAAATAAATTAAAGTAATTAAACGCGGAAAAAAAATCCGTAAATAATAGTTTTATTCAATGTGAACGTAGTGTTCGCGTAAATTTAAGAAATCATTATGGTATAATATTGTTGCCTAAATTAAAAACTACTTTACGTTTTCTTATATTTATTTGTTAAATCTATGAGTTAAAAATATAATTCCTTAGAGTTTACTAAAAATAACACTTCAAAAGATTTCATGATAAATGATTTATTTAAAGATAATTTTCAACCATCTTATATAAGTTAGGTAAAAGTTTAATTTCGTAGCAAATAAATGTTACAGTCCCTATTTTTAGACATGTAAAGTAAGATGAAATTGTGTATTGTTAGATTATTAGGAATGAAATTTAAGAATAAACAAATTTATTAAATTAAAATATACGATAACTTGAGGTTTTTGTGTTTACGTCATCTAGCGTCGATTGTTCTTACCACCTTGAAAGTTAATAAGTTTTAGTTCGATAAAATGACTTTAGTACCTATAACATGTAGTAGATGGCGCTATTACAAATCTCAAATACAAAATTTTCGGTTCTCAATGGATCTCACAGACTCACAGAGTACTGGAGCCTGAAATGATCCATTTGAATGATCGATCCGAATGTACCAGTACGCGTGACGAAATGTACTAGAATGATTCGGTCGCTAGTAATGAGTGATTTACACATGTCTACTTCGGGGTTTTTAAATTAAAGTTATTAATATACGAGTATGTGTTTGTAAAGCGTCATCTAATGTAGATGACATTTTTTTTATAGAATAAGGGTGACAAGCGAGCACACAGACCACTTGATGGTAAGTGGTTGCTTCAGACCATAGACATCTACATCAATCCTATATTACGAATCAAAATGCAGATGCGTTGTCACCTGGTGGCACCCGTGAGGACTAATATGGAATGCCTCTTTTCCAGTAAAAAGGGTCTCCGGTTCTCTACACTCACCATACAAAACACAGCAGCGTTAGGCTGCTATTTTACGCTGGTATTCTGTAAGAGCGTGGTTGTTCCGTCGAGCCGACCCATTCGTGCTACAACTATAGGTTCTACTAATATATATGCAGCATGGCTCTACCACGTACAAGAGTGAAATAAGAGATAAGGAGCAGTGTCTCACTGATACCAACTTAAAATAATAAAAAACTTCGGACGGCAACTTACCTCACAAGCGTGGCAAATATGGCAAAATACTCCTTATGAGGCAATCTATGGGGGAAGACCTCTGTTCAGCAGTTGACCTTTATAGGCTGTAATGGATTGATGGCGCGAGAAGAGGAAACGACACAATAGACGAACATACTCGTATCATTGCTTACAAGGTTTTGAAATAGATGGTACAAACATTCCATCTCACGAAGTCCGTTTGGTAGTGGTCCTACCTAAAAAAAATAACGTAAGCAAAGAAAAAATGCTTCCATAAAGGAATGAGGATGGCAAAGAAACACGGTTTACCTGATGGTATTTTTTATTATGTGCGAGCAGCTATACAGGTCTAAGAAAAGAGACCAGTGTCACTGCAACCTAAAAGATCTATAGTGATCGCTGCTATAGCTATAGTTCACTGCTAAGCCCTATGTTTTCAATGGAAAAGAGTTGCTTAGCCGTGAGCAATTTCACTTCTTCTGGGCGGAGTAGATAGTTTCCCAGATGAGTGTTACGTTTGCGCATTGAGGGTCCGCAATCAGTTAGAATGTGTAGAGGCGTTTCTTCCGTTATGGAACAGAACCGACACATCCTTGAGTTGCTTAGTCCCTGGATGAACACGTGTTTTTTAAGACGACAGTGTTCAGTTAGTACTCTTGCCAGAATGCGCAATTTATTTACGTTTAATCACAGGGCTTCTGAAGCACCTGATGGTAAGTGAGTGACACCTACATCTAACGTTAATTAAGAACTAAAATGCAGTTGCGTTGTCTTCCCTGAGGACTAAGATGGAATGCCTCATTTCCAGTGAACAGTTCTCTACACTTACCGTACGAAACATAGCGGCATTAAGCTGCTATTTTGCGTACGCTGGTATTCTGTGAGAGCGTGGTCCTTCCCCGGTCGACCCGACCCATTCGTGCTACAACCATAATATAGCTACAGCGTGGCTCTACCACGTAGAAAAGTAGTGCACTTTTGATAGGTTGTTATGAATGGAAAAAAAACCTTTATTAACAGCCTAACTTTAACAAGTTGAAGCGATACTTCACGCCTGGACAGCTTCTTTATATTTTTATAAAATAAAAATTAGTATTCTAAGCCAGCACTTAACTACAACCCCACCTAATGGTAAGTGGTGATGAAGCCTAAGACGGTGAAGCGCACTGATTTAACAAAAGCCTATCCACTCTTGCCTTGAAAACACTGTAATCGGATGGAAAGACATGCTGGCAACTTACTAAGGAGTGCCTTTGCTGTACGCATGATGAACAACTCAGAAAACCGTTTGATTCGAATGCGTGGTAAGTCAACAACGAAAGGATGGAGAATGGCCGAAGGTCTGGTTGTCCGATGGTGGAAGGGAGAGGGAGGATTAAGTCATGCAATTCCTGCGCACGCTCCGAATAGCATCCTGTAGAAAACCGATAGGCTGGCCACTTTGCGCCTGTGTTCGAGGCTAGTAAGATTGGTTTTAACCTCATTCTGTTAACCAATAAGCCTCTTAGCACATCATCATCATCATCTTTACAGCCCTTTACAATTCCACTGCTGAACATAGGCCTCCCCCAAGTAATGCCACAAAGCAAGGTTCTGAGCCACCTGCATCCATCGACTTCCTGCATGTCTTACCAGGTCGTCACTCCATCTAGTGCCTACTTACTACTAGCCTTTTAGCACGCCTTTTCATTACGTGCTTGGTGGTATTTTGCGGCACCAGCCCATAATAAATATAACTTTTATATAAAGCTCAAGTCCGATCATGCATGAAGTATTAAGTAAGTTAAGTAGTCTAGTCTAGGAATGGTTTAGCAAAATATCAACTTGCCGCACACGATTCAGTAGAACGCAGAACCAAGAGTTTTATCGGTGACATAAAGCTGATGGAAACTAAGCTTCATAGCTTAGCTCACCGCCGCCAAGTTGCTTTTTTGTCGGTCTTCTACAGATTGTACTTCGGAGAATGTGCTTATGAGCTTCATAAGCTCATACCGCCATCTCCATTCTACATAGAGAACATTATACTAATAATGTTCTCCAGACCGAATTTCGGTCACGGCGGCCTGCCTCAACAGCTAGCTATCAGCGCAAGAACGTATTATAGTGCCCAAGTGTATGCGCAAGCACAGGTGCACTCACTATTCCCTCACTCGCATAATCGGATGGGACGGTAAACCGACACGACCGAAGAGAGACCAGGCGCAGGATCAATGGCTTTATGTGCTTTCCGAGGCACGGGGGTGAGACACTGCCAACTTCCTGACTCCTGGCAGCTATTGATAATTTCTTGACGGAAAAACTCAATAATTGATTTTCATGGCCCGACCTGAGATATAAAGATATAGTATAAAACGTACTGCTGTAATAGTCATGCACACATACGCACAGCCAGGGGGTGAAATGATCTGCCAGCGTCAATTTTGCGTGGGCGTAAAACCTGAACCTCTTCAAGGTGCGTTTGAACAGGTTTCTCTTGGTCAAACTTTCTCCATCGTAGACCTTGTCTTTGCTCTCGGGCCAGATGAAGGTCAAGGGTGAGCTCATTTATAATAAAAATGACTCATGTCATACTAAAATATAGAAGTACAGTATGGTAGTGGTGGCAGTGTGAGAGAAACCATTGACCCATTCTAAGCTAGCTGGTATAATTACAGGCTGTTGGGCATTTCATCTTAGTCCTCACTCCTCAGTAGTGTACAACGCATATAGTTGTGTCACAGACGATATAAGACAAGTGTTCACGCCGTTCACACATTTGAACTTTATTAATAAAAATAAATTTTGGTTTATATAATAATTATATTCAAGTCATACGTGCAAAACAAAGGCCGTGGTAGCTCAAATGGTTAGCGCTCGCTGTAAATTTCACGGTACGCGAGCAAACCTGGCTCGATCCCCGCCGGCACCAATGAAATTGTTAATTGCAATTTTAATTGCTGATTTATTTATTTTGTGCTCGGCGGCGAAGGAAAACATCGTGAGGAAACCTGCATGTCGGAGAAATAAGAAAAAAAAATATTTAGAAGACATGTAAAGTTCGCCAACACGCATTGGGGCAGCGCGGCGGACACTTCCTTGCCCTAAAACCCTCTCAGAATTGAGCGGAGGCCTGTGCCCAGCAGTGGGACGTATATAGGCTGTAACTTTACTTTTTTACTTTACATATGTGTAGATCTATAATTGATAAAGATACTTTCACCATATTAAACTTAAGGATCAGTTTAGGTTGCGTAAACATTGTTAATTATTCTACCAATAGCAATCCCTTACGTTTTCGTTGAAAAGTAGTGCACGTTGAAAAGTGCACTACTTTTCAACGTGGTAGAGCCAAGCTGCAGCTATTATGGTTGTAGCAGGAATGGGTCGGTTCGACCGGGGAAGGACCACGCTCTCACAGAATACAAGCGTCAAATAGTAGCTTAATGCTGCTGTGTTTCGTATGGTGATTGTAGAGAACCGGAGACCCTTTTTACTGGAAACTAGGCATTCTATCTTAGTCCTCACGAGTGACAACGCATTTGCATTTTGATTCGTAATCGAGGATAGATGTAGATGTCTATAGACCACAGCAACCACTTACCATCAGGTGGACTGTGTGCTCGTTTGTCGTCCTATCTTATAAATAAAATAAAAAGAGACTGTACAATATAACGATATTTAATATGGCCTAATAGTGTTGCCAACACCAACCCCACACAACAAACAACCCACCACCACCCGGTTTGGCTTTTTTTTAAAAAAAAAAAAAAACACACACCCCCCACTCCCTCCACCCCCCCCCCCCCCCCCACCACAACCCCAAACCCCCCCCCCCCCCCCCCCCCCCCGCCCCCCCCCCCCACCCCCCCCCCCCCACCAAAACAAAAAACAACAAACCCACCCACCACCCACCCCCCCACCACAAAACACCCACACACCCCAAACCCCCCCCCCACCCACCCCCCCCCCCCCCCCCCCCCCCCACCCCACCCTAACTCGGTCATTGAGCTGCAAGTGAAGGGTAACCGTGGTTAAGAATTGAGTCATTCAATCTTCTCAAGTTGTTGCTACCGGTTAGACGTAATAATGTTAGTGTTACGTTGATAGCGTATACATTTCACACTGTTGAACTACGTCTACGGTTTTTTATAATGTCAGGAAGAGTGACCAACTAGCACACAACACCCCTGCTAATAAGTGGATGCTGTGGTCCATATACATCTGTCTTAAAATCAAAATACCTTGTCATCCATGAGAATTCGGGAATGCTTTGTTACCAGTAACAGAAACAGAAACTTTTTTATTCAATGTGGATTATAACAATACTTATTGAAAGTCACTTTTTTCATTTACCACTGGTTCGCAAAAAAAAACCTCTGTCCTGGGAAGAACCAGCAAGAAACCCAGCGGGACTATTTTTTTTCAATAATAGCTTACAATCACGTTTACAATTAACAACACAAGACAAATTAGAAATAGCTTGGTAGCGATCACCCTTCCCAGGGGTTATTATCATCCATAAATTCCTTAATATTATAATAACCCTTTTTATACAAACTTAGTTTAAAAACATTTTTGAACTTTGTGTATGACAAATTTTCTATATTTTCTGGGATTTTGTTGTAAAAGCGTATACATCGCCCCAAGAATGAATTACTGACTCGGTGGAGTCGATAAATCAGGTCTCCGGTTTATGACACTCGCTATTATAAATATTATAAATATTATAAATATTATATAGCTGCTATTTCGCCCTAATTATTCGTGGATAGATGTTGACGTCTATAGGTCAAAGTTTCCGGTTACCGTCAGGTGGACTGTACACATTTGTCACGCTTATTCTATATAACAACTAACGTTCCGTCGACCTTCTTTCTGGATCTCGACAACACCGCCACCTACCGGGTGCAATTAGGGTTGCCAGATGCCCGGGATTCGTCTGGATTCTCTCGACATTTCAAACGATCTCCAGACTCCGGACAAAACTCAAAATCTCCAGACAAACAGCTCCTCGGAAAGTTTACGTATGGTTTTTAATTTAATAAAAGCTGAGTTAGTAATTAGACTGAACTTTTAAGTTTGAAGAAATTATTTGAATTTTAAATATTTTCTGAATACTAGTAAATATTCAGAAAATAATTATTGAATTCTAGTAAAGTCTAACGCCAAATACATATGACAACCTAAAAATTGAGTTTAGTGTACTTATTTGTATTAATTAGTTTTGCTTAAAGTACTTTTTGTGGCCTTTTAATAAAAAATAAAAATATACTTTTTTTTTAAATATTTATTTCTCCCGACAACAAAATCGCGACATTTTCAAAATTAGTTAGCAGCTAACAGCTAAATACCATCTAGGTGACCCCATAAGTACCCCATACATTTTCATCAAAATTTTGGAACTCCTAATATTTTTCATCATACTTATCGACCTTTCTTGTGTTTTAACTTTAGTTTTAGTTTTTAATTGTTTAATTTCTGTACACCTCGCCTATTCGTTATTCGCCATTCTAAACAACATTTCTTTGTGCATGAAGGTTGGTTGAAAGAAATCGCTTACGGAGTGATAAGACCGCCTTTTGATATATTTCATTATATAATTTATTTCATTTTGTTTTTAAGCGAACTCAAAAAAAAAGAACAGGTTCACAATACAATTGTGTTTAATTTTTTGTATGAAAGTTCTCAGATATGTTCAATTGAGACCCTGATGATTGAATTTGAAGATTCCTTTTTTTTATTAAATTGGTGGAGGATTATTTTTTATTAAGTAGGTTATTAGAACTATTCAGTGTTATATATAAATTTAGAGATATAATTACACCCATAAAGGTGGCAAAATAGGGAATGAAGTATTTAATCTAACTCACAGAATACCGGCGTAAAATAGCAGCTTAATACTGCTGTGTTTCGTATGGTGAGGGTGTAGAGATCCGGAGACCCTTTTTACCGGAAACAAGGCATTCGATCTTAGTCCTCAGGGATGACATCGCATCTGCGTTTTGATTCTTAATCGTGGATAAATGTAGATGTCTATGGGCCACAGCATCCACTTACCATCAGGTGGTCTGTGTGCTCGTTTGTCACCCAATCCTATAAAAAAAAATGGTAACGCATCTATATTTTGATTCTAAAAATCGAGAATGGGTACAGGTGTCTATGGGCTATAGCCTACAGCATCCACTTACAATCAGTTGGGCTGTCTGTAGGTTTTTCACTCGTACTTCTTTAAAAAAGTTGAGTATTGATATTACTGTTCTTTGTAAAAACCATGTTCGTCCTTCTGTCCCATTCTCAATATAGTAAGGTAACGGTGATGTTTTGTTTCAGGTACAAAGATGACAGTGATAGAGAGGCAAGAAATACTCGGTCCTTCCCCAGAGTTGAACTATAGGAAGGGCCAGAACGGTCACCGGACCGAGCAGGGAATGGGCGAGGTGAGAGGTCTTGCATTAACGGTTTCACAATGAATTTTAAATTAATTGAATGGGAGTGTGTTAGCTTATTCTATAAAAATATAAAGAAAACTAGGGGCGCGGCAGACTTTGTTCATAAATTTCAGTTTTGTGGGTCCCGAGGAGTTAAGGTGATACCTCAAAAATTTGGTAGTTTTTCTATTTCACATATTTCTTTAATTTTTATAGGTTACAAACCAAATTTTTAGAATATGATTTATGACTGTGAGCGCCAACCATTTTTGATGCACTCCCCCCGAAGGGAACGCTAATTCGGGAACTGGACCGTACTCCACAGCAAAATAACTGGCGAACCAGTAAAAGAGGCTTGGCCCCTTGTTAGTGCGTAAGCACAAACATCGACCGAAGTCGCGCATGTCAATGCGTGTAAACGCCATACAGAATACGAACAAATCCAGCCACAGTGAATGTGTACGTCAACGGCTTAGGCAAATAGGCACAGCGGTGAGCTGATCTGGGATTTGACTTGGGAAGAGACTCCATGATCTGCGATTGCATAAAAGGAAAAAACGATATCATCTAATTTTCTCGATGGAAAAAATTGTAAAGTAGGTAGATCTGGGATTGCATAAAAGGAAAAAACGATATCATCTAATTTTCTCGATAAAAAAAATTGTAAAGTAGGCTCTAATTAGTTACATTTCCCCATAACACCACAACATTTTTAGGAGTAAGTTCATTAAAATTATTTTTAAAGCATCGTAAATAATCATATCTAAGTTCGCATAAACCAATTTTTTTTAATCCATAGCGAAGTTTAGTTAAAAAACCTAAAATTGTTGTTTGGCGCTTACGTAGTTTTTTTCCGAACGCGTGATCGGTATAGCTATCTCATAATTTGCGTACTATGAAGTCATTGCATCACTTTCATTTTGATACTCCCTCAATTGTCCGTGAGCTTCACCGACAAAGGGCTAACCTTGAAAATGAATCGTAGTTTTAAGGGCATGCCTTAAGTTAAGAGGATTCTTAACTCTGAATTTACTCCGAACCTGTTACAGTTTTAATATAAAATTTATTGACAACTCGACCATAGTGCCTGTTGGGTTAAGATTTTGTGAAAAAAGTAAGTAGGTCAGGGAGTTAATCCCATCGCGGGTTTCCCTCCGGATTAACTCCCTCTGTCAGTCGGAAAGGCCAGAACAACGTCTACCGGGCCAGTTAGTATACTTATGATGTTACTTTTGGACCTGCAAGTTTCCCAATGATATTTTCTTTACTAGTAAGAACTGAAGAGAGAGTAAGAAATAAATTGCAATCACCAAATTCATTGGTGCCGGGGGGCTACCTTAAGAAGGCTTACAAGGCTTGAGTAGTGGTTAATGAACTTCTTTTTTACTTATATTTCAGACAAACCTGGAGTTCCATTTCTATCATTGCATGGACTTAGTCAAGGCCGGTATGGAGTCCATTATCGAAGACCAGGTCACTTCCGTCTTCGAGGCTGAGGAGTTGAGAAGTTGGAACCTTCTAACAAGGACTAACAGGTACAGTTGCTTGTTCTTCCACAGACTCAATCTCTTAAGGAGTTTTGCTTGGATTTATTTCATAGAATAAGGGTGACAAACGAGCACATAGTCCATGTGATGGTAAGTGGATGCTGTGACCCATAGAGATCTACATTTAACCTCGATTAAGAATCAAAACGCAGATGCGTTGTCACCCCTGAGGACTAAGATGGAATGCCTCGTTTCCAGTAAAAAAGAGTCCCCAGATCTCTACACTCACCATACGAAACACAGCAGTATTTCAAGCTGTTGAAATAACTAAATAGATGAGAACTCAGAGAAGATGTGCATGTTATCATAAAAGAGTTTTACTCTTTCAGACAGTACGAGTTTTTAACGTGGAGGTTAACCATTATATGGATGATGGGCTTCGTGGTGCGCTACTTCTTCCTTCTACCCTTAAGACTGTTGATCTTTGTTATTGGGGTAAGTGGGCTAAGTACTTAACTAACACCCGTTGTTTAGAACGGCTATCTAATGGGGGCGCACGATGTTTGTGCCACCAGGTTGGCGCAATTTAGGATTGAGGTGGATTACTTGACAGATTTCCTAGCCGAGGAAGTTAATTTGTAATAAAAATGTCGACTGTAATGATTTCTTGTAAAATATTTGATATATTTTATATCTGTATAGTACGTGAGGGTAGTAATACGGTCATCCGGTTAATATGGACACTTTTATAACTCAAATACTACAGCCTTGTTTGCATAGAATTTAATTTTATTATACAATGTGTAAAAAAAAATTCGGTCCGATCTGAAAGAGGAACATATCAAAATTATATTAACAAAATAATTGCAAAATAATTATCAATTAAAAAATGAATAGAAAAATGTTATTGTCATTTAATATATTATATATTTTTTACTACAATTTGCTTATAATTCTTTGAATGTGTGGTGGTATCTTGAAGGCCGCCGGCGTCACATGTGTTACCGTGTTAGTTTCTCCATATAATTTATAAACAATTTCTTAATCATTCTTTAAAAATAATTTAATGAACAAAATTATCTCACAATACCTAAAAGTAAAATCATCCCCACGGATCTAACAGAGTTTTTTTTACATATTATATTTTATTATATATTATGGGTGTAGAAATATCTACTAACCTAAATCGTCCCGTGGGTGACCTAAGAGGCGACAAAGGAAAGCTGATCTAGAAGTTAAACAGCAGCAACTTTATAATAAGAGCTGAATAAAAAACAAAAATCCTTCAGTTACCAACCCCCTTGCCAAGAGTGGCAACTATGGCATATATCCACCTCACGAGGCGAATTATGGGAGTCCTATGTTCATCAGTGGAATTTTGATAGGCCTCAAGGTTTTTTTATAGGACGTGGTGACAAACGAGCACGCAGTGCACCTGATGGTAAGTGGTTGCTGCGGCCCATAGACATCCATATCTATCCTCGATTACGAATCAAAACGCAAATGCGTTGTCACCTGTGATAACTAAGATGGAATACCTCGTTTCCAGTAAAAAGGGTCTCCGGTTCTCTACACTCACCATACGAAACACAGCAGCATTAAGCTACTATTTTACGCTGGTATTCTGTGAGAGCGTGGTCCTTCCTCGGTCGAGCCGACCCATTCGTGCTACAACTATACTACTAATACAACTGTAGCATGGCTCCACCACGTACAAATTCTATTTCGGAACACACCCATAATATACCAATCCATCCGCTAAGCGTAACAATTACAGTGGAAAAGGCTTTATGTCTAGTCATGGACTGTTTTAGGATTTTTATTTAAAACCTTAGTGACTCACGAACATACAGTCCACCCGATGGTAACTGGCTACTGCAGTTGTGGACATCTGCAATCCACTTTAAACGTGGTAGAGCCAGTCCAGTGCAGTCATATTAGTAGTATAGTTGTAGCACGAATGGGTCGGCTCAATCGGGGAAGGACCACTCTCTCGCTCTCACTGAATACCAGCGTAAAATGGTAGCTTAATGCTGCTGTGTTTCGTATGATGATTGTAGAGAACTGTAGACCCTTTTTACTGGAAACGAGGCATTCCATCTTAGTCTTGACGGATGACAACGCATCTGCATTTTGATTCGTAATCGAGGATATATGTATATGTCTATCGGCCACAGCAACCACTTACCATCAGGTGGACCGTGCGCGCGTTTGTCACCCTATCCTATAAAAAAAAGACTACAGATGCGTTCTCATCTCTGAGGACTGAGATGAATTGCCGCACAGCCTGTAATTATATTGACTCTCTAAACTCTTTAGACCAGAACACGGAAGTGCAAGCCCTGGTATGTTTTGCGGGAGAAATAATTAAACTTACTTAGAGAGACTAAATGCAGAAAAAAATGTCCCACCATCTTATTATATAAATTGTACTATTTCTAATACATATAATTTTTGGATTTAGATTAATAAATTCAGCTAAATAAATACGTTAGTAAAATGTTACTATATTTTACCAAATTCTACTAAAAGCTACCGTTAAAATTGGCAACACCAGGTGCTGACGCTGATTACATCAATGCTAGCAGTGAGCATGATCCCATCGACAAAATGGCGTCGAATATTCGGCGCGATCGCATACAAGTTGTCTATGAGAATATTACTAAGATGCTTGTCTTGTGTGGTGACGTTCCACGACACTGAGTACATGCCGAAGACCACCGGATTCTGTGTTGCCAACCACACCAGTCCAATTGACGTCATACTGCTCAGTGTCAACAATTTCTTCTCTTTGGTAGTTTTTTTTATACCATCTTTGTTTAAACCGGGATCTGTATTCGCACGAACTCTGTTTTTGGCCTGGCATTTGTGTATGTTTATATCGGGCGATATTTTCTTGGTTGTTTTATTGTGTTTTTATTGTACATTAAAATTTAGATATAATATATTTCGATTTGTGAAGTTAGCTGTATTCAAAATGACCAATTAAATATTATAGCCCTCTATATTTTGGGTGGTGGTGGGATGGGTGAAGTTCTTTTCAAGGGACTGTTAAAAGACCTTGAATGGGGCTGCCTCTTGCAAATCTAACGTGTCCAGTACTGCTCCAGCATGCGGCACAACACCATCCATCCCCCCCTCCCATACGCTATGCATCTCAATAACACGGGAGCAACCCTCATAATATCACCCCTCATTTCATCGCTTAGGTTTGGTGGCTGATTGTAAGCACGGCCTGTGTCGGGACCCTACCCGACGGTCCGTTCAAGCAACGGGTCAATTATGCGACTTCGATCTTGAGCTTCAACTTCCTCTCGAGATGTATATCGATGGTGATCACCTACCATGATGGTGACGTGAACAAGCCGAAGAACGGGATATGCGTGGCGAACCACACCAGCCCCATCGACGTGCTGGTGCTGATGTGCGATAACTGTTACTCGTTGGTGAGTTGCGGTTGTGGTGGTGCTGGTGAATGTTCAGGGTCGAAAGAAGCATGCTGTGTATCAAAGCTTAGATACATTTATTCTACACATAACTGTGATGTTATATTTTTATTTTTTATTTTTTTTTTAAATACAAAACAAACCCCCTCCCCATCAATATTCTGCTGTATTATGCAAGCGTTTTACACACACGTATTTCACATGGACAAATATCTATGAATTGATTCGATGAATCGACAACCGATAGGGGAGTCGAGTAGTAACAGCGTAAGAGAAGCAACTACGCTATATCATCCCGGGAGTTTCGTAAGAGGAGACACGGGAAGATGAAACTGGAAATGGGCATTCGTATCCCCCTGATGACTATTGGTGAAGCTAGAAAAATGTTATAGCGACAAAAGTACGAGAGGTTTAGTACTGCGACTTGTTGGTTTCCTCGCGATGTCTTTCTTCACCACCAAGAACGCCAAGCACAGCATTTAAAATTACAATCAACAATTTCATTAGTAACTTCATAACTTATAAATATATAGTAGATATTAATTACAGCCTATCAAAAGTCCATTTTTTTTAAAGAATAAAAGTAAAAGACGAGCACACAGTCCGCCTGATGGTAAGTGGATGCTGTGGACCATAGACATCTACATTTATCCTCGATAAAGGATCAAAATTCAGAGGCGTTGTCAGAGGACTAAGATGGAATGCCTCGATTCCAGTAAATAGGGTCTCCGGTTCTCTACACTCACCATACGAAACACAGCCGTATTTAAGCTACTATTTTACGCTGGTATTCTGTGAGAGCGTGGTCCTTCCCCGGTCGAGCCGACCCATTCGTGCTACAACCATAATATGGCCGTAGCATGGCTCTACCATGTATCCATTTGCAACTATTTACATTAAAATATTTTGGCTGCTTTCTTACTTGCTATTTATAACAATCTTTTTATTTATCTTAGTCTTATATCCTTCCTATTGGCGATTTTGAAATCGACTACTTTATATATTATAAAGTTTTTATATTATTAAGTTATAAAGTTCTCAAAAATTACTCATATTTACTTACATAGTACATACTATATCATCAACATCATATAATACATATTAATTTTGAATGTAATAGTTAAGTTTATGTTAATGTGTCTATGGTTTTGTATTTATCTATGTATTCAACACATATCATCTTTTTCTATTTGCGAGCATGATTGTGTCACTTGGCAAAGAAATGGATAGATATAAGTATATATATGTGCACAAGCTTAAACTTAAAAAAAATTAATATGTACGTTATCTATTACACTTAAGTTATTAATTATATAGAACGTGGTAGCTCAGATGTTAAGCACTCGCAGTAAATTTCATAGTACGTAAACAACCCAGGTTCGATCCCTGTCGACACCAGTAAATTTGATAGTTCAATTTTAAGTGCGAAGCAGACCGTTTAGTGGCGGATTAAAAATATCCACTACAGCGCAGTGATGACCGCACCATACTGTTCCGTGGGTATCGTAAGAGACGGCAGGGGGGAACAAAAACAAATTGGGAGATTTACCAGTGTTAATAGTGAAATACTAGTTCAGGGCCTTGATGGGCTTTTTTTTTAAAGAAAAAAGAGTTGTATTTGTAAAGTCTCAATGATCGCCTTGATATAAAATATCCAATTGAAAATAGTCTCTAAGTACTATACAACAGAGAACGAATACCCGCCATTCGGTTAATACATTTGGTCATTCGGCACGCTCTTACATATATCCATGAATGTTACATATATCCATCACGAATATCAGGTATCCACCAACCGATGTTGAACAGTTAGTGTATAAATGAAGTGAATATGGAATATTAGCATATCAGAATCCGTTGGATTACTGATCTATGAATCCACGTAATATTACTAATATCTTAACGAATACAAATATATCGGTTACATCTTTTACCTCAAACATTACCTCCACACTGGAATTTTCTTCTGTATTTCGGCGGCAGTTTGCATACATACATTTCACGAGGACAAACATCCAGACCCGGAACTATAATTTGTAGGCCATACAAATACTTGTGGTTTCTAACCTGTGGCCACTATAGAGCCGTCGATATGTTGCAACTATAACGGATAATGAGTTCTAATTTACTATTAGTTTTTCAGCGGTGAGGGGAAACTATTGCCCAAACACTGAAACGCTACTCAATTTTCAGACGACGTTAATTCTCGTGGTGTCACAGTCACTTTGAGTTAAAGTAAAAGAGACAGCACGAGACTTTACAGCGTCTTAAAGTTGAGTGTTCGAGCAATGGTGAGGAAACCTGTATGTTTGAGAAATTAAAAAGGAATATTTGGAAGACATGTGAAGTACGCTAACACGCATTGCAACAGCGCGGTGATTACTTCCTTGAACTGTAACCCTCTCAAAGATGAGAGAAGGTATATGTCGAGTAATGGGATGTATAATGTATACAAGCTGTACTACGCGTTCATTTCAAGTTTGCCGTCGTCGACAGTTATGATATCACAGCTGACGGTACCGTAGACAAAAAAGTTATCATGTTTATCTATAATATCACATTAAAAAAAATAGTCATAATGGACTATTTTTTCGTCAAACTGAGCAAAACTAAGTAGTTCGTTGTCCTGTACACAGAAACTGAGAGCAAAACAAGTAGATAAAATGCATATTATAAAATAAAATTTATTTTGTGCAGTGAATTAATAACAGTAAATAGGAACGTGTCCGATACAATTGTAAAATATTATTAAAATTTTTATAGTTTTATTTTACATTTAAAATACGTAAAACATTACGAAGGCGCTGCTATCGGTACTAATATAGCGACGCTTGAGGCGCGGAGTGAGGGGGCGCGGCGGGAGGTAACGGCGTTGTTGGAATGAATTTATAGTACAATAATAAAAGATGTTACTCTTTTTTAATCATTAGGAATCTCTTAGGAATAAAAATTGTAAAATAAACTCCACTATTTTACAACTACATACAACAATTTGCACATAAACATACATTTAGTTTTGTAAGTAATTTGTGTAGGCTTTACAAACACTCGGTTGAACTCGTGACCCGCAACTTTCTAAGCTCTGTGCTACCAAACATATTTAACAATTATACATGTTTCAGATTGGTCAAAGGCACGACGGTTTCCTTGGGCTTTTGCAGAGGGCATTAGCCAGGGCTTCGCCCCACATTTGGTTCGAGAGGTCGGAAGTCAAAGATCGACATGCAGTCGCCAGAAGGTATGCAATTTGTTGGTAAACTCAACATTTCAATTTTACGTACTATAGCAATGTTGCAGCTGTATTTCCCTTCCCGACAGGGACCATATTGGCACAAAATGTCAACTTTATTTAGCAGCATAATACTTCTGCGTTTTTTATAGTAAGTGGTGCGAATCGAAGACGAAAGAACACAACCAAACACAAAAACTATACAAGGTATAAGTGTAAACACCGTTGTCACTAAAACCATGGGTAGTAGGCTTTCATATAAAAATATTTATCCGAATTTAAAAAAAAACGCTATTTTCTTTCATAAAATTTAAAAAGTTTCTGTCCGACACCATCCGTAAATTCACGGATACCCTATGCGCCCGAGTAACGTAATAACTGTAAAGATCACCGCCCGCGCTAGTTACCTACACAACATTCCAATAAAAACACAGTAGGTACACATAACCTGTGATGTAACTTTTCCTTCATGCTTTCATCCTGGCTGAGAAAATTGAGATTTTACTTAAAAAAATGTTGTTATTTTTCATTGAATTTTGCGTTCTATAAGTGAAACCAAGGATAACGGTGTTTACACTAACACCCTGTATTTTGCCTATTTTTTTTCTTTTTATAACTTACAGATTGGGATTTAAATAAAAAAGTAGTTGTCAATTGATCTGACAACATATCCGTTAAAAACTGTCAGATTTAAAACATTACTAATATATTAACGTGAAATGAAATTGATTATAATCAATTTGGACGAAATCAAGAGTTTGTTTGCAAAATAAATGTCCGCGACTTGCGCGAATACTTTTGTGACACTATTGATTTATTTAATATTTATAAATGAAGTTTTAATGTAGTAACATCAATCCGGCTCGGAGGACCAATTATATAATTTTAGAAATTAAATATATTTTTCAATTTTCAGACTAAAAGAACACATATCGGTCCCGGACAACCCCCCAATCCTCATATTCCCCGAAGGCACCTGCATAAACAACACCTCAGTTATGCAGTTCAAGAAGGGAAGTTTCGAAGTCGGCGGCACCATATACCCAGTCGCAATTAAGTAAGAGATTATTCATCTTTGTATTTGTTACCTCAAAAATTAATAATTCAGAAATCAGATTTCTTATGTTAATAAGGCAAAATAGGCGTCAGGGGACAGAGAGAAATTTAAACGTGGTAGAGCCACGCTGCAGCTATATTATGGTTGCAGCATGAATGGGTCGGCTCGACCGGAGAAAGACCATGCTCTCACAGAATACCAGCGTAAAATAGTAGCTTATTGCTGCTGTGTTTCGTATGGTTAGTGTACAGATCCGGAGACCCGTTTTTTACTGGAAACGAGGCATTCCATATTAGTCCTCAGGGGTGACAACTCATCAGCGTTTTGATTCTTAATCGAGGATAAATGTAGATGTCTACGGGCCACAGCATCCACTTACCATCAGGTGGACTGTGTGCTCGTTTGTCACCCTTATTCTTTAAAAAAAAACAGACAGCAGCTGCATCTTCTTATAACTCAATAGTAATACAAAAACCCGCAGTTCATTTTTGCACGATATTTACCCGACTGCCTCAGTACGAGGGTAATGTTTTTCGAGAGTATTTATGTATGTATGTCTATTCTTTGGTACATTCTGTAGCCTAAACAACTCACCTTCAGCTGTGGGAGTGATACAGGCTAAATGTTTTCACGGCGGTTTTGAATCTGATAAATTTCTGGGTCTCGATGTTTATTTATGTTCACTTTATGTGTGTAAACTGCCTCCACGACACAAGAAAAGTCATAGTGTGGGGGAAATCTTTTTAAAATATCATTTCTATGATTGGCAGTCCACTATGTACGCAACCATGCATTTTTCCAAACATGTTTGCTCATGCAGGACCACAATGTGGCATTTAATGCCATCATTGTTTTTCCCGGATCGATATGACTTAGAGACCTTCAAGAAAAGAGCCTACTCTTTTCTAAAAAGTTGGAAACGTACCTGCAATTCCTCTGGTGTTGCAGATGTTAGTCGGTGATAGTGAAAAGTTACCATCAGGTAATCTGTATGCTCGTACTTAAAAAAGGAAGATGGTAGCCGGATTAAAAAATATTTAGTTCCATTATACACCGTCATCGGACATAGAAAAGTACAGTCGACAAAAAAGATAGTGAAGGATAAGCTAGTTAGGATAGTTTACATTTTTAACACGCTCACCTACTCCATTTCCGTTCTAACCTCCCAAATATCGCCTCCGCAGATACGACCCGCGTTTCGGCGACGCGTTCTGGAACAGTTCCCGATACGGGATGCTGCACTATCTCCTCAACATGATGAGCTCGTGGGCGATCGTCTGCGACGTGTGGTACCTGCCGCCGATGCACCGCGAACCAAACGAGACGGCCGTGGACTTCGCTAACAGGGTCAAGGCCGTCGTGGCGAGGAGGGGGGGGCTCGTCGATCTCATGTGGTGAGTCCCGCTTTCTGACTCCTTACAGGCTCTAGGTTCGGATATCATTGAGACCTAGGATTTAATTATTACTGGAATAATAAACTAAAGATAGACAGACATCAATTGAGTTATAAAAAACTAGAGGAGCAAACCACATAACCGCGCGTCGAAAAAAGTGTAACCACTATCCAACAGCGATGACGTAGCTTTGAAATTACTAAGCATTTTAAATAAACATATATCTGTCTCACTTACACAAGTTGCGAAAACAATACCGTCGCTAAGATTAGATAAAGATGGACACACCAAACATGCAATGGCGGGTTTGGTGTGGCTTACTATATGAAATTTAACCCAACTGAGTGTGTGAGTGAAAAAAACTCTTTTTTTTAAGCTGCAGTTAAATGTTTTTATTTATAAAAAAAGTATATTTTCTTATCAGGTAAATAGAAGTTAGCATAACTGATGTAATAAAACATATTTTTTATAAGTATTTTTATTGTACTAATAAATCAAACAATATAGAATAGGTAATAAAATATATTTAATAGATCATTCATGAATAAACTAAAATAAGAATAATTTATTATTTTGTATGAAAGTTAAAACGTAGTTTTTATTATAATTTCCAAAATATTTAAATCAGAGGTAACAAATTAACTTACTCCATTAATTACATAGTCTCCCGTTAATGTGGGATAATCACAAAGGCGGAAAAGTGGCAACATTTAACCTAAATCGCAGTATTCGATAATTTTATTTAATTATTTTAGGTTTTTACGTTTATATGAAAACATGAACTAAAACTTATGTGTGGAAAGTGATTCCGCTTGATTTATTATGTTTTTGTGACCTTGAATCGCATTCTTTCACTACGCATTTACCCATTTTTGTCGTTGATCGTTCGGCTCAACTCTGCGTCACATTGAACACTGAACTGACGTTAGCTAGGCATATGGCTGTGGCCATATTTGCAGTTGCAACGCTTTGGCGCGGTTATTACTAATCTAGTGTAATATATAAATCAATGCATGACATCTGTAGAAATGTTTTACGTGGTAGTCCTAAACGGGTCGGCTCGACCGACGAGGACCACGCTCTCGCAGAATACTAGCGTAAAATAGTAGCGTAATACTGCTGTGTTTCGTGTGTTGAGTGTGGGGAACTGGAGACCCTTTTTACTGGTAACGAGACATTCCATCTTAGTGCTGAGGTGACAATACATCTGCATTTTGATTCTTAATTAAAAATCGATGTAGATGCCTATGGGCCACAGCATCCACTCACCATCAGGTGGACTGTGTGCTCGTTTGTCACCCTTTTTCTATTTAAAAAAAAATGTATTTTTTGACTTAAGAGACGGCATAAGAAGCGATACTGGGAAACTGAAACATATTGTAGCAGTAGTTTTCCGGTAACGAAATAAAAATAATTAAATGATCTTCCTATGAAACCTTGGCTTGAGGTCTATGTAAGCAGTGGGCTTGATGTTGCTGCGAGGCTGTAATGAACGACTAATCAACCATTTCCCATGTTTTTCTGGCACTCATATATATATATATATATATATTTAAAACGAAAACGAGATTGTAAAAACAGTGAGTGTTGTCAACGTAACGTAACATATATATGTACATATATGTTATGTATACAGTGTGTCCGGTCACGGACTAGCGATATTTTAGGTACTTATAATACAGCTATTTTAATATAAATATACACTACACACTGAGGTCTAATCCCCTCCCCCTCTATTTGGCAGCCATTTTGTTTTTCTCTTGAGATATTCTCTACGCGTTTACGAAAAAAGTCATATCTCTGAAAGTTTTAGTCTTACTGAGATAAAAATTAACTCATTCGTAGGCCAATAATATTGTTTATCGTTTACATTATCAAAATTTTTGTTGACATACTTGTAACTTTGAAGAACTAAAATTTAACTTCAAATAAATATCAAAAAAATATGCTAATCGGCAAATTATTGTAAATTACTGCAAAAACAACCCCATTCACCCTTTTTATTTTTATACTAGATCGACAGATTTTGAGTTAAGCCACAATGCAACATAAAGTTTACAGCTGTATCTTTATTACTTTAAGGACTATTGTTGTTTGAACATGGCGTATGCCCAAACACAAAAGGCCTTTGTTAAGTGACAACTGGCACTGCCTGCCTAGGAGTAATAGTGTTCTGTGCTGCCTGCTCTCAAATTATACTACTTATAAATGAATCTAATTCATCGAAGATCATAAGTAATCTCAGATTACTATTACTCCTAGGCAGGCAGTGCCAGTAGTCATTTAACAGAGGCCTTTTGTGTTTGCGTATATGCTATGTTCAAACAACAATAATGCTTAAAGTAATAAAGATACAGCTGTAAACTTTATGTTGTATTGTAGCTTAACTCAAAATCTGTCGATCTAGTATAAAAATAAAAAGGGTGAACGGGGTTGTTTTTGCAGTAATTTACAATAATTTGCCGATTAGCATATTTTTTTGATATTTATTTGAAGTTAAATTTTTTTCTTCAAAGTTACAAGTATGTCAACAAAAATTTTGATAATGTAAACGATAAACAATATTATTGGCCTCCGAATGAGTTAATTTTTATCTCAGTAAGACTAAAACTTTCAGAGATATGACTTTTTTCGTAAACGAGAAAAGCAAAATGGCTGCCAAATAGAGGGGGAGGGGATTAGACCTCAGTGTGTAGTGTATTTTTATATTAATTATAGCTGTATTATAAGTACCTAAAATATCGCTAGTCCGTGACCGGACACACTGTATATATATAATGTTATCAATTAACAACTCTACTTTCTCATTCAACAGGGACGGGCAATTAAAACGAATGAAAGCGAAGAAGGAATGGCGGGAGTTACAACAAGAAGAGTTCAGCAAAAGACTGAAAGGGGAGTAGTCCCCAAGGTGCGAGGACCGATCCTGTCTCGAGTGAGACTCCACGGAGTCTGAAGAATGTCAGTGATATGTGTTGTGATGTTACTGTTTTTATAATGGAGTTAGTGTTGTATTGAAGAAAAGAAGAGCAAATAAGAATAAATAAGGTGATAGTAACGTTATTTAGCAACTCTACTCTAGTCATTTTAACCTTGTGTACACAAGAAACACAGAATATTAATATAATAGTACAGGACAGTGAACGCAAATAAAAGCATTTGTAGCTCCAAAAAATAATAAACGCAAAATAAGCTGCGGCAAGATTAGTTTGAATATGTTCACAGTATATATTTTGGTGAGTGTATGTAAATTTGTATGAAATTTGTAGGTGTCTTTAACGTCAGTGTGATTACGCTGACGTTAAAGACACCTAGAACTCTAATTCTTTTTTCTAAAATAAAATTAACCTATGTTACTACTTATAACATCAGCTATCTGCTAGTGAAAGTCCAGTCAAAATCAGTTAATCCATTTCGGAGATTAGCCAAAACCACAGAATAAATATTAGTACTACGTACCGAAACAAACAAACTATGTGTCTGTTTGTTTCGGCTAATTTTAGACAATAATTTTGAAAATTGTTTTTTGTTATAAGTACCGCAGATACTTTCAGGTGCATTAAGTAAAAAGCTGCTGCATTAAGTAAACCGCAAACAGGCACTACAATTTCATTTATTTGGATAGATACTTATTTGTATAGATTGCACCTTATCAAGTAAAACTTCGTAAACGCAACTTATGTGGAAATAAGGTCAACTTTTGATTGTGTGTCCCGAAGTCATAATAAAATATAATAAACTGTTAACTAACAGCAAGGGAGTTTTAATGTGTGAGTTCATTTGAAATACACAAATATATTTTATTTGCGTTTCCTGGTACAAGATAAAGAGAGTCACTGCAAAAACATTACGACGCAATAAAATGCAATTCAGCTTGTACAGTGTTCATGCTTGATATTATATTCAACTACAAGGTAATTCTCTTTCTATTGCATAACTCGTATCACTTCTAACACGCCTTGGATAATAATAACCTAGTCGACTTGCTTGAATACTGTCCAAAGACTGCGTAGAATATAATATAGTACGCAATATGTTTGCACAAATACACTGACTCGCACACACCACATAATTGAGTGGAGAGAAACAATAGCCTAATATTTTTATTTTTTAGTATAAGAGTATAGAGTTGCTAAAACCGGCTACATTTTTACTTATATTATAATGTATCTGTTTCTGTTAATATCGCAAAAAGTATACTATGTACTAATCGATTTTAGAAGCCTATCTATGGCCATATTTAGGTCTGTTTTTAAAACAATGGTTGGAATTTTGTAAAGCAATATATTTTTATCAATTGCTCAAAAGCGATGTAACTAACTACAAAAGAGTAGGTGTCCTGTTAAGGGAAAGATGATTTCTATAATACTTATTCTTCTATTTATTGTAATTTAAGATTGAAAGATCAAGTCGAGAGGCGTCTGATCTATTAGCATATTCCGTCGGAGTAATCGAAATGGTGGAATAACTATCACAAAATACCAAATATGAATCGAAACATTATTATAAGCATCATTAATGATGCTCCCAGCAATAGCATCACCAATCCACTTTCAAAGCATGGCTTGGGGTACCCCAAGGCTTTCATTTTAGACCACAACTATTTCTCATGTATAATGTTGGCAATTTGCAAATAAGTTTAGTCTTCTGCAGTCTAGTTAAGAATGCAGTACGGTCCATCGTAACATTATCGTAAAGCCATAATTGCTTGTGGATTGTTAACTTGACTCATCCCTAACTGACTCAGGTGTCGAAAAGGGGTGATGTCTTATATCGCCATCACAAAGTTTATTTTGTAATTCCTCTGTGCTATGTTAGTTATAATAATGAAGTATTTAAATCAATTTAATTAGATGGCAGACACTAAGCACTATACGAAACAGACTGTTTAGTGAAAAGGTGTTTTGATAAATCATTTTAGTTTAATGCCTGTATTATACAAATTATATGATAGATTTTAGTGAATTTAAAAATTAATAATGATATTTAAAAAAGTATAGATACATTATGTGCAACAAAATGATACTCAAAAAACGTTCCAAGATACACAATGAATGCAACAAACTTAATTACAGTAATTTAAAAAAAAACTCAATTTTTTTATTTGCAAATGAAATATATAAATTCTATATAGCCTATGTCACTTCCACAATTAAGACATATCTAACGACACCCCATATGTTAAATCCATTCAGCAGTTTAGACTATAGAGTTGGCATGTCGATATGAGATCAATTAATCAAGGAATCGATTTATTTAGCTCGATTTTTTAAATCCATATATAGTACTGAATTGATCCAGTGAATCGATATTTCACTCTAGAAAATCGAGATCGAATCTTATTCTGTTTTCATAAGAACTAGATATTTATTTACAATTAGTTGAATGTACCTAAACTTGTAAAGAATTTTTTTGTGAATCGATTCATCAGATTTCGATTCGAACCGATTTAAAAATCGATCTTTTTCGGAAAGAATCGGCAGCCCTACTTCAGAGCCTGCTAAAGAAGTAGACATACATACATACTCTCGAAAAACACTACCCTCCTTCTGGACCAGTCGGGTTATAACCAAAGTGTCTGAAATAAGATACTAGATAATAAGAACAAAAGGAGATTTTAGGATATTTGCCCATCTTCAGTTTTGTAACGTTTAAGATATCTATACTTTTCAAATATCATCGGAAACTATAAAACCCCAGGTTTTGTTAGTGCCTCAATGTTGAAGCTTTATTAACCATGAGGGTAGTTCGGTAAAATGTATTACTTTACTCAGGAAATTGTCACTCATGTGTTTTTTATACATTTTTTATTAGCCGTAAAACGCAACATACCAGTGGCGTAGCAAGGGGGAGGGGGGAAGGCTCTGGGCGGTGGATTGTAAGGGGTAGCATTTAGGACACGGAATTCAGCTCTCCGTCCGAAATAGTAACAGTAAAAATCTATAAAAATGTAAAATTTAACTCTTACTGGGCACTTTTGATTAAAATACACGGGACAGAACATACGGGCATAGCGAGAGTAGGGATAAGTATAATAATATATTGTATAGTTTTGTTCAAATATTAAAGGGTATGTTCCAAAATAGAACCCAGTGTACTGTTCAATGCAAATGACGTTATCAATCGACGCCATACTGGTGATTCGTTCCAAAACATAGGACAGTATATGACGTCGTACATATGCGCCATATTGGAAAAGTGATGGCGATTATTTTGTCATTTTTTGCTTCAAAAATCATTATATCTTCCTAATGGAGATACCAGTGATTATTCTATAATTTTTTGTATTTGAATAAATAAAAACAAATTCTGTCATGCTTCATTCAGCGTACACACAATTAAAAATTGTTTCAATATGGCGACGGTACGCCAGTACAATATGGCGAGAATTGATGACGTCATTTGTATTCGGCAGTATACTGGAAACGTTTCGGAACACGCCCTAAATAACGTACAAATATATACATTCATACATTCTTAGGAAAGTGTAGAGGTGAGGGTCGGCGACAACAGAAATCCATGCTACGCCACTGCTTTTATAGAAATTCTATGAGATTACAAAGAAATGACATTTTAATGACTTGTAGCCAAATCAAAAACTCATTTAAAATCAACCAAATACTTGAAGTGCTACTGAAATATATTGTTTTTGCATTTATTTTATAAATAAATACAACATATTATACAATTTATTTTATAAAAGTTACAAAACTAGAGAAAACTTTTACTACCCCCAAAAACTGCTGTATTTATATCATGTGCTATCTCTTTTTGTCCAAGTGAAATGCAAGAGTATGCAACTGTAAGGTACCTATGGTGTTTCATAACCACTCAACCGTCCAAGTGATTCTCGCCCCACCTGTCCGCGTATTAAATGTCACTTTCCTTTTTACGACCGCGCGAGACCCTCAACAACAACTATTACTGGTGAAAAACTACTGAAGTTACATTCAAATAAAAAATATTCACGAAAAGCTCAAAAAGTCCAGTATTTAATTTTGTTGAAACAAAATTGCTCAAATTTAAAATAAAGGATAAAAATAAGAGCTTAAAGTTGGGAATATAAAAAAAATCGTATTTATTTTTTATTTCGTGTTTTACAAGAAAAGTATAATAGATAATGGAGACAATGATTTTATATTATAATAGTATATGAAATACTGTAATATTATAACAGTACGCGAGTAACCCGGGTTCGATCCCCGCCGGCACCAATGAAATTGTTAACTGCAATTTTAAGTGCTGATTTACCACGTGCTCGGCGGTGAAGGAAAACATCGTGAGGAAACCTGCATGTCTGAGGAATAAGAAAAAAAAATATTTCGAAGACATGTGAAGTTCGTCAACACGCATTTGGGCAGCGCGGCGGACACTTCCTTGCCCTAAAAACCCTCTCAGAAATGAGGGGAGGCCTGAGCCCAGCAGTGGGACGTATATAGGCTGTAACTTTACTTTACTTTTACTTTTACATGAAATACTCTTTAAAATAACACCAATATCTCAGTATTACTTACTCAGTATAGATAAATATATAATATTTACTCAATATAAATATTCACTCCCCGAGGCAATCATCAATTGCATGAGTTGCATTTTAATAATTTCTAGACACATCAAAATATATTTCTTTTATCAATCGCTATTAACGTGTTAATAGTGAAGCATTCTTTTATATTTAGCATTTATTTAACAAAATAACCAATTAGAATACATTTTAAACAACATACAATTAAATACGATGATTGCGTATAGTGATTAAAATTTCGATTTAAATTATTGTATGTAAACATTTTGCAACTGTCGTAATGATACAAATTTCCTAAAGGAAATATCTTCACAATTAATTTGATGTGCTTACATTAAGATATAATGTATAAAAACAGAACACTTATCAGATTTTTGATCAAGCTCCACATACTTTCAGTTCACAAACAATAATAGCGAACTGTTATTTTCACATATTTTTTTCGGATTTTTTTTTGCCATTGCCAAGATAAAATTCATTCTCTTGGATGACAAATTTCAAATAGCACCATATCTTTTTTTCTACTGTATTATTAACATGTGTCTTTAGCGCTGTACACATTTAAACTAAATGATGTTGTTTGGTGACTGTAGTCACCATGGACAGTTAATGCAAGACTTGAGGGGACTACAGTCATCGTGGACGCTTGAGTGGTTAGGATGCTATTATAGGTGATAGGTTTCATGAGGTTATAAAGGGTACAACTACAATGAAAAAACTAGAATCTGAAATAAATTGGAGGCTCACAAAACACATCCAATATCTTCCGTGGTCAGTTTATTTCATTTAAGTAAAGGAAAATAGACAACATAGTTTACCTATTTTCTTAATTGATCTGCAAGTCTAGATCAACATGAACCTCTCCCGTTAAGCAATTTTAGCAATAACACAATTTCGAGGTAACAAATAAAATGTTGATTAATAATTACTTTAAAAACTATCCCCTACGGGTGGAGTATGTTTCCAAATTTAAACTGGACCACTCCTGAGTCCTACTGAATAAAAAAGATCATTAATTTTATTATATATTCATTAATAATTGTGAACTGATTGTTCACAATTGACGAATACATTTCATACAAAAACCGTACGGTTAAATTGAGCACCTCATTTTATTTCGAATAAGGTTCAAAATATACTTGTGTATATGGTCCGTTGCAGTCTACAAGGTAGCCAACTTAATGTATTCGAAGTGTAAAAATGTAACAATTTGTATGTAAATTTATTTTAATTTAATATAATATAATATTTGTTTTTATATCATGTGATTTTTACAGTCTTTTTTTAATTCCCAAATTTCGAAGTGTAAATGTAGGGAATTTCATGTAATAAACAATTTATCTTTGAATTTGGATGTTTATTTTATTTTAATAAAATAATAGTGACAAACAAGCACACAGTCCGCCTGATGGTAAGTGAATGCTGTGGCCCATGGACACCTACATCTATCCTCAAGAATCAAAATGCAGATGTGTTGTCACACCTGAGTACTAAGATGGAATGCCTCGTTTCCAGTAAGGAGGGTCTCCGGTTCTCTACACTCACCATACGAAATACAGCAGCATTAAGCTACTATTTTACGCTGGTATTCAGTGAGAGCGTGGTCCTGCCCCGGTCGAGCCGACCCATTTGTGCTACAACAATACTTCTAATATAATTGCAGCAGGCTCTACCACGTTGTAAGAGAGTAGCTTTTGTGTATTTGGGCAATGGTGAGGAAACCTGTATGTCTTAGAAATTTAAAAGGAATATTTGGATGATGTGAATGCATTGGGACAGCGCTGTGATTACTTCCTTGAACCGAAACCCTCTCATGGATGTAATACTTCGCTTCCAGTAAAGAGGACTTTTGGTTTTATATACATTTATGAAAATGTAATGTACGTACACAAAAATAAAAGTAGTTTTGCGAAAATAAGTGATATTCATTCTGTAAATACCAGGAGCAGACACAAGCTAGTAGTACCAGTTACTCGACTCCACCGAGTCAGTAATTCATTCTTGGGGCGATGTATACGCTTTTACAACAAAATCCCAGAAAATATACAAAATTTGTCATACACAAAGTTCAAAAATGTTATTAAACTAAGTTTGTATAAAAAGGGTTATTATAATATTAAGGAATTTATAGATGATAATAACCCCTGGGAAGGGTGATCGCTACCAAGCTATTTCTAATTTGTCTTGTGTTGTTGATTGTAAACATGATTATAAGCTATTATTAAAAAAAATAGTCCCGCTGGGTTTCTTGCTGGTTCTTCCCAGGACAGAGGTTTTTTTTGCGAACCAGTGGTAAATTAAAAAAGTGACTTTCAATAAGTATTTTTATTTGAATTGAATAAAGAAGTTTCTATTTCTAAACTCACTATGCTAAACACAGCGGCATTGAGAAGCTATTTGACACTGGTGTTCTGGGAGATTGAGGTCGTTCTCCGGTTGAGCCAACCCATTCGTGCTTTGGTGTGGCTCCACCACGTTAAAACTTCCTAACTTCCTAAACTATGATTGTAAACAAGTAACTCATACCAATGCTGTAACCTCTCAAAGTAAATAAATTTATTACCACATCGTCCCGTGGATGTCGTAAGAGAGACTATGGGAAATGATAGATATCATGGCTTTTAGAGCTGTGGTAGCTCAGAGATCAAGCGCAAGCTGTAAATTTCACAGTACGCGAGCAACCCGGGTTCGATCCCCGCTAGCACTAATGAAATTGTTAATTGCAATTTTTGGTGCTGATTTTTCCACTTCCTGACCTCATCGTCAGCGGTTTAGGAAAACATCTTAAGGAAATATGTATGTCTAAATAAAAAAAATATATCGAAGATATCTGAAGTTTGCCAACACATATTAAGCCAGCGCGGCGGACATTTTCTTGCCCTAAAACCCTCAGCAAAGAGAGAAGGCCCATGCCCAGCTGTTGAACGTATATAGGCTGTAACTTTAACTTTTCTCGTGGCTGCCAATAGATGTCGGTATATCTTACTCGTTTATGTCAGACGTAAGATATGATGAGGGGGAGCATTTACAAAGTTACGTCTAATATTATGCTAACTGATCCTAATAGGTCAGAATTGTATGATTTTTGGTTGGTTCAAAGTGTTTCATTAGCATTTACTAAAAGACAAAGAATTTGTGTAAAACGTCATATAAAATTTTAAAAAGACCGAGGTGAATTTAATAATTTTTTTCAGCTACCACCTGCATTTATCTATAGGTATAATCCTATGCCATATTTGTATCTGCAGATATAATTGCATGCGCGGATAATATTCTTAATATCTTTCGATATATTATGTAGGTGCTTACTGATGCGATAAAGTATAAAATGTGCGTTAGTTCATTGAGTTTCATATCATATCTGCGTAGTGTGTCTCTAGTATATATACCGTAATCTATGGTAGTGTGTGACACGCTTTAAACATGGGTAACTCAGCGAAATTCCTTGCGTTAACTCAGTAAATCTTTCCGTAGGTATATATTACTATATACTCTTTGAGTAAATCAGGCACATACTACGCCGGGTTATCGCGCCATGGCGTAACAAATTTTAAGCACATCTGACAACTCAACCCTCTGACAAAACAAAACCATGTGCAGGGCCTGCTTCTCCCACAGGCTCGCTAGGCTGGAACCAGGTCGGAAGGTTCGAGGGACCGCTAAGCTTGCCTTTGCAAGCACCATCAATGTACAGAGTGAAATTAGCTATAATATTCTCAATAAATAATCGAGTACATGCTGCAAGTATTTTACTTGTTGCTCTTTCTTTATTTTTGGTACAAAACAAATAAATAGATTGTAAAAATAAGACTCAATTATTTAATACCTTTCATCTTTAGTTAGTAGACTGGACGTGATTCAAAGATTTTGAACTGCTGAAGCTCTCTCCTCTACCTTTAATTTGAGTAATGTGTTTTGCCAAGGCTGTACAAGGAGATCGTCTCACTGGCTCATGCCGCAAAGGAGAATGTCGATCTTTTAGGTTCTCTTTTTCAGTTAAACTGGAGTTTTTGACGGAGGGTACACACCGTCAACCATCCCGCGGTGTGATTGCTGCATGCTAGACTTGCGGTTTACATAGTGCTCATTGTGCAAAGAACTTCTCTCCCTGGACGTCAACAAGCCGAGTGCGCCTGATTGAGTCAGATGAGTGCTCCGGAGTTAGCACCGGTTTTAACGCACCCTGTCCGTTACTTCTACTCCCAAGGCTCAACACTGAACTTATAGAAGGCAGTTTTAGTGCACCCGATCCCTAAAAAAGGGAACGCTCAGACCGTCCAATTACTGGTTTATCACCCTCACCTCCTTGTTCTCCAAAATTATTAAAATCCGTTATAGGACTGCTAGCTCATAATGTACATTGACCACCAGCTAATTAGTGACCGCTAATACGGTCACTAATCAATTGGTTCTAGTTTTAATCTAATATACCTGACTAGACTGATAGATTAGCGGAAGAAGTTGAGTCCAAGAGGGGGTCCAAGAGGGCTTTGGTCGTTACTTTGAATATAGCGAATGCTTTCGATGGGCTTTGGCTCAAAGCGCTTCTTAAGAAGCTTCCTTCCTACGTTCTTTCCGATTTGTTATGGATATGGATCATCAGTTTCCTTGCAGATCGGAGCATCAAGTGCGTAGTAGATGGTGCATACTCCGACTACGAGCCTATTAATGCTCGTGTTCAGCAAGGCTACATGCTACGCGTACATACTCCGTTTCGGCTACATATCAATTATATTTTGGTGTTTCTGGTTGTAACACCGGTGATTCTTTTTACTCCTACCGTGCTATTACCGCCAAATATCTACCGCTAAATGTCATTCGACCACTCCTTGACCTTCTCGAATCACATGCGTGCCGTCTGATATCGCGCCAAATTCGTCACTAGTCGCCTCCATCCGCTAGTTAACAGTAAGATCAACTGTCCCTAAAACACAAGCTCCACATCTACAAAGCTTGCGTTAGACTTATTGTTGCGCGCCTAAGTTGACGTCAGATACCTGGCACTATCGCCATCTAGTGTCGAGGAGGGCTTCCTAGAAAACGTCAATCTTGAACTTTCGACCAACAGCGCCATCTAGTATCGAACAGAAGAATTAATCTTTCTAGAAGCCTTACTATCATGCCTTACGCAAGCGTAGTCTTCGCACAAGCGGGTCATAAACATTTGTACGATCTCCAAATCGTTTCACCCAAAATAGATTCATTCACATTGCCACCGGAGCTCGGCGATACTACGGCAACTTTGACTTGCACAGAGATTGTCAACTTCCGACGATCTCTGAATATTTCTAGGACATGTTTCGGCGCTACTTTGAGAACGCTGAGACACATCACAACGCGCTAGTGATAAAGGCAGCAACCCATGCTCCGACTCCAAACGTTAATCAAAGCCTCCGGACGCCCCGTAACGTTTTAATTGAACCCCAGTTCCGCTAGATTCCGACGACATAAACGTCGCCGGCCCGTCACACATAGACTACACATTCACCTAGTGCCATAAACAGTGTTAGGACAACGGATGGGACACAGCGAACCCGCAGACGGGCGCGCCGCATTCCCCTCCACACCGCGTACACCCGCGTCCCTGGGCGGTTCTCACCGCACAGAACATCGAACGGCAAGAGTTAGCCATCAGAGCCGGGGGCCGCCATCTCCTGCTCGGACGGCCGTTAGATACCTCATCCACGTGCACGGTACACTGTGATAGGAGTCATTGTTACGCAAGTAACGATGCGAAATGATTTAAATTCACATTTAACAGAACGCGGTCTTTCAGACCTGTGAAGCTAGCCAAACCAGTCTCTTGTAACGTGGCGTACTAACAATTGAAGAAAGAGCGTTGTGGAGATATGTCATCCTAAAATAAGTTCTCTAAATAGCTATTTTATACACAATTATCTTTTTATGTATTGGATAAATTAATTAAGTATTATTATTTACCTAAATTTACAACATACAATGTCTAAAGTTGCCTAAAGATGTGCAGTTAGCAGACCTTCAATTTATGCCCCTCGTATCACGTATATATAGTTTGATCGGAGCCTATAGGCACGGCGCATCGATGTGAACCCGGAGAAGAGCTCCACCGTTCACTTCGATTATAAACGACGCCGTCTCAAAAACACTCCTCCAATACGTATGCTAGGGACCCCTGTCCCCTGGCATACGTCCGCCAAATATTTAGGTGTCACTCTAGACACAGGGCTTACTTTCAAGCCCCACGTCAAAAGAGTAACCCGTCACGCACGATTTTATCTGAGTAGGCTCAACAGTATGTTGGGCCGACACAGTAAAATGTCCCTTCGAAACAAGCGTACACTCTACAAGGTATGTATACGACCAGTCATGTCCTACGCGGGCCCCGTCTTTGCCCACGCAAACCCTAACATTTTAAATGAACTCCAAATAGTTCAGAACCTATTCTGTCGTCGAGCTGCGAACGCACCGTGGTACGTTCGTAATGCCGACCTTCATCGGGACTTAGAGCTCCCAACAATTCAACAATTTCTTAAAAAACTCTCTGAGAACTTCTTCAAAGCCTCAGAGTCGCACCCAAACCATTTAATTCGTGAGGCAGCTTCTTATGCAGCCCCACCCCCCTCTCGCTATCGTGTCCGCAGGCCGAGAAACTCTCTCTCGGACCAGCCTAATAAACTTTCAAACGACCTGAACTGTCTCCTGGCGGCTCAGGCCAACTCTAATTAAATAAAATTATTGTAATATCTGACATTAATTTGCCTTCGTAGGCACTCCCTCAGCGGCACTTAGCCGCCTGCGCCCTCTTTTCCCAAAAGAGGGTCGCTCATGATAAGGCACAATAGAGCTTAATCAGCCGGTTGCCTGTCCCTAAAGGCGGTTTTTAGGGGGTATCACTTAGGGTCCCCGGTAGGACAGTGAGCCCCTCATAACCACGATAGACCGGCTATCGTGGTATGCGTAATGCATTTTCCGCCTCCCTACGTACAGGGTAGCCCTTTAATTGCTTCGGGCGCAAAAAAAAAAAAAAAAAACTATAGGCAGGCAATAAGACTTAAGGCAATAAGACTTTTAAGAGTGCAGTTTTATTTGTATTATTACTAATTCTGTCATTCAATAAAAATAAAGAAAAATGAACTTTATTTCAAGCAAGTTAAAGTCATTCTTCCGGAATTAGTACAACTAATTTGATAAATAATCGGTGCAAAAAAATATTTAACTCAAAATTCAGTCTATTATGTTATGATTATAACATAATATTCTAATTGGGGTGTCTGAGGGTGTGTGTTAATTACGTTATATACTGTATATAATAACATATAGAATCTTATCAATGGATCTGTAATTTGTCGGATTACATGGTACTCTTTGGTAAAAATTTTCGTATTATAGTCTTAGGCAGTACTGTATAATCAAATTCGATAGTTTGACACTGCCCTAGAAAATGTTTGTCGGATTACCGGTCCACTGTAATTAAAATAATTAGGTTATTAGATCTGTTATTTGCCACCAAATGTTAATTAAAGACATATTTAATATATTATTATAAATTTATTGCATAAACAGTACAACAATAAATAGAAGGCAAGGCCCAGCCAGCCTAGAATTCATCGTTTTCGAAGGGATGGTACTTGTGGCCCAGCGATCTGAAACAAATTATATTTTTATTACATACTGTCAAAAAGCTAGATATCATACAGGCGAGACCTCACCTAAAATATCTTAGGCCCACATACCACGAATATATTATTTACGTGCTCAACGGTGAAACAAAAAGTCTTAAGGAAAACTATATGTCCGAGAATTTATAAATATGTCGCTTCGTGAAATCAGTTCGATAACAAACGTTGGAGTCGCATGGCGGACATTTCTTATTCCAGAATCTTCTCAGGTCAGGGACCGTAACTGTTTATACGTCGTGTTGCACAAATTTGTCGGCTCGACCGGGGAAGGGCCACGCTCCACAGAATATCAGTGTAAAATATCAGCTTAACGCTGCTGTATTTTGTATGTGCGTAGGTAAGTGTAGAGAACCGGAGACCCTTTTTACTGAAAACGAGAAATTCCATCTTAGCCTTCATGGGTATTGATGCATCTGCAATCTATCTGTCGAGGATAGATGTAGATGTCTATGGGCCACAGCGTCCACTTACCATCAGGTGGACTGTGTGCTTGTTTGTTACCCTTGTCCTATAAAAAAGAAACCGATGCTCCAGATTTATGACGTAATTTATACGATTGCACTTTCTTTTACCTTGTAAATAAATATAAGCGACAACCAAGCAATAAGTCTACGCTCACGATGATCGATCAGAAGAGTAATTACATTTTACTACATAGTAAATACGGTACTATGGAGTGTAGAAGTAAGGAGTACAGACTGTGTATTAAAAAGTGTCCATAAAAACCTTTAAATAAGGGTGGCGCCACTATAGCTACGGGGTAAATTTTAGAGAACGCGCCGTAAAATATTAGTGGGATAGACGACTTTTTCGCGGTTATATTTACTAAATAAAATTATTTTAGATTTTAGAGCTACTGAGCAGTTTAGCAGCACACTTCAAACCGTCGACAACTGCTAAGTTCATTTCATCCCAGTAGCTACTCGAGCGCTGTAGTGGAGAGTTTTTGAACTGTTATTTACTGCTTACAGATGGACACTTTAACTGTTTTACTATGGGAGTTGGTACTCCTTACTTCTACACTCCATATACGGTACTTTAACATTTTCAAATAAATGCTTCAAAATATAGTTTTCGCAATACGGCGTTGTACACACAGGATATTTCTGTTGCCCACACACAAGACACTATATACACTTACACTAACTGGGCATAATGAGCCACTCTACTTATTAGGCATGTATTCTTATTAGGCATGTATTCCGAAATAGTAAATAAATAATAATGCAAATGACGTCGTAAATCAACGCCATACTGGTGATTCGTATCAAAACATTGGCTAGTATATGACATCATACATACCCTTGAGCACTCTTCCCCAGTAACAAAGAGTGAGTATGATTTCTCATTCTCTTCATCGTACAGATTTAACTGTTTAAGCTCTGCAATTTTTTGGATTTGAATAAATAAAAACAAATTCTGGCATGCTTTATCCAGCGTACACATAATTAAAAATTGTTTTAATATGGCGGGATATCCGACACAATATGGCGGCGGCACGCCAGTACAATATGGCGTCAATTAATGACGTCATTTGCATTCGCCAGTATACTGGATTCTATTTCGGACACAGTTTAAGTAACGAAATTAGGGAATTTTCTTCTGCGCTGTCATAGATGGCGTTGGGATTATAAATTACTGAAAAATACACTAGAGGACGCTATCAAATTGGTTCAGTAGTATTTTGTACATTTTAATAAAATTAAAAGAAAATGATTTTAAACTAGAAACTAACTAATTTGCATTATATAATTTTACATTTTGCTTCTATTAAATTACCATCGTTTGAAATGCAACATTAATTTCATTGGAGTTATTTTAAACATCATCATCATCATCATTACCGCCTTTCACTAGTCCACTGCTGAACATAGGCCTCCCCCAGGTAATTCCAAGTTCCTGGCCACCGTAAGACTTCCTGCATGTCTTACCAGGTCGTCACTTCATCTAGTGGGGGGTCGCCCTACACTACGCCTACCGGTACGAGGCTGCCACTCGAGAACCATTTTTCCCCATCGGGTATCGATTCTTCTAGCTATATGGCCGGCCCATTGCCACTTCAGCTTACTAATCCGTTGGGCTATGTCGGTCACTCTGGTTCTACTGCGGATATCCTCATTTCTAAGTTTATAACGCAGGGATAATTATTTTATACATATACTGCAGTATTTCGAAACGCGTGAACGCGTGATTTAGACTACGATATAAATAATAAATATCAGCAGCTACGCCATCTTTTGAAAATAAAAGGTGTAAATTAGTGGAGAGAAAATAGTGTTTTTACCGACTGTGAGATGGCGCTAGTAACAACATAAAATCTACTGAGGAATTTCATACCCCTGCTTGCATTTTTGTGTTCTGTCTGTAAGGTGAAGACAGCCAATATAAATACAGGCTGTAAGATATTCCAAGTCCTCAGAAGTGACAACGCTTCAGTAATCTTCTTTGTTTGAAAATGGCTGCAGGTGTTCATGGTCTGCAGTTACCACTTACCATCAGGCGCACTGTAAGTTTGTTTGTCACTTCAGTTTGTATTAAAACAGTTTAGAGTTTAGGATACTTACGCAGTCATGGGCACGAAACGACCGTTGCAGTCGAAGCTGTTGATGAGGTCCAGGTCCTCCCGGGACAGTACGAAGTCCAGCACCTGGAAGTTGCTGGCGATGCGCGACTTGTTCACCGACTTGGGGATCACGATGTTTCCGCGGTCGATCTGGTATCTTTAAGATAAAACAAGCATTAATCAAATTATTAATTCATATTATGTTGGATATTTTCTGTGATTAGTTTTTTGTATAGAATAAGGGTGACAAACGAGCACAGATCATCCGTACTCAATTAAGAAACAAGATGCGTTGTCACCCCTGAGGACTAAGATGGAATGCCTCGTTTCCAGTAAAAAGGGTCTCCGGTTCTCTACACTCACCATACAAAATACAGCAGCATTACCTCCCTTATCGAACCAACTCATTCGTGCTACAACCATAATATAGCTGCAGCGTGGCTCGTCCGTAGCTCAGATGGTTAGCACTCGCTGTGAATTTCACAGTACGCGAGCAACCAGGGTTCGATCCCCGCCGGCACCAATGAAATTGCCAATTGCAATTTTAAGTGTTGATTTACCACGTGCTCGGCGGTGAAGGAAAACATCGTAAAAAAACCTACGTGTCTGAGAAATAAAAAAAATATTTCCAAGACAAGTAAAGTTCGCCAACACGCATTGGGGCAGCGCTGCGGACATTTCCTTGCCCTAAAACCCTCTCAGAAATGAGAGGAGGCCTGTGCCCAGCAGTGGGACGTATATAGGCTGTAATTTTTATGACTCGTCCATGTATAAAAGTATACCTGTGATCTCTATTGAATAATATTATTCTATTCTATTTCAGTGGGTGTAGTAAAAGCCGACAGAGGGTACCTGAAACCAACAATATAAAAAAAAATTCGAAGGGAGCAACTATAGCGAATAGCATAATATTTAATAGCAGTATTTAGCCCTATAAGGTTGTTCCAGGTCCTGAATTTTTCGTAACCTCTCAACCCCCTAGCGGTCTCATGAGACCGCGGCCATATTCCGTCAAATCCCTAACGTTCTAATGCGACCGCACCCACCCACAACACTTTAACCCATAAAAACTTATATATAGAGACTACTTTTCTAGGAAGAAGTTTGGCATTATATAATTAATATGTAATTGTCTATCCTCTAATGCAATAAAAAAATGTTATCCTATGAATATTTATTTATAATTTACGTTCATTTCGTACGCCATTTTCGTGTGAATGTTATTGTTTAGATTTTTGGATTTTTCTAGTGTTTTATTAGTGTTTTAGTATAGTGTTTTATAATAAAATTGTAATGAAAGTTTTTGTTTGAATATAATCTATCTTTTTACGTAAATAATTTCGAGTAATATATTGAAATAATTGTGATTTTCACGCTACCGATGTTCGCTTGATATATTTTTTTTTGTTATCAAAATACAATAAAATCCTTTTGTAATAAAGTAAAACCTGACTTTTGTTTAGACCACAGGAATTTTGTATAGATTTTGTAATACTAAACTTCTTCATAGAAAAGTAGTCTCTAAATATAAGTTTTAAGTGCTCTGTGTGGGTGCGGTCGCATGCCACTGCTCGGGATTTGCTGGGCGCATGCGACTGCATGGCATTTTTATGGCGCTTGAAAGGTTAATATAGTCCCAGTATTAATAGTGTCTCACCTGATGAGGACTTGTGCAACGGTCTTGCCTAGACGCTCAGCGATGGCCTTCAGTTTGGGGTCCTCGAGGAGCTGAGGGTCATCGGGCTTGGCCCAGGGTCTGTCTGGTGAGCCAAGTGGGGAGTACGCCGTGATCACAATGTTGCGCTCCTCGCAGAACGCCTTCAGACGCGACTGGTTCAAGTATGGATGGCATTCCACCTGGAAAATGGTAAACAGCATACAAATCAAAAGATCGAAGAAGAGACCGAATTAGTTAACTCCACTCCCCTTGCTGCCTCAGCTAGCATCGGAATCCTCGGCGTCGACATATCGAATAGTGTGCAGTTCGTGGTTACTTGGAGGGGAAGGCCAAATGGGCCTCTAAAAAGCTTGGCGTGCTCAGCAGAGCGGGACAGTATTTAATGCCGGCACACCGCCTGCAACTTTACAAAGCGAAAGTTCGGCCGCACATGGAATACTGTTTTCATCTCTGGGCCGGGGTGTGCCAGCTCCTTCCATTAGACCGCATCCAGCGCAGAGCGATTCGAATCGTCGAAGACCGAGTTCTTTTTTTAATTTTTTTGTAAAATATCAGCGCCATAGGCTTCCACTCCATTCACATGTTACACCCTAGTTTTTTCCAGACGGTAACAAAGGTCCTCCAGTATACATTTTTTACCCCCTGGAAAGGGCTGTGGCCCATAGACATCTAGATTTTTATCCTCGATTAAGAATCAAAACGCAGATGCGTTTTCATCCCTGAGGACTAAGATGGAATGCCTCGTTTCGAGTAAAAAAGGGTCTCCGGATCTCCGGACCCAACAAAACGCAGCAGTATTAAGCTGCTATTTTACGCTGGTATTCTGTGAGAGCGTGGTCCTTCCCCGGTCGAGCCGACTCATTCGTGCTGCAACCATAATATAGCTGCAGCGTGGCTCTACCACATACAAAAACATATAATCCACAATCCCATATCATCATCTTGAGGGTGTCGTTGGAGACGATAGAAGGAAATTAACAGGAGATGAGAGAAGCAGTATGTTCCTGATAATAACTCCAAGATAATATAAAACTGCGTTTACCATCGCATCTGCCAAGCATGGCAAATGTGGCAAATGTGGAGGACTTTAACTATGAAGCAATCTAGGGAAGCCTATTTTCAGCAGTAGACTTTGATAAGCTGTAATTAATGTATGAAAACTACTTATTTCAGTTCTTTTCAGTACATCTGGTGGCAACTGGATACTGTGGCTTCAATCCACACATCTATCTTCTATCCTTGATTAAGAATCAAAATGTAGATGCGTTTGTTACCTTTGGTGACTAAGATGAAATGCCTCGATTCCAGTAAAAAGGGTCTCCGGTTCTCTACACTCACCATACGAAACACAGCAGCATTTAGCTGGTATTTCATGCTGGTATTCCGTGAAAGCGTGGTATTTCCCCGGTCGAGCTGACCCAGTCGTGCTAAAACTATAATATAGCAGCAGCTCTACCACGTTATAAATATCTACTTTAGATTTTTCCACTTTCGACATTTTCTATAGTCACATTTATTAAAAACAATGGTAGCATCTTAGTTTCCTTTCCCACTCACCTGGTTCGTGACAGGTTTAATAGTGGCATTTTCTAACAGCCTCGTCAGCTGCTTGGAGTTGAAGTTGGAGACCCCGAGACTTTTGACAAGACCCTCCTTTTGGAGAGGCTCGAGCGCCTTCCAAGTGTCCACATAGTCCACATCTGAGAACTGGATCTTGCCTGACGCATCTGCTGGGAACAGATCCCCTCCTTCCTGTAATTGATAAACTATTTGAGGATTTTTAACGCAAATAACAGGCTATGAGAAATTCGCATCTTGAAATAGAATTTTTGCACTTGAAATTGAATTGAGTATTGAATCTTTAAACACTTTTTTATATAGAAATCGGGTGACAAACGAGCACACAATCCACCTGATGGTAAATGGATGTTGTGCCTCATAGACATGCCTTGTTTCCAGTAAAAAAAGGGTCTCCGGATCTCTACACTCACCATACGAAACACAGCAGTTATAAACCTGCTATTTTACGCTGGTATTCTGTGAGAGCGTGGTCCATCCGCGGTCGAGCCGACTCATTCGTGTAACAACCATAATATAGCGGCAGCGTGACTCTACCACGTATAATGATGTCACTTAGCGAACTATGGAGCGGGTTATACTTCGAGTTTCTCTTTATTCTCTTTGCATGATAAACTTCGAGGTGAAGAAATCCGCAGTAGAACCAGAGTAACTGATTTTTTCCAACGGATCAGTAACCTTCTGCTTGACAATGTGCAGGCTTTATAGCTCAGACGAACCCATTATCAAGTGACAGCTTCAAACCGGTAATTAGAGTTTAGAGCGGCCATCCATTAGATGGATGGATGATCACCTGGTAAGAGATGCAGAAAGTCGATGGAAGTCGGTGACATATGGCCGTGGTACCAGGAATGCCACGAAGTTCTTCGAGGTAGGGCTACGTTCAGGAGTGGGAATTGCTGTAATAATGATGATGACGCCGAAACAGACGTACCTTGTAAGCCTGGGGCCAATGTATTAAATACAGGTCCAAATACTTCAGGTTGAGGTTCTCTAAGGTCTTGAGGAGAGCGCCGCGCACCAGGTCCGGACGGTGGAAGGTGTTCCACAGTTTGGATGTGATGAAAAGATCTTCCCTGTGTGGTTTGAACAATTCATGTTTAAAAAAAACATTTTTGGTTAAGAAAAGTTTAGCTATAGTAATATAGTTTTCTTTTATATAATGAAGGTAACAAGCGAGCACCAAGTCTACTTCATGGTAAGTAAATGCTGCGGCCACTAGACATCTTTTTTTAATGGCTTTAGGGTGGCAAACGAGCACACAGTCCACCTGCTGGTAAGTGGTTGCTGCGGTCCGTAGACATCTACATCAATCCTCGATCACGAATCAAAATGCAGATGCGTTGTCACCCCTGAGGACTAAGATGGAATGCCTTGTTTCCAGTAAAAAAGGGTTCTCCGGTTCTCTACACTCACCGTACAAAACACTGCAGCGTTAAGCTACTATTTTACGCTGGTATTCTGTGAGAGCGTGGTGCTTCCCCGGTCGAGCCGACCCATTCGTGCTACAGCTATACTACTAATATACCTGCAGTATGGCTCTACCACGTATAAATACATTTCCACATATATCTTCGATTAAGAATCAAAATGCAGAAGCGTTAATGATCTTACGGCACCCGATAGGTGACAGTAAACCATCTCTTTACGCCAAGCGTAAAAACGGAAAAAAGACAACATCGTCAATCAAGTGCAGGGCATTTAGTACGGCGATTGTCAATACGCTTGCCAAGCGTTTATAAAGGTAAATTCCCTCTACAAAGGGATAGAGACCCAAGCCCAGCCGTGAACCTTTGCAAGACGATGAGGAGTGTACGCATTTGTATATAGCCGTGGTGGCTCAAAGATAAAACAAGTAAAGAAGGTTCTTAATACGCAAACAAAGCGGGTTCGATTCCCGCCGGAACCAATGAACACCCTACTATATCACATGTACGGTGGTGAAGGAAATCGTCGTGAGTAAACCTGCTTGAGCAAAAAATATTTTAAAAACATGTGATTTCCTTTCAACTTGCACTGGAACAGCGTGACGAACTAAGGCTCCTCTCAGAAATGGGAGGGGACCCATGCCCAGCGGTGGGACGAATATGGGGAACAGCAAAATCACACACGGCATTATATCCTCACTTTCTTTACGGCACAGGCCTCCCCTCATTTCTGCGAGGGTTTTAGCGCAAGTAAGTATCCGCCGGTAGCCGTGGTAGCTCAGATGGTAACGCTCGCTGTAAATATAACAGAACGCGAGTAACCTGGGTTCGATCCCCGCCGGAACCAATGAAATTGCAATTTTAACTGCTGATTTACCACGTGCTCGGCGGTGAAGAAAAACATCGTGAGGGAACCTGCATGTCTGAGGAATAAGAAAAAAAATATCTCGAAGACATGTGAAGTTCGCCAACACGCATTGGGGCACCGTGGCGGACACATCCTTGCCCTAAAAACCCTCTCAGAAATGAGGGGAGGCCTGTGCCCAGCAGTGGGACGTATATAGGCTGTAACTTTACTAAGTATCCGCCGAGCTGCAATGCGTGTTGGCGAACTTCACATGTCTTCGATTTTTTTCTTATTTCTCAGACATGCAGGTTTCCTCACGATGTATTCCTTCACCGCCGAGCACATGATAAACCAGCACTTAAAATTGCAATTAACAATTTCATTGTTGCCGGCGCGGATCGAACCCGGTTAAGTCGCGTACTGTGAAATTTACAGCGAGCGCTAACCATCTGAGCTATACCACGGCTATTCTCACAAGCCTATCTTATAGCAGATCATAATTTAGCAGTGAGTTGCGGCACTTTGGGCTGCGGGTTTAAAACCCACACGAAACAAGTTTTACAGCCTACAAAAAATTGTTCCGGGTTTGGATGTTCGTCCTTGTACAATTTATTTATATAAACTGTCGCCACGATGCAGACAATATTCTAAATATAGGGTAAATTATTTTAATAAAATAAAAAAAATAATACGATCCGTTTAGAAGTTTTTCTTTCTCTCTAGAACAGGGTTTCTCAACCTTTTTTTGACCAAGGACCATTTTATTTTTTTGTTATTAGCAGCGACCACAAGGTGAAAGAAAAAACTACGTTAATCTAACAATAAATTATAATCAAAACTTTTAACATAATTATGTAATAAACTGAAAAGAAATTTAAATCTTTCGCGGACCATATTTAAGCTCTTGCGGATCACTGGTTGGGAATCACTGCTCTAGAATGAACGATTATACTATTTGTTTCGCTAAAATTAACGAATACACGCATAATCCGCACAATTCTTTAACTTCTACTAAAGCAAATACTTTATAAAACCTTACGGTTTAATACGTGCAGCTCTCGACAGTTTCCATACATTGGAATGGCAACTGTCAAAATAGCGCCATCTAGTGGCATGAGTTGATGAAAAAGTTATGAACTATGCAAAACTCGGTTTTCTATAGTATTTGACTAAAGTCCGTTCGGCGAGAGTTGATAAAAAACAGGGTCTAAACTCATTACAAATTGCAACCTGCTAATTATTTTTGTTCAGTCACAGATAATAAGAAAACCTTGCCTTGATATAAATACACCCCACAGACAATTGAAAAAATATTAGAAATCACACAAAATTTACAACTTTCTCAGTCAATACCAGCGTAAAATAGCAGCTTAATACTGCTGTGTTTCGTATGGTATGTGCAGAGATCCGGAGACCCTTTATACTGGAAACGAGGCATTCCATCTTAGTCCTCAAGGGTGACAACGCATCTGCATTTTGATTCTTAATCGAGGTTAAATGTAGATGTCCATGGGCCACAGCAACCACTTACCGTCAGGTGGACTATGTGCTCGTTTATCCTATCCTATAAAAAGGGTAATCATTTTGTTGGCAACATTATAAAACTCCTTGGCGATATTCTCTACTCCGTGCGACTGTTTGATCACAAACTATATGTTTAACAATTGATATTGGCAGTATGAACATAATCAATTAATGTTTCATTTTATTTGCTGTATTTGTAGCACGTAATATATAAATGCACTTTGCTGCACTTTTTCATATAAACTTTATCTATGCGAAATTTCACACCTTCGTGCGCCCAAAATGCTTAAATAATGTAATGACTATAATAACTAACACAACACGCATTGATCATGAATCGTGAAGATTCTGATAATTATTTTATTTTATCATTACGATAAAGTTATTAAATTATTGTATTGTCATCGATCTTTGATACAAGTGCAAGTTTTTCAAGTCAATCGGCCGTCTGCAAAATGGTGAAAATTACATTAAATCCCGTCACTTAGATAGATACTCGTAAATACACGCTAAGCTATTAAAAGCGTGTTAAAATGGGTACAATGTTTTCGCTTTAAATATATAGAGGATCAATCTCCACCTTGCATAATTTAATCAATCAGTGGATAGGTCCACTTGGAAAGGGTAGTAGACGTATATGTCCTGCACTCACCGCTTACGCCCTCCTTTCTGCCAAGGAGGGTCGCGTTCGTATACGGCTTAGAGATCTCTAGTCAGATCGTTAAGCCAGTTCCTAAAAGGTTGGGTTTAGTGGGTAAAAGTCACCACATAACCACGCAGCCGGCTGCGTGGTATGCTATGAGCATTCCCAACCTCCCTCCCCCGCTTTCCGGAGGGTTGCCCATATTTGCTTCGGGCGCAAAAAAAAACACTCACCGTTTAACGACTCCCTCTTTGATTTTAGCGGTGAGAGCCTCTCCCACCTCCTTCTCGTTGCCATAGACAAACGCGCAGTCGATGTGACGGTAGCCGATGTCTATGGCGTCCTTGACAGCTTGAGTAACCTCGCCAGGCTTCGACTGGGGATAGAGAATTATGAATATATTTTATCGAATCTTCGCTCCTGTTTAATCCAGGTAAAGATGCATCATTACCGTTACAGCCTGTTAAAGTCCACTGCTGAACATAGACCTGTGACCATAGATTGTCTCATGGGGGGAATACAGCCATCTGCGCGGGACAGGATTATATTGCGCGAGTGTGTGTTGAAGCACAAGTGCGCTCTATATTCCCTTATTCTCACAGTCCGATCGGACGATAAACCGACACGATTGGAAAGACCTGAGAGGCTTTACGTGCTTTCCGAGACACGGGGGTGAAGCACCACCAACTTCCTGACTCAGGGCAGCTACTGTGAATTTCTTGACAATAAAACTTAATAACTTCTTTTTTTTGAGCCCGACCCTGGATGCGAACCCGGGATCTCATGACCAGCAGAACACTAGACCAACAAGGCAATCAAAGGAGAAGAAATGATAATATCGTCTATAAACTAATTTTATTCGACGCATACCTACCTATTGATTGACAATTAACGGTATATTCAAATCCATTCTGTAGTTTTTAAGCAAAAACAAGTAAAAGTGAAAAGAGATCAGAGCCTTCGTATTTTTTACAATCTATTTCGTATGTCTATGGAATTCAATATTTGTAATCCACTACATAAGTTAGAAAAATATTGTCATTATTAATGTTATTAAAATAATAATAACAATAATAATCATCATTTAAATATATTATTCCAATGCCATTGTACCATGGAGCTGGTCTGATGGTTTCGGATGCTGGCTATAGCAACGCCTATATATGCTAGTTTTTGAATAGACTTATATTTTATACGTGGTAGAGCCATGCTGCAGTTATATTAGTAGTATAGTTGTAGCACGAATGGGTCGGTTCGACCGGGGAAGGACCACGCTCTCACAGAATACCAGCGTAAAACAGCAGCTTAATGCTGCTGTGTTTCGTATGGTGAGTGTAGAGAACCGGAGACCCTTTTTACTGGAAACGGGGCATTCCATCTTAGTCCTCACGGGTGACAACGCATCTGCATTTTGATTCGTAATCGAAGATAGATGTAGATGTCTATGGACCACAGGAACCATTTACCATCAGATGGACCGTGTGCTCGTTTGTCACCATATCCTATAAAAACAAATCACTAGCTACCCGCCTCGGCCTCGGCTTCAACTGCATCGGATCTATAAATGTGGCATAATTTCTACAAAAGAATACATCTTTAGATGTATGGGATAAAATACGGCCCAGATCCTTTCTAACTCTTTTGTAACAGGACGGTACGAGTGGGGCACAGTACACGTTACACGATTTCACTAGTGAATCCTAATTTGCAGAGAATCTTAAACATGCAGATTTCATTACAATTGTTGTGCGTGATGGAGCCACACTGTGGCTTATAATGGGTCGGCTCGACCGGGGAAGGACCTCACTCGCACAGAATATCAGCGTGAAATGGTAGCATAATACTGGTGTGTTATGTGTGGTGAGTGGAGAGAAACAGAGAACCATTTTGTTGGTAAAAAGACATTCCATCTGAGAATCTGAGAAAACTACTCAGATGGAATGTCTGGCGTCTTATACAACATGTTACAAAAACCCTGTCGTTCCCGTTAACTGCGTTATCGGAATCATTATCCAAGCGTATAGAAATATTTTTTTTTAAATATTTAAAAAAAATTATTTTAATGAAAAAAATGTATTTGCAAATTGTATATGGTTTTGAAATAATACTAGTTTTTACGGAATTTATCGCGTATATTTAACTTTTTAATTACCCGACGTTTCGAACGCTTTATAGCACTCATGGTCACGGGTGTTCTTTAAAGAACATATAGCTGATGTGAAGAATCGACGCTCCGGGAAGTCTGCAGTCTGTGAACACGTACAGGATCGCCCCCGTCACTACATCAGATTTGATAGACCGCAGATCCTCGCTAAAGAACACCGATTCCTTCCAAGGATGATTCGCGAGGCTATTGAAATCAAAAAACATCCTAATTTCAATAGAGAAGATGGCTGGGTGCTACCATCTGCTTGGGATCCTATAATAAATAAAATTAAATCCCAACCCAAGCATACAACTGCAAGACTTCAAGATACCATAAGCTCATACTGTATAGATCGGAACAAAAGTTAAATTTTAATCTATGGTAACCGCGGTTAACTGTGACATATGGACGTTGAACATCTCAGTCCTGCCCGTGACCATGAGTGCTGTAAAGCATTCGAAACGTCGGGTATTTAAAAAAGTTAAATATACGCGATAAATTCCGTAAAAACTAGTATTATTTCAATGTGTAGTGTTCGCGTAAATATAAGAAATCATTATGTATATGGTTTTATTATCTCTGCATTGGCCGAGGAGTAAGAGGATTGTCAAAGACCCCGCGTACGAAATACTCGTGCGAGTTAGAGGAAATAAAACCCACATACAATTTGCAAAAAATTTTTTTTTCATTAAAACTAATTTTTTTAGATGTTTTTTTTTAAAACAGAATATTTCTATACGCTTGGATACTGATTCTGATAACGCACTTAACGGGAACAACAGGGTTTTGGTTACATGTTGTATATGTATATATCTTACCACCTAAGAAAACATTACCTTTTTTACTGGTAATGAGGCATTACATCTTAGTTCTCAGGTGTGACAGTCGACAACGCATTTGCATATCAATTTTTAATCGATGATAGATGTCTACGGGTCACACACAACGCACGCTTAAGGCGACACTGTGAAAAAATGCACCTCCTTTCATCGAATAATATAAAGACTATGACACCACTAACGAAAGTGAAATTTTGATATAGGTAAATTCATGCCTTTATCTTGAATTTGATTGTTCAAAAACACGACTGTATAGTTTTGACTCGATCATAATTATTTGCGAAAACACCTCTAAAAAATCACTATAGTTGAAATTACAACGAAATTACTTAATCTATATGTTTGGAAATCACTCAAATATATTCATGACATAAATATTCATAATTTAATTGCTCATTATTTTGATTACTTAAATGAATAATTTTTAAAAAATTATTTTAAGGTTTCTGAGAATTTCTAAGCGCTTTTAATCGTCGCGGGCGCTACGCTATTTTAGACCTTATGACGGCGTTTTTTCAAGTTTTTATAGAAATTATGTATTCACTCGGATCAGTACAGCGATAGCATTTTCGATGTGTCGTCTTAAATCAGAACTAAAATATGTAAACAATTTCATTCGTAAACGGCACGAGTTAACGAAAATCACAGGTTTTTTTCCAGACGCAGAACTAAGGCTTTACGTCCTTTCCGAGGCACGGGGGTAAAACACCACCAACTTTCTCACTTCGGAATGCTACTAAGAATTTCTCGACAGAAAAACCCAGTAACTTTTTTTTAATAGAATTGGGCTGACAAACGAGCACACAGTCCACCTGATGGTAAGTGGTTGCTGTGGCCCATAGACATCTTTATTTAACCTCGATTAAGTATCAAAATGCAAATGCGTTGTCACCTCTGAGGACTAAGATGGAATGTCTTGATTCCAGTAAAACGGGCTCCGGTTCTCTACACTCACCATACGAAACACAGCAGTGTCAAGCTGCTATTCTGTGAGAGCGTGGTCCATCCCCGGTCGAGCCAGCCCTTTCGTGCTACAACCATAATATAGCTGCAACGTGGCTCTACCACGTACAAAAACTAATCACGAGGTCCCGGGATTCGAACTCGGGACCACAATGATTCAGCAATCGCGCTTACGACTTACTAAACCAACGACACAGTCAATTCGTGCTATAGCCATATACCACGTATAAAATACCTACCTCTGATCTTTCAATCTCAATTATCTTAGTGCTGGCGCAGGACAGGATTATAGTGCCCAAGTGTATGCGCAAGCACAGGTGCACTCTTTATTCCCTCACTCTCATAATCCGATGGGAAGGGGAACCGACACGACCGGAGAGGGATAAGGCGCAGGACCAACGGCTTGACGTACTCTGCGAGGCACGGTTGTGAGACAGCACCAACGTCCTGACTCCTGGCAGCTACTGAGAGTTTCTTGACATAAAATCTCAAGATTAAAACTACTTTTACGGATTTTATCGCGTTTATTTTTACTTTTTATTTTTAATTCCCGACGTTTCGGGCGCTTTCCAGCACCCATGGTCACGGGGGACTGAGATGACTGACGTCCCGATGTCATTGTTAAACCCGGAGTACCTTCAGCTTTTTTAATTATTGTTTATGGTCCGATCTATGCAAAATGAACTGACTATGTCTTGAGTTCTTGCAGTGGTATGCTTGGGTTTAGTTTTAATTTTATTGATTATAGGATCCCAAGCAGGTGGTAGTACCCAGCCTCCTTCTCTATTGAAATTAGGATGTTTTTTTAATTTCAATAGCCTCACGTATCACCCTTGGTAGGAATCGGTGTTCTTTCGCGAGGATTTGTGGTCTATCAAATCTGATGTAATGGTTGGCCGTCTAGGAATGTCACAAGTCTGCAGTTGTGAATGTGGGGGTGGTGGAAAACAACGACAGGCCGGGCCCCCCCCCCAAAAAATAGGTGCGGGAAAAGCGTCTCCGGTTCTCTACACTCACCATTGGAAACACAGCAGCATTAAGCTGCTATTTCACGCTGGTATTCTGTGAGAGCGTGGTCCTTCCCCGGTCGAGCCGACCCATTCGTGCTACGACTATACTATTAATATAACTGCAGCATGGCTCTACCACGTAGAAATATCAATTACACATATTTGGCCTGATCCGGGATTCAAACCCGGGACATCATGACGCGTTTATAACCACTAGACTAACGAGGCAGTACGACTACAGTTATCAGTAATATTAACATAGTTGACACACAGATAGCCTATCGGTTCTTAATGGGGCATGTCATTTAAGATAAAAATTTGATGTCGGCGCTTCTATTGGACTCTCGAAAATGTTTTTTATCTACACCAATTTGTTTATATGAGAAAGGCCGTAATCCTACTTGATACGTAGATTTCGCTACAGGGTTTCTGGTTCATTAATTTCATTCAATAAATTAAATATATATATATATATATATATATATATATATATATATATATATACTAGAGAGCGGACATTGGGAACATTTACATACAAAAACTGTGAGCACGCGTGTGTGTTAAGCCCTCTAGCGAAAATAGCAATACTACGCTGAATATGTATTTGAAAAACATATTAGCTATTTCCCATTAGGTCACGCTTCTAAATATAAGGTAAAAATCGATTTTAGGCACGTCGTCAATTACTAACCTATTTGTAAATAAATAGTGACGTTAATGGATAACAGAGGGCAGTTATTACAATGATTTTTCTTTCTTCTAGAACAATCTACCAGAAATTTATTTAGTAAATATATACATTATTCTTAGGATAATAAACCGAAATCATGTTCATTTTTTGCTCCATATCGTGACTTACTATACCTTAATACGCAACCGGGCATATTTTCTTTAAAAATATTTTTTAAACTTATGAAACGAATGCGTCTTGACCTTTCGGTGATGTCACTTAGACTAAATGAGAAATATCGGAGATATATCCTATAGGACAAAAGTTACAGGCGACAATTTTTGTGCTGATGTCCGGTCTATTACTACTTAAATGTCTTTGCATTCAATACTAGCTGGGTACCACAGCGCATTACTGCTTACTGTGCGGTAATATCGTTTTAAATTTGGAAGACTTGTTTATTGTTGCATTGGGAACAATAATACATTCATTGAAATTGGTATCTCGATCGTATCAGTCTTTCAAATAATTTGTTTATGCGATACGCGCGCCATCTAGTGTATGTTAATTGTAATATGCGTATACATAGAATAGGTACAACGAGCAACATCCACCTGTTTCTCGCATAATCCCCCATTTAAAAATCCAACCTACATACAACATACCTTTTACTTCTTATTTTCTCTCTACCCGTATAAAAACTTACTTCGCGCAAGTGCAAGCAATAGTTTGACCAAGTTTTAACCGCAACCTGATGAACGGTATGGCGGCGAATAAAATACGAACAAACATACATTCATTTCTATATATGAAGAATATATTAGATATTAATTAAAAAAATTATAATAATTAATAATGTTCATTCAATAGGTATTATATATTTTTTGCTGTACATTTTGAAGTGTCCGTTTTTTTTTTTCGTCACCCTATCCTATAAAAAAAGTATACGTCAGAGCCAAAAGAAATATATCTGGAATATTCATTGCAAGTTTAATGTATTAGTTACATCAAAAATTTCATCCCCCATTTTTCCTACCTTAGGGATGAACATGGTATTTTTCTCCAAATTTATATGAGACCATGCCTGAAGTATAAACTACGAATATAAAACACCCCTCAAATAAAAACATTATATCGCGTTTTTTTTATAGAAGAGGGGTCAAACGAGCATATGGTTCACCTGATGTTAAGTGACTACCGCCGCCCATGAGCATCTGCAACACCAGGGGAATTGCAGGTGCGTTGCCAGCCTTTTAGAAAGGAGTAAGCTCTTTTCTTGAAGGTTCCTAGGTCATATCGGTCAAAAAATCGCCGATGGTATCATAATTGCGTTACATACATACAAAAAATAGAAAACAGTTGAAATAGAATTTCCGGGTGAACTATAGACGACAGGTACTTGCGTACGGTGTTGGGAGGAGGAGGGGAGGAGGGGGGAGGGGGAGGGGTCACGGGGAGGCCCCCCACCCTTCTCCCGAAAGTATAGTAGAGAAAACCTCACTTACGAATAGAAAGTTACTCTGAAGGGCCTACATGGGGAGGGGGGAGGGGAAGGAGGGTCAGGGAAGCCCCCCTACCCTTCCCCCAATGGAAAATCATAACCTCACTTTTTATACAGTAATATTGACGCAAAGTTACTTCCGCAACGCTTCGGCACTACGGGAAGTGCAGCCTCTTCGCCCTTGCGTCATAGATAATTTATTACATTTGACATTGACTGATGTCCACAAAATGGTCGTTAACACCGTTCTGTATCACACTTTTGATTGGTTTTTAACATCTAACCTGATAATACTAGACCCAATCGTCATATTTGCATTTCGTTATAAGCAATGTTTATATTCATCGTAGTTAATTCAAAACGCATTTCGGACATCCAAAAACAGAATTAAAAGGTTCAAGCTTAACCATTACAAGCCTCCTAAACTGAAACCAACTAAAATCCAGTAAAATTAAAGTAAAGTTACAGCCTATATTCGTCCCACTGCTGGGCACAGGCCTCCCCTCATTTCTGAGAGGGTTTTAGGGTAAGGAAGGGTCCGCCGAGCTGCCCCTATGTGTGTTGGCGAACTTCACATGTCTTCGAAATATTTTTTTTTCCTTATTCCTTAGACATGTAGGTTTCCTCACGATGTTTTCCTTCACCGCCGAGCACGTGGTAAATCAGCACTTAAAATTGCAATTAACGATTTCATTGGTGCCGGCGGGGTCGAACCCGGGTTACTCGCGTTCTGTTATATTTATAGCGAGTGTTAACCATCTGAGCTACCACGGCTCTAAAATTCAGTACGGGACGTCTATAGCTAAACCGATTCTTTGCCTAGTAAATTATAACTAAGAACAGATACCTGATTGCAGTGATTTAGGTAACTAATCTAATAAATATTTAATATTAAATATACAAAAAATACCCATAGCCGATCACAATACATAGGTATACATAGTATTTATTTGGTTGCAAAACTTTTGACCGTTCCTTTTAACCATATTTATTATACAGCGAGCAGGGGCTGCTCTCCCTCCATGCCTACGGATTTACAAAAACACTCTAGGGGCAGTGGCGAAGCTAGGGCTCCAAACTAGGGCAAGCCCAAGATATGGTTTTGTTACTTTTAGCAGTTTTATAATCTTGATCTATCTCCACTCTTTAGTTTCATATTCACTGCTGTCGAGGACGTGTTTAACAAAGCACACAGAAGGCATACTACTGCTAGATAGGTTGTATGACTGTAGAATCAATCAATTTTTGTTCGATAAAATGAATTCATCTATAGAATTAAGTAGAAGGCGCTATTAAAATTTAATATACTGAAGACTAAAGGAAATATTTTTTAAAAACCTCAATACATGATGTATTCATTTAATTTATTAAATTAAAATTTGTGCTTCACATTAAAAAAAAGATTGTAACAATTATTTGCTATAAAATTAAACTTATACCTAGGTATATCATATTCAGTGGCGAAGCTAGAGCTCTAAGCTAGGGCAAGCCCAAGATAAAAATTGATAAAAATATAGATTGTTGTTTTTAGCAGTTTTATAAAAATACACCAATCTTGATCTGTCTCCACGCTTCAGTTTCATATTCAGTGATGTCAAAGACGTGTTTAACAAAGCACACAGAAGGCATACCACTGCTAGATAGATTGTATTACATATCAGCAATTGCATAGCTTCGGTGGCTTTGAAGAAAGCCGTTTGGGTTTGTTTAAGCGAAAGAATAAAAATATTTACATCCAATACAATACATGAACAAAAGTAAAACACGAACAAAGTACAAACTATGTACAAAATTAAAAAAAAAATTATTTACATTCTAATGGATAGGAGATAAGATAAGTAGAATCGTCTCGCTTTCTTATGGAAAGATTTAATTACGTCCACGTAAAATGTTGGTGAACGTTTTAATTGTACCAATAACTGTTTTTAATTGCGATAATTGATAAGTCTGAAATACACTCTTAACCTTATGTATTATCTCCGATTATCACTTTAACACACTTCAATCCATCACAAGGAACACTATTATCCTCCATTTTCATTAAAAATCTTTAAAAAAGCATAAATTTTGAACTCGTAATATTAAATCGCTTAAGATAAGCACACAGAGTAAACATTGAAACGTGAAATGAACTTGCAAACGTATTGCCCGCGCGCCTACGCTTTTAACAAATTTATTCCCAAAAGCCTGGCTTTAAATCTCTATACTAATTGCTATATATACAATCGTAGTTATATTTCATTATAACTATAGAATTAAGTAGAAGGCGCTAAAGAAAAACTACAATAATTCTGTCTAACATGAGTAATACCCGCGATAGCCTGCGAAGTGCGAAGTAGTGATGGGACTCGAGCCATGCATCCACTCGAGTCACTCGAGTTATCAAGTAGCTTTTATTTTACTCGCACTCGAGTAATATTTATGACTACTCGAATTACGAGTGATTCGAGTCAACTTGAATGACTTGGACCACTCAAGTGGCCGTACAGATATTAATATAATATTTTGCCATAGGTTAGAAAGAGAGCGATCGTCTTCTTGAAAGCCCCGTAAAAAGCTCACGCGAGCGAGGAAGACAACTAATCACTCTATTAAAACTCATTTTTTATAACAGCAGCAGTATCGCTAAGGCAATACGAGGTCATCGGTCGACATGTGTCGAACAGAGGAGTGCGCGGGAAATTTGAAACATTTTAAGTTATTTTATTAGTTGATATTATTGATTGATTTAGGTTTAATAAGGCAAGCCCGGCTTTTCGGCTTTTATGGAAGCTTCGCCACTGATCATATTTTATTCTGCAGTTCAAAATTATATTTTTAACTCATATGGTAATATAAGTATTGAGATAGAACCTTTAAATATGCCTAGAATAATTAAACTTTAATACTAAAGAGCCCTGTACCTATTAAAGTGTGAAGAAATGTTTATTGAATTAAAATTTTATTTTTAAAGATTTTACCTTTTCCTCGCTGATTAGCACTTTAACACACTTATATTCATCACAAAGAACACTCTTTCCCTCCATTTTCGCTCAAGCTAACACACAATGTAAACATTGAAATGTGACTTGAACTTGCAAACATATCGTCGGTGTCGCCCGCGCGCCTTCGTGTCTCGACTAACTTCATACCTAACGTGACCATACGTCCCCTTTAGGCAGGATGTTCCCGATTTAAAGGTTTGTGTCGCGCTATCCCCAAAATACGTAAAAATGTCCCGCTTTGACAAACAAAAGCGTGACAATCATGCAAACTCTGTCACCCGTGCCATCACTGTGACACCGCGCGTACTAGGTTTGCCAGCATGGCTTGTTTAGTTACGTGATTATTCTGAAAAGCTACACTTATCAATTTAAAGGTACGAAGTGACAATTTTTAATTAATCTACAATAAATTATCAAATAACGTAAGTAATTTCCAATTAGTATTTATTTGATGTTCAGAATTCACTTTAGATCATTAAAAGATTCAAACAACTATGTGTTTTATTTATAAACCTATATTAAAGGGCTTCAGATTGAATTTTGGTAACAAGGCCATTCTCAACGGAAAATAGCCATCTGCGCATCTGGATTATATTGCCCAAGTGTAATACTACTGCTACTGAGAATTTTGTGACAGAAAAACCCAATAAATGATTCTTGACCCGACTCAGGTTTCGAACTTGGGACCACATGATCAGCAATTGCGTTTACGACCATTAGACCAAGAAGGCAGTCAAAAGTGTTAAAACTATAATAATTTTAAAGGCGTCCCGCTCTGAGGAAAAAATTGATGGTTACGAAAAAGCCGGGCTTTTTATCTCCATACTAAATGCTATTTATACAATCGTAGTTATGTTTCATTATAGAACATTTTGCCACAGGTTAGAAAGGGAGCGATCGCCTTCTCTAGAGCCCGGTAAAAAGCCCACATGTGCAAGGGAGACAACCAATGGCTCAATTCAACTCTCCTTATATGTATGACAGCAGTATTCCTAAGGCTACGAAGTCGCACAGAGCCCGCGGGAAATTTGAAATAGTTTGAAACAGTTTACGAGTTATTTTATTACTTGATATTATTGATTGATTCAGCTTGATAAGGCAAGCCGGGCTTCTGGGTTTGTATGGATGCTTCGCCACTGTCTAGGGGTAGGGCAGACAAGACTATGTGGAGTTGGGGTGTGCTGATTCGGTTTTAAACCGATTCGACCAATCTTATCTATAAAGTCTGGTTGCCCTAAACTCTGCTATGATAGTAAGTAGGTGGTTGCCCTAAACTCTACTACGATAGTAGGTAAATTAAATAATGTAATGTGAATTGTTATAATTTTCTTTTCTGAAAAACCTCTGATGAACTTTTTTATGAGTGTATCAGTGTTAAAAAACAAATTGACATATTTGCATTTTGCTATATGCAATTTTTAGTGAAATTTATTTTTATCGTAATTAATTCAAAAGACATTTCCGAAATCCAAAAACAGAGTAAATGGTTCGAGCTTAACCCTGACAATCCTCCTAAATTAAAAACAAAATTAGAAAATCAAGTACCGGACATCTACTTCATAATACGAGAACAAATTGACATATTTACATTTCGTTATAACACATTTTTTAGTGAAATTTGTTTTTTTGTTGAAAGTTGTTTTTATTGTAATTAATTCAAAACGCATTTTCGATATCTAAAAACAGTGTATAGGTTCAAGCTTAACCCTAACAAGCCTACTGGACTAAAAACATTATCGAAATCAAGTACCGGATGTCTATAGCCAACCCGAATTTTCCCCTTTTCTGAATTAGGCTAAAAATTTGGACACTGGCTGAATTTGTACGCCCTATTTAAATTAGAAGTTTTAAACTTTATCCATTTAAAGTGAGCAATGGCTGGAAAATTAGCATAATAATAACCACTACAACAAGATTAATTGACTCATTCTTGAGTTTAGTTGCAGTTATTACGGCATTACTAAACATGTTGTAATAGTTTAGTAAATAATTAATAGTATTTAACAATTTAATAAAGCACTTATTGCACTAACCTTCCAAGTACCTAGACCGAGAATAGGGCATTCAAGTCCGTTGATAAACTTTACTTTTGGCACTTTTGACGCCATTTCTTGATTACTAAATTATTAATTAAGTATTATACACGAATGAAACGATAGTTAAATTATAATTGATTGGATGCACCAAATCGCAAGTGCCGGCAAGTTCAATTTATTTTGATTTTTGTTTTTGACAGTTTTTGACAATGTTGTTGTTTTTATTATTCGCTCGAGGGAGGAGGCAAAGGAACTAAGCGATACAGCCTTGTCTTTTTTTTTATTTGAATGTATAGAATTTTGAAGTGTAAAGGTCGGACCCAAGTCTTATTCTTCTTCTTTCCATCTCTTCAAAATCCATAAAAGCCGAAGCCAAGTCTTATTTTCTTTAATTCTCCATATTTTCAAAAACCACAAAGGCTAAAGCCAAGTTTTCTTTATATTATAATCTTTATAAGTTTCAATCCATATAGATTTATCACTCCAGTTTCAAGGTTCCTGCGCTTTTTTTCTTTTCTTCACAATATGCTGATGCATCACATTGCGAAGTCCCTGGGAGATTTTGACGACAGCTCAAACCAGCGGACAGTTGATGACGACAGCCACTTTCTGTATATATTACTCTACCCTATGACAGCCACTCAAGTTCATAAGGTGCCTAAGCGATCAAAATAACTTGAGGCTTATATCGACATCAAAGCACTTGTTTGGTCGTTTTCTTTAATAGTTCACACGTGCAGACAATTAATTCACAAAATCACATCACTTTTACGAATTAAAATCCACCTCAAACCATTATTCAAGCAACAAAACAAGAGCGACAGTCCGTCGTCGGCCAAGTACCCGCCAAAACTCTGACAAGTATGTTCAGACAAATTGACAATGACATATTATAGGCTACATCACTACATCAAAATATCGATACGATACTTTTTTAATGTCAATATAACAAGAAAATGAAAAGTGGTCATTGGTTGGTAGTGCAACTGCTGATCATGAGGTCCTGGGTTCGAATGCCGGGTCGGGCCAAAAAATCAATCATTGAATTTCTCTGTCAAGAAATTCTCAGTAGCTGCCCGGTGTCAGGAAGTTGGCGGTGTCTCACCCCCGTGCCTCGGAAAACACGTAAAGCCGCTGGTTCTGCGCCTGATATCTCTCCCGGTCGTGTCGGTTTACCGTCCCATCGAATTACGAGAGTGAGGGAATAGAGAGTGCACCTGTGCTTGCTCATACACTTGGGCACTATAATCCTGTCCTGCGCCGATGGCCAGCCTCCATTGAGGAAGGCTGCCGTGGCCAAAATTCGGTCTGGGGGACATTATTATTATTATTATAAAAAGAAATATTTTTTCAAGTACCAATTTAAGTATAAAATTCGATATTTTTGCACACAGCTAAATATCCAGTATCATTGTAATATTGGACAAAATCGAGTATTTGTTAAATAAAAACAATCTAGCAATCCGCCGGTGATCAAGTTCCCGCCAAAACTGCCTACTAATTTATATGTCTAATATCGACAGAATAGAGCAGAATATAGACAATTTCTGGGTTTAGAAGTATATGTTGATTAATCGATATTTATCATTATAAATATGGTACATTATACATACGGTTTGTAAACATCGACACAATATTTCTCGATATATATTTTTTCATCTGCGCATCCCTATTTCATTTCGAAATTAACTCTCGATCTAGCATTTTTTATAGAATATGGGTATTGGGTAACAAACGAGCACACATTCCACCTGATGGTAGGTGGATGCTGTGGCCCATAGACATTTATCTTAGATTAAGAATCAAAACGCAGATGCGTTGTCTTGTCTCCCCTGAGGACAAAGATGGAATGACTCGTTTTCAGTAAAAAAGGGTCTCCGGATCTCTACACTCACCATACGAAACGCAACAGTATTAAGCTGCTATTTTACGCTGGTGTTCTGTGAGAGCGTGGTCTTTCCCCGGTCGAGCCGACTCATTCATGCTACAACCATAATTTAGTTGCGTGGCTCTACCACGTATGAAGCTTATAAAAAAGTCCTACTTCGACCGAAGATCCACCTGTGACTACGGGTCAAAATACTGGAAACGTCGAGAATATAAAATAAGTTGATTAAAAGCGATAAAAACCGTATAAAAACTACTTAGATTCATTCAATGAACCAAGGTTGCTAATGTACCTACTATTAAATTCTACACAAACGCACGGCCACAATGTCTGAAGAATTGAGACAACCAACGCACACTGGGCCGTTTGGTAAATTAATTTCTTAGGAAAATGAGATAAGGCATTGGACCAGCTTTGATATTTAACGGGCTAGGCAGGCTATATTTGTAAGATATGGCAGCAGTCGTAAGCATTTTAATTTAGAAATTTTTCAAGCTGTACTCTGCATTGCTATGACTTAAAAAAATTTAAACTATAATAAACGCTCATCATCGAATGAATGTTATGTCACAATTTCAAAACAACCGTTGAAAATCTTACGGAGATTTAAGATTTTAAGCAAATAAACATTTATATTTTTATTTAATACAGATTAACATATAATGACTTCTTATATTTACGCGAACACTACACATTGATTAAAACTACTTTTACGGATTTTATCGCATTTATTTTACTTTTAATTACTTTTATTTTTAATTCCCGACGTTTCGAGCGCTTTCCAGTATCCATGGTCACGGGGGACGTCAGTCATCTCAATCCGCCGATTAAACAGATTAACATATTCAATGCGTTATAAAATATTTGCAACTGACTTTAAAAAAGGGAGGAGGTTCTCAATTCGCCTGAATTTTTTGAATTAAAACTTCTTTACGTACGCTTGACTTGGGGAGTAAGCTAGCGAACGCGTGACGAAAGTGTTACGAAAAGTGTGATCGGTCAAGGCGAACGGGAGTTGATTGGGAGATAGAAGCAAGAGAGCAGTGCGCGTGCACATTATCTTTCTCTCATAGTCAGTTAGTTTTCGTAATTTTATTTAGTTTTCAACAATTTTATGAATTATTATTTTATACAATACATTAAATAATGTCCTCCAGACCGAATTCGGCCACGGCGGCCTGTCTCAACTGAGGTTAGTCATCGGCGCAGGACAGGATTATAGTGCCCAAGCGCAAGCACAGGTGCACTGTCTATTCCCTCACTCTCATAGTCCGATGGGACGGTAAATCGACACGACCGGAGAGAGATCAGGCGCAGGAACAACGGCTTTAGGTGCTTTCCGAGGCACGGGGGTGAGACACCGCCAACTTCCTGACTCCGGGCAGCTACTGAGAATTTCTTGACGGAAAAACTCAATTGATTTTTTGGCCCGAGCCAGGACCACATGATCAACAGTCGCATTACTACAACCACTAGACCAACGAGGCAGTAATACATTACAGTACATTAAATATTCTACGGTTAAAGGGAATAAAATTGTAAATTCATTTTAAAGTTCATGTTGTACGAATTTTGGATGAATAATAACAAATTATGAAAGGAAGCCGATAATAAATTTAAATATTTGTAAAAAATTAATATATGTACATATATATATATATATATATATATATATATATATATATATATATCATCATTACAGCCCTTCGCAAGTCCACTGCTGAACATAGGCCTCCCCCAGGTAATGCCACAAAGCACGGTCCTGAGCCACCTGCATCCATCGACTTCCTGCATGTCTTACCAGGTCGTCACTCCATCTAGTGGGGGCTCGCCCTACACTACGCCTACCGGTACGAGGCTGCCACTCGAGAACCTTTCTTCCCCATCGGTTATCGGTTCTTCGAGCAATATGGCCGGCCCATTGCCACTTCAGCTTACTAATCCGTTGGGCTATGTCGGTCACTCTGGTTTTACTGCGGATATCCTCATTTTTGAGTTCATCACGCAGAGAAACTCCGATCATAGCCCTCTCCATAGCTCGCTGAGCGACCTTGAACGTCCTCATACGGCCAGCAGTGAAGGACCACGTCTCAGATCCGTAAGTCATCACTGGCAACACGCACTGGTTGTACACTTTAGTTTTCAGAGATTGAGGTATACCTGACGAGAAGATGTGTCGTAATTTCCCGAACGCTGCCCAGCCGAGTTGAATCCGTCGATTTACCTCTCGGTCGAAGTTGGACTTACCTAGTAGGACTATTTGTCCCAGGTAAACGTACTCGTCAACAACTTCGAGCATAGTGCTCCCAACAACTACTGGCATAGGTGTGGCATGGACATTAAACATGATCTTTGTTTTGTCCGTGGTCATCTTAAGACCTATCCGTTGGGAGACACCATTGAGGTCATAGTGCTAAGGTCCTCCAGCGATTCTGCCATAAGGACTATATTGTCGGCAAATCGAAGTTGAGTGATGTACTCGCCATTGATGTTAATACAGTATCCTTTCCAGTCCAGTAGCTTGAAAACGTCTTCCAACTTATATATATATATATATAGTAATTATAAGTATAAGCTAAGTGCATGGGCCCCATATAGCTCCCATACATAAGTCCGTACCTAGCGATGTAGGCGACCCCCACTAGATATACCCTATATGCGAAGATGATCAACATTAGTATCAATGATGATGATGATATATATATATATATGACCCGGATGACCGAGCTTTGCTCGGCTTTTTTTTTTTGAAATTACATCTATAAATTACATACTGATGAAACATGAATAATATTTTTTAATCTTATTGACAGAATAGAAAAAACTGAACTGGTTATTTGAATAAAAAAATCATGAGTGCAATTAGTTTTATTAAATAACAATGCAATAACAGATTTTCTCATAAAAGAAGGGAACTTGAAAAAAACTGAAAAAAGCCGGACCAGAGACAGGACGCGAACCACGGAACTCCAATATCACGCCCGACCGACATCCCACCTGAGCTATTACGATCGTTAGTGACCTGTCAAAATTTACCTTCTTATATTGTAGCAGTTTTTTATTGCCTGAAAACACGGACAAAAGGACATTTTCTAAAAATAAATCCTAGCTAGATCGATTTATTGCCCTCGAAACACACTGGACACTAAATTATATGAAAATCGTTGGAGCCGTTTCCGAAATTCCGATTATATATATATACAAGAATTGCTCGTTTAAAAGTATAGGATATACTAGCTTGCCAGGCAGACGTTGTTCCGCCCTTTTCGACGACCCTTTGTCGTGTCCTATTAAAAATCCTTAAATTCGCAAAAAAAAAATGTGAGTCACTCATGAGCAATAAAACTATCCTATCTCTCAAGTTGGACCAAACTGCACACGGTGTAAAAATTTTACTAAAATCGGTTGAGTAGTTTAGGTGTCCATCGCGGACAAACAACGTGAGACGTAATTTATATATTTATATCTGAACGTTACTGTATATGACGGGTATATTTCGAAACACAACCCAGTACACTGGCCAATGCAAATGACGTCATAAATCGACGCCATATTGGTGATTCGTTGTATCGAATATGGTGCAATACGGCGTCAATTAATGACGTCATTTTTTGCATTCGCCAGTATACTGGAAACATTTTGGAACATACCCCATATGTCCATGTACATGAATAGGGTTGAAAAATTTTAACTTTTTTTCCGATACCTATCCTTAGTTTTATTATCACATGCCCCTTAACATAATAATTAATAAATCTAACTTAATTTTTTATTTATAAAAATTATTAAAAAGATACCTTCCATGTTCCCAATCCTATAGCGGGAATAGTTTTTCCATTATTAAAAGTCACAACTGGAACTTTCAACGCCATTGTTATTTTTTAAACCACCCGCGTCAGTTCAAGAACACGAAGTGATGAACCTGCAGTCTAATGTGAACTGCGAGTTATCCTTATCGGTATTATTTGAAGAGTTTTGCGATATTGTACAGTATTGCTCGGCTCAATAATTGTGGTATCATTACGGCATAATCTTGTAATCTCTATGTTTGTTACCCTTTAAGATTACCCTTATCTCTAATATCTAAATCGTACATATGGATTTTTTATAGCTCTCGCTAAACTGTACTTACTATAGAATAGTATATTTATTTATTTCCACCTAATAAAAGACCATTATAAAGTCAATTATTCGATTATTTTTTTAAATAAACATGTTTAATGTTTTTCGGATAAAGTATAAAGTAAAGTAAAGTTACAGCCTATACACGTCCCACTGCTGGGCGCAGGCCTCCCCTCATCTGAGAGAGTTTTAGTGCAGGGAAGTGTCCGCCGCGCTGCCCCAATGCGTGTTAGCGAACTCAGACATGCAAGTTTCCTTACGAAGTTTTCCTTCACCGCCGAGCACGTGGTAAATCATAACTTAAAATTGCAATTAACAATTTCATTGGTGCTGGCGGGGATCGAACCCGGGTTACTCGCGTTATGTTATATTTACAGCGAGCGTTAACCATCTGAGCTACCACGGCTCTAGATAAAGTATAACCTAGATCGAATTTTGTTTAACCTACTTCAATATAAATAAAATGAGAACATCATCTATGTATTCGAAGTAGAAGAATTAAATACGCATTATTAAGGACAACTCAAAAACTTCTGGTCAGATCTTGATTAAATGTATATTGGACTACACGAGAAGCACCAGCTTTCAAATAAAAAAAAATCATCAAAATCGGTTTTTCTACAGAAAAGTTATGAGGTAACACACATAAAAATATACAGTCGAATTGAATATCTCCTTCTTTTTGCATTCAGTTAAAAACCTAAAAACATAATAATCGCATTCATATTTTAATAATAAAACTGAAATATCTATGGGTTTAAAAAAATTACATATTTTAAATAAATATATTCATACAATTATTAATAGAATGTAATAAATAAATACCAATATATTTGTTTTAGATGTATTAAAAATATATCCTCTATATATAAATAATAGGTCCTTACATATGAAATTGGTGTTTTTACGGGAGGAATATAAAGTCAATTTTCCTTTGTAAAATATACCTAGTTAATTAATCAAAGTATGCACAGTTGTTACCTATGCACTTTTGCCATCTCATATGTGTAGTGCATTGATCCCTTTACGTACGATTCGTACTCGTAAACATACCGATATTTCATGTTTTCCTTTGTGCGGTAATAAGCTTAGCCAAAGAAAAAAATAATGAGGAAAAAACAAATGAATAACTGTTTTCAAAACTCAAATGTACCAGCTAAATGAATTTATAAATTTGAATTTGGAATTCTTAGGTAACTTAAGAGGAGACAGGAGATATTAAGATCAAAGTGGTCTGTACGACAAAACGCTAATTTCGTATGTAAGGACCCAATATGAATATGAATGTAGCCTAGATTATCATAAGATTCGCTTATGAAATGCGTCCTCTAGACAAACTCTTTTATTTCCTTCAGTCGCATACTTTTCGATGAAAATCTGAAGGTTTCATCGTTTATCGAGGCTTGTTGGTAGTAGTTAGCAGGGCTTCGGAGATAAATAAATAGAGCAGTGAAATTGGTACACCTTTGTAAAATACATTTTCGTAATGAAACAAACAACTATATAGCCAACGTCGAAGTTGAACTAACTTCTTCTAATGTCTGTGTGTTTCTGGCTAATCCCGCATACCTCGCACACGTAATCCCGCTTCCCGGGGGACGAGAAAATGGTGCGGAATCTCGGTATTTCGAGATTTCGGTATACCGAGAATAGATGGCCTATATATGTTGTCTGTGTATATTACTTTTGTAAGAAAATCCTTTAGATGGGGTTTAAAATCCTTACCACTTAATACTTTACAATCCGCTTTCGCAACTTTTGTACTTTTTTTACCTATTTAACGTGTGTATGTGAAGTACCTACCAAGTGTTACCCGTTTGGTACTTCACACACAGCACACAACAAACACCAAACACACACACTTACACCATGTCATCCCGTGGGTGTCGTAAGAGTGTAGATGTTATTACATTATATTTTATTTAAGTTATTTTTTCACAAAAAAATGATATACCAACTTACATGCATAAATAAACAAATATTTAATACATCAATATATTATATTACTATAATAATGTAACGTGCTATAGGCACAGATACTCGATAGATATTCACTGCCGACAAATAACGGAGTCAAGGCTAAATGTTATTCAATCGCTACTTGATAAGTCACAGTATAATTGTAATATTTTTCAATGACTCCACGATAATAGTACTCTAGGTACGTTTTATTGCAGTAAATTACCGTTAATTAACTAAAATTAGGGTTGCCAGGTCTTTGAACTGAAAAGCCGGACAGACCAGCGAGCTTAGCCGGACATTTTTTTAAAAAGGCCGGACACCCTTAACTTTTCAGTCTTAGTAAAATGAGATTTTTGAAAGTAAAACAATATATTTTATCATGTACCATAAAATCTTAAATTGTAATTAAATAACAACAATTGAACAAATCAGTCTTCTTTATTATTAATCATTCTATTTTCATTACAATATTAATTTCAATATTACGTATGTATGAAAAATGTAAAGAAATTGTCAATTTACAAAGCCTAACAAAAGCCGGACAGGCCGGACACCGTCTAATTTGGCCGGACACGCAATCAAAAAGCCTGTTTCCGGCTTTATCCGGACGTCTGGCAACGCTAACTGTAATTATATGTAGCATAATAACCACTACATATATAATCGTGTAGTGTCGGTGGGGTGGAACAATACCTATGCCAAATTAAGTATATTATCTACTCTTATATACTTATTTGGCATAGGTGGCCCGACAGATGTGGTTCTGCTTTTTCTGGTTGGTTACGCGATGAGTTTCATTCTCAAACACACGCACACACACGCACGCACGCACGCACGCACGTACGCACGCACGCACGCACGCACGTACGCACGCACGCACGCACGCACGCACGCACGCACGCACGCACGCACGCACGCACGCACGCACGCAAACACGCACGCACCCACGCACGCTCGCACGCACGCACGCACGAACGCACGCACGCACAAACGCACGCACGCACGCACGCACGCAAGCACGCCCGCACGCAGGCACGCACGCACGCTCGCACGTACGCACGCACGCACGCACGCACGCACCCACGAACGCACGCACGCACGCCCGCACGCACGCACGCACGCACGCACGAACGCACGGACGCACGCACGCACGCACGCACGCACGCACGCACGCAACCACGCACGCACGCACTCACGCACGCACGCACGTACGCACACACGCACGCACGCACGCACGTACGCACGCACGCACGCACGCATGCACGCAAGCACGCACGTACGCACGCACGCACGCACGCACGCACGCACGTACACACGCACGCACGCACGGACGCACGGACGCACGGACGTACGGACGTACGCACACACGCACGCACGCACGCACGCACGCACACACGCACGCACGCACGCACGCACGCACGCACGCACGCACGCACGCACGCACGCACGCACACATACGTACGTAATACGTATAGCTAAATCCTCTTTAAGACTAATGGAACCACCACAACCATTATGTCAGTTAATTAAAAGAAAAGAAAAACACAACCCTTCTTTTTTAATCTTCCGTAAGTGAAAAAAAGTTGCCTATATGTCATACGCCATCATTTACTGCATGCACACCAAATTTCATGGAAATCCGTCGAGTAGTTTTTGCGTGAATCGTGAACAAATAACTTTTCTACAAACATATTATATGCATATAATATAAATAGATACCTATTCGGTCCGATGTTGGATTGGAATTCGACTATTTAATTGGTTAAAGCGTAGTTGTATTTTGCTTTCTTAACGGAATTATACATGGTAGGGTAAGCGAATTTATTCGGCACCCTTTTCATGTGTGGTAGTTATCCCACTTAAAAAATACTTTAATTGAATTTTTAATATATGTTAATTTTACAACATTTTACACAAAATTTCAGGTCCGTAACTTATTCCCTTTACGAGCTAAAATCCGTGACATACACAGACTGCCCAAACTGAAACTAGTACAACAATAATCTTTGGTAGATATATTCACGCCTGCATTCAAAGATTAAAACTACAAAGTTTGTGCTTCCTACTACTACACTGTGCGCTACGTAGTCCACCTGTACATGTATTTTATACGTGGTAGAGCCACGCTGCAGCTATACTATGGTTGTAGCACGAATGGGTCGGCTCGACCGGGGAAGGACCACGCTCTCACCGAATACAAATAAAATAGCAGCTTAATACCGCTGTGTTTCGTATGGTGAGTGAAGAGATCCAGAGATCTTTTTTTACTAGAAACGAGGCATTCCATCGTAGTACTCAGGGGCAATAACGTATCTGCGTTTTAATTTTTAATCGAGGATAAATGTAGATGTCTATGGACCACAGCTTCCACTTACCATCCAGTGGACTGTGTGCTCATTTGTCACCTGTATTCTATAAAAAACGGGTGCTTATGGAAAATGAGTTTCCTCTGAGTTTGTGCCTTACTATTACTACAGAATCTCTAAAATATCTCTCTATCTATCAGATTTGATAGCTTCTCCATCAGCTCTTGAAAAACCACTGCAGGGCAGGCGCCTCTCCCGTTGGAGGGAAGATTTGGGTAACACATGTGAAACTCATTCATTTCTAGTGACCCGATCATTCAAGAACATATTGAATCGTCTTACGAACCGGGCCATTCCAGTCGATCATTCAGAATTCAAATGGATCATTTCGAGTTTCAGTACACTGTGATCTGTGAGAACCGTTCGATAATGTCGGTTGTTGTCGTAGGTTGTCCTTACAATCGTTTGATCAGGAACGTTCAAAAAATGTAATTGCAATCATTGTTACTTTTAACGCGACTTGTGCGCGATTTTTTTTTTTACTTTATAGACTACAGCAAAACCTTTGACAGTATCAACCATGGTTTCATCTGGAATGCATTAAAAACGTCAAATGTAAACGATAAATACATAAACATCATAAAATATATATACCTAAATAGTACAAGCAGGGTTAAACTTGAAAGGAGAGGTGACCAAATAAAAATAGAAAGAGTAGTCAGGCAAGGCGATCCTTTGTCGCCGAAACTTTTCATCGCAGTGTTGGAAAATATATTTAAAAAGTTAAATTGGACAAAATATGACATTAAAATTAATGGCTGTCGTTTAAATCATCTTAGGTTTGCAGATGACATAGTCATATTTTCCGAAACAGCTAAACAACTTAAGGATATGCTACACTCACCAGACCAAGAAAGTTCAAAAGTAGGTTTGGAAATGAATATAAACAAGACTAAAATAATGACCAACAGTCACAACGTACCCATCAACGTAAAAGGAACACGGACAATATAGAATACGTAGAAAATTACATTTACTTGGGGAAACAAATATCCTTCATGAAAACCAACAACGTAGTTGAAGTAGAAAGAAGAAAAAACATTGCATGGAGAAAGTTTTGGTCACTAAAAGAAATTTTAAAAGGAAATTACAGTATAAAAATAAAGAGTATTGTAATGGACACCTGCCTCTTACCTAGTCTATTATATGGCTGCCAGACTTGGACATATACAAACAAAGTGAGACAGAAAATATATACAACACAGAGAGCAATGGAAAGGAGCATCTTAAATATAAATAAAATACATAAAGTCAAAAACAATATAATAAGACAAAAAACAAAAATAACAGATGCACTCACGCACGCTTTAAGGTTAAAGTGGAAATGGACAGGACACATATCACGATACCAAGATAATAGATGGACAATACAAACCACACGATGGAAGTGACCAGTATCTGGCAAAAGGAAAGTTGGTAGACCACATAAACGGTGGGCCGATGACATAATACAGTATGCAGGAAAAGATTGGATGAGCAAAAGTATAAATAGAGAAATGTGGAATCAGATGGAGGAGGCCTTTACTCAAAATGGGATCCATATCTCTGAAAATATACACAGTTAATCGTACAAACAATAACTAATATGAAATAAGCTAATAATACTAACAACAAGTACTAATCAACATGGAAATGTAAAATGTAGAAACGTAGGGATAAGGAATAAAGAGGCTTTATTATTATTATTATTAGTTGTCCGTGAGCCGTCCGTTCACCGACAACACGCCCCCAAAATTACGATTCATTTTCAAGGTATCCTCTTAATTGCATTTTTTAGTGCTGGTTTACCAAGTGCTCGGCGGCGAAGGGAAACATCATGAGGAAACTTGCGTGTCTGAGAAATAAAATAAAATTCGAAGACATGTGAATACTGTCAACAGACAGCAGCGCGGCGGACACTTCCCTGCCCCCTAAACCCTTTCAGATATGAGAGGAGGCCTGTCCGCAGCAGTGGGACGCATGTATATTGTAACTTGAACTGTATTATAATTATTAGGGTTGTCCGGTGACAATTAGGATATAATTAGCCAATATTTTGAGATGGGCAGCAGCATTTTGGATAAGAGCTGAATAAAAATAATCAACTGCGATTGCCAACCCGCAAATATCCCCCCTATGGGCTATGTATGGGGTAGGCTTATGTTCAACTGATTTAATTAAAAAACTTAAATTTTTTCACATAAAAGTCTTATAAAATTCGATAGAAACTTATTTTCAGTGCTTTCTGATTTTATCAAATTATTTTCAATTATTAATAATAATTTCAACAATACTTTTAGATTCGCGGGGTTTTGAAATTCGAAAATGCGCCCCAAAAATTATTTTTATCAACATTGATTGATGCAACGAGAAAAATGCAGCTTATCAATAATCCTATAATTATATTAAAATAAATTTTGTTAATATTTATTTTATATATAACTTATCTTACTCTTATAAAATACTAAACCTCGTTTTTTTTGTTTATTTAAACAATTTTCATGAAGCTACATGCATGCCATTTCGCAATTCGGCTTAAAATAGTATCTACTAACACTACGATACAAAGCGGCATGCAAGAAGAAGTCACGGCATTTTCAGTTTTTTGTTTCAATTGAAAAATCGATGTTTATTTAATTTTTCCACAATTTTGGTATGTTGGGCTGTAGCTACATGCATGCCATTTACGTTCACGACTTGAAATAATGTAAATTCATGAAATACAAAACGGCATGCAAAAACAAGTCACCTAAATTTGCACAGTGTTTTTGGCAACTTTCGCCATGCATGCCTCTATTTTGCAACATCCTGGTGTGCATGCCAAATTTCCTACTATTAAATAATGATACAAATTAAGTATACTTTCAATAGCTTCCGTAAATTTTTCACCGTTGGTCATACGAGGGGTGCATGCCAATTTTTCCAGAGTGTTTTATTACAAAAACTTCCATTCTTTACATCGGCATGCGATTTGAAAACACGGAATTGCCCTTTAATTTTTTCAGGTTTTCAGAACCCTTTGATCATCTTAGGCCGCTGCGGGGTGCATGCCATCAATTATTAGAGCTTCAATTTGCTTCAACTTCCGTATATTACAATGGCATGCAGTATACTATCACGGAAAAACACGAAAATTCGCTACACAAAGAAAAGCGCTTTTCCTTATGAAGAGGACGCGCGGGGGGGGGGGGGCTAAAGCCCCGACAATCTTTGATATTTTGGGGTTAGTTATCAAGCCTTAAAAAGGCATGCACGGCAAAATCGTGGAACGTCACCTGTCACCAGCTTCCGGTCTATATACTATGGTTGTAGCACGAATGGGTCGGCTCGACCGGGTAAGAATCACGCTCTCACAGAATACCAGCGTAAAATAGCAGCGTAATACTGCTATGTTTCGTATGGTGAGTGTAGAGATCCAAAGATCCCTTTTTACTGGAAACGAGGCATTCCATCTTAGTCCTCAGGTGTGACAACGCATCTGCGTTATGATTCTTAATTGAGGATAGATGTAGATGTCTATGGGACACAGCATCCACTTACCATTAGGTGGACTGTGTGCTCATGTCACCCTCATTCTATAAAAAAAACGGGTATTGATGGCAAATGAGTGTCCTCTGAGTTTGTGCCTTAGAACCGAATCACTAAAATATCTTCTGCAGATTTAATAGCTTCTCAATCAGCTCTTGAAAAACCACTGCTGAGCATGCGTCTCTCCCATTGGAGGGAAGATTTGCGTAACACATGTGTAACTCATTCATTTCTAGTGACCTGATCATTCAAGTGGTAAAATGGATCATTTCGAGCTTCAGTACTACGTGATCTGTGAGAATCGTTCGATAATGTCAGTCGTAGGTCCTTACAACCGTTTAATCTGGAACGTTCTAAAAATATAATTGCAATCATCAATACTTTGGGTGCGACCCGGGACAAAATGAACGAATCGTTAATGATTGACACATGTCTAATATGCGTTGATAGTCACGATTTTCAAGTGGAGACGAGCGCAGTACCGAATGTAATTTTGTTTTTATGCTAATATACTCGTAAATGGCTAAAATCACGGTCAACCTTGACCAATAATACGGCATGTTAAGGTCAAATAAGTATATTATTTTTATTATTGTACACTGTATAATGATAAAAGTATAATAAAGCCTTGGTAGCTTAGAGGATTAGCGCTTGCTGTAAATTTTACAGTACGCGAGAAACCCGGGTTTGATTTCCGAATCAAATTGTTAAGGGGACTACAGGAGCTTAACGCAAGTTTTATGTTGACTTAAAGTATATGATCCAATGCAGTAAACTAAATTAGAAAAATATATGATATTTTTTAGTATATATGCTAGTTAGATACTGTGTTGAAAACATGATACTACTAATTTGATACGATAGAAAAAAATCATAAAGATGCCTCTAAAAATTAGTTTTATCGAGTAAAAACCATAATAATATACATGCAATTATTTTGAGTTTTTGTCAGATTATTCTACAAGCAACATATTAACGTAATAGTGTTTTAATTTTTTAATCAAATTAATAGATTTTGTTTAAAATCGCATTTTCTTATTTCTGAAATAATACGTACGGATCAGTGTTTCCACTTTTAGGGATTTTTCCCTTTTTTAGGGAAAACTAAGTGAAATTGTACATGACTAGGGATTATTTTAATAAGACAGGGATTTAGGGAAATTCGGGGAAAATCAAAACTTATGATGGTAACCCTGTTGTAGTATGTACAAACTCTATGGTGCCACCGCCCGCGGTTTATTTTTGAAAGGGGAATCCCCCGTACTATTAATGAATGTAATCCGTCCAATTTTAATTTGTCATTTATAATATCAGTTCCGTTGTTTTAGATGTAGTCGGAACTTAGTCATATTATGTATACCTACCAAGGCTTGCTTGATTTGATTAGTTTTGTTTCATTTACATACTGAACTCCGAATTGCACCTTGGAATATAAAAAAAAAAATTTTTCTTTTCGATTAAATTGTAAGTAATTTAAAATGGAAGAAGATAATGAAACACCATCCTCTTCGACTTTAAAGTCAGCAAGTAAGGAAAGAAAATACGTGCAAAAATTTAAAACTTCTTGGCTGGAGCATCCTGATTTTAAGACTTGGCTGAAGAAATCTGATAAAGGTGAGACAAAAGCTTACTGTAAAATATGCGATTGTGATCTTGTATGTGGAATGTCCGAATTACTTAAACATAAAAACAGTGCTAAACACACCAAAAAGATGGCTGTTATTTCGCAATGTGGAAGAATGTCAACTTTTTTGAACAAAAATCAGACGCACGCTACTAATGTATTAAAAATGGAATTAAAAATGTGCGGCTTTCTTGCGAAACATGATCTACCAATTTCTTTAGTCGATGATTTTGTATCGCTGTTGCGAAACTTGTTTCCGGAATCGAAATGTTTAGATGACGTGCATCTAGGAAAACAAAAAGCAACAAATATTTTACGTCAAGTCACAGGAGCGACATATAAACAAGAAGTGATTGATATCATGAAGAATAGCTATTTTAATATAATAATAGATGAAACAACAGATCTGTCTGTGAAAAAACAGTTGGCTATTATTATAACATTTTTTAATAGTTTGACAAAAAAAGTAGAATACAGATTTTTTGATTTGATAGATATGATTGATGGAACGGCAAAAGGTATCCTCCAAACAATAAAAGGAAGTTTTTCAAAACATGAAGTACCTCTTGATCATGTCTTCGGACTTACATCAGATACGACGAACGTAATGATGGGAAAGCACAATTCAGTTCAGGCTTTACTAAAAACCGAAATTCCACATCTGGTCGTTATAGAGTGCTCATGCCATTTAATACATCTCGCCACATCATATGCCTCCCGTAAACTACCTAAAAATTTAGAAGATTTGTGCCGTAATATACCTGCATATTTTCATATGAGCCCTAAGCGAACAGAAGCACTCAAACAGTTTCAGGATTTTCTAAAAATTGACCAACATAAATTACTTTCTGCAGCAAATACAAGATGGTTGTCACTTCAAGCTTGTGTCGACAGGATATTAGAGCAGTATGATGCATTGAAATTATTTTTTACGGGGGCAGTTTTTGAGGATCCCTCTAATACAAATGATTCCATCTTGAACAGTCTTAACAACCCATTTAATAAAGCTTTATTACACTTCATGAGTTACGTCTTCTCTATAACTAACGATTTTAATACATTTTTTCAAACAAAATCACCACAATTATTTATACTGCCAGTGATGGTTCGGAAAATGTTGAACACTTTTTTGTGCAACTTTGTCAAAAAGGAGCACCTGAATCTGAGCTCGGATCTAAAGAGCCTTAAGCAAATTGACGTCACTAAAACAGAAATTCACCTCAATAATGATCATATATACGTTGGTATGGAAGCACATGCGATACTTGAAGATTTAAAGACAAAAGCCCCAATAGAAGAAGTGAACAAATTTTATGCTAGTTGTCGTGAATTTTATGTGGAAATAGTATTGCAAATCCAAAAGCGGTTCGACTTGAATGAGAAACTTTTCGACATATTGAAGTATGTGGATCCAAAAATAGCAAGAAATCTGGAGAAACAATCAGTGAAAGATGTTTTTGATAAATTTAACTTTTTAACGACAAAATGCAACATGCAAAAAGCAGATAACGAATGGAGAAATCAAGCTCTTATAGACTTAAAGCATTTTGGAGTTGAAAGCGAAGAAGAATTAAAAAACATGCCAGCTGACATTTATTGGAATAAGGTTCTAAGCATGAAAGATTATCATGGTAATTTCATTTACGAAAATCTTGAAGTAGTTATTTCAGTTTTACTAGCAGTTCCATCTTCAAATACTGAGGTAGAAAGATTATTTAGTATTCTAAAAAATGTAAAAACAGATAAAAGAAATAGACTTTCTAACGAAACTCTGAACGGCTTGTTTCACACAAAGTTCGGAATGCAAGCAAACAATTGCTCAATTTTAGAACCCAACAGTGCCATGATAAGTGCAGCAAAATATTACAAAAGTAATGATTCAGCTTCTAAATCTTCTGTCTGATCTGGTTTTTGGTGATTGATCTTTTGTTGATTTATTAATAAATATTCAAAATAATAAATTATTGTATAATTTCTCGAATAAAAATATGCTCCTTAAAAATAGGAATTTTTAAGATCGTTTAGGGAATTTTAGGGATAAATCCTAAAAAAAATAGGGACAAACCAAAATTGTAAGTGGAAACTCTGGTACGGATGTTGCGTAAACGCCTGTGTACCGACACAGCCGCCGACCCGACACTTCTGGCCGAGGCCCGATGCTATATAGACGTGTCGCTCTTTTTTGCCGCATTACTTACGTAAATATTGTTTAATGTTTTTGTATAATTTTATTTTTAAATTCATTGTTTCATATTCATAAATATTCTTCTTTTCATAAATATTCTTCTTTCGTATAAATATAATATATTTTAAGTTCAGATTAATTTGAATTAAGTTAATAATTATAATTGGTAAATATGGGAAATAAAGTGAAACCCGTTACGAAGACTAAAAAACGTTCATATAATGTCGCCTCTACACGTTGGCCAACACAGTGGCGAATGGAGTGGCGAATATATTGGCCGAGAGTTGGTGACGGCGTCCACACGTTGAAACAGTGTTGCCATATATACAGATTTCCCCGTATTTATACAGATTTTCGGTGTGTGATACAGATTAGCACTGGATACAGATTTTTATACAGAGTTTTCTAACTCTATTGATTGGGTTACCATAATATTCAACTTAAAACAGAACGAAGCAAAATAAGTGACTAATACCGCGATACACACATCACTGCATGATTCTATTCTTTATAGTTAATTAATTTTTTCACAACGTAATTAGTTTGTACGGCAGAATTACAAGTGTATTATATAATATGTATATATAAAATATCTATGACTGAAAATAATAAATTAATTATATGTTCGTTTGTTGCAAATGTTTGAGTTTTAATACGTTGTTTGCTTAAATTAATGTGTTCAATTTTGCTATATAAAAAATTTAGTGTATAGTGTATATTTTATACTTGGTAGAGCCACACGCAATGAGTCAGCTCGACCGGGGAAGGACCACGCTCTCACAGAATACAAGCGTAAAATACCAGCTTAATACTGCTGTGCTTCGTATGGTGAGTGTAGAAATCCGGAGACCCTTTTTTACTGGAAACGTATCATTCCATCTTAGTCCTCAGGCGTGACAACGCATCTGCGTTTTGAGTCTTAAGCGAGGATAAATGTAGATGTCTATGGTCCACAGCATCCACTTACCATCGGTGTACTGTGTGCTCGTGTGTCATCCTTATTCTATAAAAAAAATTTAATAACGATAATCAAACCTTATTAGCTTATCACGTTAGTAGTTATTCCTTGCTTTTCAAAAGAAGCAATGATGATGATGATGATCAATTATTCTATTTTGGTTTATTATATTATACAGATTTTATACAGATTTTAAGTTTAAATAGCATACAGATTTAATACAGATTTTAGCAGTTTCTAATACAGATAAAAGGTTCAAGGCATCTGGCAACACTGCGTTGGAAGGTCGTTCAGTTTACTTCGGTTTGGGCTTTGGGCCAATGTGCGGACGAATTTATTTTATTTTAGGCGACGGCTCCGTGGCGCAGTGGCTTAGCAATGAGTCGCTGTGCCGGGGGGCCGCGGGTTTGAATCCCGCACGGAACAAGTATTTGTATATCCTACAATTAATTGTTTCGGGTCTGGATGTGTGTCCTTGTGCAATTTATGTTTGTAAACTGCCTGCGCGATACGGGAGAAAATCCTAGTGTGGGGTTAACGTTTTTATAAAAGAATTATAAAATAATAGTGTATATTAATGGGGTTGTAAATAGATATACGATATACGATTAGCTTTATTTATTCTTTACATGCATCATAAACTGGAATAAATACCATTAATAAGAACTTAACTTATTTTAAAGTTAAAGGAGTTATAATCGATTAGTCTATGTTTTAAAATTGGGTTTTGATTTTAAAGTTTAGCAAAATATGTACTTGCATTTCTATCAGACATTTGATGTATATAAAAAACAGCTTATAATTTATTTGGTAATTTAATTATTTTTTGAGAAAGACAAAAACAATAGCAATAAATATAATTAACACTGACTTAATAATAGGTACTAATTATAACTTAGAACATAAATGAAAAACTCATGACGAGCAAAGTGGCTCAGGACCATGCTTTGCGCCAGTCTGTGGAGGAGGATGTTCAGTAGTGGACTTGTGAAGAGCTGTAATTATGATGATGATTCGAAAACTTGCACGATTAAATTATAAGAAATTGACGCGATTCGTGCTACAACAATACTTCTAATATAACTGCATGGTTCTACCACGTATAAGCGACGTGCTTCATTTTTTTTTTCATTTTAAAATTTATCTCGTAATAATCTGATTGTAAATAAATGTTCATTTTTTTTATAAATGGTTTATGGATTAAAACAAATGTTTAAAAATAATTAAATCGCGCTAATTAAAGTAGTAGGAATGTTTAAAGTGGAAATTGCACTAAAAGGCTGGTAATTGGGTCATCCACCCTACAAAGCGTGAATATAAAACTTTAATCAGATGCGTGTAATCACTCTGGGAGCTTGTAGCAGACTAATGTATTTTGATAAATTTAAAAATATTTTATAAATAATAACTATAACAATATATATTTATTTTTATAACAATAAATCTATGAATTTAGGAAACGTAGTGTATTACAGTAGTGCATTTTTTAGTGTACGGATTTACAGTTTGCACTCGAGAGTACCTAGGTTCGATTCCAGGAATATGAAGCCATATTTTCATTTTTCTTTTTTATTTTATGTTATATATTTAGATAAATTTATTAAATGCTTTTATAAATTATTACTAAAAAATACATATTTATTTTTATGACAATAAACCTATATTTGTAGTTTGCACTCGAGAGTGCCCGGGTTCGATTCCAGAAATATGATGTCAAATTTTCTTTTTTATTTATTTATTTTTTATTTTTTTTATTTCTTTTTTTATTATATATTTAAATAAACTTATTAATTACTTTTTTAAATAATAACTAAAAAAAATCGTTTAAAATGTAATGATTTTTTACAGGAGAAAGAAAGTTGAAAATACTAACAGAAGTTAGTATTTCCAATGTGTAAGTAAATACAACTTTTCTTTCTTATAATAACAACAAAAAAACTTAAAATACCTATTGTTTTTGTTAAAAGACTGCGGCTTATTGATAAATAACAAAAGGGCATGACGAAATAACAGAATCATTTGAAAATTGCGATTTTACTTATCATATGTAGGAGTTTAGGTTTATTGATTTTGTTTATAATTAGGAACTATAATTATGTATGAATGTTAGGTATTTTACTTATAGCTTAACAAGTTTTCAAAGGCAAATACAAAAAATAAACGAAATGCAAATTTTTATTACCTATCTTGTGAACCATAGAGCTGGAATATTTAGAATTGACATATCTACATAATTTGAAATATTTAATTTTTTCCATAGACTGGAAACAATACCACAAGAAAATCATCATTGTGAGATTATTGATATAAGTAAATATTATCCATCGAAGCATGTACTGGAAGAAGCCTATAGTACACAGGTAATATTCATAACATCAGCCGCACGTTGTAATGTAACATAACCTTGCCACAAACACGTTTAGTTTTAAAATTAATTTTGAAAATAATAATGGAATAATGGAATTTTAGGTGGCTAGTACTCCTGAAAGGCAATTTGATGTCCAACCTAAAAACCAAGAAACACAGTATAGAAGTAAGTTTTTCACTTTTTTATAAAGAATACATCGTTACATAGAATTCTTTTAGGTTTAAATTTCAATGTTTTATACGAACAAATATTTATCTTATTTATCAAAAAATAGTATTCATATTAATTTATTTTTCAGATGGAAAACTATACTTCTAAGAAGAACATCCAAATTAGACGGAGAATTATTAACGTTTCCCATTTTTTGGAAAAGATAAATGAGATCTCAAATCACGGACCATTAGACTGCGGACTATCTTGTATCGAATTAGTTGGCGAAAAGATTCACGGTTTATCTTCCAAATTTACTTTTTCATGCAAAATGTGTAAACGACAATTTGTGATCGATAACGACGGTGATAATTTTTTAAATATTAATACATGTGCTGTAACTGGCGCCATTTCAATCGGGTGTGGTTATTCTCAGTTACAAGAATTTTCATCAGCCATGAATTTACCAATAATGTCTCAAAAAACTTACCAAAAGAACCACAAATTGTTGTCTGTGAACTTGCAGCAACTTGCACAACAGTCCATGGACCAAGCAGCTGAAGAAGAGAGGAATATGGCTATAGCAGAAGGCAGAGTCACTAAAAATAGCACGACAATCGTAGACGTGATAGCAGACGGTGTGTATGGTAAAAGGTCATACAAAAAAATTATTCGGCTTTATCCGGTGCTGCCGTAATTATAGGTAGAAAAACAGGCAAAATTTTGTATTTGGGAGTGCGAAACAAATACTGCTACCATTGTGATCGTGCTGCGAAGAATAAAAAAAAACAATTCCTGAGCATTTCTGCTTTAAAAACTGTACTGGTCCGTCCACAGGAATGGAGAGTGATATTATTGTGGAAGGTTTTAAACAATCTTTGGCTACCCACGGTCTGATATACGGAAGACTCATATCTGACGGTGACTCAAGCACTTATTCCAAAATTTTGCAAGTAAGACCATATCAAGATATTACAGTTGAGAAGGTTGAATGCAGAAATCATTTACTGAGGAATTTTTATAATAAGATGCAATCACTTCAAACCGAAACTAAATATTTAAAAAGTCACAGAAAACTGTTAACAACATTAAGAATCATGACTATGAGATCCTGCATAAAAAAAGCAATTAAAAAGAACAAAAATGATCCCTGCCCAGAAGAGCAATATTTATTTGATGACATTTTGGAAGCACATCATCATGCTTTTGGGAATCACCTTGAATGCAAAACACATTTCTGTGATAAAACAGGAAATGTGGAGCAAAATGATATTCCAAGTGATTTTAAGCTAAGTTCTCTGTGGCAGAGAATCTGTATTATGATTCAAGGTATTGCCAGCCATGCTCGAAGTTTACTTCATGACGTGGACAGCAACGTGGTGGAACGCTATCACAGCATCATTGCGAAATATGTAGGAGGGAAGAGAGTTAAGTTTTCCCTCAAAAATTCGTATGAGACGCGATGCATTGCTTCAGCAGTGTCGTTCAATGAAGAAAATTCACTGTCAAAACTATATAAGAAAATGACCAACAAAAGCTGAAGATGTGGGAAGAAAGAAAACGTAAACAAAAAGTACTTAGTAAAAGGTATACAAAAAAGAAAAAGATGACTAGTTTTCAGCCAAAAATGCAGTGATAAGGATTATGGCCAGTCATGTGAAAAACCTGATATGCCGGTAGAAGTACTGGATAAAATGAAAAACGATTTCATGAAATCTTTAAAAAAAGACGGATGAGGAGCGAGCAATAATTGAAAGAAAAACTATTTTAAAAGGTGCTAATGGAGAATGGCTTGAGATGAGAAGTGACTCAAAGAAAATATTGCCTATTTGCCTTATGGGAGAATGAAAAAGAAAAGCTAAAGACGGAAATAATTAAACGAGATGATAATTTTTGGGAAAAAGAAATGAAAGAAAAACTATCAAAATTCTATTTCGACTGCATATTACTTGACATACTTGATCCCCAAATGTCAAGAAATATGACAATTCGTGAACCATACATAAAAAATAAAAATACGGACAAAGACAAAAGTGAAAAGAACGACAAAATTGAAAACAAAGACAAAATTGAAAACAGGGGTAAAATCGAAAAGAAAGAAAAAAGCGAAACCAAAGATAAAGATAACGACAAAATTATGCCAATCCAAAATTATGACGAAAATTATTCACAACAAATATCAACGTCTACACGTTACTTAGATTTTAGTAGATTTTAGGAACAAAAATAAATGAAAATTATTTTATAACACATTTATTTAATAATTGTATATATACGTATATAAACACATCAACAGAATCTAGGGATATTTTATATTTCATCGAATATCTAAAAATCTATGAAGAATTTTCAGATATAGTAAATGGAAAAATTATATGTTTTTTTAAGTTATCTAATATAAAATAAAAAACATTTCGTATTTTTTTTGTTTTAAATAAAAATGTAATTTTTTTTTAATCACCGTATAAAATTTGTATGATAAAAAAACTTCATATCTTCTTATAAAACTAGTATTTGTAATTAAAATTGAAAAAAATCTTATAAAATCTAATAATTAATAATCATTGTTGCCACCTCTTATTTAATTACATATCGACATCGATTGTTTATACTTAAAATTAAATTTTCAATGTCTTGCTGCAGTATGAGATACCATGTTCTTTGCAAGTGTTCGTAAAGTATTTGTTCCGTCGTCAAATTTGGCGGGAAAACACACACACACATACACACGCACACAAACACACACTCACACACAGATACACATACATATACATATATTTCTCAATTTTATATTTAATAATTTGAAAACTAGATTTTGTTATCATTGTAGTACTTACAACTGTAAGTATGTACTTATTATATACCTACTATTACAGGGATTGAGACTGTTACTCCTTAACACAGGTTATCCTTTAACCTAGCTAGGAGAACATCCACTAGATTGAATATAATATTTTATAGATAGTACATACGATGTAATGTCCTACCCATGTACTACAATCACTTTTATATAAATAAAGTTTATTACTATTATTATATAAATAAAAATGTTTTAAGTTTCATCGAATCAGTTTTATTTCAAAATCGCCCACATCCTTAAATTTTCAAGCAACATTAAAAATTAAAAATAATTTCGTTGTCCCATCTATTTCTTTGTTAGATCTTTATCCTACCTGCGTTTCGTCTATTATAACACTCCGGCGTAACCTCGCTAATCCGTTAGTGTTAAACCTCACTGTCGTTAGATGGCGCTCACATGGAATGTGTAAATGTGTGCGTGCATCTTTCGAGGTCACTTGGCTCTTGTAGTCCTCTTAAGGTTTAAGTTTTATAGATTATTAACCAGATTTTTGGTACATAATTTTTGACTATATGGCCTTGGATTTCATATAAGGAAAACACGATAACACTTAAGTTTCTCGGTAGGCTCTAATTAGGTCCTTACATTTCTCCATGACATCACAATATTTTTACGAATAAGTCCAAGAAATTATTTTAAGCTATACTTATTAAATCGACACATGCAAGGAAAAAGATCGTAACTGATTTTTATCAACTTTACAGGAGAGCGCGTCAAAGATTAAAAAAATTCTTATATAGTTCTGTTAAGTCCTAGCGCCATCTCACCGTGAAAATTTAAGTTAGCAAAGGAAAATCTACACTTTCATATCATTAATATGTTATTAATATATGTATTCTATTATTTTTTATGAGTTACAATGACATTACATGACATAAACTTTATAAAATGACATTGTAACTGAGACATACAATTCAATTTTGTGTGTTAATATTTACTTCATTAAGTGAAAAACAATGTAAGTCTGAGATACAATGCCAAACATGTATTTTTATGTGTTTTGAGTTAATGTAAGAATAAAACATTGTGATATAATTAGGAAAATCTTTATTAATTTTAACTATAAAAAATCTCAGAATGCAAGGAATAAATCATGTTGACACACCAAAACAAAGAGTCTTTCATAGTTAAGAAAATATAATAATAAAAAATGTCGTTTTGCAAATTTTGGTTAGTTCTTGCTTATGTTTTAGTATAAGCTTTATTTAATTTTCTTTTGAAATCTGTTTAAGGTACCTATCCAATCAACTTTAAGATAATCATTACAGTGAGGTCCATGAAATTCTGAATATCACCATTAATAACAAACTTTAAAATATTTAAAGAAACAAAAATTACAAATTTAAGCAATAGAAAGTATTACAATTATTACTCTATAAACAATCACAAGTCTTTGCAATCTCTAACCAACTATCTAAAATCAGTTTATCTATTAATAAAATAAATTCAAAAAATATCTAGAAAGAACCATTTGAAATTTAAGGAAAAATAATTATTAAAAAAGAAATGTCATTGATTATGTACATCAAAGACTTTTCTTTTTTTAAATTTTAAATGTTTGATTTTGTAAGATACTTTAAAATGTTTAGTATGCATACAATATAGTAATTATATTGTATGCATACTTAATATTCGATTATATATAACTTACTAAAATATACATAATAGTTTTAAAATACAATACTTCTTAATCAGAATCAGTGATATTATTTGGTAGAATCGTTTTCACATGAGGTAAATTTATAAAATAATCATGATATATTGTTGGAATGGCATTGCTATTACATAAGCTTAATTAATCTTTGTACTTTGCTGTAGATAAAGGCAAAGGTGCATTAAAAGCCTTTGAAATCGGTAGCTCTTGTTCACTGTTTTGAGGTTCCTTGGTAGCGCGACGAGTAACTGCCTGAAGAAATCTAAATATCTTGAGCTAGAGTTATAGCCATTTCATTGTCGCTCAGATAATCATATTGAAATTTAATTATATTAGGTAAGCTACTGATAAAATTAATATGCATAATTTTACTCCAGGAGACCTTCACATGGTTAACGTCGTGTTCGCAATTTTTGTAACATGACAAAAGTTGTTTAAAATCCAATATATTATCTTGGTTTACTTCCTTGACTTCATACGGCTCACCACTAGATTTAGCGCATCTTATCAAAGTCACCCATTGCTGAGGTACGTAGATAAATTTATGTATTTTTCCTTCGCTCAATAAGTGCATACATCGCATTACCCTCTGATTGTGAATGTCCAACTTCAAAGAAGTAATGATTTATATTTATATTAAATATTCTGCTAGCATATTCATACATTGCGAATACTGTCCTATTTTTATTCTGACCGCCACAGCTATCAGAATAAAAATTAAACTCCTTGTATCCTTCCTGAACCCTAGTTTTTATGAAGTCCAATACAAAACTACTTATTTCGTTAGATCCTTTGCGTCTGATCGTCTCGTCCCACAAGTAGCAATACCCTTTATCTTTACCCACATCATAGATCGTGAAGTTATATGTAGCAAGTTTTCTTTTGTAGTAAAATACGGACACTTCTGAATGAGGAGTATTCAAAATTTTTTTGTAAATCATAACAAGCTGTTACAACAGAATCAGAGTGTTTAGCTCGGTGTTTGTCACTATCTTTTAAAGACCTGACCACATTTTTGTTTGCAATATGTAAAGCGTACTCATACTCTAGCTTAGTTTTGTCAGTCTCAGTTGAATTTTTAAATAAATCACACCTTGGACATTGGTCTTTTTTTGGTTTGTTAAAGTCTATATTAAAATCTGTCTTAAATATCTCCCTATACTGTCTTGAAGTCGCAACGACCTGATCGGAATGTTTTTCATTCATCCATTCCAAATAAAGTTTGTAGAGTATTGGAAAGTTCAGTTGTTCATCCAGATACTGTTTAGATGTTCTGTTTCTCACATAGTGTGAGTCTACTAATGGCATTTGTGAAATATGATCTCTAACAGATTGTTTGACTTGATCTGGAACGGCATTTTTGCGCGTGCCGTGTAGTACCTGTAGCACTTATCAATTTTTTTAAATAAAGTCTGCAACCACATGTCGCTTATAGAGAGGGTGTTTAAAAACATCGTCTTACATGTTCGTATTTCTTGACCTTCTATAAACAAATTGTATTCAAAAGACCACTTGCGCCTACTGGATGAGGCCGAGGCGGCAATAACTTGTTTTTTTGGGACTCTTCTAACAAATCGGCTAATATAATCCATTTGTTTATTATGATTCGCCAGTTCCCAGAAGATTTTAAGTATTAAATTTCTCTGGTTTTCTGTGATTGCTTCTCGACATTTACGTGAACAATTAGCACCACAGTCTGGTTTCATAATTTTTTTCGCTATTAACTGCCCTATTCTATTTATAAATTACTCGCCCAAATTTTTCTTTCGTTTACATATTTCAGCCTTCCAATTTTCTTTATTCAAAAATCTCTTCCTTCCTGGTTTAACTTTCTTCGGATATTTCTTTTTTCTTTAGCATTAATGTGTGATGAAATTCTAGGCTCTTCTGCGTTAGTTTGACTTCCAATCCCTATTACATTACTTTGTTCTTTAGAGGTTCGTATTCCAGTTTCTATTGTATCAATCATGTAGAACGTAATTAACACAAACCTAACATACTTCAAGTTCAGGTTCATACGTAATTTTAATGGACTTCATTATATACGTACCTGTCTCGACAAAATTTGTTGACATCCTCTTATCCAGTGGTACATTATTCTCAACGTCATTATTTCGATTGTTCACATGTTAGTCTTCTAAAAAAATCGTCTATTGCAGTTTGTACATAAACTAATAATATACCTCAAAATTACTGCATGTAGATATTTATGAGGTCAATCATAATATTCATGTGAATACTATAGTATAATTTTCGGGTTGTGTTTGTTTAACGATAGTGAATACTATCGTTAAACAAACACAACCCGAAAATTATTGCAGAGAAAATAATTGTAACTTATGTTACAGTCTTTGGACTGATATTTTTATTTTCTGTTTAAAGATTGAAACATCGTAAGCAATTTTACGATGAAAGCTTTTTTATTACGAAAATATAATTGCCAAGAACAAGAGAGTATCTTGTATTGCAATTATTGTTATGTAATAAATTAATGTCAGGCATAAGTAAGTATGTGTAACTAAATATACCTTTTTATTACCTTCAGTGGACACTGACTTACAACATTTTTCTACTAGCCAAAATCGTAACGCGAATGAATTTAGATACAGGGGTGAGCGCAAATGAAAGAGAATTTTTTATTTACTGAGAATATGATCGTAACTCAAAATCGCTAAAAAGTGACTTACGATGTTTTTCCTTGCAGGTGTCGAAATAATCATATCTGAGTTTTCATAAACCAATATTTTAATCCATAACGTAGTTTTGTTAAAAAAATAAAAATGTTATTTGGCGCTTACTTAGTTTTTTTCCGAGCGTGTGCTCGGTATAGCTATCTCATAATTTGCGTACCATGAAGTCATTGCATTACTTTCATTTTGACACTCTCCCAGTCGCACGTAAGCTTCACCAACAAAGAGATAAGCCTTCATTTTCAAAGTATCCTCTTAATTGCAATTTTAAGCACCAACTGGTTTACCAAGTGCGCGGCGGCGAAACATCATGAGGAAACTTGCGGTGGACACTTCCATGCCTTTAAACCCTTTCAGATATGAGAAGAGGCCTGTGCCCAGCAGTGGCATATATATAGACTGTATCTTTAACTGTATTATAATTATTCAGGGAGCCCGGCGACAGAATTAGGATATAACTTGCTATTTTGTGACGGGCGGCAGCCCGGCAGCATTCTTGATAAGAGCTGAATAAAAGTAACGAACTGCGGTCGCCAACACGCAAATATCCCCCCCTATGGGCTGTCTATGGGCTATGTAGTGGGGGAGGCCTATGTTCAATATTTGTCTTTTCAAAGGCTGTAATGCTAGGAGTACTCAGGCCTGCCTCGTTGGTCTAGTGGTTATAGTAGTGCGACTGTTGATCATGAGATCCTGGGTTCGAATCCCGGGTCGGGCTAACAAAATCAACTATTGAGTTTTTCTGTCAAGAAATTCTCAGTAGCTGCCCGGAGTCAGGAAGTTGGCGGTGTCTCACCCCCGTGCCTCGGATAGCACGTAAAGCCGTTAGTCCTGCGCCTGATTTCCCTCCGGTCGTGTCGGTTTACCGTCCCATCGGATTATGGAGAGTGAGGCAATAGAGAGTGCACCTGTGCTTGCGCATACACTTGGGCACTATAATGCTGTCCTGCGCCGATGGCTAGCCTCCGTTGAAGCAGGCCGCCGTGACCGAAATTCGGTCTAGAGGATTATTATTATTATTACTCGGGTCTTCTCTGTAATAAGCGTTGTTCAAGATGGATGCTATACTAGCTTACCGAGGAGCAATAAAACTGTTGAATGGGTTGGTGCCAATTCATGATAGAGAAATCAGGCCGCTGGAAGCCGGCAGAGAGAAAGGATGTTTAGCGGGGAGGGAGGTTGGGAATGCTCATAGCATACCACGCAGCCGGCTGCGTGGTTATGTGGTGACTTTTACCCACTAAACCCAACCTTTTAGGAACTGGCTTAACGATCTGACTAGAGATCTCTAAGCCGTATACGAACGCGACCCTCCTTGGCAGAAAGGAGGGCGCAGGCGCGCGCACCGATCTGCATGACTTTTATAGCCCGGTCCAGCGACGTAGCTTCGTGAACATAACACGAGTCTCACGCCGCAAAACGAAACGTACATAATAGTTGTATATTTTGACTAATCTTCATTGGTCATAATGTAAGAATTATAATTGGCTAGGGAAAATAAAAATTGTTACCATTGGTAAACCAACCACGCAGCTTGCCATATAAATATAGGCAAGGTTAACGAAAATATATTCCATTCGATTCCATATTCATACTTCAATCGGCTTTACATAAACAGTAGTTTCATTTCTCCACCTTAAAACCACTCGGAGTCTGTTAATAGTGGACTGTTCATCTCCACTATTACAATGGCGACAACGCTCTCTTGAAGAACTACAGACCGATTTCCCTTCTGAGCCGCGTCTACGTGCTGTTTTCGAGAGTCATTACGAATGGTCTCGCACGCAGACTCAACGACTTCCGGCCTCCCGAACAAGCCGGTTTCCGAAAAGGCTTCAGTACCATAGACCACATACATACCCTGCGGCAGATTGTACGGAAGACCGAAGAGTACAATCTGCCACTTTGCCTGGCGTATGTGGATTATGAGAAAGCCTTTGATTCCGTCAAAATTTCCCAGTCCCTTCAGCGGTGCCAAGTTGACTGTCGGTATATCGAGGTGCTGAAGTGTTTGTACAGTAGGGCTACGATGGATATCCGAGTACAGAACCAGAGTTCGAAACCTATCCAACTGCAGAGAGGTGTAAGACAGGGTGACGTTATATCCCCGAAACTCTTCACCGCTGCGTTGGAAGACGTTTTCAAGCTACTGGACTGGAAAGGATACGGTATTAACATCAATGGCGAGTACATCACTCACCTTCGATTTGCCGACGATATAGTCCTTATGGCAGAATCGCTGGAGGACCTTAGCACTATGCTCAATGACCTCAATAGTGCCTCCAACGGATAGGTCTTAAGATGAACATGGACAAAACAAAGATCATGTCCAATGTCCATGTCACACCTATGCCGGTAGTTGTTGGGAGCAATATGCTCGAAGTTGTTGACGAGTACGTTTACCTGGCACAAATAGTCCGACTAGGTAAGTCCAACTTCGACCGAGAGGCCAATCGACGGATTCAACTCGGCTGGGCAGCGTTCGGGAAATTACGACACATCTTCTCGTCAGGTATACCTCAATCTCTGAAAACTAAAGTGTACAACCAGTGCGTGTTGCCAGTGATGACTTACGGATCGGAGACGTGGTCCTTCACTGCTGGCCGTATGAGGACGCTCAAGGTCGCTCAGCGAGCAGCTATGCTCGGAGTTTCTCTGCGTGATAGACTCAGAAATGAGGATGGAGTGACGACCTGGTAAGACATGCTGGAAGTCGATGGATGCAGGTGGCTCAGGACCGTGCTTTGTGGCATTACTTGGGGGAGGCTACGTTCAGCAGTGGACTTGTGAAGGGCTGTAATGATGATGATGATGATGAAATGTTATTTTTTGCATTCAATTATTTTGTGCATTCAATTACGAAGAAAATCCTTTTAAAATCAATACTGCTTACCTCCTATAATATACGGCGTGATAATATGTAGCCTAAAGCCTTCCTTGGTTTACAAAGAACATTTTTGCTGAATTTCAATTCAATCTATCCAGTAGTTTTGGCGTGGAGCCGTACCATACACACAGACAAACATTCTAAAAAGTCACGTTTTGTCATCAGTTACGTTTTTCTAACAAAAGCCACTTATTTTTTCTCGAAAATACTCAATGTACAGTTTTTCTTTCGTTACTGTTTTATTTTATGTATAGATGAGTGGCAGGAGAGAGCTATTTGGACTTATTTAGAGAAACTGACGACCAAAGTAAAGTGAAATGTACTAATGTAATGTGTTTATTTGTTCGATTCCAAAAACAGTTTATCAAGCTTTCTATTTCCTATAATTGGAAATAAATCTACGGTACCTCAAAAACCTAACGCTATACGAGTAGATTTAACCAATAAATAAAATATACTTTCAACAGTGTAGCGCGCATATCTTCTCGATCTATTAATAATACTCGGAATGGTAGGTCCATTCGTGTGCCGAGTCGATATATTGATAACGCCATATAAAGTACGCTCCAGAGGGCGCTGTAGGTGGAGACAGTAATTCGCGGGTTTTAGCTCTCATAGATACACTCTGGTCTATTGATTTATTTCGCGCAGTTGCTCACTCAAGCAAAATAATAAAAAATATCTGAACTTGCAAGCAAACATAATTTTCTCATAATCATTTTAAGCCTAGATAGTTAATTATAATAGAACCTATTTGTAACGTTTTCCTTTAACTATGTCAATTTTTGGACAGTAAAACGTTTGTTCTTTTCTTTTGTGGCGTTTGTGTTTTTTCGTTCTATAGAACACCGCTACAACAGTAAAATTATGAAAGACATGCCATTACTCAGTTCGTAGTTCGTACATTTCAATACTGTGGACATTTTGAGTGCCACTTTAACGAATGTTCGGTGATTTAGCCGAATAATCGGCCGAATACGAATATTCGGTAAAGCTGCCGAATATCGAATAATCGGCCCAACTCTATTATAATCAAGAAATTGAGTTTTAAATAAAATTTTGTCGGTTTCTAAATTATGTGAAAAAAAAACAAAACAATGCTTCGGTGGTTTACTACGTGCGCTACAAAATCTGTCAAATATTTCACCTCTATCGTAAATGGCGCCGCTCTGGTGGCCGAAAGTTGTGGTTACCATCATTCGCTTGCAATACCTTTCTCTCCGTAGACCCAGCACCATTACATATTATAGCAGTTACATAGCAGATATGTATGCTGAGAATTACACTCTAATTCCCTTCCCCGGCTAAGCCTTCTCATTTATGCTACAGTGTGGTTCTACCACGTAAGACGGTTCCTAACCTGTCTACTTACGACTTATCAAGGGTGTGTTCCGAAATAGAACCTAGTGCACTGGCTAATGCAAATAACGTCATAAATCGACGCCATATTAGTGATTCGTTTCAAAACATTGGCCAGTATATGACATCATACATTTGCGCCATATTGGAAAAGTGTTGGCGATTATTTTATGTCATTTTGTGCTCCAAAAATTATTATATCCTGTTTCAATTAATTTGTCAAGAATGGAGATACCAGCAATAATTCTATAATTGTTTGTATTTGAATAAATAAAACAAATTCTGTCATGCTTTATTCAGCGTACACACAATTAAAAGTTGTTTTAATATGGCGGGATATACGACACAATATGGCGGCAGCACGTCAGTACAATGTGGCGTCAATTTATGACGTCATTGGCATTCGCCAGTTATAAACATAGATATCCGCCATAGATTTTTATAGGGGGTATTTAAATAGAGAATAAGTAAATAAAACTGCATTGTCTCTCGGGTGGTATGGTCAACAAAAAAGTCCAATATTAGATCAAGAAAGATCAAATTGAGTCTGTAATAATTATTTAATTTAGAGTTTACTTTTAACACAGTCACTGAAGATTATAAAACAAGCGAAAAGTAGAAATACGCTATACTGAAAACGGGTAAAAAGAATTTAAGTCTGCAGCCGCAACAGCGCACTGTCTCGCTGCACTCGCGCCAGCGAGCTGTATAAAGAAAAAAAACTAAGAAGTCAAAAAAATATCTAATAATCATAAGCGTGAAATTGTAAGTGCAGTTTTTTTTTTGAAGTGAAAACTCCCTTAGCATCGTTGTGATTTAAAACTGGATGAAACGAAAAAACGACAGTAAAAAGAGACAGACACATAAATTCATTAGATTTTATGTGGGAGAAAATTAGATAGGAAGCATTACAGATTTTAGCTCAATGTTCGCGAAAAAAATTCGTAAACGCCGCCGAAACGGCGTCGCTTACGCGTTTTGTTCAACAAGGTACGAACTGTGGTACGAATATGCATTAATTCGTTAAACAAGCAGTGAAGAACTGCCAAACCTCAACTTCGTAATAGGTAAAATTGATATAAATCTTTTTGTAATTAGTGAGTACTATATAAGGTATATCGAAAAGAGTAATATAATATCCGTTTCTAATAATTAAAGGGATTGTTACATTTATTTACTATAAAATTATATTTTCTAATATTTTATGCCGAACTTGTAGTTTAAATTATAATATTAAATAAATAATTTATAGTATTTGTAATTTATATTTCATTTCATTCGAAGGTTTCACTTCTGTCGCGTGTGAGCTGCACGCATCTTTTTTTTTATAGAATAAGGGTTAAAACGAGCTCACAGTAAATGGGTGCTGTGGCCCAAAGACATCTACATCTATTTTCGACTAAAAATCAAAATGCAGTTTCCAGTAAAAAGAGTCTCCGTTTCCACACTCACCATACGAAACACATCAGCGTTTTTATTTCTTTGAGATGCTATTTCACGTGTGAGCGTGGTACTTCCCTGGCCGAGCCGACCCATTCGTGCTACAACCATAATATATCTGCAGCGTGGCGCTACCACGTATGAAGTGTTACAACCGTCGCCTATATTTGCCAAGTTTTGTTATCAGGAAGATGTTGCTGGTCATCTACTATTTCATTTCCGGGTGTCACCTTTACGGGATCAACGCGACGGATGGATCGACAACGATACCCAATTATTAAGCAATATTATATAATCCAGTGAAACTTTTTTGCATTTTTTTATAGGATGGGGTGACAAACGAACACACAGGCCACCTGATGGTAAATGGATACTGTGGGCCATTGATATCTACATCTATCCTCGATTACAAATCAAAATGCAGATGCGTTGTCATCCGTAAGGACTAAGATAGAATGCCTCGTTTCCAGTAAAAAGGGTCTCCGGTTCCCTACACTCACCATACGAAACACAGCAGCATTAAGCTACTATTTCACGCTGGTATTCTGTGAGAGCGTTGTCCTTCCCCGGTCGAGCCGACCCATTCGTGCTACAACTATACTACTAATATAACTGCAGCATGACTCCACCAAGTTTATCTCTACAAATAATCGTAAAACGAATTTCAATGAGTAAAATTAAACGCTTTTCTGATTTAGATATATGTATATTTATATAAACTTTTCACTTAAATAATATAAGTTAATGCTGGAAATATTCGCGCTACGTGCAAAGTCCAGAATGTTGCACCGATATAAATATTATGGATATGACATATTTTATTTATTTTTAAAACAAAAAATATCATCGATAATACCAAAGAAAACTTACGTCAGTATTGTGAATATTCTCGAAAGTAGTAGGAACGGTTGGTGGAAATATAAAAATAGGAAGCAAATGTTATTTATTTATTTTGTTCGTTATGAAAATGTTATTATTAATGCATTTATAAAATAAGTTTGAATCTAGAATTGTGGCTGGAAAAGGAATTGGTTAATGCATAGTTCCTATATACGAGCTAAACATGTGACAATCGTAAATGATTCGTTCTTTTGACCGGGGACGCGTCAAAGTATTGATGATTGCAATTACATTTTTTGAATGTTAAAGATCAAGTGATCAACAAGAACTAGGACCAAAGACTATAATAATGTCCGACGACCGACATTATCTAGCGGGTCTCATAGATCAAAGAGTATTGAAACTAGAAATGGTCCATTTGAATGATCGACCTGAACCGACCCAGTTCGTAAGACGAATCAAAACTTGAATGATCGGGTCACTTTAAATGAAAGAGGGACATGTCTAATACGAGCGTTCGCTCTTACTTTCGTTCTGTGCCCTTAGCATAAGTTTTTAATACTGACGTTTTCGTGTCGTCATCGACTAAAATTTTATGGAAAAATGAAGAACGTTGCCTGAAGGATGTAAATAGAACTGTTTTATTATACATTACTCGACGGCGGTAGGGATTCGTACAATAGAAAACTCATGATCGAGTGGAAGTTTTATTATACACTTCCATATGCTTATAAAATCGATTCTAATATTTGACAATTTACGACGGTTAAAAGTTAAACAACTTCAAAAATTTACTAAGTGTTAACCAGTAGGTATTTTGTTTTATAGTCTTACCATGCACATAATGCTTTGTAAGTCCGAAACAAACAAAAAAATACATTTTTTTGTTGTCAATTATTATTAAGCATTTAAATGAATGTTTTTACCCTTTGACTATTGCAATCCATACCAATTGCAAGGCTAGTGTTGCAAAAGCAGTATATATATGTTTAACAACTAAGAGTACAGAGTTAGTCGAGATCTTTTTTAAAGATTAAAAAAATAGCTACCACGCACGAACTTAAAGAAAATACACAACAACTCAAATACAACGAAATACGATCACAAAGTTAATTTAGTTAATTAAGTTACTTTAAGAAGACTTAACAATAAAAATCTTTGTATAAGGCATATCCACATTATTCATATCGTTATCAAAACTCCGACTTATGAACATTACATACATAAATAACAAATCTTCCGTCTCATAATCCATTCACTCGATACAGCAACGCAAATTAAATCTTATGCTTATGCAGTTAGAGTCTAGAATGTCTTGCGGTGAACGGCCCTGTGCCCTTCTTCGTCGTACTCCCTCTTGGAGACCCACATCTTGCGGAATGTGTCGAGTGAAGCGAGAATCGAACCCCCTATCCATGTTGAGTATAGTCGCTCTTGTGGTGCTGAGATCTGGAAACAAAATATTAATTACGTTTTATACATTATACACATACATAACATATATATATATATATATATATATATATATATATATATATATATATATATATATATATAGAATAGGTAGAGATGGGGAGGATAGCTGCTTAATGCGTTTCGTATTGATTAGAGAACCGGAGAACCTTATTCTCCAGCATTCCATCTTAGTCCTCACGGGTAAAAGCAGCATTATCGAGGATAGATGTAGATGTCTATGGGCCACAGCAACCACTTACCATCAGGTGGACTATGCGCTCGTTTGTCACCCTATCCTATATAAAAAAGTTAACAAAGTCATAATCCTGAACTGTTCTGGTACTCGTTTCAGTAATAATGTTTTATCGTTATCCCATAAGCAGTCTACAGCTGGACATGGGGATCCATACACTGAAGAATTTGACATAATCCCTACACTTGTCGGGCAGGTGAAGTATCAGACCTTGTACTTTTAACACTGCTTCCCGTTGTCTGTCTGGATTTGATTATTAAAACAAGATGGTAATAATGCCACCTATTGGTAGCCATAAGACTTTTTCTGGCATTCTTAAAAAAAAATATTATTTAAACAAGATGTTCCATGGCGCAGTGGCTTAGCAATTAGTTACAGCGCTGAGGGCTGCGAGTTCGAACCCCGCACGGAACAAGTATTTGTATGGCCTACAAGTAATTGTTCCGGGTCTGGATGTTTGTTCTTATGTAATATATGTATGTATGTAAACTGCACCTACGATACAGGAGAAAATCCTAGTGTGGAGGTAACGTTTAAAAAAAAAGTATGTCAAATGAAATAATAAGCATACATTCCACCTGATGGTAAGTACATTCAAAGTTAAAACGCAGATATGATGTAACCTGAGGACCAAGATGGAAGGTCCCGTTTCTAGTGAAAAAGGATTTCTCTTTGGGAGGGACCGCGGTCGAGCCGACACATTCGTGCTACAGCCATTATATAGTTACAGAATGTCTTTACCACATTGGAATTTCTATATATGGCTACTTGGTTGTCTAGTGGTTTTAGTTGTGCGATTGCTAATCATGACGTCCTGGGTTCGAATCCCGGGTCGGGCCAAAAAATTAATTATCGAGTTTTTCCGTCAAGAAATTCTCAGTAGCTGTGCCCGGAGTCAGGAAGTTGGCGGTGTCTCACCCCCGTGCCTCAGAAAGCACGTACAGCCGTTGTCCTGCGCCTGATCTCTCTCCGGTCGTGTCGGTTTACCGTCCCATCGGATTATGAGAGTGAGGGAATAAAAAAGAGAGTGCACCTGTGCTTGCGCATACACTTGGGCACTATAATCCTGTCATGCGGAGATGGCTAGCCTCCGTTGAGGCTGGCCGCCGTGACCGGAATTCGGTCTGGAGGACATTATATGGCTACTTAATAAACCCACAGTGTAAAATGGGGTAGTAAAATTCTTAGGAATTAGACAAAAATTTAATAAATGCTCTTATTGGTTGGAACAACACCTGCTGATTGTTGTTTGAAAAAATGCAGAAACCCATTTTATTTCCGTGGGTGATGTTAGATACGATTACGGAGTAAAGACAAGTAAGGCATCCTGACAGCGCTGGAAGGCAGTATGGTGCGAGAGATCTGGTGTTACGGACACTAATCCTTTCTACAATGGGGACGGAAATATCTAGCATAAAACTCCAGACGAGAATGTTGATAAATCTTGATTTTGAGAAAAAACTTCTACCATCTAACTTCTACCATCATTTCGATAATAACACTTAATAGATTGTAATTGAACTACTATTCAAACTAGATTTTACCTGCATTTTCACTCGCATAGAATTTATAAAAAATTCATACAGTTTTAGCCACTTTTGAAAACCACTTTAAACTCAGGTTTTTAAATATTATCTCGAAAGCTATAGCATATGGGAACATATTAAAAATAAAAATTGAAGATATATTGGCTTTACTTTTTAATCTTTATCACGGTCTAAAAAAAGTATGATAAAAAAATTTCTAATGGTTATTAATTTCTTAATAAAATTATCTTAATAAGTGACAATTTTTAAAACTTGGCCCCTCCACAAATTGTTACTGTAAAATTATCTACAAATAATGCATTTGAAGTTGTATTGCGTCAATAATATTGTTTGTATAAACCCAAATGACAACCCAAAAACAGACCCATTCGGAAGATATGCTAAGAATAAAGCAAGTTGTATAATTCTAATCAGAATAATATGATCAAAAACATACCCTAATCTTCATGTCCTTGGGCGCCAGCCGTCTGATCTCCGCTAGCAGCCTGTCCCCAAAGCCTCTGAACAGCGTTGAGCCACCACTCAGAACTATGTTTTGGTACAAGACCTTACGCAGGTCCATGTCCGACTTCTGGATGGAGAACATCAGCACCTCATGAAGACCTGGAATAAAAGATACAATTCAATATTAATACTGTGGCGACATTTGTTACTGTTTTGTAGAATTAAGTTGAACTAGTAAAAGTAAATGAGCACACAGCTCACTTAACAGTAATGATTTGATTTAAAGAAAAGGTAAGTGGATGCTGTGGCCCATAGACATCTATCCTTATTAAGAATCAAAATGCATATTGCATTGTCACCCCTGAGGTCTTAGATGAAATGCCTCATCTCCAGTAAAATAGGCCTCCATTCTCTACACTCACCATACGAAACATAGCAGCATCAAACTGCTATTTTACGCTGGTATCCTGTAAGAGCCATGGTCCTACCCTGGTCGAACCAACCCATTCGTGGTACAACCATAATATAGCTGCAGTGTGACTCTACCAGCTTACACACTAAATAAGAAGTTGAATTTCACATTGAGCCTATAATGCCCAGCGCGGCGGACACTTCCTTGCCCTAAAACCCCCTCAGAAATGAGGGGAGGCCTGTGCCCAGCAGTGGGACGTATATAGGCTGTTACTTTACTATAATGCCAAAGTTCTTCATAGACAAATAGTCTCTAAATATAAGTTTTTATGGGATTAAGTGCTGTGGGTGGGACCATGACACACACACACACACACACACACACACACGCACACGCACACGCACACGCACACGCACACGCACACGCAACACGCACACACACACACACACACAAACAATATATATATATATATATATATATATATATATATATATATATATATATATATATATATATATAATATAGAGCGCATATTCAAATATGTCCAAGTCGAAATCTACGCGATCGCTTTGGAACGGCGTAATATTGACGCACACTACAATGTTATCTCTGTGTGCGTGTCAGGACGAGCGTGAGGCTATAATAGTTGCCTTTAGAATCACTTTGATCTTTGATTATATAGTCTTTGATACTATTAGAACTAAAATAATAAAAAATAATTTCCATATAATGGCTTATATAGTGTATAGAAATCGGAGGCTAATATGTGGAAATTGTTTTATTCTTTTAGTAAATTGAAGTCGGCTTTACATTTTCACCCTATTGAGTAGGTATATTATAATATGTATATGTTCTAATTGAAAAATATGTATTGTATAAAATATATATCATTTGATAAACTTTTATTCTGTTTCATAATGTAAACATAATTCATCACAAACTAACAATTTCATTAGTGTCGGCGGGGGAGTAGTGTTGCCAGGTCTAGCAAGTAAAATTTCGGGACAGAAGGTAAAAATAATCGGGGATTTGGTTTTCATATCCGGACAACTAGAATGACTACAAAATATAGGTTTCTTTGTAGCCTTTTTGTGCTTTATTGAGAGCCGTGGTAGCTCAGATGGTCAACGCTAACTGTAAAGTGTAAATATCACATGCTAGTAATGCGAGAAATTGTGACTGTAACTTTACTTTATTTTTGTGCTTTATAATTATTATTCGGGTCTGATCTCATAAACGAATAACTTTTCATCCAAACATCGTAAAAACTGATTTTGTTTTTCATTTTAAGCAAATTGAAACATTTTTGAACTATTTGTTTTTTTTTTTTGCAGTCCTTGAATTTTTCAAATCACTCATTTTAACATAATTCTGTTTAAAACTTTTGTGGTTTTTTTCGACTAGTGAGACAATGTCGTAGTAAAAATATTTTAATGTGGTAGTAGCTAACAGATATAATCATTTTTGCTGTCTAAATTATGGATTAAAGTATAGAATAAGAATGTTAGTGAAAATGGGGACATTTGGCGTCCCGATCAAGGGTGAATCGGGACGTGCCACTAGACCCTTGAAAATCGGGATGTCCCGCGCAAATCGGGACACCTGGCAACACTAGCGGCGATCGAGCCCGGATTGTTCGCGTTTACGGCGAGCACTACGCCCTTGAGCTACTCAACTCAAGCACGGCTCATATGTTTTATGTCTGGGGGCACGGTAGTTCCCCCGCCAAGTCGACCAAAACAGCGGCACGGCCGTATCATCATTGCGAGACTTGGTTATTTTACAAGTTATGTTTTTGATGGCATGTCTTTGTTTAATCATAACGTTATCTCCGCACTAGGAATTTTTCCTAAGTACATCGTTGGGGCAGTTTAAATACATTAATTTCACAAGAACAAACATCCAGACCTGGAACAATTATTTGTAGGTAATACAAATTTTTGCTCAATGTGGGATTCGAACCTGCGGCGCTCAGGGCTACAACTCATTACCAAGTCACTCCGCCACGGAGCCAAAGGTGAAAGCCAACGATTTTGTATTTTTACTTGGTGCGAATTGCTTACGTTCATTACTCATTTCTAAAAAAATATGTATGAAATGAAAATTTGTCGCCATTACATCATTTAATATTAACATTAAACATATTAAACGGAGATAAAGGTGAAAGCCAACGATTTTGTATTTTTACTTGGTGCGAACTGCTTACGTTCATTACTCATTTCTAAAAAAATATGTATGAAATGAAAATTTGTCGCCATTACATCATTTAATATTAACATTAAACATATTAAATATTACAATCATAAACATATTTCAAAATTACTTACTACCAAAAATATCGCTTATAAAAGTCTCAATCGTTTAAAATGCGCGATGGTGCTATAGGTAGCTAGTTATAGTATAATGTAGTATATCTCTATCGGTGTATCAACGCGATCGCGCGGTGTCGGTGAGAAAAAGTGATACGTCCTGTCGTTGGGATTACCTGGAGCGTACTGAATCGAACGGCGTCTGCGCATGATGTTTTATAGTATTTTTAAAATAATTATATAAAATAATTGACAAAATAAAACGAGCTAATTTTTTTTTTGGATATTTAACATTACATGTATTTTGATAAAATAATTAAAATAGATATGTTTATAAGCAAATACATGGAAAAAATTACATTGAAGTAGACAGTTTTGGTGATTTTATAATATTATTTTATAATATTAAATCGAAATATTTTCGTAATTTAGGTTTTGCTATACACTAAAAGACTATATATTCCATTATAATAACGCTTAAAATAAAGTATTTTAGCTTATAATAATGGTTGTATTCAACCTGAAAGATAACTCTGATGCATATTTTCGTAAAACACAGTGAAGGGATTGTCTTCGCCCTAAAAAACCGTCATTAAAAACTATGATTTTGCATTGCTATGTACTAAATAAATACTTCATCTTTCTAAAGCCCTAATTTTCAGCAAATAATCTCCTCACGTCGTTACGATATCGCCTTTGGAAAAACCATAAAACATGTAGTTTTCGACGCGAAACGCATATGCCCTCTTAATACTATTATGTTTGTAGTTTATTTTTCGTTTAATACTTATTGGCACTCACGTAAGATCAAAGTCAATGTGCTCTGGCAGTATCAAGACTGGTACCTCTTTAGTACAAAATTTAGAATATGCTGTCGTTGTAAGCGAATTGTTATACCGTGTTATTAAATAAACTTAGTGTCTTACTTTCAATGGTATTTACCCAGCAGAGCGCACACAACAGATTTTTACATACTGATAAAGAGAAGAAAATATGCATCCAATTACCTTCACATTCTTCACCAATGAGGTCTGGCCTGAACAGCACTTCCGGTGCACGGAACCTTGCTGGACCAATCTGTGCGGGGAAATGTAAAGACAAAGTCAAAATATTTTAAAACAAAATTGTTTTTGAAAGCACTTTTCTAAAGTCAGCATTATTTCAAAAGTCGCTATATAAAATTACAGTAACTTTTTTCTATATAGATTAAAAATATTAGATTAGAAGTAAGTAAGAAACTCAGCGGGACTTTTTTTCAAAGTAAAATTATTCAAAACATATGTCCCACTAAACTAATTACAAAAAACTTAATGATTTCTTATATTTACGCGAACACTACACATTGAAATAATACTAGTTTTTACGGATTTTATCGCGTATATTTCACTTTCTAAATACTCGACGTTTCGAGAGCTTTACAGCAACCATGGTCACGGGAGGGACTGAGATGTTCAACATCCAGATGTCATAGTTAACCGCGGTTACCATAGATTAAAATTTAACTTTTGTTCCGATCTATACAGTATGAACTTATGGTATCTTGAAGTCTTGCAGTTGTATGGTTGGGTTGGGATTTAATTTTATTAATTATAGTATCACAAGCAGATGGTAGCACTCAGCCATCTTCTCTATTGAAATTATGATGTTTTTTGATTTCAATAGCCTCGCGAATCATCCTTGGAAGGAATCGGTGTTCTTTAGCGAGGATTTGTGGTCTATCAAATCTGATGTAGTGACGGAGGGCGATCCTGTACGTGTTTACAGACTGCAGACTTCCCGGAGCGTCGATTCTTCACATCAGCTATATGTTCTTTAACGCGGGTTTTAATTGATCTTTTAGTTTGTACTATGGTCTCTCCTACATACGATGGAGCGAATTTTGTTTTATTTCTTGTTTATTGTTAACGTCTTCGTATATGTGTGTTATTTATCTTGTGACATTTTATTCTTAGGTTTATCACGAAATGGTAATTAACTATAGTAATTCATAGAACATTTATATTTTTTTTATAGGATAGGTGACAAACGAGCACACAGTCCACCTGATGGTAAGCGGTTGCTGTGGCCCATAGACATCTACATCTATCCTCGATTACGAATCAAAATGCAGATGCGTTGTCACCCGTGAGGACTAAGATGGAATGCCTCGTTTCCAGTAAAAAGGGTCTCCGGTTCTCTACACTCACCATACGAAACACAGCAGCATTAAGCTACTATTTGACGCTGGTATTCTGTGAGAGCGTGGTCCTTCCCCGGTCGAGCCGACCCATTCGTTTTACAACTATATTACTCATATAACTGCAGTGGTAGAGCCATACAAAAATATATAGCACTAGACTCGCAATTATAAAATTATATATTTGCATGCCACTGGCGAAATATGATCGTACCATACCAAATTATTAATCCCGTAACTACCATATTTCTTGCAAATAAATTACTATTATTATATAGGAAAACAAGGAATAATTTTTAAACCGCCTGGTCGCTCGCCGCACAAAATCTATAGAAAAATTACGCATCTCCTTTCTCTCCTCTCCACTTAATCCATTTCCACAGAAGCTAAGCGGAGAAGAGATGTGGAAATAACGGAATCGGATTGGTTTATTCAAACACATCTCCTTTCGTCTCGTCTCCTCTCTGCTTTGGTGGGAACCGGGCCTAACTACACCAAAAATGAGTGCTGATAATATATGTATTAGGTATCTACATACCTCCAACTGTGTCCCATCGGGTAGAGTGTACTGTGCCCTTTCAGAATCCATGCTCTCTTCTTTCAGAGGGTTTGGAGATAAGTAGCAAGCTCGCTCCTTGATAGCTTTCACTATTTCAAGCTCAGCTGATGTACGAAGATTGACGCCTTCTTTACGGAGAAGTAATCTAAAAGAAATTTATTTTATTTGAAACTTTTTTATGGTATTGGGTGACAAACGAGCACACTGATGAATGGATGGATGGTATGTGGATGCTGTGGCCTATAGACATCCACATTTATCCTCAATTAAGAATCAAATATCCAAATGAGGACTAAGATGGAATGGCTCGATTCCAGTAAAACGGTTCTCCGGTTCTCTACACTCACCATACGAAACACAGCAGCATTACACTGGTCATCTTTGAGAGCGTGGCCCAGTCCCCGATTCGTGCTAGAACTATAATATAGCTGCAGCGTGGCTCTACCACGTAAAAAACTGCTCCATTAGTCTGGAGAAGTTCATAGCTGAACATGGGCTCTTGGCAGGCAAATTGAGGTTCGCATTACCAGACGTGAGCACCTTTGACGTTTCTGCCCGTCACCAGTCTCCGTATTTTATGGATGGTGTAAGCAAGATAGCTATATCACCTTCTAACGGAAGCCATAGGATTTTTATAGGACATCCCATAGTCGTCAGAGTCGACTCCCAAAGGTTGTAAGACATTTGTCTTCTGGAAAAACGATTTTATGCCAGCAAATTGACGGCTCCGTGGCGCAGTGGCTTAGAAATGAGTTACAGCGCTGATGGTCGCGGGTTCGAATCCTGCACGGAACAACTATTTGTATGGCCTACTAGTAATTGTTCCGATTCTGGATGTTTGTGCTTGTGCAATATATGTATGTAAACTACCTCCACGATACAGAAGAAAATCTTCCTCTGGGAGTGTTATTTTTTTAAAGATAAAAATAAAATAAAAGGAAATATACTCCCCCAAAGGATAACTCGAGCATTCGGGTTTTCTCCAAGTCATAGGCATGTGTAATTTAATTCGTTTCTAGTGACCCGATCATTCAAGTATTGATTCGTCTTACGCACCGGGTCATTCCAGTCGATCATACAAATGAATCATTTCGAGTTGTACTCTGTGATCTGTGAGACCCGATCGATAATGTCGGTCGTCCGACATTACAATACTGTTTGGTCGTAGGTCCTGTGACCATTTTTACTGGAAACGAGGCATTCCGTCTCAGTCCTCAGAGCTGGCAAAGAATCTGCATTTTGATTTTTAATTGGAGATAAATGTAAATGTCACCCTAATCCTATAAAAAAATATTTTATCATTTAATGTGTATCTATCTATCTTTCTTACTTCGGATTTCCTTCTACTCTTGTATATTGCAATAAACTATTAACTGTATCTTTTTATATGGTTTAATTCACCATCCGCCAGCCTCATTACCTCTAAGGAAAAGGGCAGATTTTTTTTATAGGATAGGGTGACAAACGAGCACACAGTCCACCTGATGGTAAGTGGTTGCTGTGGTCCATAGACATCTACATCTATCCTCGATTACGAATCAAAATGCAGATGCGTTGTCACCCGTGAGGACTTATGTGGAATACCTCGTTTCCAGTAAAAAGGGTCTCCGGTTCTCTACACTCACCATACGAAACACAGCTGCATTAAGCTACTATTTGACGCTGGTATTCTGTGAGATAAGATTCCTGTCAGATAAGGCGCTGAGCTCAGGAAATCCATTTTTATAGCAGACTGTTTCATTGGTCTAGTGACTCTAGTGGTATCCGCGGGTTGCGGATCCTTGTTAGGACTAGTAACTGAATATTTGATTTTTCTATCTGTGTAGTTGCGACGTAAATATATCCAATACTCCATATCGTCTTGTGGGTGTTGGCGTCCAAATATGATAATTACTACTTCGCTGGACTAGTGGTCGGTAAGCGTGACTGCTGATCATGAAGTCCTGTTTGAATCCCGGGTCGGGCCATAACTGTTATCGGGTTTTACTAGCTAAATAAATAGCTTTAATAAGAATAAAGATGTTCATACTTTAAACACTAGGAACAAACATAAGCTTGTAATACCAGTTACTAGACTCCACAGAATTAGTAATTCATTTATGGGCCAATGTATACGCTTTTACAACAAAATCCCGGAAAACGTACCCAATTTGTAAATAAACAATTTTAAATGTTTTATTAAAGAAAATTTGTGCAAAAAGGGTTATTATAATATAAAAGAATACATAAATGAAAACAACTCCTGGGAATCAGGTGATCGCCATCATGCACGTTCTATAAAAAATCATTCAGAAATTGTACAAAATAAATTTATTGTAAATTGAAATATGATTTAAAAAATGCCCCGCTGGGTTTCTTGCTGGTTCTTCCCAGGACAGAGGTATTTTTTCCGAACCAGTGGTAAATAAAAAAATGACTTTCAATAAGTATTATAAAAATAATCCATATTGAACAAAATCATTAATTTCATTTCATAAGAAGTCTTCCAAGCATGATGACTATGGCAAACATCAGCTTTGTAAGCGGATCTATGGGGAGCAATGGACTTTTATAGGTTGCATTGAATGAATAAATGAATGTATGAGGATTTTTTGTCTAAAAACTCTCAATATCCGCCCGAAGTCAGGAAGTTGTCGATGTTTCTCCACCCTGGCCTCGTAAAGCATCTTAAGCTGTTGGTCCTGCGCCTGATCTCTCCTCCAGTTGTGTCAAATTGCCGTCGAATTAGACTATGAGAGTAGGGATGATCGATGTTGCAGAAACATCGATGATCACAGCGATGTTGGCATCGATAGCTTAACATCCATGTTCGATTTTCATCCTACCCAAAACATCGATGTTAAATAAACATTATCAATGTTCATTATTAATGAAATAAAAGAAATTAATAAGCAATGTACTTGTAAAACGGTAATTAAAAAAATTGAAAGAAGTTAACAAATATCTAATTCATTTGTAATATCAATATTTCCAATATTTTTTGCTTTTCATTAAAGAGAGAAGTATATTCAATCTTTTGGGCCAGTTGACCACTAAAAAGCCTTCCAATTCATGGTTAATTGACATTGATGTTTTAATTTTTAACATCGATGATCATCGAATTTTCCAGAGCCGCTATAAATAAAAAAGTATTAAGTGTTTCATAAGTCAATGACTAGATGGCGGTAGTTTAATCAACTACGAACTTTCTTAGAAGATACAATAGCATGAGCATATCAGTCTGTCGATGTGGGCCCTAGTCTTTGCGTTACGTTCCTCAATTCTTATTCTCCAGGCTGGGATGGCGCTACTTTGTATAGCGGCACGCCCAGTCATGGGGACCTTGGCGTCAATAATACGGCATACTTCCACTGCCAGTGCGGGGTCAAAAATAATTGAGTCCACCTTGGAAAACTTCTTCCATATAAGATAAGGTAAGGTTTAAAATACTGCCGAGTAGCAATGGGTCAACTCGAGTTAACTCGAGTCGGATCTGTCTAACTCGAGTTTGGGCTGGCTGCACATGAACGAATCATACGAGCGGGCGAATAAGAGCGAGCGAGTAATAGCCCGATTCGTTCGTTGTGTGCTTAAGAGGTTAGAGTAAGTCAGCTCAAATCCTAATTTCGCCCCCACTTCCCCGCGCGTCGTATGCTATGTACCGAGATGTTTGTAATCACTAATACTGTAAGTTGATAGGTCGTTAGACACTTATTTCATTAGGTTTATCATATTTATGCCTGTTTCTTAAAGCCAAGCCAGCCGCTTCTTATTTTTATCACGGTTATTTCCCATTTTAATTTTACGTCGTACTGTTGCGTAATGTATATTCTGATCGTAAGCGACACAACTACTCCCTTCAAAAGCCTAAGGGATACTAACGGAACGACGGGAATCAAGCTCACGACGCCGATAGTTTAGGTAATTTCTTTTTACAGTGAAAATAATGGTATTTTAAAAAAAGTAAATAACATAAGCACTGCTTTATAGTTAGTTCAGTTAGTATGCAAAGTTTCATGATCTTATTTAAAGTATTTTATGAATAACAGCGGTTTATTGTTTATTTTGGAGGTAACTTTGGATTTTTTTTTCTATCGAGAAAATTTTACGAAATCGTGTTTTCGTCTAACATAATCACTAACATTAATCCTCAACTTTACCATATATTTATTTCAAAATTAATGCTGCAATATTTTCGGCATAACGAAGGATCTTGCTAAGCCATTTGACATTATATTTCCCCTTAAACAGTCTATTTTAGCATATTATTTTTTTGCTGAAAATACTAACTTATTTATAATACGTTAACTTACAAGAAGTTATATTTAGTTTTCTCATATTTAATATTTCCATAACATTGAATAATATAAAACAATATTTAAAAAAACTATAATAAATAAAATAAAAGCAATAACTTAAATTATTATATAATCCTACTTCTCGTGGTATCATGTCAAAAACGCTAACTGAGTTTCCTCGCTGAATGGCGATTCATAATTCATAATTATTTATTTGCATAGAATGTAGGTAGACATTACAAGAGTATTATTAAAACGTAAAAGTTCCTATACATTCTGCCTTATCGAGGCGTGCAAATTTTGACTAAATAGATATACTTAACAATTTTTTTTCAATTATTGATGAATTTAACTTATTAATGTAATATAAAAATGTCCAATTGATAATAGAATAAATGTCAAAAGATTAATTATACCAAAAACAATGTCACTCAACCGTTTACAAATGTCAAAATATAAATGTTCATATGTAAAAACAGTAAAAATAACTAACTAATAACTATTCTATAACTATCGAAGTCCTTTATAAACTCACAGCAAAAAATTCAAGCATTTTTAGTTACAGATATTTAAATATGTAATTTGTTTAAATTGTTGTGATCAAGATAATCATTACAGTATAAAACAATTAAGTAAAAGTCATTCTTGAAGTTTGTTTTTTAACTTTGTCACTGGGAAATTTTTAAACTCGTCGGGTAAAGACTTAAAGATTTGAATTGCCATTATGTATGAATTTTTTCCTTATTATATTATAGATGATACTTAGCTTCTGAGCGAAAAAAGATCTAACCCTCTTATCACCAGCAACGACAAGTCGCGAATAGATTTCCTTTAGAAACTCTATCGCACGTGGACCCCACGGACCGAAGGTCTCTGCAGCGAGTGACACAAATATGCAGTCATTTCTCAGAGACACATATTTTTTTTATAGAAGAGGGGGCATACGAGCATGCGGCTCACCTGATGTTAAGTGACTACCGCCGCCCATGATCAACCGCAACACCAGGGGAATTGCAGGTGCGTTGCCGACCCTTTAGAAAGGAGTAAGCTCTTTTCTTGAAGGTCCCCAGGTCGTATCGGTCCGGAAAAATCGCCGGTGGTAAACTATTCTACAGAGAGGTTGTACGCGGAAGAAAACTCCTTTTGAAACGTACAGTGGTGGACCGCCAAGCATCCAGATGGTGTGGAATGGTATCGGGACGTTTGCCGCGTAGTGCGTTCACGAAATATGGCGGCTGGGATTGATCCGAACAGTTCCTCAGAGCACTCTCCATGGTATATGCGAAAGAAAATGCAAAGGGATGCAACAGAGTCGAGCCGATCGGAAAGCACTCGGTCGTCGACGATTCGAGCCGCTCTACGCTGGATGCGGTCAAGTGGAAGGAGTTGGTACTGGGGAGCCCCAGCCCAGAGATGGGAACAGTATTCCATGTGCGGCCGAACCTGCGCCTTGTAAAGTTGCAGGCGGTGTGCCGGCATGAAATATTGTCCCGCTCTGCTGAGCACGCCAAGCTTTTTAGAGGCCAATTTGGCCTTCCCTTCCAGGTGACCACGAAACTGCACGTCACTCGATACGTCGACGCCGAGGATTCCGATGGCTGAAGCAACAAGGGGAGTGCCTTGAAACTGAGGGGATACGACAAAGGGGTTCTTTTTAGCGGTTAACGCGCAAACTTGTGTCTTCTGGGGGTTAAACTGGACTAGATTTAGTCGCCCCCAATCCGAGACTCTGTCCAACAGAGACTCGACTTCAGACACAAGTTTGTCCCGGCACTCGGAGACGTTTTCCCGAGAAATATTGGCTCGGCCGGTGTAAAGAGCATCACCAGTGCTGTCATTTGCATAGCAATGAATGTTACGGGTTTGCAACATATCATTGATATGCAGAAGAAACAGCGTTGGCGATAGCACGCAGCCTTGTGGAACACCAGCATTAATAGGCTTGCAATCGGAGCTTGCACCGTCTACAACGACCTTGATGCTCCGATCTGCAAGAAAACTGGTGATCCAATCGCACAATTTCTCGGGAAGCCCATAGGAAGGGAGCTTGGAAAGAAGCGCTTTGTGCCAAACCCGATCGAAGGCCTTCGCAATGTCCAAACTAACGGCCAATGCCTCTCCCTTGGACTCTACTGCCTCCGCCCATATGTGAGTTAGGTAGACCAGAAGATCACCAGCTGACCTACCACGGCGACGGAAACCGTATTGGCGGTCACTAATCAGCTGGTGATCCTCAAGGTACCTCATGAGCTGGCAGTTTACAATGGACTCCATTGTTTTGGAGAACAAGGAGGTGATGGCGATAGGCCGGTAGTTGGACGGGTCTGAGCGGTCGCCTTTTTTAGGGATCGGGTGGACGAAAGCCGTCTTCCATGATTTTGGGACTACGCCTAGGGAGTAGGAGTACCGGAAAAGACGCGTTAAAACCGGTGCCAACTCTGGAGCACACACACAGTACAGAGCACAATTGGGGGGATTCCGTCAGGCCCACTCGACTTGTGGATGTCCAGGGAGAGGAGTGCTTTGCGAACCGAGCGCTGAGTGAACTGCACTTCCGGCATGGAGCACTCACACCGCGGGATGGTCGGCGGCGTACTCCCCCCCGTCATCGAGAGTCGAGTTAGACACAAAGAAAGAGCCTAGAAGATTGGCTTTCTCCTTTGCGGTGTGGGCCAGTGAGTCGTCCTCCCTGTGCAGAGATGGAAGAGATGGCTGACAGAAATTCCCCTGGACAGCCTTGGCGAGAGACCAGAATGCACGGGTTCCAGAAAGAAGACGAACTAGTCTCTCGCCAATTCTGCCTATGTGCTCTGACTTTGCCTTGGCAATGACCCTTTTGAAGGACCTAGAGGCGGAATTATACTTCTTTTTTAGAGCGCTGGTGTTTACATCCCGGGACGCTGATGCGTCAGCCCAGGCTTGGTAGCACTCCTGCTTATAGCATGATGCTATTTTACAGGAGCGACCAAACCATGGCTGAGATTTGCCTCCAATGGGCACCACAGAGGAAGGAATAAAAAGTTCCATACCCTGAAGTACCGCATCAGCGACAGAATCCGCAACAACGTTGGGATCGTCCGGCGAGAAGCAAACCCGCCCCCAAGGGTAGGATGCAAAGAAAGACCGCATCCTATCCCAATCGGCTGACCTACAGTGCCAAACACGGCGGCAGCCTGCAGAATGCAACCGCGATTTCAGCGTGAGTGGCACCACACTCCGGACAAGACAATGGTCCGAGGAGCCTAAAGGGGCGTTGACGGAAATCTGATATCCGTCCGGGTGAGAGGTCAGCAGAAGGTCCAACAGGGAAGGTGCATGATCCTCCACATCTGGAATCCGCGTAAGCGAAGTAACCAGTTGTGTCAGACCATATGCCAAGGCAAAATCATGAACAGTCCTCCCCGCATGATCGGTTAAATGTGAACCAAGCCATTCGGCGTGATGGACGTTAAAGTCGCCGAGGATCACGATCTCTGCGGAGGGGATCTGCTGTAGCAACGAATCTGCAGCCATTTGGACGTGGTCGAAGAGTCGGTCTATTTCGGCATTACCGCTATGGGACCTATAGAGGCACCCGTAGACGCGCGGATGGTCGTTGCTGTCTACACGTAGCCAAAGGATGGACAGGTCCGAACCTTCAGGTCTGCCGAGGCGTCGAGAACAGATGTCCTCTCTGACGTAAACGCAAACTCCAGCCCGAGGCACAAAGGAATGTTCCAGTTTGTACCCCGGGCAGGAGAGATACGAGACATCAGCCGTAGAGGACACCTGCGTCTCGGTCAGAAAGAGCAGAGCCGGCCTCGCCGTCTCGAGATGGTAGTGGACGGCGTTTAGGTCAGAGTGAAGTCCCCTGATATTGCAGAAATTCACGGACAGCGTGGCAGGGGTCGCCTTGGTCTTGTTGCTCCGTTTGCCCCGAGCAGTTGTAGTCTTGAGCGGAATTTTGCCCCCCCCCCTCCAGAATACGCGGGGCAGCCTGAGCACCCACGCGCAGAAGTGGAGAAACATGGTCGTGGATGCTCAGCGAGGGATTCTCCAGGGGTGCTGGTACCCTCCTGGGGTAGTCTATCATTTAATTCCGCTACCATGTTGATGGGGGGGAGGGATTTGGGCCTCCGGCCACCTGCACTCACCAGACGAAACGCGGAAGTAGAGCTTCCACTTCACGCCGGTATTCTGTGAGGTCGCGGTACCACCTCGGTTTGAGCCGGCCCATACGTGCGACAGCAAAGCTGCCGCGTGGCTCTACCACTGAAATATTTGCGCCGTTCATTTAAATCAGCTGCCTCTGATGTCACCCCTGCTTTAAACGAGGAACCCCTGAGATGAGAGGCTTTCAAAGTGTCTCCGGCAATAGCATCCTACACTTCTCTACCGAGGGACCAATGTCATACCATCCGGTCTCTTGCCTTCTTTTTAGTTTTTTTTAGTGTTTTTTTTTCTTTTATTTATTCAGAAAATACTTGATTGAAATACTTTTTAACTCAGTACTTTTTAACTTATATTTTATTATTTTTACGTGGTAGAGCCACGCTGCAGCTATATTATAGTTGTAGCTCGAATGAGTCGGCTCGACCGGGGCAGGACCACGCTCTCACAGAATACCAGCGTAAAACAGCAGCGCAATGCTGCTATGTTTCGCATGTCAAGTGTACAGAACCGGAGAGATACCCTTTTACTGGTATCAAGGCATTTCATTTTAGTCCTCAGGGGTGACAACGCATTTGCATTTTAATCCTTAGTTCAGAATAAATGTGGATGTCTATGAGCCACAACATCCACTTACCATCAGGTGGACTGCGTGCTCGTTTGCCACCCAATGCTATAAAAAAATGGGTAACAAATCGACCGAAGACAATAAATGAAGAAATTCAACAGAGTGTTACCTACAACCAAAATATAATTACTTATTTATCATTTTATAATAACTAAGAATATTTTGTCAGTGATCAAATAGCTTATGTACCTACATCTTAAAAAGCTAGACTAATATTGTTCTGTGAAGACTGTTATATAGCTAGTTTTGCTGTTAAATATAGCTGATTAATGTAAATAAGACTAGAGATAAAAATAAATAAGTAAGTGATACATACTAAATATAGTCTTTTATTTCAATTCTACCTACTTAGTTAAGTTATGATAGTTTTCCCAACCTAACATAGAATTATATACAAAACAAATTTATAAAAAAGTGATATGTATCAAATTATTTATTCTGTTATGTCCTGCTCAAGTTACGAAACTAGAGTTTTAACCAGAGTAGTGTAAATTTCATTATTTCACCTCGGGTTAACTCTAGAAGTGGGCGTTGAATCAATAAACTGTTTTTTTCAACAGCTTTTCATTCATCAACGTGTTAACTGTTATTCATTAATGAAAAAATAGGTTGAAAATATTAGCTTTCAATTTATGTCAATGCACTCAACGCATTTTTTTTTCAATATTGTTTTATTCATTTCCGTGAATTTAGTCTCCTTCGGAAATATTCGTTACTTCCGGAAGTTACCCACCACCGCCGCGTCAACACATCGGACGCGGTCTTGTGCGTGCGTGTGTGAGCGTGAGCAAGTAAAGAAAGTTCATTTGTTAAGATTTTGTATTAAGTGTGTGTAAACAATCCGTGAGCCCGTGAGCTTCGTTCAAGGCAAAATTTCTTTGCGATTCTTTTGTTTTCATAACGCAGTCGAGGACAAGCGTTTTTAAGTTTAGTTTATTTTTTAAGTTTAAGTTTTATTGGTTGGGATTTTTCGTGAATATTGTTTTGTGACAAAGCTTAGACATCATGTCAGTGGCAAGTAGAAACAAAACTTTAGTCTGCCAAAGACGAATAGACAATATAAAACGAATTGTGGCTCACATAAAAAAGCTCGCAGAGAGAGACTAAGACGCTATCAGATAAAGACTTGCCGACGATGGATACGGAAGAATGGAATAAAATAAAAATGGATTGGAACACCTGACACAACCAATAGTTATGTCAGGTGTTAGAACCATTTGAAGAGTGAGTTTAATACGTGGTAGAGCCATGGTGCAGTTATATTAGTAGTATAGTTGTAGCACGAATGGGTCAGCTCGACCGGGGAAGGACCACGCTCTCACAGAATACCAGCGTCAAATAGCAGCTTAATGTTGCTGTGTTTCGTGTGGTGAGTGTAGAGAACCGGAGACCCTTTTTACCGGCAACGAGGCATTCCATCTTAGTCCTCACGGTTGACAACGCATCTGCATTTTGATTCGTAATCGAGGATAGATGTAGATGTCTATGGGCCACAGCAACCACTTACCATCAGGTGGACTGTGTGCTCGTTTGTTACCCTATGAAAAAGTGACCATAAATATTTGACGGCGTGTTAGCTTATAATAATGACACACGTTGCCTGATAGAATCCTATAAGAAAATGTGAGAGAAATGAAATCTAACATCAAATGTCCACGATATAGTTTCATTATTGAAACCAGGTTTATCAGACAGATTCGAAGGGATAGAGCAAAGTGGCACATTTAGTTTGTGTACTTTGTTGGACCCATGATTTAAGATGCAGGGATTTGCAGACCACGCTGAAGCTGTCAAAATAAAAGATAATGTTGGAACGCTCGTCGTCCCCGAAATATCCAAAATTGATGCTGCAACACTGCCCCAAACTTCAAATCAAAATTAATTGACAAGAACTAGAATGAATTCAGTCCACGGGATATTTATTTTTGATCAAATAATATGGACACCTCCCACCACAAGCACTCCGTTATCAAAAACCATAAAAGAAGTGGACATCTATTTGGCCGACGACATATTACCAAGAACAAATACTGGTGACTGGAAGAATTCTTTGGAATGATGGAGAACTCACAATGTTTTATCCAAACTTAGCCAAAATTACATAGAAAAATGTACTACGACTAGCAACATCAGTGCCATGCGAAAGAACGTTCTCCAAATCGGGGCTAATTGTAAATCAAAGAAGAACAAGACTAACTACAAGCAAAATAAAGAAACTGCTATATTTTGAAATGTAAACTTAGACGGAGGCCGTTTGGCAAGTTATAAGATTTGATATGTAATTGTAAATAGAACAAAGGAAAAAAACATAAAAATGATGAATAATGTATATACCCAGCCAGTCCTATGCCTGAAAAAAGTGCGAATAAATGGTCATTCCAGTTCAATAAACATAAAAGTAACTTTAGATACGAATTTATTCGTATCAAATCAATAATCTTCAACTTAATCTGCAACAAAATTGTTATTAATTGAAAACGTTGAAAAATTAAATTGACGATTAACGTTAACAATTGAAGTTTCAAAACTTGTTATTTATTTAACAGCTATTTAAACCTGTTGACAATTAATGATTAACAGTAAACAGTAACACTAACAGTTTAAGTAATAAACTGTCAATGACCCATGCTTATATTGCCGAGTGGACTTAAATAGCCGTCTCAGCACTTCAAAAACTAATCTGGGAATTGAACCCAGATTCCTCAGTAGGTAACAACGCATCTGGTGGGTAATTCAGATGACAACATTATTGTCGTTCTACAAACGGTCAAACCATACCTCGATTATTTTCGACACAGCGACATCTAGTTGAATACATGCGAACTACGATTATTCGTTCAAGATGTAGCAAATTAATTTAATTTTATAATAAGTATTACATAAAATACTTTATTTTATGTAATACTTATTCTTTATGTGCAGAAAGTCTCCACAACAGCGCTGGAGTAGCTACAGGGATGAAATGAACTTAGCATTGATTAAAACTACTTTTACGGATTTTATTGCGTTTATTTTACTATTATTTTTAATTTCCGACGTTTCGGGCGCGTTCCAGCTCCCATGGTCACGGGGGACTGAGGTGACTGAAGTCCCGATGTCATTGTTAAACCCGGAGTACTTTCAGCTTTTTTAAATCTAAAATAATTTAACCTCTCTGTAAATATAACCTCGAAAAAGTCGTCTATCCCACTAATATTTTTCGGTGCGTTCTTTAAAATTTACCCCGTAGCTATAGTGGCGCCACCCTTATTTAAAGGTTTTTATGGACACTTTTTAATACACAGTCTGTACTCCTTACTTCTACACTCCATAGTTTCCCAACTTCGCCTAGCAAGAATCTATCAATGTAACATTATTTAGATTTAAGATAAAATCAGTGACAATTTATCTAATTTTTCAATAAAACAAAATCTTCATGTTTTGGATAAAATTATATCTTCATCGCATCTGGCACTGCTCTTCATCTGTACGTCAAGTTTTCCGCAGGTAAGCTCGGACAGGCAGACAAACGGGTAAAATTTGATTAAATGGTTGTGGTTGTAATATCTCATATATCACACCCTGCTTCGTCCCGTAAATATCGTGATAATGATATAGGAAACGGTGGTATGGGAACTGCAAGAAATATTTTCGGTTTAATTTGTAAATCCATTTATGGCAATTGCCGATCCGATTCCCATTATAAAGAAATCGAACAGATTTCTTGGATTTTATACAGGGGGATGAAACTTCCATACAAATTCACAAGAATAAAATATGCATAGAAAGTTCTGCCCTCCAGTGAGCGGGGTACATAAACATGTAGGATAGTTTTCTTAAGCGTAGTAAAGATGGCGTTCGTTAAATAAAACTGGGGGTCTTACCTAATGATCCAGAATCCACAACAACAAAAAGTTTGAATTGACTCAATCATAGCAATTTTTAATAAAATTTGTTCACAGTTCTTTCAAATTTAATTAAAATTTAATTAAAAGTTATGTTGCTGAGTATTTAGTTCATAAGTGTATAAAATATATAAGAAATGACATGTGTAAGATACTACAGTATATACTATATAACTACTCAATTATATTTTAGAAAGAGAAGAGACTAGGTAGGGTAAAAAGGTCCAGTGAATATCCATCGGTGTTGTGTTCATTCATGGATGAAGATTGTTTAATAATTCAAACTCAATTGATTGAAGAACCACAAATAAAGAATATGTTGCTGAGTATTTAGTTCATAAGTGTATAAAATATATAAGAAATGACATGTGTAAGATACTACAGTATATACTATATAACTACTCAATTATATTTTAGAAAGAGAAGAGACTAGGTAGGGTAAAAAGGTCCAGTGAATATCCATCGGTGTTGTGTTCATTCATGGATGAAGATTGTTTAATAATTCAAACTCAATTGATTGAAGAACCACAAATAAAGAATATGTTGCTGAGTATTTAGTTCATAAGTGTATAAAATATATAAGAAATGACATGTGTAAGATACTACAGTATATACTATATAACTACTCAATTATATTTTAGAAAGAGAAGAGACTAGGTAGGGTAAAAAGGTCCAGTGAATATCCATCGGTGTTGTGTTCATTCATGGATGAAGATTGTTTAATAATTCAAACTCAATTGATTGAAGAACCACAAATAAAGAATATGTTGCTGAGTATTTAGTTCATAAGTGTATAAAATATATAAGAAATGACATGTGTAAGATACTACAGTATATACTATATAACTACTCAATTATATTTTAGAAAGAGAAGAGACTAGGTAGGGTAAAAAGGTCCAGTGAATATCCATCGGTGTTGTGTTCATTCATGGATGAAGGTTGTTTAATAATTCAAACTCAATTGATTGAAGAACCACAAATAAAGAATATTAAAAATACAATGACTCAGAAAACGAAAATATTTTGCGACTTTACATTCCTATCCTGTGAAAATCATAATAAGATGTCTTATGATTATTTATAAATTTTTTCGTCTTTTATATATATTTAAAAAAATCTTATGTGAAATATGCCAAGTTTTAGTGTTAATGTTATCTACAAAATTTCCTTTTGGAGATTTGGGATTATTATTGGAGATATCCAATAATTAGACATTTTTGTCGAAGTGAAAAGATCGGAGGTAGCTCAATTGGATAGTTCTCACTGTAAATTCCACAGCACGCGTGTATACGTGGTTCGATCCCCGCCGCCATCAATGAAATTGATCGATTGGAAATTTGGTGATTTACCACGTGCTCGGTGGTGCGGTGCCTTTTTTTGTAACCTTACTTTTATATCCAATAATTATCTAGTAAATAACATAAACATTGATAATAAAATTGTACATTTCGTAAATAATCAGCATAGTTATTGCTAGAGATGAAGCGTATATACTAGAACAGATCCAGGGACTAAGTATTTAACGAGACTAGGTTGCACCTATTCCAACTTTTAAAATACTTGATCCATCTAGTCTCACTGTGCCTACGCGTCGTACTCGTATTTTATTACCGTAGACTGTAGTTACTAGGCGCTCAACTCGGGTCGTCTTTGCCTAAATCATTAGTTTGTCAGTCATTTGAATTTGAACCAAATTTTAATGAACATAAAGGTAACGTGACGCGCACTCATGTTTGTTGTGTAATAATATATTCTGTCCTTTTTTAACTAGACTATTCCGTAGTCTTTCTATCTTTGTCTGTCAATACTCGAGACTCGAGACTAGTAGGGACTCGGACTAGTTCAACCAAATACTAGTACGAGACTAGTCGGGACTCGGACTAGTTCAACCAAATACTTATACAAGAGTACAAGGCAGGCGAGTGTCTATTGTCAAATACGGTACGGACTCATGCGAATGTGATCTCGGTGGACGCTGTTTTCATGTTTCCATGACTACATAACATAGTACTGGAAGCGTAAACAATTTACGTTTCGATGATTATGTAATATATTTTGATGAATATACATTAAATAATTAATATAAGTAAATGTGTCATGCATGCTTTTAGTAGTATAAAAATGCGTTCATTTACCCACATTTACTAATCTATATATTTTATAATCGTTCGTAAGGGGAGTGAACTTCAGTCGTGCGCCGGAACTGACAAACTCACTTTTTATTTTTCAGAACAATTCTTTTTTTTAATGTTATTTATAAGAATTATGCAAACAATATTCTAAAAAAATATTATAATTAGTCTCGTTACTATTAAGATTATATGAGAGATAAATGAAAATAATCCACTTTAAATTCTCCCTTCCGTCATTAGTATGAGCTGCATCAACCAATTCTAGAATTATAGCAATAGTAAAAAAAACATAGCAGCTTAAAATCAAGACATACAAAATCAATAGGTGAGTACTCCCATTCTAGAGTTTTTCAAATAAATCAAAGATAAACATCTTTTAAAACAAACTTTACAAAATATGAAGTACTACTAAATAGCATTTGAAGTAATTGGAAGTAAATGATCTTAATTTATTTTTCATATAACCTTAATTCTCGTAATTTAGTTACGAGAATAATTATAATAATTTTGTAAAGTATGAAGGAAGATGTATGAATTCATTATTGCACACGTTTCAGTAGTACGCACGTAAAATATGGTACTTGAAACTATAGCGTATCCTATTCCTATTCCAACAATACTAACCTTTATGTGTACTTGATACTTTATGGACTAGGTGGAACAGGTATTTGGATCGAGTATTTATACGGAATTGGACTAGGTGCACCTAGTACGAAATTTACCTAGTACGACTCATCTCTAGTTATTGCATAAAATATGCCATCTAGCGATACCTACCGAAGACGCGTTTTACTAAAGTCTACAGCGTCATCTAGCGTGCAGGGTACACTATTTCAAAAACTGAAATGTGAGTGGCACATCTATCTCTGGTATATAGGTATTATCTATGAATTTATATGTCTAACCTAGCACAACTATATACTGCCGATTGGGCTTAATAAGCCGTCACAGCACTTCAAAAATAAACCTGGGAATTGAACCCAGATCCTCAGTAGGTAACAACGCATCTAGTGGGTCGTCTGGATTACAACATTATTGTCATTCTACAAACGGTCAAACCATACCTCGATAATTTTCGACACAACGACATCTAGTTAAATACATGCGAACTACGATTACTCGTTCAAGAAGTAGCAAATTAATTTAATTTTATAATAAATATTATATAAAATACTTTATTTCATGAAAACTATTAAATTTAAAAATTTACATCAATAAAAGTAGGATACGTTTATCATGTAAAAATACAATTTCACCTAGAAACGAACACATTAAAAAAAAATTGTCCAATTGGAACCTCCGCCTTTTTTGAATTCAATCAAAAATGAGCACTGCGTTTATTGATAATTGATTTTTCATTTCGAAATTAAGCTACGCCGCATAAAATATAAATGAGTTCTATTTCACTGCCGTTGATAAAAAGGTTAACACAAAAAAAATATTTCGTAGTTAAGCATCTTTCATATTATAAATTTTTTATAGTTAGGTGTCCATGTGAAATTTTCTTACATTGCGAAGACATAATTGCCTTGTGAATGCCTATGTAAAAATAATTTTGTTCTTTTATGTCGGATTTCACTTTTTACTTACTACAAGTTTATTTTTTATGTTTATGAGTGGAGTAAGGGAATTAGTATGTATATCTAATTAGTAAACGCTCAAGGTTAAATCTAGAGTGTCTTATACTCACACTATTGACTATTGTTTAATAAACTGAAGTCCTTAATTAGTACCATCAAAAGTATTTTCAGTAAGGAAATAGATATAGAATAAAGCAGTTCTGCTGCAGATGACTAGTCTCCATAGAGAATTGCCAGATACAAAATTTCGGTCTAAAGAATAGGGCATTCATTCCTTTATTACAGTATATCACATACTATAGACAGTCCACTTCTGAACATAGACCTCCCCATCGGATGCCTAATGAGGATATTTGCCATACAACTTTGATAGCGCGATTTAGGGTTCGATATGTTTCGCTGGCGCGATGACAGTGCCGTGCGCGATGTTAGGCCTGGAAATCGACTGCCATATAAACTGGAAAGCCCATATAAATAAAGTAAAAAATAGGCTATCAAAATTCACTTACGTATTACGAGAACTAAAGAAAATCACAGATGTCCCCAGCGCTCTGTCAGCATATTACACATACACATCTTCGTGGCTGTCATACGGTGTCATGTTGTGGGGAAATAGTAAAGTTGCACAGCAATTACTTATAATGCAAAAAAATTATAAGAATCTTGGCAAACATAAAAATTCCAGAAAGTTGTAAGCCCCACTTCAAAAAGTTTAAAATTTTGACTTTGACGTCTATTTATATTTGGGAAACATGCAAATTTGTAAAAAAACACCCAGAACTATTTACCAAATTAAGTGAAACAAATTACAAATACTCAATTAGACCAAATAAAAATAGGCTACTATTGCCGAAATCTACTCTTGCTTTGCATAGCTCTAGTCCCTACTGTATGACAATTAAAATTTTTAGTAACCTTCCAAATGACATAAAAATTTTACGAGTACTACATTATTTTTATCCAAATTAAAGTTATATCTAATTGAAAAATGTTTCTATAATTTAAATGAATATTTTGATACAAATATTATTTAATTTGTGTGGACAACTTCGGCTTGTGCCTATCTCATTTAATTTAATTTTTTTATTCAATTATTATTTTTTACTTAATTTAATTTTTATTTATAATAATAATTATTATTTTTACTTGACATTTTGATTATTAATTTAATTAAATTTACAGAATTTTAAAATAATATAATCTAATAATGTAATTTATTAATGAAATCTAATATCGTAGTTTAAAAATAATATTTAATATTTTTATAATTGCTACGCCCAAACTGGGTTCAAATGCAGACTATTTTTTAAAAAACATAACATCTATTGTTACCATTTGATTGCAATAAAGATTATGATTATGTCATGTCCCCACCGGTACCAATGAAATTATTAATTGCAATTTTAAGTACTGATTTACCACGTGCTCGGCGGTGAAGGAAAACATCGTGAGGAAACCTGCATGTCTGAGAAATAAGAAAAAAAATATTTCGAAGACATGTGAAGTTCGCCAACACGCACTGGGGCAGCGCGGCGGACATTTCCTTGCCCTAAAACCCTCTCAGAAATGAGAGGAGGCCTGTGCCCAGCAGTGGGACGTATATAGGCTGTAACTTTTTTTTTATGTCACATGGCTTAACATGTCGGCACACCAGGATTACTCCCCGAAGTTGCTTGACACATCAAAGGACTGTTGAACTTCTTCGCGGAGATATCATGGCTCGAATAACCACATTATTTTGCCCACACGCAAAATACGCGCTTAGACGTGGAGTTGAGGAAAACAGCCCGTCGTAAACTAAACTAAGCTAAGAACTTGTTTCCCCCTATCGCTTCTTACAACATCTGCAGGACGATATGGAGTAGTGGATATTCTTCCACCGCCATTAAAAATTACTATATAGAGCAGAAACTTTTGAAAACTTCTATAGCGTGATTTAGAATTTGTATATAGTCAAGTTTGTATGTGTGATACCTGAGATATCTGGTGACGTCACGTCCGGCTACATCGATCCTCATTATGCTGTGCGGCATCGCGAAGCCTTCATAGATAGGCACCGCGTGGGTTACACCATCGCCCGAGTCCAGGACGACACCCGTGGTCCTGCCGGTTGCATATCTGAAATTATGAATTTACGTTTGTGACCATTACCATTATAGCCTATAAAAAGTCGACTCCTAAACAAAACTAAGGCTTACGTAGATATTTTATATGTGGTAGAGCCATGCTACTGCAATATTACAGTTGTAGGACGAATGAGTCAGGTCTACCGGGGTACGACCACGCTCAACACGGAATACCTCCGTAGAATAGCAACTAAATGTTGCTGTGTTGCGTACGGTGAGTGTAGAGTCAGACTATTCTTACTGGAAACAAGACATTTTATCTTATCTGACTATCTTATACGTGGTAGAGCCATGCTGCAGTTATATTAGTAGTATAGTTGAAGCATGAATGGGTCAGCTCGACCGGAGAAGGATCACGCTCTCACAGAATACCAGCGTAATATAATAGCTTAATGCTGCTGTATTTCGTATGGTGAGTGTGAGTCAGAGACTCTTCTTACTGGAAACATGACATTTTATTATTCTCGCTATCTTATATGCGATAGAGCCATACTGCAGTTATATTAGTAGTTGTAGCACGAATGGGTCGGCTCGACCGGGGAACGACCACGCTCTCACAGAATACCAACGTAAAATGGGAACTTAATGCTGCTGTGTTTCGTATGGTGAGTGTAGAGCCAGAGACTCTTCTTACTGGAAAACGAGACATTCCATCTTAGTCGTTAGGGGTGACAACGCATCTGAGGATAAATGTAAATGTCTACAGGTCACACCATTGAGTGGACTGTATACTCATTTGTTACAATTATTCTATAAAAAAAGGCCTCATCCAAAGATACCATCCACGCCATCTGGATGCTTGGCAGTCCACCACTGTACGTTTCAAGAGGAGTTTTCTTCCGCGTACAACTTCCCTGTGGAATAGTTTACCACCAGCGATTTTTCCGGACCGATACGACCTGGGGACCTTAAAGAAAATAGCTTACTCCTTTCTAAAGGGCCGGCAACGCACCTGCAATTCCCCTGGTGTTGCGGTTGATCATGGGCGGCGGTAGTCACTTAACATCAGGTGAGCCGCATGCTCGTATGCCCCCTCTTCTATAAAAAAAAACAACGCGGGTTAGTAAACGCAGCGTTTTTATAATTTTAAGTTGTAATAAGGAAAATGTCTCCTGCCCTCTCCTGTTTCAGTTTCGGTCTATCGCCTCGTACGACACCCACGGGACGATATAGGGTAGTGGATATTTAAACAAAATTGGAACTGACAATTGATGGTAAAGAAAACTGCTCAAGTTCTTCACTAGATGGACTTTATATACGTGGTAGAGCCATGCTGCAGCTATATCAATAGTATAGTCGTAGCACTAATGGATCGGCTCGACGGGGGAGCGACCACACTCTCACAGAATACCAGCGTAAAATAGCAGCTTAACGCTGCTGAGTTTTGTGCAGTGAGTGTAGAGAACTAGAGACCCATTGTACTGGAAATGAGGCATTTTATCTTAGTCCTCAATGGTGACATCACATCTGCATTTTGATTTGTAGTCGAGGATAGATGTAAATGTCTATGGGCCACAGCAACTACTTAGCATAAGGTGGACTGTTTACTCGTTTGTCACTCTTGTCCTATAAAAAAATGGGATGATGACCTAGTAAGACATGAAGGTAGTCGATGGATGTAGGATGTAGGTTGGAAACATGTTTAATGACATTGCTTGGGGGAGGTCCATGTTGAGTTGTGAACTTCCTGGTAAAATGCAGTATGTCGATAAATGCAGATGACTTAGGACTGTCTTTTGTGGCATCTCTTAGGCTGAGGCCAAACGAGTGTAAATTATTGCGTTGTCAGTCGCGTAATTTCTGCTGCATTTGGTTTCATAGAAAAGTCTTGTTTGAGTCACACGGCGACGCAAAATAAGTTGTCTACGGACTCACACGCATAATTCCGACCGAATCGTGTTCGTGGGGTTGAGGGGATTTTTTCGTCGCGTGCCATCTTTGTATTGTGCGTGGTGTAACTATTAACAGTACCAACTAGATTCTATGCTCTTTATTACAACTTCCATTGTACACAACAGGTTTTCTGCGGGACAGAAATTACGCGACCGAAATTACGTTCGTTTGGCCTTACCCTTAAGCGACCTATGTTTAGCAGTGCACTTGTGGAGGGCTGTAATGATGGTGATGAATTTCAATTCTTAGTTGACGTTTATCTGTTCATATAAGTTCCAACAGTCTCCATATTACAGAGCTCTGACAAAAGGGAATTTATTTAAAAGGAAAACAGTCTAAACAAATGGTATTGAATTAGTTGATACATCCCACAGCTGGGCACATGCCTCCTTCCATTTTATTAGAGGGTTGTGGAGTCTTAGTCCATATTAGGAACGAAATATTTTATTATTCAGGCAGAAATCTTCGCCGTTGTTTTCACTACCTAGCATGTAGTAAATCAGCTAATTCCATTTGTGCCAGTAGAAATTGAACTTGTTTTTTTTTAATATAAAATAAAGGTGACAAATGAGCACACAGTCCACCTGAGGGTAAGTGAATGCTGTGGCCCATAGACATCTACATGTATCTTCAATTAAAAATCAAAATGTAGATGCATTGCCAGCCTTGAGGACTGAGATGAAACCCCGTTTCCAATCAAGGTTAACTACATTGTGGTTTGCATAAGTAGTATGTTTACGATAAGAGCTTAGCCCCTAAAGCCCAAAAAGAAACATAATAAAGAGTAAAGTAAAAGTAGATATACATACCACTATTGGGCACAGGGCTCTGGTCATTTTTGTTACATATATGTGAAATTCTTTAGTACGAACTCTTAAGATGTTATCGTTCATTGTCAAGTACATGTAGTAGTATAATACAAGTGATAAACATTTAAAGCCAGTTCCAATTACTGTTGATGGTGAAATTCTCGAAGTTGTCCAGGAATATACCTACCTCGGGCAGATATTGCAACTAGGTAAGAATAACTTCGAGAAGGAAGCCGATCGAAGGATTCAGTTGGGCTGGGCAGCACCTAGAAAGCTTCGTCGGGTTTTCTCGTCGCCCATACCGCAAAGTCTGAAGATAAGTCTTCAACCAGTGCGTTCTGCCCGTACTCACTTACGGTGCCGAAACGTGGACACTGACCATACGGCTGATCCAAAAGCTCAAGGTCGCTCAGCGAGCAATGGAAAAAGCTATGTTCGTAGTTCCTCTGGTAGTCAAAATTCGAAATGAAGAAATCCACCGGAGAACCAAGATTACTGACATATGAACCGAATTATTTGATACGACTTAGGAACCTTCAAGAAAAGAGCCTACACCTTTTGAAAAGGCCGGCAACGCATCTGCGATTCCCCTGGTGTTGCAGTTGCTCATGGGCGACGGTAATCACTTACCATCAGGTGAGCCGCATGCTCGATTGCCACCTCTCTTATAAAAAAAGCCTTTCGTGTTTATGAGCTGAAGTGGCAATGGGCTGGTCATGTCTGTCGCAGAATTGACAGCCGGTGGAGTAGACGTGTTATGAAGTGGAGACCGCATCTAAGAAAACGTAGTGTGGGACGCTCCCTGACCAGATGGAGCGACGATCTGCATAAGGTGGCTGGTAGAAGCTAGATGCGTGTAGCCGAAGATCGGGCTACGTGGAGCGCTTGGGAGAGGCCTTGACCAGCAGTGGACTGCCACAGGCTGACGATGATGATGAAACATTTAGAAGTAAATAAATAAAAATGCTGTATCCCATTACCATAAACCTAGTATTGCAAGAGACGATATAGGAAAATGAAACGGTAGATGGAGAACAGCGTCTTCTTAAAGATTTCAGTTATAACTTGTTCATATATGACAGTAGCCTAATGGCAGGGCGCGGACCGCGAACTCAAAAGGTCGCGGGTTCGAATCCACCACTCGACTACTGGCGTGAACCACTCCTAACACAAGCATTTTCGGATTACCAGGAGTGGTTAAAGGGAATATTAGTAATGTTACTTAATAGGATTACTAACATTCTATAAAAAAAAATTAAAAAAAACTTAAATTAAAAAAAAAGTGCAGTTGTAAAGTCGCCTACCAAGCATAGCCAAGTGTTTAATTATTTTTAAGACTTACAAACTAAGTACAGCCTGCATAGACAGGAAGAGAGCCGGTACATTCAAGGTTTCGAAGAACATCTCGGCCGCTTTCTCCCGATTGCGGCGTGGGTTGAGCGGTGCCTCGGTCAGTAGGACTGGATGTTCCTCAGAGAATGTGGAAAGTTGGTCCTGAAAAACATAATTGTAAATTGTGTAAGTTTAGGCACGTGATCTATCTTTATTGTGGTTGTAGCACGAATGACTCGAATGATATATTATATATCTATATCTGCTCTGAGCATTCACTCTTACTTATTTTAATTTTTACTTTCTCTTCTACCTCTTAATCCTAACAAACTAAAAAAATGTTTAAGCTGTAGAATACAGATTTTAAGCCATATTTTAAACAATATAAAATATTAATTGTACGAAATAGCAGTCTTCGCTTTTTTTATACAATAAGGGTGACAAACGAGCACACAGTCTACCTGATGGTAAGTGGATGCTGTAGCTCACAAACATCTACATTTATCCTCGATTAAGAATCAAAACGCAGATGTGTTGTCACCCCTGAGGACTAAGATGGAATGCCTACCTCTCAACCCTAACTAACTTAAAATTCCTTGTTTCCTGTAAAAAAGGGTCTCCGGTTCTCTACACTCACAGTAAGTTTTATTTGTTACTACTTACTATTGCCACGCTTGACAAGAGAATTGGTAATAACATTTTTTGAAATCTCTACACTCACCATATGAAACACAGCAGTAATAAGCAGCTATTTTACGCTGGTATTCTGTGAGAGCGTGGTCCTCAAGGGTGACAGGCATCTGCACTTTGATTCATAATCGAGGATAAATGTAGATGTATATGGGCCACAGCATCCACTTACCATCGGGTGGACTGTGTGCTCGTTTGTCAACCTTATTCTATAAAAAAAAACTAATTAGCTTACAACTGTAAATAACAAATAACATAATATTCCAGCTGACCCGCTCTTCCTTGCTGTAACATATTTTTAAATTTGATAATGGGTTAATAAATCCAAAAAAAAAAAAAATATTGGCATACACCAATTCCTCAATAGTCTAATACAAAGTGTGGGTCAATTATTAAAGAGAATTTGGCTTAATCGCCGGACTGGGCAGAGCCTCCCTGATGCGTCGCTTGTGAGTTAGCACCGACGGCCTCCTGGCTTCCATATATGGAAGGTAAGATTGGCCTGTGATGAGGCACTGGAACACAGTGCATATGGGTTCCAGGCCCAGTCTGTTTAATAATAAATAATAATTACTGTTAATTTAATAAGCCCTAGTTTTAACTGTACTGACAAACTTGTGTTTTTGCAGTAACAGCCGTCTCGCACTTGATGTTGCTCATATCACAGGACTAGATATTTTAACGCCAACTATCGGGCGCCACGAGGACTCTATTGTTTTCCCAAATCCCTCCTAACGACATTTATGGAATAAGATAGGGTTCTTAATTCGTATTTTTCCACCACTATCGCTATCACTATAGCCGATCACAAATCCACTGCTTGTCATATTATTATAAGGACGCAGGTAAAATAAGAATAACGTGGGTAGTTCACAATTGAGTCATTGTCTTATAATCTAGCATCACCTCTTATTAGTTGTTAAATTGGCACAAAATACGATCCTGAGCCACTTGCATGCATTGACTACTTGTGTTTCATCACAATCTTGTGGGGGAGTCGCTCAACACTACACTTGCTAGTATGAGGCTAACACATAAGAACCTATCTTCTCCATCAGTTGTCAGTTCCAACTTTAGCTTACTGATCCCCTGAGCTATGTCAATTGCTCTTGTTGAGAAATTCCCACAGAGAAATTCCGCGATTTTGTAGTTGTCAGATTTTCGAGCTATGTGGACGGCTCATTGCCATTTTAACTTACATACCAGGAAATCAGCCCCTGGACTATGTCAGTTACTGTTGTTGGATTTCATAACATGGAAAAATTCCAGGTTTGTACATACCTTACTATAAATATAATTCCACACTCGCTCCATATCATTCCAATCTGTTACAATCCCATGCTCCATGGGGTATTTGATACTAAGCAAGCCACGGTGCTCCTCTGCACGGGGCCCCACGAACAGTTCCCCTTCTAGAGCACCGGCCATAACACGAACATGTTTCGGACGTCCAATACTGTAACATTGCAAACACCGACACTGTATTAATGGGCAAACTAATTTTCGGTCCAGGTAGATGTTTTTTCTTAATGCAAAGATTGTGAAAGCCCCATAAGATCTGTCTCAATATTTAGGAAGAATGTAGGGGGAGGTTTAGGCTATCTAACTATTAGTAAAAATTACTAATGAAAAATATGTTAATACAGCTAGGAATAAATGCAAAACCACCTGGAATATAATAAATAACAAAGACGAAGTAAATGACAAACATAATAATAATAATAATGATTATTATTACAGCCGCTGACGTAACAGTTAAGTGACAAAACTGCTACGTCAACGCAGTCAGTCAGCGCCTTGCGAGAGGTGTGAGCGCCGTGCCTCGGCAGAATTCAGGGTGCAAAGGCCCGTTTGTGCTTACGGCCGTCCAATGTACGATACGGTCGGGCCGCCGGGCCTGGGCGTCTCCCGTTAATGGACGCCCATATTATGGATGATGGAATGTGAAAAAGATAGTGCGCAAAGGGCCGCTGCCTGGAGGTCGCCAGGGCGCGTCTGGAGCTTGCGCTGGACGCGACAGCATGCGGGCCGCCAGCCGAGCGCGGGGTGCTGCAAGACCACCTAGCAGCCCCCCGCATCCATCATCCCCACCAGAAGGCTTGGTGTCGGCTGGGTCTTCTCGGACTCAGCAAGCGGCACCCGCCGCTGGTGGAGCACGTCGCATGCGTTGGTCTAAATCAATGAATGAAAACGCACTGCGGGCGTACTTTAGGGCAAAAGGGGAAGAAACTGGATGTTTGGCGTATCGGGCTCGGATGCATCGCTTTTTTTGCAGAGCTGGAGCCATCTCTATCCGTCACTGAGCAAAACCTGGCAGACCGAGTTAGGTACATCATGCGCTCCAACATATTTGGTGACGCCGAACTCGAACGACTACGACGTGAGGCTATTCCTTCATCGAATGGAAATGCTACGGCTGGGAATGCGGCGCCACTAGATGCGCAACAAACTGCATACGTGGATGCTGCCGTCAACATTACATTTGTGGCTAATTCAGACGATGATGGAATAGTCTCCCACGAACTAGAGATAATGAGGAGCATATTGGAAGAGTCGATGCTGGAAACGCGCAGCATGCCTCTCGAAAATCGACCGCGACTTCCCCGCATACCCCTTAGCAAGCGAAATCGGGCTGTCGTGCGGGCTCTTAACCCAATGCTGGTGACCTATTTGGAAGCCAGCCGGGACCTTTGCGAGACGGATTCAATTCTTTTTGGCGCCGCACTGGCAGTATGCCGTATTATTGGCGCCAAACTTCCCATGGCTGGACGCGCTACTCAAAAAAGTAGCGCCATTCCAGCCTGGAGAAAAAAGAATTGAGGACCGTATCGCAAAGGCAAGGGCCCTTATCGGCAGACTGACAAGCTTCAGGTCGGGTAATAATAGACCGAGGATTATGCGCACCGTTAGGATGGCGTTTGCTGGGACAAATATCAATTTGTTCCAGCCGGATATCACGCAGAAACTAACGGAGCGCATAGACGACCTGAAGCAAAAAATCGCTGCTTGGGGGAAGCGGATTCGACGATTTAGCGAGAGGTCAAGGCGGTTCAACCAGAATCGTCTCTTTCAGAGTGATCAGAAGGGGCTCTATAAAACATTGGAGCGACCAGAGGTATGTGGAGCGGGCCCAGGACCGGACCAGGCTGACACTGTCGCATTTTGGCGTGGCCTGTGGTCAGAGCCCGTAAACCACAGCGAGGGCCCTTGGACGGAAGTTGTGGCGAGCCAGAGTGCAAGTGTTACGCCTATGGACCCCGTCACCATAACGCCTGAAGACGTGGCTGAGGCGGTCCGTAGGGCCCCGAACTGGAAAAGTCCGGGGCTCGACGGGCTGCATCACTACTGGCTGAAGGGGTTCTTAGTGTGTCACGCTGTGCTCGCCCGACAGTTTCAAGAGGCTCTCGACCAGAAGTCGCTCCCGAGCCTCTTCACTACTGGGATCACTCATTTGGTTCCTAAAGACCAGGATACCACAGACCCGAGCAAATACCGCCCCATCACGTGTCTACCCACCATATATAAGACACTGACATCCATTTTGAGCGCTCGAATCACTCGTCATCTGGTGCTAAATCAGGGGTTGTCACGCGCTAAAAATGGATGCCGGGGCGGTGGTCGTGGAACCAAGGAACCACTCCTCATTGACGCGGTCATTGGCAAAGTGGTGAAACGCAACCGTCGGAATTTCTCCGCCGCCTGGATAGACTACAGAAAGCATTCGACTCGGTGCCCCATACATGCTAAAAAGAGTCCTCCAGCTGTACAAAATTGACTGTACAGTTGGAGACTTCCTCGAGCAGTGTATGGGGCAATGGAGTACGATCCTTTGTTATCTGGGCGAGCGGATGATGGCTGCGGAGAACCACATAAGGATAAGAAGGGGTATCTTCCAGGGCGATTGTCTGTGTCCAATCTGGTTTCTCTCCCTGAACCCTCTCAGTACCTTACTGGAGGGCTCCGGGAGGGGATTTCAGCTTCGGAAAGGAGGTACAAAAGTGACCCACCTTTTCTATATGGATGACCTCAAGTTATTCGCCTCCAGTCGCTCCCATCTTATGGAATTGCTAAACATCACTTGTGAATTTAGCAATTCTATTAGAATGGAGCTGGGAACGGATAAGTGTGCGGTCCTCCATGTTGAAAGGGGGAGGGTTGCTAACTCTGAGGGCATAGACTTATCTATGCCCGTCAACTTAAGGACCCTTTCCGAGGCTGAAACATACCGATACCTGGGTATGTCACAGAACATCGGTATCGATGAGGCTGGTATGAAACAGTCAGTTTGCGACGTGTTTTATGCACGCTTGACCAAAGTGCTTAACAGCCTTTTGTCCGGTGTGAATAAGACACACGCATATAACGGCTGGGTCATGCCTGTCCTCATGTATACCTTTGGCATACTCAGGTGGACTCAGACTGAACTTAACGCCCTGGATAGAAAAGTCCGCACTACCATGACGTCCCACAGGATGCATCATCCGAGATCGTCGGTAATGAGGCTGTACTTGCCGCGAAAGCATGGTGGGCGTGGCTTCTTGAGCGCGCTCACCATGCATAATCGCGAAGTGTGCAGCCTCCGTAATTACTTCCTGGCGAGATCGGATGATCCATTCTATAAGGACGTCATTTCTAGTGATAAAGGACTTACCCCTCTATCCTTAGCCAACGAGCAATGGCAAGACCCGGCAGTGCAGACAATTTCCGACCGGGAGAACGTATGGAAGGAGAAGGAGCTCCACGGGAGGTTCTACAAGGCTCTACATGAGCCTTTCGTAGACACAGTAGCCTCCCTCCACTGGCTACGCTTCGGTGACCTATTCGGGGAAACTGAGGGTTTTGTCTGTGCAATACAGGATCAGGTTATTAAGACCAACAACTATCGGAGATACATCCTAAAGGATGGCACCGTCGACATCTGTCGAGCTTGTCGCCATCCCGGTGAGTCACTTAGGCATGTCATCTCCGGTTGTTCGACGCTTTCTAACTCTGAGTACTTGCACAGGCACAACCTAGTAGCCAGAATTCTTCACCAGGGAGCTCGCTTTGAAATACGGTCTCGTGGATCGCAAATTGCCGTATTACAAGTACTTGCCGGAAGCCGTGCTCGAAAATGATCGCGCCAGGCTCTATTGGGACCGGGCCATCATCACAGACAGGACTATTCTTGCGAATAAGCCCGATATTGTGCTGATGGACCGGGCACAGTCAAGGATATTTTTGGTCGACATTACCATTCCGTATGACGAGAACCTCGTGAAAGCCGAAACAGACAAGCGAACAAAATATCTGGACCTGGCTCACGAGGTGACCGATATGTGGGGTGGTGTGCCCACCGAAATTATTCCTGTAGTCGTCTCTGCGAACGGGCTAATCCCAGTCAGCCTCTCGGGTCATCTGAGGCGACTGGGACTACGTGACGGACCGCTCCGGGCTCAAATGCAGAAGGCGGTGCTCCTCGACACCGCCCGCATCGTCCGCCGGTTTCTTTCCCTTTCCCCCCTAACCCTCAGCCGTTTGGTCTCCCCTGCCGAGGGCCTCCATCTGGTTGGGCTTTTATTTATTTATGAATTTTTTATATTTATTTTATGTTATTGATATTAATGTATATTTATCTTTTCATTTTAATTTATAATTATATATTTATAGAACCCAACCAGATGAGAAAACTATATAGATACCCAGACAATAATAATAATAATTATGTTTATTTCTCCTCACAAATACCGACCATACATAATAAAAACTTATATCTATTTAAATACAGGTATGTTCATACTCATAGCCTAGAATCTGTGAAGAGCTGGTGTTTGAGATAGGCAATAAAATGCCTGTATTACAAATCACCAGGTCTCCACCCCATGAGATATAAATAAGAGCATTATTTGTAATTGAGCGCTACATATATTGTAGATCGTAGGATCATAATGTATTATTTCGATATAAGTGACAAAATTTATATGTAAAACAAAAATTGTACTAAGAAAAAAAACAAAGTAACAGTGGTTTCGTAACCTCATACATTGTGTGTGCGTGTGCGTGAGTGCGTGCGTGCGTGCGTGCGTGTGTTGTGTGTGTGTGTGTGTGTGAGTGCGGTGGTGTGTTGTGTGTGTGTGTGTGTGTGTGTGTGTGTGTGTGTGTGTGTGTGTGTGTGTGTGTGTGTGTGTGTGTGTGTGTGTGTGTGTGTGTGTGTGTTTGCACTCATATTGACTACCTAAAAATAAATGACAAAATTATAGATAATCCTTCAGATATTGCGAACGCATATAATAATTACTTTATAGACTCGACAAATGTACCTGGTAACTATCAATGTAACTCAAATAAACTGAAGTTCATCGAAAGTACTACCGCATCTATATTTTAAACCCTACCGACGAAAATGAAATAATCAAAATTATAAACACTCTGAACAACACAAATTCCACAGGTCATGATGCGATATGTACGAAGGTAGTTAGGGCTTGTGCAAGTGAGTTGGCACCTTTGCTGGCACATTTTGTGAATCGTTGCTTTGAAGAGGGTACATTTCCGAGCACTCGAAAAATGTCCATTGTCAAGCTACTATATTAAATGTGGAGAGAGGCATAATTTAAACAACTACAGACCCATTGCACTTATTCCAAAAAGATCATGCAGGTTAGATTAATTTCTTTTTTCACAAAACACTGCATAATTAGGGAGGAACAATTTCGGTTTCTGAAGGAAAGGTCAACAGCACTGGCCTGCATATCCCTTATTGAAAATATATCGATCCATATGGGCAACAGGGTTCCCGTATTCACCACTCTGTTCGATATGAGTAAGGCCTTTGACTTTGTCAATCATAAGACACTTCTAAATAAGCTTGAGCGTTATGATGTTCGAGGACCGGCCTATGATTGGATAAGGAGCTATCTCAGTGAAAGGATTCAGTTTGTGGAAGTATTGAGGCTGGATGATGGGTGTCTGAGTGTGACGTACAGATCGGAAGTTAGGGTGAATAACTCAGGTTTCCCACAGGGCAGTATATTAAGACCATACTCATTCTTACCAATGACGATTAGCAATGTACGCAATATTCTATTACACTCTATGCTGACGATATTTCTATAACTATACATATGAAACCTAACACTGACTATAATAATGAAATAAGAAATATAGCAAATTAGCTAAAATATAATGATTTGAAAATTAGTATAAGTAAAACAAAGTATCCACAATTTTACAACAAAAATGGTAAATCTCAACAACTATCGGTACACCATGGTAACGATCCCATTGCCATGACCGCATCAGCGACCTTTCTCGGTATTGTGATTGATTCCGAACTCACGTGGCAGAATCACGTTGAAACTATATGCCAGAGGATTAATCCTCTGGCATATGGGTTTGTGTTCGCTCTGTATCGTCTGTCAAAATTAGCCAACCTTAAAACAGCTCTGATGGCTTACCATGGATATGTTGGTTCTATACTGAGGTATAAACTGATTCTGTGGTGAAATTCGACACCCATTTCTCGTGTCTTTATACTACAGAAGAGATGTATACAATCTAAATGCGGTGTTGGTCAAATGGAATCATATAGACCTCTCTTTGAAAAGCTAAAAATTCTTACGTTACCTTCCCTAAATATATATGAAATTTTAACATTGACCAAAAAAATTGCTAACCTCTTCACAAAACAACAAAATGATCATTGTGGTACAAGAAGGTACCCGTGGAAGTTATCTGTGCCCCAGACAACCACAACTTGTTTTGCTAGAAATAGTTATAGCATGTACGTACGACTATTTAATTTACTTCCGAATCATATTCAAAACATGACATTTAAACTTTTTTTTTTAAATTATTTTCGAAATTCTCATTGAAATCTGTTTTTATGACATAAATGAATTTATCAAATTCTGCCCTGACGATTACCTCAAGCGAATTATTTTTCAGGTATACAAAAAGTACTCTGTGGAATTGTTGTTGATGCATGAAATTTTAAATTGACAAATGAATGAATTGCTGTATTTTACTCTAATGTACAATAATAATATAGTGTCTTAAATAAATGCCATAAAGTGCCCAAATGAGTTAGAATTTGTAAGATTGACATTATACTTGTTTGACACATTAACTTATATATTACTAGCGTAAGGACCGGGCCGACCGAACAACTAAAACGGACCAGTGCGCTGGCCCTAAAATTACAGTTTAGGGCCAACGCGAATCGGTCGACAGTGGTGCTCGCGCAAGACAGATTTGTCTGTCATAAATATGTCAAGCTACGTGGTAAAAGAATGCAAAAATAACAATACGAAGATTAAAAAGGAACATGGGATATCGCATCATCGGTTAATAACCCTGTATTAATTTTGTTACAATTAAATTACTATATGAACGCGTTTTTAAAGTTTTATATTACAGTTAGAGGAAGAGGAAAGAGATTATATTACAGAATGAGGAAAGAGTGACAAAACAAATTTATATGGCAGATGTGAACGGCCGAGTCGGGAAGGGACGCCCTAGAAAAAAGTTTATCGACCAAATTGGCGATATTTTGAAAAGGGGCCACGTTAGAAGTACCCTTCACCGACGAGCATGTATGCGTAGATATATGGATGTAAAGGAGGCGAAAGAGGTACGTCAGGATCGTGCCAAATGGAAGTCCGTAGTCTCCGCCTACCCCTCTGGGTGACAGGCGTGAGTGTTTATGTATGTATGTATGTATATTACAGTCAGTTTAGTTACGTTACCAATATTAGGCCTGGGTTGGATTCAGACCCTCAAAAATATTGTTCATGAAAAATAAAATTATGCTATTTAAAAAAAATCTATCACGTTTGACGTTTCATGTTTCTTTTTTCCCATGTGGCGGGATTTTGGCGTCACGCGTCTAGTTTCCTATACGTTTTTCACGGTTTTAGTTTTATTTCTGTTTTATTTTTGTCTAAAAAACTTAGAATAAGCTTAATTTTGAATATTGGTACCTAACATATTTTATATTCAATAAGGGTAAAACGAAAAGAGTATAAAAGAAACCATATCTGCTTAATTGAATCTGAAAATCTGATTCATAAAATATTTTGAAATTCTGTTTTCAAACCGATTGCTTCTGGAGCATAGAGTTTTTATCGTGGTAGCCCCTCATTATAGTTGTATCAAGGATGCAACATAAATGCATCAATCGGGAACCGATTGACCAGAAAGGGAGCTAATTCTAAATTTATTTAAAAAACCGGCCAAGAGCGTGTCGGGACACGCTCAGTGTAGGGTTCCGTAGTTTCCCGTCCGTCACAATAAGTGTTCGCACTTATGAGTTTAAAGGTGGGTATCCATTATGTTCGCGCTCCAGCAGCGCTCCGCGCTCCTGCAACTGCTCCCAGTAGTGGGTACTGTTGTTTCCATCCATGTTCAAAATGATTTTCCTAGAAAGTCCTTATAAAGTTCTACTTTTCAGATTTTTTTCATATTTTCTAAACTTATGGTTCAAAAGTTAGAGGGGGGGGGGGGGCACATTGTTTTTTAATTTTGGAGCGATTATTTCCGAAATTATTGACATTATCAAAAAATGATTTCAGTAAGCCCCTATTTATTTTTAAATACGTTCCAACAATATATCACACGTTAGGATTGAAATTGAAAAAAATCACTTCCCATTTTACATATAGGGGTGCTACCCTAATAAAACATTTTTTTCCAATTTTTATTTTAGCACTTTGTCGGCGTGATTGATACACATATTGGTACCCAATTTCAGCTTTCTAGTGCTAACGGTCACAGATATTAAGCGAGGACGGACAAACGTCCACTACGGAACCCTAAAAACGATATAACTATGAAATAATGGTATAGTTAGGATAATTATACTACGAAATCCGACCCTGGTTACGTCGTGTTATGATATGACGTTTGTATTATGACAGATGAGTTACTTTTTCTTGAATGAAAAAGTTATAAGTAAAAGTTATGTTTTCTAATTTTAATTATTTAATTGCACGTTAACGTAATATTTGCATACCGATAAATCGGTAAAACAGGCATGTTCATACTTTTTTTTAAATTTATTTAGAGAACCACAAACAAGTTTACAATATATCTTATGTTAAAGCTTATGTTCTATTACAATTTCTAACTCAACGACGATGGTCACACATAGAGTATATATAAATTACGTGTCACGTTGTTTGTCCGCGATGGACTCCTAAACTACTTAACCGATATTAATCAAATTTGCACACCGTGTGCAGTTTGGTCCAACTTGAGAGATAGGATAGTTTTTTTTGCCCATGAGTGACCCACAATTTTTTTTGCGGATTAAAGGATTTTTAATAGGACATGACAGGGTAGTCGAAAAGAGCAGAACAACGTCTGCCTGGCAAGCTAGTAGAGTATAAAAATAAGATAAATATGTGAGGGACCTAATTTTGTAAAAGAAAAGTACCTTAAATTCTAAAATATTATTTTAAAATATATTGGAGGTTAGAGTTTAGTGTGTTAGCATATATGCACTCGCATGCGAGCGCGCGCGCTTGTGTGTGTTTTTATGCATGTACATAATATATAGTCACTGGTTAGTTAATTTATAGTTAGTATTAGTAGTTAATGTGTTCAGGTCTTTAAAGAGACATTGTTTAACAGCAAGTTAACTAGCTGTTAAACACTAGTTACTACTAACTACCGAATTAAATTATTTGTTGTATGGGTCAACCATACGATAAAGGGGCGATCGGATACCAGCGTTTGTCCGAGATCTTGTCTCTACTATGTTATAAGACCTAAAAATGTTATTATATTAATATTATTATTATTGTAGAATTCCCGTAGAATAGCGATTCGCCCTGACTTCGCACGTGTGATTTCTGGATCTCGACAACAGCGCCCCCTACCGGGTCCAAATGTGTTTATAAACCATCCAGAGACCCATTCAAACACAGCCCACCTGATGGTACGTGAATGCTGTTATCCATAGCCATATACATTTATTTTATGACAGCATTGTCACTGCTGACGACTAAGATGGAATTCCTCATTTCCAGTAAAAAGGGTCTCCAGTTGCTCACTATACGAAACAGCGGCATTAAGCTGCTATGTTACGCTGGTATTCTGTGAGAGTGTGGTACTACCCCTTTGAGCCGACCCATTTGTGCTACAACCTAGGGATGTTCGATGATCATCGATGTTAGAAATTGAAACATCGATGTTTTAATATCGATGTTACCACACGTTAAACATCGAAACATCGATGTTGCCACATGTCAAACATCGATGTCAATGAACCAATAATCGATTAATAAGAACTTGTGAACAATGCGAACCCGCGAAATCAATATCACCTAAATATTTCATCTCCTATTAAAGGTTTAAAATTTTGAATAATTAAGGATTCCTAAATGCATCGATCACCTAAAACACTATCATTATGTTGTGTCAAACTACCCGTCGAGTGTGAACTGTAACTGTTGTAACTGCTTTCGCTTTGTTATTGTGGTGTCGTTATCGACTGTCGCCTAATAACTATTCTACATAAATTGATATTCAAATTAATTGGTTTTTTTCCTTGCTGTCTATACACACATAATTTTGAAACAATATGTATCTACACAATTTAATTATATTTAGCTGTTTTTTTGAGCTTGGGATAACAAGTTTATGGTTTGCTTGAAGTTTATCAGAATAAATCACTGGGAAATCGTGATCATAGACAATTTCACTACAAAGTGCATTCTGCAGTGCATTTTATAAACGGCTGTGGATACTTACTGCCTGGGCTGCCAGATTAAAAATTGTGTGAACAAAGGTGACGGAAAAGTCTATTATGTTGTTTTTGTGAAGTTTGTTAATTTTTCCTCTATAATCATTTTTTATTTCGCGATAGGAGTAGTTAATATAACTAACCTATTTCTAAATCGTAAATTAGGATAGTAAATATTTTAATACCAGATTTATAATTGTATAGGAACATTTAAATATTAAAATAATAATATTCATCATAATCGGCAAAATGTAACAAGTTAGTTAGTTACAGCCTATATACGTCCCACTGCTGGGCTCAGGCCTCCCCTCATTTCTGAGAGGGTATATATGAGAGGGTAAATGTAACAAATTAAATAAATATTTGTTAAGTTTTTCCCATTTTTTAAATTACTGTTTCACACTGAATGTGTTATTAATTTCTTTAATTTCATAAATAATAAATCATAAAAAACACTACAAATTTTTTGTACATCTAATTTTAACCTACTAAATAGGTACATGTGCTATAACATCGATAATGACCAACATCGATGTTTTGAGTAGGATAAACATCGAACATCGATGTTAAGCTATCGATATCAACATCGATGTCATCATCGATGTTTCTGTAACATCGATCATCCCTACTACAACCATAATATGCTACAGCATGGCTCTACCTACTGTACGTTAAACATCGATAGTTTGGTAATCCGATAGTATCGATAGTTTAACTAAAAACTATCGATAGTATCGATAGTCTATCGATAGTTTAAAAACTTGTAGGATTAGCGTAACATCAATAAAATAACAAATGTTATACGAAACGTAGAATTTTATTTTGATATATATATATATATATATTCGAAATAACAATCAAACAATCAAAAATCAGTATTCATCATTATTATAGTTAGAAATCAATCATTAAAATAACAGCTATTTTGTTTTATAAACAACAATTCATTTAATCTTTTTTCTTTTAACCTATTTCTGCGTTCGGTTAAAATTTGTCCGGCCTTCGAAAATATTCGTTCTGAAGGCACAGAAGATGCTGGAATACAGAGATAGAGCATCGCTAATTCCTTCAATTTATTGTTGGTGTATTTCCAGTATGTTATAGGACACTCTTTTCTGTCAATTACTGGCTTCTCGAGATATTGCCTGACATCTACCAATGAGTTACTCAACGGGGTCGATACGTCCGGAACGTCTAGAAATCCCAACAGGTCATTAGATGTTCCTGAAGACGTGGATGGTGTTGGTTGCGTTTCTTCTACAGCCAAGCGTTCTTTAGTTAAATGGCTAGCATAGGCCTTTTCCAGCCACTGACCAGCTCGCTTCTCGTCGTCACTTGTTTTGAATCCCTTCTTCTTAAATCTGGGGTCCAATATTGTAGCAAGTACAACAGGTGTCCTGCTTTCATAGGGACTTAGTCTTTTGTCAACTGATCCCTTCATGCAGAGTAATATTTTGTTTCCGCTTTCAGTAACAATTTGAGATTCAACTTCTACTAATTTCGTTTTTATTCCACGAATCAATGGTATTATCAGTGACAATGTTATATAGCTTTCTCCGGAAATTTTTGTTGTAGCTAGATCGAAAGGTTCCAGAATTTGAATTGTTTCTTGAATAATTAGGTATTCGTCAGCATTGACTCCTGGTGGAGCCCGATTACATTCATTAAGTGCGAGAGTTAATTCTGTCTTCATTGTAACAATTCTTTGCAGCATGTGGTATGCACTGTTCCAGCGGGTGGGTACTTCCTGGATCACTTTCAGTTCTGGTTTATTTAATTCACGTTGAATAGCCCGTAATTTATCGCTAGCTAGAGTACTCATCTTGAAAAAAGTCACAATCGATTTACATTTTTTCAGAATCTGGTCTAAGCAGGTCACAGCAAACGAATCACTTACCGTCAGGTTTAGTGTGTGCGCAAAGCAGGGTATATGTCGTATATGCAGTTTGGCTGCGGCGTTAATCATTGTTTGAGCGTTATCAGTCGTTATTGCTTCACATTTTGACCTGATATCCCATTTTGAGAGAGTAGCATCCAACATCTGAAAACAATAATAATATTGTTTATGTCTGATTATAAAGAAACACTGAATTGGTAGGTATCAAGGCAATAAAATTTAAAAATACTTACACTGGCTATATTTTCTGCGTTATGACTTCCTTCCATCTTCACAACTTCCAATAATGGTGCAATTAATTTTTCGTTGTGAAAGAAATGACAAGTAACTGAAAGGATGCCTTCATTTGCAATTGATGTCCATAAGTCAGTAGTCACACTAACATGTTCTGCTTTCGATAATGCTATGACGAGCTTCTGTTTCACGTTTTCATAATATTCCGGCAGTAATTTCTTTTTCAATATTGTTGTATCAGGAATTTCATATCTACTATCGAGAGCATTTACAAAATCCCGAAATCCTTCATGTTCTCCTTTTCGCAAAGGTTCCATGTCAACAGCAATCATGCGCACGTATTTGTTATCCAAATTTTGCTTTGTTTTCCCATCTGGATATTTACTACTTCTATCAAAATAATTTTTTAGCGTATTTCTCTTTTTTAGGGCTTGGGCCCATTTTCTCATTTTGCTCAGTGGTATCTACGTCTTGAGTAACAGAAACAGTGGATGACCACATCCATACCTCATTATGTTTTCTCTTCATATGATCGATCAAGTTCGTAGTATTTCCACTTAGTTTAAACTCTCTTTTACACAAAGAACACTTGGCAAACTTTTCATTAGTCTTTTTGAAGTAATCCCACGCACGTGACTTACTACTCATGTTTTATTGTTTAATTCTAAATTGTTTGTTACTCCACTCAACTTCAAACATCCACAATAAAAAACTGACTGACTGTCTTGTAAATGAATGATATACGCACGGTAATTTCCCAACCATAGAGAAGAATCTCAATGTCTACGCCTTTGAATGTATGATATACGCACGGTAATTCCCCTACCATAGAGAACAATCTCAATGTCTATACCTTTGTCACTATAGCCGGGGAATAACTTACATACATGCATACCTCGACTCTAGGGATGTAAAAGTAGTACCCGAGTAAACAATCGATCGATAGTTTTAAAAACTATCGATAGTATCGATAGCCATTTACTATCGATACCATCGATAGTCTATCGATGTTTAACGTACACTAGCTCTACCACATATGTATTGTTAAAAAGCTGTGAATGTGCTTATGTGACTAATAAATGCAAATGCTTTCTCTGTGTACTGTGGTTTACACTGTGCTGAAAAACAAGAATTTTGATAACTAGCTGGCCTGTTATTCTGCACTTTCTGGTTGGGTTAATTTTCATTATAAACTCAATAAGTTTCATTTTACACACACACACACTTTTCTATGGACTTATTTAACTTAATACGTATAGCTAAATCCTCTTTAAGACTAATAAAACCACCACAACGATTATGACAACAATAAACTTTTAAATAAAGAAGAAAAATATAACCCTTCTTTTTTACTCTTCCGTAAGCGGATTTAAAGTTGCATATATATTATATGTTATCATTTACTGTTTACACACCAAATTTCATGGGAATCCATCCTGAAGTGTTTGCGTGAATCGTGAACAAATAATTTTTCTACAGATTTATTATATGTAAAGATAACTGTCTACAATATTAATAAATGATTATTATTGTTAATGCTAAATATTTGATGTTAATAATGATAGTTCCATTATGTGATAAAATTTTAAGTACCTATAAATTGTTATATGAAATATTTTTTGGTTGAAATTTGCAATCGTTTGGAGGTTCGGGTAGGGAATGAGGGGAGGGAAGGTGGTGAGCGTCCCCTTAACCCCAACACCACCCCAATTAAAAGAAAATCCCATAGACCTAACCTCAAAATGATAACATTTATCGTCTCAGGAGGGGGGAAGAGGGGAGCAGGAATGTGGGAAATCAGGGAAAGCCCCTCTACCCTTCCCTACTTACAGAAAAGTATAGTTTATGTGTAATGGTTATTTTGTAAAATCATAACCTCACTTTTTTACACAGGAATATTGACCCAAAGTTATTTCTACAACGGCTTCGGCGCTGCGGGAAGTGCAGCCCCTTCGCCCTTGTGTAGCGAATCACAGGTGCCTGCGATTTGCTACGACGGGCGGGGGCTGCTCTCCATCCACACCTACAGCTTTACAAAAACACTCTAGGAGTAGGGCAGACAAGACTATGTGGCGTGTTGATTCAATTTTAGTACAGATTCCATCAGATCAGATATCTTATCTGTTCGCGACGGCCTAACAACGTTAAGAAACAAAGTTAAGTATAAAGAATATTGTTTTTTGTATTAATAATGAAATTACTGACAAAACGGTGAAAACGTGTATTAATATAGTTGTTTAGCATGTTTATAACTCTTAGTATATTTGTATAGAATGTCGTTTTGATAACAAGTAATGTAAACAACTTTTATTATATTAAGAAAAATCGACCAATCACAGCGCGTCTTATCGTAGAACTCTCTAGAAGTTTTTTATTAACTGCGTAATAAGTTCATACCAAAAATAATGAAAATAATTTTATGTTCTAAAAGAGTTGTAAATATGATATTGAATTAGCATAAGGCTTATAGATTACAAAAGTGTAGGAATATTTCGTATAATTAAACGCATTTGATAGTTATATAAAAATTAAAGAATTAATGTACCCAAATATTATGAAAATTTGGGACATTACGTTTAATAACTTTTTACAATGTTAATGTTTTTAGTAACCTTTATGATATAATAATAAAGTACCAGACTACCGATTTAATGATGTATAACATGTTAGTGTAGCAATTAGTTTTGTATAGAAAATATTGCAATTTATGCCATTTGCATAGTGAAAAGTTTATGCAATAAAGAGGCAAAACGGAAAATGGCAAGCGGCTCACTGTAAAGTATTGCTAAAGTCTACCTTAGGGGCTCGGGACCCAGTACACGTAGTAGTGTGAAGAACTACCAGTGACAAGTGAAGTGAAGTGAGTGGTATCCGGTGGTAGCTGAAGTGACTAGTAGCAGTATATAGTGAATTGAAAGTGTTAGCTAGCCTAAAAAGGTCGTAACTGACATTCGCAGTTACATATAATGAAAGTGTTAGCTAGCCGAAAAAGGTCGTAACTGATATTCGCAGTTACATATAGTGAAAGTGGTAACTGATATCCGCAGTTACACAAGTGATAAAATCAGCTAGTTTAGTTGATAATAGCTGCTAGTCAGTAGTGTTAGAAAACCAGCTACTACCAATAGATATTTGATACCACCGTACAATTTAAAGAAATCTTTTGAAATATACAGTGACCAACCAATGGTGAACAACCGTAGTTCAACCGTGGTCAATAATTATAAAATTTCACGACTAATTAATCACTCGAACCGCTGGCCACTACCTTGCTATTTGTATTTATTAATCGTGCATTTTGATTTGAACCTCAGTCCACAATATTTCAGCGGCAACCACAAAGACGGCAGTGAAAGTACCCACCGGAACCTATAGGTGTAGGACGTGAGCGACACGCGAAGTATCTTCGACTACATTTACTCCGGAGAGTTTCGCCCGTCCGGCACATACTATAAAGTCAGGTTGCCTTCGCTCCCGCCACAACCTTTTAACCTATTACAACTGAAAGTATTTCTGGGTGTTCAAGTATTTCTGGGCAGTTTTAAACAATTTAGAAATAAAACACAGTATATTATAATCATTTCTTTATTGTTTGTAATCATAATTTATCATTCTTATTAATTGCTCAAAATTATCTCTTTTATTCTTTATAATTTCTCTTTTCCATAAATATTCAAATATCAAGCGGTAAAAATTTTCTCTATTATTATAGTTGTCTTTAGCGAAATATCTTTTGACAATACACCACTGAGACTCAATTCTTTGAGTGTGGGTGCCATCTGTTGCCACGAAAGGGTTTTCAGGGTCACTATGATTTACCTTTTTGTGTATGTACCCACAATTTTCTAACCCGCCAAAAATCGGTATGGATGATGATGCCTTCAGCCACATGTTTTTGAATCAAGGGCATTAAAACTTCAGAAGATCGTACATTTTGGAGGCAAACTTCTAGTCTTAAATCTTCACTGTCATTTTCGATCATGCCCAACACCCAAACACCTTCAATGCACCGGCCTAAAAAAAAACAAGATTAAGTATTAGTTTAAAATTTTATTGATAAAAATTAGTCTATATCATTTCCAGGTGCACTATAACACTATAACTATAATGCATTTAGCCATAACTCACCTTTATTATATTCCCTTTTTCCAAATTTACTTTCATCAATTTGGACAATTTTTCATGGACTGCCAATTTTTCCCAGGAAACTTTGTTTCTCTATTTCATAAATGATGACAGGCTCTCGGCAGTAATTAAACCAATCATTTATAGTTCCTCTAGATAAACAATGTTCCCTTTCCGCATAATCGTCTTTTACAGTCATAATCATAACTCAACTTATTTTGCATATTCATACATTAGGTAAAATACTTGAAGTCATTGTTAATTTGACAATCTCAAACCAAGTACCTTTGCCACTGCTAACTTTTGACTTAGATCTGTATGGGCCTCGGTTGCAGACAAATGAGCCAAACGTTCTATTGGTGGAGTATTCTACACACATACTATTTTTATAGTAGCTACAAATTATTGTTGCTGGGATCTTTCCTTTTTCCTCAGCAAAAGCAATATCTTGCTCCAGTGTGCCAAGTTTTCAGTACATAGTGACCAAATTCTACATTGCTTTCATCTCCTCGACATACAATTGGCATTTTACTGGCAGTTTGCCACTGTCAAAATCTGGACTCGTAGATGGCTGAGGTTCCTCAGAATCAGATATTTTCAATATTACATGCATAGTAGTAGCATAGTAGCATCCAGTGTAGAACCTGTGTGTATGAAAATCGGTGTCCAGGGTAGAAAAGTAGATAAGTTGTCGTGTAGGCAAGTAATCAGTATCCAAAAAAGAGAAAACAGTTGTCAATAAAAGCTACAATAATACACTGGAGCAGCACGCACATTCACGTAAGAATAACAATAACACCAACGGTGGAATGCCGTACTTACACAAAATTATGTATGCTATCCAGCTCTCACAGTAATATTGCATATGTTTTTCCATGTTTTACACATTTTAGGTTATAATAATTTTTATTTATTTTTTCTATAACGGTGCATTACCTTTTAATGTGAGTGGTATTATTATAATCGGGGACAAAACATCTTCCTAATACAACACCTTACTCCCCCAAATTCCTGCCAAACATTTCTAAATCCAACCCGACTATACCTTCAGTGTGATCCCATATAAATTTTAAGAAAAAATTCTAACCCAAAGAGTTAATGTTGAAAAAATATGTTTCCCACAAATAATTGCCAATGAGTTCAGAGTTTCAAGTTTCAAAAAGTGTTTAGTTCATATTTTGTAAATTAGATATCTTTGTTTTATAAATTTATTGCATTCATTGAAAATGTAATTCAGCTTGTGTGATAAACAAACAAAAATATAATGAATTACGGTTGAATTTTGACTACTAGGGGAACACTAATATTGCTTAGTGCACTCAAAAGGGTCAAATAAATAAGGTTTATGCTTTGTTAGTCGGTGCTAAGACAATATTGGAAGATTAAAGCTCCAACTCTAAAAGAGGTTAATTATTTTATAATTTTTAGTTAATTGAAGAGTTTATATCATTTAAAGTTTTATTAATTTAATAATAATTTATAATGCCAAAAATAAGGTAAGATATTTAATTGATAGCATAAACATTAATATTCTGTTAGTGATGAAGTTGCTATTTAATCTAACAATAGCAATATATATCAAACATACTCACTAGTTTGGAAATCTGCATTTTGGTATTTGATCACCGGCGAAACCAGCTTTGATGACACCAGAGCCCTGAAAAATTTCTTCCACTAGTGAAATTGTCAAAAACAAAACTGCCTATGTAAAAAGAAAGTAAATGTTATGACTCATAATGCATCCTATCCATGTCAGATGTAAGAAGATAAAGTAGAAATGTTAATCACACTAAATAGATAAAGCACAAAAAATGATATTCATTTGGAACCCAAATTATCCGACAGAAGAAAATAAAGGGAAAATTAGGTGCGCAAATTCGACACTGAAGTGGATCGATAATTTATGAAATTTCAATAATTACATTATCAATAACCACTGGCTGGTTCACTATAACGTCATTAAGCTCCATTTTTCTTAACTTAAAGGAGACTTAAATGAATGCTACTTTATTTTAAGTACTAAAATTGCTAAAAAATCAGCATTCGTTCCGATTGTGACAGATCTCCATTAATGACATAAAATGACATCAGCTTCAAGTGTTACAAGCCTTACTAGCTTCCAAGCTTCTATATTTCTATAATACATACATTACCGAAAAAAAATGATAACCTATAACGCAAGTAATAAACCTTTACTGAGAAAAGAATAATTGCTTCTATATTTCTATAATTACCGAAAAAAAATGATAACCTATAACGCAAGTAATAAACCTTTACTGAGAAAAGAATAATTGCTAAAGTTACAAGTTGTAAGGTAATCAGTTGTTAAAAATGGTTGTATAGATCAGTTAGTTGTCTTATAATCGCCAGCAAGTGAACAAGTGAAAATCTAAGTTACCTATTTTATTGGACTGGAATACTTAAACTAAATCACTTAAGTATTTTGTTATTATACTCTATCTTTTAAATGTAAATGCCATCTTATTATTTGTGTATTTAGTTATCGTATAAAATAATATGTTGTAAAATAATTTTATTTAAAAGAAATTTCTTGCTAGTCCTTCCCAGGACAGAGGTTTTTTTCGAACCAGTGGTGGAAGTTCTATACTAAATAAAAATGATTCTATTCCATTCTAAAATCTTTTTCTGTATCCCTAAATTTAATTTTAAACTATATTTTAAAGCTTTTTCATTGGACTCTACATTTTAATTAATCTAATACATGCGTACAAAATAGCACATTGCCTTTTCTTCAGGTTTTGATAGGGTATTGTAAAATTATTTTAGGGGTATTTCTGTAAGAAGTTGGTAGGCGTGTTCAAAGAGTGAACAAAGTTTCCATTCTTTATTTTACAACTGTGTCAAATTAAGTTGGGTCTATACGCAGCGATTTCTATCGATGGCGACTCGCTGGCGACTTATGACTTTTTTGCCTACATTATATCGATTTATCAGTATTCATTTCGCAGTAGACGTGCATACCGGTAATGTCTAAAGAAAAGCGTCGCATGTTGCTAGCCCTAGCAGCCGTTTGCATATATGACAAAGAGAAAAAAAAAAGAAAAATAGAAGATTTTGGGCGAAAAAATGGTTACCTTAAAGATCAAGATATTCACATGTAAATTTAATTTTACATGATATATTTACTGAGTTAGCACTACAAGAACCGAAAGATTTTAAGAAACTATTTACGTATGGACCCTTGTACATATCAACATTTGTTGTCTCTGTTGGAACCAATGATAACAAAACAGGATACGTGCATGAGAAAAGCGATAACAGCTCACGAACGATTATCAGCTACATTGCGATTTCTAGCAACTGGACGAACTTATCAGTACTTACAATACAGCGTTGCAATATATAAGCAACCTCTAAGCAAGATCATTCTAGAAATATGAGATGCGATCATAGCTACATTACAAGATGAATATTTAAAGATAGGTGTTACAAGGTACATTTTAAACAACTTTGTTGGTAAGTATGTATTTTTATTATCCACTAACAATAAAAATTTTGTGGTTTAAAATGATTATAATACATAGTAACACTTTGAGATGATGTTTTGGAGTTGGGCAATTGGATTTCTACAATTTCCGATAGCTGATTGTTCATCTGCTGGGGAACGTGAATTAGTTGGCCACTCACAATATCTATCAAAAGGCTTTGTGAAAAAGTATCATCATCAGTAACATTTCAATTATGGACACTTTGAACATTTTCATTCTGAGAAACTAATTGTGTATTATTATTTTAAACATCAATACGACTTTATGACAGAGAGTTTATTCGTGCTTCAAACAAAACTTCGTTGATTAATTTATCCGCAAAAAAATGTTGATTATTTGATAAACTCTTTAAGATATCAGCCCGTGATTTTGCTGTATGTTCCCAGCGGTCTGTTGGAGTAGGTTCGCTGAGATGGGCATTAATTTTACTAAGAATATCTTCTTTTGGCTTCTTCTTTTTATTACTACCAAGAGATGTCTTTATAGATGCTGTTGTGGGAGCAGGTGATTACGTTGACTCCGAAAATAAATCAGAATCCTCATCAATTCTTCTTCTATTTCCTTCTTAATCTTCATCGATAGGTACCTGAATTTAAAAATATTAATTAATATAACTATCAATTTTTTTTACAGTTTCCTGAAACTGAAAAAGAATGGATCGACATAGCAAAAACCTTTGAAGAAAGGTGGCAATTTCCTCATTGCTTAGGAGCTATAGGCGGGAAACATGTAAAAATTGTGCCACCAGCTAATAGTGGGTTATACCATTTTAACTATAAAGAGGATTTCATCATTGTTTTATTAGCAATAGCAAATGCAAATTATGAATTTATAATGGTGGATATAGTAATTAATGGTCGAATAACTGATGGTGGAGTTATTAATAGAAGTATATTTTATGAGAAACTAAACTCAGGATCGTTAAATATTCCTAAGGCAGCAAGGATAATAAATAGTGAAACTATTTTGCCTTACATTGATTAAAACTACTTTTACGGATTTTATCGCGTTTATTTTACTATTATTTTTAATTCCCAACGTTTCGGGCGCTTTCCAGCACCCATGGTCACGGGGGACTGACAGTTCCCCGTGACCATGGGTGTAGCAGTTTTAATCAATGTGTAGTGTTCGCGTAAATATAAGAAATCATTAATTTGCCTTACGTCTTCGTGGGGGATGACGCCTTTTCATTACGCCCAGACTTAATGAAACCTTTTCCAGGTGTATTGTTCACTATTTATTAACAACTTATCTTGGCTCGTCAACGCACCACCACACGTGTTACCGGGCCGGCTGTCGGACCGAGACTGGCCTTTCGTTACCCCCACATTGTGACGTATGCGCTCGAGACAAGTTTTTATATATACATACACTACATCCCTTCCTGTGTTATAATTTACTAATTTTACGTTTGTCTGGTTGTTTATAAAATTATTTATAATAAAACATCTTTTGTTTCTTTTCACTGCTTTATTTATTGAAAATCATTCATCATATACATAGTACCATGAAATTAAATAATTATTAATATTTTATAGGTTGTTTTTCTTTTATAGCATCTAAATCATTTCCACTATCATTTATTTGTACGATTCTAATCTACAGCTTCCTCTACGTCACTTTCTATCCTTCCATCATTCTTTCCAATATTTAAATCCTTGTTCTGTTCACTAAGAACTTTCCATCTTCCTTCAACTTTCTTCAAGTGTACTATATTCCTTCTATAGACTCGTCCCGTTACGTCGTTACGTACATCCACATCCCCACCTACACTCCGATGCACCTTGTGAGGGACTGGATCGTAATTTAAACTTAATTTATTATTTTTATAAAAGTTTTTTTTTATATACCTTATCTCCTGGTACTAAATCACATGCTTTGGCCTTGCTCTTCTTATCTGCATATTCCTTTCCCGGTTCTTTTTTTCCATGATCACTATCCCTGACCTCAGAGTCGAGGTCACGAATCATGAAAAAAAAGATTCAAGTATACGAGTAATATCTGCAACCATTGGGATTTTATCACGGAACTGCCTTTTAAAGAACAGTTCCGCTGGAGTTTTTCTGGTCACATTATGAGGTGTACTATTGTATATAATCATATACTCCAACAAACCCTCCTGCCAGTTCTTTTTCTCAACTTGGCATATTTTAAGGCGCTTTAAAATGTCTCGATTCTGACGCTCAACTTCCCCATTTTGCTGAGGCCAGTAGGGTGTTGTATTATACAAGATAATATTTCTTTCAGTGCAGAATAATTTGAAAACTTCACTGCAGAACTGCCTTCCATTATCAGCAGTTATTGTCATCGGGTTACCCAATCGGCTGAAAATTTCTTTGAGATTTTGTATGATCTTTGCACTGGTGATCTTGCGAGATATCTTCACTTCTTTATACCGACTGAAGTAGTTTACAACAACTAATATATAATCACCGCTTGGTAGAGGACCCATCAGGTCGATAGCTACGTCCACCCATAGCTCATATGGTAATTCTCTTCGTTCTATTGAATTCGGAGGATTTGGTGCCGATACAAGGGTGCAGCCTTTACAAGACTTCACCAAGTTCTCAGCATCCTTATCGTACCTTGGCCACCATACTTTGGTTCTTAGCCTAGCCTTCATTAACACTATCCCTGGATGCCCTTCATGGCTGCTGTTAGGACTAGACTGCGTAGTTTCTTAGGGATTACTATTTTAATCCCTCTCAATAAAATTCCTTCATAAAAACAAAGCTCGTTTTGAAAAATTTTGTAAGTTTTCACTCCTTCATCCCATTTATTTTATATCCATTGAGAAATTTTCAAATTGGCACAGTCTTGATAAACAGTCTGCGATGTTGTCTTTCCCAGGTTTGTAAATGACCTCAAACTTGTAAGCTTGAAGACGTAATATCCACCTCTCAATTCTAGCACATGGTTTGGACTTGGGTCCAAATATGATCTCAAGTGTTTTATGATCCGTAACCAACTCAAACTCCTTGCCGTACAAAAATATATTAAAATTTCTACTGCCCAAACAAGAGCCAAAGCAAAGTTTTCTGTTTCGCAGTATCGCCTTTCGCAATTAGTTAACGTTTTATAACCATAAGCAAAAATTCGAGGTCCTTTACCGTCTATTTGAACCAATACGCCCCCTAGCCCTACTGGGCTTGCATCTGCTATGACCATAGTGCGATCCTTAACGTCTTAATATCCTAGAGTAGGAATTGTAGAAAGTGCAGATTTTAGTTTGTTAAACGCGGTCTCCTGCTTTATTTCACAGAGTTCTTATAACTCTGATAATTTCCCCTGCTTATTTCTTAGCAATTCTTTTAGGGGTTCCGTTACAGTTGCTAAATTTGGTATCCATTTCCCTATGAAGTTTATTAGTCCCAAAAAGCTCTGAAGCTCACCTACCTTCGTAGGAGGTCGAAATTTTTGGATAGTCGATACGTATTTTGCTAATGGTTTAATTCCCCCCGTCTGATAGTTCATGTCCTAGAAACTGCACTTTTCTTACTTTAAACTGACATTTGTCTCTCTTTAGCACCACATTATTTTCCTGTAAAGTTTTTAACACACTTTTTAGCCTCCGATCATGCTCTTCTACATCTTTTCCATTGATTTGCCCCTCACATCCTAATAATATACCCTCTAAAGTTTTCTGAAATATTTCGGGAGCACATGTAATTCCAAACATTAACCGCTTATATCTGAATAGGCCTTTGCTGGTAATAAAAGTAGTAATATACCTTGAGTCTGGATGTATCTCAAACTGGTGAAATGCATCTTTAATATCAAGCTTGTTGAAAAATTTAGCATTTTTAATTTTAGGCAATAACTTGTCCATGGTTGGTAACGGGTGGTTTTCTCTTAGGATAGCCATATTTTCTCATCTCATATCTACACAGAGACGGACCTTTACATTGTCCTTTAATACAGGGACTATGGGAGAGACCCACTTTGAAGAGCTGTGAACTTCTTCGATAATATCTCTTTCAATTAGTTCTTTTATTTTATTGCTTATTTTTTCTTCTAGTGGTATAGGAATTCTTCTGTATGGTTGAGAAACTGGTTGTACTTTTTTATCTATTGGTATTTCGATTAACACGTCTTTAAACCTCGGGAACGACGTAGTTTTTTCCATTTGGTTTACTGGTAATCCAATTCTAAGTACACCCATAGAAATAGCTGTATCTTTACCCAGTAAATTCCTTATGCCATCAGCAATAATGTAAAAAGTAGCGTTTTCCGATCTGCCTTCTATTTGTAAATTCGCCTCGAAAGACCCTATCACATGTAGTGGTTTGATACTTCCGTACCCGTAAAACGTTTTATTAGGATTCTGATTTTGTTTATGTATCATTACTTTGTCGTTTTTCATTTTTTGCCATGTTTGACCAGTAATCAAATTACATTTATACTCAGAATCTACAAGCATTTTGAGTTTTGCCCCACCAATGTTGCACTCCAACTCGCTATTCTCATCGATTCGAATAACGTAATGTATATCATCCTTTTCATTCTGATCCACTTGATTAGCACCTTCTCTTTGATGATTCTTTTTATATTTCTTACGGTTTTTGTCATTATTGTTGTTTTTACTTGCTTGGTGTTTCCTTTTCAATTGCTGTCTTGTTTTAGAATATTGTCTAAAGTGTCCTCTTAATCCACATTTCAAACAGTCTTTATCTTTCGCTGGGCACTTACTATCATGGGAAGCATCTCTTGAACTCCCACACCTCCCGCATTCAATTGTTTGTTTTTTGTTGTTGTCTCCATCTTTTTGACTTGTATCCACTTTATTAATCTCTTGACTTACGCCGCTACTTCCAAATTCTTTCATCTGTCGATTAACTGCTTCGAGAGCATTTGCTTCTACCATAATATTACTTAAAGTTATTGAATCTCCTGTTTGTAATATTTTCTTTCTAAGTTCCCTAGAGGAACATTTCTCTGTCATTTGGTCAATAATTTGATCATCTTCATCTTTATATTCACATTTATTTGCTTGTTGTCTTAAATCGTATTAATAATTTATCGAATTTTTCATTTTGTTCTTGTTTAATCAACCGGAATAGATGGCGTTGAAACACCTTACTCTGTTTTGGTGCAAAAATGCATCTAGTTTTTCTATAGCTATATGAAAAACATTAACCCCTTCAGCAGGTATTATGGCAGCGTCAGGGATATTATAAAAGATTTCTTGCAATTCAAGCCTGCCAAAGTGTAACAAACATGCTCTCGTTTTCTCACTATTTTCTATACCTGATGCCTCAAGGTAAATAAAGAGTGCACGTTTCCAACGCTCCCATCTAGTACCTATAGATGTAGATTCCCCCTCACAATCAAATTTCTCCAGTACAAGTTGCGACATGTTAAATACTAATGTACTAAGTTCTTTACTAGTAGGACTACCTGAAACCAAATGATTCTAAATTCAAGCACTTTGCTTGTCCAGTATTCTGTTAGAATACACCAGTACAATGTCAATTAAATATTGTGATCAGTGTCAATTTAATGACCAGCTATGCTGCTAAAATATCATAGTCAGTGTCAATTTAATGACCAGCTATGCTGCTAAAATATCATAGTCAGTGTCAATTTAATGACCAGCTATGCTGCTAAAATATCATTGTCAGTGTCAATTTAATGACCAGCTACGCTGCTAAAATATAATGATCATTGCAAATTTAATGACCAGCTACGCTGCTAAAATATCATGATCATTGTCAATTTAATGACCAGCTACGCTGCTACAATATTGTGCTCAGTGTCAATTTAATGACCAGCTACGCTGCTAAAATATCATGATCATTGTCAATTTAATGACCAGCTACGCTGCTAAAATATTGTGCTCAGTGTCAATTTAATGACCAGCTATGCTGCTAAAATATCATAGTCAGTGTCAATTTAATGACCAGCTATGCTGCTAAAATATCATTGTCAGTGTCAATTTAATGACCAGCTACGCTGCTAAAATATAATGATCATTGCAAATTTAATGACCAGCTACGCTGCTAAAATATCATGATCATTGTCAATTTAATGACCAGCTACGCTGCTAAAATATCATGATCATTGTCAATTTAATGACCAGCTACGCTGCTAAAATATTGTGCTCAGTGTCAATTTAATGACCAGCTTACGCTGCTAAAACATGATCAGTGTCAATTAAATGACCAGCTACGCTGCCATTATTTCATAAATGTTGGTTTGATTTATGCCAATTTAATGGCCAGGTGTTGTTACCTGCTGTAATTTTTTTTGATAAATACATTTGGTTGAAATTTATGACAAGCCTATCACGGATATGAATCGAAGGAACTATTTGTTAAACATCATAAATTTAATTCGTTAAACATTAGTCAAACCGACAGGGAATCGAACCCGGCACCGCACAATACAATAATCAATCTTATTATAAGTAATAAACAAGGCACAAATAATTTTATAGATATTTATTGCTTGACTGAATTTGAAATTCAATCATGATTTTATGATGATATAATGTAACAATTTAAATAAAATATGTTATTTATAATTTATATGAATTTTAATTTTAAAGTCAGTAATGTATTGTGCGATATGCATTTACATTTCCAACATTTATTCGGGTAGTTATCACATACATAATCTAAAATGCGTTCAACGTCGTTTGTAATAATACAAACGCTGTCGGCTGTCCTTATAATTTTTATTATATCTGATTCCATATAAGGACAGCCTCTAAACTCATCTCACTTCACTTAAATACCAGAATATCATATAAAGTACAAAATAAAATTAGAAGTAATTTTATTAACGATTTACCTTCATGTGAATACATCACGAGGTTCAATGTAGTACATTTAATATGAGTAATTATCATGTTAATCCACGGTACAAAGTAAATAGTGCAGTAATATCATAAAATTACAGCATGAAACACCATAAAATTACTATGTGTACAAAATTTTTATTAATAATTATAAAACTAATAAGTTAATGTCTTTCCAGAGACTTGTTTATTCCTATTTTCCTTTATTTTAAACTAAAAGTACTTACCGTTTTCCTCGTCGCCACATGTATTGTTCACTATTTATTAACAACTTATCTTGGCTCGTCAACGCACCACCACACGTGTTACCGGGTCGGCTGTCGGACCGAGACTGGCCTTTCGTTACCCCCACATTGTGACGTATGCGCTCGAGACAAGTTTGTATATATACATACACTACACCAAGTAAATATTTAAACCCTTAACAAAGAATATTCTTATTGATAAAATAGTAATGGCGTCATGTTACATAACTTTTTATGTCGAAAATGTAATGAATATATCAGAGTTGGTGTGGATAATGAAAATTTGGATGATGGAACTATTAATATAGGCTACAGAGTCAACAATGAATTGTTAAATTCACAAGTAACAAATCAAGGTCAAAGTCAAACCATTGCTAGACATGATCGAGAACAATATCTCAAATATTTCAATAATGAGGGTAGTGTTTCGTGGCAAAACCATTTTACTAATATAAATACAGTACAGTAGTTGATGATAATAATATCAATATATAAATATTATAAATTATAAATAGTGTTTTTATTTCAGCAACTTACCCGAATATTGTTTCCTGTTTTAATATTAATTATTGAACTTCTAGTTGTTTCTTGATTCTTCAAAAAGTTCAGTAAATCGTAATACCATAATGGTGGTGTAGGGATATCTTCTATAGCCATTCCGGATTTGCAAGCTTTTTTCGATTTTATCGTATTGTCTTCGCCAAACATCCCTAATATTTTTTATTTTTTTACCACAAAATCCCGATCAGCATTTGGCTCCCCAACTCCTTAAATTTTTCGACTAAAAAATCTTAACTTTGCGACTTCAAATTTCTGTTTGAGTAATCTTTACTCTTAACCATCCATAACCACTCTAACGTCCGCCCGCGCTAGTAAATATGCGTCAAACGTCCGACTACTCGCCACCTCAAGCCGCGCGAAATTGTCCCCGCTGCTGGGTAACAAAAACCTTTGTAACAGCTAAAATATAATAGCTACAGCAAAGATAAAAATATTGAAAAATAGCTAGACGTTTATATATTGAATTTATTTATTTAAAAAAATCGATAATGATTATCTATTATACTTAAAATAAGGTTTAGTGTCAATTCCTGAGTGGAAAATAATGAGGCTTAAAACGATAAAATTAAAAACTATTTGCTAAATCGTCGTTCTCGAAAAAAAATCGTATTAAATAAAGTAAATTTTATAGGCGAAACAAAAACTTCGTAATGTGTTGCATTAGTTCCGAGGAATAAATTGTTGACTATTGAAATAATTAGAACAAAAAAAATATCATAAAAGGTAAGTAACCCAAAAATATAAAAACATTAAAATTTCAAATATAGTAAAAGTGTGCAAATACGATTTTCGAAAAACGAAACAAGTGTGAAAATGAATCAATACAATCAATATTTTACAACAAATATAAAACACGTGATAACATTAAACAGTATTAAATATTGAAAATACACTTCCTCGTTTCTAGAGACCCTTATTTATAACTTGTTGTAACGTCCTTGGATACCGCACTAGCCATACGAAAAAACCTGAAGAACACATTGATATTAATTGTGAATCCGTTGACATTTTAATATATTTTAACTAAAAAAGTGTATGAGTATGTTTATTAGAAATTTAATCACTATTACTTCACTGAATAATACGTAAATCAATCATAAACAAGACGACTAGCGACTGTGAATTACAAGGACGTCATTGTTTTGGTAACAACAATATTTCGAAGTTCAAATTAGAGCCGATTTAGTACGTGAAACTTTATCGCCTAAGTATTATCACAAAGTACAAATTCTAAAGTTCATTTTGATGTACAATAATCTGACAATTAAGAAAAAAAAAATACGAAATACTTACGACATAATCGCTGGTGCTCCGAAACACTTTCGTGACAAGTCGACTGAAGTTGTTATTTTTAATTCTATGCACCCAAACACTAAACACTGCCCTCTTCTGTTATTTCTAGTGAAGTATTTTATAGATAATCATTTTTGTTAAGCATAACGTTTTTATTTCGGCATTTTTAAACTATATGGCAATATTTACAACGTGTGGTTTTGGATAATATACTATGCCGGAAGGACGATGGCATATTTTGTTTGGCTACTATAATCTCCACGGACGTGGTAGTGGATAATGAAGGTAAATTCCGGTATTATTCTATAAATTTAGTCACAAAAGACCGAGAGTATTTACATAGGTCCGCCATTTTAAAATCGCGTACGTGTTACCACGTCCACACTGCAACGATGTCGCTGGCGACTATCATGCGACTTCAACTTTTCAGATTTACAGCGATTCGATATTCGATCGCCGCAATTGACAGCGACAATAAATCGCGGCTAAGGTCACGCCCACACATTAATTTTGACATCGCCAGCGAGTCGCTATCGACCAAAGTCGCTGCCGTGTGGACCCTACTTTAGAGACGCAGGAAGTATCAAGAAGTATCGATATATAATGATTTCTTATATTTACGCGAACACTACACATTGAAATAATACTAGTTTTACGGAATTTATCGCGTGTATTTAACTTTTTGATTACCCGACGTTTGGAACGCTTTACAGCACTCATGGTCACGGGCAGGACTGAGATGTTCAACGTCCATATGTCATAGTTAACCGCGGTTACCATAGATTAAAATTTTAAAATTTAACTTTTGTTCCGATCGGAACAAACGTTAAATTTTAAAATTTTCAATCTATGGTAACCGCGGTTCCGATCGGAACAAACGTTAAATTTTAAAATTTTAATCTATGGTAACCGCGGTTAACTATGACATATGGACGTTGAACATCTCAGTCCTGCCCGTGACCATGAGTGCTGTAAAGCGTTCCAAACGTCGGGTAATCATTTTAAAATTTAACGTTTGTTCCGATCGGAACAAAAGTTAAATTTTAAAATTTTAATCTATGGTAACCGCGGTTAACTATGACATATGGATGTTGAACATCTCAGTCCTGCCCGTGACCATGAGAGCTGTAAAGCGTTCGAAACGTCGGGTAATCAAAAAGTTAAATACACGCGAAAAATTCCGTAAAAACTAGTAGTATCGATATATATCGTATCGATATTTTAAGAAATATTGATTTGATTTTCAGAAATCAAAAAAATATTATAGATATATCAGGGAAATTAAAAAATTGTACTTTATGAATTTCTATTAAAATTATTTTACTAGTCTAGTTTAATAAATATCAGTGAAATTTAAAAAAAATGGTACTTTATGAATTTCTATTTGGTTGTCAGTTCAACATTTTAATGGATTATCTGAATTCGTGAGGTGGGATTTATTTAGGGGTGTTATATTTTAGGGGAATTTTAGGGATTTCTTGACTTCTTACATTTTTTCTTTTTTTTTTGAATAAGAAAAATGAAGGTATAAAAATTAGGGCCCGGAGTAATATTTAATCTAGTCAATCACATTTAGCTGTTGACCTAGCAGATTAGCGACATCTGGTACGATTTCTCATTACTGAGTATGCGAGTTGAATGAAAAACAAATAGTGTTTACCATAAATATAAACACTAAGGCGCGAGCGCGACATATTTCAACCAAGGTTACTAAAATACCTTACTCTAGTAACCATGGAGGTTAGAGAACAGAAGAACGATCGCTGCGTAATGATAATTGTAGAATTTATAACGGAGCTGACGTCGGTGAGTAGTGACTGCGAAGTTAGCTGTTTATGAGTACAAGTAGATGAAGTTAGTTGAATAATGTACAAATTTTCTTCTAATAAGTTAGTAATTTTGTAACTTTTGACAAAAAGAAACATTAAAAAATGGAGCAAAATTTTATTTTGCGTGGATGTGCAAGTGGTTTAGCATCTGATTGGAAAATAGACTGAAAATCACTTTTGTTGAGCGATTTTACCGATCGCAACGCCTCACTTATGGTGTCCATATTTCTGGGACACTTTTTTCTACGGTGACCGTTCTCCTGTTCTCCAACCTCCATGCTATAGTTCATAAAAGATAGCTTGATTTCTGTGACAGCTGTCAATAAAATGAACGCCTATGAAGTCCTGAATTTCTTAGTAGTACAGACAGTACCTGTCAATGTCATACTTTAAGGGCATGCCGACCTAATTAGTGCATGCCGACCTAATTAGTGCATGCCGACCTAATTAGTGTTTGCCCATAAAGTATGACATGGACAGGTACTGTCTGTACTACTAAGAAATTCAGGACTTCATAGGCGTTCATTTTACTGACAGCTGTCGCAGAGATCAAGCTATCTTTTATGAACCATAGTAACCTAGATTACAACTACTCTGTGGTGACCACAAGTGGTGGTGACTGATGGCTAAGTTGTCTATGCTAACTGGAAACACGTTGACTATCTATTCGTACGTTACAGAGTATGATTATGATTCGATTTACATTGCAATGAAATGGTGGATCGTGCACAACATTTAATCCATCCGCTGAAATGTTTAGTGTATTTAATGTCAATATGTATGATTTCAAAAACTCTGAGAAAAATGAACTCATATTGGATGTTTTATATATAAATTGTAATTTTTGTAGGCAAAGAATATTTTAAATTACTTATTATCATTAATTTATTAGTTACTAATTATTATTATAATTGATGGAATCAGATATAACTTTGCAAAAGCCATTATAATAAAGATATTAATAGTTATTTTTCAACCATCCGCTAAATTAAATAAAATGATGTGTCTTTCCTAATTTGGAGAGCACCTCCCGCCCTGCCTCAATTATAATTTAATAATAATTTATCTTATTTTGATAAACTGTACAAATTATTCCAATAAGTCTTAACCTAAAAATAGTCTACAATAACATAAATACTAATTGTACAATATAATTTTTGTATAATATTATAATACAAAAAAAAATAATAATTGCGTGCACTAATCCCGTCACCACCCAGCAACACTACTCCCAATATTTACTAATTATTATTGGTTATTATTAACTTATTATTATTAATTTATTATTTATATAATATGTTTTGATATGTTTTTAGGTAGATTTTCATTTAATTGTTATGATTTTAGGGGTTGGTGATTAAGCTTTAGGGGTAGATTTTTTTGAGAGTTGGGAACACTGAGGCTGTTGTCTAATGTCACTAGTTGTCAATGTCAATAGTTATTGTCATTTGTCACAACAGCAGCTGTTTTAATCAAGTTAAAGTTTAAAATTAAAATAAACTATTTATTTTGAATTAAAATGCTATATTCTGTTATTATATTAATAACCTTTTCACAACTTGCAGCTGAACAAAATCTCGAACACGGTTTCTGTGATATTTCATCTGACTCTTGTGAAAATATAAAGTCGAACCAAAAGTTTTTGTTTTATGACGTTAATCCTCCAGAAGGCTTTAATTTACGACGAGATGTCTATATGAGGTTTGCAATAATGTTGGCTGAAGCCCAAAATCTTGGTAAAAAACTCAATTATCGTCTCGTTTTACCGCCATGGCATCGATTGTATCACTGGAAGTCTGAGACTTCTGCAAGCACACCACTTCCATGGAGCATGTTTTTTGATATTGATTCTCTGAAATCTTATGCTCCGGTTATGGAGCTTCACGAAGTATTTTCCAAAACGACGGACGAGTTGCTAGAAATCGATCGTCTTTACGTTTTGCATAACTTCAAGGATGCTTTCGAAAATGGTGTGTTCAATGAAAAATGGGAGGTTATAGAAGATTGTAATTATGTTGATCGGTTTTGGGGTTACAGAAATGTCACTGCGAAAGCGATAGTTTGTGTAAATTTTCAAGGGAAAATATCAAAGCTATGGGAGTTGGTAGCTCTACATCCATTGGATAGAAGTGTCATGTTTTCACATGGTGAAATACCACTACATGACTCTTACGGCACAAAGTCGTACTGGGACTGCAGAAAAAGTATGAAGTTTAGTAAGGATTTAGTTAGTACTGCTAGAAATTTTACATCAAAATTCTTAAGCTGTAAGACAGAGATGTGTACAACTTACATAAGTATACACTGGAGAAGGCAAGATTTTGCCAGTAGCAGAAGAAGGGATATCCCATCACTACAAGGCACAATCAAACAAATACATAAAGCTATAGAAGACTATGTCCCAAATGTAAAAAAAGTATTTATTGCATCTGATGCATCCACTAATGAAATTAAGGAGTTGGAAAAGGGACTCCAAGGTTTAGGATATAAAGTATATTTTTATTTACCTAGTAAATCAGACTTGGTTCGCTATAAAGATGGTGGCGTAGCAATTATTGATCAAATAATATGCTCACATGCGGCTTACTTTATAGGCACACATGAGAGCACTTTCACTTTCAGGATACAAGAAGAACGGGAAATACTCGGCTTCAACAGCAGCACAACATTTAACAGGCTGTGTCCTGATACTGGAAAATGTGAGAAACCTTCAAAATGGACAATAGTCAACTGAATTTTAAAGAAGTGGCTAGTTGTAGAACATCAGATGGAAAATTGAACGGCAAAATGAGTTCCTATTTTCTTCTTGGTTACATTTATACACAGTTGCATGTTTTTATGAAACTCTTAGGACCCATTTTTTTTGTAGTACTTATAAAAAAAAAGTGACAGACACAATGTGTACATTATGTATTTTTCTTCAAGTCCGAAGTGTAGAAACTACGAACAAAGGAAATTACAAATTAAGAGAATATAATAAGCATATTTTAAGTTATCTTATTTTATATGTGCCATATAATTTTACTTACTTTGTTAAGACATAGTGCTTTTTAGTCATGTAAAATAAAAAAGAGTTAATATAAAAATGTTTTTATTAATGGGAAAATTTTATTTATTCCTATTTATAGCCTATCAAAGTCCATCGCTGATAATAGGGCTCCCCATTGATTACCTTATAGGGTGGATTTTGCCTTAATTAATTAAGAGGCGGGAGGCTACAGCAGTTTTTTATAGAAATTATTTTCAGTTGTCAAGAATATACAGCTCTTCTCATGCTGCTAATCTTTGACTGTAGTGGAGCTACGCTGCAGTTATATTAGTAGTATAGTTGTAGCACAAATGGGTCCGCTCAACCAGGGAAGGTACCATGCTCTCACAGAATAGCAGCATAAAATAGTAGCTTAATGCTGCTGTGTTTCGTGTGGTGAGTGTAGTGAACCGGGGATCGTTTTTACTCGAAAGGAGGCATTCCATCTTAGACACTTATGGCGAACGCATCTTCATTTTGATTTGTAATCGAGGATAGATGTAGATGTCTATGGGCCGCAGCAACCACTTACCATCAGGTGGACTGTGTGCTCGTTTGTCGCCACTATCCTATAAAAAAAATCTTGTTTATTTTCCTCTGTTTTAGTCTCAGAAACAATAAGACCATAAAGATTTATGTTAGACATACTTAATGCTGCTGTGTTTCTAATGGTAAGAGACAATTTACTAAACTCTATGGTGATGAGAATAGGAAACTTCTGAACAAAACACAACTACTACCCCAATTATAATAATTTCTTATAGACATGCAGCACCAGCCCAGTGGCACCGCACATACACATTTTAATGTCTTACAGTTCATTACATTCGCTCATGGTGTCCTTATCAAATCAGTTCAGGAACGTCTATTGTTGTCCTTTTCTTTAAGCTTACGTTATAGTGGTATCATATTTATTAGTCAAGGCCCGGATTGGCTAATTGACCACTTTTCGAAACTTCAATTTTATTTAAATTAAATGTTTTCTAGTACCATATCTATTTATTTAAATTTTATTGAACCTTACATTAAGTACAGGATCAAAAGGCGGACTTAATGCTAAAAACATTCTCTGCCATATATATATATATATATATATATATATATATATATATATATATATATATATATATATATATATATAAGATGTGCAAATATACTTAATATACTGATGAAAATAATATTTACAATTATGACGATGACGGAGCTTAGCAGTTATAAAGCAATTTTATAAAATGAACACGAACATTCTTCTTACGAGTAGATGTTTGTTTGCAGGTAGGTTGTCTTAATTTTTCAGGCAGGTCATTCCATAGGCTCGCGGCTTAGACATCAAACGATAAAGATATGAAACTCGAACGGTGAAGGGGTATAAAGAGAGCAAGAGTCTCCGATGAACGAAGCTGTCTGTCATGAGTGTCGCGCAGGAACTGAAACTTATGTTTCAGATAATTCGGATAATGATTATCAAATAAAATAGAAAAAACTATATTAAGTATCCTAATGTGTCTTTGCTGACGAATTGGAAGCCATTTAAGCTGAGTGCGGAATGAGGATACATGATCAAACTTGCGAAGACGAAAAATAAAACCGATACAGTTATTGACGAGACGATCCAACTTATCAAGGAAAATCTCATTAAGATCAGGAAACATACATCAGCATAGTCGATAATGGGCAAAATAAAAGACTGCACACTTATCTTTACCTTGACAAGAAGAAAGTTTCTAAGATGTTTTAAGCACTGAGCTTAGCAAAAATGGAACCACTGATATTCTTAATTTGGGTGGACCAACATAAGTTTGTGTTAAAGTAGACACCTAGATTTTTAATGCAATTAGAATACGGTATGATAGAATCATCAAACGTGACAGGCGGAACGCAGCTGACGTCAAGCTTACACAATTGTCGAGCACTACCAATTATTATAGCTTGGCATTTATTGGGGTTCACACTAATATCAAACTTGCGAGACCAATTGTGGATATTCATTAAATCCATATAAGTCTGGCAATAGCGTCACATAAAGAGTTGACGTCTGGTTGAGTATATATTTGCAGGTCATCAGCGTAAAGATGGTAAGAGCAGCTGAGTTGAGAAGAGAGCTCTCTCTCTCTCTTCTATTAATTCTATTAATAAAAATGGAGAACAGAAATAGAGATAATATTCCACCCTGTGGCACGCCAGTGGAGAGTTGACACCAGTCAGATATGTCACGGCCATTAACGAGAGCTTGCTGACGGCCACGAAGGTAGGAAGTAAACCAGTCAACAGCAGTTGAGGAAAATTCGAGATTTTGAAGCAAAACAAGGAGGATATCATGGTCAACCATATTGAACGCATTTGTGAAATCAATCAATACTAGTACTGTGACCTTTCTGTTCTCCATGCCCTCGCGAATGTCATCTGTGACTTTTAGAAGTGCTGTGGTTGTGCTGTGTCCAGACCGAAAGCCTAATTGAAACTGAGATAGCAAGTTATTTCTACAAATAAAGGCAGACAATTGTTGATGAACCACAGATTTAGGAAGTTTTGATAAAAATGGTAAGATAGAAATAGGTCTATAGTTGTTTAGTTGATAAGGATATAGAACGACGAGTGAACGCAGGAAATAGAGTAAATGGGGCCCTACACTATATTGTGAAGAGTCAAAAAAAGGCACATATGGCAATTCACAATGCTGTGTTGGCCCCTACTTTAACGTATGGTAGTGAAAATTAGGTGTGGCAGAAGAAGCACGAGAGTAGAATAAACGCAGTAGAAATGCGGTCGTTAAGGAGTATGTTAGGGCTGAATCTGAATGACAGGGTGAGAAATTGTGTGATAAGAGAAGAGTGTGGTTTGCAAGATGATGTTGTGACCAGGATTAAGAAAGGAATGCTTCGGTGGTTTGGTCATGTGGAAGGAATGAATGAGGAAAGATTGCAAAGAAAATGTATGTTGCAGAAGTGAGTGGCAGAGTCGGAAAGGGACGTCCTAGGCGAAAGTTTATTGACCAAATTAGAGATTTATTGAAAAGGGGCCAAATTAGGAGTACCCTTAACCGACAAGCATGTATGCGTAGGTATATGGATGTGAAGGAGGCGAGAGAGGTGTGTCAGGATCGTGCCAAGTGGAAGTCTGTAGACTCTGCCTAACCCCTCTGGGTGACAGGCGTGAGTGTTTATGTATGTATTGTTTAGTTGAGTGGGGTTTGCAATTTTTGGAAGGGGGGTGATATAAGCTTTATGCCAAGAAGCATTTATAGATGATAATAACCCCTGGGAAGGAAAGATCGCTACCAAGCTATTTCTAATTTGTCTTGTGTTGTTTATTGTAAACATTATTGTAAGCTATTATTGGAAAAAACATAGTCCCGCTGGGTTTCTTGCTGGTTCTTCCCAGGACAGAGATTTTTTTGCGAACCAGTGGTAAATGAAAAAGTGACTTTCAATAAGTATTGTTATAATCTACATTGAATAAAAAAGTTTCTGTTTCTGTTTCTGCAGGAAAGACCCAAGACAACAGAGAAAAATTAATTATGTGTGTTATGACTGGGAGGAAATATTCGAGAACAGAAGAGATCATAAGGTGACTCAAATTATCACAGCCCACTGCTTTGGATTTAATAGAAACAAAAGTTTTACGAACTTCGTCAACAGAGACATACGAGAAAGTAAATTGTTCATGTTGAGATTAGGCCAAGGAAGTAATTTCTGAAATTGTAGCGGCCTTAATGGTAGGATAATGTAGAACCGGCTGAAAAATGGGAATTAAGGTCATTAAGAGGAAAAGAAATTTTATGATTTTTATCAGAGTGCTTACCAATACCTAGAGATTTAATTTATAATTATTTTTTTTAATTTATAATATTAAATTATAAGAGAAACTTCCATATCTCGGCCGTAGAAGAGTTTGAAATATTATCATGGAAATAGCAACGTTTCGCTGCCCTTACCATGTGATTACAGCGATTGCGCGCCACTTTATACAAACACTAGTTGTCATCACATCTGTCACGCTTGAATTTTCTAAAAGCCCTGTCACGAGGAGTCATCGCCATGCGAACTCTTCACGTAATCCACGGAGCTGGAGGTCGCTTAACTCTAATAGCTTGTACCGGAGCATGGACGTCAAACAGTTTCAGAGTTAAATCAGTGAAAATTTAAATTTTATCGTCCACTGAAGACGTACCATACACCGGAGAAAAATCTATCGACGACGCATCATTTTCTAAATTAACAAGGTCCATTCTGGCAAAGTTTCGTACCCAGATAGTGTCTGGCTTAGATTTAGGTGGTTTTTTTAACAAAGAGTATAATAAGATATATAGGAAGTTTATAAGCAAGGTAAAATAAATCGTGGCGCGAAAATCCGGAAGCAGACAACTGACCATAGTTAACCACGTGTCTGGATTCTGGATCTGTCTATATAGGAGCACAGGGTAGAATAGACAAGTTAACTGAGGACAGGACATTAAGGAGCTTAGCCCTTTGAGCAGAAGTTTTAAGAAGGTCAGTATTAAAGTCGCCCATGATAATGTGATGTATGTAGTCCGCACTGAGAGATTCCAAGACGGTTTCTAAGCTAGAGGAATATTCTACAAAAGGGGGACAGTAAACGACACCCAAAACGAGCCTGGAACGTCCCACCTGAATTTCCAGGAATAGATATTCGGCAGAAGCAGAATATTGTCAAGGTGACGAAGAAGAGGACTTAAGCACTATGCTCAATGACCTCAATAGTCTTAAGATGAACATGGACAAAACAAAGATCATGTTTAATGTCCATGTCAAACCTATGCCGGTAGTTGTTGGGAGCACTAAGCTCGAAGTTGTTGACGAGTACGTTTACCTGGGACAAATAGTCCGATTAGGTAAGTCCAACTTCGACCGAGAGGTGAATCGACGGATTCAACTCGGCTGGGCAGCGTTCGGGAAATTACGACACATCTTTTCGTCAAGTATACCTCAAAACCTGAAAACTAAGTTGTACAACCAGTGAGTGTTGCCAGTGATGACATATGGAACTGAGACGTGGTCCTGTCACGTTCACAAGCCCAATGCTGGCCGTATGAGGACGCTCAAGGTCGCTGAGCGAGCTATGGAGAGGGCTATGCTCGAAGTTTCTCTGCTTGATAAACTTAGAAATGAGGATATCCGCAGTAGAACCAGAGTGACCGACATAGCCCAACTGATTAGTAAGCTGAAGTGGCAATGTACCGGCCATATAGCTCGAAGAACCGACAACCGTTGGGGAAAAAAAGTTCTTGAGTGGCAGCCTCGTACCGGTAGACGAAGTGTAGGGCGACCCCCACTAGATGGAGTGACGACCTGGTAAGACATGCAGGAATTCGATGGATGCATGCGATGGATGTGGCTCAGGACCGTGCTTTGTGGCATGCCTTGGGGGAGGCCTATGTTCAACAGTGGACTTGTAAAGGGCTGTAATGATGATGATGATGACGAAGCAATAACCGAAAAATAAAGACTAGAACGAAGGTATATGGCAACGCCACCTCCACCCTTCCCAATTTTGTCATTCCGTACAATAATAATTTATCTAAACGAATAGATGGGGAGATGGTAGAGCAAGTAGATGAGTTTGTATATTTGGGATGTGTATTCAGCAGGGATGGGAGATATGATAAGGATATAGAACGATCAGTGAACGAGGAAATACAGTAAAGGGGGCTCTACACTCTATTGTGGAAAGTCAGAATGTGTCAAAAAAGGCACGTTTGGCAATTCACAGTGCTGTATTAGTCCCTACTTTAAAGTATGGTAGTGAAAGTTGGGTATGGCAGAATATTACTTGTACTTTTTTCCATATTAAATGATCCATCTTCGCCTTCTTATCTTAAAAGTAAATTTCATTATCTTTCCTCATCTCATGATAGGGTCCTACGCTCTTCTTCTAACAACAAAATCTGTACTCCAGTTCACTTCACCGAGTTCTATGGTAACTCCTTCACAGTTCAGGCTACACGCCTTTGGAACTCCTTGCCCGATGACATCAGAAAAGCTCCCAATAAGTACGCTTTTAAAAAGTTGGTCCGTGATCATTTATTAAAGACAACGCATTCTACATGACTTATCTATTTAATATGTATTGCCAAACAGACGTATATATTCATATTCATTTGTATATACTAATTATGTATGTATTTAAATATGTTTACTTATGTGTATATCCATTTATTTATATAATTGTTTATATATATATATAAGGATAGATCATATATGTATAGTTTATTTATTAGTAGTTTGTATATATTATGTAGTTAATTATCATTTGTATTGTGTTATCTTATTCTATATTGCCACACCTACGTCAAACTCTCACCACTCCATGGGTTGACTGGTAGAGAATGCCTCAAGGCATTAAGTCCGCCCTTTGTATTCTTTTGTTAAGGATGCAATAAAGAATAAAATAAATAAATAAATAAATATGGCAGAAGGAACACGTAAAACACGAGTAGAATAAATGCAGTGGAAATGCGGTCGTTAAGCAGTATGTTAGGGCTGAATCTGAGTGACAGGGTGAGAAATTGTGTGAAAGAAAAAAGAAATTGCTAACTATTTTGTAAATTTAAGTAGAACATTGAAAGATTACCCAGCATTCACCGTTTCAACGATAATTTAAAAGAATTTTAATTTTTATTACTGTAGGCCATCAGCTGCCTATAAGTTGCCTCATTTACTTTTTGACTAATTTAACTTTTGATTTTATTAACTAAATGAATCTTTATTGATCTCAGTGTTGTATATAAAATTTAGAAATAAGAGAGAACAAAACTTAAATAAACATTTAATATTGAGTAAGATTTTTTTTATTTAAATTTTTGTACATTTACTCGAATGTTTCAACCCTAACAGTTTTAAATCTCTCGATGCGGCTTTTATGGAAAAGTGCGAAAATAGCTAGTTAGCATTGCCCACTCACTTTTCTGTGAAAGTTTTAACACTACTAATAAAGTTTGAAACCAACGCCAAGATATGTCACATCTAAGTGGTGATGCTTATTGCAAAACTATTACGAAGCGAACTATATTTGCATAAAAAAACAACGTAGGCTGTGTTGGCAAAAACGTCCCGTCTTTTGCCCGTCTTCAAAATTGATCAAATGTTAGTTTGAATTTTTTTTTACTAAATTTTCAATAAATTTAACAAAATAAATATTTGCACACGATCAGAAAGTAATAGGGAATAATAAAATATACTAATGTCCACATAAAAAAAATTGAATTAAATTAAAATTTATAGAAAAAACGGGCAAAGTTGCAGTGTTTCACGGTAAATGGTCATTGATATTATTTAAAAATAAAAACTGAATGCCACAATAATATCTCAGTTCTTTTGAAATTTGTGGAGTCTATGCATGCGGTCAGAGCTAAGTTTCGGCAAGCCCGTCGCAGAAAATCATAAAAACACATCAGGATCGCATTGGACACGTTGGGCCTCTCCTTGCCCCCGAAAAGCGAGTACGTCTTGTCATGGCGTGGGGGAGGGGGTTAGTAGCCAGGAATTTGTCACCCACGGTGAACTAAGAGGAACCCACATGGCTGGCCCTATGTGAAGGGCCGGACGGAGGTTGCCACTCCGAGTGGCTTGGAGTGAGTTGGTGGGATGCGGCGAGAAAGGTGTCTTCTCCCCTACCGCCGCAACGAAGGTGGCGTCATGGGGGAAGAGGAGTACGGTGATGCCCACTCGCCCTATCCTCCTGGACTCTGGCGGGACCTGGGGGCTGCGGGGGGAAGAATGGTGGTATTGCGAGACCCCGCTCTCCTTAGCTTCCGCAGCTCAAACTTGATTGGCGGCGGAGTCTAGGGTCAGAAAAGTGGGTGCTTCCGAGTGCTCCTTTTTTCCTGGCCCCGTGACCTCCTCGTATCGGGCTCGGAGGGCGGGGGATCCATGGCGGCGGCCCCCCAACTGATAGAGTAACCACATGATAAGAGATGCAGAAAGTCGATGGTTGAAGGTAGCTCTGGACGGTGCTTTGTATTTTATATTTATTCCTTGGGAGAACCTACGTTCTACAGCGGAGTATGTAATAAATGAGTGGTGAGCAGCCTGTCGAATCTTCTGAGGCGACTAGGATTTTTTGACTGATCGCTAAGGGCTCAAATGAAAAAGCTCCTCGACATCGTTCGCCGATTTCTTTCACTTTCACACTTACTGCAAACCACAAAGTAATAAGAATTACTAACGTACCTCGCAAGGTGTATCCAACTCACTTCCTCTTTTATTCTTGCATACACACATGCCGTGACGTGTTTTTGATAGAAGTAATGAATATACTAAACCAAGAACCCAGATCCCAACGCATATCTATAGTTACTAGAAAAGGAAGGTCCTAAACAATTGAAAATAATAGTATGAAACTGTAGGTAATGAACTGTAACACGCTATTTTACCCCCTCAGGAGTTGAATTTTCTGAAATCCTTTCTAAGTGGGTAATTCCGTTGAGAAAAGAGTATTTATGTCAAATTTTAAGTCAATCGGGCGTATACTCTAAAGATCTCGTGACGAGTGATAGAATCTGTGGCACTCGTATTTTACTAATACGAGTAGGTGTATCCAAATATAAAGATTATATTATGAAAAATGACCTAAAAAAATCCATTTTTATTAATCCTAAGTTACGTATTAAATGTGATTATTATTCGTATCGAAGAGTTAACGCAATTAAAGAATTGTTAATCAGCTCAGCTTAGCAATGAAGAATACCATCGTGCGGAGACCTGCATGTGTGAGGATTGAAATATTTCAAGGAATAAATGAAAAGTCCTCCAACATTCACTGGGGCAGGGCGTGGGACTCATCGCTTCACAATTCTTAGGAAATGAGAGGAGTCCTCTGCCCAGCCGCAGGACGTACATGCTATTGTTTTAACTTTTTTGTTATAAATAAAACAATATGTTTATATCTTCCTTATATAAAAAAATCAATTGCCGTGCCTTTGTCTCGTAAAAATTCAAAAATAGCTCGCAATTTTTTAGTGCGTTTGAGTGGGTTTCTGGTAGGTTGAGATAAACAATCGGACCCGGTAGGTGGTGCTGTTGCAAAGATCCATAAATCAGCCGCATAATCACTACGTTATACTTTTATCTACTCTTACTAATCCTAATCTGAGGTTGAGTGCAGTGCGATTTGAACCACAGCGTATCTGTTACACGTACGGGTGTAGAATGATGCAAAACTTACCTATGTAGTGGATATTTCATTCCACAAGTTATAAAGTAATTTAAGTAATTTTGAGATGGATCTGATGATGTCGATGGGCAGATTTTGTTTATTAAAGACACGACTTCAGACACAAGTTTGTTCCGATACTCGATTATGTATTCCCGAGAAGACTTAGCGGTCAGCCGCCGTAAAGTCTACATCACCTGAAGATGCCTCGTGTAGAGGCGAAACACGTGTCGTATTATCGTCGATGGTGTGTCTTACCTGGAATAGTGGTGTTGGGAGTAGTGGTGCTGGGACTAGTGGTGACGGAGTTAGTGCATGCAATTGAAGGAGGGCGGGAGGTGCTCTTCAATCCAGGTAAGACACATCATTGTATTTATTTAGCGGAAGGTTGCAAAGAAATTTATATTTTTATTTTTTATTAAATTTTATTCTGTACATAAGCGATGCTTGCAAACGCAAGCTCAGCGCCCCCTCGAACCTTACACCCTAGGCTCCAGCCTAGTTAGTCTGTGGGTAAATCAGGCCCTACCAATAGGTTAGTGAGTCAAAATTACTCGAATTTACCTTAATTAAAAAGTTTAGAAGCGTTGCGTTACGTTACTTTTATTTAAAAACTTCGCAATGTGACGCAAAAAAAATCTATAAAAATGAAGATGCCTATTCCCCTATTCCCTAATGAAATGAAGATAAGGCTTAAAGGACTAGCATCCAAGACAAAAATCTCAATAAAAAAAAGTACTACCAATACCAAACCACAATACCTATTATCGTATTACCTACCAACCATAGATTACTGACTATGTAGGTACTAGAGACAGAACACCATAGATTACTGACTATATACTAGAGAAACACTATTACTATTACCACAGAGTACCTTTGTATAAACTGAAAACTATTACTCCGTAAGCATCTTAACGAACCCCGCTTTCATGTGAGTGTTTTGATTTGTAACTGCAGTGAAAAATGCGATAAATCTAAAACATTGGAAGTGTTTATAAACACTTTGTAAAAATCGTGGCAGAATTATTCAGGGTCTGACTTAATATTTCAGTGTTTGTCTTAGAAAATGGAGCATAATTCAACGAATTTCCCACGTAACGGTAAGGATACGAGATATTATTAATTTTATTAAAAATTTCAATGAAAACAAAATAATTATGTATATAGTAAACATAAGTAATAATCCATATACTTTTAATCGTGTTTGATTTAAATTTACATGTGTTCGGCTAAATATTAGTACGAAAATATTAATAATAGTTTGTCGGCGTTGAAGGCGTGGTAACTCATAGGTGGCCTGGCCTTTGAGGTTTCCTCGAACCTGAACTTTGGGTGGTTCATTGAGTCCAAGGTCATAGCAGCTGCTAGGAAGTTAGGTGTCCTTGCAGAAGAACGGCAGACTGTTGCTTGGTGCTACAAAATGCCACCTAGCCCATTTGGTCTTAACAGAAAAGTGTGCTGGGAGGCTTATTAACAATACCAATATGGTTAGAACCAGTCTTACCAGTTGGAGGACTGGTGCAAGTAGCCAGCCTTTCTGTGTTTAAAAGGATACTCTATTTATCATCAGGCGGGATATAATCAAGCATTGGCTTTAATAGCTTAAAAAAAAGCCTTTTATATTTAATTTTGATATTGGGCAAACTGTGTTCAATCTGCGGCAACACCAATGAAATTGTTAGTTGCAATGTTAAGTAATGTTTTTATACTTAGTAGAAACATGCTATAGCTGTGGGTGTAACACGAATGGGTCAGCTCGACCAGGGAAGGACCACACTCTCACAGAATATTAGCACAAAATAACAGCTTAATGGTGCTGTGTTTTGTATGGTGAGTGTAGAGAACCAGAGACCCTTTTTACTGGAAACGAGGCATTCCATCTTAGTCCTCATGGGTGACAACGCATCTGCATTTTGATTTGTACTAGAGGATAGATGTAGATGTCTATGGCCCATTGCAACCACTTACCATCAGGTGGACTGTGTGCTCATTTGTCACCCTATCCTATAAAATAAAAAAAATTATAATAATACGACTAATAATAAGTCTACATTGCTGATGTTCTTATTTTATTTATATTGAAGTCTGTTGTCCAACATTTTTAATTTTACCACTTGTTTATAAAAATAATCTTATTTTTCCAAACTGCCATTGTAGGAGGAAAATATATTTGAAGTGTATGTATGTTTGTATGTATATTTTTTACTCTCTGCAGCCTAAACAGGAATGAATTTTTACATTAATTGTACTTTCATTTATCTTCGTTGTGTAAGTGACATATTAAAGTTGAATTTTTCTCTTTTTAGTGAAGATTTTTTATGCATTTCTTCATTCTCTCGCTGAGGGCAGAGGAAATCTTTAACCAGCAGTAAATTAAATTAGAGAGAGACTTTCAATAAGTAATAGGTCCTTACATATGAAATTGGTGTTTTGTACGGGAGGAATATAAAGTCAATTTTTTTTGTAAAATATATTTAATTAATGAAAGTATGCACCGTTGTTATCCATGCAATTTTGTCATCTCATAAGTAGTTCATAGATCCCTTTTCTAAAAAAACCATGGGGAAGAAAATCAATAAACTCTTTGAAGGCAATTTGGACTGCCGCATCTGAGATGAATTTTTTTCCTTTTAAGAAGTTATCCAAATTCCAGAAAAAATTGTAATCTGTTGGAGCAAGGTGCGGGAAGTACAGTGAATGTCGCAGACATTCCAATTGTAGCTCATCTAACTTAGTTGTTGTTTGTTCCGCAGAGTGTGGTCTTGCGTTGTTGTGAAGCAGTAGTGGCCGAGAGCGATTGACCAATCTCGGTTGTTTAGCAGCTAGTTCTTCATTTCTTCATCTTTCATGGTTTGCAGTTGCTGAGAATAGATATCTGCCGTAATCGTTTAGCCACCGGCGCTAGTCAACCAAACACTCACAAGTAACTTTTTCTGAGTCAATTTTCGTTTAGGGCAGGATTTGGCTCGGTTGTCTCCAGGGTTCAGCCATTGCGCCGAGCGTTTCCGATTATTGTACAGTATCCACTTTTCACCACAAGTAATGATTCAATTTAGATTCCCTTCATTTTTGTGTCTGTTGAGCAAAGTAACACAGCAGTCGATGCGTGTTTGCAAGTTCGATTCACTCAATTCATGAGGTACCCATCGTTCAAGTTTTTTTTAATTTCTGTACGATCTTTACGATTAATACAGGTTTATCACTTAAACCGAAGCCTGCAGCTATCTCTGAAGTGCTTTGTGATGGGTCCGCTTCCACAATAGCTTTTAATTCTTCATTTTCCACTTTGGTCTCCGGCCGTCCATGGGGTTGGTTCTGAAGGTCGAAATTTTAATAAACGAAAACGTTGAAACCTTAAACGTACCGTGCTTTATTTTGCGACACCAGCGCCGTACACATCATTAATCTTTCGAGATGTTTCTGCAGCACTGGTGCCACGGTAAAACTCGTACTCGTAAATATATCGATATTTCATGTTTTCCATTGTGCGGTAATAAGCGACGCCAAAGGAAAAAATAATGAGGTAAAAACAAATGAATGGCTGTTTCCAAAACTCAAATGTTCCAGCTAAATGAATTTATAAATTTGAATTTGAAATTCTTAACCAAAGAGGAGATATTTTAGATCAAAGTACACACAACAAAACAGACGAAACGCTATTTCATATGTAAGGACCCAATATTATTTATAATCTATATTGAATAGAAAAGTGTAATAAATTACTGCTTTAACTATTGGGCTTGTTAACTTGTCGTTATTCTTATCTCACCATAATGAGGGAAGCATTCATCTGGTGAAGATAAAACTGAATTTCCTAAAACAGGTCGCAATATGTTACATTTTATCTTGCTTGATAAAATATTATATCATTAACAAGCAACCTTTATGTTAGAATTAATAATTTTTTTTATAGGATAGGGTGACAAACGAGCACACAGTCCACCTGATGGTAAGTGGTTGCTGTGGCCCATAGACATCTACATCTATCCTCGGTTACAAATCAAAATGCAGATGCGCTGTCACCTGTTGTGAGGACTAAGATGGAATGCCTCGTTTCCAGTAAAAAGGGTCTCCAGTTCTCTGCACTGGCATTCGGGGAGAGCGGTACTTCCCCGGTCGAGCTAACCCATTCGTGCTACAACTATACGTCTAATATAACTGCAGCATGGCTACCACATATAAAAAAAATTGTAAACTTATTTGATTTTTTTTCTTTTCAGATGCATTGGGCGATTGGGTGAGTGACTATTATTATTAAAACTTTGTGTATTTATTAAAATTGGTTAGGATTATTATACAACTATGTGGTGTGATAATGCATAATAAAATCAATGCCGTATTCTCGTTATAGATTCTTGCAATATTTCATCGATCCACAGTGTTGTGTAAGAGCCTGTACAGGAACGGGAGGCAGGTGCTCTTCAATGATTGATTTATTGAACGTTTGTTGGTTATATTTAAGTCGTCTTATTGCTAACAGTGTGTATCAGGTAATAATAAAAATTTAAAACAGACAGATCTTATAACTAATTGCACGACGTGCTGTGATTGGTTGCTAACAATGACGAGCTCTGATTCATAGCTAAAAGTTTGGTGTTCCGGTGCGTCGCTAGGCGGCGTTAGAAGTCGCGCCAACAGAGCCCTAACACAATATATCTAGATTAGAACATCAAAATTGTTAGAGGGGTGATATTTACTACCAAATTATTTGTTCTTATATTATATGTGGAAATTATTTTTTTGATTTGAATTGAGTACTTATCTAAGACCAAGTCCTAAGTAAATAGATTGTGGGCGGGGCGTGTGGTTTACCGACGCGCTTCCCAAATAAATTGAGCGGCGAGCACTCAGGGCATTGCAACATCTGTGATGTGTGTGATGGGAGAAAAGTGTGGCTTCCAAGATGATGGGGACCAGGATTATGAAAGGAATCCTTCGGTGGTTTGGTAAACGTAGAAAGAATGAATGAGGAAAGAGTGTCAAAGCATATTAATGTCGCAAAAATTAATGGTAGAGTCGGCGAGGGGCATCCTAGGTGGAAATTTATCGACCCAATTGTCGATATGTTAAAGATGGGTCCAATTTAGAGTATCCTTAATCGACCAGTACATATTCGTAGATGGATGGATGGATGGATGTGAAAAAAGCGAAAGATTTGTGTCAGGAGTCATGCCAAACGGAAGTCCGTAGTCTCTGCCTACCACTCTGTGTTACAGGCGTGAGAGTTTAACATTATAGTTGGCTAGTTTTCTGCAGCTTTTAACGTTGAACATCTCAGTCGTGTGTTAATTTATGATTATATATATATTAGAGATGGGCCAACTATGACATTGTTTTCTGTGGAGTTCAGGTGGTATCCGCAATCCCCATGGCGGTTTGTTTTCAGACGATTTGAGTGATGGAGTCGTAACAGTTCATAAGAGTCTTCAGAGAGACTAATCCGAAACTGGCAATATATACGAGTACATAACCGAAGGAAATAGGTCGCTGCCAGAAATAGCAGTGTCTCCGGTGTTGTTACACCACGATTATGCCTCAAATTACAAATTTTAAAAAAAATTACAAATTATTTTAATTTTTTTTATTGATAGGCAATTGTGATGTACAAAAGGTTATGAATTGTTTGTTACCCTAGTTAATGGACATTGAATCACTCGCATTTTAAATCTAACTGTCAAATTTTTAATTATAGTTCATAAAAGATAGCTTGATCTCTGCGACAGCTGTCGGTAAAAATCACGCCTATGAAGTCCTGAATTTCTTAGTAGTACCAAGGTAGTATTATCTATACAGTATTGTAACTCGGCCGTATCTTTCAAATAAATGCCTGCAGCCGTGCGGCACGTAAACATGTGATAGGGTTACCTGCCTTCAGCATTTTTACATTTGCCTACTTTGTGTTTCCATTTAGTTTTATGATTGTAAATATACTTTTTGTATAAACAAATAAAATAGGTACTTTGTGAATTGAATAGGAAGTGTTCAATAAAAATGCGTGTCGTTTTTTGATTGGTAGATTTAATTAAAAAACTATGTTTATGTTTGAATAACAAATCGGTTAAATAAATTTGCGACCGAAAAATATTTGCACCTCGGCTGAGACTTACGAAATGCTTTATTATTAGATTTTTGAATATAAAAAATCCGCTTTCTAATATAAAGCTAAAAATAATATAAATTAAAAATTGTTTTGGGAAACATGGACAACAAGGTGAAAAGGAATATCTTTTAATTGGTTATAGATACCTGCAGCTACTTTACAATTTATATGTTTGTTTTTAAATGAAGTTCAGATTTATTATTTCTTTATTTCTATTCTATTATTTATTTCCTCCATTTTTTATATATTTCACAAAATCATGACTGCGGCACAGTCTCGACTGTCTGCATGCCGAGCGCATGCCGAGATCGAGGCGCGTAGGCATAGCTCTCGCTTCGTCCGTTTGTATGAAGTTGGAATACTGTATAGATAATATTACCGTGGTAGTACAGACACGACAGTACCTGTCAATGTCATACTTTATGGGCATGCCGACCTAATTTAGTGCATGCCCATAAGGTATGACATTGACAGGTACTGTCTGTACTACTAAGAAATTCAGGACTGACATTCTTTCTTACATTTTTACTGACAGCTGTCGCAGAGATCAAGCTATCTTTTATGAACTATAAAATAATACAGTTAGTTTAATGGACGACACACACGGTCAGTTCAACTGATCTAACTAGGACTGTTGATATTTTTTAAAATATCGGATTTTCGATATATCGATCATTGTAAATATATCAATAACGAAGTATTATATATAAGTTTATTTATCGATATTCCGATATTTTAAAAAATATCAACAGTTTTAGTTAGAACTGATCAGTTGGAATGATCAGTTGGACTGACCGTGTGTGTCGTCCATAATTCCTACTACTCCATTCATTATGATAATACTCATATTGTTATTATTTATTAGGAGTTATTGAATTTATTTTTTGTTAATTATATTTATATTTATGTCTTCTTAATTTAAGACCAATTATTTACCAAGGGAAAAGTTACTAAACTTAGATTATCTATAAAAGTTCTTATTCCTATATTACAAATTGTAAGACTGATTCTAAATTAAAAATTATTAACAATGAAGGTTAAGATTTTGTTTCAATTATCCTGCAGATAATTTAATTTATTTGAAATATGAATAAAATAATAGGCCGAATAATCAGTGATTTTTGCCGACTAGTCGCTGATTACAAATATGGCCGGATAGTCGGCTTTTACGACTAATCGGCACATCAGTAATATATATGAGGGGAGGTCAAAAAGGTCGCGGAATGACAGTGAAGGATAATGAAATGTAACATTAAACTATTTTTCCTTTTCAATATATTCTCCCTTTATCCTAATACATTTATTAAATCTGTCAAATAACTTATTAATATCGTCTGAAAAAAAAAACTTTGTATTGGGCGTCAAAATAGGCTGAAATTGCCGAATTTACTTCATCATCGTCGCCAAATTTTTCCCACGCAGTTCTATCTTCATTTTTGGAAACAAATGATAGTCGCATAGGGCCAGGTCAGGGCTTGTAAGGTGGGTGGCGTGCTGTGACATATTTTGAAAAATTGTTTGAGATGTCTTTCCTTGTTTGGTGAGAAACTTATTGATGTCGGCGCGATATTCAATTTTCTCCATAGTGACTAATTTCTTCCCGATTGACTTGTTGTAACTCAAAAGCTAATGACTCGACTAGTTTTTATTGCGCCCGAATCAAAAAAGGGCTACCTTCCGGTAAATGGGGGAGGGAGGTGGTGAATGCTCATATCATACCACGCAGCCGGCTGCGTGGTTATGTGGAGACTTTTACCCACTAAACACTGCCTTTTGGGATTGGCTTAATGATCTAGCGAAAGATCTTTAAGCCGTAAACGGACGCGACCCTCCTTGGCTGTAAGGAGGGCGCAAGCGGCGAGTAGCCGCTTGGAAAAATTAGCCGATTAGGCTGAAACTTGATATATATACTAACAATGAGTCACTCAACAAATGCCTACCTGGATGTGTAAACTCACCCTCGTCAACTCCGCCATTCCGCGAACTTATTGACCTCCCCTCGTATATTTTTTCAGTGTTAATAACTAGTAACTAATAGCCAAAGAAGCATCAATCCGCAAAAAAACTATATATACATAGTTTTTTTGCGGGTTGAGACTTCGTTTGACTTAATTGTACATTTTGTTGAAGTAATTATTAAAGTATTAAAATTAGTTTGATTTATTGTACAATTATTTATTCTTAGAGTTCCGGCGTTAGTTCGTCCACTGACTTGGTGATGCCCGGCGCGCAGTCAGCGCCATTGAAACGGCAGTTGATTCGGCGCAGATGTGAGTGTCTTTTTAAAAATAAAATTATAGTGTCGAACCGTGTAGTGGTGTAAGAATATCCATTACCACGCCCATATCGTCCCTTGGGTGTCGTAAGAGGCGACACAGGGAAATGGAAACAGGAAAAAATATCTAATCAAAATAATAAAAACTGCGGTGGTAAACTCTTGTCAAACGTGGCAACTATGGCAAAATACCCCATAGGACAAAATCTGGAGGAGGCATATGTTTTTTTTTATAGGATAGGGTGAAAAACGAGCACACAGTCCATCTGATGGTAAGTGATTGCTGTGACTCATAGACATCTACATCTATCCTTGATTACGAATCAAAATACAGATGCGTTGTCACCCGTGAGGACTAAGATGGAATGCTTCATTTCCTGTAAATAGGATCTCCGGTTCTCTACACTCAGCGTACGAAACACAGCAGCATTAAGCTACAATTTTAAGCTGGTATTCTGTGAGAGCGTGGTCTCACCCCGGTCGGCCCATTCGTGCTACAACCATAATATAGCTGCAGCGTGGCTGTACTACGTATACTGCTACTTATAATATACCAACATTTTGATTATATACCCAATAACAAGACTCCGAAAGTTAAGAAATTTTTACTTAAAAATATTCCCCATAATGTATGCCACTTTCAGTATTCAGCTGCTACTTTACGCAGATATTCTGTGAGAGCGTGGTCCTTCGCCGGTCGAGCCGGACCATTCGTGCCATAACCACGACTCTACCTTTACCACGTGTTAAGATTGCCAAACCGTCTGCTGAACGTGGCAACTATGGCGAATATCACCCTTATGAGGCAATCTATTCACAATCCACTAACCCGAGGAGGCTGTTCATCAGTGGATTGTGTGAGTCTGTACTTAATGAACTAATGTCCTCCAGACCGAACTTCGGTCACGGCGGCCTGCCTCAACGGAGTCTAGCCATCGGCGCAGGACAGGATTATAGTGCCCAAGTGTATGCGCAAGCACAGGTGCACTCTCTATTCCTTCACTCTCATAATCCGATGGGACGTTAAACCGACACGACGGGAGAGAGATCAGGCGCAAGACCAAAGGCTTTACGTGCTTTCCGAGGCACGGGGGTGAGACACCACCAACTTCCTGACTCCGGGCAGCTACTGAGAATTTCTTGACGGAAAAACTCAATAATAGATTTTCGGCCTGACCCGGGGTTCGATCCGGGGATCCCATGATCAGCGAAATACAAGAATTTCGTCTGTTAAATGGAAATAATTTTATTTTGTTTGAACTCGGCTCCTTTTTATTAAAAAGGTTTAATTATTTTATACTAGCTGGCGTGCTCTTTCCGGTGACTCTTTCTTCTATAAAATATCCTTGAATTAGCATTAAACAATATTGAGGGTCAATTAGCGGGATAAAAATATTATGTCTTAAGTTGGAGCATGCGATACCACATTTAGAAAATTTCATTAAAATCGGCTTAGTGGTTTCTGATATTAGTGTAAACCAACATCGTGACACGGGATTTTTGTATATTAAGATTCATATGTTAGAGTCAGCAACGCTTTATTATATATTATGTTACAGTCAAAACTAATAACTTGTCACGACCATTTTTTATTGCGAAAATCAGGCAAAAATGGTTTTGACCGATGCCCTTAGTCAAAAATAGTTTGACTGATTTTTATAGTCAAAAGTGGTGTTGATCAACGTTCTAGTTCAATTCTTTCAATATTAAGATGTATATATATATGAGGCTTTAGGGTGGCCCAAGAACCTCTCCAGCCGCACCTTGCATTGATATTGCGAGATTAGTGTAAGATTTATTAGACGCAAATAGCTCAATCATACGAATAGGTATCTAAAAATAGAAGATATAAAAAAAACGTATATACCAGTCAAAAGTAGTTGTGACTAATATTCTTGGGGCCAAAATCACTATTGCCCAACATTTTTCCAGTTAAGTGATTTTGACCAATGTCCCTTACTCAAAACTACTTTAGCCTTATTTTTGCAGTCAAAAGTGGTATTAACAGGTTATGAGTTCTGACTGTAACATATTATACAATGTACTATAATGCTGGGGCTACACTAACGAGAAACGTTGAATGTAGGTGTGGCCACAACTTTGCGCGTTAATTTGACAACGGCATTAACAATACTGTTGCCGTTTGGCGATAACTCGAGTGGCTGTACATCAAAGAGATTAACGCATGAATTTCATGACATGAAATAACGCGTTGAAGCGGCCACATTACGTTTGTCGTATTATGCACGGTGGGAGCAACGGGGTCGCACGTATGGCTATGACGGAGCGAAATAATAAAAAAGTTATTACGTTTCTTGAGACTCTGCAAACAGTGTCATGTTTGTGGGATCCGAGGCTCAAATTTTTTTATAATCGTACATCGCAAAATGATGCTTTGCGACGAATTATGCAATTATTACCTTTTAAAATAACTATCGAAAAATTAAAAACAAAAAACGCCTAATGGGTTTTTATGTTTAAATAAATATTTTTTATATTCTTCAAGGAACATTAACGCCAACTTTAACGTCGTTAAGCATTGAAATTGAAATGACGTTGACCGTTGAAGTGGAGCCACTAACTTTATCGCGTTAAATTTGAAGCAATAATTGTTGCGTTATGGCAAATTGGTGTATCTCAGCATAACCGAGTCCTTACGATATTAAAACTTGAGGGTATCACGAAAATCTTTCATAAATCTAGCCCCCATTCGAAGTCCATTGTACAGTGCGGTCAGTCCAGTGTTTTTCCCAGCATGAAATTTGTTTTACGTTAAAAGTGATTTAAAATATTGTGTTGTTTTAAGTAATGTTGAATTTTAAAAACTGCTATTTGCGATATTTTGTGTAATTTTCAACATTATCAAAAAATGTGCGAGGCTGGAAACACCGATAGGAAGTTAATGGTGGTTAGAGAAAGTAAGGATATCTTTTTTTATAGCATTATGTAGCAAACGACCGCAGTCCTTCTGATGGTAAGTGAATGCTGTGTGAATGCTCTACAAACATCTACATCTATTATCGATTAAGAATTAAAATATAAATTCGCTATCACCACATAAACGGTTTTTTTTCTCTCTACCGTTCTAACTTTAAACTAAGTTTGTATAAAAAGGCTCGCAATTAGGTAAAAGCTACCAAGCTATTTCTAATTTGTTTTGTGTTGTTAATTGTGTAGCATACATGATTGTAAGCTGTTATTTTTTAAAGTCCCGCTTTTTTTATAGAATAAGGGCGACGAACGAGCACTCAGTCCACCTTATGGTAAGTGGATGCTGTGGCCCATAGACATCTATATCTATCCTCGATTATGAATCAAAATGCAGATGCGTTGCAAGTCCTGAGGACTGATATGGAATGCCTTGTTTCCAATAAAAAGGTTCCCGGTTCTCTACACACACCATACGGAACAGCAGCATCAAGCTGCTATTGTATGCCGGTATTCTGTGAGAGCGCGGTCTTACCCCGGTCGTGCCGACCTATTCGTGCTGCAACCACAATGTAGTTACAGCATGGCTCTACCACGTACGCTCTACGCTGGGTTTCTTGCTGGTTCTTCCCAGGAAGGTTTTTTTCCGAACCAGTGGTAATTCAAATCATCGTCATCATCATTACAGCCCTTCACAAGTCCACTGCTGAACATAGGCCTCCCCCAAGTAATGCCACAAAGCTCGGACCTGAGCCACCTGCATCCATCGACTTCCTGCATGTCTTACCAGGTCGTCACTCCATCTAGTGGGGGGTCGCCCCACACTACGCCTACCGGTACGAGGCTGCCACTGGAGAACCTTTCTTCCCCATCTGTTATCTGTTCTTAGAGGTATATGGCCGGCCCATTGCCACTTCAGCTTACTAATCCGTTGGGCTATGTCGGTCACTCTGGTTCTACTGCGTATATCCTCATTTCTGAGTCTATCACGCAGAGAAACTCCGAGCATAGCCCTCTCCATAGCTCGCTGAGCGACCTTGAGCGTCCTCATACGGCCAGCAGTGAAGGACCACGTGGTAATTCAAATAAAAGAGTGATTTTCAATAAGTATTTTTAAAAATCTATAATGAGCCGTGGTAGCTCAGATGGTTAGCGCTCGCTGTAAATTTCACAATACGCGAGCAAACCGGGTTCGATCCCCGCCGGCACCAGTGAAATTGTTAATTGCAATTTTAAGTGCTGATTTACCACGTGCTCGGCGGTGAAGGAAAACATCGTAAGGAAACCTGCATGTCTGAGGAATAAGAAAAAAATATTTCGAAGTCATGTGAAGTTCGGCAACACGCATTGGGGCAGCGCGGCGGACACTTCCTTGCCCTAAAACCCTCTCACAAATGAGAGGAGGCCTGTGCCCAGCAGTGGGACATATATAGGCTGTAACTTTACTTTACTTTACTTTATAATGAATAAGAAAGTTTCTGTTTCTACACTCACCATACGAAACTCGGCAGCATTAAACTACTATTTTACACTGGTACTCTGAAACAGCGTGGTCCATCAGTGAATCCGAGCCATACGTACTATAATCATAATATGTATAGCTGCAGTGTGATAACCGCGTTAAAACTATAATTTATTTACTTTTCAAAAAATATATATAAATGAACATAATACAAACTCGTCGCGTAGTAGTGATGTAATATATCCTTACCATCTGGATGATTGGCGGTACACCGCTGTGCGTTTTACTAGGAGTTTTCTTCCTCTTACAACTTCTCTGTAGAGTTGTTTAGCACCGATGATTTTTCCGAACCGATACGACTTAGGGACTTTCAAGAAAAGCGCTTTCTTTTTACCTTTCTAAAAGGCCAGCAACGTAAATTTCTTTGGTTTTCCGGTTGTTCATATAGTTATAAAATGTATTTTTGATCAAAGTATTTGAACTGTCTCCTCAGTTACCACTATACTGAGTTACTTTGAAGGCAACTCCATAGACATCGTCGGTAACTTCAGGGACAGTCGTGTGCTGTCAAACACGTTGTGGCGTCAAACTGAAATCAATGGGTGCGTTTGGCAGAAAAAAGCGCTAGCAAGCGCTTGTAAGCAAAATGGCGATCGTAAGCGGTAAGCGCTGTCAAATCGTAAGTAGCTATTTTCCCTCAGGACACGATGTTAGTTTTAACCGAGGTACCTAACCTAAGTAAAGTATTCATATTAAAAACTTACCGATCATGAATTTTTAATAACATGTATATGTTTATTCATGTCATTATATTACTTAAAACTAATATTGCACAAAACAATTAATAAACTCTACTTCAAAACAAACAAATTAAATAAGCAAAATGGCGGATTGTGTCAGCGCTACTGAAGTAGCAATCGTGTCCTGGCTGAAAACTATTTCAGCGCTTATAAGCGCTTGCTAGCGCTTTTATCTGCCAAACGCACCCTATACCAATTTTTATAAATGACTCTTGTATTATTGTATGTAGTCATTCACCATCAGGTGAGTCGCATGCTCGTTTGCCCACTTTTCTATAAAAAAAATAAAAATCGCTACTCCATTCTATTTCGTCCCGTGAGTGTCGTGAAAGGCGACAGCAGTATCTGATAACGGCTCAGGGTAAAACAGTGACTGCTATGAGGCAATCTGTGCACGAAGCTTGTGCCTTAGCAGTGAACTCTTGATTGGTTTTAGTGAATTATTGAAATAATGAAAAACCTATTAATAAAAAAATGCCTAACGGGGCTTGTATTGGGTCTCTATAAACTTCATAACGCAACACAACAATGCAACCACTGTAATAAGGTTATAGCATATATGGGTCGGCTCAACCGGAGTAGTTTTTCTTTTATGGATAAGGGTAAACATTTGCATTTTGATTCTTAATTGAGGATAAATGTAGATGTCTATGGGCTACAGCATCTACTTACCATCAGGTAAACAGTGCTCGTTTGTCACCCTTATTATATAAAAAAAAAACAGTTATTAGGCTTAACTTCTGTCTTAGGTCCGAGCTTCTAAGCAAAAATTACTTCTATCTCCTTGGAAATCGTTCTGCCCCATTAGCTATCGGTTCTGCGAGCTACATGGCTAATCCATTCCCACTTTTACTTAATGATCTGTTGGGTTAAGTTATTCCAGTACCACCGCGTATACGCTATCACACAGAGAAACTCCGAGCGTAGCCCTCTTCATAAGCTTCTATTTCTCCATAGATTCTACTACGAATATCTTGAATGTGCTTTAAATTTAAAAAAAAAAAAACAATGTTACTAACAGATGGAGGCCCACCAGCAAAGCGTGCAGCCCCTGCCATCCGACTGGACGCTGGGTTCAAATGGAATTTGCAGGTTAGTATCAATGTTTCGTTTATCGACAGATTAATGTTTAACTTTTGTTGTACTTTGGGAGCCGTGGTAGCTCAGATGGTTGACGCTCGCTGTAAATATAACAGAACGCGAGTAACCCGGGTTCGATCCCCGCCGGCACCAATGAAATTGTTAATTGCAATTTTAATTGCTGATATACCACGTGCTCGGCGGTGAAGGAAAACATTAGAGATTGGCCGAATATGGATTTCACCGAATACGAATATTCGGCCGAAAGTTTGGTAAAACTTTTACCGAACTGAATATTCGGTGGAACATTGTTCGGCAGGATCACCTTCATACCTAACTAATTTATGTCGAAACTTGTTACCGTAAAGCGCGGGGTATTAGCGCCGGACCCTGCCTCTCGCTCCCCGCCACACCTGAGATGTTATTGCATCATCTAGTACCGAGCAAATTGCTGGCATGCAAATGCTTATGTTTTGATTATTATTGTAAAAAAAGAAGTATTTCGTTGTGTTAAAATGTACTTTCAACAGTTAAATTATGAAAGACACGGCATTACTCAAATTGTACATTTCAATACAGTGGTTACTTTAACGAATGTTCGGTGATTTAGGCGAATATTCGGCCGAATACGAATATTCGGTAAAGCTGCCGAATACCGAATATAAAACGAATATTCGGCCCATCTCTGGAAAACATCGTGAGGAAACCTGCACGTCTGAGGAATACGAAAAAAAATACGTGTGGCACTCGATGACTGCCGCGGTAAAGCTATTGCATAGCATTTTTTATCAACTTATGCAATTATAATTATTTATTTATTTTATTTATGCAGTTAAGTCTTTGATATTAAATCAATTTGATTTTTTTTTGACAACACTTTTTGAGAGTGGTGACCGATAAGAAAACAATTTTTTTTTCTCTTATTGAATAAATGAGAAGTTAATATTGTTTAAAATATTTTTAATATCTTACAATACATGTAGGTTATTCAGGAATTTTTATCATTCAGTTTGCAGCTAGTGTACACGCATACGTCTAGTCGCACGCACACAAACACAGTGCCGAACTCTGCCGAGTGCCGAAGTCTACCGAACTAAAACGACGTTAGACAATGCACGGCTTTCAACGCCACACTTCCGTGCCCGTCGGAGTGTGGAGCGTGAGGTTTTTTCGTTACGGAATTTCTGGATTCGGTCCCCGCGCTCAAGGCCCGCGATAGAAGCTATGCAATAGCTTAAAAAATATTTCGAAGACATGTGAAGTTTGCCAACACGCATTGGGGAATCGCGGCGGACACTTCCTTGCCCTAAAACCCTCTCAGAAATGTGGGGAGGCCTGTGCCCAACAGTGGGACGTATATAGGCTGTTACTTTCCTAACTTTACTTTACTTTTGGGATCAACACCAATCTAGGGCTATAGTTTTTGCAATTCACGAGTGCGGTCGACTTATGGATGTGGTTCGACATGTACATCCACATTGTGACAGTGCATGTAAATTGCAAGAAGTATAAATTAACTTGGTTCCTCTAAGCACGTTCCAAGCGCCACGCTGCACTCGTGATACCGATTGTCCGTGATCGATTTGATGACGGCTTCGTGGCGCAGTGGCTTAGTATTGGGTTTGCAGCGCTAAGGTACCAATAAGTTTCTGGGTTTGTTTATTTGTCCTTGTGAAATTTATGTATGTAAACAGCTTCAGAGATACTCCTAACAGAGAAATTCCTATTATGGAGTTTGCCAAGTCAATCTATTTATTTAAAACATCAAAAGATTTTTAACATTGATTGGTCACTATAAGAGTATGTTAGGTTAGCTAATTACGTAATAACTTAAAACAGAAGGACCCTTAAGTAGGCACTGAATAAATTAACCGACTTGGTATTACATGGATCTCACAATTTTTTACAATAGAAGAACTGAGTTGCGAGACTTGGTTTGTTTACAAGTTATGTTTTTGATAGCATTTGATATACAATTATAACTTGAATTAATTTGAACTATTATCCCTGAAATTACATTAATTTTTATGGCTTTACCTTTAGTACATTTATTATATTTGTTAGATGAACTAAATGATCCTTTAATTACTTTATTATTTATTTACTTTCCATTAACTAATTATAGAATATATATATAAGAATATATAAGAAGTATATATTCCGCCTCTAGGTCCTTCATAAGAGTCATTGCCAAGGCAAAGTCAGAGCATATAGGCAAAATTGGCGAGAAACTAGTTTGCCTTCCTTCTGGAACCCGTGCATTCTGGTCTCTCGCCCAGGCTGTCCAGGGGAATTTCTGTTAGCCATCTCTTCCTTCTCTGCACAGGGAGGACGACTCACTGGCCCACACCGCAAAGGAGAAAGCCAATCTTCTAGGCTCTTTCTTTGTGTCTAACTCGACTCTCGATGACGGGGGGAGTACGCCGCCGACCATCCCGCGGTGTGAGTGCTCCATGCCGGAAGTGCACTTTACACAGCGCTCGGTTCGCAAAGCACTCCTCTCCCTGGACATCCACAAGTCGAGTGGGCCTGACGGAATCCCCCCAATTGTGCTGAGGACGTGTGCTCCAGAGTTGGCACCGGTTTTAACGCGTCTTTTCCGGTACTCCTACTCCCTAGGCGTAGTCCCAAAATCATGGAAGACGGCTTACGTCCACCCGATCCCTAAAAAAGGCGACCGCTCTGACCCGTCCAACTACCGGCCAATCGCCATCACCTCCTTGTTCTCCAAAACAATGGAGTCCATTGTAAACTGCCAGCTCATGAGGTACCTTGAAGATCATCAGCTGATTAGTGACCGCCAATACGGTTTTCGCCGTGGTCGGTCAGCTGGTGATCTTCTGGTCTACCTAACTCACAGATGGGCGGAGGCAGTAGAGTTCAAGGGGGAGGCATTGGCCGTTAGTTTGGACATTGCGAAGGCCTTCGATCGGGTTTGGCACAAAGCGCTTCTTTCGAAGCTTCCTTCCTATGGGCTTCCCGAGAAATTGTGCGATTGGATCACCAGCTTTCTTGCAGATCGGAGCATCAAGGTCGTTGTAGACGGTGCAAGCTCCGATTGCAAGCCTATTAATGCTGGTGTTCCACAGGGCTGCGTGCAATCGCCAGCGCTGTTTCTTCTGCATATCAATGACATGTTGCATACACGTAACATTCATTGCTATGCAGATGACAGCACTGGTGATGCTCTTTACACCGGCCGAGCCAATATTTCTCGGGAAAACGTCTCCGAGTGCCGGGACAAACTTGTGTCTGAAGTCGAGTCTGCTGGACAGAGTCTCGGATTGGGGGCGACTAAATCTAGTCCAGTTTAACCCTAAGAAGACACAAGTTTGCGCGTTAACCGCTGAAAAGAACCCCTTTGTCGTATCCCCTCAGTTTCAAGGCACTCCCCTTGTTGCCTCAGCCAGTATCGGAATCCTCGGCGTCGACATATCGAGTGACGTGCAGTTTCGTGGTCACTTGGAAGGGAAGGCCAAATTGGCCTCTAAAAAGCTTGGCGTGCTCAGCAGAGCGGGACAGTATTTCATGCCGGCACACCGCCTGCAACTTTACAAGGCGCAGGTTCGGCCGCACATGGAATACTGTTCCCATCTCTGGGCTGGGGCTCCCCAGTACCAGCTCCTTCCACTTGACCGCATCCAGCGCAGAGCGGCTCGAATCGTCGACGACCGAGTGCTTTCCGATCGGCTCGATTCACTGGCGCTGCGAAGAGATGTTGCATCTCTTTGCGTATTTTATCGCATCTATCACGGGGAGTGCTCTGAGGAATTGTTCGGATTAATCCCAGCCGCCAAATTTCGTGAACGCACTACACGGCAAACGTCCCGATACCATCCACACCATCTGGATGCTTGGCGGTCCACCACTGTACGTTTCACAAGGAGTTTTCTTCCACGTACAACCTCTCTGTGGAATAGTTTACCACCGGCGATTTTTCCGGACCGATACGACCTGGGGACCTTCAAGAAAAGAGCTTACTCCTTTCTAAAGGGCCGGCAACGCACCCGCAATTCTCCTGGTGTTGCGGTTGATCATGGGCGGCGGTAGTCACTTAACATCAGGTGAGCCGCATGCTCGTTTGCCCCTTCTTCTATAAAAAAAAAAAAATACATGGTTTAGCAAATCACGTACGACATGTATTACCTGTGAACCGGATTGATTATTTGTTTGGAGTAGTATCTTTATTACGGAAATCAGGCAGAGGAACTCGGAGCATACAGCCAGCTTTTCAAATATGCTTAACTATCAATTCATACGTTATAGCTATGTACCTCAAAGGAACCCATCTCTGCAGGCCCTCGCGAATGCAGCCGACACTGTGGAGTCTGGGGGCAAATCGCCAGTGTCGGCGCTGAACGAACTGGGCGTTCGCGTCTCCTACACTGTTCTACAGCAGGGCGGACCAGCACACTGTCCCAGCTTCACCGTTGCCGTCACTGTGAGTAGCATTGAATAAAATTAATTTTATGGATTTTGTCGCATTTAACTTTAAATTTCCTAATTCCCTAGGGTTCGGGCGCTTTGCAGTACCCATTGGCACTGGAGTAGGGATACCATATGTCAGGGTTTTTGGGCTCTTGTCAGGATTGCGGTCGGATATACGAAATTTCAGAATTTTCCAACAAAATACTATAACTTTCTTGTTGACTTAAATGACATCGAAAGGTATAAAAAATCATTGTACATAATTTTTCTCGCGTTAAATTCATGCTGACTTGACACAGAAAATTGGCAATTTGCCGCCAAATTGTGTCAGTTTTCCCGGTCGTGCCAACACATTGATGCTAAAATCATGATATAGCGGTAGCCTCTTCGCTACCTCGTCGGTCTAATGGTAATAAACGTGATTGTTGATCATGAGGTTACGGGTTCGAATTCCGGCTCGTGTCAAAATCGATCTTTTCGGTCATGAAATTCGCAGTAGCAACTCGAAAGTCAGGAAGTTGGCGGTGCTTCACCCCTGTGCCTCAGAAAGTACGTAAAACCGTTGGTCCTGCGTCTGATCCGGTAGTGTCGGATTATTGTCTATTCGGACTAAGAGAGTGAGGGAATAGAGAGTGCACCTGTGCTTGTGCTACCATCATTCTCAAACCATTTCCCATTATCGGTCGGAATTCTTTCCATCCTCTCTATATTTCCTACTACTCCTTTCTTCTCTATCACTCTTCACACAATCGATCCATCTTTTATTCCCTTCCTCTGCCCGTGTGTCCCTCCACAGCCGCTTGTGCATACACTCGTGCACAATTATCCTGTTCCGTGCAGATAGGCTAGTCTACGTTGAGACAGGCCGCCGTGATTGAAATTCGGTCTGGAAGACATTATTACAGGTGCAGCATGGCTCTACCACGTAAATAATAATTACCCAATTGTAATTCGTACGAATTTCTATGTTAGTTAATGTTGTGTGTTGGTGAAATGAATGTCCGTTTGCTTGTTGTTGGTGTGGAGGTGGCGGACATGCGGTTCGAAGGCTGGGGCCACAGCAAGCGGGAGGCTCGTGCCGCGGCGGCGCGCGCTTGCCTGGCGGCGCTGCTGGCGCGCGCGGGCCGCCTGCTGCCGGCGCCTCCGACCCACCAGGACTTTACCAGCGACGAGCCGCCCAAGGGACAAGGTCAGTCCTCACAACCCTACATATGCGCTGATGGCGCGCGTGGGCCGTCTGCTGTCGGCGCCTCCGACCCACCAGGACTTCACCAGCGACGAGCCGCCCAAGGGACAAGGTCAGTCCTCACAACCCTATATATGCGATGCTGGCGCGCGCGGGCCGCCTGCTGCCGGCGCCGCCAACCCACCAGGACTTCACCAGCGACGAGCCGCCCAAGGGATAAGGTCAGTCCTCACAACCCTATATGTGTGCTGCTGGCGCGCGGGGCCGCCGGCTGCCGGCGCCTCCGACCCACCAGGACTTCACCACCGTCGAGCCGCCCAAGGAACAAGGTCAGTCCTCACAACCCTATATATGCGCTGCCGGCGCGCGCGGGCCGCCTGCTGCCGGCGCCTCCGACCCACCAGAACTTCACCAGCGACGAGCCGCCCAAGGGACAAGTTCTGTGCTCACAACCCTACATATGCGCTGATAGCGCATGGGCCGTCTGCTGTCGGCGCCTCCGACCCACCAGGACTTCACCTGCGACGAGCCGCCCAAGGGACAAGGTCAATCCTCACAACCCTATATATGCGCCGATGGCGCGCGCGGGCCGCCTGCTGCCGGCGCCGCCAACCCACCAGGACTTCAACAGCGACGAGCCGCCCAAGGGACAAGGTCAATCCTCACAACCCTATATATGCGCTGCTGGCGCGCGCGGGCCGTCTGCTGTCGGTGCCTCCGACCCACCAGGACTTCGCTTTGAGTTTAACTTTAAATTTATTATGGTTAAGATCCTTTATTTTTATGGATTGTTTTATGAAAATAAGGGCGACAATCGAGTACGCAGTCCACCTTGATGGTAAGTGAATGCTTTGGGCTGTGACCCATAGACACCTAATCTATATTCGATAAAGTATTAAAATGCAGATGTATTGTCACCCTGAAGAATAACGATAAAATGCCTCGTTACCAGTATAAATTCCGGTTTTTAACTCTCACCATACGAAACTAAACAGCATTATACTCCCTCTTTGTCCTAGACATTCTTAACAATTGTAGTACGCCGCATTCCATGCCAGCATCACAATTTATCCAAGCTCGCTAAAGAAAATTTTTAAAGCAGTATATCTGGCAACACTGTATCGACCCTTCCGTCAATGCAACTTCATTACGTTTTTTGTGCCAGCCATCACGGTGTGTTTTATAATTTTTGTTGTAAAAATTAAATATGTTTAGTGTAAAATCAAATATTTTGTATCCAAAACCTACTACAAATAAATTTATTACGTATCTGCGTGTTAATAATTTGATTATGTACTTGGGAAAGGAAGATATTCAAAATGGAGCCAACCGATCAAAGGTAAACAAAAATCCTGTTGTTCGAGGTAGGTGCACGTGTATATAAAATAAATAAAGTTAAAACATTTATTAAATAATAAAATCAGATTCACTGTGCCCATTTATTAACAAGTATGATAAATTATCGAACAAACTCGTCACTCATATAATATGAAATAGTAAATAGGTATTTTAACCTATAAATGTGGGTTGAGATACATTGTACAGAGATACGTTGAGAAATTTTAAGTGACATATATTAATGTTTTTCTTAATTTCATTTATTTACGTTGGGCAGCAGACCCGGAAATTATACACCCTGAGATTACAACTAAACTTTCTTTAGTATCAGAAAATCCTGATTATGCAAAGAAATAAGCGCTATAAATAAACTTAACTCATGGTTTTATTAAGGTTATGTAAACCTTTAACGTCCACAAAAAAATTGGCAGAACAAGTTAGAAATAATAACTGAATTCTGGGACAAAATTATCCAGTGTGTAAGGGAGAGTCAGTTTACTAGTCCTTAAAACCAAACAAATGGGATTTAATAGATGCATTTTTAAATCTAGACAGTATATTATTACATATTATTTTGTAGACACATAAAATAAAAAATAAAAACTACATAATATGACACTCCTCTATCAGTCATTTTGGTATTGGTAGGCCTATGTGCAGCTGTGGATTTTTATAGACTGCAATGGATGGATGGATAATATGACATGAAAGTAAGAAAAAATGTGATATAAGAACTGTTTTACCTTGATATGGAATATCAAAAGGTTACAAGTTAAATACACTTAAAATATAAGTAAGCAAAAAGTGAGTAAAAAATAGCATTTAGGCTGTTTAGAAAAATCTGAAAGATTGAAACAAATATATTATTCAAATTATATCCCTTGTGATATATTTGGCTCCACACTTTGTCAATGAAACCAGATTTGACAGATATGCAAAACAAAAATAGTATTGTAAGCATCAGATTGAATTACAATAAATTTGTTAAATTATTAAAAGAATAATAAAAAGACAACAGATAGCCTGTAAAATGGTTCATGGCTTAGATTATTGTCAATTTTAAAAAATTAACAAAATATAATTAAAAAACTCAGTCAAGAAGGTAAATTATTATTATTGAGATAGTAAAACAAATATAATATAATAATTATTATATAACAATTAATATAATAAGACGAGAAAATAATATAGAGAAATTTCTGCTGATAGGCAATTAAATAAAAATAAAAATCTAGACCATAATTAATTAATTGACATTAAACATAGGCACATTATTGCATTCGAGCTGTATTATGTAATTTAATATAACCTAAGTTACAAGGAAGAAAGAAGTGTTTAGCATCATTAGGTTTTAAATAGAATGATGAGTTGCAAATGCATTAATGTCCTACAGCGGTACATAAAATATCAATCTGGGAAAATATAAAACTTACATACTTCAATAATTAAAACAGTGGTAAATTAAACAATTAAAAAGAAATTTAAAAATAATTATAGGAAATAATCTATTGTAATATATTAAAAAGTTATGACAAGTTAAAAATAAGTAATATGTGAAGTAATAATTAAAAAATAAAATAAAGATGGATTTATTCAGTAAAATTAAGTATGGTATCATTCATACCTATCATGTTATTATTATCACCTTCATAACTAAAACTAGGTATGGTAAAAGCATAATAGAGTTATGCTGACAGATGAATACACTGACTGCCAAAATATGTTAGCAACAAAATAAATTGTTGTAGTAAGAGGAAATTATGTAAAAATACTTAAGAACTATAAAGATTTTATGATATAAATAGTGACTAAATATATTGTGCATAACCCATTTTGGTTGCTATTAGTAAAATGAGGTTAATAATGTTGTGCTTTAAACCTTATTATATATATTAATGTATATATAATGTTATGTAATATATATTCAGTGGAAAATTAAACATTAAACGCATAAAACCGTTTGAAATATAAATTGACACTTCTCAACTGGATTGAGAGAAACCAATGGAATGAGACAAAATTTGGGTTTAGTCCTTCGTTGCGAATAAATTACATAGATATTATTCGATATTAAAGTAGTATATGCTTATATTTTTGGAAATGGTAGAATACAATACAAAACTTTGAGCAAAACAATATAGTTATAATGAATAGTAAACTTACTACAACTAAATAATACTTATGTTGTACAATTTTACCCAGAGTTGATAAAAATCCTGCTTCATATATTAACAAGATAGAGAGGGTTCTACTCATTAACTATTGAGGATTCAATACTTTAAATTAAATAAAAATATGGAAATTTAACACACAATCCAAAATTGAGCCAAGTAAACAAAAAAAAAAAAAACAGTCAGAGGAAGTCTTTCAAGTCTATTCAACAAGATCATAAAGCAATGTTAAAGCCAAAACTTGATCAAATTAGTAACGAAAAATAATAAAATTATTATATACTTAACAATGGGGTTCTGTAGGCATGACCCAGAAACCATGGCAGTTATATTAGATTGGGGGACGATTCTTCTTTTATGTATTTCCTCTTAATGTCGATGAGTCAAAAAACCATAGGTTTTTGTTTTTTTTTCACATGAGAAAACATTTTGCGGTACTGAGATTTAGAAGCAATCAAATAAAGATAATTATTGGTATAGTTTTATTACAAGGGCTCAATATTATGAGTATAACATAATGAAAAACTTGTTACAAATTATAGATGTAAAAGTACTAGAAAGTCTCACAAGGGTTTGACAAAAGAAGTTCAAAATTTGTCAACGTAAGAGAACCCCCACATGATCACCGGACATCAAGGTAGCAAAATATACCAACATACCAATGATTTGAAAGTTGGGCAAGACTATTCCCACTTTTGACAAGCACGTAGTTTCGGACAGTATTGAAGAAATAGGAAAAGTATAATACTGAGGAGATAGGGATGCAAAAGCACTATTGAATTAAAACTGCTGGAAAAAATATCTAACAGGAGTTATGTAGATGCTATATACAGACTGTTAGAACTGTCACTTAGAATATATACATGGATTTATGTATATATAATAAAATAAGAACGAAAAATACTACTGGCAGATATTAAGCGGTGCAGAGAGCCAGAAGTAATTACTGTAAACTTAAAATTGTTGAGAGAATATCTACCATAAGTTATTTAAAATGCTATGCATTAGAGCTGTCATTTATGAGGATAGACATGGTTGACTATTCAGACCTTACCGCTATGACTTAGAAGGTAGACAGGTCTTAAATCACATATAAGATGCTATCATCAGTGGAAAGATATTAAGATGGGCTAGGACTCAGAAGACATCACTGCAGGCTTTAAACCGTTAGAGCTATCACATAGAGGATAGACACGGTTGACTATTCAAACCTTAGAGCTAACACTTTGAGGTTAGACAGGTTTGAATTGAAAGCAATACCACTTGAAGGAAGACATTAAGATGGATTACGGCTCGGAAGAAATCACTGCAGGCTTTAAACTGTTAGAGCTATCACATAGAGGATAGACACAGTTGACTATTCAAATCTTAGAGCTAACACTTTGAGGTTAGACAGGTTTGAATTGAAAGCAATATCACTTGAAGGAAGACATTAAGAGGGACTACGGCTCGGAAGAAATCACTGCAGGCTTTAAACTGTTAGAAGTATCACATAGAGGATAGACACAGTTGACTATTCAAATCTTAGAGCTAACACTTTGAGGTTAGACAGGTTTGAATTGAAAGCAATATCACTTGAAGGAAGACATTAAGATGGATTACGGCTCGGAAGAAATCACTGCAGGCTTTAAACTGTTAGAACTATCACATAGAGGATAGACACAGTTGACTATTCAAATCTTAGAGCTAACACTTTGAGGTTAGACAGGTTTGAATTGAAAGCAATATCACTTGAAGGAAGACATTAAGATGGATTACGGCTCGGAAGAAATCACTGCAGGCTTTAAACTGTTAGAGCTATCACATAGAGGATAGACACAGTTGACTATTCAAATTTTAGAGCTAACACTTTGAGGTTAGACAGGTTTGAATTGAAAGCATTACAACTTAAAGGAAGACATTAAGATGGACTATGACTCGGAAGAAATCACTGCAGGCTTTAAACCTTTACAGCTATCACATAGAGGATAGACACGGTTGACTATTCAGACCTTTTAGAGCTAACACTTTGAGGTTAGACAGTTTTTGAATTAACATTAAAGCGCTGTCACTATAAACTATAAAGTAGTTTTTTTTCACATGAGCAGTAAATGTGGAAAAATTAATTGTTTATTTTGAGTAAAACAACAAATTATTATTAACACTGCCTATATAAAGATAATCATACTACTGTGTCATATTACAGTCATCTCATAGACATCTCATACACATCATTGGTTACTATTAGTGAAGTATTTTGTAAAATATGGCACTCCAAGATTCACTCTAAAATTCGTACTAAGAATTATAGTGAACTCTCCTATGTCAAATACTATAAATTATAAAATAATTAATTCCTCATCGTACCCAAATTGTAGTAAGTGTAATGAAATTCCTTCCTGGGCCTTTGTGCCTTTTACTTAGGTTTGAGTTATAAAAATAGACTTAATAATAAGTTACTTTTAGATTATTAACTACAGAATATTGCAATAAATATTGAGAATACAGAAATTTACAAAAACTAGTAACAAGCTGAGCAGTGATGAGTTATAGGTTATAATATACATACATGGTCCTTCAACAAATATTACATTTATTTAAACGGGAGCTCAGATGTATAGTTAAGATATAGATAGAATTTCACTTCAACAGGGTTTGCATGGGAAAAAATAAATGAGAAGGGGTTGAGCCTTTCTTGTGAATATTTTAATAGAAAACAGAATACAAGATAGTGATAAATTTAACCCACTTAGAATAGTGTTTCTTAAGTAAGTTATAAGATGTTAAAATTAAACTGGAATAGATATTCCAGATTGTTTTCTTTTTCAGTCATAATTCTTCCACAGGGCCACTTCTGCTGCAATCAAGCTGGCCTTATGTGTATAAGGAAAGGTCACGAAATAACGATAATTTATTTATGTTATTAATTTAAATTTACTATACAGGCAATATGTTCAACATTTTTTATAAAATAAGGAAAATTGCAAATTTCCATTCATTGGTATTATAAATTCGCAACCCTGTCTTCAAACATCTACAATTGTTAAGAATGTCTAGGACAAGGAGGGAGTATAATTAAATGGTTAAACGAACTTACCTTAAGTGAAGTTCAACCATAATTATACGAAGCTCCTTGTCCTAGACGGTACTCCCGGCCCAACCCTCCCTGGGTTAGGGTTGCTCATCTAATTCCTTGCTTTAAACATAATGGAGTTGCATTGACGGAAGGGTTGATACAGTGTTGCCAGATATACTGCTTTAAAAATTTTTTTTAGCGAGCTTGGATAAATTGTGATGCTGGCATGGAATGCGGCGTACTACAATTGTTAAGAATGTCTAGGACAAGGAGCTTCGTATAATTATGGTTGAACTTCACTTAAGGTAAGTTCGTTTAACCATTTAATTATGCTGCTATTTTAAGCTGTTATAATGTAAGAGCGTGTTCCCGGTAGTATTGATGTGATGCAATGCAAATACTGATAAAAATATTTCTCAACAGCGTCGGAGTTCCAGTGTCTGGAAATGAAGACAAAGCAGCAGAATGCGTTGCCCAAGCCCGCGGTGGAACCTCCAGGTCAGTCCTTAACTATATTGTGAATCGCTTATTGGTCAATTAATATGTTGTTCGCTGGTTGGTTGTGAAACTCCACAATGACACGAAAACTTTGTGTGTATATACAACATGTAACAAAAACTCGTTATGTACGTTGTCAGATTCAGTATTCAAATATATAGAAATAACTTTGCTTCAAAAAACGCGACCATAACAAAAATCTAATATGATTAAAACTACTTTTACGGATTTTATCGCGTTTATTTTTACTTTTTATTTACTTTTATTTTTAATACCCGACGTTTCGGGCGCTTTCCAGCACCCATGGTCACGGGGGACTGAGATGACTGACGTCCCGATGTCATTGTTAAACCCTGAGTACCTTCAGCTTTTTTAATTATTGTTTATGGTCCGATCTATGCAAAATGAACTATGTCCTGAGGTCTTGCAGTGGTATGCTTGGGTTTAGTTTTAATTTTATTGATTACAGGATCCCAAGCAGGTGGTAGTACCCAGCCTCCTTCTCTATTGAAATTGAATTTGAAGTCCCCCGTAACCATGGGTGCTGGAAAGCGCCCGAAACGTCGGGAATTAAAAATAAAAGTAAATAAAAAGTAAAAATAAACGCGATAAAATCCGTAAAAGTAGTTTTAATCATGTATAGTGTTCGCGTAAATATAAGAAATAATTATAAAAATCTAACAGTTTTTTTTTAAATATGGGTGACAAGCGAGCGCACAGTACATCTGATGGGAAGTGGATGCTGCGGCCTATAGACATCTACATCTATCCTCGATTAAGAATCAAAATGCAGATTCGTTGCGACCCCTGAGGACTGAGATAGAAGCCTTGTTTCCAGTAAAATAGGTCCGGTTCTCTACACTCACCATACGAAACACACCAGCATTGCGCTTCTATTTTACGCTGATATTCTGTAAGAGCGTTGTCTTTTCCCGGTCGAGCTGCTATAATATATTATAGTATTCGTGCTACCAACCATAATATAGCAGCACGGCTCTACCACATAAATAATAATACATTTTTATTTGCAAATCGTATGTGGGTTTATTATGCATTGTCCTGCATTGTCCGGGGAGTAAGAGATTGTCAAAGACCCTGGTTCACCGATGCGTACGTCAGTTAAAAAAGCGTCATATAGTTTGGGTTAAATTCCAGCCGAATAATATTTATTAACTGACTTCAAAAAAAGAAAGGTTCCTGTATTCACCAATTTCACGGGAACGAACCGAACCGATTTTATTTGCCTTATATTTAATGGGATATACTTCAAGGTGAATAAATTTTAATTTCAAGAAAGAATTCCACTCCTTATGGTTGGGAATTTTGACGACATACTGGCTGTAATCTTAAGCTAGTTCTATTGTTTAGATTTAGATCAATGAAAATATTTAAAAAATGAAATATAAAAATAGTATGAAGTCTGTGAGTTCAGTTTCTTCGAATTTATTTAAAATTGTTTTACTATCCTAAGCCAAACTTGATTACTTACTACCTCACCGGACCGTAAGTGGTGATGCATCCGGAGATGGTGAAGGGAACTGACTTAACGAAATCCTATTCACTCTTGTCTACAAAACACCCACATTGTAATCGGATGGAAAGACAACTATTATAAGCTTATGAATTTAATTTAAGGTTACAGTAAATTTGTCAAATACGATATGTAAATATTTTGTTGGAGTCATGAGACTCATTAATCATCATACATCAATGATGAGTTTAAAATAGTGTCCGCTCGCTGACGTTTAAAGGAGTTTCAAAGGATTGACACGTAACTTGGTGCGCAATGTATTTATTCGCGCAGTTATCGATAGATGGCGCTAATAAAATATACAGTGATATTGATCGATATAACAATATATATATCGATATAACAAATCGGAGGGGAACAAGTAAATATTCGTTATATAAAGTAATTCGTTGAACTTATGTTTGTTATGTTGAGGTTAAGTTGGTTTAAAATTTGTTATAAAAAGGTAAAAAAATCGTTTTATTCACAACTTCTACTAATAAATGATTACATGTTTTAATCTTTATGTATTTTCTTTTTAAAAACAATATGGTAGGTAACAAAAATTTTTTCTTACATTTATATATTAATAATCAAAATTAAATGCAGTAAAACGGATTAAGGGTCACATTGGTGGGAACTGTATATAAAGGTCTTGGGTTGACAAAATTCGTTAATTAGAGGTATTTAGGTACACTTTTTCTTGATAGTTGAAAATTCATTATAAAGTGGTTGTTCGCAAAAAATGTTCGCAATGTAAAGGTATATTTTACATTGACTCTTATGGACAATTCAAGGGGATTACGAAGAATTTGTTAAATCGAGGATGTCGTTATATTGTGGTACGTTATATTAAGGTTGCACTGTATTACTGTTTTTGTATATTACGATGTAGAGTAGTATCTTGGAAAGGTTTAAATTTTTCATCCAATAAAACGGGTTCAATACAAGCTCAGTGTTGTTATTTCTGGTGCCCTGAACCCCCCGATCGTACATTATTAAGCCTGGAAAGCTCGTCTAGATTATACATAGAGGTCTTTGGAAATGCGTTGAGATCACACATGATATCGGTGTGTATAAAATTCTGCTAATATGAGGTACCACTACATAGTAGGTGTTCCTTAGAGGAGGCCTAGGTTCAGCAGTGGATTTGTCAGGGGCTGTTATAATGATGATGATGATGAGGTACCATCAAGTAAATGGCACCACCATTTCAGTTGCGAACGTATCGGCGGGCGCGGCGCTCTTCGGTGCCCCAGTGCCGGTGCCAGCTCACAAGAGCCCCATCAACACTCTCTACGAGAACTATCCCGGGCTCACGTTCATCTGCACCTACGGGGACGGCTCGCCCTTGGACTCCATGCAGGGTAAGATGAAAGACAATTTTTGTAACTTATATAATGTAAGTTTTGACTGCTGATCATGAGGTCATGGTTTTGAATCCCGGATCGGGCCAAAAAATCAATTATTAAGTTTTTCCGTCGAGAAATTCTCAGTAGCTGCCCGGAGTCAAGAAGTTGGCGGTGTCTCACCCCCGTGCCTCGGAAAGCACGTAAATCCGTTGGTCTGGGCCTGATCTTCTCTCCGGTCGTGTTCGGTTTACCGTCCCATCGGATTATGAGAGTGAGGCAATAGAGAGTGCTCCTGTGCTTGCGCATACACTTGGGCACTATAATCCTGTCCTGCGCCGATGGCTAGCCTCCGTTGAGGCAGGCCGCCGTGACCGAAAGTCGATCTGGAGGAGATTATTAATGTGGGTGTTTTCTTATAGAATAAGGGTGACAAACGACCACACAGTCCACCTGATGGTGAGTGGATGCTGCGGCCCACAGACATCTACATTTATCCTCGACTAAAAATCAAAACGCAAATGCGTTGTCACCCCTGAGGACTAAGATGGAATGCCTCTTTTCCAGTAAAAAAAGTCTTCGAATCTCTACACTCACCACACGAAACACAGCAGCATTAAACTACTATTTTACGTTGGTATTCTGTGAGAGCGTGGTCTGACCCCGGTCGGCCCATTCGTGCTACAACCATAATATAGCTGCAACGTGACTCCAACACATATAACTCGTGTAACTTGGAAGAACTCATACCGTTTATAAAAAACTATGCGTTCTGTTACTTAAATATGAAATATCAAATTTAAGAGCATGACTTATTTCACCATGTAATGTTGTGGTTTCCAAATTAATGTCTCACGGTGAACACAGTCGAAGGCTTTGGCTAGGTCATAGCATATACCCAAAGCATCTTGTGAAATCTCCTACAAAAAATTTCAGTAACTTTTTTTTTAATAGACGAGGGGCAAACGATCTTACGGCTCACCTGATGGTAAGTGACTACCGCCCATGAACAACTGCAACACCAGGGGTTATGCAGATGCGTTGCCGGCCTTTTAAAAGGCTCTTTTCTTGAAGGTCCCTAAGTCGTATCGGTCCGGAAAAATCTCTGGTGGTAGTCGATTCCACAAGGAAGTTGTGCGAGGAAGAAAACTTCTTTTAAAACGCACGGTGGTGTACCGCCAGTCATTCAGATGGTATGGATGGTATCGCGAATTTTGTCGCGATGTGCGATGGTGAAATTGTAATCTGAATATAAATTGTAATGTAATGCATTCCAGTACATCATTAATATATTTCGTCAAATAATTTCATTAAATAAAATATATGCACGTTTGTCAACAGCACCACTTCAGCTGAGTCACAGTATGAGATTTAAAGTGGTTTGTCAGATCAAGGATCAGAAGTTTGAAGGTTACGGTGAGTACATTGGGTGCGTTTGGCAGAAAAAAGCGCTAGCAAGCGCTTACAAGCGCTAAAATAGTTTTCGGACAGGACACGATTGCTACTTCAGTAGCGCTTACACAATCCGCCATTTTGCTTATTTAATTTGTTTGTTTCGAAGTAGAAATTATAAGTTGTTTTGTGCAATATTAGTTTTAAGTAATATAATGACATGAATAGACATATACATGTTATTAAAAATTCATGATTGGTAAGTTTTTAATATGAATACTTTACAAACATATATTTAAATTAGGTTAGGTTCCGAGGTTAAAACTAACATCGTGTCCTGGAGGAAAATAGCTACTTACGATTTGACAGCGCTTACCGCTTACGATCGCCATTTTGCTTACAAGCGCTTGCTAGCGCTTTTTTCTGCCGAACGCACCCATTTTCTTGTTTATTTTATTAACGCGTTTTTTTCACTGATCACCACTAGATGTCACTGATGCAGGTAGGATTTACGTTACGAAATTAGTGGCGTGCACGGTAGTGCTAATTTTACGCAACTAGTATCACTAGCTGTGAAACTAGTTTCATTATAATATTGAATTGAGCATTTTAAAAACCCTCTAAACAAAAAATCCTGATGATCTTCAAACGCCTGAAAAGATTTTCGTGAATCATAGCTAACAACACTCTCGATCAAGTCACCCTTCAAACAGAAAAAAATACCTAAATTTATCCGTTTGGGAGCTACGATGCCACAGAAAGATCTACACGTTAAACATTATGTCACCCATCTTTTTCGTCGGGAGCTAAAAATATTATTGTCTTGAAACCTACAGTATCGATAAGACCATCATCATCATCGTTACAGCCCTTCACAAGTCCACTGCTGAACGTAGACTTCCCCCAAGGTACGCCACCAAGCACGGTCCTGAGCCACCTGCATCCATCGACTTCCTGCATGTCGTACCAGGTCGTCACTCCATCTAGTGGGGGGTCGCCCTACACTACGCCTACCGGTACGAGGCTGCCACTCGAGAACCATTTTTCCCCATCGGGTTTCGATTCTTCTTGCTATATCGCCGGCCCATTGCCACTTCAGCTTACTAATAGTCCGTTGGGCTATGTCGGTCACTCTGGTTCTACTGCGGATATCCTCATTTGTAAGTTTATCGCGCAGAGAAACCCCGAGCGTAGCCCTCTCCATACCGTATAATATATGAAACAAAAAAAAATTGTTTCATATATTATATTATTTATCATCAATATACATTATTGTAGCAAAAAAAAAAACAAAATTATTAAAATTGTTTCTGTGTCTGGTTGTTCCACAATCCTCATTTGACAGGATATTCACTGGCTGATAGCTGATTTATAAAGAGTAACTTAGGCTACTTTTATTTAAAAAAAAATAGCATTAGGGTTCCGCGCGACAAAAAAATTTTACGTATAAAATCGTAATAAATTTTACATGGCTGATGTTGCAGGGAACAGCTTTTTATTAATAAAAAATGTGAATTTCTATTGGCTTTCCAGCTTTAGTTTGCCTTGTTAGCCATTTTTGGGATCCTAGTGTCTCGTCGCATATCATGAAATTACTGGCGTAACATTGGTTTCATCAAAAACTCATGCAGAAAACGAAAGTGTTTCAGTTTCGTGAAACAAATGCATGCATGATGAAGTTAGCGGTTCACACGTGAATTGTTGATGAAATTAATGTTATGTAACAGGATGATATGGGGTAGTGGATATAGAAAGAATATCAACAACCCCATATCAGATACCACATCGAATACGATAATATCTTCCTAATCATAGTTTAAAATAATTAAATAGCTGCGACTGCCAACTCGCTTGCCAAGCGTGGCAACTGGGGTGGATACGGCCAACAACTGATTTGGCATTTTTGCATACACTGTACGTGACTCAAATATTTAGCCGATTCTTCCTATGGGATAGAGCGGCCGTTTAAGGAAATTATATTTAGAATTGTTTTTGCTTCACAAGACTTGTGTGTGTACGTGTACGTGTGTTGTACTCCGTTGGGGTCAGCGCACACTAAGATCAGAGCAGAGCATTTTCTGAGAACACTAAAATATTAATTTTATGACTATTGACAGACAGTGCAAAATTATATACACGTCCAAACGTGATGCTCGACCATGCTCGAGCTTGCACGATGCATGTTCGAGCATGCGCGAGCACGCTCGCACCGCCGCCGTCCGCGCTCAGTATTGCCGCAGCGAAAAAACTGTTTTCTTCATTATAATAAAAAAATATTAAATAAAAAAATTGTAACTATTACATACTGTTAATAAATAATTATTGATATTAACAAATAATTAAGAGTTTCTTTTTACTGACCTCATTATTACACAATGTGTAAGATTCGCCTGAGGTACATCTTTCCCGCCACGTTTCTTCTACCGATAGTACTGTTCTTCTAATTTTCTGACGTCTGCTTTCATTAATATGTTCTTCATGTTCCTCTTCCTCTGCCAAAAGGGCGATAATCACCAAATTCCAATCGATCATATTGAAGACGTCTATCAACGTCGGATTTTGGCATGAAATTGGTCATGCACGCCCCCGTAGCAACCCAGAGCACATTCAATGGATCTTGCTCGCGGAGGCGCGCGGATGCCGCCTGCATGGTCGAGTAGTCAAAATTTTGCTCGAGCATGCACGAGCTTTTTGCAGTTCGGTCTGCGCTTACCCTTGAAAGTATATTGCTACACATTTTTCGGGGTTCACTTCGGTTCTCCATAGACAGAACCATTTGCCTAAGAATGAATCCCGGCGACCAGGCGCTCGATGTTTAATCCCGCGGCCGGGGTCGCGTAGGCGGCGAGTTCTCACACGGGCTTGCGGGGGCGGGTCGTGCGGTGATTGGCTCAGCTCTCTTCTGGCTCTTTGTCTAAGCGGGAAGCGGGATGTGGGGGATGTGTCGCGTTGCGGTGTGAGGCGTGCGGGGGTGACGGGCGGTGGCTCCCGTCGTCTTCCGTAAGACGTTGGCCACGCTAGAGCGACTGCGGGGAACGGAGGTGACATGCGGAGGCGGGAGGTTTAAAGGCGCTGGGCCTTGCCGCTGTTGTATACCACGTTGAGGCGGCTGCATTGACATATGGGTTTTTCCTGCTATTTTCACGCGAGCTAAAAATGATTAGAAGAGAGTAATTTTTTTGCACAAGATATTAAAAGTAAAGTAAAGTTACAGCCTATATACGTCCCACTGCTGGGCACAAGCCTTCTCTCATTTCTGGTAGGGGCACAAGATATTATACAAATTTAAATAGGAGTACATGATGTAAACTAAAACAGACATCAGTTTGGTAAATATCGTACACTGTATGATGAAATACGTTAATACCCACAAAAGTTTCGAGAAATATAATATTATGTATATAATTTTCATGCTTACTACACCGTACTGCAGACGAAGACATGATTTCGCTAATAAACGTCTACGTATTTATGTTTTGCATCGCGGAAAAATCAATACGATTTGATTAATATCTATCATAGAATATTATAATAGACAATAGAATGGCTGTCAACCTTATTTTGTACGAGGATCGGCGTCGCCGGGAGTACACATACAAGCAATTACGTCGTATTATCAGTTAATCACTACTACAAACCCGATTCGCTGTGTTGACAGACGGATTTTAATACATATTTATTTGTAAATAGCGTGTAATTTGGCATTTTCTAAATAATTTGCATGCGTAATTTGGAAACGATTGTAACGTCAAAACACATCTCGTGTTGACATTTATACGTGTAAATTGACGTGTTAGTGACATTTTATTGGCTACACGGGCTCCGCCCACTCCTCCGTTCTATTACGTATGTATTTTAGTATACTATGCGCACGCCGGAGGTGCCAACGTGGCACCTTCTGTTCCTCTCGTATTGTTATATTTCCGGCTCATCGCAGACACAAGACGCGTCGCGCTAGCGTGGCACACGAATAACTCCGGTTTAACATGTTAAATGGATGCAACTGTAGGGGCGAGCAAGAAGTTGGCAAAGCTGGCGGCGGCGCGCGCAGCGCTGGGCGAGCTACGCGCCGCACCGCCGCGCGCCCACAGCCTGCCCAGCTCGCCCTGCGCGCCGCCACTGTCGCAGCTGCTGGCTGACCACGTGGCCAGGTCTGGACTAATTGTTGAATATTAGAATTTATTGTACACATTTCTTTTACTCATTTATACTATATAATATATAATATATATGACTGCCTCGTTGGTCTAGTGGTTGTAGTAGTGCGACCGCTGATCATGAGGTCCTGGGCTCGAATCCCGGGTCGGGCCAAAAAATCAATTATTGAGTTTTTCCGTCAAGAAATTCTCAGTAGTTGCCCGGAGTTAGGAAGTTGGCGGTGTCTCACCCCCGTGCCTCGGAAAGCACGTAAAGCCGTTAGTCCTGATGCGCCTGATCTCTCTCCGGTCGGGTCGGTTTACCGTTCCATTGGATTAGTGAGTGAGGGAATAGAGAGTGCATCTGTGCTTGCGCATACACTTGGGCACTATAATCCTGTCCTGCGCCGATGGCTAGCCTCCGATGAGGCTGGCCGCCGTGACTGACATTCAGTCTGGAAGATATTAATATTATTATACTCATGTACGAGGGGTGATCCAAAAGTAATGATAATGAAAATAAAACACGGTAATTAAAGTTAAAATAATAATTTATTTTTCTACATAGTCTCCTAACAAATCAATACATTTAGTCCATCTTTTTTCTAAACCCAGGATTCCCTTTGAAAAAAATTCTTTGTCTTGACCCTCCCAAAACGCTTCCACAGCGGCCATTACTTCGCTATCGTCTTCGAATTTCTTGCCTCGGAGGCGTTCCTTGAGCCGAGGAAAGAGGTAGAAGTCACTAGGAGCTAAATCTGGCGAATAGGGAGGGTGTTCGAGCAGTTCGAATCCCGTTTCTTGAATGGCAGCCATCGCAACTGCGGCTTTGTGAGCCGGTGCGTTGTCTTGGTGAAACAGCACTCCAGCTCGCAGTTTGCCGCGTCCAATGGCGTCCCGTAATCTTCTTATTTGGTCTGCGTAGTAAGAGCCCGTAATAGTGGCTCCCTTTTCCAAATATTCCACCATAATTATGCCTTGAGCGTCCCAAAAAACAGATGCCATAACCTTTCCCGCCGAACTTGAAACTTTGAATTTCTTTGGCGTCGGTGAGGAGGCTCGCTTCCAAGTCGTCGATTGTTGTTTCGTTTCAGGATCAAAATGGTGGATCCAGGTCTCGTCTATAGTCACAAAACGGAACAAAAAATTTTCTTGATCTGCTTGGAACTTTTCGAGATTGACCCTCGAAATGTCAACTCGATTTTTCTTTTGCTCGTCGGTTAACATTCTGGGTACCCAACGCGCAGAGACCTTTTTCATATGCAACTCGTTCGCAAGGATTCTTTGAACGCTGCCATATGAGATCCCTGTGACCTCAGCTACATGCCTGATGGTCACTCTTCGATCTGCCAACACAACATCTTCGACTTTTTTCACGTTGTCTTCAATGAGGGACGTGGATGGGCGTCCTTCGCGATGTTCATCTTCAGTGGATGTTCTGCCCAGTTTAAACTCCTTGGCCCAGCGTGCAACTGTAGAATATGGAGGAGCAGAATCCCCCAATGTTTCCACTAAGTCACTGTGTATGTCTTTTGAAGACATTTTTTTCAAACAGAGGTACTTGATGACAGCTCTAATTTCGTTTTTCTCCATGTTGATGTTATCTCTTTGACAGTTCGTATTCAAATAAATGTCCCGGAAATCGGAAATCGGAAATCTCCCGGAAATCGTGATCTATTTATATGATTTTTTTAGGCTGGCGTAGTGAGTATATAAGCAAGCAAAAAAATTTTTTTTGGATTTTTATGCGGACCTGAAGTAACCGATTATCATTACTTTTAGATCACCCTTCGTATAATGTTAATATACACAGTAATATCAAAATGTTTATTTCACACTTTTGTAATATCTTTTTGGCAACACTGTTATAATCATTATAATGGCTACACTGTGATATAACCTTAATAAGCAAATAAACCTCATCTGTGGTCTCATATTTTCCTCTGCTCTCCACTCAAATTAAATCACAACCATCACAACACTAATCACGCTACACACATGGCTTGTCTCAAACTTTATACAATAATGGGTTTGAAAAACGAGTACGCAGTTCACCTGATGGTAAGTGAATACAGCCCATAAACATTATCCTCGATTAAGAATCAAAATGCAGATGCGTTGTCATCCATAAAGACTATGGAAAACATCGTTTTTAGTAAAAAGGAAAGCAGTATGGTTTCCGGTCGAGCCGGCCCATTCGTGCTGCAACCATAATATAACTGCAGCGCGCCTCTATTACGTATATCTCAAACTAACTAGGTTGGGTACATTATCATGACAAAATCCTAAAAGGAATCGAGGACAAATTAACTTAAAATTGGCACAGAGTTCGATGTTTTAAAAACTTTTCTAGTCCAGTTTAAGGGTTAAGGGGAAAAATTGTGAAAACCAAACCTAGTCCAGATCGTTTTGTACCCTGACTCTTAATCCCTTGTACGACGGACCGATCTTAATGTCTACCTGCGCTTATAACAACTTTCCTAATTTTGAAAATATTATTTCAGATTAGTAAACGATAAATTTAACGAGCTGATGCGCGGTGACCTGGTGCACTCCAAGCGGAAAGTGCTCGCCGGCATTGTAATTACCATCAACCACAGCGTGGAAGGTGCTAGGGTATGATTGTTTTGAATTTCTTTACAATACTGTTAATACTTACACAATACTTCACAATTCATTCTGTTGGCTAAAATGTGTAAATACTGCGTAAAAATGAAAATAATGTATTACTTTTTTTTATAGATTAAGGGTGACAAACGAGCACACAGTTCACCTGATGGTAAGTGGTTGCTGTGGCCCATAGACATCTACATTTATCCTCGATTACAAATCAAAATGCAGATGCGTTGTCGCCCGTGAGTATTAAGATGAAATGCCTCGTTTCCAGTAAAACGGGTCTCCGGTTCTCTACACTCACCATACGAAACACAGCAGTATTAAGCTGCTATTTTACGCTGGTATTCTGTGAGAGCGTGGTCCTTCCCCGGTCGAGCCGACCCATTCGTGCTACAGCTATACTACTAAAATAACTGCAGTATGACTCTACCACGTATTGTTGTTAATGTACATGGCGCTACCATGTATAGTTGTAACTTGTATAAATTGTATTATTAAATGTATTGACGACTAGCCGTGTCCGCGACTTCGCATAGAATAATTTCTAGTAATTTATAATTCTGTGACCTAGTGCCAAAAGGGCCAAAGTACGTTTTTTAAGAAATGAGATTTTAAAACCATATTATTGAAAAATATGAAACTTGTTTGTGCTAAAAGGGCGTACGTTTATTGATGGTCTTTCAAAAGATACTATGTAAAAAAGGCCATTGTAATGTGTACTTCCATACTGTCTAATAAAATAAAATAGGTGCTACTGTACAATACTGTACTGTTTAATAAAAACGTATTTTGGCCCTTTTAGCACCAAGTCACAGAATTTTACTTCCTTTTTTGAATCAGATTTATTACGATTGGATTTTTTGCGCGGAACCCTAATTTCTCCCAAAGTAAAAGTAGTCGAAGATACTCCACATAATATCAGTTATCTGCCGGTAAAAGTCCCGTCGAAATCGATCCGTCCGTTACGTCTAATTTCCGCAAACACAGAACAACAGGCAGTACAGACAAAAATAAAAAAAATTGTTTTAAGTATCGTATATAGTTTCATATACTGGGGATGACCTTTTTTACCGTCTAGAAAAAAAAATAGGGTGTAACATGTTAACGGAATAGAAGTCTATTGTACTGATATTATACAAAAGACAAAAAGGAAATGTTTGAATTTAATAAAAAAATAAATTAAAACCTATCGAAATTCAAATCATATCCACCCTAGCTTGTGACCCTGCGAAGTGACAAGGTCAAAGATGCCTACTAAATTTATTGTTCTATTGCCGTTCGTAAAGTAGGGTGGATATGATTTTAATATCGATAGATTTTAATTAATTTATTTCAAAATTTTTGTTTATATTTTTTGTAAAATATCAGTGCCGGTTAAAAAGTTCATCCAGTATATATCATAAAAGGTCCGAATTGCGCAAATAAATTAAAAAAGTATGAATTAATCATAAATTTGAATTGACCGTGTGCTGGCGGTTCAAGAATATTCACTATCCCATCTTAGGAGTCGTAAGAAGCGATAGAGGGGACCAAACCAGCAGGTAAGGTAAGATAAGATAAGATGCTTTATTTATTAGAATATGGTACATTACTGTTATACCTGAATATTCTGCTGCTTCCGGCGTACATATACTTTCAGATAGATAATTTTACAATAAAATAGAAAGCTAAGACATTAATTATTATTTCATATAAGATAGGTAACAGCGTCTTCCCACAGCAACAAGAAAGTAAAATTAAGACAACGGAACGGTCTGTGTATTTTTTTTGTCAAAAAATATTAGTAGTCTTATTAATTAACATTACTGATATTCCTTTTCACCACTCCTGGTAAGCTTGAAACGCTAGTGTTAGGCATGGTTCACGACAGTAGGCAAATGGCGGATTCGAACCCACGACATTTTGAGTTCGCGATCCGCGCCCTGCCATTGGGCTACTGTCGCTTTTAAAAGTAAAAAAAGTAAAGTTACAGCCTATATACGTCCCACTGCTGGGCACAGGCCTCCCCTCATCTCTGAGAAGGTTTTAGGGCAAGGAAGTGTCCGCCGCGTTGCCCCAATGCGTGTTGTCGAACTTCACATTTCTTCGAAATATTTTTTTTCTTATTCCTCAGACATGCAAGTTTCCTCACGATGTTTTCCTTCACCGCCGAGCACGTAAAATTGCTATTAACAATTTTATTGGTGCTGGCGGGGATCGAACCCGGGTTACTCGCGTTCTGTTATATTTACAGCGAGCGCTAACCATCTGAGCTACCACGGCTCTCTTTTAAAAGTATTAATAATTATTATTTTGTAAGTATTGTACGTCTGGTATTGACATAATAGTTATATCGTTATCTATCAGAGGCTAAGTAACGTTTCCGGCGTTTTACATAGTCGTCTCTTTCACCCATCCACGAGACCAAATTGGGTGAAGGAGGCTGTGCTCAGCGGTGCACAGCAGGGCAGAGGCCTTTAACTAACATAACTGTTGAACTTACCCAAGGTTTTTCTTGCAGGTGATAGCTGTGACCACTGGCACCAAGTGCGTGTCTGGGGAGCATATGTCAGTGACGGGAATGGCCGTGAACGACTGCCATGCAGAGGTAATTACCAACACACGCGATAACCACTGAGACATCTTTATGTAGATATGACGTAGAGATGGGCCGAATATGGATTTCAACGAATACATTGTTGAAATCCATATTCGGCTCATCTCTACTTCATAGGACAAATACAAATACAAATATGTATTGACTAGTGTGGCCGTGGTAGGAAAAGGGGAGATCTCCCGCCGGGCAAGGTGTTCTGCCCGGGGAGCGGCCGACACTCCATGTGATAGTTCGGAGATGTTCTATATATACTGTTTATGATTCGGAATGTTGATAGCGCGATTTAGGCTTCGGTGTGTTTCGCTTGTGGCGCGACGACAGCGCCGCTACACTAGCAACCAATGCCGGCTTCGTCTGCCTTGTATTTATATTAATATTACATCGTTTATGTTTAAGATAATATTCGATTTCACAAAAAAATCTCCAGGTTTTTTTTAGATAAAAAACAGCGTAGATCACTCGTCTCTATCCATTCGTGTAGTTGCATCGCAATCGATTCGGTCATTCTAAATATTAGCCCGGTCACGCAGACACACACACAGACAAAAAATTTAAAAACGGTTATACAAGACTTAATAGCATATAAATTAGAGTTGGGCCGAACATGGTTTTCACCGAAAACGAATATTCGGCCGAAAATTCGGTAAAACTTTTACCGAACTGAATATTCGACCGAACATTTCATACATTCGGCAGGATCACCTCGGTACCTAACCAATTTATGTCGTAACTTGTTACCGTAAAGCGCGCGGGATTAGCGCCGGACCCCGCCCCTCGCTCCCCGCCACACCTGACATGTTATTGCGGCACTAGTACTGAGCACATTGCCGGCACATGCTTATGTTTTGACAATTTTTGTGAGAAAAAAAAGTATTTCGTTGTGTCATTCTTAGTGAAAATTGATTATTATATGAAAAAAATGTGTGGTAGGAAATCTACTGTTTGTACTTATTTTAGAGAAACTGACGACCAAAGTAAAGTGAAATGTACTAATGTAATGTAATGTTTATTTGTTTGATTCGAAAAACATTTTATCAAGCTTTATATTTGGTATAATTGGAACTAAATCTACAGTACCACAAAAACATAACGGTATACAAGTAGATTTAACCCGTAGATAAAATAAACTTTCAACAGTAAAATTACGAAAGACATCCCATTACTCAATTCGTACATATATATAAATACAGTAGACACTTTGTATATATATATAAAAATGTATATTTGAGTACCACTTTGACGAATGTTCGATAATCTAGCCGAATATTCCGTCGAATACGAATATTCGGTAAAGCTGCCGAATATGCCGAATACGGAAAATGAAACGAATATTCGGCCCATTTCTACTATGAATTACCAATGAGTCGGCTCCAAATACCAAGCTGGTATAAAATACCGACGTGGAATACCAATCAAATGCCACTGTGTTTTGTATTGTAAGTATAGAGAACCGGAAACAGTTAAAAGTACTGAAAACGAACGAGGCATTACATCATAATCCTCTGAGGTGGCAACACATCTACGTTTGAATTCCTAATCTAGGATAGATATGTGTTTACGGGTCAGTTAAAGCATCAGCTTAGCAACAAGTAAAATATGTTCTCCGAGTCTAGCTGTGGATTCATACGTATTTCTTAGTTACAGCCTATATACATTCCACAGCTGGGCACAGGCCTCTCTTTTCTGAGGTTTTGGAGCAAAATGTCTCTCCACGCTGGGCTTAATTACTTTTTTTTAATGGAATAACGATGGCAACCTAGGACACAGTCCACCTAATGGCAAGTGGATACTGTGACCCATAGACATCTACATTTATCCCCGTTTAAGAATCGAAACGCAGATGCATTGTTACCCCTGAAGATTAAGATGGAATGCCTCGTTACCAGTAAAAAAGGGTCTCCGGTTCTCTACACTCACCATATGAAACACAGCAGCATTAAGCTGTTATTTTACGCTGGTATTCTGTGAGGTAGGACACCTCAGTCTAGCCGACCCATTCGTACTGCAACTATAATATAGCTGCAGCGTATAAAAACTTGCCCACATGCCCTTGAAATATTTTGTTCCTTAGACATGATGGTTTCCTTCACCCTCAAAAATGGGGTTAATCAGTAAAATATTTATAATATTTGCCATGAAGGCATCCATGAATCTGCCAGGAGGGCAGTGCCTTTTAAGAACAAAGTGATATATTCGAAAGATTCATAGCGGGGAATGAGAATTTGTTAAATAAGTGTGGAGATTAATGTTTCTTTCAAAAATATTAATTATACAAACAGTTGTTAGTGTAAACACCGTTATCCTTGAAACCAGTGGTTTGTTTTCATTTATAGAACGTAAATTCAATGAATTTGAAAAGTTTGGCGTTATATAATCAATATGAAATACTCTATCCTCTAGTGCAATAAAAAAAACTGTTATCCTATGAATATTTATTTATAATCTACGTTCATTTCGTACGCCATTTCCGCATGAATGTTATTGTGTTGATTTTTGGATTTTTCTTGTGTTTTGTTATAGTGTTTTATTATAAAATTATAATGAAAGTTTTTGTGTGAATATAATTTATCTTTTAACGTAAATAATTTCAAGAAATATATATTGAAATAATTGTGATTTTCACGCTGCGGACATTCGCTTGGTATGTTTATTTTTGTTATAAAAATACAATAAAATATTTTTGTAATGAAGTAAAACCTGAATATTGTTTAGAGCACAAGATAGATAATTTTGTATAGATTTTATAATGCCAAGCTTCTTCATAGAAAAGTAGTCTCTAAAAGTTTTAATGGTTTTAAGTGCTGTGGGTAGGTCTCGAGCGGTCGCATGCGACCGCATGGTATTTTTATAGTGTTTGAAGGGTTAATTCGTTCGTTCGTAACATTTTATGTTGGGTTTAGACCCGACAAAAATGTTACGGCACTTGGTGTTACGAACACTTGCTTGCATTGTACGTGCAGTTGCCCTAAGGAATCTTCCGAAATTTTTGATGTGTCCGTAGTCGGGTAGACTCGGCGACTCTCTTTTCTTTGTGATTTTTCTTTACTAAAGACCCCGAGGAATTCCTAGTAGCGTCATCTGCCACATTGGTGTCGGTACCCATCGCCATTCGTATGGCCTGCTGTGATCTTCGATCTAAGCCAATCGATGAGCAACGAATTGTTTAAAAGTGCGTGGATCTGACCTGAGCCATGGCTTAGTGGCTTAGACTATGGTTTTCGTTATTTTGGTAATACCGCCATTTTTCTGAATACACAAGGTCTTTCTGGTTTATTCCATAATTGTCTCATTCGTCGAAATTCACCACATCGTGCTATACAAAATTTTTTACCGTTTTACATAACTAATTAAAAAAAGTATATTTTAAAAATTAAACATTACAGTTATTTTGAATTACATTTAGGTAAAACATTTAATAATTTAATTAAAACCATAAAGTAAATATGTACACTTCACCCAGCTGTGGGATGTAGGCAGTAACTTTTCTTTTAGTTTTGTACTCTACAAAGATTTACTTAAATGTAACAATAGCATGCCTTACTTTTTGTGATAATTTATATGCCAATCAACCTGCATTCTAAGAGCAACCTTATTCCATTCGAAATATGTTATTATTTTAGGTGGCAGCCCGTCGCTGTCTGCAAAGGCATCTGTACGCTCAGCTTCTGATGTATGCGTCTTCATCAGGTAAGGATTCTTATGCAATAGTCTTGAGAGTTGTTGACACCTTACTAAGTGATATAAGTTTTTAAAGTTGCTGCTTTACGCACCGGTCTGGCTTATACTAGTTGGTTATAGCGCCATCTATTAGAAATCGCAATTTTTATGAAATATCCCATTATCGCCTTTTACTACACACTTAAGGCGAAGTAGGGTGTTGGATTCTCTGACACATTCCCGATAACATATTATATATATTCCCGATGTTTCGAGCACCAGCACCCATGGTTACGGGGGGACTGAGATGTTTGACGTCCCAATGTCATAGTTAAGAGGATACCTTGAAAATTAATCGTAGTTTTTGGGGCGTGGCTTATTCCTGCGTCGGTGAAGCTCACGGTCGCCTGAGGGAGTGTCAAAATGAAAGTGATGCAATGACTTCATAGTACGCAAATTATGAGATAGCCATACCGATCACACGTTCGGAAATAAACTAAGTAAGCGCCAAACAACTTTTTTTAACATAACTTCGTTATGGTTTAAAATATGGTATATGAGAACTTAGTGATGATCATTTACTATGCCCTAAAAATAATTCCATGAACTTATTCGTAAAAAATATTGTGATGTCAAGGAGAAATGTAATTAATTACAGCCAATTTTTTTCTATCGAGAAAATTTCATGATAATATCGTGTTTTCCCTTTTATGCAATCCAAGGTCATATAGTCAAAAATCATATACCCGAAAATTTGGTTTTCAATTAATAAAACTTAAAAAAATATGTGCCGTGGAAAAACCACCAAATGTTCGAGGTATCACCTCAACCGCGCCGAATGTTCCTGGAGGTACCAGATTAAAATTATTTAAAAATTAGTTTTATTTAAAATGTGTAATGTTCGCGTCAATATAAGAAATCATTAAACTTTTTTGATGTCAAACGAGCACACAGTCCACTTGATGGTAAGTGGGTGTTGTCGAATCAAAATGTATATACTGTGCACTACTAAGATGGAATACCTCACTGTTTGAAACACAGCAGCATTATTCAGCTATGTGGCGCTAGTTTTCTGTGAGATCGTGGTCCTATCTCAGTCGAGCTAACCTATTCGTGCCCGGTTATGTCTTGCAAGCATAGCTGCAACGAGGATCTACCATCTAGACCATAGAATACTATAATACACAATAGAATGGTTGTCAACTTTATTTTATACGAGAATTGGCGTCGCCAAACCCGATTCGCTGTGTTGACAGAATGCGTAAATTTAAACATTTTAGGCTTTTGATTAATGTTCAAGATCATCGGCAAATTTTAATACATATTTATTTGTAAATAGTGTGCAATTTGGCATATTCTAAATAATTTGCATACGAAATTTGGAAACGATTGTAACGTCAAAACACATCTCGTGTTGGCATTTATACGTGTGAATTGACGCGTTGTGACATGTTAGTGACTACACGGGCTCCGCCCACACCTACGTTTTATTATGTATGTATTATAGTATACTATGACTTAGACGAATGAAAATTGGAAATAACGTTCAGAGAGTGAAGTTGGCGGTGAACCAGATCATGTCATCCAACGCCTATGGTGTATGTTCTGGAAATCTCCCTTTCAGATCCACGGAAGCCGATACCGCAATCAGACCTGGAGCCATTGCCTGAGGGCGGGTACCAGCTAAAGCCGGACCGTCAGATACATCTGTACGTCAGCACGGCGCCTTGCGGAGACGGACGGATCTTCAGTCCACACGAGCATAACGAGTCTGAACCGGATAAACACCCAAACCGGTAAGTTCTAGCATTCTCAACACTCCTCTCTTATTTAGGAGTGAGTTTTTTATCACTTCTAAGAAAGTTTTAAGGCAAGGTTGTGTCCACCGCACTGTCAAAAGTGTGTTGGCGAAACGTTTATTCTAATTTTTTTGTTTATTTCTCGGATGTGTAGGTTCCCTTGACTGCCTCGTTGGTCTAGTAGTTTTAGTAGTGCGATTGCTGATCATAAGGTCCCGGATTCGAATCCCGGGTCGGGTCAAAAAATTAATTATTGAGTTTTTTCGTCAAGAAATTCTCAGTAGCTGCCCGGAGTTAGGAAGTTGGCAGTGTCTCACTCCCGTGCCTCGGAAAGCACCTAAAGCCGTTGGTCCTGCGCTTGATCTCTCTCCGGTCGTGTCGGTTTACCGTCCCATCGCATTACGAGAGTGAGGGAATAAGAGAGAGTGCACCTGTGTTTGCGCATACACTTAAGCACAATAATCCTGTCCTGCGCCAATGGCTAGCCTCCGCTGAGGCAGGCCGCCGTGACCGAAATTCGGTCTGGAGGATATTATTATTATGTAGGTTCCCTAATAACGTTTTCTTCACCATCAGCACTGAAAACTGCAATTAACAATTTCATTGGTGCCGGCGGGGGTCGAACCAGGATTGCTCGCGTACAGTGACATTTAAAGCGAGCGCTAAACCCCTCAGCTACCACTGCTCTAATCCTAACTGATTGCGGACCCTTAAGGTGGCTCAAGTCGCGGGCTCGAACTCATTGGTGGGCGCGGCCAAAAAGCACGTTGTCTCACCTGGCATCGTGCCCGACAGAGATAGTACCAGTGAAGAGCAGTTAGAACGCACGTCTTGTTCGTACGGCGTTCCGAACCGTTAGAACAAAAACGAAGTTACACGAACACGATGCACACATACATACCACCCTATTCTGTGCCGCTCGACGCTTGCTAAGAAATCAGCAGTACCTACCTACAAACTCGTACTAAATTATTAGGCACTGCGCTACGTTATCGCTTTATACTATACCTCTATGGCTCTATAGATACCTAATATAGATTACTTATTTTATTATGTTTTGTTTTCCCCGGGTGGTCATGCAGCGATCACTCAAGAGTTCACGACGCCGAAGCATGAACTGGAACAGTCATCGCAGTTTATATCCGTACTAGCTGTTGCCAGCGGCTTCAAACGCGTGAACTCGAAAATTATCCCATAGGAACGAAATACCTGAATAAACGGTATCAAAAAATGTGTTATTCCAGACTAGGTATAACCTATGTGATTGAGTAACATACATCTATCCATCCAAACTTTCGCATCTATAATATTTAGATAATAATTGTAATTAGTTCTGCCTACCTATAAATTGTTTTCAAAATACTTACCTGTCTTCTTACTTTTTTTATATACACACAATATCACTAGATGTAAACACATGTTTTTATCAAGACAAGTGACCCGTCAAGACTGTTTCCTTAGTACCGACGTACTTAGGCAGGTAGTAGTAGGTAGGCAAAAACGATTACTACTGAAAAACTAAATAGGTACCTACCTAACATTCAAATAAAAATATTCTCAAAAAGCTCAACCAATTCAGAATTTAATTTTGTTAAAAGAAAATTGGTCAAATAAAAAATAAAGGATGAAAATAAAGCATATGGGAATATAAAAATAAATCGTATTTATTTGAATAAAACTATTATTTACGGATTTTATCGCGTTTAATTACTTTAATTTATTTTTATTACTATCCCGACGTTTCGGGTGCTTTACAGCGCCCATGGTCCCCCCCCGTGAATAATAGTTTTATTCAATGTGTAGTGTTCGCGTAAATTTAAGAAATCGTATTTATTTGTTATTTCGAGTTTTACAAGAAAAGCATAATATTTACTGGAGAGAATTATTTTATTATTATAATAGTACATGATATTCCCTTTAAAATGACACCAATATGAATAATATCTTATATCTATATCTACAAATAAATAAAATTTAAGTGTCTGTTTGTAATGTTAAAATAACAGCTTTTTATTAAATGCATATGAAAGTACTAGTAACAAAAACACATTTTTTAAAATTTCAAACACCACAATCTCTAATTTTTTACTCTGCTATCTTCAGCGCTGTACACGAACGGAACGATGTCGTTGAGAGCCGTGGTTGCTCACATGTTTAGCCCTCGTTATAAGTATCACAGTACGGGAGCAACCCGGGTTCGATCCCCACTGGCACCAATGAAATTGTTGCGTGCTAATTTAGCTGGAAAGTTGTCAGTTGTCAAATCAGTTGGAAAGTCTGTTTTTCTGGGCCGTTTTGTTTTGTTACACTGACATCTCGCAAGTCACCTAGGGACCTAGGAGGTTGTCGGTTGCTTATTTTTTATTTTTCTTTAAAATTTTCGTCGGTAAAATAACATATTTATAAAAGTAAAAAAAAAGTAAAGTTACAGCCTATATACGTCCCACTGCTGGGCACAGGCCTCCTCTAATTTCTGAGAGGGTTTTAAGGCAAGGAAATGTCCGCCACGCTGCCTCAATGCGTGTTGACGAACTTCACATTTCTTCGAAATATATATTTTTTAATTTCTCAGACATGCAGACCCGAGTTCGATCCCCGCCGGTATCAATGAAATTGTTAATTGCAATTGTGCTGATTTACCACGTGCTCGGCGGTGAAGGAAAACATATTGAGGAAACCTGCACGTCTGAGAATATAATTATAATCGAATGTAAATCAAATTGACATAGGTAAGTACAGATAAAATTAGCGGAACATTAATAAAATTTTGAGATTGTTTTTTTTTCAAAATTTTATTTATATTTTCCTCTATTTTTGTCTGTGCTTATATCAATTTGATTTAATCCAAAGTTCAAGCAGGGGTCAATGGGTGCGTTTGGCAGAAAAAAGCGCAAGCAAGCGCTTATAAGCGCTAAAATAGTTTTCGGCCAGGACACGATTGCTACTTCAGTAGCGCTGACACAATCCGCCATTTTGCTTATTTAATTTCTTTGTTTTGAAGTAGAGTTTATAAGTAGTTTTGTGCAATATTAGTTTTAAGTAATATAATGACATGAATAAACATATACATGTTATTAAAAATTCATGATTGGTAAGTTTTTAATATGAATACTTTACAAACATATATTTAAATTAGGTTAGATTCCCCGGTTAAAACTAACATCGTGTCCTGGAGGAAAATAGCTACTTACGATTTGACAGCGCTTACGATCGCCATTTTGCTTACAAGCGCTTGCTAGCGCTTTTTTCTGCCAAACGCACCCAATGTAGCGTAGTAATTTAGAGCGCAGGTATAGCTATAGTCATACGAACGTCACAGGCCGCAGCTGACAATGACGTCGAATAAAACTAGAATAAGCGCGCGTCACCGCGCATGCATGTGTGTGTAAGTGACGTCCTCCCGCACCGCACCGAGGGAAAAATTATTCAGTGAGATGCACGATAATTCATATAAACACGCGCGCGTAAAAAAATACGAAAAGGCCTTTGGAAGGAGGGGTTTTATGAAAAACCCACTGCATGAATCAATTACCAATAAAATTTATTGAATTCTTCGATAATTGAGCTGTGTCGGTACCGACTTTGTTTTGGAAATTTTACACTGCTTTTATTACTAATTTACGCCCAAAGTTGTGTTAAAATTGGCAATAAAAACGAATCTTTGGTAGCTCGTAACTTTTTACTGACTTTTTATTTTACTATTCTGTTTCGGTACAGACAAAATTAATAATGAGACAAAACAATATCATGTTTAACTTTGGATGTACACTGTCAAACAGCGGAGTAAAACCCCTCCGAAATTTCTATGGAAATAATGTCGACTAGAGTCACCTTAATGCGCAAACGTAACACTCATCTGGGACACTATCTACTCCGCCCAGAAGAAGTGAAATTACTCACAGCTAAGCAACTCCTTCTGTTCATTGAAGACATAGGGCTTATGATCGCAAACTGCAGACTTAAAGTCAGGCAGAAGTCTGCAGTTTGCGATCATATCCTAGACGGCCCCAACCATTACATCAGATTTGATAGACCACAAATCCTCGATTCCTACCAAGGATGATACGTGAGGCTATTGAAATTAAAAAACATTCTAACTTCAATAGAGAAGGAGGCTGGGTAGTACCACCTACTTGGGATCCTATAATCAATAAAATTAAAACTAAACCCAAGCATACCACTGCAAGACCTCAGGACATAGTTCATTTTGCATAGATCGGACCATAAACAATAATTAAAAAAGCTGAAGGTACTCAGGGTTTAACAATGACATCGGGACGTCAGTCATCTCAGTCCCCCGTGACTATGGTTGCTGGAAAGCGCCCGAAACGTCGGGAATTAAAAATAATTGTTAAATAAACGCGATAAAATCCGTAAAAGTAATTTTAATCAATGTGTAGTATTCGCGTAAATACAAGAAATCAACATGTGAAGTCTGCCAACACGCATTAAAACAGCGTGACGAGGTAATCACAGGTCAGATCTAAGAAATGAGTGAAGACGTGTGATCGGCTATAGGACGTGTATAGGCTGACTGGTAGACTGTGTTCTCGTACCCCCCCCCCCCCCCTTTAAACTATTTCGGCTAATAAATAGCAGCGTATGAATAGATAAATAACATAAAATAAATAATATAAAATATCTGCGCTGCTGTGTTGCGGTCTGAACATTTCAAAGAGCCAGGGTATAAATACAGTATAACACTTATCATCCAAGGTCTCGTAGGTGATAACGCATCTCATACAAGGTCTCAAAGGTGATAACGCGTCTGTAGTATTCTCTGAAGTTCGCCGCAGGTGTCCATTGATTGAAATAGCCATTTACCATCAGGTGGACTGTAAGTTTGTTTGTTCATTACAGTATTTTAATGGTAAAGAATTATCGTTAATACGTAAAAAAAATTGATAGAATCAGGCGCTACTTTGCGGAAATCCATTATAATAAAGTAGTTACTTTGCAACCATCCGCTCAAATAAATAAAATGCCCTCCCTCAATTGCATGCACTAATCCCGTCACTACTAATCCCAGCACCACTGCCCCCAACACCACTATTCCAGGAAAGACACACCATCGATGACAATACGACACGTGCTTCGCCTCTACACGAGGCATCCACAGGTGATGTAGACTCTACGGCGGTTGACTGCTAAGTGACTGACTGACTGAGTGATGACTTAGCGGTGCTGGGTTTAGTGGTGACGGGATTAGTGCACGCAATTGAGGGAGGGTGGGAGGTGCTCTTCCATCTAGGTAAGACACATCATTGTATTTAATTGAGCGGATGGTTGCAAAGTAACTATTAATATCTTTATCATAAAAAAATATTCCGACGAGAATATCCTCCTTAATTTTTTAAGTCGGTCGAAAAACTGCGAAATCTATGTCAACGATATGTTAGTCTGATCTTAGTTTTAAGTCTAGCTAAATAATATCTCGACAAGTTCCTTTTACGCGTACATAGTCGTTACCATGTATATCCATACTAAATGTACATGAATACTCATATTTCGCCGACAGGCTCGCTCGTGGCCAGTTGAGGACCAAGATAGAGTCCGGGGAGGGCACAATACCCGTGAAGAACTGCAACAACATCATCCAGACCTGGGACGGAGTTTTGCAGGTGAGCTCAAAGTTGCAAGCTTTATATTTTTTTAATAGCTTAAGGGTGGGTTGATGGAATTCCCGGTCTTAACTAATTGATATTTAAACTGGCAAGACATTTTTATCTTACTATACAGACCTCGAACTAAGTAGTTAAAAAGGTAGTATTGATCTATTTTTTATTTATTTAGTTAAGAGCCCTCTTACATTTTGGTGCTAGGCAAATTTAGGTATTTTACGCATCGAACGGGCGACGAACTACGCGAGCGATACTTTATTGCATATCTTTTCAATCGCTCGCACTACAGTACTGTGAGTATAGCGACTAAACGATCTTGATCTTCCATTTTCTTAGGATGGAGTTCAGTGGATGGAAATTTTTTGTTATGTCATTTTTATGTTATCTAATTAAGTTATTATAATGTATTTGATATATTTTTCGTTATTTATGAACTTTAGTTTTGAAATAAATACACATAAATATTTTAATTGTTTCGCAGTGATCGATTGTTAATCGATGTTGGTTAATAATCGATTATATCTACTAACGATAGCATAGTGGTATAAATAAATAAATAGTACGGTTGCAACCTGTTTTGATAAATAAAACAACCAATTGTAACAATTATATTTTTTATCGGTACTTACAGTCACCATATTTTTTTATTATAAAAATATTTGCCGTAACGGCATTGACCGAGCATATCTCGAGTCGATAGTTTCAGGCAGTACACACTTTTCATAAAACGCTTGTAACTTGGGTAACATATTGAAAATCCAAAATTTGTTGCCTTAGTAGATTTTTAGTAATATGTATAATCTTGGTCAGTCCATACGGCAACATACATACATACATTTTTATTCTCCATTATTATTTCTCTAGTGATAGGATATTTCTTTTTTTCTTTTGCAGCTGCACATAATATAATGGTGACGGTGACGGTATATTGTTAACGGTATCGGTCAATGTAAAAACGCTTTGAAGATCAGTACCGAATGACTCGTGACCATTAAATAGGGCATCCGGTTCTCGTGATTAACCGTCCAAAGTGTATTACGGTGTTATTTAATGGTGGTGTTTCGAGCGGGCGTGGTCCCCCGAGCCGGATGTGGGTAAAGTGTTTGTGTTGTGGCAGGGCGAGCGGCTGCTGACGATGTCGTGCTCGGACAAGGCGGCGCGCTGGTGCGTGGTGGGGCTGCAGGGCGCGCTGCTCACGCGCCTGCTGCGCCCCGTCTACCTGCACGCGCTGGTGCTGGGCTCGCTGCTGCACCAGCACCACCTCTACAGGTACCCACTACTAACTACACGCGTTTATAAAAATATACCCACGTGTTGACTGACTTCTCAAATTGTTACCGTTAGAGCGTATTAAAGTCCATTGCTGAACATAGGCCTCCCCCATGGATTGTCTACAACTAACAAACTTAGTTTGTTCAGAATCGTTCCATCATTTTAATATAGAATTTTTTATCCTAAAAATAATTAAAACTATCAGTCAATATCTCTATAGACCACCGTAACTTAAGGCAATAAGAATTTTAAGAGTGCAGTTTTATTTGATTATTACTAATTCTGTCATTCAATAAAAATAAAGAAAATAAACTTTATTTCAAAAACTTAAGTCTTGCGTTTTATAGTGAACCACAACATTCTTCCATTAGTATAACTAATTTGAAATAATCTAAAATTTTAACTAAAAATTCAGTGTATGTATTATGATATAATATAATATACTTTGGTTCGAGGTGTGCGTTAATTACGTTACATATAGATTTCACCGAATAAAAATATTCGGCCGAAAATTCTGTAAAACTTTTACCGAACCGAATATTCGGCCGAACATTTCATACATTCGGCCGGATCACCTCGGTACCTAACCAATTTATGTCGAAACTTGTTACCGTAAAGCGCACGGGATTAGCGCCGGACCCCGCCCCTCGCTCCCCGCCACACCTGACATGTTATTGCGGCACTAGTACTGAGCACATTGCCGGCACATGCTTATGTTTTGACAATTTTTGTGAGAATAAAAGTATTTCGTTGTGTCATTCTTAGTAAAAATTGATTATTATATGAAAAAAATGTCTGGTAGGAAATCTACTATTTCTATTTATTTTGGAGAAATTGACGACCGAAGTTAAATGAAATGTACTAATATAATGTAATGTTTCTTTGTTTGATTTCAATAACATTTTATCAAGCTTTCTTTTTGCTATAATTGGAACTAAATCTACAGTACCACAAAAACATAACGGTATACAAGTAGATTTAACCCATAGATAAAATAAACTTTCAACAGTAAAATTATGAAAGATATGGCATTACTCAATTCGTACATATCAATACAGTGTACACTTTGAGTACTATTTTAACGAATGTTTTGTGATTTAGCCAAATATTTGGCCGAATACGAATATTAGGTAAAGCTGTCGAATATGCCGAATACTGAATATGAAACGAATATTCGGACCATCTTGTTTTTACAGTCCACCGATGGTAAGTGGATGCTGTGGCACAGACATCTACATCTATCCTCGATTAAGAATTAAAAATGCAATTGCATTATCATACGTGAGGACTAAGATGTAATGCCTCGATTCCAGTATAAAGGGTCTCCGGTTCTCTACACTCACCATACGAAACACAGCGGCATTAAGCTGATATTGTACGCTGATATTCTGTGAGAGCGTGGTCCTGCCCCGGTCGAGCCGACCCATTCTTGCTGTAACCATAATATAGCTGCAGCGTGGCTCTACCACATATCTCTATTTATTAGGAAGACGCTGCAGCCCATCTCCTGATTGATTCCCCTCTATTACCTCTAACGACACCCATGGGATGATATTGGGTAGTGAACATTCTTACACCGCCACTGTACAGTTAACTTCTCAAATCAATAATCTTAATTTTGGCTGTTAATGAATTCTTTTATAACTCCAATTAGGTTTTGTCATTCTTAGTGACAGATGTATGGCGTGTAGAAGTAAGGAGTACCAACTTCCATAGTAGAATAGTTGAAAAAGTGTCCATCCATAAGCTGTAAATAACAGTTCAAAAACACTCCACTACAGCGCTGGAGTAGCTACTAGGATGAAATGAACTTAGCAGTTGGCGATGGTTTAAGTATGCTGCTAAACTGCTCAGTAGCTCTAAAATCTAAAATAATTTTATTTAGTAAATATAACCGCGAAAAAGTCGTCTATCCCACTAATAGTTTTCGGCGCGTTCTTTAAAATTTACCCCGTAGCTATAGTGGCGCCACCCTTATTTAACGGTTTTTATGGACACTTTTTAATACACAGTCTGTACTCCTTACTTCTACACTCCATAGACAGATGGACCATTATATAGATATAAAAACGGTTGTAATCCGTAAGCACCATAAACACCAACTACAAGTTTAGAAATAAATTCAAAACATATCTTCTAGATAAATAAAAACAAGGTATTCCCAAACACTTCGTTTGACAGCTATAAGCCATGGCATTTTCTTTTTTTTTTTTTACTAACTCATCATGATTGGCTAAGTCATTCAGGTACTAGCCTTAATTAGGTTCGCAGTCTTACACATCTTTTCCGTAATTTTTTACTAAATCTAACCCAAGATAGAAATCGTAGAGCAGAAAGGACACATCATTCACAAATAATTACACTAAAATAATATTAACGTGCAGAAACATAGTTTTTTCTTTATTTCTTTCTGATTGTACTATTGTGCTCATTTTCTTCTCGCCACCTCGAGGGTAATAGCTGAAAATCAGTGTTTGCTCTCTGAGCAATATTAACCGCTGAGCTATGACCCATTTGTTAAACTGCAACGTACATGTACATTTTGATCTTAAGTTTATGTATATTTTTTTCATAATACTTTGATTTGTATTATATCTAGTTTAGTCATTGAATTTACGTGTGTGATTGGAGAAACAAATAAACACTTTATATATCCATCTATTTAAGCAATTCCGCAAAGTAGTAAAATTATTTTTTCATGAATTATTTGATTGCCCGTGTTTACACTCTCGCGGCGCTACCGTCGGAGGCGGATTTTTAGGCACGAGTCAAAGGGTCTCGCGCGGGACGCAAGCGTGGTGTTTACACTCGCGCTCTGGTTTTAGGTAGTTTACGGCGCCCTTCCGTGCTGTTTCATTATTTTTTAAGTTAAAACGTTACAGGTTTGAGGTTCTTTTGTTAAAGAATAGACCTCTAAAATTATTTCATAAAATTATTTAAAATTTTATTCTATCAAGTCAGCTACGAGCGTGCACGTCACTAGCATGTGTTGTTTGCTTTAATTTTCTGAAACCTATGAAAAATTTTAAAGTAGATGTTTATGGGCCACAGCATCTACTTACCATTATTTGGACTGTCTGCTTGTTTGCCACCCTTATTATATATAAAAAAATATAAAACCGCAGAACAAAATTTAAAATAAACGCTTTTTTGCCTTAACATACACTCCACGGGCATGAATAAAACACTTGTATTCTTATAGTATTCACATCTTATTTAATTGTAATAGATGGGAAAATTCCAAAATAAATGACTATCGTTAAGCTATTGCATAGCTTCTATCGCGGGCCTTGAGCGCGGGGACCGAATCCAGAAATTCCGTAACGAAAAAAACCTCACGCTCCCCACTCCGACGGGCACGGAGGTGTGGCGTTGAAAGCCGTGCATCGTCTAACGTCGTGTCAGTGGCAACGGCATCGGCAGACTTCGGCACGGTGTTTGTGTGCGTGCGACTAGACGTATGCGTGTATACTATAGTCGTATTTTTAATTAGACGAAGTCAACTGACGTTTACTGTGTTGTCAGTTTTTGATGAAATAAAAATAGTGTTGTGACAAAGTGAATGATTGAAAAACTCCTGAATTAATGAAATTGCCTCGATTGTCTAGTGAATAGTTAGTGTGCTGAACTGCCGATATCGGGTACGGGGTTCGAATTTTAGTCGTGCTTTTACATACCAACGAGTTTTCGACGACTATGTTCCTATAATATCTACCTATACTGAATACCGAGTGTTTTAAACATTAAGGAAAATATTGCGAGGAAACTTGTAAGACTGTCCTATTTTCAATACATCATGTAGTTGAAACTATAGATGTATAAAATATAACAATTATAGGTAGGTAATCAGAATAAAAAAAATCGCTTATTACATAATTTGTTTTTATTCATTATCAGATAAAAAATCATCACTATCGCTTTCGGTGACATTAATTAAAAATCTGTCAGTAACATTGTCAATCATGTGGTCGAGACCATACATTTTGTCTTCTTTTTTAATTATATGAGACACGCAGCTATTCCATTTTTTCAGGTGTGATATGTTGAAGTCCTTCTTCAAAAAGTTTTTTTACTTCTGTCATTTTGAAGGTTTTGTTATTTCTTGCAACATATCCTTTAGCCTGCGCCCATACCAACTCAATGGGATTGAGCTCACAGTGGTATGGGGGCAGACGTAAAACAATTATCCCATGCTGCGCTGCCATCTCGTCCACAACATACTTATCGCAATGTTCTTGCTTGTGCTGCCGTACAATGTCTATAAGAGTAGCTTTAACTATTGTTGCTTCGAATGAAATATTTTTGCTCGTTAGCCACTCTAGTATTCTAGGTTTAGTCCAAGACATTTTAGGCAGCGATTCTAGTTTCCTGGAGTGGTAGGGGGCATTATCCATCACTACTACGGAATTTGGTTTTAGTTTTGGCAAGACACCCCAAAACCACTTCTCAAAGGAATCGGCATTCATCTCTTGATGATAATCTTCTTTTTTTTTTTGGCTTCAAATATTAATAAGCTGTCTTCTACGAATCCTTCTTCCCCGCCTATATGGCCGATAATTAATCGTTTGCCCTTTCCTGAAGGCTGTTTTAAGCCAGTGGTCAAGCCATCTAGGAAGGCCTGGCGGGACGATAACACTGTCTAGTCAATCCATGCCTTCTTCGGTGCATGACCTTCAAGATAGTGAAAAATATCAATTAATTATTTGAAAGTACAATTTAATGTAAAGAAAACAGAAAATTGTAATTACCTTCGTTGATCCAGGTTTCATCTTGGTAATAAATATACCTTCCTTCCCTTCGATACTCTTTAATTTTTCGAAGGTATCGCTGGCGCCATAGAATAATGTCCTGTCTGTCAATTAAAATGCTGTGTCTTGATTTTGTGACATATTTGAAATTTAAATGTTTCATAACATTTCTTAATGTACTCCAAGAAAAATTGGGTAAGTCTGGGTCTTCATTGACAACCTTAAGAATCTGTAAAGTAATAAAATATGTTTTGAGTAAGGAAGTCTACGCAATCTAATACTTTGGTTTTACAAAGAACATTATGGTGGACACAGAATATAATGCAGTAGAAGGAATAAAGTTTAAGTTACCTTTATAATGGTGGGTGACTCATTTGCATAAAAAAAATTATGTACTTTTCGCCTTATAGCGGCAAAAGTAAAATCGTCTAATTTATCTTTGAAACTGTGTTTCGGTCCACGTTTCTCGGGAGACTTAAATTGTTCATTTTCTTTGCATTCTTTTAACACACTGTAAACTGAGGTCACACCAATTCCCAAAATGTCAGCTGTTTTCGAAACACATTCTTTTTTTTCGGGGGCCTCAATAGGTAATAGTGAAGCAGCTTTTTCCTCAAATACGTGTTTGTAGACGTTTTGTATCATAAGTTTTTCGGTAACGCTTAAAGCAATCCGTGGTCTCTTCTTTCTTGGAGACAAGCTTTGGCTTGACGTGCTTGGTTGAGGATCCATATCGTTTGTACGAAACAATATAGCAACAAATAAACACAACAATTACCACAAACACAACCTAACGAAAAACTTAACAAAAACAATAACTAAACAGCGTGAGCGCAGAAAAAACATTCGTGCTATCAGACCAGAGGTTAGAAGCCGAATAACAAACAAAATGGCGACCGACGCGCGCGGCCTTGATCGGTGTTGGCACTAGTCGCCGCGCCGCGCTTTGTAATAAAACCTCAAAAAACTGATTGTAGTTACATACTACTAGTAACTTATATCAGAGCACTTTTATACAATTTTATTGTAAAATAGAAATAATATTCTTTTATAGTTTGAAATGATTAACTATTCACACTCATTGTTCATTCATCTGATTGAACGAGAACTGAACGCATCACTATTACTTTAAATATGGAACATTATTTTACAAAGTGACATTAGCTACTGTCAGTTGACTTCGTCTAATTAAAAATACGACTTTAGCTGCTAACTCAATGATAAAAATTCCTGAATAACCTACATGTATTGTAAGATATTAAAAATATTTTAAACAATATTAACTTCTCATTTATTCAATAAGAGAAAAAAAATTGTTTTCTTATCGGTCACCACGCTCAAAAAGTGTAACTTGATTTAATATCAAAGACTTAACTGCATAAATAAAATAAATAATTATAATTGCATAAGTTGATAAAAAATGCTATGCAATAGCTTTACCGCGGCAGTCACCGAGTGCCACACGTATTTTTCATGTATTTTATGTATTTGTAACAAATATCATAAAACTTCACGGTTTACCATATCTGATGTAAAGGCTTGAACGATCTGAAACATGTTCACATAGTGCATACATCCCGGAGTAAAATAAATTAAACGCCATAAAATTTGTAAAAGTAATTTTCTTAAACACTCCGCAGAGCGTAATGAAACAGGATAATCATTTTAATTATTTATTTGACATTATAAAAACTATGACGATGACATTATAAAATGTTATTTATGTCTAAAGACTAATTTACACTTCGTCAAGGTAGCGAGTTAACTTGCGAAGCTGGCGAGTTAAGTAGAAAATCTCGTTTGAATGGCAATTAGCGAGTTAAGTAGCAAGTAAACTATTAAGTAGAAAGTTCAACACTACAAAGTAAAGAGAAGTCTATTTTTCGGCGAGTTAGGGCGCAATTACATTTGGTCGTTAGCCCTTAATCGAGTACACCATAGGATACTATATTACACAATAGAATGGCTGTCAACCTTATTTTGTACGACGATAGGCGTCGCCGGGAGCACACATACAAGCAATAACGTCGTATTATCACTACTACCAACCCGATTCACTGTGTTGACAGGCAGATTTTAATAAATATTTATTTGTAAATAGGGTGCAATTTGGCATTTTCTAAATAATTTGCATACGAACCCGGATTGCTCGCGTACTGTGAAATTTACAGCGAGCGCTAACCATCTGAGCTACCACGGCTCGGGACGGCAGTGGTAGCTCAGATGGTTAATTTCATTGGTCCCCGACGGTACCAATGAAATTGTTAATTGCAATTTTAAGTGCTGATTTACCATGTGGAAACCTGCATGTCAGAGAAATAAATAAAAAAATATATTTCGAAGACATTGTGAAGTTCGCCAACGCATTGGGGCAGCGCGGCGGACAATTCCTTGCCCTAAAACCCTTTCAGAAATGAGCGGAGGCCTGTGCCCAGCTGTGAGACGTATATAGGCTGTAACTTTACTTTACTTTTGCATACGAAATTTGGAAACGATTGTAACGTCAAAACACATCTCGTGTTGACATTTATACGTGTGAATTGACGTGTTAGTGGCATTTTAGTGGCTACGCGGGCTCCGCCCACTCCCCCGCTCTATTATGTATGTATAGTATTCTATGGGGTACACGAAAGACGTTAATCGAATTCTGGCACCCGATGCATTATTTACATTGTTTTACTCGTCGTTGAAGTTATCTCTCTGTAGGAATAAAACCAAAACGAAAGCTGGAATAGATTGTACGAAGACGCGCGTACTCGATTCCGTTCATTTACACTTACTTAGTCGTTTGTCCGAATTTCATAGACAAACGAATACGAGCTAACGACGAAGTGTAATTGCGATATTAACTGCGAAGTGCTGCCCTCCCGCGCGTCTCCCGCTCCCCCGCAACTAAACTCACCGCTCGTGTGAACGATCGAGTTTAGTTCAGTGCATAAGTTGCCAGCAAACGTGTTCGCGATCAACCCTCAAAATATAAAATTGTACTTTTTTAATTAAACACGCCACAAAGACATTCGAACACTACTACCGTACTTCTACTATCCACTTAACCGTTTACTGGTAACTGCCCTGTAACTAAACTCGCTACTGTACTTGTCGAAGTGTAAATCGGTCTTAAGCACTCTGCTTTGGCAACAAGGACAGTGGACTATTAAATGTAACACAACTTTTCATGTTGAACACCTTAACTGTTCAGCCTGGCGTTTTCAGATTATAATCTATTGTTAAAACGAAGATTATTTATTCCTCTTGCCATGTCCCACTATCAACTCTGCGTTCATGAGAACTCAAATTTACAACTTCGTCCTTATGTATTGTGATTAAAAGAAAAAATCAGTGGTGATGAGCTACGCATTAATCTTAAATTTATTTATATAAAATATGCGAATACGATAAGTAATATCCATATACATCTATAGGTGTTACTAATTTATATTATTTATAATAAATTTTAGTATTTATGAATAACAATATTTACTTTATTAACTATTTATTATTTTACTTATAATTACTTGTATTTATAAATATTAACTTAATATAAATATTTATTTTATTCTATTTTATAATTTTTTGTAATAGAATAAAGGTGACAAACGAGCACACAGTCCACCTGATGGTAAGTGGTTGCTGTGGCCCATAGACATCTACATCTAACCTCGATTACGAATCAAAATGCAGATGCGTTGTCACCCGTGAGGACTAAGATGGAATGCCTCGTTTCCAGTAAAAAGGGTCTCCGGTTCTCTACACTCACCATACGAAACACAACAGTCTTAAGCTGTTATTTTACGCTGGTGTTGTTTGGGAGAGAGTGGTTTTACCCGGGTTGAGCCGACCCATTCGTGCCACAACTTATATGGCTGCAGCATGGCTTTACCACGTAAACAGTTTTTATATTTTTACTATATTTTATTAAAAAAATTATGTAATCTATCAATCGCACGTCGACACAGTGTCAATTTATGAAAGCCATATGTGGTAAGAAAATCGTAGTAAGCCCTCACGAGTATACAATGCTGTTTTATACAAGTTCACTCAGCTTAGTCGGTGTGATAAGATCATAGTTTATAAGTACACACTAGAGAAATAAGCCTACTGTACTTTCATTTTACTATCTTATATTATATATTTTAATCTGTGCCACCTTAGTTGTATAAATAAACTTTTTTTTTTCATTTTCACTTATAATTAACATTAACAGAAATTTACAAACTATTGTATAGAGAAGGGTGAGTCCCGATGCGTCATTAAGTAGAAATTGCCTCGAGCACTGAAATAAATATAAAAATATTAGTAGGTACAGTAAAAGTTTAATGCGGAAGGTACGTGAAGGTAACATGGTCACCTTAAGCTTTGCCGCCCTATAAAACCAAAACTATGAGTAACGCAGAGACAAAAACGCAACGTCGTATGCTATAACTAGTATATTAAGAAGAAAATAGCAAACAAGCTTTGACAATAATTATGAACACTTCGGAAAATTTATTTAATAAAAGTGACTACGCTACGACGTTGGACCGAGTTGCAGATTTGCAATTTGATTTGATTGAGTTGATTCGAGAATGGTTTAGATTCGTAGTTAAGTCCGGTAGGTTGCGCTCTTGTCGATATTCAGAAATAACCCGTGCAAAGCCGGCGCTTATTGCTAGTTTATTATATTTTACGCTAATAGTTAAAACTACACAACAACAATAAAAATAGTGTTACGATTTCCTCACGTTTGATTTCACATATTCTTAAATATATTCAATACTAGCTTGCCAGGCAGACGTTGTTCTGCTATTTTCGACGACCTTTCGTCACGTTCTATTAAAATCCTTAAATTCGCAAAAAAAATTGTGGTACACTCATGGGCAAAAAACTGTCCTATCTCTCAAGTTGGATCAAACTGCACACGGTGTCCAAATTTGATTAAAATCGGTTAAGTAGTTTAGGAATCCATCGCGGACAAACAACGTTACGCGTAATTTATATATATTAAGATTGATCGCCACTTTTAAGGTGATCGAAGTCTAAACTAACGAGTCAATGTTTGTTCTTTGATATTACAGGAGAAGTTTAATTTTAACTTATCCCAGGCCGATTTTCGGTCACGGCGGCCTGCGTCAACGGAGACTAGCCATCGGCGCAGGACAGGATTATAGTACCCAAGTGTATGCGCAAGCACAGGTGCACTCTCTATTCCCTCACTCTCATAATCCGATGATTTTTTGGCCCGGTACCCGGGACTCGAATCCAGAATCTTTTGTGCACTACTACAACCACTAGACCAACGAGGCAGTCATATATATATATATATATATATATATATATATATATATATATATATATAGACACCCCAATTAATATATTATGTTATAATCATAATACATACACTGAATTTTTATGCACTGATTATTTATCAAATCAGTTATACTAATTCCGGAAGAATGTTGTGGTCACAGTACAAATCCACGAACGCAAAGACTTTAACGTGCTTGAAATAAAGTTCATTTTTCTTTATTTTTATTGAATGACAGAATTAGTAATAATACAAATAAAACTACACTCTTAAAAGTCTTATTGCCTTAAGTTACGGTCCATTTCAGTTTGTTTTGACTGTACAGATTTAGTGTGACTGTAATTTACGTAGTTTTAATTATTTTTAGGATAAAAAAATTACCTATATTAAAAATGATAGGAATCGATTCAGTAAACGATTCTGAACAAACTACTTTCTCAAAGTGCGTTAATTATGTTACGTGTTGTATATATATATACAACAGGCGAAATATATAATATTAATTAGAAACGATGTTTTATCATACTTTGTGTCGATCCCGAAACCCATATGAACTTGCGGCGAGTCTACGCAGTCGCCTCTTCTGTACTCGTGCCAAGATGGGCAGGAGGTTGCCACGAAAGAAGCCGGCCGGATGACAGACTCCGTGTAGTACTGGTACGATCGCCAATGGCTGCAGAAGACTGTTGAGGGTGTTAATTCGATATTTTTGTAGAATTAGTGACACAGTTCACCTGATAGTAAGTTGGTGCTGCTGCCCATGGCAGCATCTACCTTTGATTACGATAACATGCTTCTTTTCCTGTAAAATGGGTCTTCGGTTCTCTATACTCATCATACGAACACAGCTTAAGCTACTATTTTACGCTGATATTCTGTGAGAGCGTGGTCCTTCCCCGGTCGAGCCGACCCATTCGTGCTACGACTATACTACTAATATAACTGCAGCATGGCTCTACCACGTATAAAACTCTATATTAAAAGCGACAGTAGCCTAATGGCAGGGCGTGGACCGCGAACTCAAAAAGGTCGTGGGTTCGAATCCACCATCCCACTACTGGCGTGAACCACTCGTAACACAAGCAATTTAAGCTTACCACGAGTGGTTAAGGGGGAATGTTAGTAATGTTTATAGCATTGTTAATATTCTTTAAAAAAAATTCCTTCAAACGTAATAGCGTACGAAGGGGTCACTCAACTGCTCTTATAGAAGCCTGGCAGCTTGTTCCTCCAGTCTTTTCAGTCCAACCGCGCTCTTACAGTATACCAGCGTAAAATAGCAGCTTACTGCTGGTGTGTTTCGTATGGTGAGTGTAGAAATCCGGAGACCCTTTTTGAAAGAAGACCAGAGAAACGAGGCATTACATCTTAGTCCTCGCGGGTGACAACGCATCCGCATTTTGATTCGTAATCGTGGATAGATTTAGATGTCTATGGGCCACAGCATCCACTTACCATCAGGTGGACTGTGTGCTCGTTTGTTACCCTATCTTATAAAAAAAGGCAAACGAAACGTATATCGTAACATATACGTTGGCGCTCGTCTGCACTCGGCCAGCTAGACGAGCGACGACGAGCAATGGTAAGGCTAGACAAATGGACTGTCTATAAATTGGTACTCGCCTTCGCTCGGCCAAAATGTATAGCCGGCATTACAGGTTGCGAGGCGTTCCATCTTAGTACGCAGAGGTGATGGCGCATGTGTAGCCGACTTTACTTGAAGTGCAGGCGTCCATTGGCTCCTATAGCTCTTATCATTTGATTGACTATAAGTTCACTTGCAATTTTATTATATAAGGAATAAGAATATCAAAAACACTTAGGTAATAGGGCTTAACACGCAATGGATCAGCTCATAGAATACTCATCATTCATCATTCTCTAGATCATTTCCCATTATCTGGGGTCGGCGCAGTAAATCTTCTTGTTCCATTCCTCTCTATCAGCCGTCATTTCCATACTTACTCCTTTCATTCTCATATCACTCTTCACACAATCGATCCATCTTTTATTGGGCCTTCCTCTGCCCGTGTGTCCCTCCACATTCATATTCAACACTCGTTTTGTGACATGACTTTCATCCCTCCGCATCACATGCCCAAACCATGCCAATCTGCTTCCTCTCAGCTTTTCTACCGCTGGCGCTACTTTCAGGCTTCCTCTTATATACTCATTCCTTATCTTATCCATCCTTGTCACACCACACATCCATCGTAACATTCTCATTTCATTCGCATGCAATCTATTTTCATCCTTCTTCTTGACGGCCCAGCATTCACTTCATACATGACGACAGGTCGGATGGTCGATTTGTAAATTTTCCCCTTCAGCCTTATTGGCATTCGGGGATCGCACGTTGTGGCTGTGACCTGTCGCCATTTCATCCACCCTGCGTTAATCATAGAATACATACACAGCTCATAGAATACTATAATACACAATAGAATGGCTGTCAACTTTATTTTGTACGAGGATCGGCGTCGCCAAACCCGATTCGCTGTGTTGACAGAATGAGTAAATTTAAACATTTTAGGCTTTTGATTAATGTTCAAGACCATCGGAAAATTTTAATACATATTTATTTGTAAATAGGGTGCAATTTGGCATTTTCTAAATAATTTGCATGCGAAATTAAGAAACGATTGTAACGTCAAAACACATCTCGTGTTGTCATTTATATGTGTTAATTAACGTGTTAGTGACATTTTAGTGGCTACACGGGCTCCGCCCACTCCCCCGTTCTATTATGTATGTATTATAGTATTCTATGGATCAGCTCGACCGATTAATTACTCCATAATACTAAGTGAAGAAAACTTTCTCTCTCTTGATCTGAGAGGCGACCTCTGCCTATCTATGGGACGTATAAAGACCGTACATTGTTAACTTACATTTGTTGAGAAGCAACTGTTGTTTGAAGACCACCTCCAGGTTACATCCAGGCTGTGGACTCGTTCCACCGTTGGGGTAGAAGTCAGCATGTCCTATTGTGCCTGGGAATCCTGGAATTAGGCATCTTTATATTTATAAGGTGCTAGAAAGCAAATTTCGATGATACGAGCGTTATGAGTCGAGCAATTTTGGATTTTCCAAACCTTTTTTATTGAAGATTGACATAAAATTATCGAAAAATTAGAAGTAACATAAAACATAAATACATAATAAACACTCACGCTTGTCACCCAGAGGGGTAGGCAGAGACTACAGACTTCCATTTGGCACGATCCTGACACACCTTTCTCCATATACCTACGCATACATGCTCGTCGGTTGGGGAACTCCTAATTTGGCCCGTTTTCAATAAATCGCCAATTTGGTCGATGAATTTTCGCCTAGGACGTCTCTTTCCGACTCTGATATTCACTTCTGCTACATAAATCTTCTTTGTCACTCTTTCCTCATTCATTCTTTCCACACGACCAAACCACCGAAGCAATCCTTTCTTTATCCTGGTCACATCATCTTGCAAACCTCACTCTTCTCTTATTACACAATTCCTTACCCTGCCATTCAGATTCAGCCCTAACATACTCCTTAACGACCGCATTTCTACTGCGTTCATTCTACTCTCGTGCTTCTTCTAGAAGAAGACGAAAAAAATTAAAAGTAGTGAATAGTAATAATGTTATTTGTGAAAACTTGTGTGTAAGTATTTAAAATATTAAAAAAAAAATTACGTATAAACATACTATAACTAGAATATGGCTGGGGTAAAAATGGGTCGGGTATAGATCACGCTCAAATGAAATACCAGCGTAAAGTAACGACATCATGCATACTCACTCTTCATAAGGCATTCCATCTTGATCATCTAAGTTCTATTCATACACATCATCATCATCATCATCACAGCCCTTCACAAGTCCACTGCTGAACATAGGCCTCCCCCAAGTAATGCCACAAAGCACGGTCCTGAGCCACCTGCATCCATCGACTTCCTGCATATTTTACCAGGTCGTCACTCCATCTAGTGGGGGGTCGCCCTACACTACGCCTACCGGTACGAGGCTGCCACTCGAGAACCTTTCTTCCCCATCGGTTATCGGTTCTTCGAGCTATATGGCTGGCCCATTGCCACTTCAGCTTACTAATCCGTTGTGCTATGTCGGTCACTCTGGTTCTACTGCGGATATCCTCATTTCTGAGTCTATCACGCAGAGAAACTCCGAGCATAGCCCTCTCCATAGCTCGCTGAGCGACCTTGAGCGTCCTCATACGGCCAGCAGTGAAGGACCACGTCTCTGATCCGTAAGTCATCACTGGCAACACGCACTGGTTGTACACTTTAGTTTTCAGAGATTGAGGTATACCTGACGAGAAGATGTGTCGTAATTTCCCGAACGCTGCCCAGCCGAGTTGAATCCGTCGATTGACCTCTCGGTCGAAGTTGGACTTACCTAGTCGGACTATTTGTCCCAGGTAAACGTACTCGTCAACAACTTCGAGCATAGTGCTCCCAACAACTACCGGCATAGGTGTGACATGGACATTAAACATGATCTTTGTTTTGTCCATGTTCATCTTAAGACCTATCCGTTGGGAGGCACTATTGAGGTCATTGAGCATAGTGCTTAAGTCCTCCAGCGATTCTGCCATAAGGACTATATCGTCGGCAAATCGAAGGTGAGTGATGTACTCGCCATTGATGTTAATACCGTATCCTTTCCAGTCCAGTACCTTGAAAACGTCTTCCAATGCAGCGGTGAAGAGTTTCGGGGATATAACGTCACCCTGTCTTACACCTCTCTGCAGTTGAATAGGTTTCGAGCTCTGGTTCTGTACTATCTATCTATGTACTGTGGTCTATGGTACTGAAGCCTTTTCGGAAACCGGTTTGTTCGGGAGGCTGGAAGTCGTCGAGTCTGCGTGCGAGACGATTCGTAATGACTCTCGAAAACAGCACGTAGACGCGGCTCAGAAGGGAAATCGGTCTGTAGTTCTTCAAGAGAGCGTTGTCGCCTTTCTTAAAGAACAAGACCACCGCACTTCTGCTCCACGCCTCTGGAGTAGTGCCACCATGGAGGACGGAATTGAAGAGCTTCTGAAGGACTTCAAGTACCGGTGTTCCACCCGCTTTCAGAAGCTCCGCTGTAATTCCATCCTCGCCTGGGGCCCTGCCATTTTTAAGGTGCTGGAGAGCCATTCTAAACTCGCTCAGACTGACGTCCGGGATATCATCGGAATAGTGTCGGATAAGTCTTGCTCTTGGATCGTTACTCACACTTGCGTGTGGCTCCAACGATGATGTGTACAGCTGCCCATAGAACCTCTCAATCTCACTCAAAATCTCAGGTGTCCCGGAAACGATGCTGCCACACTCAGTCTTCAGCCTTGATAGTTGGCTCTTACGGGCAGACAGATCTCTGGCAAAAACTTTGGAGCCCTGGTTCCGCTCGATAGCTTCTTTAATACGAGCAGTATTAATGTTGCGTAAGTCTCGCCGCATGCATTTGGAGATCTGTCTGTTCAGTTGCCTGTATGCTGTCAAATCTGTTGACGATTGCAGCCTCATCTCCCGTCTAACAGCCATGAGATTAAGAGTGTTACCGGAGAGTTTTTATGTTCTTCTGCGGCGGGTCTTGCAGAACTTAGCTCCGACCGCATGGACAGTTTCCACGAGCTTGTCATTCACATCGTCCACTGCATTGCAATCTTGTAGGCACTGAAAGCGGTTGTGTAACTCGAGCTGAAAGTTTTCGGGATTGTGGATTAGAGCACGAGGGGGACGAAGCGTTGACTTCATTAGACGAGACCTCTCCAACTTAACGTTTAGGTTCAGTGTGCCTCTAACCATTCGGTGATCGCTGCCAGTTTTCACCCTTGCGATCACTGAGACATCACTGAACAGTTGGCGTCATAATGAAGTCAATCTCATTTTTTGTCGACCAGGTCGAGCCCCGACGGTTCGACAGTGACGGGCTAGTTTTTCAGGTGGGGCCGCTTCTGGAAGAAAGAGTTCATCATAAAGAGTCCCTCTTTCTCCATAAAGTCGGCCAGCTGCTGGCCCCTTCGGTTCCGTTGCCCTACTCCAAATTTCCCTAACTTCAGCTCACCGTTTTCTCTTGTGCCTAGTTTTGCGTTGAAGTCTCCCATCAACACCGTGTAGTGGGTTTTGGAGGAATGCATGGCTTTGGAAATATCCTCATACATTTCCTCCACCTCCTCATCGGAATGTGCCGAGGTTGGTGCGTAAACCTGTATGACCTACAGCGAATACCGTTTTGTGATTCTGAGTATCAGGTACGCGACCCTCGTCGACACACTCCCAATCTTTACAACGTTGTTGACGAGAGACTTGTGGACGATAAATCCGACACCTCCTTGGGACAGATGGTCGCCCTCCCGGTGATAGAACAAGTTGCCGGATTCGAGAATCACCGTGTCCTCCCCCTCTCTTCGGACCTCGGATAATCCTATAATACTCCAGCGCAACTTGTCTATCTCTTCTTCCAGCTCCAGGATCGTGTCGTCAGTCCTCAGTGTGCGTGCGTTAAATGTTGCCAGGTCGAGTCGTCGTAGGTGGCAACCGAACCTCCACCGGAGATTCTTAGCACCCCCTGCCCCGCCGTTACCATGTTCGCCACCGTAGCCAGGAATAGCGGGGCCGCCGGGGACTGGGGGCCTTCTATTTGTGTAATTGTTCATGGGGGGTATATTGCTATAGTTGCCACGCTAGGCGAGCGGGTTGGCAACCGCAGTTTTTTTTTGTCGTACAGTTGCTGTTATCAGGAAGATGCTGCTGCCCATCTCCTGCCTGTCTCCCTCTGTCACCTCTTACGACACCCACGAGAAGATATGGGGTAGTGGATATTCTTAACCGCCACTACACGGCATCATCATACACACATAAATAAAATTAAAGTGTTTGTCTATAATCTTTGAAATAACTGGCTTATTAAGACATAAATATTTTTAAATTTTTTGTCTTTCTGTTTGTATGTTGGGGCTAGTTTTCAGAATAGCTGGCTCGATTGTAACGAAACTACGAATCGATAGTGATCTAAGTATATATCTAGGCTATGTTATGTTCAAAAAACGTAAGATTTTTTTTTAAAAATTCGAAAAATTTATAAAATAAATGGTCCTTGATTATCTTAAACCTTACGCCACATTGACAGATGCTATCAAGGCAAACTCGGGCCTGGGTGTTTGTAAGCAATATTGGCTCAAATCGTTGATGAACGAGTTCTTTCTGATCGGCTTGACTCACTGGCGCTGCGAAGAGATGTTGCATCTCTTCGCATGTTCTATTGCATTTGCCACGGGCAGTGCTCAGAGGAATTGTTCTTCCTCGCGTAAGTTCTTTATGGGATTGGTTTCCACCAGCAATTTTTCTGGACAGATACGACTTAGGGACATTCAAGAAAAGAGCTTACACATTTCTAAAATGCCGGAACCGCACCTGCTATTCCCCTGGCGTTGCAGTTGTTTATAGGCAGCGGTAGTCGCTTACCATCGGGTGAGAAGAATTCTCGTTTGTCCACTCTTTTAAATAAAATAAAAGAATTTGTTGGACGGCAGCTATTTTGATTTTTAATCTGGAATAGATGTAGGTGTCCATGGGTCACAGCATCCACTTACCATCAGGTGGATTTCTAGTTCGTTCTCTCTAAAAAAAGGAAATATGAATCTTGGAAATTTCACAATAATTTTTGAACATACCAAATATCCCAGCGTCAGTGTGTATAACGTCAACGAATTCGGCGTCCGATGCGTCGAGTCTTTGCTCCAACGGTACTTTACTGAAGAGCGGGAGCGCCGGGTCCAAGCCAGTGATTCTGGCCACGCGACCTGCAAGATATACTTTCATTACACCTTATTATTTGTAACTTCATAAAAAGATGGATATAACTTTAGATAATGATTTGTTATATTTGCGCGAACACTATACATTTAAATCGTGTCCCCCTGTGATCATGGATGCTGTAAAGGTCTCGAAACGTCTCGAATTTATAATAGTAAGTTTATATACGCGATAAAATCCGTAAAAACTAGTTTTATTCATAGTTTTAGGTTTTTAATATTACTGTTTTAACCTTTGGACATGTATTTTCATTAGGTTATTTATATCTCTGGAACGGTTCCATATAAAAATAGATATAATTTGTAGAATGTCCATCTCATAAGAGCGCATATTCAAATATGTCCAAGTCGAAATCTACGCGATCGCTTTGGAACGGCGTAATATTGACGCACGCTACAATGTTATCTCTGTGTGCGTGTCAGGACGAGCGTGAGGCTATAATAGTTGCCTTTAGAATCACTTTGATCTTTGATTATATAGTATTTGATACTATTAGAACTAAAATAATAAAAAATAATTTCCATATAATGGCTTATATAGTGTATAGAAATCGGAGGCTAATATGTGGAAATTGTTTTATTCTTTTAGTAAATTGAAGTCGGCTTTACATTTTCACCCTATTGAGTATATTATAATATATGTTCTAATTGAAAAATATGTATTATATAAAATATATATCATCTGATAAACTTTTATTCTGTTTCATAATGTAAACATAATTCATCAAACTAACAATTTCATTAGTGTCGGCGGGGTATGGTGTTGCCAGGTCTAGCAAGTAAAATTTCGGGACGGAAGGTAAAAATAATCGGGGATTTGGTTTTCATATCCGGACATCTACAATGACTACAAAATATAGGTTTCTTTGTAGCCTTTTTGTGCTTTATTGAGAGCCGTGGTAGCTCAGATGGTCAACGCTCACTGTAAATATCACAGTATGCGAGTAATGCGAGAAATTGTGACTGTAACTTTACTTTACTTTTGTGCTTTATAATTATTATTCGGGTCTGATCTCATGAACGAATAACTTTTCATCCAAACATCGTAAAAACTGATTTTTTTTTTTCATTTTAGGCAAACTAAAACATTTTTGAACTATTTGTTTTTTGCAGTCCCTGAATTTTTCAAATCACTCATTTTAATATAATTCTGTTTAAAAATTGTGTGTTTTTTTTTTCGACTGGTGAGACAATGTCGTAGTAAAAATATTTTAATATGGTAGTATCTAACAGATGTAATCATTTTTGCTGTCACAATTATGGATTAAAGTATAGAATAAGAAGGTTAGTGAAAATCGGGATAACGTCCCGATCAAGGGAACGGACGTCACTAGACCCTTGAAAATCGGGACGTCCCGCGCAAATCGGGACATCTGGCAACACTAGCGGGGATCGAACCCGGATTGTACGCGTTTACGGCGAGATATCTGGGGGCACGGTAGTGCCCCCGCCAAGTCGAGCAAAACAGCGGCACGGCTGTATCATCATTGCGAGACTTGGTTATTTTACAAGTTATGTTTTTGATGGCATGTCTTTGTTTAATCATAACGTTATCTCCACACTAGAAATTTTTCGTAAGTACTTCGTGGGGGCAGTTTAAATACATTAATTTCACAAGGACAAACATCCAGACCTGGAACAATTATTTGTAGGTAATACAAATTTTTGTTCCATGTGGGATTCGAACCCGCGGCGCTCAGCGCTACAACTCATTACCAAGTCACTCCGCCACGGAGCCAAAGGTGAAAGCCAACGATTTTGTATTTTTACTTGATCCGAATTGCTTACGTTCATTACTCATTTCTAAAAAATACTAATAGTGGTGGCGGGGATATTGCAGGCAATTGTGGTAGGGCGGGAGAATAGAGGCATAGAGGGGTGCTATTCAAACTAGGTATATAAAAAAAAAACACTAGCACCGAACGAAACGTGGAATGGATATCTGCAAATGTATTAGTACCGAGGTCGAAATGCGACTTGACAGCCAATCAGCGCGTGCGATAACGGTCACCGCTAGACTTTCGTGCCGCGAGTTGTACATACACATCATTTTGTTTTATTACGCAGATCTTAATATCTTCAACATCTGTAAATATAAATAAAATTGGAGTGTCTGTCTATAATATAACTTTAAGCTCAGGAGATTAATCTCATACTATTAAGACATATATAATCATTTAAAAAAATGTCTGTCTGAGCTAGTCAGGTTCAGTTATTTCGAATATTCTGAACCGATTGTGGTGAAACTACGAACAGATAGGGTACAATGCCAGGAAGGATCGAGGATATGTTTTAACCGAAATACTTTAAGTTTGAAAAAAAATGTATGAAATAAATGTCTCCACTCACCCGATGTTAACGAAGCGCCAGCTACACCGGCTGCTTGGGCACCGAGGCTGTGGCCAATTAAATGCGTGTTTGACAGCTTCAGACCTCTGAAAATGGGAAACGTGATTTTTTTAACACAAATAAAGGAGGCAACTAGCATACAGTCCACCCCATAACAGAGTGCACCTGTAATTCGCCTGGTGTTACAGTTGTTCATGGGCGACGGTCCACACATCAGGTGAGCCGTATGCTCGTTTGTAGGGGACTCCTCTTTAAAAAAAAACAGCGTGTGTACATAGTACGCATGTCAGAAGTGAAACTATAATACTATTGTAATCTATTAGATTATAAGGAATAAATCGACATGCATTTCATTAAGAATCCTTAAAACTTTTGGTGGGAAATAAATTGTCTCCTTTAAAATCTTCGCACTAAAATCTGACGCTGATATTACTCGTATTATTATCGTGACGCGGCCTTGAAAAGTTACCCCCCATCGCGCGCAAAGAAGTTTCACTTCAAAAACTCATAGTGAATGTAGTGTAGCCACTAAACTAAGTGTAAACTGGAACGTGGTAGAGCCATGCTGCAGCTATACTAGTAGTAAAGTTGTAGCACGAATGGGTCGGCTCGACCGGGAAAGGACACCACGCTCACAGAATACCAGCGTAAAATAGCAGTTTGATGTTGCTGTGTTTCGTATGGTGAGTGTAGAGAAACGGAAAACCTTTTCGCTGGAAACGAGGAATTTCAACTTGGTCCTAGCGGGAGAAAACGCATCTACATTTTGATTCTAATTTGAGAATAGATGCAGATGTCTATGGGCCACAGCAACCACTTACCATCAGGTGGACTGTGTGCTCGTTTGTCACCCTATTATATAAAAAATAATAAAGCATCGGTACCAGTATAAGGGTCTCCGGTTCACTAGACTCACCATACGAAACACAACAGCATTATGCTGCTGTTTCACGATGGTATTCTGTGAAACCATGAGCTTTCTCGTCCACAACTACGAGCTTAGTACTCCTAACAACTATCAGCATACGTGTAACATGGACGTTACACATGATCTTTGTTTTGTCCGTGTTCATTTTAAGACCTATCCATTTGGAGGCACTATTGAGGTCATTGAACATAGTGCTTAGATCCTCTAGGCGATTCTGCCATAAGGGCTAGTCGGCAAATCGAAGGTGAGTGATGCACTCGCCATTGATGTTAATGCCGTATCCTTTCCAGTCGAGTAGCTTGAAAATATCTTCCAACGGGCTTCTCTGCGTGATAAACTTGGATATGAGAATATCCGCAGAATCTGAGTGACCGACATAACCCAATGGATTAATAAGCTGAGGTGGCAATGAGCCGGCCATATAGCTCAAAGAAGCGACAACCGATGGAGAAAAAAGGTTCTCGAGTGGCAGCCTCGTACGGTAGAAGTGTAGGGTGACGCCACTAGATGGAGTGACGACCTGGTAAGACATGCAGGAAGTCAATGGACGCAGGTGGCTCTGGACCGTGCTTTGTGGCGTTCCTTGGGGGAGGCCTATGTTTAGCAGTGTACTTGTGTAGGGCTGTAATGATGATGATGAATGATGTGATCTTTCTCCGGAGATCACCCATTCGCGCTGCAGACATAATACACCTTACAGCTACCATGTTAAAATATCTTACTTTTTTAGTAATGTTGCGCTTCTTCAACTTATCAGCCGGCTTCAAAAAAACAGGAGATTCTCAATTTGTTAGAATATCTTTGAAGTGAATTTTTTTAGAAGCAATGTGATTCCCTATTATCTCGGTCTCCTTTCCGGAAGGTTTCACTTCTACCACTAGGTAGTTATATTTTAAATAAAAATTATTTGGTTTTGTGTATTTTTTTTTGCGCCCGAAGCAATTATGGGCAACCCTCCGGAAAGCGGGGGAGGGAGGCGGTGAATGCTCAGCATACCACGCAGCCGGCTGCGTGGTTATGTGGAGACTTTTACCCACTAAACACCGCCTTTTAGGAAATGGCTTAACGATCTGACTAGAGATCTCTAAGCTTACGAACGCACCCTCCTTGGCAAAGGAGGGCGCAGGGCGCAGTTTTGTGTATCAGTATACTCAGTATATACATAAAACTGCGTTACTATTAAATTTTTTTGCAATTTTTTAAAATACTTTTTATTTATTTTACTTTTAATTAATGTAAAATATAAGTCATATTTCAGAAAAAACATTATTCTTTACACTTTTCTTCTTTCTTTACCCGCCATGAAATCAAAGTTAATGTGACGACACCTTTAATGAAGTTAAAGAACATCTTTTAAGAGATTCTTAATCGAGGATAGATGTGGATGTCTATAGGCCACAGCATCCGCTCACCATCAGGTAGACTGTGTGCTCGTTTGTCACACTTAACCTATAAAAAACACACCTGGACACCAGATAGTCAATGAACTGCGCCGCGAAGCGCCCGATGTACCAGGTGTTCTCCGCCGCTGTGAAGTACCACGGTCCAGCTTCTAAGCGTTGAGCGTCCACCATTATCACGTTGGTGTCACCGCGTTGAACGTACGCTGCAGAGAGTAGTTTGAAGATTGAATACACAAAAACAAAAACAGATGTATATTCTGTAAATACTAGGAACAACCACATCCTAGTTAGTAATAGCAGTTATATTAATTTGACTGCCTCGTTGGTCTAGTGGTTGTAGTAGTGCGACTGCTGATCATGAGGTCCTGGGTTCGAATCCCGGGTCGGAGAAAAAATCAGTTATTGATTTGTTCCATTCAGAAATTCTCAGTAGCTGCCCGGAGTCAGGAAGTTGGCGGTGTCTCACCCCCGTGCCTCGGAAAGCACGTAAAGCCGTTGGTACTGCGCCTGATCTCTCTCCCGGTCGTGTCGGTTTACCGTCCCATCGGATTATGAGAGTGAGGGAATAGAGAGTGCACCTGTGCTTGCGCATACACTTGGGCATTAAAATCCTGTCCTGCGCCTAAAGGATGGCACTGTCGACATCTGTCGAGCATGCCGACATACCGGTGAGTCACTTAGGCATGTCATCTCCGGTCTTTCGGCGCTTTCTAACTCTGAGTACTTGCACAGGCACAACCTAGTAGCCAGAATTCTACACCAGGAGCTCGCTCTGAAATACGGTCTCGTGGATCGGAAACTGCCTTATAAGTATTTGCCGGAGGTCGCGCTCGAAAATGAACGCGCCAGGCTCTACTGGGACCGGGCCATCATCACGGACAGCACTATTCTTGCGAATAAGCCTGATATTGGGCTGATGGACCGGGCACAGTCAAAGTTATTTTCAGTCGATATTACCATTCTGTTTGACGAGAACCTTGTAAAAGCCAAAACAGATAAGCAAACAAAATATCTGGACCTGGCGCACGAGGTGAGCGACATGTAGGGTGATTTGCCGACCGAAATTATTCCTGTAGTCGTCTCCGCGAGCAGGCTAATCTCGGTCAGTCTCTCGTGAGATCTGAGGCGACTGGGACTCTACTCTTCCCCTAACTCTCGGCTATTTGGTCTCCCCAGTCGAGGGCTTCCCTATGGTTGAGTTTTTATTTATTTATATAACCACTTGAACGTTTGAGCGACGCGGCGAGAATAGCCTCTAACGCACCGCGCCGCTCGTCGCGGCTTCTTTTACGGTCCGATCGCGACCAGTTCGACTATAACGGTTACCACGGAAAAAGTTCTTTACCTATGTCAGAATAAATGTCATACACAGAAAGCTAATGAAATACAGAATTAAATTACGTTAGGTAATAATAATTTACCCATTTGAAGTGCAACGGGTGACACATAACATTGATTAATTTTAGAAATCTAGCTGAAAAAAAAAACCCAATATTTTTTTAGTTTTTTTTTATAATATCGCGGAATCATTTTATTTCTACGTATTTATTATACAAAAATTAAAAAAGATGATCTACCTCATCCAATAATACCAATAACCTTATATAAATATTAAGTATTTCTATGCAGGAATATCTAAAATATCGACATACTCCGTTCTAGTCTGATCTCCCGGGCGGCTATAAAATGTGGTCAATTATTATTATTTTTAAATTTATATTTATACAAATTTATTTTAAATTTGTAATTAATATTTTTATATTTATAAGAAATATTTTAGTCAAATAAATAAAAAACATCCTCCAGACCGAATTTCGTTCACGGCGACCTGTCTCAACGGAGGCTAGCCATCGGCGCAGGACAGGATTATAGTGCCCAAGTGTATGCACAAGCACAGGTGCACTTTCTGTTCCCTTACTCTCAAAGTCCGATGGGACGGTAAACCGACATGAGCGGAGAGAGATCAGGCGCAGGACCAACGGCTTTACGTGCTTTCCGAGACACGGGGGTGAGACATCGCCAACTTCCTGACTCCGGGCAACTACTGAGAATTTCTAAACGGAAAAACTCATTAACTGATTTTTTGACGGATCCGAGATTCGAACCCAGGACCTCATGATCAGCAGTCACACTACTACAACCGCTAGACCAACGAGGCAGTCGATAATATCAATAAGATAAATAAAAGTCAAATATTGAATAAAACTAAATTTACGGATTCTATCGCGTTTATTTAACTGATTTTACTTATTTTTAATTCCCGACGGTTCGGGTTACAGCAACCGTGGTCACGGGGGGGACTGAGATGTTTGACGTCCCAATGTCATTGTTAGCCCGGCTACCCCCGGCTACCTTCAGTTTTTAGTTAAAAATAAGTAAAATCAGTTAAATAAATGCGATAAAATCCGTAAATTTAGTTTTATTCAATGTGTAGTGTTCGGGTAAATTTACGAAATCATCATAAAAGTTAAATAAATATTATATAACACAAAAACTTAACAGGAAATCGAAGTTTTCGCATGTCGACTTCATCACATATAAAAACATCATTACAGACTAAAGCGCCCATTACATTATCCAATTTGCAGAGCGCTAAATTTAGTGCCGCAGCGAACTATAAAAAAGAGCTCACTCATTACACTAGACTAACTAGCGAAGCTAGTTAGTTTAATTTCCTTTCATTTCTGTAGTGATCGTCGTCCAAAGAGCATCTTTCAAAAAGCGCTAAACGAATATGGTACTATCAAACCCCCAGAAAGTTAGCATTGCTTTAGCAATGGTGTCAAGTTTAATGATAATTAATTTGAAAAAAAAAACGCAAAAAATGTTGGGTGAAAGAATATTTATTGCTGAGACAAAAACTGTCAAATATTAGGTTGGTACTCTTATTAGTTTGTGGTCAAATAGGAACAATGTGAATCATTTGTAAATTTCGAGAAGCACTTTATTTTCATAATTTCTTATATCTTTGTTTTTATAATCCTTATGTTTTTTATCCCAAAGAAATGACATGTTTTGTATAATTCATTATTTCCCATTTAAGAGCACTTCCTTTTCCTTAGTCGATGGTTGCGTCACGTCACTTTGATCTTATACCAAAAATACGTCCTGTTCGAGCGCACGCCGACTGACTGACTGATCTAGCATAGCTAGAGTTTAGCACGCTAGAACGCTTTACACCATGCTATTTAGTGCGCTAGCTAGTGATATGAGCTAGCGCGCAGAGTCCATGCAATCTCACTAGATTGGATCACTAGCTGTCTAACTGCCTTTACACAATACAAATTTAGTACGCTAGTTCACCTAGCGCTCTGCAAATTGGATAATGTAATGAGCACTTTAGTGTATTCATAAAACTTGTGAATATACGAAAAGAAAGCATTTCGGGGATTAGTTTCACAAAAGTATAATAAATACATTATTATTTACATTTTAAATGCAGAATTACAGAAACAGTACTACTGGCCACTACACAAAACTTGACACAATGCTTGTTTCTTCTTTTTTTTTTTCAATGGTATTTGTTACCTGGCATAGACCTTTTACTAACCGATAAACGCATTTTTAATATAGATTCATCTAGTGTAAAATTCATTACGCTTTTTGAACTTTCCATGGATAAAAAGTCGTTTAAAGTGTAGAAGTCAGCGAGGCCGCTCTAGTCGCCCTAACGTTTAACCGGAAAAAGTTTTAGTTGACTATAGTCGCTCGGGCGTTTGAGTGGATATTTTACTATGTTTAATGTATATTTATCACTTTTTTATATATTTATGCAGATGGACCAGATGAGATAATACATTTATACCCCAAAAGAAACAATAATTAAAAAGTCGCTGACCTTCCCTGATCACAATGCCCGAACCGTCCGCAGGAAGTTCCATGAACGCATGGAAATGTATCACAGTGGGCGCATTGAAGTCGATGTTGGACGCAAACAGCCGTTCGTCGTCGTTCACCTTGAGCTCCTGGTAGACGGTTGGGTTGTGCCTGGAAGCAGATATAAGTCCATTTGTTTAAAGCCGCCATAGAGCTAATGCATCGGCTCGATCGGGGTAATACCACGCTCACAGAATACCAGCGTAGAATAGCAGTTTTATACGGCTGAATTTCTGTGGTGGATTTTTTTTATAGGATAGGGTGACAAACGAGCACACAGTCCACCTGATGGTAAGTGGATGCTGTGGCCCATAGACATCTACATCTATCCTCGATTACGAATCAAAATGCAGATGCGTTGTCACCCGTAAGGACTAAGATGGAATGCCTTGTTTCCAGTAAAAAGGGTCTCTGGTTCTCTACACTCACCATACGAAATACAGCAGCATTAAGCTACTATTTCACGCTGGTATTCTGTGAGAGCGTGGTCCTTCCCCGGTCGAGCATACCCATTCGTGCTACAACTATACTACTAATATAATTGCAGCATAGCTCTACCACGTATAACATAAAATGTGGTGGATGTTAAGAACCGGAGACCCTTTTTACCGGGCATTCCTATCTTAGTCTTAAAAGGTAATTGTTAGTGGAATAATAAACTAAAGATAGACAGACATCTGTAGAAATGTTTTACGTGGTATTTCCCAAATGGGTCGACTCAACCGGCGAGGACCGCGCCCTCACAGAATACCAGCTTAAAATGCTGCTGTGTTTCGTGTGGTGAGTGTGGAGAACTGGAGACCCTTTTTACTGGGAACGAGACATTCCATCTTAGTGCTGAGGTGACAATGCATCTGCATTGTAATTTTTAATCGAAAATAGATGTAAATGCCTATGGGCTACAGCATTCACTCACCATCAGGTGGACTGCGTGCTCGTTTGTCACCCTTATTCCATATTTTGTTACGTTAAGATAGTGTGATTTAACATATAGGACTTCACAACTTACAACCAGGTAAAAAAATCGGTTAATCCTGCAGGCCATCCCTGGAACTTCCCGCTAATTTCAAACGCAAAGCTCTCCAAATTTCACCGAATTATGTTGCGAAATTTCGAAGTTATGTAAAAAAAAAACTGTTTTTTTTTAATTCTCTCCTTCGATATCTCACGAACGAATGAATCGATTTTCATTTTCCAAACGGCATTCGACGTCATTTTTTGAGGTAAAGAGCTCATTAGTTTTTGAAATCGATCGGTAAATCAATTTAATAGTTATTAAAAAAAACTATTTCAAAATTTTTATTTTTGAGATTTTAACAAAATATAGTCGTCCGCATCAGTTCATATTATCACCAAATCTATTCCACATTAAGATCTTTAGAACGCCGCAAACCACATCTCAATTGATCAAGACGTTCAAGGGTTTACACATACGTACATCCGTACGGACGTCCACGTGAAATTAGTCAGAATAGCTTCCTGTGATCTCAAAACTTCGAGATCTGATGAAAACTCGATTTCCGAAAATCGGGGTGAAACCAATAATTTCGGGTAGTTAAAAATATGTGTAGACAGCAGTAGATTCTGCACGAATTGGGTTATAGGCGCTTTGACCTGAGGACAGATGTAAAGCCCATTCTTTCATTCTACTACTCCTGAATATAGGCCACCCCCATACATTACCTCAGTGGTATTAAAATAGTGTTGTGTATATCCTTTTTTCGTGATCTAAATCTGAGCCAATTTACTCTCTGAAAATAACTCCTAGAATATAAACTGTACGTATAAAATAAAAGATAAATATAACAAAAAATAAACAAATAATGAGGGAAAACAAAAGGTGGTCTTCTTGTGTTATTTAACAAGAAGACCACCTTTTGTTTTCCCTGATGTTGCAACATCCTAATTTCAACAGAGAAGATGGCTGGGTGCTACCATCTACTTGGGATCCTATAATAAATAAAATTAAATCCCAACCCAAGCATACAACTGCAAGACTTCATGATACCATATGTTCGTACTGTGTAGATCGGAACAAAAGTTAAATTTTAATCTATGGTAACCGCGGTTAACTATGACATCTGGACGTTGAACATCCCAGTCCTTCCCGTGGCCATGGGTGCTGTAAAGCTCTCGAAACGTCGGGTATTTAAAAAGTTAAATATACGCGATAAATTCCGTAAAAACTAGTATTATTTCAATTTATCATAAAATGTCAAGGAGTGCATAAGACATTGGGAGAGAAACATTTTATTTGTACAGTAAGGAAAAATCATGACAGGCGCTAAGAAATTTAAAACGTGATTCTAGACAGGTAGGGTTTGATATATTGATTAAGACGCAGTAGAGTTTACTTCTATAATCCAGAATTATATCAGTGCTAAATTTCGAATTATAATGTAGAATAATTTTAAATTACATATTATGACATGATAGAGTAACCCGAGAATGATTCTGTCATTCGCGTGTTACTGACAGTGTAATATCCACTGCTCTTACTCTGCACCGTGGCCGTCGTGAGAGGTGACAGAGGCAACACTAGGACATGGGGAGCAGCAGCATCATCTTGATAACAGCTCTAAATTGTAAAAAACTGCGGCTGCTAATCCGTCTGCCAAGCGTGGCAACTATGGCAGATATATATCACTGGCTAGATATGGCTGTGGCGGCGTTGTCATCGCGCCACAAGCGAAAACACATCGATGCCTAAATCGCGCTATCAAAGTTCCGAAGTAAAACAGTATATATAGAATAGTTTCGAAGTACTACACGGAGCGTTCGCCGCTCCCCGGATAGAACACCTTCCTCGGCGGGAGATCTCTTTTCCTTCCTACGGCTACCCTATGAGGAAATTTATCACAGAGGGCCTATGTTTGCCCATACTATACTGTTAGCAGTATACTACTATATTCCTTACGGTATAGTATGGGCTGTAATGATGTTGCTAATGATTGTGAAATTGATCTGGATTGAAAATTTCGAACGCAAAAACACATCTTGCATTTTTTGTGTCTTATTGAATTAATATCTATAGCTCTCTCTCTCTCTCTCTCTCTCTCTCTCTCTCTCTCTCTCTTTCTTTCTTTCTTTCTGTCTCTGTCATTTTCGTTGTCGTGTCATTAACGAGTTTGTCATCCAACCTGGTGTATAATTGAAATCCGATGTCGTCAGTCTGTCTAACGTAAGGACATTTCGATTTATCCACCGGCGAAATCTGTAGAAGCGCATTCTCAAACTGGATTCCTGGCGGATCTGAAACAAATAAATTGATTTTGTTTAATGCCAGTTTGGACAAAATATCTTATTTTAGACAGGATTTCGATGCTCGATAATTGATACTTCTTGAAATGGTATGTACTTATGCTGGGAAAAAATATGGGCCTACAAACGCTATCTATGGTTATGACAAAATCATCAGTGCTGTAAGGTTACAATGCAGTATTACGTAAACACGCCTGTCACCAAGAGGGGTAGGCAGAGACTACAGATTTCCATTTGGCACGATCCTGACACACCTCTCTCGCCTCCTTCACATCCATACACCTACGCTTACATGCTCGTCGGTTAAGGGTACTCCTAATTTGGCCCGTTTTCAATAAATCGCCAATTTGGTCGATAAATTTTCGCCTAGGACGTCCCTTTCCGACTCTGCCATTCACTTCTGCAACATAAATTTTCTTTGTCACTCTTTCCTCATTCATTCTTTCCACATGACCAAACCACCGAAGCATTCCTTTCTTAATCCTGGTCACAACATCATCTTGCAAACCACACTCTTCTCTTATTACATAATTTCTTACCCTGTCATTCAGATTCAGCCCTAACATACTCCTTAACGACCGCATTTCTACTGCGTTTATTCTACTCTCGTGCTTCTTCTGCCACACCCAACTTTCACTACCATACGTTAAAGTAGGAACCAACAGTATTACGCTAAGTCCATAACCTTTTCACTGGCTCGATACTCACTCCCTCGCTTGTGATTTTAATCTACCGTACTTTTAACTGTTTATTTTTTTTATTTTTGTGATGTGTACACTTCCAGCACATAAAGGTCTTTCTTTCTATTAAGTTTACTAATGTTCTCTCTAACCACTCATGGTAAGTTTTAAATGCTTGTTGGATTGATTCAAACAGTACTCGAATGGCGGATTGGAACCTACGACCTTTAGAGTTCACGGTCTGCACCCTTCCATTAGTCGGCTACTGCCGCTTATTAATCCAGATAAGAAAAATTATAATTTTATCGCCTGGAAAATACTTTCGAGTGTTAGATAAATAAATAGCATTTTTCGATAATATAAAAAGCTTGTTATTGAATTAGATTTTCTTAAAATTCTTAATCCTTTAAATAAAATAATATTTTATTTAGATCCCGAATTTCCTGGTAATAAGCGAAAAAAGTTGAAGTTACAGCATATATATACGTCCCACTGCTGAGCACAGGCCTCCCCTCATTTCTGAGAGGGTTTTAAGGCAAGGAAGTGTCCGCCGCGCTGCATACAATGCGTGTTGGCGAACTTCATATGTCTTCGAAATATTTTATTTTTATTTTGCAGACATGCGGGTTCCCTCACGATGTTTTCCTTCAACGCCGAGCACGTGGTAAATCAGCACTTAAAATTGCAAACAACAATTTCAGTGGTGCCGGCGGGGATTGAACTTGGGTTGCTCGCATTCTGTGATATTTACAGCGAGCGCCAACCATTTAAGCTACCACGGCTCTAAGCGACGAAAACCGTTTCAAATAAAACTAACTTTTTGTCGAACTGAATGTCGCACGCTTATTTTGTGCTGGGCAAATATGCATGTAGCGGAGATTGAAGTTCTAAAAGCCTTTCGACGTAGGAAATCCTCGCCTTAACTGATTTAACAGCCTTCCCAGACTTCTTCATCAGTCGGTAAGTCTACTGCTGGACGAGGAAACGAATAGGATTTCAGGAATTTTATTTGGTAAGGAGATTAAGTCTTAATCCGTGCTACGCCTTGAAATATACGAGTGCTGCCATCTATTGAAGTTCACACCTTTCTGCTATTTCCCATAGTTAAATGCTATAAGTCAGCTATAAAGTCGATTTTACGTTTAAAAAAATCTTCAGTAAAATTTCTACAAAATCTTTAGTCTTAGTTCTTTTTATTTTTATGTATAGACTAGCGAGCCCCTCTTTGCCTGGATAGATTATATTAATGTAACGTTGTTTAGTTGTACGACTATCAAAGGCAATGTATTTTATCTATTTTTTGTTCTTTTAAAAAAAATCTTTTAGTTTTATTATTTTGTACCTATTTGCTTTGTCAAAACGATTTATTTTTGATTGTAAGTGTATACTTAAGTCTAGTTATAAGATTCGTTATCCACATTCCATGCTGTGGCAACCTTTAATTAAGGCGATACCCCGACCAAAACCTTGCGATAGTGCGTTTTTCAGAGACTATTATCTCATTAGTTATGATAAATAAACTACATCCAAAAGCACATTATTAATGTTCGATATCCTATCATCACGTTCTAATTTGTTTTTATGTGTTTTAAATACATTTAAAATCAACTTTTAAAAAATGACTAAAATGATTGATTACTTGCATCTGTTGCTAAAGGCAACGCTCTAATCATTTGAGGATTACACTATTGGATAGATTATTTAAAAATCTATATTATTCAGGTTTTATTTAATTTCTTAACTTCACTTTTTTTTGGCGTATTTCTTACGCGATATATTGTAGCAAAAACGCGTGTATGGTATAGGACCGAACGCTCAAGGTCGTTCGCTAGGAGTAGCGCCTTAAGACGACACTAAGATACGAGGGTGGATTGAAAAGTACTCGGCCTAACCAAGAAAATAAACACATACTAAATCAGTTATATTTTTATTTTTCTACATAATCACCATCAAGTTCAATACACTTTTGCCACCTCCCCTTCCAAGCATTTAGACCGTTGAAAAAAATGATTCTTCCTTAGAGTCAAAATATGCGTCTACAGCTGCTTTGACCTCGTCGTTTGTCGAAAATCTTTGACCTCCCAAGAGCTTTTTTAGGTTAGGGAACAGAAAGAAGTCTGATGGTGCCAGATCAGGTGAATACGGCGGATGCGGTAACAGTTCAAAGCCACAGTTGTGAATTTTAGCCATTGACTGTACTGACGTGTGAACACGGGCGTTATCTTGATGAAACAGGACTTTTCTTCTGAGCATTCCTCGACGTTTTTCTTTTATTTCCTCTCGTAAACGACGTAGTAAGGTGCAGTAGTAATCAGAGTTTATAGTCTGACCCCTTTCAAGATAATCAATCATAATCACACCTTTCGAGTCCCAGAATACTGAAGCCATCACCTTATTTGCCGACAAAATCGACTTAACCTTTTTAGGGGTGGTGAACCAGGTCTTCTCCACTGTTTTGATTGTTGTTTTGTTTCCGGTGTACAGTAATGAACCCATGTTTCGTCCATAGTAACAAAACGATTCAAAAAATCATCTGCATCGGCTTCAAATAACTCCAAACAGTCGCGTGAAATAGTCAATCGCGTCCTTTTTTGTTCAACTGAAAGCAGTCGCGGAACCCACCTCGCAGACACCTTGTGGAAACCCAACTCGTTGACAATAATGTTTTGAGTTCGTTCATAAGAGATGCCTATAATCTCGGCTATCTCTCTAATTTTTAATCTGCGGTCTCCCATTATTAAATCAAGTACTTTTTTAATATTTTCGTCAGTAGTTGACGTCGAAGGCCTTCCAGAGCGGGGTTCATCTTTCACACTCTCTCTACCACGCTTAAATTCTGCTATCCATTTTTTGACGGATGAATATGACAGAGCACAATCGCCTAATGTACTGACCATGTCATCATGGATGGCTTTTGATGATAGCCCCTTCTTATGGAGGTACTTAATGACGGCACGCTGCTCGATTTGCTCCATTCGCGGAAATTATGTCCGATTACTTTGTTAATAAATTTATAAAATCACAACTAATCATCGCACACGTTTCGAACTTCACACAATGAACTAGTCTGAACTGAACTAAATAATGTGGGTAGATTTGATTTTTAGAATTGAATGGATCTGTGTTAGGCCGAGTACTTTTCAATCCACCCTCGTATAAACCTTCCTGTCATTTGTAGTATTTACATTGTGTTCGTGTACGTCTTGTTGGTTGTCCTAAATAAATTTAAAAATATTTAAAAAAATATTACCTATACAGAATGTTTGTTTTGAGTATTTAGTGCTAATTTGTTAAGAAATGACCTAATAAATATCTCTTTCTTTCTTTGTTTCTTAGTTTTCGGATGAAATATAGCCTAGCTCTCCCCTGGCTTTGCTCTGTTTCTGTCCGTGAAGTTTCGTCACCATCGGTTCTGCCATTTCGAAGATTAGCCCGGCCGACAAGATGACACAAACACGTTTAAAATGATGATTTCTTAAATTTACGCGAACACTACACATTGAATAAAACTAAATTTACGGATTCTATCGCTTTTATTTAACTGATTTTACTTATTTTTAATTCCCGACGTTTCGGGTGCTTTACAGCAACCATGTCCCCCCCGTGACCATGGTTGCTGTAAATCACCCGAAACGTCGGGAATTAAAAATAAGTAAAATCAGTTAAATAAAAGCGATAGAATCCGTAAATTTAGTTTTATTCAACGTTTAAAATGGTTATTAATTTCTTAATATTAACATACAAATAATATATTCAGGAAATTACGACACATCTTCTCGTCAGATATACCTCAAAACCTGAAAATTAGCTTGTGGCGTGTTGCCAGTGATGATTTACGGATCTGAGACGTGTTCCTTCACACCTGGCCGTATGAGGACGCTCATGGTTGCTCAGCGAGCTATGGAGAGGGCTATGCTTGGGGTTTCTCTGCGTGATGAATTTAAAAATAAGGATATCCGCAGTAAGTAACGGATTCGTAAGTTGAAGTGGCACTGAGCCGGTCATATAGCTCGAAAAACCGACAACCGTTGGGGAAAAAAGGTTCTCGAGTGGCAGCCTCGTACCGGTAGGCGTAGTGTAGGGCGACCCCCCACAAGATGGTGTGACGACCTGGTAAGACATGCAGGAAGTCGATGGATGCAGGTGGCTCAGGACCGTGCTTTGTGGCATTACTTGGAGGAGGGAGGAGTTCAGCAGTGGACTTGTGAAGGGCTGTAATGATGATTATGATGATGATGATAGATGTAAATAAAATGGAAGTGTCTATTCTATTATATCGAAACAATTGTCTTCTGTTGAGCTGATGGTGCTATTTCCATAAAAAAAACATTTTTAAACATTTTTTCTTTGCCTATCCGCACTTATCTTCAAAACTGTTTAACCGATTGTAATGAACGAACAGATAATAAACAATGCCAGGTGTCAACTTACCCAGATTTTATCCGAAATACTTGGAGTTTTTTTTATAGAATTCGAAAAATTGATAAAATAAATGATCTTTATGATCAGCTTAAGTGATGTCACATACGTAGTTCCAGTCGATTTCAAGGTGGGTTGCTAGTAATAAGTAAAAATTGTGCGCTTAAATGTGTACACAAGTACGAAGTGAAACTTCTTTACGACATATCATCCTTCTTTTGTTTTATATTAGCGATTTGCCCCGGCTTCGCACGGATGGTTTTTGGATCTCGACAACGTAGGTATGCATATTATATATTATACGTGTATTTGTATTATACGTTATATAAACTGTGAATGCCGCGATACGCCTTTTTGCCGATACGATAACTATCGATAGATATTCAACGATTTTTGAATTCATCAATTATTGAATTCAAAAATGAGGGTAAAATAAATATGACACAAGTCAGGTTATTTTTTTAATTAATATAAAAATAAATGACGGGAGAACCTAAATAAAACCGTTTAAAACTATAGACAGTTTCCTTTGCTACTTAATAGAAAGACCGATTTACACTTCGACAAGTACAGTAGCGAGTTAACTTGCGAACCTGGCTAGTTAAGTTTGAACCTCGTTTGAACGGAAATAAGCGAGTTAAGTAGCAAGTTAACGATTAAGTTGAACGGGATAGCCGGCCGAGCTATTTTTCGGCGAGTTAAGTGCGAAGTGCTGCCCTCCCGCGCGTCTCCCGCCACCAGCAACTAAACTCGCCGTTCGTGTAAACGAGCGAGTTTAGTTCAGTGCATAAGTTGACAGGACGCAACGTTTGCGCGCCAAAACGTACAATTGTACTTTTATAATTATACTCGCCACAAAGTTTGTACGATACTGTTTATTGAATATTTATACGTTTCATATTGAGTTTTAATAATAAAATGGACAGAAGATATCGCGTGTAAATTCGTACAGGAGTATTTAGAACACGAATGTTTATATAATAGTAGAAGTTCAAATTGTAAAATTAAACCTGTTCGAGATGCTGCACTCATGAAAATTCTTAAAAACTTCTTTAACAATAACCATTAATACTTCTCTGACTGGATCATTTAATTCTAGACGTAATCCTAGAACCATCTTAAACAAAAACCAGAAAAATTCTGTAGTCTTGAAATGTCATACTCCAACGAACTCTATGAACTAATGTCCTTAACTAAACTCGACACGAAGACATTGTTTGAACGATACTGCCCACTTAACCGTTTACTGTCAACTGCCCTGTAACTAAACTCGCTACTGTACTTGTCGAAGTGTAAATCGGTCTGAAGAGACCACACGCGCGTTTACATTATATTTAAAAAGTATACTTCAATCGGCTGTAAAAATATCGCCGATGCCGATATATCGGCAAACTTCGAGTATCTACCGATCGGATGTATTCCTAGTATAAACCTTCCTCTTGAATAATTCTGTCTATTGACGACGACGGGAAGCGACTTTGTTTTATACTATGTAGGGATGTTACATAAGCTGGTTAAATAATGTAAACTAATGCAGTGCAGCTCCGGCTGTGAACCGTTACAAGAAAACATTACGTTTTATATATTTTTTGATACCTTTCTAATTTTCTCCAGTACGTCGTTAAAAAGTTTCACTTCAATAAGATATGGGTTGCTTGCTTTTTATAAATTTGCATGTTGATACTTTACAACGAAATAAGTAGTAAAATTGAAAAAAATTGTACAGCCGACTTCAATATAAATAAAATGTAGGCATTAAGTTCGCCCTTTGTATCTTTTTTTTAATAAAGTTTTTTAAATAAAAAAAACATCATCAATGTAATCGAAGTCAAATAAATACGCATTATTAAGGATAACTTAACAACTACTGGTCAGATCTTGGTCAAATTTATATGCGACCACATGAGAAGAAACAGCTTTTAAATAAAAAGAGAATCATCAATATCAATCCACTTACAAAAAAGTTTTTTTTTATAGGATGACAAACGAGCACACAGTCCACCTGATGGTAAGTGGATGCTGTGGCCCATAGACATCTACATCTATCTTCTATTAAGAATCAAAACGCAGATGCGGTGTCACCCGTGAGGACTAAGATAGGATGCCTCGTTTCCAGTAAAAAGGGTGTCCGGTACTCTACACACTCACCGTACGAAACACGGCAGCATTAAGCTACTATTTTACGCTGGTATTTTGTGAGAGCATGGTCCTTCCCCGGTCGAGCCGACCCACTCGTGCTACAACTATAATACTAATATAACTGCAGCATGGCTCTATAACGTATAATAATGTGATATAATAAAATGAGAACATCAATGTAGTCGAAGTCCATTAAATACTCATTATTAAGGATAACTCTCTAAGTCTAGTTTTAACAAGTATTTCAGGAGAAAAGCGGGCATACTTCAATAGTTTAGTTAATTCTCAAGCTAAAAATAGCAAAACAGTTTGGAAACATTTGAAGGAAAAAGACAAATTCTTGCCTCCCTATTTCAATGACCCAAACAAAATTAATGATCATTTCTTGAATATTCCGGGAAACTATGTAGTTTCCAATGCAGATATAATATTTTTTGAACATAAAAAATTCCATACAGAGGTATTTAAATTAGCTCCCGTAGAATCAACAGATATTTCTAAATATAATATAATGTCCATAAAATCGAATGCTGTTGGACACGATGGAATAAGCAGAGATATGATATTACTCTCTCTTGCACTCTGGATACAATCACGGCTATAATTAATAAGTCAATTATAACGGGTATAGTTCCTGATAAGTGGAAGGAGGCACTAGTGACTCCGATACCCAAAAATGAAAACCCGATCGAATTAAAAGATTTTAGGCCCATCAGCATTTTGCCATTCCTTGCGAAACTGCTGGAGAAAGCTATTTGCGAACAGTTGACAAAATTTGTTGAAACGACCAACATCTTTCCTCATTTACAATCTAGGTTTCGCAAAGGACGTGGCACATCGACTGCTTTACTCGATATCACAGACAATATATTAGCTGAACAAGATTCCTGACACAACAAGATTCTAACGCTATTAGACTATTCCCGCGCTTTCGACTGCCTAAATATTCACCTACTGCTTGTTAAACTGTCATATTATGGTTTAGAAAAAATTCGGTCAAGTGGTTCAGTAGTTACTTGAATAATCTGTACATCAGTAAAATTGGTAAAAAGTGATGGGTCTATAGTACGTTCTCACCCAAGGCTTATTAATCGTGGTGTTCCTCAGGGTTCAATACTTGGTCCGCTTCTTTTTATAATTTACTGCGCTGATCTTGTCAAAGTTAAAAAAGTATTCTATGTACCACTGCTACGCTGATGATTTGCAAATATACGTGTCGGACTCACCAGATAAGTTACCACAAGCTGTCACACGGCTTAATGAGGACTTGGACAGAATTTCTGACTGGTCAATAAGAAATGCCCTTGTTTTAAACCCTTCAAAGTCAAAATATATGGTCATGGGCACAAAGACGCAAATAAATAGAATTTGTGGTGACCTAGACGTTAAGATTCATGGTAAACATATAATGCGCGTGGATGAAGCCAAAAACCTTGGCATTACCTTCGACACTAATCTCAGATTTGAAAATCATGTTCTTAATATGGTAAAAAACTGTTTTTATCGCCTAAAGGTTTTATACCAAATCCGTGACCAACTTTCTTCCTCACGCATTACTCTTGCGAGTCACTGGTTTTGTCTAGGCTCAACTACGGGGATGTTGTTTATGGACCCCGGATTTTCAGCAAAACAAAGCGACTAATACAACGCGTGCAAAATGCATGTTGTCGGTTCTGTTTTGATGTACCTCCCAGAAATAACATTACACCCTTTCTGAACAATGCTTCCATGCTCAATATGGACTCACGTAGAGAGCTACATTTAGGTGGACTAGTCTTTAGTGTTATTAAGTTTAAAGTTTGCTAAGTAAAATTCTGGAAAACAATTGAGGTCCATAAAATCAGCACTCCTATATTACAGCCATAAAACAACGGCATTTACTGGCAGTTTCCGATGTATGGCAACGAAGTGTTGGAACAACATCCCATCGCCAATAAGAAATCTTAACACCAACTACAAGTTTAAAAATAAATTCAAAACATATCTTCTAGATAAAACAAACAAGGTATTCCCAAACACTTCGTTTGCCAGCTATAAACCATGGCATTTTCTTTTTTCTTTTTTCTTTTACTAACTCATCATGGTTGGTCATTTAAGTACTAGCCTTAATTGGGTACGCAGTCTTACACATCTTTTCCGTAATTTTTTACTAAATTACACCCAAGATATAAATCATAGAGCTGAAAGGACACATCTTTCAGACATAATTACACTGCAATAATATTAACGTGCAATAAAAATCATTATTCTTTATTTCTTTCTGATTGTACTATTGTGCTCATTTTCTTCTCGCCGCCTCGAAGGTAATAGCTGAAAATCAGTGTTTGCTCTCTGAGCAATATTAATCGCTGAGCTTATGCCCCATTTGTTAAACTGCAACGTACAAGTACATTTTGATCTTAAGTTTATGTTTTTTTTTTTCATAATACTTTGATTGTATATCTAGTTTAATCACTGAATTTACGTGTGTGATACAAATAAATGTTTTTATCTATCTATCTATCTATCTAACTCAAAAACTGCAAGTCAGATCATACATAGTTGATCAAATTTATATGGGTCCACATGAGAAGCACCAGCTTTCTCATAAAAAGAGAATCATCAAAATCGATTTACCTACAAAAATTTTCTGGGGTAACACACATAAAAAAATACAGTGGAATTGAGTACCTCCTCCTTATTAAAATCGGTTAAAACCGGGGTTATTACCCGTCAATAGACACCTAGATGGGTTTGTTGTTTATGGTTTAGCATGTGGAAAAACTGGTCTCACGTTCGTAATTAGTTTTTCACGTTTAAACTGTAATTGAGCGGCACTGATTTCACACGCCAAACGTTAGTTATATAACGTTGTCAAACGACCCAGTTGTCCAGTGGACAGAGTACTTATCTATACACGCAAATAAAATTGATTTATCCGTCTGTATATTTAAAATCTTTCTTTTATTTCTTCTTTTGAAGAAAAAACGTTACCACCACACTAGGATTTTCTTCTGTATCGCGGAGGCAGTTTACATACATATGTATATTGCACAAGGACAAACATCCAGACCCGGAACAATTATTAGTAGACCATACAAATACTTGTTCCGTGCGGGATTCGAACCCGCGGCCCTCAGCGCTGTAACTAATTGCTAAGCCACTGCATCACGGAGCCGTCGAAAATATTGTAATATTGATATATGTGGCTTTAAGTTACAGGGTTATTTGTATGCTTTTAAAACATAAACACTGTCTTTGTCTCTGTCACTCTGTCTGGACATTTTTTTTATAGGATAGGGTGACAAACGAGCACACAGTCCACCCGATGGTTAGTGGATGCTGTGGCCCATAGACATCTGCATCTATCCTCCTATGAATGAATGAAAATGCAGATGCGTTGTCACCCGTGAGGACTAAGATGGAATGCCTCCTTTCCAGTAAAAAGGGTCTCCGGTTCTCTACACTCACCATACGAAACACAATAGCATTAAGCTGCTATTTGACGCTGGTATTCTTTAAGACCGTGGTTCCTTCCCAGTAATATAGCTGCAGCATGACTCTATCGCGTAAAAATCTAAATAAAAAAATGGTCTTTGATTAATGTCTGAAAACTAAATAACGTCATATTTATAGATCCCAACATAAGACGCCGGGGCAAGTCACTGGTGAAAAAAGAATGTATTTTCACAAACTTGTTGAGGTGCCAATGGACTTATTTAATGGCCCATTTGCTCAGTGAAATATTGATCTATGTGAGCCTGTTGGCGCACGCGATTGCAGCGTTCACTTTTGAAATGCTCTTGTTCTTAATACCTATCCTATAGACCGGAACGTCGTTAGCTTGTTGCGTCAGCGACCAATCCGGACAGCGTTGCGAATTGCGATGTAACAACAACAATGATAATGATATTGATTTATTTGCATAGATATTTGATATTAGATACCTATAATAATAATGTCCTCCAGACCGAATTTCGGTCACGGCGGCCTGCCTCAACGGAGAGTAGCCATCGGCGCAGGTCAGGATTATAGTGCCCAAGTGTATGCGCAAGCACAGGTGCACTCTCTATTCCCTCCCTCTCATAATCCGATGGGACGGTGAACTAACACAACCTGAGAGAGATCAGGCGCAGGACCAACTACTTGGCGTGCTTTCCGAGGCACTAGGGTAGGACACCGTCAACTTCCTAACTTGGTGTAGCTAGATTTTATTTGTCCGACCCGGGATTCGAACCCAGGACCTCATGATAAGCAGTCGCACTACTACAACCGCTAGACCGACGAGGCACTCTATATACCTATATATGTATATATTTTATATTATCTAGCTGGTATCTAACGTTACTGCCGCAGAAAAAAATGTACCTACGGAAATATTGTTTCAAATTTGGAAGACCTATATTGTTTAGTTAGAAATGATAATACATTCATTGAAATTTAATGAATATATAACTTTCAAATAAATTTGTGGTGACGATACACGCGCCATCTACTGTAAGTTAACTGTACTATGCCTATAACCTTCGCACAAGTACAGGCAATAACTTGACAAAGCCTTATCACGATCTGAGGAACGGTATGGCAACGAATAAAAAACGAACAAACAAATATTAATTTTAATGTATTCAATTAGATTATAATATTTTAGATATAAATTATTTTCTATTCGCGACGTTTCGAGCACTTTACAGCACCCAATCGTCACAGTGGTGGGGGGACGGACTGTGATGTTCGGCGTCCTGCTGTCTATAGTGTATAGTTAACCACGGCTACCTCCAGATTAAATTTATCAATTTTTGGTCCGGTCTACGTAATATCAACTTATACAATTATTACTAAGATTATTAAAGACATTGGCAGCATGACCATTACATTGTTCAAAAAAAATTAAAATGTTTAACAAATAATTACTGTTCAAGTTATAATAGCCTATATATACACTGCTGGGCATAGGCCTACTCTCATTTCTGAGCAAGTTTTTAGGGCAAGGAATCGTCCACCGCGCTGCCCCAATGCTTGTTGGCGAATTTCACAGACATGCACATTTCACATAATCAGCACTTAAAATTGCAATTTAATGTGTTCTGGCGGGGATAGAACCGGAGTTGTTCACGTGAAATTTACAGCCAGCGCTCAACCACTGAGTTATCACGGGTTATCACTGTCACAGAACAATTAATGTAAATATGGCAATAATTATAAAAAGAGCTGTGAATTTGGTGTGATTTAAAATGCTTATTTTTCAATAGTCCTGTGGAGTTTATATAAATGCCTTTGTTTTATATACACATTTTTTGTATATACGTTGTTTGTTTTATATATTACGTGGTACAGCCACGCTGCAGCTATATTGTGGTTGCAGCACGAATGAGTCGGTTCGACCGGGGTAGGACCACGCTCTCACAGAATACCAGCGTAAAATAGCAGCTTAATATTGCTGGGTTTCGCATGGTGGGTGTAGGGAACCGGAGACCATTTTTACTAGAAACGATGCCGTTCCATCTCAGTCCTCAGGGCTGGCAAGTGGCAACGCATCTGCATTTTGATTTTTATTTGATGATAAATACATCTATGGGCCACAGCATCAACTTAACAGGTGGACTGTGTGCTCGTTTGTCACCCTTATACTATAAAAACTATTGTATATTAGATATCTGAGCTTTAATATGCACTGCATATTAAAATTCACATATCTAATATACAGTTTTCTTGATATTTATCTAGCCTGGTGATTCCGATCAGGATACTAATATGACGTTATTATATTATTGTATTGTCGTCGGTCCTGATACGAGTGAAAATTTTCAAGTCAATCAGCTATCCGGTGAAAACTGCATTAAAAGATTTCGTTACATAAATAGATAGATAAACACGCGAAGCTAGGGTAGGGTGCGGACCGCGAACTCAAAAAGTCGTGGGTTCGAATCCGCAATTCAATTCGACTACCGTCGGGAACCATTCCTTAGACCAGCATATTAGGCTTACAACTCGCGACACAAAAGTCTAGCGTATGATTGGCTGTGCGTATCGTTCGCACGCGCTGATTGGCTCTCTATTCGCGTTCCGTCCCCCGTACTGATATGACATTCGTACCTATCTATCCATGTGGAAAGATTTAGATGTTCGAGTCGTAACATCCACTTACCGTCAGTTGGAAAGCCGTGTTATCTCAGGGGCTAAGGGCTTTGTGTAAATTTCACAGTATGCGAGCAATCCCGATTCGATCCCCGTCGGCACCAATGAAATTGTTTATTGCTATTTTAAGTGCTGATTTACCACGTACTCGCCGGTGAAGGGAAACATCGCAAGGAAACCTACGTTTTTACTTTATTTATTTTTATAGAAGAGGGGGCAAACGAGCATGCGGCTCACCTGATATTAAGTGACTACCATCGCCCATGATCAACCGTAACACGAGGGGAATTGCAGGTGCGTTGCCGGCCCTTTAGTAAGGAGTAAACTCTTTTCTTGAAGGTACCCAGGTCGTTACGATCCGGAAATATCGCCGGTGGTAAATTATTCCACAGAGAGGTCGTACGCGGAAGAAAACTCCTTGTGAAACGTACAGTGGTGGACCGCCAAGCATCCAGATGGTGTGGATGGTATCGGGACGTTTGTCGCGTAGTGCTTTCATGAAATTTGTCTGAGAAGTAAGAAAATAAATATTTCCGAAGACATGTGAAGTTCGCCAACACGTATTGGGGTAGCGCGGCGGACACTTCCTTGCCCTAAAACCCTCTCAGAAATGGGAGGGCTGTGACCAGCTGTGGGACGTATATAGGCTGTAACTTAGAGTTACATAATCGTCCTGCTGATATTAATTTTGCGGTAAATATAGAATTAAAATTATTTTATCGATTATTGCTCTACTTATTCCAAGTAAACCAGTCTGTGAGTTAAAACAACCACTATCAAGCTAAAAAAGCACAGCCTCGTTGGTATAGTAATCTTAAACGCAATTGCACGAGGTCCCGACTTCAAATCCCGGGTCGGGCTAAAATCAGTTATTAAGTTTTTCTTTTAGAAATTCTCACTTACGGAATCAAGAAGTTGGCGGTGTTTAACCACCGTGCCTAGAAAAGCATGTAAAGCCGTTGGTCCTGTACATGGTCTCTTTCCGCTCGTGTCAGATTACCGTTCCAACGGCCTAGAAAGTGCGGAAATAGTGCATCTACTGTGCTTACGCATACATTCTGGCACTATAATTCTGTCTTTCGCATATGACTGATCTCCGTCGAGAACGGCTGCCGTGACCAAACTCAGTCTGAAGAACATTATTCATTCCGTCTTATCATTTTTTTTTACGGAACCTTCAAAGCGTAACCGATAGCTGCGGTAGTTAACGAGTTCGCGTACGTGAACGCGTAATTATTGCATAAAAGTTAAACGTGTAAGAATACTTTCTTTGCTTTCTAACGGCAGGAACTTTGTGATGTATATATGCATAATATACGAGGGGTGATCCAAAAGTAATGATAATCGGTTACTTCAGGTCCGCATAAAAATCCAAAAAAAAAAAAATATTTTTGCTTGCTTATATACTCACTACGTCAGCCTAAAAAATCATATAAATAGATCACGATTTCCGGGAGATACATTGCGCCCTCCTTTCTGCCAAGGAGGGTCGCGTACGTATACGGCTTAGAGATCTCTAGTCAGACCGTTAAGCCAGTCCCTAAAAAACGGTGTTTAGTGGGTAAAAGTCTCCACATAACCACGCAGCTGGCTTCGTGGTATGCTATGAGCATTCACCGCCTCCGTCCCTCGGTTTCCGGAGGGTTGCCCATATTTGCTTCGGGCGCAAAAAAAAGGGAGATACATTCATTTGAATACGAACTGTCAAAGAGATAACATCAACATGGAGAAAAACAAAATTAGAGCTGTCAACAAGTACCTCTGTTTGAAAAAAATGTCTTCAAAAGACATACACAGTGACTTAGTGGAAACATTGGGGGACTCTGCTCCTCCATATTCTACAGTTGCACGCTGAGCCAAGGAGTTTAAACTGGGCAGAACATCCACTGAAGATGAACATCGCGAAGGACGCCCATCCACGTCCCTCACTGAAGACAACGTAAAAAAAGTCGAAGATGTTGTGTTGGCAGATCGAAGAGTGACCATCAGGCATGTAGCTGAGGTCACAGGGATCTCATATGGCAGCGTACAAAGAATCCTTGCGAATGAGTTGCATATGAAAAAGGTCTCTGCGCGTTGTGTACCCAGAATGTTAACCGACGAGCAAAAGAAAAATCGAGTTGACATTTCGAGGGTCAATCTCGAAAAGTTCCAAGCAGATCAAGAAAATTTTTTGTTCCGTTTTGTGACTATGGACGAGACCTGGATCCACCATTTTGATCCTGAAACGAAACAACAATCGATGACTTGGAAGCGAGCCTCCTCACCGACGCCAAAGAAATTCAAAGTTTCAAGTTCAGCGGGAAAGGTAATGGCATCTGTTTTTTGGGACGCTCAAGGCATAATATATAGGCAAACTGCGAGCTGGTGTGCTGTTTCACCAAGACAACGCACCGGCTCACAAAGCCATAGTTGCGATGGCTGCCATTCAAGAAACGGGATTCGAACTGCTCGAACACCCTCCCTATTCGCCAGATCTAGCTCCTAGTGACTTCTACCTCTTTCCTCGGCTCAAGGAACGCCTCCGAGGCAAGAAATTCGAAGACGATAGCGAAATAATGGCCGTTGTTGAAGCGTTTTGGGAGGGTCAAGACATAGAATTTTTTTGAAAGGGAATCCTGGGTTTAGAAAAAAAATAGACTAAATGTATCGATTTGTTTGGAGACTATGTAGAAAAATAAATTATTATTTTAACTTTAATTACCGTGTTTTATTTTCATTATCATTACTTTTGGATCACCCCTTGTATACGCAATATTATATACGCGTAATATATACGCATAATAATGCATTATAAATGTTTATGCTTACGATGTCATACGCACAAACAACTTTTAAGTACTATTCTTTACAAGTGAAACTTTGTTGCGTAACTAGCGAACCACCCCTAGCTTTTCCTGGGTAGGATAGATTTGAGATAAGAGTAATCATCAAAGACCAATTTAAAAAAAAATCTCAGATGAAATATATACTGGGTCACACCTGGCTTTGCTCTTTATCAGTTCGAAAAGTTTCATTTTTAAGCTTGATAAATGAATGTTCTTAAAAAAAATCGTTAATAAAATATTTTTTATTTAGAGTAGAGAGTTGTAGCACGAATGGGTCGGCTCGACCGGGGAAGGACCACGCTCTCACAGAATACCAGCGTAAAATAGTAGCTTAACGCTGCTGCGTTTCGTATGGTGAGTGTAGAGAACCGGAGACCCTTTTTTACTGGAAACGAGGCGCTCCATCTTAGTCCTTACGGGTGACAACGCATCTGCATTTTGATTTGCAATCGAGTATGGATGCAGATGTCTATGGGCCGCAGCAACCACTTACCACCAGGTGGACCGGGTACTCGTTTGTCACCCTATCCTATAAAAAATATTAGAAAGGCGCTGCTCTCCGTCTTCTGGTTAGATCAGTCAATTCTAGAAAATTAACAATGGAAATTAAATTTGCCATCTGGGTAACTTTTTTCTTGATACGCCTTTGTGATGAAAATTTAAGGACTAATGAACAGAAACAGAAACTTTTTTATTTAATATAGATGGTATACTATACTTATTGAAAGTTACTTTTTTAATTTACTTCCTTCTTCCTGCGAAGAACCAGCAAGAAACCCAGCGGGAATTTTTTCCAAATAATAGCTTACAATCACGTTTACAATTAACAACACAAGACAAATTAGAAATAGCTTGGTAGCGATCACGTCCGTAATCGTACCGTAAACGATCCATCCGTAAATTCCTTAATATTATAATAACGGCATTGTTTTCGATATGGCTACATGTCAGTTAACTTTGACATTTTATTTTATGGCGAAATTGTGTCGACGCCTTAACCTCTTTGTTTTCAGTGCTCCAGAACTTTGTTGATTTTGTTTGAAATACTGAATGTAGGTATCTATATATTTGTAATAAGGTAATATTAATATTTAGAAAATGTAATATTGTTTTTAAAATTATAATGTGGTGATCTTAATATTTATCTATAAAACTTACTTGGCAAAGTTACCATACTAATGACGGCACGATGTGACAGTTACTTTATCATGTTTTACTACAACCGAAGGTTGTCACTTTCAAGCTATATTTTTAACCGATTACGTCCATGCAAAGAAAATAAAAAGAAGAAAGAAATTCTATATCTGACATTCTATTAATGTATGTTTATATAGATGTTTCACCGTAGCTGCTTTATTAGACCGATTTTACCAAATGAACTATTATAAGGAATTTTTGGCAACCCTAACACATTCTCAAGTTTGTATCGAAAATTGAATAATGGTCGGGCAACTTTGCCAATAGCGTATATTTTATTACTTGAGCTATAATTAGAGGAACAAGTCATAGGTCTGAGTGTTGTATATTATATTATGTGGCTAAACTTACCTTCATCCTTGGAATTTAATCCTATTATTTTCATTAAAAACCCCGATGGCAAAGTTGCCAAAAAGTTAGGTTGACTTTGCTAATTTCTATTTTTGAGTATGTTGTCTATTTAATGTTAGTATTTTTAAATCACTAATAAGTATCAAATATATGAAGGACATAGTGTCACATTTAACATTAAGACCTGAGAGATTAAGATCTGAGAGTACAATATGTTGCAAAATTGGTCTTAAATTTTTAAGTCCTCAAAAATCCCAAAGTTGCCAGGTTTCACGGTTTCCCTCTGTCGCTTTTATGACACTCACACGATATGGGGTAGTGGATATTTATATGGATGAGATTACACCCTTTTTTCTGTAAAAAATAAAGTGCCTAATTAAAGGATATTCTGACAATAAATTAAGTAGATTTCTACATTTATTATATTTTATAGAATTAAACTATATCTAATAGTATCAAAAACGATTGTTTTTTTTTATAGAATAAGGTTGACAAACGAGCACACACTTGATGGTAAGTGGATGCTGTGGCCCATAGACATCTACATTTATCCTCGATTAAGAATCAAAATGCAAATGCGTTGTCACCCCTGAGGACAACGAAGGAATGCCTCGTTTCCAGTACCTAAAAAAAGTTCACCGCATCTCTACACTCACCATACGAAACACAGCAGTATTAAGCTGCTATTTGACGCTGGTATTCTGTGAGAGCGTGGTCCTGCCCCGGTCGAGCCGACCCATTCGTGCTACAACCATAATATAGCTGCAACGTGGCTCTACCACGTATAATGCATCTTAGACGAACATATATTTATTGAATTTATAATACAAAACTAACCCCCTTTTTAGATTTTTTTAATTTAAATTCAAATACGATTATGAATGAGATCAAAATAACGCACAAATACTCCTTTAGCTTTTCTTCATTTTTAGTTTTTTTTTTTGCTATACAGTACTAAGTTATGTTTATATCAACTTAGTCTAGACATTGAACCTAGAATTCCTTAAGATATTAAGTCTGCAATATGTTCGATGTTTTTGCAACAAAATGTTTTTTTAAGTAAATTTGTCTTTAAATAAATAAATAATACAATTTTAACAGTTTCCCAGTCCGCGAAACACACACTTTTTTTGTATAGAATACGGGTGACAAAGTAACAAACAGTCCACCTGAGGGTAAGTGGATGCTGTGGCCCATAGACATCTACATGTATCTTCAATTAATAATCAAAATGTAAATGCATTGCCACTCGTGAGGACTGAGATGGAATGCTTCGTTAAAAGGGTCTCCGGTTCTCTACACTCAACATACGAAACACAACAGTATGAAGCTGCTATTTTACACAGTAGTTAAACACAATATTTTTATTAATAGTTAAACAATCGAAATGTTCATATATAATTCATAGAAAGGGGAAAGGGTTGAATTAATAACAATATTACTTACGTATTATCGATAGAAAACAGGCGAGGGGCAACGACGCTTGCATTTTTCGTTGATAAATTTTAATATTAAAAAAATCTACTATCACTATTAAATAATTATATTTAAAATATGTACAAAACTTAAAAAAAAAGAAAAACTTTAGATTAAAAATCAATGGTGGTCGTGAAAAGCGCGCGAAATTGCAGAAGTTACGCGTCAGAATGTAACATCGGTTGCGTCAACATGCGGCTTTACGTGAAATGTTGCTTTGCAAATACATGTATTTTGTGGGTGGGAGATAGTAAAATACATAGAATACTATAATACACAATAGAAGAATGGCTGTCAACTTTTCTTTGTAGGAGGATTGACGTCGCCGGGAGCACACATACAAACAATTACGTCGTATTATCAGTTATCACTACTACAAACACATTTTAGACTTTTGATTAATGTTTTTGACACATAAATGATTCTTTATTTTTGTTTCTAATATTCACAAAATATAAATAGTTTCGACTTAGCGGTTGTAGAATATCCCCACTGGTACCAATGAATTTGTTAATTATTGCAATTATAAGTGCTAAATTATCACTTTCTCGGTGGTGAAAGAAAATGGTATGTCGAGAAAACGTATTTTGAGTACTGGGGCGTGGCGAACTAATTACGTCTTTTCCATTCTAAAATGAGAAGAAACACGTGCCCAACAATAGGATATTTATTAGGTTGTCCTCCTTTATTTAAATTCCATTTCCCGTTGTTCTTTCGTCACGTAATTATTGCATAATTTGTAATTTTTTAAATAACTTACATGCAGCGACGCTTGACACGAAAATTGGAAACGATTGATTGTGTTGACATTTATATGTGTGAATTGACGTGTTAGTGATACGTTAGTCGGCACGGCTACACGGGCTCCGCCCACTCCCCCGTTCTATTATGTATGTATTATAGTATTCTATGGTAAAATATAACACCAACGTATTAACAGTGTGGTGCCGGCGTTATAGAATCCACTAGTTTATATCAAGTTGGTGACGAAGAGGCGACGCGACGGTGGGAAATGTACAGGAAAGGGACAGCAACTTCGTGATAACAAATTAAAAAAAAACTGCGGTTACCAACTCGACTACGAAGCGTGGCAGTTAAAACAAATATTCCTTTATGACGTAATCTACGGGGGAGGCCTAGGTTCAACAGTGGCCCTTCGATGGACGGATGACGATGTAATGATATATGATGGTGATGATAAACTAAGCGGATTTCCGAAGTGTTACGTCAAACTTAGATTTCCTATTTTAACTAATTCGGACCGGTAGATTTTGAGAAATCTCAAAATTAAACATTTTGAAAAAGTGTTTTTTGGAATAAATTTTAAACGGCTTTATCGATCGATTCCAAAAATTAATCAGCTTTTTAATCTTGAAAAACCACGTCGATCGCCGCCAGTCCGGTCAAAATCGGTTGATTCGTTCGTGGGATAGCGTTAACGACAAATTTTTAAAAAATTGTTTTTTTTTTAAATTACTCCGATTATATATAGATATTCAACGTCATAGTTGGGTGAAATTTGGAGCGCTTTGCATTTGAAATTAGCGGGAAGTTCCACGGATGGCCTGCAGGGTCAAACAATTTTTTTTTAAATTCCGCTGGGCCTCTTGCTTGTACTTCCCAGGACAGTAGTTTATTTCTGAACAAGTGGTAAATAAAAAAATGTCTTTAAATAATTATTATTTACGAGCATAATCTTTATTGAAAAAAAAGTTTCTGTTTCTGCTATGGTAAATTATGGCAATGAATGCATATAACTTTAGGATCTTAAATTGCTTGAATACTTTTCGTCTTGTTATTTTTGGCACCCAATCATAGGCCGACAGTTCTCAATAAAGTTGTAAAAATTATTAATTCTCGCGAGTAAATAGTTAATCTTAAACACTTCGTCACGATTTTTTGTGTTTAAAGAAAAAAGGGTGACCAACTGGCGAACTGTCCACCTCATGGTAAGTGGATAATGTGGCCCATAGAAATTTACAATATCCTTGATTAAGAATCAAAATGCAGGTGCGACTTCTGAGAGGACTAAAACGGAATGCTTCGTTTCCAGTAAAAAAGGTCTCAGGTTCTATACACTCACCATACGAAACAGCAGCATTAAGCTACTGTTTCGTATGGTGAGTTAGCATTTTACGCTGGTATTCTGTGACCGCGTTGTCCTACCCTAGTTTGGCCGACTTGTTAGTACATCTGTATATAATCATCGGTTCATACGGTTTGTTAATTAAATATTCCTGATTAGCCCTAAGATCTTCCGGTATTACCTTCGTCGCCTTTTACGACACCCAGGAATGAGGTGGAGGGGATAGATTTCCTTGCTTCATCCCCTAAATGAGGTCGGGGGCGATAAATTTTCGTAGCATGCTATCGTTGGGTTTAAAGTTAGCCATCAACAATCTGGAAATATATCTCAGTTATGCATGAAGAAAATGATACCACCAAGTATATAAGTATTGTGTATATGAGTGTAGTAGATATGTAAGAATATCGACTACCCCATGTCATCCCGTGGGTGTCGTTAGAGACGACAGAGGGGAACAGATCAGGAGCTGGGCAGCAGCGTCTTCCTGATATGGACTAAAAGTTAAAACTGCGGTTGCCAAGGCGCTTGGCAAATACTACTACTACTATTGCAGCTATAGCAAATATTCCCACTGTGAGGCAATCTGTGAGGGAGGCCTATGTTCAGCGGTGGACCTTAATCGGCTGTAACGATAACGGTGTGTGTGTGTGCTTGTGCGTGTGCGCGTGTGCGTGTGTGCGCGTGTGTGTATGTGCGTGTGCGCGTGTGCGTGTGTGCGTGTGCGCGTGTGCGCGTGTGCGCGTGTGCGCGTGTGCGCGTGTGCGCGTGTGCGTGCGTGCGTGCGTGCGTGCGTGCGTGCGTTGCTTTCTTCACGACACTTATAGCCTGGTATAACTTCCTTCTCCAGAGCAATATGCGGCCGGATTGAGAACTACATCTCATCTCTTCCTCCTCCGTTCCGGCTGCAAAGACCGATGCTGGCGCGCGCTGCCAGCACAGAAGCGCGTACCCCGGCCAGGGCGCCATCTTTCAGCGTTTGCTGGAGCTGCACCTCCCCGGTGAGTCCCTGGGATCGTTTTATTATTACAGGACTGGCTACTGCCGCTCATGGATGGGATACCTGCAACCATCTTTAGAGAAAGCTACAAATGTGTTGTCATGTGTGAGACTAAGATGAAATGCCTTTATGCCTGTAATTATAGCCTGCCCTCCTCGGTGGGTTCCTGGCACCGTTGTTTTTTTATTACAAAGGTGGCTACTGCAGCCTATGAACACCTGGAATAATCTTCAAATGGAAAGGAATACAGGTGTGTTGTCACTTCTGAGACTAATATAGTTTTTTTTTTAAATAAGATTGGATGACAAACGAACACACAGTCCACGTGATGGTAAGTGGTGATGCTGTCGCGCATAGATATCTACATCTATCCTCGATTAAGAAACTAAATACAGATGCGTTGTCACCTGTGAGGACGGACTAAGATGGAATGCCTCGTTTCCAGTAAAAAGGATCTCCGGTTATCTACACTAATCATACAAACATAAAATGAATTCAATGCTATGCTGTTTTACGCTGGTATTTAGTGAGAGCGTGGTAGCATCACGCTTTCACTCTCTACATACATACATACAGATATACTGAAATCATCGCAAAATAGCCAGAATCGTCGAGATCTGATGAGAACTCGATGTTCATAAACCGGGGTGTAAATAACTTCCCCTTTTGAAAATCATTGATCTTCATAGCGGGAAGTTAAAAATACAAGAAACACATACAGCTGAGCGTCTTGTTTTATAAGATAAGATAAGATAAGATGCTTTATTTGTCAGAATATGGTACATTACTGTTGTTACAGAAGAATTTCGATCCTAAATATTCTGCCGTTTCCAGTGTACAAATATTTTCAGATAAATAATTTTTCGAATAAAATAGAAAACTAAGACATTAATTATTATATAGTATAAAGATACTTGCCGCAATACTTATGGAAACTAAATCTATATAAAACAATCATCAATTAATTCATAATATTTTTAGTTAAAAAATTTAAAAAAAAATTAAATTCAGCAATTCAATAAATACAATTCGAGTCAAATTTATCATTTAAGAAGTCATTTATTGAGTAATAACATTTATTTAAAAGAAATTGAAATAATTTACTTTTAAAGATTCCTATATTCATCTTTTTGAAACAAACAGGCAATTTGTTGTAAACATGTATTGCCATACAATATACATTTTTTGAATAGAGTTGTATTCTTTGCTTTGGTACACACAATTTATGTATATTTCTACTAGTCCTAATTACAACATCGTTGTGTTTTTCAAATAAATTACTATTTTTGTGAACAAAGATATAGATTTCGTAAACTTATAATGCTAGAAGCGGCAATATTTTATGTTTGCGAAAAAGGGGAATACAACTATCTAATTGGTGTGCTCCGCATAAAGACCTTACACATTTTTTCTGTCCACGAAAAGCTCTAATGAAATCGACAGAATTACCCCATATAATTAAGCCGTAACGTAGGATCGAAGAAACATATCCATGATAGGCAGAGAGTGCGGCCTCCATGTTAGCCACTCGTCTTAACCGATATAAAACAAAGACAAATTTATCTAACTTTTTACATAGGCTATCAATATATGTCTTCCCTATTAGTTAATATTTACTAGTATTAACTAATAGTGCCAGCCGCCTCGCAAAATGCATCTCTCTATCCAGTCGTAGAGGTGTCAGGAACTAAACGTCTAAATATTGTTAGGTACTCCAAAACACGTTTGGGTTTGTACTGTTTTCAGCTTTCATTGGGTCAGTGTCAACCATCACTGATGTTTGAAAGCGTTACGATTGAAAAAGATTAAGATAGATTGAAAATTCTGCCAAAGGCCTAGGTGATACGGATGCCTTTTTCACTTAAGAATCCGTCTGTTTCTCTGTTCCGGTGTAAATGGTATAGACAGCCAGTATATTTACAGACCGATGGGCACTCCTATACTGTATTTACAGGCTTTTTACGGGGTAGAGCCATGCTACAACTATATTATAGTTGAAGCACGAATGGGTCGGATCGACCGGGAAAGGACCAGCGCAAAATAGCAGCATAGATAGTGCTGCTGTATTACGTATGGTACAAAGACTCTTTTTACTAGAAACTAGGCATTCCATCTTAATCCTCATGGATGACAACGCATTCTGCATTTTAATTCTCAATACACGATAGATGTAGACTTCTTTGGACCATAGCATCCACTTTCTATCAGGTGGACTGTGTGCTTGTTTGTCACTCTTACTCTATAAAATAGACTAAAATTTCCAGACGTGTTGAGTATGTAATAAATAACTGTTATTGAATTTTTTACTTCTACCGATAGTTCGAAAAAACCATTGTCCTGGGAAGATCCGGAATGAAACCCAGCAAGACTTTTTCTAAAGTAGCATTATATAATAAATAACACAGGTTGTACAACTACTTATACTTAATAAACGGCTTAGAAGAGATCACCTAACTCCCAGAGGTTAATATTGTTGCGCGCCATAATTAATGCCTGGCACGTGGCGAGTTACCACTAGCGCCATCTGGTATCAAGTAGCAGAACTAGGAGAGTCGAGAAATTTCTATGCTAGAATTTTCTACAATCTAGTCAGTCGGGACCGACATGTACTCGAACATTCCAGATTTTTCAGTAGAAGAGGCCCTATATAAGGCCGGTTAAGACCGCGACCGAGTCAGTATTAAATTAGGGATACAAGCGATTACTTCGAAGCGATTAAACAGCGAACTAAAGTGATCAGTAGTACAATTGTGTTTTATTATTAGTATGTTTTAAGTTGTAGTTGCTATTCTGTAATTAAAGTGTCAATTTTGGTAATTCAATCGGCAGTTTTTACTGTCACGAATCCGAGCTCGTAACAGTATCAATCATGTGTGGTACTGTCATAGTCTTTCAACCTGTATAGTGTAGGGATTACGGCAGTTTGTCCCTACTATGAGAAAGGTCTATGCCCATCCGTGGGGTATTGTTATGTCGCCACACATAGCAAACCCTATATCATCCCCTGAGTTTAGTAAGAGGCAACTGAGATAAACTGAAACAAGAGATGGGTAGCAGCATTTTCCTGATAACAACTAAAAGTGTTTCTTTTTTTTATAGTATAAGGCAGACATCTACACTTATCCTAGATTAAGAAGCAAAACGCAGATGCGTTGTCACCCCTGAGGGCTAAGATGGATTGCCTCGTTTCCAGTAAAAAAGGATTTCTAGATCTCTACACTCACCGTATGAAACACAGCAGTATTAAGCTGTTATTTTACGCTGGTATTCTGTGAGAGCGTGGTCCTCCTCCGGTCGAGCCGACCCATTCGTGCTACAACCATAATATAGATGCAGCGTGGCTCTACCACATATAAACCCGCCGACCCGTCTGCCAAGCAAGATAACTGACAAATCCCCTCATGAGGCTATATGTGGGGCCAATGTACAGCCATGGACTTTTTGAGCTGTTGTGATTTGAGTTAAGATTTCGGGGAAAATGTAATTTTCAACCCTACGTATGAGATATTGTCTCCTATTTGTGATTTGGCGCTTGGGCATTATATCCACTCGAATGTCGGGGTCATTTTGGCCAATATGGTGCATCTGTCGAGCACTTTCCGAAGTACTTAGTTATAATATACTAAGTATATATGTTATATATATACTAAGTAAGTATACTGAAATCATATATCAATGGAAACGTTATTAAATAAGCTATCAGATTATGCATAACAGATATATATATATATATATATATATATATATATATATATATATATATATATATATATGTTACGAATAGTTTGCTATCACTCGACGCCATATCATGGCGTTTGACACATGCGCATATTATTTGGGACGCCAGAATATGGCGTTTGTACAGACGAGGGGATAAATGTCTTAGGTTTCTTAAAAGTTACTATACCATGCTGTTCTAATTTGATGATAGCTATGACTTTCATATCTATAGGAATAATTTTGCAAATTTTAAATAACATTTCGTAATTTTTATCTAGAGCATTTTGATAATGAGATGAGATGAGTGTCGTGTAGGGAGATGACGTAATACAATTTGCATAATTTCATCTCATGGTTGTCGTAAGAGGCGGCAGAGGGTCACCCAAACAAAAGATGAGCATCGGCTTCTTCCAAATAACAGCTTGAAAGTAATAATAAACAAATACAACTTGAATAAAACTATATTTACGGGTTTTATCGCGTTTAATTAACTACATACTACCCATCCATCTTCTCTATTGAAATTAGGATGTTTTTTTAATTTCAATTGCCTCGAGTATCATCCTTGGTAGGAATCGGTGTTTCTTTGCGAGGATTTGTGGTTTATCAAACCTAATGTAATGGTGGGGACGATGTTGAACATGTTCAAAGGAAGTCTGTGTGGTGCTGCCATCTGCTTGGGTTCCTATAACTGAAGGCTAACTATGACATTGGGACGTCAAACATCTCAGTCCCCCCTCCCGTCACTATGGTCGCTGTAAAGCACCAGAGACGTCGGGAATTTAAAAATACGTTAAAGTAGTTAATTAAACGCGATAAAATCCGTAAATATAGTTTTATTCAATGTGTAGTGTTGGCGTAAATTTAAGAAATCATTATAAATAAACATAACTGCTATATAAAGTCTACCAAGGGTGGCATCTATTACAAATATGGCACTATGAGGCAATCTATGGGATAGTCGTCCAGCCCTAGTTCAGTAGAGTACTGTAAGTAATTGATAATTAAACTGGAGATGTGGCTCTAACGATCTATGACCAGGTGCCGGAGATAGTGAACGCGACCACGGGCAAGCTGGAGAATGGTCAGCCGTCGCTGCTGTGCAAGCAGAGCATGTTCGCGAGGTGGCAATACTTGGTCACCAGACTCCCACTATTACCTCAGGTAGGTGTTTATTTTCTGATTTTTGAAGTGAAAACTTCTTTGGCGCCGTTTTACACTTTTTTTTTGTAATGGGTAAAAAATGTTAAACTCGCGTCAGGACACGTGACCCTGATCGAAAATTCGTAAGTCGGATGGAGAGAGAGAGAGAGAGACAGCTGGCGCGGCTTAGGAGAGGAAGTATCCCCTCTCGTTCTACGGCGCGGCGTTAATGTATGCCTGCGCCTGCTGTTTCGTTTAGGCGGCGCAGGACGCTTGCGCGAATGTTCGTGTGTGATAATTAAAGCAATTCGTGCAAAATTATTCCCTAATCATTCCAAAATATCAAAAATGCACAACGTTAATATTCAAGTTTTCACTTCTGCCGGCACTCCCGGAGTGCAACTCGTCGTTTTTTTATTTTATTTTGAAGGTTTTTACCCGACTCTCCCAGATGGAGGGTAATGGTTTTACCCGAGTGCTCCAGAAGGAGCGTAGTCTATACTTGAGACTCCAAGAAGGAGCGTCTTTACTCGAGTGCCTAAGAAGAAATGTACATTTAGTCAAAAAAGTATCGGGAATGGATGATTTGTTTATGGTACGAAATTAATTTTTTTTTTGATGCTGTTAGATTAGCACATTTGTTTTCCATTTTGGCGCGGAGGTTGAGTTACATATGTTATTTAAATTAATGTATTCAATGTGTGCTGTTTTTAGTTATATCAAATCTAGTGTGTATTGCGAATTTCACAATGGACAAGAACATCGGACAAAGAGTTCGTCTTAAATTTTACATCGCAAATGAGTCACTGAAAATGTTACATAAGGCTTATGGTGAATCGACTTTATCAAACACACGTGCTTATGAATGTTACAAATCTACAAAGCGTTCAAAAGTGGTCGAGATGTGATTTATTTATTTATTATTTATTACACAATTATAACATCATTTCAGTTATTAAACCAATGCGATGCTATAACTAACCTAAATATAAGAAAACTGCTACTAAAAAAATAATGATATTTAGTATGAAATCTATCAAATTGACGGTAAAAGAAAATACTAATTAAAAACATTACAATTATCAACGCATTTGTATGCTGCAATTATGAATTTCATCTCACTACATGCAAATATGTCAATAGAGATGATATTAACATAGTGTATAGCACGTGACAATGGTGCATTCTGAAGCAACTTCGTCCTAGCAGCGGGCACGAGGAGTAATGGGGGACGACGACGAGAACTCACGTAATTATTAGGCACCCGCAGCTTTAAGAATTGGAAGATTTTATAATTTTTAATTAGTGTTTAACCTATAAGCCTATTTTCTGAAGTAGCTCTGGAACAGACATATAGATCGATAAACCGACTGAGAAAGAGGATCTCAAGTGACAGGCTCGTATTGTGGTAAGCAAACCCCACTAGTTGGAATGACGACCTGGTAAAAAATTGGGGAAGTCAATGGATGCAGGTGGCTTGGGACCGTGCTTTGTGGCATTCATTGAAGGGGACGTATGTTCAAGAGTGGACTTGTGAAAGGCTGTAATGATGATGATTTGTTTTATGATGAAGTGAGTGTAGCAACGGAACAGGGTAAGCACGTATTGGGGCAGCGCAGCTTACTCGCTCACAGATAAGAGAAGGCAAGTATACAGTTGGCGGCGGTAGGAGCTTATGAATAGAAAAATAGAATTTGGTGTACCTCAGGGTTCCCATCCGGGACCAATATTGCTCTCGCCTTCATAAATGATTTCACGAGTACGCTAAAGGCAAGCTGCGTTTCGTTGTTTGCAGACAAGCTCTAGAGAGTCATATCAGCTTATTTGGACTCATTACTCCTACAGGACAATCTTGAGAGACTAGTGGAATGGCGTAAGGCAAATCATATGACGTTGAATCCCAAAAAATGTTTCTATATCAATTTTAATAAGTAACAGAAGTAGGTGAAATGGGATATTTAGGTGTTATGTTGGAAATGAAGCTCACCTACGTTCCTCATATTAATAGGATTGTAAAGAAAGCTGCGCAGATGCTGGGTTTCATTAAATGCAATACCAGAGGTTTTCAAATAAACACTAAAATCTTTCTCTTTAACACCCTAGTAAGGAGCCAACTGGAATGTGCGAGTACAATAGGGAACCCAACATACGCAGTGCGCTCGCAATGAATAGAAGATATTCAGAGAGCCTTTACAAGACATCTTGCCTTCATATTGTAACGCTCCCCCCTTTCATAATAATAAATATGTATGATATTAATTATATATATATATGACCAGGATTAATAAAATATGTTTTGATCTTTCTAAATGATCTTTCAAAAGGTTTAATAATAGGCCGTTTTTTCGTTCGTATTTTTGGCGTGATCGTCTTAGTTAGGACCCTTATTCACGTTGTGTTTGTTTAGTAACTTAGTTCTTTTAAGTATCTTTTGGAAGAATGAATATTCACTAGAGCAATTGAAAGCTGTTGGTAGTGCCTTATAAGCTAAGTGAACCCCGTTCACGAAGACAGGGCTCGAGAAAGGTTAAGAAGATAAAACGTTCCTATTCCACTTGTATCAGGTTTACATTATTAATTTATTATTAATTATCCCTTCCCGCTCGGAAAAGGCTCACAATATATTTATACAAAATACCCGATACAAAGGCTTCGCTCTCCTACATTTATTTAAAAAAATGTAGGGGAGGCACACGGCTCCACACACGCCGTGCGCGGTGAGCGCCAACCATTTTGATGCACTCCCTCCGAAGGGAACGTTAATTCGGGAACTGGACCGTAGTCCACAGCAAAATAACTGGCGAACCAGTAAAAGAGGCTTGGCCCCTTGTTAGTGCGTAAGCACAAACATCGACCGAAGTCGCACATGTCAATGCGTGTAAACGCCATACAGAATACGAACGAATCCAGCCACAGTGACTGTACGTCACACGGTTTAGGCAAATAGGCACTCTGGCCGTAAACCCTCCGTGACCGCCGCTCCTGCAGACGTGATGTAAGTGTATGGTATCACCACCAGTTGCATGATCAGCACGGCTACTAGCCGCAGAGCGTGTCATGAGTCTACCGCTCACCTCAAGGGAATGGGGTCCCACGTTGTGCGGCTTTCGGCCGCAGCCTTGAGAGTCTCCTCAGATCCTCCCGCCAGCTACCACCCGCATGAGGTCGACACATACGCTCCACCAACCAATACGACGGCAGATATAGCCAAAAGGCTGTTAAAGATAAGAATAATAATTCGCCATCAGAAAGGGTTTGTGTAACTGACGTTGAGTAAATGCATTTTCGATCATGTTTACCTCACCCACTAACAAGTTGCCTTCAATCATTCAAAGGTGGGAAAGTTACAGAGATATATTATTATGTTGTTATATAAAACATCGTGGAGGGCAGACAGTCTGCAGCCCCGTAACGAAGGGACCCGACTTGGGCAAAGCTACTTAGGTGTGAGTCAAACCAAGACGCAAAGAGCGCCATTGAGAATAGCGTCCCACCAAACAACCATCGCAGAGACGCAATGCTGCAGAACGCAACAAGCATCAATACGACTATCGTCGGGCTTACACCATCCCAAGGTCCCCCATACATCCCAGCATACATCACCACCCGCATACCTTCATCAACCAGAACCACAAGAATGCGTCGAATCAGGCGCAGCACACCCGCAGATCCATCACAAGACGCAATACCGCAAGAAGCAGTAAGCATCAATGCAACTATCATACGGATGGCGCCCCCTCACAACACACCTACATGATCCCTATCGACTTTGGTAACAAACTTTGTATTGTTGTTAACTAAAAAATATCACCAACGTATCATAGTAGCACGCTACTAAGACGCCAGTGAACAAAACTCGACGTATCATAGCGCTAATGCTAGACATGAAGTTGAGTAGACCTGTTACACTTAAAAGTGCTACCAAACACACTCATCCCAATCCGAAAGATGGACGACGCATCGGTATGCGCTACGACGCCGCCCACAAACGGTATGGGTATGCGATGTCCACGGGAAAGCCGTATTGCTACAACAAACCCGCTTACCACCGGCACTAAGAGATATGTCTAGGACACATCGGGTAGCGAGTCCAAGTTTACCTCGGACCAATTGCTCGTGAAGCAGCACACACGCCACCATAATAATCCTTTTTCAAGTCCCTAATAAGGACTAGTCATTTTGCTACAGTACTAAGAGCAGTCGGTCACCCGACCACCCCATATAATGCTTATGCATCAAGGAGACATTCTATAATAATGCTTTTGTATCATAGACCTTACTTTCATAAGTCATTAATATGTAGGACTTCAGCCTACGATTCTACTATTGTAATGCTATTTCATCATAGAGACCTTCTATAGTAATGCTTTTGTATCATAGACCTTACTTTCATAAGTCATTCATATATAGGACTCGAACCCACGACCCCACTATTGTAATGCAAATTCATCTTAAAGACCTTCTATAGTATTGCTTTTGTATCATAGACCTTACTTTCATAAGTCATTAATATATAGGACTTCAACCCACCACCCCACTATTGTAATGCAAATTCATCATAGAGACCTTCTATAGTATTGCTTTTGTATCATTGAGTTTATTATCATAAGTCCCTAATATAGGACTAGTCATTGTGCTTCAGTACTTCAAGCAGTCGGGCTCCCGACCACCCCCATATATATGTACAACTGCAGGTATGTATCTCCGGCAGCTCCTCCATACAAGACATCTATACATGAACACCTTCCATAACTTGGACAATTTTTAACAAATTTTCTAATTATCTTATAAACGTTATTTATCTTTATTTTTATAATATTTAATAAATTTATAATATTTTCGACTTGTATTTCTATTGTTTATCATGTTTTAAATATTTTTACAAGTTTTTATAATAAATTTATTTATTATGGAAGACAATATTTTTGCCTTTAATTTACTATGTTATTATCTAATGTCTGAAATGTATTTATATTAACTTTATGATTATTAATGTAATTTTATTGCTTAATATATATATATATATATATATTTTTTAAGACTATTTTTGATGCCCCTTTATATTGAATTTAATTATTAATGATAATATTGGGCCGTCACAATATGTAGTGGAATTTCACATAGGTGTCCCTACGAATAGCGATTGGTATTTTTTTTAATATCTTCTCTAGAGGCCAGGAGAAAAATTCACGACCTGCTGCTATTATATAAAATAGTAAACGGGCAGTACGTCCGCTGTGAACTACTACAATATTAAACTTCCTAAATGTACCATACAATATCCCTCGTCATCCAACAACAAAACTTTTACACACTCCTCAATCCAGGACTAACATGGGATCATATCACCCCAGTACCGTAAATGTGTGACACCTATAATTCACTCTCTGGTGTGTTGCCTACTGTCGATATTTTTCATGAAACTTTCCCTAAAAATAGGATTATTAATAAAGGAATATTTATCACTATTATAAATGATTTTTGAATGATTTAATTATAATCAAATATCCATGCTGCTGACTGCTGCCGCTTCGTTATGTGCGTGCTTTTATTGCTTTAGATATTATTTTATACGACATATAAGCCATTGTAACTTTGCTGTCTTAATTTTTGATGTATTTTGTAATTCTGTGTCACCTATAAGAATGCACACATTAGTCCCTAGAATAAGTCTATTTTCAATAATAATGATGTGTGCACTGCTGTTGTTCTATGAATAAATAAATTATTAAATAAGTCCAACATATATAGCTATCTATTATATTCTAATATATTACCTTTCAGGAAACGGAAACATGTGTAGATAACAAATCGGAGCCGCTAGACTTGGAGAATCTGCCATACAACGAGGCCAAACAACTCTGCACCACTTATCAGGTGATGATTTTGTCTTCGTAAATTACTAGTGACGTGGAGCTGTGTTCAATTTAGTGTTAGAACACGCACACTTATGCACCTAAAATTTTTGGTAATGGACTCGGACACCTGCATTTTTGCCAGTGTCAAGTTATAGGAAATTATCCCTTTATAAAAAATTCCGATTGTTCCGTGTAGAGGCTTTGTAAAAATATCCACTACTTCATATTATCCCGTAGGTGTCGTAAGAGGCGACGGACGGAAACAAATCTGGAGATGGGCCGTCTTCCTAATCTATAGAAATAAATAAAATAATTTAAATATAACAGCTTTTTATTAAATGTTTATGAACGGATATACGGTACTTATTACAAAAAATAAACAATTTAAAAAATTTTGTTTATCGGTCTGTCTGTTTGTTCCGGCTAATCTCCGAAGTGGCTGAACTGATTTCGACGATTCTTTCACTGGCAGATAGCTGATGTTATAAGGAGTAATAGTCTTCTTTTGTTTAAGAAAAAAATTAAAAAAAAAAAACATAGTTTTAAAAGAACTCACAAATACTCAATCATGGTCCGGGATTCTTTCTTTTTTTTTTTTAACCCACCGTAACCACCACCCCGCCATATATATATTTGTGTTTTTATATAATAAAAAAAAATAACTACACCCCCTCAAATATAATAAAATAATTATTTTTAAAACTATTTAAACAATTCTAATAAATAATTGTTTAATCACAAAACCATTACCTACTTTAATAATTTATTTTATTTTTTTTTAAAATTAAGTTACGGTCCATTTCAGTTTGTTTTGACTGTACAAATTTTGGTGTGACTGTAATTTACATAGTTTTAATTATTTTTGGGGAAAAAAATTACCTATGTTAAAAATGATAGGAATCGATTCAGTAAACGATTCTGAACAAACTACTTTTTCAAAGTGCGTTAATTATGTTACATGTTACATATATATATATATATATATATATATATATATATATATATATATATATATATATATATATATAGAGCCGTGTTAAAATAGAGTAATTAGTTTTATGTATGTTTAGATAAGGAAGAACGGGGTTTCCAAACACAGGCATTGCTTGCTTAAATGGAGAGCCTAATCAATTATGTAATTAATTTAAATTTTGTGTAAAAAATAAATTATTTTATTATTTATTAAAGGTGGTACTGAAATCGTTAATCAGTCCACCTAGTGTGACGATTGAGGTACAACCTCCCTTCAATGGAAGGAACCCTTTGAACTTTTGCCGGATGATAAACTAGTAGGCACACAAGCTAACAGTCAATTTGATAGTAAGTGGCTACTGATACCGATGGATAGCTGCAAGCAACTTCAAACCAAAAAGGATACAGATGCGTTGTCACCTTTCAGTAGAGCCATGCTGGTTGTATCATGAATACCAACTTTAAATAGCAAATACCCTTTTCACTGGAAACTAGGCATTCCATCTTAGTCCTCAGAGGTGACTCATCTGCATTGTTATTCTTGAGGAATAGATGTAGATGTCCATGGCCCACAGTATCTACTTACCATCAGTTGGACTGCGTGTTCGTTTTCTGTTAAATAAAACAAGATGAAATGTTTTACAGCCTGTGATTATATATATGGGCTCTCTATAAGTCTTAAGTATGTCTAAGAAAATTCTGGTCTGTCCATATCATTTTTATATAGAGCCACGCTGCAGCTATATTATTGTTGTAGCACGAATGGGTCGGCTTCACCGGGGGGGGGGGGCACGCTCTCACAGAATACCAGCGTAAAATAGCAGCTTAATGCTGCTGTGTTTCGTATGTTGAGTGTAGAGAACCGGTGACCCGTTTTACTGGAAACGAGGCATTCCATCTTAGGCCTCACGGGTGACAACGCATCTGCATTTTGATTCGTAATCGAGGATAGATGTAGATGTCTATGAACCACAGCAGCAACCTACCATCAGGTGGTCTGTGTGCTCGTTTGTCACCTTGTCCTATAAAAAAAAGTATCCAGTGTATCTACACTGACAGACTCCCAGGCAGACGACAAGTGCTGCCACCTAGCAAACGTAATAAACAGCGCATTCAAAAATTCTACATTCAATACAGAATGGGTTATTTTTAGATTTACTTGCTTACTTTTTCACCAGACCGTAAATGTTTAGAGTTAGATATGATTCTCGTTCGGTTTAGAGATCACCATTACCATAAGTCCGTAAAAATTCCACTTTTGAACATAGCTCTCCTTTAGATTGTCTGACATTTGCCATAGTTGACTTGCCAACCGTGGTTTTTATTTTTATTCAGTTGTTATCAGTAAGTACTCCTGCCCACCTTGGTTCAGTTTTCCTTTGTCGCCTCTCACAACACGCACGGGACGAAATGGGGTAATGGATATTCTAACACTACTAATTCACGGTTGCGGTCGGTGTAGAGACGATATGCCATTATTATCACGCATGAACAAAAGTCTCGCGTAACATGCTCCCTGATACATTTTTTTTAATAAAAAAGTATTGTCACCTCTGAGGACACAGTGAAAATGCCTTTTTTGCTGTAAAAATTGTCTCCGGTTCTCTACACTCATACGAAACACATATTTTAAGCTGGTATTCAGTGAGAGCGTAGTCCTGTCCCGGTCGAGCGAACCCATTCGTGCCACAACAATATCATTTATTCTATTGTAGCATGGCTTCACCACGTATAAACAAACATAAACATGTCTGAGTATTTTACGACAGGTGTAAGCAAGATGATTATACCGTCATCTATCAGAAACCATAAGGTTTTTCTTGTATATCTCTTAACGACACTCAAGGGATGATATGGGGTTCGCCTGTTGACACTTCGATACATTTCAGGTAGCTAAAGAATGTCTGGTGGAGGCGTTCGAAAAAGCCAACCTTGGAAGGTGGGTGAAGAAACCAATCGAGCAGGATAATTTCGTCTGCGATATACACAACCCAGATCCGAACGCTCTGTTCGCCTAGACGGGCAACATCCTACATGGCCGTAACACTGTGCAGGCAGGGACCACGCAGTTGAACGAATTTGGAGATGTTTCTATTAATTCTCATGCACATTATAGCGAATATACTGAAAGACGTGTAATAGGAAACGAACAAAATAAATATAATAATGTTTGCAACGTTTTAGCAGGTAGTAGTAAAAAAGGCAGGCTAAATGATGTAGATAAAGAAATAAATCAAACTGAGTTTAGGACTAGCAATAATATATTAGAAAAAAGTTTAATAGTTGATTCAATGTTTAGTAAAGACTCTTTAGGTGTTGATAGCAATGATAAATAACGTGTAAGTTGTTTTAAAGTAGTTTCAAGTACTTCTAATTCGTTGAATTGTGGAGAAAAAAATTCATTCAATACAAATAAATTTAAAGGGTTTAATATAAACGAAAAAAAGAATACCTTTGATTGTAAAAATGAGTTACATTGTGTTGAATTAGAAGCTGATTTTATTAATCAGAAAGAGGTAAAAAGTAATCTAGTAAATAATTTATTATTATCAAATAAAGACAAAGAGGGGAATTTCATAAAAAATAGGCAACCAAGTTTAGAACCCAACTTAGATAATAGAAGGCCAGCTTTAGATAATTTAACAGAATCTATAAATAATTTAAGAATAAGCACAATACAAAATAGTTCATTAAGCAATTTTAGAAATAAGAATAATAATGATAAGGCAGTTTCCTCTACAACTCATACTAATCTAGACTTTCTAAACAATTCAAATGTAAACTTAGCTTCTAGGATAGGTATTTATAATCGTAGTAATAAAGAATCGCATGGTCTTATGCGTATTTATAGTAAAAAAATCGTCAATCGAGATACACTACAAAACAAAACCAATTTAAAAAAACTCGATATCAATGCAAACGTTGAATTAGAAAATTGTTCCAAAAATAACGAAGAAAATGTAACAAATATATCTATAGCTACCCTAAGTTCAAACCATGATGGAAAGAAAGTCTACGATATGAATAAAGACCTAGACCTTGAAAATCAAGCCAATACCCCGGTATGTAATAGGGTTACTGATAATCGTAACAATCGAAGTGGTAATGCATTACTACGAAGGAAGTTGGAGATATTTCACAGAATTAATTCCAGAGAAATCACTTGAAAGGCACGTAATATAAAAATTTGAAAAATAATACCTTTTAAACCCAGTCATGACGATTCCATTTGTAGTGTCTTCTGGGCATTCAGCCACTGTAATAAAGAAGAGTACCTAGTTGAACCACTACTCTTTACAAGAGAGCTGCTTTTGCTATAACCCTTCAATCCCCATAAAATTCCCATGCAATCTATACAAAATTCTCTATCCTGTGGTCTAAACAAAAGTCTGCTTTTACTTCATTATAAAAAGATTTTATTGTATTTTGATAACAAAAAAAACATACCAAGCGAATGTCGGCAGCGTGAAAATCACAATTATTTCTATATATTACTCGAAATTTTTTACTTAAAAAGATAAATTATATTTACACATAAACTTTTATAACAATTTTATAATAAAACACTATATTAAAACACTAATAAAACATTAGAAAAATCCAAAAATCAACACAACAACATCCAAATGAAAATGGCGTACGTAATGAACGTAGAATATAAATTAATATCCATAGACTAACTGTTTTTTATTCCACTAGAGGATAGAAAATTTCATAGTGATTCTATAATGCCAATTCTTCAGAGAAAAGTAGACTCTAAACATAAGTATTTATAGGTTGGTGGGTGCTTTCAAATTTGACCTCTTGAATTTTGACGGAATATCGAAGCGGACAAATTTGAACGCTTGGCGTTTGAGAGGTTAAAGAAATTTTAAGGAAAATTTAGAAATTTTTCCTTAGTCAAATTATTATCGGGAATAGATAATTCATCATAAAAATTCATAGAAGTCACATGAAGAGCACGTGAAATTTTAAATATAAAAAATAATAGTTTCTAAACACAATCATCATGGTGATTGTATTTGTTGTCTAATGCAAATTAAATAAAACTAAACTATGGTTCATGACCATGACAATAGTTGAGTGGCGGTTCCGAATCTACGATATTTGAGTTTGCAGTCCATATTGACATTAAGGCTACTTTTGCTTCATAGAAGTTTTGACGAAAATTGATTAATTCTGTAAATTCGTATTTCCGAACATGTCCGACCACGTATGGAAATTAATGTGAGACACTTTCACAACAACTACAATGTAGGCATAATTTTTAGGTCGCATTGTAGAACCCGATATCGATAAATAAAAATAAATTAGAATCTTACTTTGAAAATATTTCTTTTGTATAGCTTTATATAAATCATTTGCTACGCCGTGATTTATGCTTTGCGTACTTTTCAAAATATTTTTTTGTGTTTAATTCGATATTATCTGTTACGTACGTCGAATATAAAAAAATACTAAATAATTTTAAAAGCCTCAGGGTGCTTTGCTCCAAATTCCATCAACTGGTAGGATTACGATAAAATTCATTAATCCATCACAAAGCCTGCATTGTGTTATACGTGATAGGTTGTGATCAATTTAGGTGACAGATGGTCAGTCAGTTTTACGGATCGCACTTTTGCCAAATATGTCTGAATGTTATGATTTTTACGACGGTTTATGACGGTTTTAAGTGTTTTTCTTTTGTTATAATTATTTTATTTTGTAACAGTATTCGTGAATGGAGTTCCCACCAATTAATTTAATAGATTTTTTTTTAATTTAAAAAAACTTTTATATTTTTTAATTTTTAATTTAAAAAAAACTTTAATTTTTTTAAATTCTGCCAAGAAATAGTAATGTTTTGTGTGTGTGTGTGCGTGCGTGCGTGCGTGCGTGTGTGTGTGTGTGTGTGTGTGTGTGTGTGTGTGTGTGTGTGTGTGTGTATTTTGGCGGGAACTGCGTGATATTTTTATCTTTATTTTTGAGGTTTCAAAGGGAATTGCTCAGTTTGTTAGGGTGACCTGGCTAAGCGTGGACAAGATCTTTATTAATCAAAGACTAGTTATCTTTAGGAAAGCAAATATTATAATAAAGTTGTAGCAAGATGCAAGAATATGCTTCAACTGGCATGTGAAAAATTGAAACCATCCCGGATAAAATCTTTGTAATAAGCATATACTTATTTAAAATATATTGTTTGCCAATAGTATTTTGATATAATCTGTTTATTTACACATTATAAAGAAAGAAAGAACCTTATGTTTTATAATCACATTTTACACACAATTTAAGAAATATAAATACAAAACAAAGGGCAAAAATGTCAAATCTAGTCTACTATAAAGCAAAGAGAATGTCAGATGATATTTCACTTGACGAAGCGATACAGTAGGAGTTGCCAGGAAAAAATAATAATCTGACCAATAATCGATTTTTAGAACCGATAATCTAATGTAAAAAAATATTTTAATATTCTTTTATTTTAAAGCAATGTAAGTAAATGAGTATAATCTTTTCATACAGTATTTATTTGTACTCGTTTTGCGGACAAACTGTTTTCTTGGTTACCATAATTGTTTATCCAATCGATTACAGACTGAAATTGATGTATTACTTCCGTGCTGGTAACACTGAGTCAAACAAATGGCTATGCTATATGTTTCATATACGTCTATGTTTATAACTGGTGGATACAGTTTAAATACTCTTTATTTAGATTTTTTATACCTGGCCACTATGTAATATCCAAAAATATTTCTTTCATAATTAATAATGTTGTTTAATAAAAATTATTTTCACCGGGCATCTTGTCCACGCTTAGCCGAAATTGGTAATTCCCTCTAGGACCATTAATTAAGGTTTCGCTTCTACGGTTGTCTCCCAAGCCTAACTCAATTCTTGTTATGCCAAAAAATTTGGGAGGACAAATCAGTTTTTTTTTAAATCTTGTATGTAATTATTTGTGGAACATCTTATTTCCTATCTATAAGAAAATACAGTTTAATTGCTCAGAATTGGAATTTTATACAATAATTTCACATAGTACAAATGCACAGTCAAAGTTATATAAAAATAAGAGATAATTTGCGTAGCTATTGTAACAAATATTGATTGCATACAAATTTGTGCGATTGTGACATCTTTTTTTTAGTTTTATTGATGTTAAACGCCGTGGAATTCAGCATTTTTGTATACATAATTCAATAAAGTAAATAATAAAATGTATGGAATGCCATTTTCGAGAGTATAATTATTAATATAATTATTAATATATAATAATTTCTTGAATAATAAATGATGGAAGTTGAAATTATATTTTTATTTAAATTTTATAACTTATTCATTCATTTGACCCGGGTCGTGTCAAAGTATTGTTGATTTGAATTATATTTTTAACGTTCCGTATCAAACGATTGACGGGACCTAGGATCAAAGAGTAATGTAATGTCTGACAACCGACATTATCGAGCGGATACCTCAATCCATTAATATCACATTATCTTTCGAATCAATACTTAAATGTCCGGGTCGCTAGGATTGAATGAATGACACATGTTTATAATCCACTTTCTTGTTTGTTTGTGGTTCCGGATGGTATTAATTTATTTTTATAATTAATTAATAATTGATTTTAATTCATCTTTCCGAATATGATTTAAAAAAACGTGGCAACAAATAAAGAAACTTAATTGATAACATATTATTACAGTTGCAAGCAAATATGTTGAGTTTGATTTGTGTGTTGTTTTCTTCTTTTCCACGAACATTTGTGTTGATATATTTTAAGTTTCATAAAATGAATGTGAAATTAATATTATGGAAATAGTGAAAATAATGAAATATTTGACTAATGATTTCTTATATGTACGCGAACACTACACATTAATTAAAACTACTTTTACGGATTTTATCGCGTTTAATATTACTTTTATTTTTAATTCCCGACGTTTCGGGCGCTTTCCAGCACCCATGGTCACGTCACAACGTCGGGAATTAAAAATAAAAGTAATTAAAAGTAAAATAAACGCGATAAAATCCGTAAAAGTAGTTTTAATCAAAATATTAGACTTTTACAAACAGTATTACGAGTATGTTCCGAAATGTTTCCAGTATACTGGCGACTGCAAATGACGTCATTTATTGACGCCATATTGAACTGTCATGCCGCCGCCATATATGTGTCGGATATCCGGCCATATTAAAATATTTTTAATTGTGTGTAGGCTGAATGAAGCATGCCAGAATTTGTTTTTATTTATTCATATACAAAAAAATATAGAATAATTGCTGGTATCTCCATTCTTCACAAATTAATTGAAACAGGATATAATGACTTTTGGAGCACAAAATGACAAAATAATCGCCAACAATTTTCCAATATAAAAAAAAAAAAAAAAAAAAAAAAAAAAAAAAAAAAAAAAATATATATATGGCGCAAATGTATGACGTCATATACTGTCAAATGTTTTGAAACGAATCACCAGTATGGCATCAATCAGTTTATGATGTCATTTGCATTGGCCAGTGTACTGGATTCTATTTCGGAACATACCCTACATCTGGGATTTAATTAATCTGTAATATTAATCATACAAATAAATTAATAAAATATTTTCATGTAGTTTTATTTGGCTCAAGGCCGTTTGGTGTATCCTGTATTGTCTATGGTGACGTGTAATTTTTTTCTTTGTAGTTTTTTTATAGAATATCGGTGACAAACGAGCATACAACCCACCCAATATTAAGTGGATGCTATGCCCCATAGACATCTACATCTATCATCTATTAAGAATCAAAATGCAGATGTATAGTCATTAGTCACCCCTTAGTACTAAGTTGGAATGTCCCGTTTTCAGTTCATGGTTTCTGATTCTCTACACTCATACGAAACACAGCAGCATTAAGCTTGTTATTTTACGCTGGTATTATGTGAGAGTGTGGTCCTTCCCCGGTCGAGTCGATCCATTCGTTCTATAACTAATACAGCTGCAACATGGTTCTACTAAATAAACTTTTCGCTTTTTTCTTATAGAATAAGGGCGCCAAGCGAGCACACATACCACCTGATGGTGAAGGACGCTGTGACCCATAAATCTACATCGACCCTCGATTAATTAAGAATCAAAATGCAGATGTGCCGTGAAACTCGTACTATTTTAATTATTACAAAACTGCCTGTGTTTTTTCAAAATGAATTATTATTTTTATACGTCAACATCGAAAATAATGTACAACATTCTTTTGTATTTATAAAAGTAGGGAAAAGCTAATTAAAAAAAGTTTTTTTTTTAATTAGCTTTCCCCTTTTTTTAACTTTTTTTTAACCTAACTTTTTTAATTGAACCCACTCAGAAATGAGAGGAGGCCAGTGCCCAGCAGTGGGACGTATATAGGCTGTAACTTTACTTTACTTTTCTGTGCCTTAGATGTGCAGAAAAAAATGTTTGTATGTTAATGTATCGAGCACGATTTTCCCATACAAAACGCTATAACTAATTTAGTAGTTACATTTTGACCAAACTCGATACGAGTTATTGTAAACGTATCTTTGTAGAAAAACATTAAAATGAGTCCTATGAATCTGTGAGAACCGTATAGGCTAGCAGCGTTGACATCATCGAAACCAGACGCAAATGTTAAAAGGAGCTAAATGTGATGCAGAGCGCAATACGCTCTATAATCTGTTACTTTGATTTTGTTATACTGGTATCTTCGATCAATAATAGTACTAGATTCCCGATAAGTGCTTCAAAAACGGTCCGAAAAATAAGACCACAAATACTTTTGTGGTCTTATTTCAAATTACTATGGTCCAATCATAGCGACGTCAAAATGCCGCAGTGCGCTTTCAAAAACTGTGTAAATAATAGAGATGGGCCGAATATTCGTTTTATATTCGGTATTCGGCATTTTACCGAATGTTCGTATTCGGCCGAATATTCGGCCTAATCGCCGAACATTCGTTAAAGTGGTACTCGAAGTGTCTACTGTATTGAAATGTTGCAATTGAGTAATGCCATGTCTTTCATAATGTATTTGTTGTTTTATTATGTTGAAAGTATATCTTATTTATGGGTTAAATTTACTTGTATATCGTTACGTTTTGGAGGCACTGTAGATTTAGTTCCAATTATAGCAAATAAAAAGCTTGATAAAATGTTTTTGGAATCAAACAAAAAAACATTACATTACATTAGTACATTTCACTTTACTTTGGTCATCAGTTTCTCTAAACTAAGTCCAAATAGTAGATCACTTGCCTCTCATTTTTATCATATATTATTAATTTTTACTAAGAATAACACAACGAAATCCTTTTTTCTCACAATAATAGTAAAAACATAAGGATGTGCCGGCAATTTGTACTACTCAGTACTAGATGATGCAATAACATGTTGGGTGTGGCGGGGAGCGAGGGGCAGAATCCGGCGCTAATCCCGCGCGCTTTACGGTAGCAAGTTTCAACACAAATTGGTTAGGTACCGAGGTGATCCTGCCGAATAATGTTCGGCCGAATATTTGGTTCGGTAAAAAGTTTACCGAACATTCGGTTGAATATTCGTATTCGGTAAAATCCATGTTCGGCCCATCACTATAAATAACTACCGTAACACCCAAGATTTTTGTAAGAATTATTTTTTTGCAGTAAGTTTATATCATGAAGTGCTTTTCATAAAATAAAACAGAGTTGAATATGTAGTAAATATAATTCAATTAGCTAATATAATTGTTTGAACGATGTTTGCTACAACGCACTAACTATTGTAACAAACGTTGAAATCTAATACCGAGAGTAAAATAGACTAAGCACGAAATGGTTATCATAATATTTAAACTTATTACTTAGACCTTAAGTTTCATTTTAGAATAAATATTTGTGTACTTATGACTTTTTATATTCAAGCGGCATCTTTCTCCGATGACAGGACTTAAATAAACATATTTTATAATGGTTTTTAAACTTTATATTTGAATAATACTGTTTATAATAAACTGAAGTTGTTAATGTTTTTAATCTTTTTTCTATATCTCACGGCAGTGGCGAAGCTTCCATTAAAGCCGAAAAGCCGGGCTTGCCTTATTAAACCTGAATCAATCAATAATATCAACTAATAAAATAACTCGTAAAATTTTTCAAGCTATTTCAAATTTCCCGCGCACTCCACTGTTCGACACATGTCGACCGATGACCTCATATTGCCTTAGCGATACTGCTGCTGTCATAAAAAATGAGTTTTAATAGAGCTAATAGTTGTCTCCCTCGCTCGCGTGGGCTTTTTACGGGGCTTTCGAGAAGACGATCGCTCTCTTTCTAACCTATGGCAAAATATTCTATAATGAAATATAACTACGATTGTATATATAGCAATTACATATTAGTATAGAGATTTAAAGCTAGGCTTTTGGGAATAAATTTGTTAAAAGCGGAGGGACGCGGGCATTACGTTTGCAAGTTCATTTCACGTTTCAATGTTTATTTACTCTGTGTGCTTGCACACGAGTAAATAAACATTGAAACGTGATCTTAATTGAATCTTAAGCGATTTAATATTACGAGTTCAAAATTTATGCTTTTTTAAAGATTTTTAATGAAAATGGAGGATAATAGTGTTCCTTGTGATGAATTGAAGTGTGTTAAAGTGATAATCGGAGAGGAAATCTTTAAACTTTGTTGAGATAATACACAAGGTTAAGAGTGTATTTCAGACTTCCATCAATTATCGCAATTAAAAACAGTTATTGGTACAATTAAAACGTTCACCAACATTTTATGTGGACGTAATTAAATTTTTCCATAAGAAAGCGAGACGATTCCACTTATCTTATCTTATCTCTTATCCATTAGAATGTAAATAATTTTTTTTTAATTATATGTACTTTGTTCGTGTTTTAATTTTGTTCATGTATTGTATTGGATGTAAATATTTTTTTTCTTTCGCTTAAACAAACCCAAAAGGCTCTCTTCAAAGCCACCGAAGCTATGCAATTGCTGATATGTAATACAATCTATCTAGCAGTGGTATGCCTTCTGTGTGCTTTGTTAAACACGTCCTTGACAGCACTGAATATGAAACTGAAGCGTGGAGACAGATCAAGATTGGTGTATTTTTATAAAACTGCTAAAAACAACAATCTATATTTTTATCAATTTATATCTTGGGCTTGCCCTAGCTTGGAACTCTAGCTTCGCCACTGTCTCACGGTAAGAAATATAGATGTTTACGTGTGTGCAAACGTGGCCCCTTGAGCGACTTATTTTTTTCCTGATCCTTAATCTAGTATAATTATTGATCGAAAACTGGTATCAAAGATTTTTATGTGGATGGATACTGAACATATCCCACGCAGTCGTATTTTCATTTTCCTATTTATCTGTAAACTTCAAATCTTATTAACAAAGTGCGCGCATAAAATAACGACAGTGTTTTCTTATAACAGTGTTAGTATGTCGAAAACAACGAAAAAACTAACTTGAAGTCTGACTGGAATATGTAATGGGTATTTAGGTGTTTTATTGTAATAAAAAACTGTAAAATATATATACTTTTTATAATTCTATATACAATAAAACTTATTAAATCACATATTTAACAACGGCTAAATGCTCCCTGACTTTAATTTAGTTTCTACTCTGTTCTTTTTTTTTATTGCAATCCAGGAATATGTCCGTCTCAAGAAAGTCAATTATAATACAAGCCCTTGTGGCTGGAAATAACTGCTTAATATTTAATAGCTATAATAAGTTTTAATTCGGCTCTTGGTTAATTATATTATACTAAATTTCTATTCTATATATTATTTCTATGAATCTGGCTATAAAATACAAAAATATTTTTTTTAAATCTGATTGGTTCCAGAGATTAGCGTGTTCAAAGAAACAAAACTTTTCCGCTCTATTATATTAGTAGAGATTTATAAAAATTAAAAGTAACATCTAAAAAATGAACGATACGCTCAAATGATTCGGAATTATTGATGTCTATGTTATTGTTATTGTCTGCTTCTATATTTCCATCTAATTACATTGTGTCTTCAAAGAAATAGTGATTATTCCGAACCAGTGCTCTTAACCAACTTCGGCTGCATCAACTCTTACCATCAGAGGAGGTGGTAGGCAAGCACTGGTTCATAACACGCAAAATTAGGTTTTTAACGTGTATCTTACTTTAAATGAGTAACAAAACTATAATTGTCACAGCTCGATGACTTTATCAGGCGGTTAATTGGATGGAAAAGAAAGCTTAACCATACATAACGTAACGTTGAACAAGAGGATTGGCCGAAACATTGTTTTGTTGTATAATTAGACGTAAAAACACCACAAAAGTATGTTCAGTCATAATGTAATAAGTCATGGGTATCATTGCACGTTTTCATATTATAAGAAATACCTAGCATTTTGTCGTTGTTTCACACTAATATTAAGAAGATCTGGTTTTTCCCTAGTTGAGTTACCACGCTTTTGCTGGAGTCTGCACGATACATTTGCTGGAGTCTGGATGATACTTTACCACGACATCGGCACATGATTTTGTATTAGAAAATTAGGAAAAATTGATAAGGGAAACATGATGGAAGCTATATCTTAAACATATTCCATTTTAAATCAAGCGACATAGCTTATTAGATTATTACGTTATAACAATATTAATTACATAGAAGCTACATAGTCCATTAACACCTTTATTATTGCATTTAAAATCAAAAACAATCACAGATTGACGATTTAATGGGTGTACTCGAAGGTACATTATGGGTCCTTAATTGTTAATATAGGTTATTGGTGTCGATGCTTGCTCAGAGCATTTTGTATAAGAATTTTAAGTTCTCTATATAAAAGACATTTCCTGCTGGAAGGTTTGCAGATCTCCCGATGATCCACTGATACGCCTGATAAGGCTCCGATGCCGGGATCTAGAAATGAATTAATAATTAGTAGCCTTTTATAGAAGAAAGTAGTCATTATTTTGCATACCAGTTGTTAAAAATCTTTTACAATTTTTTATTTATTTATCGAAAGGTGAGTATTAAAAGATTAGTACAGAGTCAACTTTCAGAACTCACCAGCAGAGTCTACGCTGACGATTCTCAGCCAAAGAAGCGACATAAGGGTCTTGCAGGTCTCGACCAGGCTGCTTACTGCCGGCTTTGCGGTGGAGGTGGCTTTAAGCCAGCGCTCTTGAAGGGACATCACCAGGGAACAGTCTGCAGTACAAAATATCCTTAGTTAGTCTACCACTTGACATGAACTTCTACCATAATCAAAATCCTTACGCGTTAGAAAGAATTTCCTTAATTTCTACGTTTAGCAGGCGGATTGGGGAACGCAACATCAGATGTCTCGTAACTGTGACGCTGCTTATTATTGATTTTGGAATTTTACATCCCTTATCCATTACAGCGTGTAAAAGTTCCTATGTGGTAATCTATAGGGAGGTTCAGCAGTGGACTTTAACTAGGCTGTATCGGTAATCGCAGTGTCTCGCGTCAACTTTACAGAGGCCGTTATGTTTGGATCGCACTCTACTCTGACCACCTGAGTGAGCCATTACGTTATTAAAATTTAAAATAGGGATGCATCCGATACCGATACCGACGTCGATATATCGGCGATACTCGAAGTATGCCCATAAATCGGCATCGGCGATATTTTTTTGCCCGATTCAACGATACTTCTTAAATTTCGAGCTTCAATGTAATGTAAACGCGCGTATTGTCTCGTCTATTTCGTTGCAAAGGAAACTGTCTATAGTTTTAAACGATTTTATTTAGTTTTTCCTGTTATTAGTTATTTTTATATTAATTTGAAAAAAATAATAACCTGACTTTGTTTTATCTATTTTACCTTCGGTATCGGTATCGCCGATATTTTTATAAGAGCATCGCATCGGTAACGGTGTCGTATCAGCAAAATGGCGTATCGAGGCATTCATAATTTAAAATAAATAAATAAATGAGATTAGTTATGAAGACATGTACCTTTACAAATTTCTAATAATTCGATACTCCTGGCTGTAATTGGAGTTTTAATGTCGGCGAGTGGAGACCCGCGGTGGGGGACGGAGTAAAACATGAAGCCGGCGCTGTTCTTCCACAGGTTTGCTCTTCGCATCATTTCCTTTGGATCTTCTAGAAGATATGAGCAAGATGAAAAAGAAATTTGATCTTATTTAAAAAAAAGTTGAAGTGACAAACGAAATTGTTACTACTCTAGCTACTGTAGACCATGAACACCTATACTTGGTATATGCATATACGTGGTAGAGCTACGCTGCAGCTATATTATGGTTGTAGCACGAATGGGTCGCCTCGACAGGGGTAGGACCACGCTCTTACAGAATACCAGCATAAATAGTAGCTTAATGCCGTTGTGTTTCGTATGGTGAGTGTAGAGAATCGGAGACCCGTTTTACTGGAATCGAGGCATCAGGGGTAGGACAGTTGCCTTGGACCACAAGAATTCAATTGAAGGTAGCGCCATCCATAATTTGTTTCCGAAAACATTATGCTTATTATTGGTCTAGGGTCTTCACAGATGTCGCTACTTTTAAAAAGAAACTAAAATTAGCTTAAAAATAAAATTAAATGCACGATATTTTTGGTGATCTAACGAATTATTGGTGATTTTGTTTATAACAAATATTATTTTCACATAAAATAAAAACTTAAACATCGTGAAATCAATCGATTATGATAATTATGATACTGGCCACCCTAAACTTCAAAACGTCAAATATTCAAACGAAAATGAAAGTCAAAATGGTGGCTACTTTTTTGCGTGTGCTCATCGTTATCTCTCTTGTTTCATTGCAAATACCCCATAAATACCAGTGTACTTACTGAAACTGTTTTACCTACTTTTAATAATGTCAAAAACAGTATTACAAAAAGTAGGCAGTAAAACTGTTTCAGTATGTATACGAACAATATTATACATTTTACTACTATAGAAGAGGTATATGTAGAGCTGTATATAGCGAATTAGTTCGGATTCAATTTGTAGGAGGCGCTCGTAGTTCAATTTTGTCTGCAATAAAATGTCGTCAGAGGGCTCTCTTTTCCTTTCCTGTATATACTTATTATACTCTTTGCGAGGCATTCCATCTCAATCCTCAGGGGTGATAATGCATCTGCATTTTGACTCTTAATCGAGGTAAAATATAGATGTCTATGAGCCACAGCATCCCCTTACAATCAATTGGACTGTGTGCTCGTTTATCACCCTAACTCTATAAAAAAGACCCTGCAGCCAACCTCAAACAAAGAAGGCTATAGATTCTTTGTCAACACTGAGCGGTTGGATTTAGAATCGTTTGACAGGTCTCTGGACTATAAAAATACTACTTTCATTAAAAGGTAACGCACTGTTTTTCAGAAAATAAAAAGCATACAAGCAAAAAGAAAATAAAAAATTATACATAAAATGACTTAATCTCTTGGATCCTCTTCCAACCACACCATCAGGACCTGTTTCACCCTATCCTATAAAAAAAAAAAAAAGCTATCATAACAAATATCAAACAGCTATTAAACGTGGAAAAACGAATTCATTATTACTGTGAAAGCTGGATAGGTAACATAACTGTGTGTAAGTGAGACAAGGACGTAAGAACATGTCAAAGACTAGTGTCACATTATCATACTCAATACTATATATTTTTCTTCTTCTGTGATCTATACTCTCATAATAAATTATGTTTACAAACAGTAAAGAAATGATTATTACATACTTTACAATCAGAAATCTAGTTTGGTTAGGATTTTTTTACCGCCCAGAAATACATGAGCAACCAGAAACTCTTACAGTTGTGATAGGGGACCAAAATAGAGACAGAAATAGATAAGAGGGTGGCAACCTCCGAAACGTACTCTTAGACAAAAAAAAGGAATCTTACTACTTACTAAACTGTAGTTCAGTTATTTCGTGCAAAAATACCTTGGTGGAATGTGATATTAGTTCTTTTTTTTTTTAAGGAACTCCACCTAGTACAAGTTAGACATTGTATATATTTTCTAGAAGACTTTTTTACTTATAATTAAGAAATATAGAAAAGTGAGAAGCAAAATGTAATAAGCCTTTTAACAGCGATCACTAACCGTCCACTGCTGCATTTTATCCCTGAATCCTGACAGCCTTCGGTAGTTATTCCTTGCATTAGTTATTAGTTTGAGGTTTAGTCAAGTCTACGGTGCCAACTATCGGATCCTAGCATACAATTGCATCGTTTCAACAAAGCAAATATATTGTGTGAAAAAGACCTTAATCGGTCATGTCATTCAGAAGTTTCACGATCACTAAAAGAGCTACCAATGATTATATAATGAAGAAAATATAAGATTTTTTACCTTCGTTATTAGAAGATATTTTGTCATTTTGTTCTTTGGCTTCGTCTTCACGTTCTTCTCCAGTCTCTATTTTACCAGTTTCTACGTTTTCTTCTGTGTTATCTACATTATTCTTATTTACATCATTTGTTACACATTCATTTTGACCGCCGAAAACATAATTTATTAAATTGGTCAATTTAGCTTCATTCGTAGCATTTTCTATTGTAATTATATTATTTTCAGTGGCATCTACTTCTAAATTTCCATTAGAGATATCTTCCTCGTTTATTTTATTGTTTTCTTGAATTGGAAATTGCTGTATGTGAGACGCGTCGTTATTTTCGTTTTTGTTCGTTTTTAAATAAGCTTCGTGTGCTGTAATTAAAATGGTTAATATTGCTACTGATTACGTGGCTCATGACAGATATTTAATTTCAACAGTAGGTTTTATAATGGTACGCTAGCAATCTGCAGAGGCACCAAATTTAATTATTAACTGGAATTTTAAGTGTTTATTTAACACATGCTCGGCGGCGAATTGAAAACAACGAGAGAAAAGCAGCTTGTTTTAAATATAAAATATTTTGAAGGGTTTTGAAGTCCACGAACATGCATTGTAGCAATGCAGCGGAATAGTTGCACCATCATCTATCAAAAATGGGAGGAGATGGACTTTTAACATGCATATTTTCTATTTTTTTTATGTATGTGGTAAAACGAAGCTTTAGTTTTAGGACCGATTTAGGACCACGCTCTCACAGAATACCAGCATGAAATGACAGCGTAATGCTGCTGTATTTCCTATGGTGAGTATAGAAAATGTAAGGCCCTTTTTAATGGAAACGAGGCATTCCATCAGTCCTCAAGGGTGGCAATGCATTTGCATTTCGATTCGTAATCGAGGATAGATGTAGATGTCTATGGGCCACAGCATTCACTGACCATCAGGTGGACTGTGTGCTTGTTTGTCACCCTATCCTATAAAAAATTCAGACTTATTGTAAGAGCCATAGTAGCTGTAGAGCGTCGTAAATTTCACAGAACGCAAACAACCTGAGCCGATCCTCTCTAAGTGAATTGCTATTTCAGCACCCTCTACGTGAACTTTATTTTAGGTTCTCTACGCACACCATACGAAACACAGCAGCATTAAAGACTATCGAATCATCTTTTCGTACATAACCGGATCAACATCATCCACACATCTCTCTCTCTCTCTCTCTCTCTCTCTCTCTCTCTCTCTCTCTCTCTCATTTTTCCGGGCCTATACGACATGGAAATCTTCTAGAAATGAGCGCAGGCATTTCTAAAAGGCCGACAACTCACCTGCAATCCCATGTTGTTGTCGATATTTAAGAGCGACGGCGATCATTTACCATTAGGTGGGTATATGCTCGTATGCCTGCTCTTCCATTAAAAAATAGTAACAACATAATATGTTTGGTGCAATAAAAAAAATCTATCTATAAATTAAACCTAAAGTATTACTGCAACAAATCATTTCATACCTTCACAGTAGATATGCTTAATGAACAGCCCACCCTTCGAGTGACCGACCCATATTATGGGCTTATCCCCAACACCGAGCCCTAGAAGCTGCATCATCATTTGATCAGCGCGATCGTGAAGCCGCTGCCTAAGGGAGATATTACTGTCAATCAACTTAGGTTAATGTAATCGTTTTACTTGCAAAAACCGACGTTAAAACATTAAAATTGTAAGGATAAAAGTTAAAAAGGAAGTTAATGTGAAAGGTAATGGAAGTATGATAATAATGTAGGTACGAAAGAGAAAGATAGAATGAAGTAGTTAAAATGGTGTGCGAGCGATATAGATTATTATTTTATTTATTTTATTATTTAAAAACATAAATGTAACACCTCAAAGTAAAGGGTACATAGGGCGGATTTAATGCCACTGTTTGCTAGTTAATTATTACGTGTAACGGGGAAAAGTGTTTTATTACATCTTACAAAAATAAAATAATAATGAAATCATTTCGTCCAGCCGTTCTTTTACTTCGAACTTTGCAAACACTTCTTTTTGCCATAGACTAGATAAAGGTAGGATTGCCAGATCGGAAGAACAAAATATGTCGATAAATTTTGAAAATGTCGGTATTTGGGCGTTGTTGTCGGGAGAAATAAATATTTAAAAAATTTGAGTGTATATTTTTATTAAGAAGCTACAAAAAGTACTAAATGAACTAATATTACACTTACATTACACACTAGTACACTTAATTTTTAGTTTGCCACATGTAATTGCCATTGGACTTTACTAGTCATCAATTTGGATCCTTTAGTAGTATTTAGAAAATATTTAAAATTCAAACAATTTACTTTAAAATTCAACCTGATTGCTAACTCAGCTTTTATTAAATCTGAGGCCATACGTTTACTTTCTGAGAAGCTGTTAGTCTGTAGATTTTGAGTTTTGGCGGGAGTCCGGAGATCATTTAAAATGTCCGTAGAATCCAGACGAATCCCGATCATCTGGCAACTCTAGGTATAGGACGTTAAAAATTTATCATTGGAATTTTTTATAATAATACATACCTACAGCAAACACAAATAAAAACATCAGTTTTATTCTGATATACATATGTACTACGTACTAGTTATGGCATTCCGAACACTTAATATGTTCAACTGAACTGTACTGCAATCCGTACACCTCTTATTATGGCTTCGATATTTATGCAGTGCGGAGCGGCACTAATAATAATTTTATATTAAATTAGCACATATGCAAAATAAACGAAAATTTAAAAAATGTACTCGATTAACAATACAATCTAAATAAACAATTATTTATTATGACAATTTTCGCGCGTTTATATCAACTGCGCATGCGCGACTCTACTGTTTCCCGCGCATGTGCGGATTCAGTGTAGTGCACATTTTATGTTTGGAATAGCTTCTTAGTACGTAGTACATATTATAACTCAATGGTTTTATTCATTAGTGTTTCCTCTTATTGTTAACGTGCTTTTCTTCACGTATTAGTGCGATTAAAAAAACCTAATTTAATGAATTTAATCGAATTTCAGATAAACTGACTGAGAACAAAGATGGAATGACTCATTAATCTCTACCTAAAAAAATACGGCAGCACTATACCGGTATTCTCTGATTCACGCCCGGTCGAACCTACCTATGTACCAAATTAATGAAAGCGGATTGCGTGACCTTGTAAAGTCAACAGTAAAGTCCAACCTCTCTCACTTCGCATCCAGGAAGTGCTAAAAAAATTTAATAGCTTCTGAAGTTCGAACTCAATTTTTCAGTACATTTTGTCTTCTGAAGCTAATAAATGTGAACATTATTTATTCTTTTTAATTTCTTCAAGTTGATTTTTACTTTTTAAATGCAAATGATTTGACTACATTGACCCTTCTGTCTAAGTCATATCTCAAACCAGACAAACAAATACATAGTTCTCCTATTGATACGTGGATACTGTGTCCTATATACACCTACATGCGACAGTAGATTTATCATTGACTGCAAAAAATAAAATAATTTGAAAAAAAAAAAGTAAAAAATTTGGAATTTAAATTATTTTCTCTAAACTACTCACCGTTTGTTTTCCTTAATCCACAAAGGCCGCCATAAATATGGGTCGCTGGTGTAATTGATAGAAATGACCCTGGCTCCGGGGAAGTCCACTTTGATCCAATCCCTGGGCCAGCACGACGAGTAGCAATGGTCACAGGTGCAACCGCACCCCACCTCGCACTTTTCACTCCCACACTTGCAGTCCACTCGTAAATTACTTTTGTCATCTACATCTTTAATATCACAGTCTACATCTCGATTAGTTTTCTCAAAGAGATCCCGAACGAAACTGGCCTGCGTTTCAAAATTCCCTAGAATTTCAACTTGTCCCAACAATGTGTTATTGTAAAATTTCTCTGTTATAAACAGATCATCGTCAGGTAAAACCTTTCGAAATTTCTCGTAAAATCTCACATCTTCTTTCGCGGCGTACTCTTCTCGTCTTCTATTCAAATTATATTCGTTATCGTCTATACTATTCGAATCTTTAAAATCGTTTATGAAATCGCATGAGCACTTCTCGATTGTGTTCTCCCCTTTATCCCATTTGCAAGCACATGCGGTGGGTATTGAGGTTGGACGTCTCAAAGGAACCTTTATAGGGTCGTTTTTATAGTTCGCCCTCCACTCGCCTTGACGCCACGTGTTTCCAAGCGACCCTGAAATTATAGGAGATTAGTATTAATGAACGAAACCTGGAGAGCACTCGGAACCGGAAAAGTAGTAGAGTATTTTTTTTATTGGATGGGGTGACAAACGATTGCCTTAGTTCCCACAGTGAATTCTGACTTTTCAAGACGGCAGTACTCTATGAAGTCTGCCTCAATCTACAATAAAATAAATAAGTATCTTAACATATTTTCCCTTAATAAAAAGATTGTAAGAAAACGGTTTTGGAATGGTGGACACGTGTAGGTATTCATAGGTCTTATAGCGCATACAAGTTCCAGTCATCGACAATACTATCACTTAAGGCCGAATACGACGCGAATGACCTTGCTCGTTTCGCAGCAAACCACGCGCCGCCCGTAGCTTTGTTTATATAGACATGTATAATGTAAGCAAAGCCGTACGGGCATTGATTATATTATATTTGACTGAGTTAGCTCAGTATGCAGAGTAATGAACAACACAGAGATCATTGCTGACTTCTTAAATAAATCTTTCTTATTTATAATATTAGTTCCTATAGAATATAAATTCTGTACTTTATTCGTTATAAAATATTGTTCGAAAAGTTATTGAATTGAAACGGTTTTTTTTTCTTAATTGGTGCATCGTACGTAAAGAACCTCATATAACTGAAAATGTTTGTTCTTGTGAGTCTTACAAGATGCCGTAATGCAAATTGCATAAATAATAAAGAAAAAAAAACTAAAAAGTCGGTGATTGCCCCATAGTGGGGATAGGTACTGTGTATGTAAATTCTCACAAGACTACTCCGACTGGTCAATCACTTCACATCCGAAGTATTTCTGCTTTTCTTAATTATGTACTTACCCCATGCTTTCGGACAATACATTGACTATGACATTATTTGCGGTCTCTGTGCTTGCACTACTCTGTACATTCTTTTCCGACTGGGTTTTGATATTTACATTTTTAGTGTTTCTCACTTGAAACTAGAAAAGTATAAATGATCAGTTTGGCTAATGTAAATGAGTAAAAATGCAACCTATTAGGCAGCCTCAAACAAAAAATTACCTTACAAAAATATAAGTATTAACCTCAAAATACAACATTCGAGCAGCGTTCATGCGATAAACTCTCTTTGTTTTACCACTTAGGTAACATTTATTTCTTTTCCTACCCATATTTACATTTATAGTCACTTAAAAGCATATAAAACACTAAATTAACGATTTTCGCTACAGACACATAGACTGTTGTTACCTTACGTCACACGTCGAAGCGCCTGGTAATTTATTACGGCAAACTTTTATCTGGCAATATACGATATTATTATTAGGTGTTTTTAATTAAAACGAATTATGTTAATAAATAATATTTTGTATCGAAAATAAAGACAGCAGGCACCTTTGGAATCACAATACAAACATTTTTACGTAAAAGAATTTTTCCTAAATTAAAATTCACACAGGAAGAACAATCATTTTTAAATATCATTTCTTAACAGTTTTTTATTTGTTGGTATATTTATCTGTTTTAAAACTGCGGGCATCTTGTGAAGGAACCGAACAAACCTACAGAAAATGTTTTAACGCTTAGAATTACTTCAGGTCAAAGTTGTAGTGAAGAGAAATACATTAAATTTCGCCAGTTCTCTTCGTATTCGGCCTTTGAAAATTTTAAATAAAAAATATTAGGTATATAACACAACACTTACGCACAACCAAACTCAAACACACACACACACACACACAAATACCGCGCGCGCGGAAATGAAAAAAATATTAATTACATGTAAACTTGCTTGTTTTAGTGTATATTAGTTGTAATTTAGTTTTCTATGTAACTGTTTGTAAGAGCGTTTCTTCCCACCAAAGGCGATAATTTGCCTAAAGGGGAGTTCCCGCATCTAATATTTGTAAAAGACTAAGTTACTGAAAATAAAATATTTGAAACGAGCACACAGTCCACCTGATGGTAAGTGGTTGCTGTGGCCCATAGACATTTAAATCTATCCTCGATTACGAATCAAAATGCAGATGCGTTGTCACCCGTGAGGACTAAGATGGAATGCCTCGTTTCCAGTAAAAAGGGTCTCCGGTTCTCTACACTCACCATACGAGTACGAAACATAGCAGCATTAAGTTGCTATTTTACGGTATTCTGTGAGAGCTTGGTCATTCCCCGGTCGAGTCGACCCATTCGTGCTACAACTATACTACCAATATAACTGCAGCATGGCTCTACCACGTACTATATTGCAGCCACGGAGCAAATTATTTGCTCCGTGATTGCAGCTATGTTATAATTGTAGCACGAATGGGTCGGTTAAACCGCGGACTGTGTTTTGTATGTTGAGTATAGAGAACCGGAGACCCTTTATACAGGAAACGAGGCATTCCATCTTAGTCCTTGGTTGACAGCGCATTGGAATTTTGATTATTTATCGAGTATTGATACAGTTACCATCAGGTGGACTGTGTGCATGTTTGTCACGTTTATACTATAAAAAAATCAATGTAATACTTCTTGATTGCTGCTGTGAACTCCTAGCACAAGCACCTTAAGGTTACCAGGAGTGGTTAAAAGGAATATCGGTAATGTTTATATTATTGCTAGTATGTAAAAAAAATCCCAGATTGATAAAAGTCCGTAATGGATTTGGTGTCAATTTGTTATTGAAAGTGGAAAGGTCCATTAGTCGCCTTTTACGACACACTAAGCAAGTTGGCAATATGGCAACACAGTTGGCATATTAATCTCGTTACCATAAAGTCCATGTACGAAGATAACGTCGAGGGTGTGAGACGGCGGCTGGTGTAGAACCACGCACTCCACTAAAGGTTCAGGGTGTAGGTGGTCGGAGCTCGCTGGCCGAGGCTTCGTAGGTTTCGGACCTGAAGACGATATTGAAATACTATTAGTTTACCTGACAAATAATTACCCTAGAATTTTGTGAAAAACAAGTGCCCAGTCCCCCTGATGGTAGTTAAGTGGATGCTGTTACCCATAAAAATAAATATTTACCATCAGTTAAGAATCGAAATGCAGATGCGTTTTCACCTCCGAGGTCTTATATGGAATGCTTCATTTACAGTAATTAGAAAATATCAAGTCAATAAAAAAATATTATTAGATAAATAATAACATATGAAACTATTATTAAATTATTAGGACCTTCAAGATAAGCCATTTTAAAAGGTCGGCAACGCATCTGAAATTCTCCTGGTATTGCGGATGATCATGGGCGGCGGTAAACACTTACCATCAGGTGAGCCGCATGCTCGTTTGCCACTTCTCCTAGAAAAAAAAATTGTGTCTCCGGTTCTCTACAGTCACCATACGAAACAAAGCAGCATCAAGCTGCTATTTTACGCTAGTACTCCTTGAGAGCGTAGTTCTTCCCCGATCCAGTGGACCCATTCGTGCTACAACCGTAATATAGTTATGCTGCAGCGTGGCTCTTACACGAATAAAATATGTGATGGCGTAAATCCGCTACCCCGACATCGGATACCGTAGATATCGTAAGAAGAGAAGGAGAGAAACTGAAGAAGGAGATGAGCAGTGGTGTCTTCCTGATAACAGCTAAAAATCACAAAAAGACTGCGGGTGTTAACCCGCTTACCAAGCGTGGAAACTATGTATAAAAAGGCAGTAAGGCAATTTTACATGGTAGAGCCACGGATCACCTATACTGGATGACCTTTTTTACCGTCTGGAATAAAATACGGTGTAACGTGTGAACGGAGAACACCTTCACGGACGGTATGTGATGTCTATGTCTTAATGCATGTAATTGATATGGCGCAACGTAACAATTATGTTCATAAAAACAAGATCATGTACGGCGGAACGTTCATTTCCGATGAACTTTCAAATAAAAATTCTATGATTTGGACCTTGTGTCACAACATATCAAATACTCTGAACTTTACTGTCATATAGAAGGTTTTTGACCATTTCAAAAATGTGTTCTTGGTCAATGTGTGGAACGCTACACACACACGCACAACGTGATTATATGACCTGCACGCCTCTTGCGTACTTACGATTAGGTTCGCCACATATATACGGAATTTCGTTTCGGGATTCCGTTTCGGAATTTCGATTCGGGATTCCGAACGCAGCAAGTCCATATAAAATCAATGACCCGTCATACACCTACTGTAGTTTTCCGTACGGAATTTTGCGGGCAAAACGGGATTCCGTAAGTGTGTTTGTTCCGTTTCGGGATTCCGTATGTAGTGTGTGACGGGTGTCACAAGAGGGATACATGCGCGTTTAACTTCGCAGGAGCGATTCGTAGGAAACTTCGTCGAAACACAAAAGCATCTTAAGTATTATTTATGTAATTGTTTTATTGTTGTTTTGTTATGAAGTGTATTGTAAATAATATTGCTCTATGAAAATGGTGTCTTACTGGCTATTTTGTTTGTTTTACGAGTAGATGGAAGAATGCATGACAAATCTAATGAGGTTTCAGCTAATTCGACCGCGGTAGATCCATTCCAGAACAAATATAGCGGTTAGGGATCGGATAAAAATTACGTATAATGACGTAGTGATATTACTACTATTATTCATCTACGTAATAGGACATGACAGAATGTATATATGCATTGGTCGTCACTCCATCTAGTGGGGGGTCGCCCTACACTGCGTCTACCGGTACGAGGCTGCCACTCGAGAACCTTTCTTCCCCATCGGTTATCGGTTCTTCGAGCTATATGGCCGGCCCATTGCCACTTCAGCTTACTAATCCGTTGGGCTATGTCGGTCACTCTGGTTTTACTGCGGATAACCTCATTTCTGAGTCTATCACGCAGAGAAACTCCGAGCATAGCCCTCTCCATAGCTCGCTAAACGACCTTGAGCGTCCTCATACGGCCAGCAGTGAAGGACCACGTCTCAGATCCGTAAGTCATCACTGGCAACACGCACTGATTATACACTTTAGTTTTCAGATATTGAGGTATACCTGACGAGAAGATGTGTCGTAATTCGATCCCGAACGCTGCCCTGCCGAGTTGAATCCGTCGATTGACGTCGTTGGTCGAAGTTGGACTTACCTAGTCGGACTATTTGTCCCAGGTAAACGTACTCGTCAACAACTTGGAGCAGAGTGTTCCCAACAACTATCCGCATAGGTGTGACATGGACATTAAACATGATCTTTGTTTTGTCCATGTTCATCTTAAGACCTATCCGTTGGGAGACACCATTGAGGTCATTGAGCATAGTGCTAAGGTCCTCCAGCGATTCTGCCATAAGGACTATATCGTCGGCAAATCGAAGGTGAGTGATGTACAGTTCAGTAGCTTGAAAACGTCTTCCAACGCAGCGGTGAAGAGTTTCGGGGATATAACATCACCCTGTCCTACACCTCTCTGCAGTTGGATAGGTTTCGAACTCTGAGTGACGACCTGGTAAGATCTAGGACGAAGGAAAGGAAGGAAGGGGAGGACCACGCTCTCACAACGCTCTCAGAATACCAGCGTAAAATAGTAGCTTAATACTGCTTTGTTTCGTATGGTGATTGGTGAGTGTAGAGTCCGGAGACCTTTTTTACTGGAAACGAAGCATTCCATCTTAGTCCTCTGGGGTGACAACGCATCTGCGTTTTGATTCTTAATCGGGGATAAATGTAGACGTCTATGGGCCACAGCATCCACATACCATCAGGTAGACTGTGTGCTCGTTTGTCACCCTTATTGTATAAAAAAAACACATCTTGCATTTTGATGGTAATGCCCTCCAGACTGAATTTCGGTCACGGCAGCCTCTACGCAGTCTCTACGGAGACTAGCCATCGGAGTAGGACATGATTATAGTGCCCAAGTGTATGCGCAAGCACAGGTGCACTCTCTATTCCCTCACGCTCATAATCCGATTTGACCGTAAACCGTCACGACCGGAGAGAGAATAGGCGCAGGACCAACGGCTTTACGTGCTTTCTGAGGCACGCTACTAAGAATTCACTAAGAAGACTTAATAGAGACAACAACTTTTTGATTAAAAAAAACCAATAACTGATTTTTGACCTGACCCGGGATTTGAATTCGGGACCACATGACCAGCAGTCGCATAAATGACCACTAGCCCAATGAGGCAGTCATTACTATTATAATTTATTGTTGATTTATTATAAATCTTTCATAAAACAACTGACGTGCACGTGTTTATCACTAATGTTATAAAATAACGGAATCGGCCAGTAGGACACTGTTATCACTCACGCACGTGTTTCGCTTAGTTGTATCATTACTGAGGCGTTGAATCATATTCATGAATACCTACATGTTTAATTTTTTATTTCAATTGTGTGTGAAAAATGTGATATTCATTCTGTAAATACTAGGAACAGACACAAGCTAGTAGTACCAGTTACTCGACTCCACCGAGTCAGTAATTCATTCTTGGGGCGATTTATACGCTTTTATAACAAAATCCCAGAAAATTTAGAATATTTGACCTGTACAAAGTTCAAAAACTTTATTTAACTAAGTTTGTATAAAAAGGGTTATTATAACATTAAGGAATTTATTGATGATAATAAACTAAAATAATAAGTAAGGTGATCGCTATCTATATAGTATAATATGTTGTTAATTGTAACATATATGATTGTAAGCTGGGTTTCTTGCTGGTTCATTCCAGGACAGACATTTTTTTCTGAACCAGTGTGGTAAATAAAAAAGTAACTTTCAATAAGTATTATTTATAACCTATATTGAATAAAAATAGTATAAGTTTCTGATTCCTAGGCTCTAGACACACGATATTGTATTAGCCAAGTTCTAAAAATATAATTTAATTGTGAAATTTAAAACCTTCGAAACAAAAAGAGCTGATGATCTTCAAACGGTTGAACAGAGTTTCTCAAAACAGATCTAAGAACACTCTTGATTAAGACACCTTTCAAACGAATAAAAACTTAATTAAAATCGATTTAATCCGTTTAGAAGCTATGATGTTACGGACAGACACACAGGTACACAGATTATATATTACATACTACAAACTTATAGCATAGAAATGATAGACAGAAACCTAAGAAAAAGAAACATTACCTTGTTCGGAGTACAAGAAATTGAATACAATTATCACGACTTAGAAACAATTATTTTAAAAATATATGCAAGTCTCATCCGAAAAATCAGATTTGGAATATTTTAGAAGAATTGGTAAAAAAGGAGAAAAGTCAAGACCCATAGTTATAACCCTTACAACTATGAGTAAAAAAAATCGAATTATTTAAAAATCGTCGAAATCTTGAAAAGAGTTTATATTATATTAAAGAAGATTTTACTCCAAAAATATTAAAAACTAGAAAACTTCTAATTCCAGAACTCAAACAAAAGATTGAACAAGGAGAAAGAGCTATATTAAAATATGACAAAATTGTCATTTTGAAAAAGAAACGAGAACAGACAAACATCACATATCAACCCAATAACAAAAGAAATTTGTCCACATCTCCGGAAGAGCAAACTCCATTAGAAGATACAAATAAATTCACTAAACAAATACCAAAGCGAAACAAGGTAAATATGAATCAATATATTAAGAAATCATCAAGAGATAACGCTTCCATGTCACACAATAAAAATAACTGTGAATAGCAATTTTGCGACGACCTCTCTACAAAATCAAATACGGCTTGTCACCGCGGAAAAATACGACTACAACCCTCCAGAGCAAAAAAATATATGTATGTACCTATAACGCAAGGTCATTATTATCAGACGAAAAAATGATAGAACTTAAAGAAGCAATCAATCACCTTAAATACGATATCATCGGGTTAGCAGAGATTAGAAGATCGGGAACAATAATAACAGATGACCTTGAACATATCTCCTGCTATACAGGGGAGAACACTGGGCAACGTGGAGTAGGCTTCCTAGTAAAAAAGAAGTTCAAAACAAATATAGAGAGTTTTATTGGTATTTCAGATAGAGTATGCTTGCTCAACATGAAATTTGGTTATTTGAAAATTTCTCTTATTCAAATATATGCTCCAACTGGAGAAGCAAAACAAGAAATAGTCAAAAACTTGTATAGACAAGTAAATGATGCATGTCAGCTAACAAATAAATTCGTTATTGTGATGGGCGATTTCAAATCAAAAATAGGCTCTACTTACGAGATACAGAAACAAATCACAGGAAAATTCCGTTACGGAAAAGGAAATAGTAGAGGTCAACAATTAATCGAATTCGCGTACCAAAACAAACTCACAATAATTAACACAATACTTAAGAAAAATTTAAAAACAAAATGGACCTGGATATCTCCTGACAAGAAGACAAAAAACGAGATCGATTATATTCTCTCAAATGCCCCCAAACCTTTCACAAATATAGAAATCATTAATAACCTCAATTATCCAAGTGACCACAGGATGGTAAGAAGCACAATAAAAATAGCAAAATCAAAATCTAGCAGGGCAAGGTACTGCAATACACGTAGCTTATTAACATCACAAAAAAGAAAATGACATATATGTAGAGAATCTGAAAAAATGTAATTTACCCAACCAAGAAAATGAAAGCTTGGATAATTACTACAATAAATTAGAGAACAACATAAAAAGTTGTTTGGGAAAATCAAAAATTAAAATGAATACAAAATGTTGAGAGAAGAAACAAAGTTGCTTATAAAAAAACGTCATAATTTACAAAATAAAAGACCATTGACCCGAGAAGATAAAGAGGAGCTAAAAATGTTATATAAAAAAAGCACATAAAGAAATTAAGAAAGACTACAAAGAACACAGCTTAGAGGTAATAAGCAAACATTTAATTACAACAGGAAGCACAAAAAGAGCATACAGACAATTAAATATCAGCAAACCTTGGATTATCATCATCTCCAACATCAAAAACTCAATCAAGGACCGATATCGTGAACATCGCCACAACCTTCTATCAAAAACTAGAATCATATAAGAAAACGGAAGAAAACCAAGAAAAGACGTTGATCCCATTTAATGAAATTGAAATTATAAAGAAAATTGAAAAACTTAAAAACCATAAAAGTCCCGGACCAGACAATATCTCAAACGAGGCAATTAAAGCAGCCAAACAGGTATTAGCAACCCCATTTACATATCTATTCAACAAAATCCTTGAAACGCAAAAGCTGCCGAAAAGCTGGTTGGCAACTGATATAATTCTACTATACAAGAAAGTAGATCCCACAGACGTTGGACATTATAGGCCTATTAGCTTACTACCAACCATTTACAAGCTTTTTGCTTCTTGCCTAGAAGAAAGATTGAGGCCAGCTATGGAAAAATATCAACCTATTGAACAAGCCGGCTTTCGTAAAGGATACTGTACCATCGATCATATTCACGTTGTTGAACAGGTAATAGAAAAATATAATGAATTTAGGAAACCACTATTTTTGGTGTTTATCGACTTTGCTAAAGCTTTCGACTCTATTTCACACAACAGCATTTGGAAAGCTCTAGAAAACCAAAACATTCCCCAACAATACATAAACATCCTAAAATACATCTACCATGAGAGCACTAGTACAGTCAAATAGACCGAACCGTACCAGTCTTCCCAATAAAAAGAGGAGTGAAACAGGGAGATATACTTTCACCAAAAATCTTTATAGCAGTATTGGAACATATCATCAAAGGCTTAAAATGGACAAATAAGGGTATACATATAAAAGGAAATTACCTCAGTCATCTTAGATTTGCAGATGATCTAGTAATATTTTCCGAGTCAGCAAAACAGATAGAGTCGATAGTAAATGAGCTAAACAACGCCAGTCAAAATGTAGGCCTGCAACTAAACACTATTAAAACCAAAGTAATGACGACTAGAGCTCAAACACCTATAATTGTGAAAAACATTCCATTAGAATATGTTGATGAATATGTGTATCTCGGCAAATTAATATCATTCAAAAGATCGAGACACGTTGACGAAATCCAAAGGAGAATAATATCAAGTTGGGGTAAATTCTGGACCCACAAGGAGATTCTAAAATCGACTCTACCTATAATTCTCAAAAAGAAGATAATAGATTATTGTATACTGCCCTGCCTTACTTATGGATGCTAAACATGGATATTTAACAAACACAACAGTGACAAGATCGCAAAATGTCAAAGATGAATGGAAAGGACAATACTTAACACAAAATTGAAAGACAGAGTAAGGAACTCGGAATTAAGGAACAAAACAGAAGTAATAGACGTTCTTCAACACGGTCAAAGGTTGAAATGGCGATGGGCAGGACATTTAGCACGCATTTCAGACCAAAGATGGACTAAATCGGTGACAGAGTGGCAAGGACCAGCTGGAACACGTGCAAAAGGCAGGCCAAAAGAAAGATGGGTCGACGAGGTGATGGCTACAGCTGGGAAAAACTGGATGAACAAGGCACAGGACAGACAAGTGTGGGCAGCTCTGGAGGAGGCCTTTACCCGAAGAGGGGTCCTCAAATAACAGGTATAAAAAGTTTAAATTATAAATATACTTAAAATAATAAATAAGTACTAAAAATAGTTACGAATCTATTTAAAAAAAATTAATAAGATCTATATTGTAAGAAAATACCTCACCGGCACGGAAACTTGGCTACTTGTGAATTTGCTGATTATTTGCACTGAAACGTTTTTTTAACAGTAAATTAAGGGTAGATGCATTCAATAAGTGTCTCTAATGGTTTTAGAACAAAGAAATTTAATGTTTACTTCACCGAAATTTTTCTTTTCAAGATAACATGTTTTCACTAAAATTAACATCTTTCCATTGTCACCTTAAAAACAGTACAAAGTTAAAAATTAAGTCTGTTTCTTTATTGTCTATCAGTTTTAATATCGGGTGTTTCCTCCTCTAGCCCTGATAACCGCTTGCATTCGATCTGGCATGTTTGAATGATGTTTCTGACATCAACTTGCGGTATGCTGTCCCAAGCGGCCAGCGCTGCATTTCGGAGCTCATTTAGAGTTTGTGGCGGTTTGGAGCTGGACTTTATCTTTCTTTTGAGCATACCCCATACATGCTCAATTGGATTTAAGTCCGGGCTACGAGCTGGCCACTGTAATTTTTGTATTCCAACCTCTTCCAGATATTCCTCTACACAATGTGCGACGTGCGGGCGTGCATTATCGTGCATGAGGAGGAATTGGTCGTGTCCAATGAATCCCGAATAAGGCATTACGTGCTCCTGAAGAACTTCCTCGATGTATCGAGTAGCTGTAAGCCGATTATCGACGATGACCAACTCTGTACGTGCGTCGGAACTTACACCTCCCCATACCATTATTGAGCCTCCATGGAAACTCACAGTTTGGGTGGTGGTAATGGGTAGAAATCTCTCTCCTCTTTTTCCCCACACTCGTTCTCGACCGTCTGGAGCACGTAAAGCTATTCGACACTCATCTGTGAACAACACTCTAGCCCATTGCTCGTGGGTCCAATTGACACGTTCTCTTGCGAACTGAAGTCGGGCTACTCGGTGCTGTCTGAGAAGTTCTGGACCTCGTGCTGGTCTACGAGCTTTTAAATTCACTTCCTCCATTCGTCTTCTCACCGTACGCTCACTAACATTAACGCCTCTTGCGATTTGGAGCCGCTGGCGTATCTCAACAGCGGTCAGGTAGCGGTTTCTCAAAATCTCCATAACAATAAAACGATCGTCCCGGGCCGATGTGCACCTTACGCCCCCACTGCCTGGCCTGCGGGTGTAGCGGCCTGTCTCCTGGTATCGTTTCAGTGAATACTGCATTGAGGACCGTGGTACGTTAAGCACAATAGCAACTTCACGCTGTGTCAGCCCTTGGTCAATTAATGCTACTGCTTGTGCAACTTGTGCTGGTGTTAATGGCATTTTTATTGGCTTTAAAGCACATTTAGTTATTTAATTAAGACACAAGATCACAATAATTGAATAACCTTACAGTAAACTTTTCACAACACACAAATTTAAAATGTGAACTTAGTCGCTCAAATGACCCGATTCAACTAAAAATTAAAGAATTCGTCATGGTGCACTTAAACATAATGAATTACCCTCTTGAACTTGAGGGTAAACATTTTTTGACATACTTGCATAACAAACATTCATCAGAAACACTTAAAGCTTTTGCTATCGCGAGATAACCGCTTGGCCAAGTTTCCGTGCCGGTGAGGTATTATTTAAAAGAAAATACTAACAATATAAATCTGTGAAACTAAAATGTCAAAATTGTTTTATATAAAAATTAAATTATCTAAATAAAACCAAATTAAATGCAAAATGAAATTTCCAATTGAATGAAATTCTAATATTATAATAATTCATGTACTTAAAGTTATTAAATTGATTATTCAGTGTAATGAAATTTCCAATTAAATGTAATTCAAATATTATAACAATGCATGTAAGTACTTAAAGTTATTAAATTGATTTTTGTAACAAATTTATTCAGTGTAATGAAATTTCCAATTAAATATAATTCTTACATTATAGTAATGCATGTACTTAAGTTATTAAATTGATTTTGGGTGTAAATGAATTTTCCAATGGAATGTAAGTCTAATATTTATAATAATGTTACACGCTCAAGTCGACGATACACTAGCGCCATCTAGTGTCAGGAACGAGAGCGAGGGGAGCATTGAGAAAATGACATCACAAATCACTCAACCGACAGCGCCACCCGAAGAACTAAGTTTCTGGAAAATCTACACTCGAATACTCGTTGCCTGGCGCGCATTTACTTGAATGTTCGGGACGCTTCTTTGCTAATTATATAAATAGGCGCTGCAAGATGCGATCGGGGCAGAGTTGAACTCGGCGACACAAGCGAAGCTTTGGAGCGGAATTAAGTGAATTAGTGTGTTTAATGATTAGTGTTTTAAGTTTTAATTTGTGTAAAGTAAATTAAAGTGTTAATTTAGGTAATTTTATCGGCAACTTTTATTGCACGAACCTCAAGCTCGTAACAATTGGTGTCAGAAGTGGGATAAAATAATGCCGATTTTACCTAAGGAGGAAACGGAGGGTGTCCTTACCCGAAGTCAACGCCAGCAGGAGACGGACCAACGAAGATTTGGTGGTGCAACGCCGCAGACGTCGGAGGGCCAGCCGCCGGCAACAGAGGCCGGTCCGTCAGTAGCTCCTGCATCTGCAGCACCTGATTTAGGCGCTCTGATGGTGATACTGCAGGAACAGGCCCGGCGGTTGGAAGAGCAGCTGCGGGGCGGACAGGAGGAACAGGCCCGTCGCTTATAAGAGCAGCTCAAACGCGATAGGGAAGAACAGATGCTTCTCATGAAGGACCTTCACGCTACCTTCGGGAAAGAGATAAGGGAGGTGAAGGATAAGGTTGCTCAACATGATAACCGCCTGTCGGAAGCTGAGACCACAATCAACCAAGTTAAGAAAACGCTGGACGAACTCAAACTTGGGGATGGAACCACAGCTCCCGTAGTAGCTTCAGCACCTTCGCTACGTGGGTTCAAGGTGCCACCGTTTGACGGGACTTCTTCCTGGTCAGCCTACAAAATCCAGTTCGAGGCTGTTATGAAAGCGAACGGCTGGAATAAAAGTCAGGCCATGACTGCTCTCACACTAGGCCTGCGCGACCAGGCCTTAACAGTTCTGGAAGCTCTCGGTGAGGAAGTGACTTATGAGCAACTCCTTGAGGCGTTGGAGGCGAGATATGGCCACGCTCACCTGGAACACGTCTTTCGTACGCAGCTTAAAGATCGCGTGCAGCGCATCAACGAAAACCTGCAGCAGTGGGCTCTAGAGGTGGAGAAGCTGGTGCGAAAAGCATACCGGTCTGTACCTGCGCTCATTGAAGGTAACCTGGTGCAGACATTCATCGACGGCATCCGCGACCCTGAAGTCAGAGCTGCTGTGAGGCTGGGGCACCACGAGACGCTTAAGGACGCCTTGGCCCATGCACTGGAGGTGGAAGCCGTGCGGCAGGATCATCGTTCCCATCGCGTCAGGGAGGTTGCAGCCGCTACAGTCCGTGACCGCAGCAAAGGATACAGCCCTAGGTGCTATGGCTGTGGGGAAAAGGGCCATCTTCGATCCAGCTGCCCTAAACGAACCGTGGAAAGGAGAGTTGATCGATCTCGAGAGGGTAGTGCAGCTAACGGCACTGCCTGGCGGCGACGGTATCATCGTTCACCTCACGCTAGGGAGGTTACAGCAGTTACGGTTCGCGACCACAATAAAAGATACAGCCCTAGGTGCTATGGCTGTGGGGAAAGGGGCCATCTTCGTTCCAGCTGCCCTAAGCACACCCTAGGAAGGGAAGGTGAACGGTCTCAGAAAGGAAGTGCGGCTAACAGCACCGCCCAGCAGCAGCAGGAATACGACTTTACTATCAGACACTGCAGCGCGAAATCTCACGGCAACGCAGATGCATTGACAAGAAGACCTTGTCCTGAAGATTGCAACCATTGTAGTAGGCAAGAGAGTAAGGAAGTGGTATCCGTTAGGATGCTCAGGACAGACCACCTCAGCAACGGGTGGAAGGACAGCCTACGACATGCACAGCAGGAAGATCCGGACATCAAGCCGATTCTGGGATGGATGAAGGCCCGTGCTACCAAGCCTAAGTGGAGGGACGTCTCAGCGATGAGTTCAACCACGAAAAGCTATTGGGCCCAATGGGACAGCTTGCTGATTCAGGATGGAGTCCTGTGCCGTAAATGGGACAATGGTCGAAGAGACAGCTGTCGTTTGCAAATGGTTGTCCCTAAAGCTAAAGTGCCGAATGTTCTACAGCTGTGCCATAATGGTCGTTCAAGAGTCCATCTGGGAGTTAAACGAACTCTACTGAAGGTCCGGGAACAGTTTTACTGGGTCCATTATCGTGACGATGTCGAGGATTGGTGTCGTACATGTACAAGTTGTGCGGCCGTGCGGGGACCTCAGACACGTAGTAGAGGAGCACCGAAATTGTACAATGTTGGTGCACCACGGGATAGGACAGCCCTTGACCTTGCGGAGCCGTTACAGAAAGGCGCAAGAGGGACTCCTAAGATCGTCCATGTGGATCGCTTGGCGCGTTATTATGGGGCCGATAATGCTCGGGACGAGCATGTCTTAGGAGGGGGCAGTGTTACGCGCTCAAGTCGACGATACACTAGCGCCATCTAGTGTCAGGAACGAGAGCGAGGGGAGCATTGAGAAAATGACATCACAAATCACTCAACCGACAGCGCCACCCGAAGAACTAAGTTTCTGGAAAATCTACACTCGAATACTCGTTGCCTGGCGCGTATTTACTTGAATGTTCGGGACGCTTCTTTGCTAATTATATAAATAGGCGCTGCAAGATGCGATCGGGGCAGAGTTGAACTCGGCGACACAAGCGAAGCTTCGGAGCGGAATTAAGTGAATTAGTGTGTTTAATTATTAGTGTTTTAAGTTTTAATTTGTGTAAAGTAAATTAAAGTGTTATTATAATATAATATAAAGTGTAATTTTATCAGCGACTTTTATTGTCACGAACCTCAAGCTCGTAACAATAATGCATGCACTTAAAGCTATTAAAAATGAATTTCTAACAAATTTACTAAGTGTAAATAATGAGGAATAAAAGGCTATTTTATTTTATTTATTTTATTACTACAAACTTATAGGACCCCTTTTTTTAGTCAAGGGTTAAAAAGGTACATATAAACAAACGCATTGGCTGTGCTTATATTTATATGAACCAATTCGAACCACTTTCGAACCCCTTTTTTTTACATGGGGAAATACCTACGCATACCCGCCTCGCGGGGGCAAGGACGGGTTATGTCGGACTCGCACCGACTAAAACCCCATGGTGTTCCACCTTCGTCACATATTGGCAGGGCTACGGGAACGCTTTCGCACACTTCCGCGGCCCTACCAGCGACTAGGGCCCCATGGCAGCACCTCCTCGAGAGAGGAATATTCCTCCCCGTTATCCTTCCCAAGTAAGGCGCACCAGAACACATGGCACGCCTTCCTCCACGGCCTCTAATTGCATCTGCGCAACAGACACCCCCGCGTCCGATGCGCGAAGGCCATGGGGCCAGGAAAAACGAGCACTTAGAAGTACTAGCCTTCCCGACCCCAGCGGCAGATCTGGTCTATGGCTCCGCCGCCAACCAAGATTCGGCTGCGGAGGATAGGGAGAGTAGCGCTTCGCAATACCGACAATCCTCTCCCCCCGCAGCCCCATCACCACCGCATCAACGGTGCGGCCCCGTTTGAGTCGCGGAGGATAGGGCGAGTGGCGCATCGCCATACCAACACTCCTCTTCCTCCGCGACTCCACCTCGGCTGCAGCGGTAGAGGGTGCGGAGTCCCCACTCGCTGCAGTCCACCAGCACACATCCGAAGTGGGCTCTCAAGCCCACTCGGAGTGGCCACCTCAGGCCGGCCCTTCACCTCGGGCCAGCCACGTGGGTTCCTCTTTGTTCACCGTGGGAGACCAAGCCACGGCTACTAAGCCCCCCCGCCACGACAAGGCGGGAACCCGTTCGGGGGGGACTTTCGAACCCCTAAAGTTCAAAAACTATTACACCTGTGGCCGTAAGTGCCAGAAGTCTACTTTATAAATCTGCGGTGAGTCGAGACGAAGACAAGTTGGACTGGCTTGCAGGAACTGAAGACTGCAGAAGGCGATTCTCGGGAGCGAAAAGTAGGGGTTCTCGAGGATAATGACGACGGCTTGAAGTTGTAGATTCAGAAGACTGTTGAGTGCGTTGTTCACATCACGTCGGGTAGTCATCACTGTGGTCGTGGAAGGAAAAGGGAAGATCTCCCGCCGGGCAAAGTGCCCGGAGAGCGGCTAACGCTCCGTGTGATAATTGACAACGCTTCGGAACTTTGATAGCGCGATTTAGGCTTCGATGTTTCGCAAGTTACACGACGACAGCGCCGCCACACACCTATTGCAACTTTCATCACCATCACCATTACAGCTCTTCACAAATCCACTGCTAAACGTAGGTCGCCCTAAAGGAATGCCAAAGCATAATCCTAAGCCACGTGCATCCATCGATTTCCTGATTATCTTACCAGGTCGTCTCTCCATCTGGAGAGGGAACGTCCTACATTTCACTTACAGGTGCTGAACCAATAATCTGCCACTTGAAAACCTTTCTTCCCCAGCGGATGTCGGTTCTACGAGCTAAATCATAATGAGTAAAAAACGTGACTTCATGCGCCGCTGCACTGATTTGTCTACACTATATAATCATTTTGACCTTGGTCGGAATGCACTGGCCGAGAAAATACTCCTTGAACAGTTTGTGCTATTGATTGTATTTTTATCTTTTGTAGTTGTTGTCAGGGACAGACCGAGAATTTGTGGGGCCCTGGCCTATGTTCAATAAATTATGAAGAATTTTCTATACTTTTGCGCTGCAAATTCCTTTATTTGCTCATGACGTTGTCAGTCCTTTGTTAAATCAAAATTTATGGAAAGAACCGATAAATTATTTATTCTTTCAGAGTGAGGGAATAGAGAGTGCACCTGTTTGCACTTGGACTCTATAATCCTGTCCTGTGGTCCTGGCTAGAGTGGCCGCTGTGACTGCAGTTCGGCCTGGAGAATATTATTACTAAACTTTTTTTGCTTTTTACAATATTTGTCTTTGGTTGGGTTGCAAACTCGGGAAACTACTTTGATGAAAGGAGCCAATAACCTGAAATCGGCGGTAGGGGCGCAGTCATCAACCGGTGCAGAAGTACAGTCGCGGTCGTCCAGATCGAGGAGATGCACCACCGTCTGTAAAAATATTACATTATTACAAAATGTTAAAGGAGTTCTTTATAACTAGCTTATCTGTCAGTCTAAAACAAAATACTAGAAGCAAAATAGCAGTGTAATGCTGCTGTGTTTCGTACGGTGAGTGTAGAGAACCGGAGACCTTTTTACTGGAAACGAGTCTTTCCATCTTAGTCCTCATGGATGACAACGCATCTGCATTTTGATTCTTAATCGAGGATAAATATAAATATCTACGAACCACAGCGCCCACTTAATCAAGTGAACTGTGTGCTCGTCTATCACACTTATTTTATAAAAAAATCAGAACAAAATCGGATAAACTCTTTACTGATAACGAGTCGTTCAATTTTAATCCTTAGTTGTGACAACGCACCTGCATGTCAATTCTTAATCGAGGATAGAAGGTCTATTACAACACCAGCACTCTAACCATCAGGTGGATTGTGTGCACGTTTGTCACTCTTACCTCTATAAAATACACTTAGGATAAGTGTATTTTATAGAGGCCGGGAAGAGTTACATCAAATAATGAAAAGATGATAATGAAATCGACAAACATAACCGCGTGCATTCACTAGTGCGTTTAAATCAACCACCACGCAATCAGAGTCACTTGACGCCAGTTAGCAACGTGTTATCATTTGTATCGCTCGAAATAGTCCTCAATTGTTGGGATGGGTAATTTCTTGTATCGCATAGAGTGGAGCCGTGGCAGGAATGAAGCATTTATCGATATTATTGTTACAAATTAAAATAAATAACCATGTCTAAGAAATCATCAACCTTGCATTGAATGCGAAAATAAGTATAGTAGTTATTAATTATTATAAATAAGCTTTGTGTATAGTAGTAATCCCATAGAATACTATAATACGTATATAATAGAACGGCGGAGTGTAGTCACTAACATGTCAACACACCTATAAATGTGAGCACAATCAATCGATTCCAATTTGCGTGTCAAGCGTCGCTGGCAAATTGTGCAATGGTTACGTGTTGAAATAATAGCGGGAAATGGAATTTAAATAAAAAAGACATCCTACGACTAGTAAGTCGAAACTATTTATATTTCGTGAATATTAGAAACCAACAACAACAACGGTAAAAGGGTACAAGGGTTTACCGAGGGTATAATACAAGGGTTTACCGGAGGTCTAACGTAGGAACGGATCATTATTTGGTTTTATGCCGAATCAATGGTCTATTCAGGCGTTGGTGCCATCGGTCATCTGTGTCTACCACTGCGTTACAGCGTAATAGAACAGAAAGGTTACAAGAGGAAGATGAGAAAAACGAGTTCAAATGTAGACTGAAAGAAAATATAAGTGGTTTGGATGAATTATGTATGAATGAGTTAGACTTGGAGAATGTATGGCAAAATGTTAAGAAAGGTTTTGCGGATGTAGATACCGAAGTACGTGGAGTTAGTAAGAGAAATAATGAAAGGAAAAATAATACGTTATGGTGGGATGATGAGATACGTATGGAAGTTGAAGCAAAGAAGAGAGCATGGCTAGATTTACTAGCAACAAAGGCTGGTAATTCTAGCGGTACGAATAATGATATTTAAAGAAAAAAGGCAGTCTTTAGACATCTAAATAAGAGATTAAAAAAGTAGTTGAAAGGAAAAAGCAAGTTGCAGTCTCTTTATAGGGACTCTAGTATTTGTGTTAGGATCAACGGGGTCTACTCGTCGGTCCAGTCGGTTTGGCATTCATAAAGGTGTCAGACAGGGCTGTGTGGCTTCCCCGTGGCTCTTCAACCTATTTATGGACAGTTGTTTGGAAAATTTGAAAGTTGAAGAATGCGGATTAAGAATGGGTGAGTTAACCATCGAATGCCTTTTGTACGCCGATGATCAAGTTATTCTTGCGTCGTCGGCGACTGAGGTGCAAATGGTGGTTATATTAATAAACTTATCATTAAAAGAAAGGGGTATGAAAGTGAACGCAAGTAAGACGAAAGTTATGATTTTTGAAAGAGAAGAAAGTAAAACTATATGTGAAATAAGAATAGAAGGAGAGTTGATCGAGCAAGTAGATGAGTTTTTATATTTGAGTTGCGTGTTTAGCAGGGATGGGAGATATGATAAGGATATAGAAAGACGAGTGAACGCAAGAAATAGAGTAAATGGGGCCCTACACTCTATTGTGAGGAGTCAGAATGTGTCAAAAAAGGCACGTAAGGCAATTCACAATGCTGTGTTGGCCCCTACTTTAATGTATGTGAAAGTTGGGTATGGTAGTAAAATTTGGGTGTAGCAGAAGAAGCATGAGAGTAGAATAAACGCAGTAGAAATGCGGTCGTTAAGGAGTATGTTAGGGCTAAATCTGAATGACAGGGTGAGAAATTGTGTGATAAAATAAGAGTGTGGTTTGCAAGATGATATCGTGACCAGGATTAAAAAAGGAATGCTTCAGTGGTTTAGTCATGTGGAAAAAATGAGTGAGGAAAGAGTGACAAAGAAAATTTATGTTGCTGAAGTGAATGGCAGTCGGAAAGGGACGTCCTAGGCGAAAATTTATCGGCCAAATTAGCGATTTATTGAAAACGGGCCAACTTAAGAATACCCTTAACCGACGAGCATGTATGCGTCAATATATGGATGTGAAGGAGGCGAGAGAGGTCTGTCAGGATCGTGCCAAATGGAAGTCTGTAGTCTCTGTCTACTCCTCTGGGTGACAGGCGTGAGTGTTTATGTATGTATGTATGTATATGTATTAGAAATCAATATAAAATAGAGAAATATTGATGTGTCAAAACAATAATCAAAATTTTAAAATGTGTAAATTCGCTCAATCTAACAACACAGCGAATCGGTATTGCAGTAGTGATAATACGACGTAATTGCTTGTATGTGTGCTGCCGGCAACGCCGATCCTCGTACAAAATAAGCTTGACAGCCATTCTATTGTGTATTATAGTATTCTACGAGTAATCCGAACAGTGTATCGTATTATAAACTATAATTCTAGCGACTGGCCTCGGTTTCGCCTATATATAATATAATACTGATGACTCAGCTCAGATACTGCAACTGCTTAGCCTTGCAATCGTCTTTCTTGTAAGGTTATAATAATAATAATAATGGCCACCAGACTGAATTTCGGCCACGGCGGCCAGCTTAAAGAAGGCTAGCCATCGGCGCAGGACAGGATTATAGTGCCCAAGTGTATGCGCAAGCGCAGGTGCACTCTCTATTCCCTCACTCTCATAATCCGAAGGGACGGTAAACCGACACGACCGGAGAGAGATCAGGCACAGGATCAACGGCTTTACGTGCTTTCCGAGGCACGGGGGTGAGACACCGCCAACTTCCTGACTCCGGGCAACTACTGAAAATTTCTTGACGGAAAATCTCAATAATTTATTTTTTGGCCCGACCCGGGATTCGAACCCAGGACCTCATGATCAGCAGTCGCACTACTACAACCACTAGACCAACGAGGCAGTTAAGTAAGGTTATATTTTAATATCGATATGTGTTCAACGTACATCTCTAAGAACGTAATTGCGCGTATAAAATTGATAGTGCGGTCCCTAACCTACTAACGCAAAAACGATCAAGTACTCACTGACTCTATTAAATGCATATCCGATGACAAACTACACTTACTGATAGAATATTTAGTGTTTCTGGTGGTGGCGAACATCATCAATGTAGTCAAAGTCAATAACATAAACATTATTACGGTTAACTCAGAAACTACTGGTCAGAAAAATAAACTAAGAATCACAAAAATCTGTTTACCTAGAAAAAAGGTCTGCACTGTGACATAAAACAAAAAAAAACATACATTCGAGTTGATTACATCCTCCTTCTTTAAAGTAAAAATATTTATACGTGTCTCTAGGCGAACGCTAAAAAACTACTCAGAAATATTTAATATTGAACTCGAAGATGATTTCTACATAAATATGTGCAAATGTCATATACGTGGTAGAGCTATGCTGCAGCTAAATTATGGTTGTAGCACGTAAGGACTGCCTCAACCGGGGCAGGACCACGCTCTCACAGAATACCAGCGTCAAATAGCAGCTTAATACTGCTGTGTTTCGTATCGTGAGTGTAGAGAACCGAAGACCCTTTTACTCATCCCTGAGCGCTAAGATGGAATGCTTCTTTTCCAGTAAAAAAGGATCTCCGATCTCTACACTCACCATACGAAACACAACAGTATAATATTAAGAGGATATAGTAAGTCAGCTCAAATTCTAATTTCGCCCTCACTTCCCCGCGCGTCGTATGCTATGTACCGACATGTTTGTTATCACTAATACTGTAAGTAGATAGGTCGTTAGACACTTATTTCATTAGGTTTATCATAATTATGCCTGTTTCTTAACGCCAACCCGGTCACTTCTCATTTTTATAACGGTTATTTCCCATTTTAATTTTACGTCGTCCTGTGGCGTAATGTGTATTTTGATCATAAGCGACACAACTTCTCCCTTCAAAAGCCTAAGCGATACTAACGGTGCGACAGGAATCAAGCCTCAAGACGCCGATAGTTTAGGTAATTTCTTTTTTACAGTGGAAATAATGGTATTTAAAAAAGTAAATAACATAAGCACTGCTTTATAGTTAGTTTAGTTAGTATGTAAAGTTTCATGATCTTATTTAAAGAAAAATATTTTATGAATAACAGCGGTTTATTGTTCAGTTTGGAGGTAACTTTGGTTTTTTTTTCTATCGAGAAAATTTTACGGAATCGTGTTTTCGTCTAACATAGTCCTTAACATTAATCCTCAACTTTACCATATATTTATTTCAAAATTAATGCTGCAATACTTTCGGCATAACTGAGGATCTTGCTAAGCCATTTGAGGTTATATTTCCCCTTAAGCTGCTATTTTAAGCAGCTATTCTGTGAGAGCGTGGTCCAGCTCTGGTCGAGCCGGCCCATTCGTGCTACAACTATAATACAGCTACAGCGTGGCTCTACCACGTATGAATACTTTCATTTTAGGATTTCTAGGTACTCCGGAATCGGACGAGAATATTTGTTGCAACTTCCTTGCTTTGTTTCAGTCGCTGCTGCCTTGGATTCGCTGTTGACCTGATTGTTTTGTGATTGGCTGACTGATTCAATTTTTTAGATTGAATTGAGCATTATTAATATAAAGTACAATGCAATCAAGATTACAACATGAACGTCAACGACCTCGAACGGAACTATACTTGAAAGTACGATTTGCGAAAAAAATTATGTCGAAAGATGAATAAAACATTAAATATTCGTTTTTTTTTATAAAGATGAAGTGACCAACGAAGTTACAGTCCACCTGGACACCTGCAGCGAACTCCAAACAAAAAAGGCGACAGATTTGTTGTCACTTCTGAGGAGTGAGGACTAAGATACGCTCACAGCCTTTATCTATACTGGCCATCTTTTTTTTAAACGTTACCTCTACACTAGGATTTCCTTCTGTAACGTCGGGGCAGTTTACTTCACAAGTAGTAGTTTATTTTACAAGTACACACATTCAGACCCGGAACAATTATTTGTAGGTCATACAAATACTTGTTCCGTGCGGGATTCGAACCCGCGACTTCCAGCGCAGCAAATCATTGCTACTCACTGCGCCACGGAACCGTCTATCGTCTATCTATCCATATAAGCAGTTTTAGGTGAGCGATAAGAACTATAGTTATATAAATATTTGCACGTATACGTTGCGTACGTGATGTTGTACTTCCACTAATCTCGATTTTGTATCAAAATGCAGATGCCTATTCATTTTTTTTTGCTGGGTTTCCTAATTTAAAAAGTTTTGTTTTCATTTACGAGCCGTTTTCCAGTAAATGAATAAAATACCAGTTTAAAATTTATTATTAGGTCTTTAATTATGAAATTGACAATTTTTTTGGAACAATTTAAGGGGAAATATAACCTCAAATGGCTTAGCAAGATCCTCCGTTATGCCGAAAATATTGCAGCATTAATTTTGAAATAAATATATGGTAAAGTTGAGGATTAATGTTAAGGACTATGTTAGACGAAAACATGATTCCGTAAAATTTTCTCGATAAATAAAAGAGATAAAAAAAAATCCAAAGTTACCTCCAAACTGAACAATAAACCGCTGTTATTCATAAAATACTTTAAATTAGATCATGAAACTTTGCATACTAACTGAACTAATTATAAAGCAGGGCTTATGTTTTTTGTTTTTTTTTAATTACCATTATTTTCACTGTAAAAGAAATTACCTAAACTATCGGCGTCCTGAAGCTTGTTTTCTGCCGCCTGGTTCCAATAATATATAAGTTACAAGTTTAATTAATTATAGATATTAGTTGTTGATCATTTATATTATACCTGTAAAATCAAAAAGCCTTGATTAAACTGAAAATATTAAACACACAAAATGTATTGGTTCCGATAAAAAAGTTATGATAAGATAACGTTAAATAATCCCTTAATATATATCCTATTTACACCGGAAGTGAAGATTAGCCTTGCACTTTGGTCTTGTTATTGTATTCTCAATCTTGGTTTCGGCCTTGTTCTTGTTCACTCGGTCTTGGTCTTGGTCTTACTAGTGTATATCTATGATCTGCGGTTTTGCAAGACTAAGACCTATTTTGCTCATCACTAGTATCGTTTAAGGGTATTCTTAATTTGCCGTATCTTCAATTTGACGATATACTTGGTAAATAAACTTTCATTTAGGAATTCCCTCGCCAATTCTGCAATTGCAACATTTGCTTTGTTGCTCTGTCCGCGTTTATTCTTTTTACTTGTCCAAACCTCCTGTTATTATACCGGCCAAGGCTTTATAAACCGAAATACACCATAGATAAGGTACTTATCCAGGCGGATTTAAAGTCTGCAAAGAACTCCCAGTGTAAAATAGCAGCTTAATGCTGTTGTGTTTCGTACGGTGAGTGTAGATTTTCAGAGACTCATTAACTGGTAATGAGGCATTCCATCTTAGTCCTCAGGGGTGACAACGCATTAGCGTTTTGATTCTTAATCAAAGATAAATAAATGTAGATGTCTATGGACCACAGCATCCACTTACCATCAGGTGGACTGTGTGCTCATTTGTCACCCATTTGTTCAAGGATATTGTCTGCATTATCTCCGGGACACTGTAGATTTTAGTTCTACAGCATCGGATGGCCAGCCTTCAGGGGGATCACCGGGGTAAGACTACGCTCTCACAGAATACCAGCGTAAAATAGCAGCTTAATGCTGCGGTCTGTGTAGAGAACCGGAGCCCCTTCTATCTTAGTCCTCAAAACTGACAACGCGTCAGTATTTTAAATCTTATTCAAGGATAAATGTAAACGTCTGTGGGCTACAACACCCATTTACCATCAGGGGGACTGTGTGCTCGTTTGTCGTAGTTATTCTATTTAAAAAACTGCTACCCTTTTAATCTGGTGAACTAGAAGGTGGCTAAAAACCCTACACTCAACCTACCATGCAAATTAATTTCCCAGCGAGCAACTCAATCTTTTATATAACGCGGTAAACAGGCTTATGATAATATATTTAGAACGTACGTATTTCTGTGTATATAATGATATCAAGTGTACGGCCAAGGCCATGAAGCCTGACAAGTAGTCATGATCTGGGCTAGTCTTTATGTATATAATGCCTGGTGCGTGTGTAAGTTATGTAGCACTGTCTATATACGGCCTATTGTTGAGCATTGAGCTATTTTTGTTTTTCATAAGAGGGCTATAAGAGCTATTTACAACTTTTAACCTAGAGTGTCCCTTAGAGAAAAATTTAAAGAAATAAATATATTAACTTTGGCCACTCAGTATATCTATGAAATTTTGACGTGTGTTCACAAAAACAAAGGTAGTTTTAGTACAAAAAGTTATATATACTCTGTAAGCACTAGGAGCAAACACAAGCTAGTGCTAGTGATACCAGTTTCTCGACTCCACAGAGTCAGTAATTCATTCTTGGGGCAATGTATACACTATTACAACAAAGTCCCAGAAAATATACAAAAAAATATATAAGGTCTCTCTATTACCAAGTTTAAATATTTAATTAAACAAAAACTGTATGAAAGGTGTTATTATGATAAAAATGAATACATGGTTGATAATAACCCCTGGGAATGAGGTGGTCGCTTCCAAGCTGTTTCTAAAATAAATTTTGTAAATATTCTGTGACCCTAGACATTGTAACATTTATTTTAAAAAATCCCGCTGAGTTTCTTGCTGGTTCTTCCCAGGACAGAGGTTTTTTTTTCGAACCAGTGGTAAAGTAAAAATTTGACTTTCAATAAGAATTACTTGTAATCTATATTGAATCAAAATTATTCTATTCTATTCTATTGATAGATCTTCTCATTTCAAGCAGTGTTTTAGAGTCGGAAATAAGAAAGAGGTGAATGAGTGTCGGCAGACATCACATCTTTATTTATTCATTATTGCCTGTCAAAACACCGCTGCTGAACATAAGCCTAATGGGGGAGGGGGTGGGGGAATTTTGCTATAGTTGCCACGCTTGGCAGGCGGATTGGCAAACACAGTTTTTTTTTTAATTATTATTTTGATCATTATCAGAAAGATGTTGCTGACCATCAGTGGCGAAGCTTCCATTAAAGCCGAAAAGCCGGGCTTGCCTTATTAAACCTGAATCAATCAATAATATCAATCAATAATATCAACTAATAAAATAACTCGTAAAATGTTTCAAGCTATTTCAAATTTCCCGCGCACTCCACTGTTCGACACATGTCGACCGATGACCTCGTATTGCCTTAGCGATACTGCTGCTGTCATAAAAAATGAGTTTTAATAGAGCTAATAGTTGTCTCCCTCGCTCGCGTGGGCTTTTTACGGGGCTTTCGAAAAGACGATCGCTCTCTTGGCAAAATATTCTATAATGAAATATAACTACGATTGTATATATAGCAGTTACCAATTAGTATAGAGATTTAAAGCCAGGCTTTTGGGAATAAATTTGTTAAAAGCGGAGGCGTGCGGGCAATACGTTTGCAAGTTCATTTCACGTTTCAATGTTTATTTACTCTGTGTGCTTATCTTAAGCGATTTAATATTACGAGTTCAAAATTTATGCTTTTTTAAAGATTTTTAATGAAAATGGAGGATAATAGTGTTCCTTGTGATGAATTGAAGTGTGTTAAAGTGATAATCGGAGAGGAAATCTTTAAACTTTGTTGAGATAATACACAAGGTTAAGAATGTATTTCAGACTTATCAATTATCGCAATTAAAAACAGTTATTGGTACAATTAAAACGTTCACCAACATTTTACGTGGACGTAATTAAATCTTTCCATAAGAAAGCGAGACGATTCCACTTATCTTATCTTATCTCTTATCCATTAGAATGTAAATAATTTTTTTTAATTATGTACTTTGTTTGTGTTTTACTTTTGTTCATGTATTGTATTGGATGTAAATATTTTTTTCTTTCGCTTAAACAAACCCAAACGGCTTTCTTCAAAGCCACCGAAGCTATGCAATTGCTGATATGTAATACAATCTATCTAGCAGTGGTATGCCTTCTGTGTGCTTTGTTAAACACGTCCTTGACAGCACTGAATATGAAACTGAAGCGTGGAGACAGATCAAGAATGGTGTATTTTTATAAAACTGCTAAAAACAACAATCTATATTTTTATCAATTTATATCTTGGGCTTGCCATCTCCTGCTTCAGTCTCTGTCACTTCTTACGACACCCTCGAGATGATATGGGATAGTGGATATTCTTACACGGCCATACACGATAAAGGTGGCCTAATACCACCTATATACTCGTACAATCCAAAAACTCACCTCTGTCCTCTGTTGTAATCGTTTATTGAGTTCATTCGTCTATAAGTGACGGCGTAACTTAAAAACGACTTAACCAATTGAGGACATATTCACACAATATATTTCCGACTTCGAACGTTTGATGTCTGGATCCCGACAAAAGCACCACCAATCGCATTAAGTTGTAAATCCAAACTAACCAGGGAGTTCCTGGATAGTTTAAATTCAAACAAACACAATAAATTCATCAAAAACGTTCAAGCCATTTTTGAGTTTTGGCGAGGCTAACGGATAGCAATTGGATTTTATATACAAGGTTATTTTTCAAAGAGTTATAAAAGTTTAAATTTAATTTAAAATACATATACACTAGGACCGATGCAGATATAAAGGTAACCTTTTGCTAGCATCATAAACGGACCGGAGTAAAAGTCATAACTATCTTTATTTCAACAAAAGATTCAATCAGATGGTGTGACATTGCGCAGATGTAAATTAGCGAATTAATTTGATAGTAAATGAAAAAAAAATCAAATTCAGATTTTTATTATTTACAAACCTTGATTGCGTTCAGCTACAAATATTGCCGAAAAAATTATGTTAATTGACTTACGGGTTACGGAGGAGATAGGTTTCAAAGAATCATTTTCCTGCGCCATGGGAGCTTACTACAATAATAATATATCGTTATTGCAGTTTTTGAAAATACGAGTAAATAAGGCTTCTACTTTTATTTGAAATTATTTCAAATTTAACGTGATTTATGGACTACAAATACGTGTCTACGTTTATGCCGAACGATCGACCCTTACGAATGTAAGTGTAAGATATTTATGAATGACAATCAGTTAAAACAGACGCATGTATTACCACGCAGTGGTGCACGCAAGAATGATTAAAAGATTTTGTTAATTAATTTTTCTTCATCATTTGCCTATTTTACTTATTCTGAACCTTCTCTGCCTCGCCCTCTATAATAAAATGCATCCTACGTTTTTAAGCACCATAGCAAAAAACGATTTAACATAGCCTAACCCGCACACACAGAAAAACATAACCATCCTTTTTCGTCTGTAGTCGGATAAACAACTGGTTGATAACGGTTGCGTACGGCTGCTTTGGATAAATATCCATTGTCAACGGTCCTTTTAAATATATATGGTAACATCATAATAATTATCGAAAAATTATATTAGCATTGTAATAATGACACCATAAGTAATCGATCAAAAAGGGGAATCGATTGTTTTAATGAGATTTGTGATTGGCAACACTTTTTATTTTATTCACAAACTAATGAACTAATGATTTACCTAATTTTATTCTTATCTTTTCGGTACTTTTAATTTGTGCAAAAATATTCCCATCTTTTTAGGATAAATGAATATCGCGATTAATAACCATAAATAAAGATATATTTTTTAACAAATGCACATTGTTGGGCGTTCCATGGCCGAAAATGAGCATCCCCATTTGGCCGCTTATTACAAAATAACCCTTTATAAACCCGAATCTTTGTTTAGTTTTACCACTAATTCGGAAAAAACCTCTGTCCTGGCAAGAATTAGCAAGAAAGCCAGAGAGGCATTTTACCAAATTAAAATACCTACACAAAAAAATAGATTGCATAATTTTTAGGTGTATGTTGTATTATGTATAATGCATATAAGGTACAATTACTCAAAAATTTCATTTAAGCTACAGTTTGAAAGCGATCATTCCTAGGGTTTAATTTCAGCCTTATTCATAATAACCCCTTTTTATATAAAGACCTTTTTAATCTATATCTATATATAGGGCGTCCTGGAAGTCGACATCAAGCCGGAATCAGGTGATACGTCGAGTAAGTATATACATATATATATATATATATATATATATATATATATATATATATATAATATATATATATGATATATATATGATATATATATATATATATATATATATATACATAATAGTTAACAGAAAAATACAAAACAATATCTTTGCTATATATTTTAAAAATTACAGGCTTAAAAATAATGGAGAAAATCTACACCCTGTGGCGGTCTTTTAACTCCTGTTGTTACAGATTTTAACTTTTTTTTGAATTTTCTTTTTATTGTGTAATCTTGAATAATGCTTCTGAAAACTTTTGCTTAAAATTTACAGCCAACTACTCCAGTCCAGAAGGGAATGTAATTGTTTTCCCAACCAAAATTTTATTAATTTATAGAAGTTATTACGTTATCGAGGTTTAAGTTATCAAGGTACTACTGTATCTGAATAACTTAGAGTATTTTATTCTAAAATCGAAAAACGACGCACAATAAATTATAACTATAACGACAATAATAAATTATTACCTGGTAGTAAAGTAAAGTTACAGCCTATATACGTCCCACTGCAGGGCACAGGCCTCCCCTCATTTCTGAGAGGGTTTTAGGGCAAGGAAGTGTCCGCCGCGCTGCCCCAATGCGTGTTGGCGAACTTCACATGTCTTCGAAATATTTTTTTTCTTATTCCTCAGACATGCAGGTTTCCTCACGATGTTTTCCTTCACCGCCGAGCACTTGGTATATCAGCACTTAAAATTGCAATTAACAATTTCATTGGTGCCGGCGGGGATCGAACCCGGGTTTCTCGCGTTCTGTTATATTTACAGCGAGCGCTAACCATCTGAGCTACCACGGCTCTGCCTGGTAGAGCCACTAAAAACTTAAGGCTAATATATAAACAAAGGAGTATTTGTAAATTAACGTAACTGAACTATATTTCCGATTCTGAATTTATATACAATATAAAAACTTGCGATGTGTCGATTTTCCGCACAAATATCTTCCCGTGCTTAACCCATACGTATTGGTGGTTTATTTCTTTTACGTTTTAGTTTTGTTCAACCGCATCTTTTTGAAATAATTAAGGTGATCATTTATATAAATATGGGGGTATTACAGTTGTAGCACGAATGGGTCGCCTCGACCGGGACAGGACCACGCTCTCACAGAATACCAGCGTAAAATAGCAGCTTACCTATGCTGTGGCTGTTGTGTTTCGTATGGTGAGTGTAGAGAACCGGAGACCCTTTTTACTGGAATTGAGGCATTCCATCTTAGTACTCAGGGGTGACAACTCATTTGCATTTGGATCCTTAGTTGAAGATAAATGTGGATGTCAATGGGCCACAGCATTCACTTACCATCAGGTGGACTGTGTGCTCGTTTGTCACACAATGCTATATTAAAAAAAAAACATCAATTGATCTCTCCCAGACGAAGCCAGGACGGGTCACTAGTTTAAAATAAGAATGCAGCGACTTCGCTTATATTAATTATTTAATTGTTATTAAAGGTATTTAATTTATTATTTTTATCACGCATACATGATAGAGCCACGTTGTAGATTGTAGAATATTATATTTGTAGAACGAATGGGTCGGCTCGACTGGGGAAGGACCACGCTCTACCAGCCTTCTGTGTTTTATATGATGAGTGTATAGATAACCGGATATCCTATTTATAGAGTAACTGGAGATCCTATACACTGGAAACGAGACGTAGGCATAGACATAGAGATTAGATATCCATTGGTCACAGCATCCACTTCCCATCAGGTGGATTGTGTGCTCGTACGTCTGGCTTATTATTAAAAAAAACCTGTGCTTGTACACACTTATGTACTTTAGATAATCCAGTCTTGCGCAGATAGCTGGTCCGTCCAGCTCCGTTGCGACTAGCTGCCGTAACCAAAAATTACATTTCATATTAGATACTATGTTATGTAAATAAATAATATAAACTGTAAAAGAAGTTTAAATATGGCTACAATTTGTAACGAGCGTGTAAAGGTCGTATGTCGGGTCGCGTGTGATGCTGTTGAATCGACGCCCCTGTCTTATAGTATAGTGATGTGAAGCGTTGCACGATATCGATATTCTGCACATATAAACTGTTACAGATCTGACTTCAAGACACACGCATCAGTAAAGTAATGAAAACATGATTATATTATTTACTTTATTGAATTAAGGGCGATAAACGAGCACACACTTGAAAGCACACCCGACGTTAAGTGGATACAGTAGTTAATAGACATCTGTTCCTATTATCAATTAAGAATCAAAATGCAGAAGCGTCGTTGCCCTGGGAACTATTTTTTTATAGGATTGAATGACAAACGAGCACACAGTCCACCTGCGGGTAAGTGGTTGCTGTGGCCCATAGACATCTACATCTATCCTCGATAATGAATCAAAATGCAGATGCGTCACCCGTGAGAACTAAGACGGAATTTCTCGTTTCCAGTAAAAAGGGTCTCCGGTTCTCTACACCCACAATACGAAACACAGCAGCATTAGGCTACTATGCTACGCTGGTATTCTGTGAGAGCGTGGTCCCTCCCCATTCGTGCTACAACTATACTACTAATATAACTGCAGCATAGCACTACCACGTATAAAAACTAAGTTGGAATGATGCCTCGTTGTCAGTACCTAATAAGGATATCTGGTTCTGTACACATTATGCTGGAAGTTTAATGTGTTTAAGAGACGGTACAGCAAATGGCTTTTTTTTTAAGTATTGACATGTTTAGCCTAGGTAAAAAAAACAAATGTTGAAGCAGAAACCGTTGCATTGACTGTTATTTTGTTCAAAAACGACAGGAAGTATAATTTTATTCCACTATCTCTTTGATTTTGTAAAAAATTTAAAATCAAAGTATTGTTAAAATTTAATTCACAAAGCCAATAGATCTCCAACAAAGTTAAGCGTCGAAGCAAAATACGTGAGTAAACCAGTATGTCATGTACAATATTACAAGGGTACGGGAAGTTCGTCAACATGTACCTACTGGGACAGCGTGGCAATAATAGCTTCATAACCCTTTAAAAAATGTGAACCTGTAGGACATATACTATCTGTAAGTTTAGTTTACTTTATTATCTTGTCTCAGTTATGATCACTTCTTTTTATGATGTATTCATTGGAAGGAATAGAAGAGTCATGCGCCTAAGCTACGACGTAATTGACTAATTGTCTGCGGAGTATATAATTATTTATCATTACACTATTTCCACTGCATCTACTCGTTGTCGTATCTTTACCTTGAATTGTCCACGTTTCGAATTCATATAGATATTTATAAAATATAGGAAATTGACTGATTCGGCAGATGTTGTTCAGTAGTTGCCGGTAGGTGGCGTATTGATTTTCACTCCGAACTCTCTTTGTACTTTTTAGGAGTAAAAACAAAATTTATTAATAATATGACAACAGTACCCATTAGATCTATTATTTTGTGATTTATTTTGACACTAAACTAACATATTTTCTGTATATGAATAAATTTGGTTTGATAAATAAATAATTTAATAAAAACTTGATTACAACACCACCTATCGGAACCAAGCGGTGAACTAAGAGGAACCCACATGGCTGGCCCGAGATGTAGGGTCGGGCCGAGGCCATTCCGAGTGGGTTTGGCGAGCCCACTTCGGATGTGGTGAGCTGCGGCGAGAAGGGTGCCCTCTACCCCTACCGCTGCAGTCGGGGTGGAGTCGCGGAGGAAGGGGAGTGTTGATATGATGATGCGCCCCTCACCCTATCCTCCGCGACTGACGGAGCTGCACCGTTAATTGATACGGTGGTGGTGGGGCTGCGGAGGGATAGGAGTGTCGGTATTGCGAGGCGCCGCTCTCCCTACCTTCCGCAGCTGAATCTTGGTTGGCAGTAGAGCCATAGAACGCCGCTGGGGTCAGGAAGGCTAGTGCTTCAGAGTGCTTGTTTTTCCTGGCCCCATGACGGCCTTCGTGCATCGGACACGGGGGTGTCTGTTGCGCATGTGAAGTTGGAGGCCGCGAAAGAGGGCGCGACATATGTTTTGGTGCGCCTTACCTGAGAAGGAGATGGGGGAGAAGTAGTCCCCTCCCAAAGAGGACCAGCGCTGGTGGGGCCGCGTATGTGTGCGAAAGCGTTCTCGTGGCCGTGCCAATATACGACAAAGGTGGTACACCATGGGGTTTTAGTTGGTACGAGTTCGACATAACCCGTCCTTGACCCCGCGAGGCGGGTATGCGTAGGCATTTCCCATGTAATAAAAAAATGGTGAAGTCAGTCAGAAGTTTCATGATCACTAACAGATGCACCGAAGATAATTTATGTAAAGATATCTGTGGTAACTAGTTCGCTAGTGATATTTTTATAGGAAGCCAGGACCAGGTTACCGTTTATAACTAACGCCCAAATACCCTCAATAACGCAGTCACTTCAGTACTTACATATTACTCAATGGAATACCGCATTGTGTCCGTCACCATGCGACATGATTACGTAAGCGCGTGACCAATGTTACGCGTTCAAATCCGTAGAAAGTTCTTACGGCTGTCAGACGTAACAAATAATCCGCAAATAATCTTATGTAGGCTACGGTAAAGGTTGTTGATTTTACTTTGAATAAAAGTATATAATGTTATTAATTAAATTATTCTTATATAATTTGAAATTATCTAATATTCCCGACGTTTTAAGTGCTTGTTTTATCTGGAACTGCTTAGCCTGGTTAGTTTTTGTTATTCTGCTGACCGTTGAATGTATCAGAAACGTATATAAATCTATACTTCCCAAATTAATAGATCTTCGTTTGCCAAGAGGCTATCAGAAACATAATATAAAAAGGGGTAGAACGCTCGGCGGCAATTTCTCAGTAGAAGCGAGAAATCTGGTTTTGATCCCCGCTGAGACAAATGACATTGTTAACTGCAATTTTCAGTTCTGAAGACATCTTGGAAAACCTATATGTTAGAAAAAAGTATTCTTCTGCCCTTCGCTACATACGTCCGTAGTTGTGTCTGAGAATATAAAAATAACTTCATTAAAATGCATATAACGTTATCGATAGGTAATTTCAAAATACTTTTTCAAAGCGATTTTTGTGCTTTTTATGTCACCACACAAAGAAATCACATTTATTAAATTGATACGATGATAAATTAAATATTTTAAATGACAACTCTCAAAAATAGAAGGAAAACACTAGATCTTGTATTTTTGCATAAATTATTGAATAACCACTGTGTGTGTTAATATATCTGTATCAATTAAGTTACCGCGCTTTAAGGTTTACAAGCTGTTCAAAGAACGTCTCTGTAAAAGTAATTTGGGTCGCAACTCCCCACTTATCAGAATGATGTCATTATACAACCATATACCAAATTCAATGGAAATAGATATAATGTATACACCTTTGTCTAGATTTAAGTATTTGATTTAAAAAAAATTTCAAATATGCAATAAAATTAGTAGATTTATTATTATTTTTTGGGGTAGGTGCCTATATAGTTAATTGCGAATGAAAATGATAAAATATTAATATTATATAAACTCTAAGCATAAAATCCGCAAACTGTAGCTATAGAAAATCTGTTTATTTATGTATACTTATTAGCATATTATTGTTATCTGTTTTATTATCTGTTTTTAAAAAAACCCTTATCTTTAAAAAAACTCACTTCGCTGTTTCTGTAGGTTGTGGTTACCTGTAAGAAGATGAACACGTAGCAAACAGTTTCCGTGTTGAATTATATTTTGTTAGTAAAAGCCAGCGCAGAATTGTGTATCATCTGTTGGTGATCCAAATAAAGAGAGAGAAAAAAAGCTTTTCTTGTTGTTGTGTTTCAGTTTTTCCTCTCTTATTTATCTATCTACCCTATGTAAATATTGAGCCTGAGCCTGAGTCTCTCTCCAGATTACAATCCTGGATTTGTCCTTGGCCCTATGCTAATTTCACATAAACCAAAGCCTCCATTCTTTGAGCCTACGACAGCTACACCCATAAAGCAAACATCACAATTTTTTTTATAGAATAAAGGTGGCAAACGAGCGCACAGTCCACCCGATGGCAAGTGGGTGCCGTGACCTATAGACATCTACATCTATCCTCGATTAAAAATCAAAATGTACATGCATTGCCACCCCTGAGGACTAAGATTAAATGCCTCGTTTCCAGTAAAAAGTGTCTCCGATTCTCTACACTCACCATACGAAACACAACACCGTTAAGCTGCTATTTGACGCTGGTATTCCGTGAGAGCCTGGGCCTTCCGCGGTCGAGACGATCCATTAGTGCTGCAACCATACTACAGCTGCAGCATGGCTCTACCACGTAAAAACATAATTACTGTATTTGGAGCATACGAGGCCACTCCCCGCTCGAACAAAAACATTTGACTTTATCATTCAGGACATCAACATCATTGCACCCTTTTTTACTGGAAATTATGCATTCCATAGGTCCTCAGGGGTGACAACACATTTGCATTTTGATTATGAATTGAGGTTTCAAATAAATGTAGATGTCTTGTTTATCACCCTTATACTACAAAATAAAATTAAAATAAATTTAGGGTCGTACATATTACATACCAAATGTAAGGTACTTTATCGATATATTATTATTTAGATTTTACCCGGCACTGACACATCACTATAAACTCTTATTATAATATTTTCTCATTCATTGGCACGACATGTACATACGGACTGCTTGTTAATCGGTAGCGTTATTGCGAAAAGTATTACGTATAGGTACTTGAATTTGTACTATTTAAGTCGATTTCGCCACTGAAGGAAGTCGTAGTGTAGGGGAAATTATGCCAGGTATATTCAAAATAATTACAAATATAAGTATAAAGAGCCGTGGTAGCTCAGATGCTTAGCGCTCGCTGTAAATTTCACAGTACGCGAGCAACCCGGGTTCGATCCCCGCCGGCACCAATAAAATTGTTAGTGAAATTTTAAGTGCTGATTTACCGTGTGCTCAGAGCTGAAGGAAATAATCGTGAAGAAACTTTGTTTTTATAGAATAACGAGCGCACAGTTCACCTGGCGGTATGTGGATACTGTGGCAGACACCAACATTTATCCTCGGTTAAGAATCAAAAGGCAGATGCGTCATCACCCCTGGGGACCAAGATGGAATGCCTTGTTTCCAGTACAAAAAAGTCTCCGGATCTCTACACTCAATATACGAAACACAGCAGTACTAAGCTGACATTCTACGCTGGTTTCTGTAAGAACGTGGTGCCTCCTCGGTCGAGCCGACCCATTCGTGCTACAACCATAATATAGCTACAGCGTAGCTCTATCACGAATGAAATGCATGTCTGCATGTCCAAGAAAAAAAATTATTACGAACTCATATGAAGTCAGCCAACACGCATTGGGCAGCGCGGCGTACACTTCCTTACCCTAAAACCCTATCAGAAATGAGCGGAGGCCTGTGCTCTGAGAATGTACCACTCGTCTGCCGTCACGGCTCACTGACCGTGACTGACCAATATAAACATCAAAGGTTATATACAGCTCTCGACCACACTCTCACAGAATACTACCTTGATATAGCAGCTATATGTTGCTGTGTTTCGTATAGTGATTGTAGAGAACCTGTGACCCTTTCCCCTTTTACTGGAACGAGGCGATCTACATTATATACTGGATGACCTTTTTTACCGTCTGGAAAATAATAGGGTGTAATGTGAACGGAGTAGAAACTTTGGCACTGATATTTTACAAAGAATAAAAATAAATCTTGAATTAAATAAATAAATTAATTAAAATATATCGAAATTCAAATCATATTCACCCTACGGCACGAACGGCACTAACGGCACTAAAACAATAAATTTAGTAGGCATCTTTGACCTTGTCACTTCGCACGGTCAAAGCTCAAATGGAAAGAGCAAAGTAATTGTTAAATTTTTTTTTCAAACGTTAAATTCAAAATTTTTGTTTTTATTTTTTGTAAAATATCAGTGCCATAGGCTTCTACTTCGTCCACATGTTACACCCTATTTTTTACCAGACGGTAAAAAATGTCATCCAGTAAATATTCGTGTACTCCTTTGTCACCTTTATTCTATAAAAAAAAATAACTAGTTGTAATTATTTAATATGAAATTGTGTATGCCTTTTGAGCCGAACATAGTGAATGTGTAACTTATCCATCCATCAATCCACCAAAAAACCGCCGCTAAACATAAGCCTCCCCCATAGATTGCCTTATGGGGGCATTTCGCCATAGGTCATCTTTTTATATGAAAAGGGGAAAACGAGCATACGGCTCACCTGATGGTAAGTGATTACCGCCGCCCATGATCAACTGCAACACCAGGGGTTATGCAGATGCGTTGCCGGCCTTTTAAAAAGGAGTAGGCTCTTTTCTTGAAGGTCTCTAAGACGTATCGGTCTGGAAAAATCTCTGGTGATAGTCTATTCTATTATATGATATTAGGAAGTTGTGCGAGGACAAACACTTCTTTAAAATCGCACGGTGGTGGACCGCTACTCATCCAGATGGTATAGAATATGGATGGTATCGCGAGTTATGTCGCGATGTGCGATGGTGAAATTGTGCGGATGGGATTAGGCCGAACAATTCCTCAGAGCACTCCTCGTGTTAAATGCGATGAAATACTGAAATACGCAGAGATGCAAGATCACTTCGCAGTGCCAGTGAGTCAAACCGATCGAAGAGCTTGGTTGTCAACGATTCGAACAGCTCTGCGCTGGATGCGATCAAATGGAAGGATCTGGCACGGGGGAGCCTCAGCCCAGAGATGGGAACAGTATTCCATGTGCGGCGGAACCTGCGCCTTGTAAAGTTGCCATGGTACATTGTTATTTGTAAGTGGATTTGGATGGTTATGTTATTTATACGTGGGAGAGCCATCTTGCAGCTATATTACTGGTATAGTTGTAGCACGTATGGGTCGGCTCGACCGGGGAAGGACCACGCTCTCACAGAATACCAGCGTAAAATAGCAGCTTAACGCTGCTTTGTTTCGTATGGTGAGTGTGGAGAACCGGAGACACTTTTTACTGGAAACGAGGCATTCCATCTTAGTTCTCACGGATGACAACGCATCTGCATTTTGATTCTTAATCGAGGATAGATGTAGATGTCTATGGGCCACAGCAACCACTTACCATCAGGTGGACTGCGCTCACTTCTCACCCTTATCCTATAAAAGAAAACTGGAATCTGTAGCTTATGTCACCAATGATTTAAAAAAAATGTATTCGTTATAAAACGTTTTTAGGTCGTCTTATGATGCCGAACGAATAGTTTTATTAATCTGATTTTACATACTACTGACTTTACATAATACTGCGAATAATTGAACAAATCGTCACCGAGACTAAGACGTTTCGTTTTGGAATAAGGAACTTTATTTACATAAATTGATTACCTATTCTATATAAATAAATAAATAATAATTGTTTAATTCTCCTCACAAATACCGACCGGACATAGTAAAAACTTATATCTATTTAAATACAGGTATGTTCATACTCATAGCCTGGAATCTGTGAAGAGCTGGTGTTTGAGATAGTCAATAAAATGCCTGTATTACAAATCAACAGGTCTCCACTCCATGAGATATAAATAAGAGCATTATATGTAAATGAGCTTTACACGTATCGTAGAACTTACGATGACATTATACTCGTAATGTATCTATTATTAAGATAAAACCGATTCAGAAATAAGCGGAGGCCCGTGCCCAGGAGTAGGACGTATATAGGTTGTAACTTTAACTTTTATTAAGACAAAGTGACAATTTAATCTATATGTTAAACAAAAATTGTAGGTCTACAAAAAAGAGAAATACAAAGTTACGCGGGTTTCGTAACCTCATATGTGTGTGTATGTATGTATGCCTTTTATCGGCTTAGTGAGTTTTTGCAATTTTTTATAGGATAACGGTTACAAACGAGCACACAGTCCACCTGATGGTAAGTGGTTGCTGCGGCCTATAGACATCTACATCTATCCTCGATCACGAATCAAAATACAGATGCGTTATCACACGTGAGGACTAAGATGGAATGCCTCTTTTCAAGTAAAAAGGGTTTCCGGTTCTCTACACTCGCCATACGAAACAGAGCAGCGTTAAGCTTATATTTGCCGCTGGTATTCTGTGAGAGCGTGGCCCCTCCCCGCTCTAGCCGACCCATTCGTGCTACAACAATACTACAATGCTACTAATATAACTGCAGCATGGCTCTACCATGTACAAAATGCACGCATGCAGCCATTAAGAAATAAAAAACCTTTTTAAAATTGTTTATCTGTCTCCCCTATCCAGGACAATCTTCTTAATTGCTGAACTGATTGTTATAAAACTTCATGAACAGATAGAAAGTCATCGCCAGAATTGATCTTAGCTATATTTTATTCAAAAAATTTTGAGATATTTTTCGATAAAATCTAAAATCGATAAATGAAAAGTCCTTGATAATCACAAATCTAAATTACAGCACATTAAACATCCTACCAAAGCGAAGCCAAAGCGCATATATACCAGATACAATATTCGTTACAATAGAAGAAATTAAAAACTATACCTAATTATCACGCGTACTACTCCGTTTTTTTTTTAATTTCATGCCAAGGCTGACTGAGTTTCCTCGCTGAGTGCCTCGACCTAACTTAGACCATTAATTTTACGGTATAAGTTTAATTTAATGGTTTTTAACGCATTTAATTTGACATATTTTTACTTATTTAAATTCTAATAGCGAAACGGAACGTCGTAAATTGTTAATTAAATTTACAATTTTAATAAATAAATAAATAAATTCTCTTTATTTGAGGCACATTGCACCTATATAACTTACCAACAACAAAAAAGACAATACAGTACAGAATTACTAAAAATTAAATATAATTATATTATAATAATGTCTAAGTCTAAATGGAGGGAACCATCACGTCAAGCAGCTATCTTAAGCCATTTTTGATAAAAAGATTCTGAATCTTTGAATGGCAATTAAACGTATAAATTCGTGCTTCGACAAACATTCATGAAGCACTGTAATAGCGTTTGAGACCCATAAGCGTTCTAAAGATGTTATTATATTCCACACGAATGCCATTCAAAGATCGCCCAGCGTATTCAGTCCAGAGCTGGCAGGTGTAGAATGACTGACAACATGTCTGGAAGAACGTCTTAACCTCCTTGGTGGCTAACAAACCTCCTGGCAATCATATTGCCACAGACAGACAAAGCTCTTCCCTGTCGTTCTATACCGCAATCATCTTTTCTGTCCTCTGTCACTATGTGACCAAGGTATTTGAACGTTTCAACTATGTTAACGGGTTAACCAGCCACGTGCGCCTCAGGTTTGCCCTTTCCCGCACTTAAAAATCACCATCTCCGTCTTTTTTTCATCATAAATTAAATAATGATAGTAGTTAGTTAGTACCAGTTCTGGCTCACTGAGTCAGAAGTGGTACAACGTTCGTCGACTCACGATCCTACAAAAAAAAGAAGGTTTTGGCATGCTCCGATCACGATTCTGCGTTCGGTTTTTGTGTAGGATGCACGGTTCCGGAGATGTGCAGATCAATTCACTCTTATCAAATTGAAATCCGGTGAGGGCCTCCACCGTCATTAGCGCTCCATTGTTCTTATCTATTTATCTATTGTTCATTGAATACCGTCATTATCTATTCTTCCTCGGCGTGTGCGTCGGATTATCAGTGCTATTGTATTATACTCCTTTGTTCCTATCTACAACGCTAATCTGAATCATCAATAAAATACATTACCTAATTTTTTAAAATTTTTATTTACAAAATACAAATTCTTATTACTTATTATCTATAAAATAGGAGCGAAACATCTCATCCACTAAAATATCGTTGTACAATGTGTTCCCTGTACATACACTCCAGTACAAAGAACAAGCTTATCTCACATTTTGTTGTATATCTCAATATTCCTTCGTATTGCGTCTTTTTCAGTTCGGCGATGACTCAAATACGTTTTGTATAACACAAAATAATGCAATTTAATATTTAGAAATCACTATAATTGATCATTCCTATGTTAGTCATTGAGTAGATTTGTACTGTAATAATCTACTAATAGCAGTAATATCATGGATACACTAGATGTACAACAACATCTGAAAAAAGATTCACCCCAGTCTATAAAATAATGTTTATGCTGCCAATAGACTGCCCATGTACACCCACGTGCCAAAGTATATAATATGCAATTTGGATACAGATGATAAACCAGGGTCACATTGGGTAGCTTTATATATCGATACGAATGACGTCGGTCAATATTTTGATTCATATGGACGAGCACCTGTACGATATCATCTAGAGTTTTTAAAAAGGAATTGTAAAAGATGGAACTGGAATGTTGATAGGATTCAGAATGAGTGGACATCAGTTTGTGGCGAATATTGCTTAATGTATTTGCTATATAAGTTTCAGGGATGTTCAATGCATAGTTTTACGAGTATATTTACAGGAAACACATTGTACAACGATATTTTAGTGGATGAGATGTTTCGCTCCTATTTTATAGATAATACTCGTATGTAATAAGATTTTGTATTTTTTAAATAAAAATTTTAACAAAATTTGGTAATGTATTTTATTGATGATTCAGATTAGCGTTGTAGATAGGAACAAAGGAGTATAATACAATAGCACTGATAATCCGACGCACACGCCGAGGAAGAATAGATAATGACGGTATTCAATGAACAATAGATAAATAGATAAGAACAATGGAGCGCTAATGACGGTGGAGGCCCTCACCGGATATCAATTAGATAAGAGTTAATTGATCTGCACATCTCCGGAACCGTGCATCCTACGCAAAAACGAACCGCAGAATCGTGATCAGAGCATGCCAAAACCTTCTTTTTTTTAGGATCGTGAGTCGACGAACGTTGTACCACTTCTGACTCAGTGAGCCAGAACTGGTACTAACTAGCTACTAATGATCGTTAGCAAATTTTTCGCATATAGATATTAATTTCCGCATACCTTTGATTGTAAGGCTGAGCAAAACCATATCGTCAGCGTAACTTAGGTTTTTAACATAATGGTTACCAAGCCTAAGTCCAACTGGTGTTCAGCTCGACGATCAAGTCATTCACATAGATGTTAAAGAAGTTGGGTGAGGTAAGCTTACTCCGCAAGTCAGCAAGTAGTCATCAGACAGAGAGTCACCCCATTTAACATTATTGATCTCTCTCTTATACTAATAAGTGAGAAGGTCTACAATACCAGCAGATACGTTATTAGATCTTAACTTTTTTCATAGTAATTCATGATTCAACGTATCGAAAGTGCGACTCAAATCAAGAAAACAGGCATAGACTCTAGTATCGCGATCAACATAGTAATTTGCTACTTAATTATAATAAAGATATTAATTTGCAACCTTCCGCTTAATTAATCACAATGATGTGTCTTACCTGGATTGAAGAGCGCCTCCCGCCCTCCCTCAATTGCGTTTACTAATCCCGTTACCACTACTCCCAACACCACTACTCCCGGCACCATTACTCCCAACACCACTATTCCAGGAAAGACACACCATCGACGACAATACGACACGTGTTTCGCCTCTACACGAGGCATCTTCAGGTGATGTAGACTCTACGGCGACTGACCGCTAAGAGCTAGACACATCATTGTGATTAATTAAGCGGATAGTTGCAAATTAATATCTTTATTATAATTGTCATGATGGATTTCCGCAAAGTAACGCCTGATTCTATCAATTAATTTACTACTTGTTTTAAAGCAAAAATAGCCATATCAGTAGATAGCTCTGGTCGAAACCCAAACTGACCATCGTGTAATTTTGGCTTGAATTAAAAACCGCTGAAACAAAAACAGCTGATGATCTTGAAACGCCTGAAAGGATTTTCATGGATAATAGCTAAAAGCACTCTCCATCATAGCTAAGAACACTCTCGATCAAGTCACCTTACAAACAAACAAACAAAATTAAATCTTATTTGTAATGTACCTATTTGTAACACTCATAATAGACTTCTTCTTCATATAAACTAAAACTGTGCCAAATACAACACTCCCCTAAGCGCGCATTATGCTTACAAAGTAGCACTTTTCAAACAAAGTGTTCCCTTCATGTATTAATAATGATTATCTTTATTCAGGCAATTTACACGCGTAACCGGAGATATTTCTGGACCGATACGACTTAGGGACCTTCAAGAAAAGAGTTTCCTTTCTAAAAAACCGGCAACGCTTCTGCAATTCCCCTGGTGTTGCAGGTTCATAGGCGACGGTAATCACTTACCATCAGGTTAATCGCATGTTTGTTTGCCCCCTCTCCTATAAAAAAAACCCAGTAAAATCAATGAATTTAAAATCAATCGCCACTGAAAAATAAGAAATCCAAACGGTCAATTTAAATGGGCAGTAATGTCAGTATATAAAAAATATAATCAAAATCAAATGAAATAAAATAATAATATTAGTATTGATATATAGATAAGGTACGCTACCTAAAAATATTTCTTTTAATAGAATAAGGTGACAAACGAGCACACAGTCCACCTGATGGTAAGTGGATGCTGTGGCGCGTAGACATCCACATTTATCCTCGATTAAGAATTAAAATGCAAATGCGTTATCACCCCTGAGGACTAAGATGGAATGCCTCGTTTCCAGTAAAAAAGATTCTCACCATATGAAACACAGCAGTATTAAGCTGCTATTTTACGCTGGTATTCTGTGAGAGCGTGGTCCTGTCCCGGTCGAGCCGACCCATTCGTGCTACAACCATAATATAGCTGCAGCGTGGCGCTACCACGTATGTAAATACGATATTTACATAGATATTCTATTTAATGTACAATAGAACTTGTGGCCATATTAGTTACAATCGCATTAGGTCAAACTTCATTGCATATTGAGTCATAGGGTAAGTATGACTAATAAATTCAATCAGCTACCGTTTATTCAACTAAGAAGGCATGCATAGTCCAAAGTCTGGGTTACCATGCAATAATGTCTTGAATTTATTTATTTTTTAATCAAAATAAATACTAACAACTACATTATAATATTCCCTTTAACCGCTACTGGTGAACTTAAAATATTTATGTTAGGAGTGGTTCACAACAGTAGTAGAATGGCAGATTCGAACCCACGACCTTTTGAATTCTCGGTAGGCTACCTCACTTATTATTATCTTTTTTAAATTATTATAAGCCAAGCAAGTCAGTCGCACATCGACTCGAGATCGAGTGCAGGAAGTCGATGGATGCATGTGGCTCAGGACCGTGCTTTGTGGCATTACTTGGGGGAGGCCTATGTTAAGCAGTGGACTTGTGAAGGGCTGTAATGATGATGATGATGATGAATGCTTTGCCACTTGACGGTAAGTGGTAAGAAACCCGGAAATGCTTATCTAAAGACACTAAGTTTAACTAAAGCCTCTCGTCTTGAAGACACCCGCAATGTAATCTTCACGTGCTTTCCGAGGCACGGGGCTGAAACACCACCAACTCGGGCCACTACTGACAATTCCTTGACGGAAAAATCCAATAAATGATTTTGGTCCGACCCGAGAATCGAACTGGAAACTTCAAGATCGGCAGTCACTTCACGACTGGAGGAACGAGGCAAGGCAGAGGTTAAATTCATTACCGATGCAATAAGTGAAATATGTTTACAAAATTATAATAAAGGAAATGTTTGTTTCTCCCAAACATTATTTTAATTTTTATTATTTTATTTCATTTTTATTGTTTTTGGGGTTATCTTTAATAATGAGTATTTAATTGACTTAGACTACATTTATAATGTTCTCATTTTATTTATTGAAGTTGGCTGTAAAGTTATTAATTTTAGGTACCACTTGTTGGTGGGAATAAAGTTTGGTGCTTTAATAATTTATGAGTAGGTAATGTTAATTGTTTTGGTGAAAGCAACTGTACAATAACCACGAAGACACCAGAGCACACCGATTTCTCACATTTTTCTTCAACTTTTTTGTTGAAGTCGGTTGAAAGAGGTTCTTGACAGTCAGACGGAGGGATAGACAACAAAGCGATCTTATAAGGGTTTCTTCTAAGGTACAGAACCCTATAAATAATAAATAAACAGGTAACCATGTTAAAATTAATGAGAGTTCTTGAACCATTAACGATAGTTTCGATTTCCTTCATATGGCCCATTTCGTGTTTCGATATCTCCCAGAAACAGTTGACAGCCCTGCCCTAACTAATCAACCTATTTAAAAGGGTGTGTGTGTACTAAAACAAAATAATATTATAATCATTTACAATTAAACTTTATTCATTTCCCTAAAACATTTAACCAAAATACAGTATGTGGAGGAGGCTTAGCGTAACCTCTCGAGTGAAATCTACTTTCAAGGCCGAGAAGCACAAGACATTTAAAAATAGTAATTGTAATCGCGTTACGTATGACATTTACGGCGGCCATATTTATATCATACACGTGCGCGGGTCGACGACCCGTTGACATTGCAATGGGCGCGGTTCCAAGTCGGCGAAAATTTTAAAATTGTTCCATTCTTTTTGCCACACTTTTTTTTAATCAATGACCTAACTTTCCAGTTATAGTACTGAGATACTGGCTGGTAGCTGCCAAGTGCATAGCTATTACACTGTAGTTAGGAATATTATCCGACTTGTTACAATAATTCGTTTATTATTAGTTTCCGGTTTATACTAAAGTATGTTTAATGTATGTAGACTATGTTTTATGAAAATACATGTGGAAAATAGCAAACGTAAAATTAACTGGAGCTTTATTTCGCGACTGTGTGCGCCACGGTTAAAGAACTTCTTTCCTGAGAAATAATAATAATTCTTGGCCCATAGTTTAAATCCGGGACTATCAATAAACCACAGCGTATTCTGGCAGGAGCCCTAACTGGATACTGTTGTCTTAAAAAGCACATGTCCATCCTGGGTCTAAGCAACTCAAGGACGTGTCGGTTCTGTTCCATAACGGAAGAAACGCCTCTACACATCCTAACTGATTGCGGACCCTTAATGCGCAAACGTAACACTCATCTGGGAAACTATCTACTCCGCCCAGAAGAAGTGAAATTGCTCACGGCTAAGCAACTCCTTCTATTCATTGAAGACATAGGGCTTAGCAGTGAACTATAGCCTTAGCAGCGATAACAATAGATCTTATAGGTCGCAGTAATACTGATCTCTTTCCCTAGACCTGCATAGTTGCTCGCACATAATAAAAAAAATTCAATAAACCACGTTTTTTTAAAACAAAGAAAAGATAAACGAACAACAAAGAAGAAAAATCAGTACACAGTTCACCTGATGGTAAGTGGACATGTGTTCGTTATCACCATTAAACTATTTAAAAAAAATTGTGACTTAAATAAATTAATAACTACGACGTGTACAGTGTACACAGGTACACGTCGTAATTGTGAACGTTCACGATCTAGCACAGGTCCTGGGTTCGAGGACGTGTGAGAATTGAATTGTGAGCATTAATGAAGTAATTGCGCAATACGCGGCTTGAATGAACAATTAATACAGCTGCTGATGAATAATTTATTAAGAACAGGCTAGTACGAGTACCCGGGGCCTTGCAGATGGAGAAGAAATAAATTCGACGTTTTAATTTGAAAGATATTGTTTGGATCAGGAATGACAATACATACATTCATTAAAATTGAATAATTTATGACTTTCAAATAAATTTGTCGGTACTCTACTGTAAGTTAATTATTAAAATAAACTCACATAATACCAGCGTAATGCTGATGTGTTTCGTATGGTGAGTGTAGAGAACTGGTTACCCTTTTAACTGGAATCGACGCATTCCATCTTAGTCCTCAGGGGTGACAACGCATTTGCCTTTTGATCCTTAGTTGAAGATAAATGTCGATGTATATGGGCCACAGCATTCACTTATCATCAGGTGGGCTGTGTGCTCGCTTATCACCCAATGCTATAAAAAAAATATTAGAGGGACAGGTGAGTGTCTGTATCACGTGCAGCAATCGTTGCCATAAAGTGGACTGTACACAGTTTGTAACTCATACCTACTACATATAATTCCATGCCATCTATTATAACCTGAAAAAGTCCACTACTAAACGCCGGCCTCTCCCAAAGATTGCTTTATGGGGGGAGGGGATTATGCCATAGTTGCCACCCTTGGCAGACGTGTCGGCAACCGAGCTTTTTAATTATTTTGAGTTCTTATCCTTCTGTCGCTTCTTACGACACCAATGGGACGGTATGGGGGTAGTGATTCTATAAATCATTTCCGGTTACATCTGTACGCTTATGGAACTCCTCGCCTTTATATATCCGACCTGCTCAGTCCCCTTTTTCCTTCAAAAATCTACTCAAAACTTTTTACTTGGAACTCTAATATTTCCCATCATAACTCCCGTCCTCAAGACCGTCTGTTGTACTTTCTATATATATATATATATATATATATATATATATATATATATATATATATACACATATATATATATATATATATATATATATATATATATATATATATCATCATCATCATCTAGAGACAAAATGAAATGAACTTGCAAACGTATTGCCCGCGCGCCTCCGCTTTTAACAAATTTATTCCCAAAAGCCTGGCTTTAAATCTCTATACTAATTGCTATATATACAATCGTAGTTATATTTCATTATAGAATATTTTGCCATAGGTTAGAAAGAGAGCGAACGTCTTCTCGAAAGCCCCGTAAAAAGCCCACGCGAGCGCGGGAGACAACTATTAGCTCTATTAAAACTCATTTTTTATGACAGCAGCAGTATCGCTAAAGCGGGCTACATACGACACGATATCGGTGGCGATCTAGGGTGGAGTAGTGGGGTGCCTCCTAGATTGCCTCTAAATCGTGTCGTATGTAGAGCCATCCTAAGTCGTGGCCGATATCGCCTCCTTAATCGGCTGGCAGGAGCAAAAATGCTTCCTAGATCAGCCGATGCTTCCTAGATCGGGGCACCGCCCCCTCCTTACTGCGTGTGTGTAGGCGCATCGGCCCGATTTATTTTGGCAGTCGCTGCCGGCAACCCTCGCGGAAGGAAGTTAACAAAACAGTGATACTGAATGACCTTTTTTATATAACAAAATTTTTACATTTTAATCATATAAACGGAGTAAAATCCTATGGCACTGATATTTTACAAAAAGCAAAAAAAATTGAATAAAATAAATAAATTAATTGAAATTTTATCGAAATTCAAATCATATCCACCCTAGCCTGTGACCCTGCGAAGTGACATGGTCAAGAATGCCTATTAAACTAATTTTTTTATTGCCGTTCGTAAAGTAGAGTGTATGATGTAAGTAAGGAGAAGATAAAGCCTCTCCTCAACAACTAACTCCTATTCCAACGCTATCAACACAAGACCGCACTCATACCTCTTACAACTCCACAAGACCACACTTCGATCTCTTACGTGCCTTCATCCTCTTATCAACAACTAACTTCTACTCCTTCACCATCTCCACATCAACAAACTAGTTATATAAAAGGGAGTATGTCCGAAATTAAAGGTTTCTTTATGTTTAAAAAAAAGATATAAGCTATTTTATTTTCTGATAGTTTTACTCCATAAATAAAGATTACATTAAAAAAAAAGTATACATATTATTATACAAAAGTATTTTATTTCCTTGTTTGTTGTGTGTAATACATAACCAGATTTTGACCAAAGCAGAAATGAACAAAGAGAAGAAATAACTAAATTGCATAGGTAGGAGAAATTGACCTTTTTATATAAGTGGCGAAATCATTTCTAGAAGGTTATAAAAACTGTCTTCATCCATCTGGAGAAAATTAATCACGTCCTTGGATTACAGGCCATTTAGTACGTTTATGTGGCTTAATTTTTATCTCTTTTGGAGCCATTTTTTCACCCAGCAACTTCTCTTTTTCTATTTTCGAATAAATTAACCGAGATGGCTAATGCCAAACCAACACGGTGGTGTTTTAAGAGAGTCGGAGGTATTTTGAAGAACTCTACCGCATATGCATTCCGCTCCAAGTCCGAACGCGTACTGCTAGGCAGGCCCGTGTGTAAGGTCTACCCCGATAAAAGCCCCGATTTCTTTCCACCCTAGATCGCCACCGATATCGTGTCGTATGTAGCCCGCTTAAGGCAATAAATACGAGGTCTCGAGGATATATTTCATTTTGTCTCTAAATGATTTCTTATATTTACGCGAACACTATACATTGATTCAAACTACTTTTACGAATGTTATGTTGTTTTTAATACCCGACGTTTCGGGTGCTTTCCAGCACCCATGGTCACGGGGGACTGACCATGTCCCTTTTTTAAATCTATTGTTAATTTGTAACATGCTAATAATACTAACTAAAGACCGGATTATATGCAACATAAAAAGCCCAAAATATGCATGCAAATATGCAAGAAAAGTAGCTAAAATATACTCGAAAATCAATAAAAAGGGCCTAAATATGCAACATGAAATAATATGAAAGCAGTATTTTTAAATGTTTTTATTTTTTTATTTTAAAAAGCTATTATTTCTCAGAGATAACAATCGTATTTGCGAAAACGTCAAGTACAAAATATATTTAACAATGAAATTTGAAATTTACCTTGAAAATGTATAAGACTAAGTACTGTTCATAATGTTCTGTAGACAAATTGTGTTTACGATCCCTTAATACAGTTTTGTAAGCCGAAAAGGATCATTAATTTAAGTCCAATGAGGTGACAGAGTAGAATTTAAATTTGGAAGACATGTTTGGACTTATTATGCCCGGCAAAATTTCACTCGCCCAGTTGATGAAACTATCAATTTGGCATAGGGGTTCAAGCACTGGGTTTACTTGGTATTTTTTTAAACTTTTTCTGGAATTTACTTGGGAATAGCTCTGGCTGCCTGAATAGATTCATTCAACGTCAATACATGAGTTTCATGAGTTTTAATACTCTATACATATAGTATGTGGGCGCAATGAGTGTTTATCACGGCTATGAGATCGAGCGAAATATGCCTGATTACAAAATCTTTCCTAAAATATGCAACTGCCGCTGAAAAGGGGCTAAATGCAAATGCATATGCAATATGCAAATGCAAATAATCACATTTACTATTAATTATAAATGGTAATTTGTATGATGATATGATAGAACGACACTGCCTTCTCAAAAGTATTTTAGAATTTTATAGAAAAATATATTACTCATATAAAACTGTAATATTGTGCGTTAGAGCAATACTAGAAAATAATTATAATGGAAAGTTTTATTTAATGGATCAAAGACTCACACCAATGCCGCAAAATACGGATGCAATTTGACATTCCCCTGTCCATCTTGCGCGATTGTAACACGACTGGAAGCCGCCATTTTGGAGACATCAATTGGCTTCCTCCATAACCTGAAATCAAAGAAAATAAAAAGTAAATTACAAACAGCGTATGTTTTACTCGCCCGTAAAATTCACAAATCGAGCTTTAGATTTAGAAATAGAGTTCTTAAACGTGGTGGAGCCATCCTGCAACTATATTATAGTTGTAGCACGAATGAGTCGGCTCTAGACCCTAAGTATTTAAAAGTTTCAACCCCTTCGAAAATGTTGCTCATCATAGAGATGTTTTGTAGCGGCTCGTGCTTCCGAGTCGTAGCGAGATATTTTGTTTTTTTCGGTGCTGATCTTGAGGCCGAAAAATTCCGCTTCTTTACTGAGATTGAGATAGTGATCCGCCATTCTGTTTTTAGATCTACTAGATATTACATTGACGTCTGCATAGGCAGCGATCTGCGATGTATTATAGTCTATTAGACCCGTTATATTAACTTTCCGAATGATTGATTACAGCACCATATTGAAAATAAGAGTTGACAATGCATCTCCTTGTTTAACTCCCGTGGATATACTAAAGGGTTCTGAAAACTCATTTTGAACTGCAACTACGGACTGTGAACGCTCTAAAGTCGCCTTGACAAGTCCCAAAAATAAGAAATATGAAAGTAGCTAACGTAAACCTAACTAATATATATTCATCTAATATTGCATCATATTTCTACTAGCTCTACCTAAGAGCAACATGTTACTATACATCTGATTGCGATTATAATATTAAATTCATAAGTTTTCTCTAGTAGCTGACGCGTTAGGTGGATATGGTAGGTAGTGGATCGGTTTGGTCTAAAGCCACGTTGTTATTCCTCAAGTATCTCCTCAGCATATACACTCAGGCGCTTATACAGTTCCTCTGAAAACACCTTATAGGCCACAAAACCCCATAGTTGCTACAGACAGTTTTCTCTCCCTTTTTGAAGACAGGTACCGTAATACTCATATTCCATTCTACTGGCATCTTTTCTTCATTCCAGACTTGCAACGCCAACATATACATACGATCTGTCAATTCATTACCAAATCTCTTCAGTAGTTCTGCAGTAATGGAATCTAGACCTGGAGATTTATTATTTTTAAAATGCGAAGAACTTCCTGTACATCTATAACTGTGGGAGCAGGTAGATTTTTTCTACGTCAAAATACGTTGGAGCATCTGTGGTTACGATATGGTTGTTAATATTATGTAGGTCTTCAAAATATTGACGCCATCGCTTGATGACGTCGGTTTTTTCTGTAAGGAGGATTCTGGACTTTTCTCGACAAGAGCTAGTTTTGGTCTGGTAACCTTTACGGTGGTTGTTGACGCGACAAACAACTAGTTGTACAATAAATATCTATCTATGGGATCAAAATAAGCTAGGATGCTGTGTCAGAGACATCTATTGTATTGTATATGTATATTTGGAATGTGTAGCAGGGATGGGGGATATGATAAGAATATAGAACGACGAGTGAACGCAGGAAATACAATAAAGGCTCTACACTCTATTGTGAAAAGTCAGAATGTGTCAAAAAAGGCACGTATGGCAATTCACAATGCTGTATTAGTCCCTACTTTAACGTATGGTAGTTAAATTTATGTGTGGCAGAAGAAGCACGAGAGTAGAATAAATACAGTAGAAATGCGGTGGCTAAGTAGTATGTTAGGGCCGAATCTGTTGTTGAAATTGTGTGATAAAAGAAGAGTGTGGTTTGCAAAATGATGCGGTGACCAGGATTAATGGTGGTTTGGTCATGTAGAAAGAATGTATGAGGAAAGACTGACAAAGCAAATATATGTTGCAGAAATGAATGGAAGAGTCGGAAAGGGACGCCCTAGGCGAAAGTTTGTCGACCAAATTGCCGATGTATTAAAAATGGGCCAAATTAAGAGTAATTAACCGACGAGCATGTATGCGTAGGTATATGGATGTAAAGGAGGCGAGAGAGAGGTGTGTCAGGATCGTGCTAAATAGAAGTCTGTAGTCTGTGCCTACCCCTCTGGGTGACAGGCGTGAGTGTTTATATTATTATATTATACATCTAAACTAAAAGACCATAAAGACAAATTCGTGTTTTTGCGCAAAATTAGGCTTTCCTAGTATTCGAAACCAGGTTCTGCTATAGTAAGGTAATTTAACTACTAAACCACATGGTAATCGGTCTGTTGTTGTTAACTATAGTTGAAGGGTATTTTTGTAATATTGAACTGGCTTCTTTTAACCGTCTGTCCGAGTTGATCTTCGGAGTTGCTGAACCAATTGTGATGAAACCTTACGAACAGATAGGCGGCAATGCCAGGGAGGATCTAGGTTTTTTTATAGGATAGGGTGACAAACGAGCACACAGTCCACCTGATGGTAAGCGGATGCTGTGGCTCATAGGCATCTACATTTATCCTCGACTATGAATCAAAACGCAGATGAGTTGTCATCACCCTTGAGGACTAAGATGGAAAGCCTCGTTTTCAGTAAAAAGTGTCTCCGGCTCTCTACACTCACCATACGAAACGTTACCCTGATATTCTGTGAGAGCGTGGTATTTCCCCGGTCGAGCCGACCCATTCGTGCTACAACTATACTACTAATATAACTGCAGCATGGCTCTACCACGTATAAAAAATAATAAGTAATATAAAGTTTTATACGAAAAGCTTGGAGATTTAAAAACGCTATATTAATAGAATCTATACAGGCGAAGCCTGGGCGAGTATAATAATAATAAGGTGGGTGGATGGACCATGGAAGGCCATGCTCCTACGAAGGCCGATTATAAAATGTCATAGTTATTGCTATGTGATGACAAATTCCTTCTACTTACACAAACACCCATCGAACTGAACATCACTAACTTGCATTACGATTTTGACAGTACGGTCCCTCGCTTCATTAATTTCGGGAACCAACGACGACGTTAAAATTAGAGATGGGCCGAATATTTGTTTTATATTCGGTATTCGACATATTCGGCAGGTTTACCGAATATTCGTATTCGGCCGAATATTCGGCTAAATCACCGAACATTCGAACCGAACATTTTCAGTGTCCAATGTATTGAAATATACGAATTAAGTAATGCGATGTACTTTACTGTTGAAAGTATATTTTATTTATGGGTTAAATCCACTTACTCTAAGAGTGCCTCAAATGCATAAATCTATACATTTATGTTTTTGAGGCACTGTGGATATATTTCCGATTATGGCAAATAGAAACTTAATTAATCAAAAAAACATTCATTAGTATATTTCACTTTACTTTGGTCGTCAGTTTCTCTAAAATAAGTCCAAATAGTAAATCTCCTGCCGCTCATTTTTATCATATAATTATCAATTTTCACTAAGAATAAAATTCTTACGGCTCTTTACCTTATTCACTAAGAATAAAGAGCCATAGTAGCTCAGATGGTTCGCGCTCGCTGTAAATTTCACAGTGCACGACCAAACCGAGTTCGATCCCCGCTGGCACAAATTAAATTATTAATTGCAATTTTAAGTGCTGATTTACAAAAATTTTGAAAACATCGTGAGGAAACCTGCATGTCTGAGAAATAAGAAAAAAATTATTTCGAAGACATGTAAAGTTCGCCAACAAGCATATTGGGGCAGTGCGGTGGACAATTCCTTGCCTTATAACCCTCTCAGAAATGAGCGGAGGCCTGTGACCAGGAGTGGGACGTATATAGGCTATAACTTTAACTTTAATTAAGAATAAAAAAAACGAAATACTTTTTTATCACAAGAATAGTCAAAACATAAGCATGTGCCGGCAATTTGCTCAGTACTAGATAATGCAATAACATGTCAGGTATAGCTGAGAAGCGAAGGGTGGGGGTCCGGCGCTAATCCCGTGTGCTTTACGATAACAAGTTTCGACATAAATTGGTTAAGTCCCGAGATTACCCTGCCCAATAATGTTCAGCCGAGTATTCGGTTCGGTAAAAATTTAACCGAATATTCGGCCCATCCCTAGTTAAAATGCGATGGGTGTACAACGGAAGACCACTCTAACAAATAAATAGTTATTATTCGTTTATTAACTGTATAAATATAACTAACAAATATTTAAGTAATAGAAAATTATTACGTAACGTATAAACCACTTCTTTTTATTGTAGAGTCCAAATGTGAATCTGAACCGTCCAAGAACCCACTCCAACGCACACAAAAAAATCATTAAAATCAGTCGAGTGACAGAAAATCATTTTTATTTATATATACAACATGTAACAAAAACCCTGTGGTTCCCGTTAACTGCGTTATCGGAATCAGTATCCAAACTTATAGAAATAATTCTTTTTTTTTTCAAAAAAACACTTTTAAAAAAAATTATTTTAATGAAAAAAAAAATTAATTTGCAAATTATAATGTGGTTTTATTTCCTCTAATGCACACGAGTATCGGTACTGCGGACAATCCTCTTACTCCTCGGCCAATGCAGAGATAACAAAACCACGCACAATTTGTAAATAAATGTTTTTTTATCATTAAAATAATTTTTTTAAATGTGTATTTTTGAAAAGAAATTATTTCGATACGCTTGGATAATTCATGAACTTAGGACCACAGGGGTTTTGTTACATGTATATATATATATATATATGTATATATATATATATATATGTATATATATATATATATATATATATATATATATATATATATATATAAGAGAGAGAGAGAGAGAGAGAGAAGTTACCGCCACTGTTAGCCTATGCGGCTCTTACAGCTTCATCTGACTGGTCCAGGGCTGGTCCACTTTAAAACGTTACATATATAAATTGCACGTGAACATACATCCCGACCCCAAACCATTATTCGCATGCCATTACAAACAATTCGTACAGGATTCGAACCCGCGGCATCTCAGTGCCGCGACTAAATGCTCAACTCCTATATTAGTGCTACCGAGGTGACGTAAATCATATTGGTTGTACTCATTGCTCTAAAAATAAAAATATGAAGATAATTTTTACTGTAAATTAATACGAAAGTGTCATTAGTTTTATGATTCTATTTTGAAGAACAAAGAAACAAAGAAAATCAGATCTTAAACATGGTCCCAATTTTTAAACACAGTTAATGTTCACTACAACAAACTGTTTCAATAAATGAAATTGATGTAAAATATCATTTGATCTAATATAGTAAATATTATGAAAAAAAAAAACATTATGAAGTACCTCTTTGATCTATTCACTACCTACGTGTGTATCCACATTACACAAACAATATTAACTAATTAGACGAATAGAAATCTATTATCGTTTTTGAAACAAATATTTTAGGCACCACAAAACTATTTCACAAAATCGCTATATTATGTAACATTTAAAATAATAATATCACGTTTGACTTTCTTTGTTACTCCAAATACGTTCCTTTTATTATAACAAATATTTGAAATGCATTTAACAGCAATCGCGAGCCGTCTTACCGCAAAGCGGTTTCCCGCGCTACTAAATAAATAGCTATAGTTAAAACTTGATTTGATGAATGATAGTTGAATAGGGTAGGTACTCGTTCTGTATATAACAGAAATAACTTTAAAGCTATTTTTAACGCGTTGTACCAATCGCTATTTCTTTATATTCATTATAGTAAACTAACTAAATAATTACGTGATTAATGCTATATACATTAACGGCCGGCAGTCCTTCATTCGAATTCCAGCTGAAACTAACGTACATACATAAACACACTTTTGTCTTGACAAAAACTGTTTGTGAAATGTTTTCTACAACCGTGATATATGCTGATATATGCTAGAAGGGAAACACGTTTATGTAATGGGATTACAAGATTCGGAAGCAATCTCAGAGCCGTTCTCTGAGATATCATGATATCACAAGACGGTTAACACCTTAACCTAGAAACTGCCTGGCTCATCATATATTATCTCATAACATTTTTTCCACTAAATAAATACATTATTCTTGTTATAAGGGTGTGGATACACGTTAGTTTAAAAAACTATTTATTAAGTTTAAGTATCTAAGTAATCAGATCCCAGTAGTTCACTGCCGATCCTCGGCCTATCCCGTTGTAGTGTGAATTTGCCATTATAGCCAGGATTGAAGACGGATTAGGGATCATAATCGTCGCCACACACGGTCAGTCCAACTGATCATTCCAACTGATCAGTACAAACTAAAACTGTTGATATTTTTTAAGATATCGGATTTTCAGTATATCGATAATTATAAATATATCAATATTAGACTTTTATATATATAAGTTTATTTATCGATATATCGAACATCCAATATTTTAAAAAATATCAACTGTTTTAGTTTGAACTGATCAGTTTGAATGATCAGTTGAACTGACCGTGTGTGGCGTCGATAATATTAGCAATTTTGGCGCTTTGTTGCAAGTTTTTCGCAAATAAAAGTTATTTACCCAATTCTAGCAGACTTCATAGTCACCTCTTACGATAACAAGTGGGCGAAAGAAAAGACTAATTTAGAGGTATTGATCTTTCATAAAATTAATAAAAATTGTATATATCTAGTATTATAGAAATAATGATAACGTATTACGTAATGTATCTCCTAATAAACTTATTACAGAAATGATCCTATGAAGTAAGGTCGGTGTATCGAGCTGTGGTACTAATACACTAATGAAATTGTTAATTGCAATTTTAAGTACGGGTATACGAACTACTTGGAGGTGAAGGAAAACATCGTGAGGAAACCTGCATGTCTGAGAATTAAGAAAAAAATATTTCGAAGACACGTGAAGTTCACCAACATGCATTAGGGCAGCGTGGCGGCGGACACTTCCTTGCCCTAAAACCTTCTCAGAAATGAGAGTATTCCTACGTCCAGCAGTGGGATGTGTATAGCCTGTAACTAACTTTAACGGAATGGATACAGAAAATAATTATTAACTTCCCAGTGGGAAGTTACTGTACTGGTGCTAGTGCTACCAGTTTCTCGACTCCACAGACTTAGTATTTCATTCTTGGGGCTATGTATACGCTATTACAACAATGTCCCAGAAAATATACAAGGTCTCTCTTGGTTGATAATAATCCCTGGGAATGAGGTGGTCGCTTCCAAGCTGTTTCTAAAATAAATTTTTGTAAATATTTTGTGAAAAATTTATTTTTAAAGTCCCGCTGGGTTTCTTGCTGGTTCTTCCCAGGACAGAAGTTTTTTTACGAACCAGTGGTAACGTAAAATATTGACTTTCAATAAGAATTATTCGTAATATATATTGAATAAAAAAATTATTCTATTCTATTTATTCTATTCTAATGGGTCCGATTTTGCAAATTGGAAATTTAAACATATCTCCACGTTTCAAGGTCTAATTTAGAGTCGATTAGTATGGTTTTTAAGAGGATTTCCGTGTGTGCACATGTATTGGATGTATGTATGTATATATGTATATATATTCGGATTTAATTTTCGCCTCTTGTATCTCGAGAACAAAGAGAGTGATATTGACATTGGACCAGTTTCACTTAACGCATAATTATGTAACTATGACCTCATTAAATTTTGAGCAAAATCGGTTAAGTCGTTTTTTGTGCCGAATGAAAAATTGTATAAAATATTAAAACATATGGTATTTTTTATTCTTTCCACTGGGAAGTTAGTCGAGTGAACGTTACGGGTCGCACCTAGACCGCTTTTTCAAAATATTATAGTTGCGGAACACATTAATTATAAGTCGTTAATAACACTGCTATAATTAATAAATTCCCAGTTTTAACACTTACAGTGACCACACTATCTAGTAATAAATTGATATGAAATATAAAAGATAAAGTTAGAATATGCATAGGAAACTCGCTCTTACCTCTACGACATTCTGCATAAAATGGCAAATTTTGTGTTTGAAAACTAGTTAGTCCGTTTGTGTTTATTAAAGGCTCCATGATTATTCATGCATATTATTATTATCACCTGTTGGGGTAAAAAAGTAATAAAGTGGAATAACGAACTCACAGTTCACATCTGATGGTAAGTGGGTACTGTCGCCTACAGACTTTACTTGGTAGAATCATGCTGCGGTTATATTAGTAGTATAGTTGTACTACGAATGGGTCGACTCGACCGGGGAAGGACCACGCTCTCACAGAATACCAGCGTAAAATAGCACCGAGGCATTCCATCTTAGTCCTCACGGGTGACAACGCATCTGCATTTTGATTCGTAATCGATGATAGATGTAGATGTCTGTAGGCCACAGCATCCACTTACCATCAGGTGGACTGTGTGCTCGTTCGTCGTTACCTTTATTCTATAAAAACATAACAGCAGCGCCATCTTCCGGGTCCAATTGAGTTTTAAACTATCCAACTCAAATACACAAAAAAAAATTCATCAATATCGTTCGAGCAGTTTTCGAGTTTTAGATCGACAAAGACTAAGATAGAGTATAAAACTGTAGATGCGTTGTCACTCTTGAAGACTAAGATATGAAATAAGGTAACGAGTTCTTCTTCGTTACCAGAAGAAAGGTTTCCAGTTCTCTACATACAAAAAGCAGCATCAAGCGTTGCTATTCTGTGAACCGTGGTTCTTCGAGATCGAGGTGACCCAATCGTGCTACACCATAACATCAAGTATGTTAAGTATTACTGCAGCATTGCTCCACCAAGTTAAAACAACACAACGACAAATGTAACAACGGTCAATTAATATTAAAAAAAAATACCCGAATGTGTTAAGAAGTTCACTAAGAATCTTCCTCTTCCTTTTTTATGTTACGTGGTAGAGCCACGCTACAGCTATATTATGGTTGCAACACGAACGGGTCGGCTCGACCACGCTCTCACAGAATACCAGCGGTAATGCTGTAGACTCTTTTTCCTGTAAACGAGGCATTCCATCTTAGTCCTCATGGATGACAGCGCATCTGTACCATAATGGATGATAAAGGTAGGTGTCTATAGGCCACAGCACCCACTTACCCTCGGGTGGACTTATAGTAATAGATACAGCATTATTATATTAACTTATAACTATATATTAACTTGAGCTACGCAGACGTCATGGTGCTGGTGAGCCTGTCAATCTGTGGAATACGAAAGTTTGATTTCCATTTGTGAGAATTATGCTGAGCAGCATGGATTAAACTATAATATTAAAAAAGTGAACTGTTGGTTTTCAGAGGCAGAAATAAAAGTCCAATAAGTGTTCCTCCAGTAAAGCTTAATGGTTCACTGTTACGGAGAGTCATCATCATCATCATCATCATTAAAGCCCCTACAAATCCACTGCTGAACATAGGCCTCCCCCAAGGTATGCCACAAAGCACGGTCCTGAGCCACCTGCATCCATCGACTTCCTGCATGTCTCACCAGGTGGTCACTCCATCTAGTGGGGGGTCGCCCTACACTACACCTACCGGTACGAGGCTGCCACTCGAGAACCTTTTTTCCCTATCGGTTGTCGGTTCTTCGAGCTATATGGCCGGCCCATTGCCACTTCAGCTTACTAATTCGTTGGACTATGTCGGTCACTCTGCTTCTACTGCTGATATCCTCATTTCTAAGTTTATCACGCAGAGAAACTCCGAGCATAGCCCTCTCCATAGCTCGCTGAGCGATTTTGAACGTCCTCATACGGCAAGCAGTGAAGGACCACGTTTCAGTTCCATATGTCATCAATGGCAACACGCACTGGTTGTACAACTTAGGAGGTTTTCAGGTTTGGAGGTATACCTGACGAGGAGATGTGTCGTAATTTCCCGAACGCTGCAAAGCCGAGTTGAAACCGTCGATTGACCTCTCGGTCGAAGTTGGACTTACCTAGTCGGACTATTTGTCCCAGGTACTACCGGCATAGGTGTAACATGGACATTAAACATGATCTTTGTTTTGTCCATGTTCATCTTAAGACCTATCCGTTGGGAGGCACTATTGAGGTCTTTGAGCATAGTGCTTAAGTCCTCCAGCGATTCTGCCATAAGGACTACATCGTCGGCAAATCGAGGGTGAGTAATGTACTCGCCATTGATGTTAATGCCGTATCCTTTCCAGTCCAGTAGCTTGAAAACGTCTTCCAATGCAGCGGTGAAGAGTTTCGGGGAAATAACGTCACCCTGTCTTAACCTCTCTGCAGTTGGATAGGTTTCGTACTCTGGTTCTGTACTCGGATAGCCATCGTAGCCCTACTGTACAAACACTTCAGCACTTCGATATACCGACAGTCAACTTGGCACCGCTGAAGAGACTGTAGCACCGCCCAAATTTCGACGGAATCAAAGGCTTTCTCATAGTCCACATACGCCAGGCAAAGTGGCAGATTGTACTCTTCGGACTTCTGTACAATTTGCCGAAGGGTGTGTATGTGGTCTGTGGTGCTAAAGCCTTTTCGGATACCGGCTTGTTCGGGAGGCTGGAAGTCGTCGAGTCTGCGTGCGAGACGATTAGTAATGACTCTCGAAAACAGCACGTAGACGCGGCTCCGAAGGGATATCAGTCTGTAGTTCTTCAAGAGGGCGTTGTCACCTTTCTTGAAGAACAAGACCACCGCACTTCTGCTCCACGCCTCTGGAGTAGTGCCACCACGGAGGACGTAATTAAAGGAACTCCGAAGGACTTCAAGTACCGGTTTTCCACCCGCTTTCAGAAGCTCCGCTGTAATTCCATCCTCGCCCGGGGATTTGCCGATTTTAAGGTGCTGGAGAGCCATTCTAATCTCGCTCAGACTGACGTCCGGGATATCATCGGAATAGTGTCGGATAAGAGTTGCTCTTGGATCGTTACTCACACTTGCGTGTGGCTCCAACGATGATGTGTACAGCTGCCCATAAAAACCTCTCAATCTCACTCAGAATCTCAGGTATCCCGGAAACAATGCTGCCACACTCAGTCTTCAGCTTTGAAAGCTGGCTCTTTCTGGCAGACAGATCTCTAGCAAAGACTTTGGAGCCCTGGTTCCGCTCGATCGCTTCTTTAATACGAGTAGTATTAAAGTTGCGTAAGTCTCGCCGCATGCATTTGGAGATCTGTCTGTTCAGTTGCCTGATCTGTCTGTTCAGTTGCCTGTAATCGGGGATAGATATCTATGGGCCACAGCAACCACTTACCATCAGGTGGACTGTGTGTTCTTTGTTACCGTTATTGTATAAAAAAGAGGTATTTGCTATAGTTGTCTTTGCATATTTTTTTGGTTGTTATAAGATATTTTTTTTGATTTAGTTTCTGATTTTAAGTCGATGCTGTAACCCATGAACATCTACATCTATTCTCAATTAAGAATCAAAACGCTGATGCATTGTCACCCGTGAGGATTAAGATGGAATGCCTCGTTTCCAGTAAAAAGGGTATCCGGTTCTCCACACTCACCACACGAAACACAACAGCATTACGCTGCTATTTTACCCTGATCGAACCGACACATTCGTATTTCAACCATAATGTAGCTGCAACTTGGCTTTACCACGTGTTAAATCTCTCTTATAAGGTAGTGTATGTCTATGTCCTATATCCTGCAGTGATCTTTGATTAATTGTAATGAGGAATGAATCATTAGGAATTGCAATATTACGACGATGATAATGACGTTCTCCTGGCCTTGCACAGCGAGTACTGTAAACAATTATTTACAAACGTGCTGTGTACGTGCATTGAAATAAACGTGTAGTCATTGAGACACTACAATACTGAAATAAAATTTCAGTGTTTGTTATTTCAAAACAGCTTTTTGCTATATGCATATAAAATAAGCACCTGGATGACCGAGCTTTGCTCGGTATTTTTTTTTTTGAAATCGTGTGTTTTGGAAATTATATTTAGATACAAATTACATACTGATAAAATATGAATAATATTTTTTGATCTTATTGACATAATAGAAAAAAAAACTAAACTGGTTATTTGAATAAAAAATCATGGGTGCAATAAGTTTAATTTAAATTTTCGTGTTTTTAAGAAAATACTAAAAAGAGGGCTCGAAATAATAGATTTTCTCAAAAAAAAGGAAAAAAGTCGGGCGGCGACTGCTCCCGAACCAGACTACTACGATTTCGTGACCGCCCGATATCTCATTTGAGCTATTATAATCATAAACGTGCTTAAACGATATTGTAGCAGTTTTTCATTGCCAGAAAACACGGACAAAAAGAGATTTTCTAAAAATAAATCCAAGCTAGATCGATTTATTGCCCCCGAAAGCCCCTGGACAGCAAATTTTATGAAAATCGTTGGAGCCGTTTCCGAGATTCCGATTATTTATTATCGAAATTTTTCTGTCTGTCTGTTTGTTCCGGCTAATTTCCGAAACGGCTGGACCGATTTCGACGTGACTTTCACTAGCAGGTAACTGACGTTATAAGGAGTAACGTAGGCTACTTTTATTTTTGAAAAAGAATCAGGATTCCGCCCAAAAAATTAAAACTCATGAAATCCATTCGTAATAAATTTCACGCAGACGAAGTCGCGGCGAACAACTAGTTGTTCAATACTAATAGTTCTATCTATTGGATCAAACTAAGCTAGGATGCCGTGTCAGAGACATGCAATAATAATTTATCTAAACGAATAGATGGGGGGATGGTAGAGCAAGTAGATGAGTTTGTATATTTGGGATGTGTATTCAGCAGGGATGGGAGATATGATAAGGATATAGAACGATCAGTGAACGAGGAAATACAGTAAAGGGGGCTCTATACTCTATTGTGAAAAGTCAGAATGTGTTAAAAAAAGGCACGTATGGCAATTCACAATGCTGTATTATTCCCTACTTTAACGTATGGTAGTTAAATTTGGGTATGGCAGAAGAAGCACGAGAGTAGAATAAATGCAGTAGAAATGCGGTCGCTAAGTAGTATGTTAGGGCTGAATCTGAGTCACAAGGTGAGAAATTGGTGGATTAAACTATAGACTTCCGGTACTCGCGTACGGTGTTGGGAGGGGAGGGGAGAGGGGAGGGGGTCATGAGAAGCCCCCCCTACTCTTCCCCCGTTGCGGAAATGTATTATGAGTAATAATTTTTTTTTGTAAAATTATAACCTCGCATTTGTATACAGGAATATTGAACAAAGTTACTTCTGCAACGGCCGTACGGTATTGGGAGGGGGGAGAGGGTCATGGCAAGCCCCCTACCCTTCCTCGGTTGCGGAAATGTATAGTTTATGAGTAATAATTTCTTTAGCAAAATCATAACCTCACTTTTAATATATTTATATATACACTCTCCAAACAGGAATTTCGACGCAAAGTTACTTCTTAAACGACTTCGGCACTAGTGCAGTGCAGCCCCTCGCCCTTGCGTAGCAAATCACAGGCACCCGTGCTCACCTCCGCAGCTTCGGCTTATTGGTCGCCTGCGATTTGCTACAGCGGGCGGGGGCTGCTCTCCTTCCGTGCCTACGGCTTTACAAAAACACTCTAGGTATGGCATACAAGACTACGTGGGGTCGGGGTGTGCTAATTCGGTTTTAGAACCGATTCGACCAATCTTGTCTATAAAGTCTGGTTGCCCTTAACTCTTTTTTTTATAGAAGAGGGGGCAAACGAGCATGCGGCTCACCTGATGTTAAGTGAGTACCGCCGCCCATGATCAACAATAACACCAGGGGAATTGCAGGTGCGTTGCCGGCCCTTTAGAAAGGAGTAAGCTCTTTTCTTGAAGGTCCCCAGGTCGCATCGGTCCGGAAAAATTGCCGGTGGTAAACTATTCCACAGAGAGGTTGTACGCGGAAGAACTCCTTTTTAAACGTACTGTGGTGGACCGCCAAGCATCCAGTAGTGCGCTCACGAAATTTGGCGGCTGGGATTAATCCGAACAATTCCTCAGAGCACTCTCCATGGTATATGCGAAAAAAAATGCAAAGAGATGCAACATCTCCTCGCAGTGCCAGTGAATCGAGCCGATCGGAAAGCACTCGGTCGTCGACGATTCGAGCCGCTCTGCGCTGGATGCGGTCAAGTGGAAGGAGCTGGTACTGGGGAGCCCCAGCCTAGAGATGGGAACAGTATTCCATGTGCGGCCGAACCTGCGCCTTGTAAAGTTGCAGGCGGTGTGCCGGCATGAAATACTGTCCCGCTCTGCTGAGCACGCCAAGCTTTTTTAGAGGCCAATTTGGCCTTCTCTTCCAAGTGACCACGAAACTGCACGTCACTCGATAATCGATATGTCAACGCCAAGGATTCCGATACTGGCTGAGGCAACAAGGGGAGGGAGCCTTGAAACTGAGGAGATACGACGAAGGGGTTCCTTTTAGCGGTTAACGCGCAAACTTTTGTCTTCTGCGGGTTAAACTGGACTAGATTTAGTCGCCTCCAATCCGAGACTCTGTTCAGCAAAGACTAGACTTCAGACACAAGTTTGTCCCCGCACTCGGAAGAACGACGTTTTCCCGAGAAATATTGGCTCGGCCGGTGTAAAGAGCATCACCAGTGCTGTCATCTGCATAGCAATGAATGTTAAGGGTTTGCAACATATCATTGATATGCAGAAGAAACAGCGTTGGCGATAGCACGCTTAACACAGCATTAATAGGCTTGCAATAGGAGCTTGCAACGTCTACTACGACCTTGATGCTCCGATCTGCAAGAAAGCTGGTGATCCAATCGCACAATTTCTCGGGAAGCCCATAGGAAGGGAGCTTCGAAAGAAGCGCTTTGTGCCAAACCCGATCGAAGGCCTTCGCAATGTCCAAACTAACGGCCAATGCCTCCCCCTTGGACTCTACTGCCTCTGCCCATCTGTGAGTTAGGTAGACCAGAAGATCACCAATTGACCGACCACGGCGAAAACCGTATTGGCGGTCACTAATCAGCTGGTGATCCTCAAGGTACCTCATGTGCTGGCAGTTTACAATGGACTCCATTGTTTTGGAGAACAAGGAGGTGATGGCGATGAGGCCGGTAGTTGGACGGGTCTGAGCGGTCGCCTTTTTTAGGGATCGGGTGGACGAAAGCTGTCTTCCATGATTTTGGGACTACGCCTAGGGAGTAGGAGTACCTACCGGAAAAGACGCGTTAAAACCGGTGCCAACTCTGGAGCACACACACAGTCCATAGCACAATTGGGGGGATTCCGTCAGGCCCACTCGACTTTTGGATGTCCAGGGAGGAGTGCTTTGCGAACCAAGCGCTGTGTGAACTGCACTTCCGGCATGGAGCACTTACACCGCGGGATGGTCGGCGGCGTACTCCCCCCGTCATCGAGAGTCGAGTTAGACGCAAAGAAAGAGCCTAGAAGATCGGCTTTCTCCTTTGCGGTATGGGCCAGTGAGTCGTCCTCCCTGTGCAGAGATGGAAGAGATGGCTGACAGAAATTCCCCTGGACAGCCTTGGCGAGAGACCAGAATGTTCCAGAGTTCCAGAAGGAAGGCGAACTAGTTTCCCGCCAATTCTGCCTATGTGCTCTGACTTTGCCTTGGCAATGACTCTTTTGAAGGACCTAGAGGCGGAATTATACTTCTTTTTTATAGCGCTGGTGTTTACATCCCGGGACGCTGATGCGTTAGCATAGGTTCGGTAGCACTCCTGCTTATAGCATGATGCTATTTTACACGAGCGACCAAACCATGGCTGAGATTTGCCTCCAATGGGCACCGCAGAGGAAGGAATAAAAAGTTCCATACCCTGAAGTACCACATCAGCGACAGAATCCGCAACAACGTTGGGATCGTCCGGCGAGAAGCAAACCCGCCCCCAAGGGTAGGATGCAAAGAAAGACCGCACCCATCCCAATCGGCTGACCTATAGTGCCAAACACGGCGGCAGCCTGCAGAATGCAACTGCGATTTCAGCGGGAGTGGCACCACACTCCGGACAAGGCAATGGTCCGAGGAGCCTAAAGGGGCTTCGACGGAAATCTGATATCCAACAGGTGAAGAAGGTCCAACAGGGAAGGTGCATGATCCTCCACATCTGGAATCCGCGTAGGCGAAGTAACCAGTTGTGTCAGACCATATGCCAAGGCAAAATCATGAACAGATCTCCCCGCATGATCGGTTAAACGTGAACCAAGCCATTCGGCGTGATGGGCGTTAAAGTCACCGAGGATCACGATCTCTGCGGAGGGGATCTGCTGTAGCAACGAATCTGTAGCCATTTGGACGTGGTCGAAGAGTCGGTCTGTTTCGGCATTACCGCTATGGGACCTATAGAGGCACCCGTAGACGCGCGGATGGTCGTCGCTGTCTACGCGTAGCCAAAGGATGGACAGGTCCGAACCTTCAAGTCTGCCGAGGCGTCGAGAACAGATGTCCTCTCTGACGTAAACGCAAACTCCAGCCCGAGGCACAAAGGAGTGTTCCAGTTTGTACCCCGGGTAGCAGAGATACGAGACATCAGCCGGAGAGGACACCTGCGTCTCGGTCAGAAAGAGCAGAGCCGGCCTCGCCATCTTGAGATGTTAGTGGACGGCGTTTAGGTTAGAGTGAAGTCCCCTGATATTGCAGAAATACGCGGACAGCGTGGCTGGCAGGGGTCGCCTTGGTCTTGTTGCTCCGTTTGCCCCGAGCAGTTGTAGTCTTGAGCGGAATTTTGCCCCCCCCCCCCCAGAATACGCGGGCGCCTGGCACCCACCCGAAGTGGAGAAACATGGTTGTGGATGCTCAGCGAGGGATTCTCCAGAGGTGCTGGTACCCTCCTGGGGTAGTCTATTTAATTCCGCTACCATGTTGATGGGGGGGGGGATTTGGGCCTCCGGACACCTGCACTCACCAGACGAAACGCGGAAGCAGAGCTTCCACTTCATGCCGGTATTCTGTGAGGTCGTGGTACCACCCCGGTTTGAGCCGGCCCATACGTGCAACAGCAAAGCTGCCGCGTGGCTCTACCACTGTTAAACTCTGCTATTATAGTGGTAGTTATGTAATTGTTATACTTTTGTTTTCAGAGAAAGCTCGTGACTGCTCTCCACTGCGACTCAATTTATTGTATATAATTCCTGTCTCCAGCCAGAAAATGGATTGTCTGGGTCCGAGTGATTAACTTTTTTATGAGTGTATCTTTATTAAAAAAACAAATGGACATATTTGCGTTTCGTTATTGCAATTTTTAGTGAATTTTATTTTTATCGTAATTAATTCAAAAGCGTCCCACCCCCATCTCCTAAATTGAAAACAAATAAAAATCAAGTACTACATCACCAAATAAAAAAAACAATTCTTTAGACAATTCAAAACGCATTTCTGACATCTAAAAACAGTGTAATAGGATCAAGCTTAACCCTAACAAGCCTCCTAGACTAAAAAAATTATCAAAATCAAGTACCGGATGTCTATAGCCAACCCCAATTGTGTGATAAAAGAAGAGTGTGGTTTGCAAGATGATGCGGTGACCAGGATTAATGGTTTGGACATGTAGAAAGAATGTATGAGGAAAGACTGACAAAGCAAATATATGTTGCAGAAATGAATGGAAGAGTCGGAAAAGAGACGCCCTAGGCGAAAGTTTGTCGAACAAATTGACGATTTATTAAAAACGGCGAGCATGTATGCGTAGGTATATGGATGTGGAGGAAGTGAGAAAGCTAGGTCAGTATCGTGCTAAATAAAGGTCTGTAGTCTGCCTACCCCTCTGGCAGCGTGAGTGTTTATATTATTATATTATATATCTAAAAAAAACCATCTCGCAGAATGAAGCTTATCTAATATTCGAACCCAGGTTCTGCTGTATTGAGGTAATTTAACTAAATACTAAAACTCATTGTAGTCGGTCTGTTCTTGTTAAATATAAGTGAAGGGTATTTTTGTAATATTGAACTGGCTTCTTTTATCTGTCTGTCTGTCAATCAAAACACAGATGCGTTGTCACCCTTGAGGACTAAGACGGAATGCCTCGTTTACAGTAAAAAGAGTCTCCGGATCTCTACACTCACCATACGAAACAGAGCAGTATTAAGCTGCTATTTTACGCTGGTATTCCGTGAGAGCATGGTCCGTCCCCGATCGAGCCCACCCATTGCATCAGGTGGACTGTGTGCTCGTTTATCACCCAATGCTATAAAAAATATAGAGATGTTACGCCCACTGTTAGCATACGCTTTTACAGCTTCATCTGATTCAGGAGTGGTCCACTTTAAATCATTGCATACATGAACTGCACATTAACATACACCCAGACCCCAAACCATTATTCGCATGCCTTTACAAATAATTCATACGGGATTCGAACCCGCGGGATCTCAGTGCCGCAACCACATGCTTAACTCCTGTATTAGTGCTACCGAGTTACCGAGGTGACGTAAATTATATTGGTTTTACTTACTGTTTTAAAAATATGAAGATAATTTTAGCGTAAATTAATATGAAACAGTAATTAGTTTTACAATTATATTTTGAAGAACAAAGAAACAAAGAAAATAAGATCTAAATATGGTCTCAATTTTGAAAACAGTTAATATTCACTACAACATAATGTTTCGATAAATATAATTGATGTAAAATATCATTTAATGTAATTTATTGAATATAAAACATTATGAAGTACCTCTTGATCTATTCACTACGTGTGTATCCACATTACACAAAACACTATTATCAAATTAGCGGAATACAAATCTATTATCATTCGAAACAAATATTTTAGGCACTATAATATTATTTCAAAATTCGCTATATAATATAACATTTAAAAATAATAATATCACTTTTGACTTTCTTTGTTACTCCAAAGACGTTCTTTTTATTATAACAAATATTTAAAATGCATTTAACAGCAATCGCGACCCCTTTACCGCAAAGCGGTTTCCCGCGCTACTAAATAAATAGCTATAGTTAAAACTTGATTTGATGAATGATAGTTGAATAGGGTAACCACTAAAGCATTTTTAACTTTGTACCAATCGCTACTTTAATAAAAAACAACTAAAAACAGTATATACATTAACCGCTACTGGAACGGCCGGCAGTCCTTCATTCGAATTCCAGCTGAAACTAACGTACATACATAAACACACTTTTGTCTTGACAAAAACTGTTTGTGAAATATTTTCTACAACCGTGATATATGCTGATATATGCTAGAAGGGAAACACTATGGTACTAAAAGCCTTTTCGGAAACCGGCTTGTTCGGGAGGCTGGAAGTCGTCGAGTCTGCGTGCGAGACTCTCGAAAACAGCACGTAGACGCGGCTCAGAAGGGATATCGGTCTGTAGTTCTTCAAGAGGGCGTTGTCACCTTTCTTGAAGAACAAGACCATAGCACTTCTGCTCCACGCCTCCGGAGTAGTGCCACCATGGAGGACGGAATTAAAGAGTCTCGGAATAGTGTCGGATAAGAGTTGCTCTTGGATCGTTACTCACACTTGCGTGTGGCTCCAACGATGATGTGTACAGCTGCCCATAGAACCTCTCAATCTCACTCAGTATGTCAGGTGTCCCGGAAACGATGCTGCCACACTCAGTCTTCAGCTTTGACAGGTGGCTCTTACCGGCAGACAGATCGCTGGCAAAGACTTTGGACCCCTGGTTCCGCTCGATCGCTTCTTCAATACGAGCAGTATTGAAGTTGCGGAAGTCTCGCCGCATGCATTTGGAGATCTGTCTGTTCAGTTGCCTGTATGCTGTCAAATCTGTTGACGATTGCAGCCTCATTTCCCGTCTAACAGCCATGAGATTAAGAGTGTGATCGGAGAGTTTTTGTGTTCTTCTGCGGCGGGTCTTGAAAAACTTAACTCCGACCGCATGGACAGTTTCCACGAGCTTGTCATTCGTATCGTCCACTGCATTGCAATCTTCTAGGACGTTACGGAGAGTAACTCATTTTAAATACCTGGGTCACATTGTCACAGAGGGTTTAAAGGATGATCTAGATATCGAAAGGGAACGCAGGGTGCTAGCTGTGAGAGGTGATATGGTGGCTCGAAGGTTTGCTGCTTGCTCTGTACCAGTTAAAATTACACTGTTCAAGGCTTACTGCCAATTATTTTATGGTTCTACTCTTTGCACAGCATGTTCGCCGATGCGCATACTGATGACTACTTCGCGATCACGCGCAAAAAAAGTGGAGTCATTAATGCGCAGAGTGAGAGGGAGCTCGAATAGTATCCTGAGGGTCTTTGCGGAGAGGCTCGACTGCCCGACACTAGGTAGGTTTGTCAAGCTACATCTACTAAAGTGAGCTTGGTATTACCGATTACCTAATAGCGTATAGCATTAAGCTGCTATTTACGCTGGTATTTTGTGAGAGCGTGGTTCTACACCGGTCAAGCCGACCCATTCATATTGCAACTCTAATATACCTTCAGTGTGGCTCTACCACCTCTTTCCTTGTATGAAGGATATGTTTTAATCGTCACGCTCTCATTATCAGACATTTTTTTGCGCCCGAAGCAAATAAGGGCAACCCTCCGGTAACGGGGGAGGGAGGTGGTGAATGCTCATAGCATACCACCCGGCCGGATGTGTGGTTATGTTGAGACTTTTACCCACTAAACACACACTTTTGGGATTGGCTTAATGATCTAGCAAGATCTTTAAGCCGTAAACGGATGCGACCCCCCTTGGGTGAAAGGAGGGCGCAAATCAGACATATCCACAGAGTACTGGACATATCGCACCTTTGTCGCTACTCCGTAGTTGGTGTAGGCGCTTAATAAGTGCTAATAGTATTCCGTTCACTAGATGTCGCTAGTTGACACTGAAGTGAAGTTTTTTATTACGCAATGTAATTTAATTAAGAACTTAGTTAAGTCTAATTGTTGACACTTTTGAGTGGATTAAGAAATATCAAAAGCACGAATATCATCTAAATAATTTACATTAAAATTTTAAAATTCATCTCCTGTTTTTGCAAAATTTGAATTTTATTATCCAAATTTATATGTATAGGACCATTTTTGTTACCATGCGTGGTTGGAGACTAAGTGCGACATAATCCCCACTGACACCAATGAAATTGTTTTTATCAATTTTTAGTGCCGATTTACCACATCATCAAAAAACATTTTGAGGAAACTATTTCGAAGTCATGTGAATTCCGCCAACTCATAATGAACTTAGCCCTTAATTCCTCAGAAATGAGAGAAGACCAGTGTAAGTGACGTAAGAAACGGTAACTTTACATAACTTTAACTTTAAATTTTTGCTTGAATATTTCTCCATCCCTCAGTCACTAGGACCGCGTTCGGGAATCAGCTGCGTTCATGCGAGGTTGGCTTTTGGAGGAAATGTTGTCATTTTCTCTTCTCCTTCATCATCGGCTTGTAACAGTTCCCCGCAGGGCATAAGCCTCTTTCATTGTTTTTTTTTTAAATAGAATAGGGTGACAAACGAGCACACAGTCCACCTGATGGTAAGTGGTTGCTGCGGCCCATAGACATCTACATCTATCCTCGATTACAAATCAAAACGAAGATGCGTTGTCACCCTTGAGGACTAAGATGGAATGCCTCGTTTCCAGTAAAAAGAGTCTCCGGTTCTCTACACTCACCATACGAAACACAGCAGCATTAAGCTGCTATTTTACGCTGGTATTCTGTGAGAGCGTGGTCCTTCCCCGGTGGAGCCGAACCATTCGTGCTACAACTATGCTATTAGTATAACTGCAGCATGGCTCTACGACCTATACATGTATAAAATAGAATATAGAAGAGAATTTGTCTTTATCACCACGCTTGGCTTGTGGATTTACGACCGCAGTATCAGACGTGAGCACATTTTAATGCTGCTTTCCGTCGCAGCTGGTTTAGGTATATTACGCCTGGCGGAAACGAGACGATTATATCGCTATTTATGCCAGTAACGTGGCGATCACCGATCACTGTTCAACCGTAATTCTGTAAGGAAAACGGACGGTCTCGTTCTAAATCTCAGGCCTGCAACAGTGATCAACCAATTACTCGTCCCCTTTCTTATACCACACGTCGTTGCATTCGGAAAGCAACGCGGTGGGCGTGACCACTGATAAGACGTTCGACTTAGAACCTTAACCGCTCTCTCAAAACAAAGTGGACGATTAAAATTACGGGATTCTAAGAAATGGTTTCAGTCTAGACGTCTGTCATGTACTTCGTGGACTTTAATTATATCTTATTACTTTCCTACTTTTAGGGTGGACACTGTAGAAATAAAACGTGATACTGAACTTCACTACTTTCACGTTAATATTCCTAATTTCGTTTCCTTTCTTCATTTAAAACTGGAAACTGTAGCTGTTCCCAATGAATTGCAAATTAATAGGCTTACTAACCTGGGGTAAGTTAGTAACCCTCAAAAGCTAAACTGGTAAAAGAACCGCGCGCGCAAAGCCATATTGAATGACTTTTAATCGATAATTTTCACTTATCACATTTCTATATAATATATTATCACCTAACTTTTTTTCCCATGACAACATTACAAAACAATTGTATGTATTTCACACATTGAAGTAACATGTACTTACGTACTAGAACAGCTATCTCAAACAAAAAATGTGCGCTACTCTGTGTTCGCGCGGTTGGTATTTTTTTATCATAGAATAAACATAGGTAGAATGATCCGTAGGTAATAATAGATTAATAACTGTTGTTAAATAGGTAAATTATATCGAGAACAATATTTAAATTCTGTCATTTATTTTGTATATTATATTTGCTTCTTTAATATAATATTACATAATATTATGTCACAGTTACATTTTAGTGATATTTTTATCTGAATATTTTAAAAGGTATACTATGTCAAATATAAAAAAACATACTAAATGTGTGTTTAACAAAACTTGTTACCATAACATTTAAATTACAAATATATTTATTTAATTTAGAATAAGAGTCGTTCATAAATACTGTGCACGCGAGAGTTAAAAATGGACGAATTTATTCCACTTTACTTTGATGTGGAAACCTAAAAATAAAATAAAAGAATAATAAGCAGATTTGAACACGAAAAATTTAGCCTAATTATAATAACTTATATATGTTTCAACAAAAAAAAAACGCGTATAATAATATATTCATCCTATACTTAGTACCCACATACTAAGTACCCACAGAAATGTCCCATCTGAACATATTAATTTCATAATCTATATTTCATGACAGGAGATGGCGTCTTAGGAATAATTTTATTATTATTCTATAATACTGTTTTACTGATTAATTAACCGATGGAAAGTAATTCCTTGGTGTTTACTGACATTTATTCAATTATTTGTGCAGTATTTAAGTACACACGACGCCATATTTTTATCAAGATATTTTTTTTAAATCAACACAACACGTGACAACTCTACAAGCGCCTAGCGAGTGACTGATTAATGTGCGGTGTATGCACCGCAGTTGAGTGGAACATAGTAGCTGAATGCAGTGTCGCCTCTAGTACGTAGTACATAATAGCTCCATGATTTCACACATAGTAAAAACAGAACACATTATAAAAATAATTAAAATATTCACATTGCATAAAGCATAAATAAAATATATTATTTAATTTATCATTATATGCTTGCTAAATGGAATTATAAAATGAAAAAATAAACAAGATAATAATAATTGCAAGCATTAATTATGTATTAATATCATTTCCGTTTAACCGTGTAAAGGAACGCTCGGTCACAATGACACTTCTCATAATGTTGCACACTTATATACTTCTGCATTAAATTAAGGAGTTTTAGTGTTACGATGCTTATGTATTAGATTAATAATTATGATGACTATTACTAATATAATATATACATTCCTTTTACTTTTCTTAAAATAATTATTTACTTTAGTTTTTAATTAAAAAAACGATACTGAAAATATAACAATTAATGGTATTTTACGCGTTATCATTGACATAAGTGTTTTTTGTTGACAAACATTGTTAATAAACAAATAAGCAGACTGTGGGATTTACTATCACCACTTCCTATGAGATAAGATTGTAATCAAGCACTGGCTTATAATAATTTATAAAAGATACAAGCATGTTTTTGAGTTACAATATTAGTTCAAGTGAATGTTGGGACACTTTTATAATATTCAGCATTCAGTGGAAGTTATTATAAACTAATATAAAATAATTTGGAAAATCCAAAAGTGCACGCCTGATGAGCGTTTTTATTGTTTCCATCGGATTTCATTTAATTTTGATGATGAAAATAAATATCTTTTAGTCTTCTATGAGTCTGATCACAACCAGCTATAGGGATCATCCTGAGGATAAATAGAAACTTATTCATAAAGATTTATGTCATTTTGTTGCTTATGTTTTTCTGAAACGTGAAGACAAACAAGTGCACGGACTAACTGACAGCCGTACTAATAATTTTGAACTACATTTTATGCAAATACTTTATAATTTAATATATCTAGTTTTCAAAACATCCCTTTTTTAATGATTTAGAGTCCCACACGCTACTATACATACTAACATTTTTATACAGCAAAATCGTCACTAGGCGGCATGTCGAAAGTAGTAGAGTAGTTCAACACACTTGCGCGTTGTTAGGCGTGCAATAATATTAATATGAAAAAAAAAATCTTTGACAATAACCTAATTATGGAAATAAACAAAATCATTGTCTTGACTTACATAAAATTTATATGGTAATTATATTTATAATACAGGCAACAAATATGTGATGGCCATGGCAGGTCAGTCACGCGAAAAAAAAAATGTGAATTCTTTAACGTTATTTTTCATAATAAATAAACTTTTAAGTTTTAGTTTTGTGAATAACAAGAATCAGGAAAGATATGGAATTGATACTATATCTGTGGTGTTGAAGTTCTAACATAAATATGAGTTTTGTAGTGAATTTGTTTGTGTTGATGAAGATTTGATTTTTTTTGCTGTGGTGTCATTCAGGTATTTTTTACATTCATTGTATCGATTAGTGAAGGACGGCGCAATGTTACTGTTTTACTTGGTGTAAATTGGACTTCATTATGTTTATTAATTTAAAGACTAATATAATGTAATATAAACTTACGAGAGTATATTTCAATACATCAGTTATGTTGTATTTGTACATAATATTTCGTAAACTTTTAACAAAACCTGATACAGTTTAAATTTATAGTTTTTTAACATGTGGCAAAGAAACAGTACATTATTTCATAATATTTTCATAATCTTAATTCCAATAATATTAAAATTTCTGTTTACAGTCTCATCACTGAATTTCTTTCGATGAAGGAATTACTTGATACTAACAGAAAAGCAAGATGAACCAGAGTACTGAAATGGAAATAGATCCACTTGCCACCTACGAGTATTTTTCTGGCTATGGTCTGCCACAGGTCAACACCAATACACACCAATACCAAAACATTAGTACACATCCGAATTATTTTGATGTTAAGGTTGAACCATATCAATCTTCAACTGTTTGTGTAAATAATTATAGTACCAAATCAAATAGTAATAATGTAGATATACAAGCAGGAGATACGGGAACAGCAACTAATTGTAGTATAAATGAAAATCCAAGCAATATTAAAGAAAACACAGTAGAAAATATTCCGAACAATGCCCAAACACTTGTAAAAAATAAGAAAATTAAAAAAGAAGGTAAAACTGGTCAAAAAAGTTACATGTCAGAAAAAATAACAGATAGCAATTTCCCATTCTATGGTTGTGCGGTCTGTAATATTAGCTTTAAATTGTTAGCTGAATTAGACATTCACATTGCGACACACAAGGACAGAATAACAAGTTATGGTTTGAGACTAAAAAATCAAATAAAAAGGAAGAAACTGAGAAAGGAACAGAAAAAGTTGAAAAAGTTAAAGAAAGCAATAAAAAAGGAAAAAGTGTTTGAATTTGATGTAGAAATCAAACCCGAGGATGGTTATATAGGTAACGTAAAAGCTGAACAATTTAAGCCAGAACATAATGACATTATAAATAATGATCATCAAAAAACCAATGCCTTGATTAATGGTGAAAATGAAGTCATAGAAAATCAATCAAAAATTGATATCCCCTTGACGGAAGCGCAATCTGACTGTAAAGAAAAATCTAAGGAAAACAATAAGAGAAAAAATGACAAAGATCAAACAGACTACAACATAGAAAAGATGTTCAAATGTTTTGCTTGCCAAAAGCAGTTCATGTTGAGCTATTACTTAAAATTACATGTTAGATCTCACACAGGTATGGTAGAATTCTCAAAGTCAAAATTAGTTTTTTTCTATTTGGACTTTTTAAAAATCCTTATAATATCACAAAATCTACACCGGCTTGAAAAGAGTTTCTCAAAGAGAAATCTGGGATTTTTATTCCAATAAGAAAATTCCTCATACTGAATTTCGATCACAGTGGTCAGTCTCTACAGAAACTGGCCATGGGTGCAGGATAAGATGATAATGCTTGTGTGTATGTGTAAGTACAAGTGCACTCTCTTATCACTTAATCTCATAGTCCAATAGGACAGTAACCCGACACAACCGGAGATTGGGCACAGGACCAATGCCATTACATGCTTTCCGAGTCACGGAGGTGAAAGACAGTCACTTTCTGACTCTGGGCTGCTATTGAAAATTTCTTGACAAAAAACCTCAATAACTTATTTTTTTGGCTTGACCTGAGATTCAAACTTGGGATCTCATGATCATCAGACCCATTTACGACTACAATACCAACGAGGCAGTCAAAAAAACATCATTAATGTCTGACCGCTTAATTACTCTTAATTACTTTTCTGGTTGAATGTCTGCTTTCACAAATAATTATGTGTTGCTCTTGAGTAAATATTTTACATTTATAATCAGTTTTAATACTATACACTGTATTATCATATATATATGATAAGCTATGGGGAGGGCTATGCTCGGAGTGTCTCTGCATGATAGACTCAGAAATGAGGATATACGCAGTAAAACTAGAGTGACCGACATAGCCCAACTCGAAGAACCGATAACCGATGGGGAAGAAAGGTTCTCGAGTGGCAGCCTTATATCGGTAGACGTAGTGTAGGGCGATCCCCCAATTAGATGGAGTTACGACCTGTTAAAAAATGCAGGGAGTCAATGGATGCAGGTGGCTCAGGACCGTGCTTTGTGGCATACCTTGGGGAGGCCTATGTTCAGCAGTGGACTTGTGAAGGGCTGTGATGATGATGATGATGATGATGTATAATATAACGTATATACATATAACATATACATATAACACAAGTTAATAGACAAAATTTATTAAGAAGCAAATATTTTTATTCAATATATAGACGGATCTTTAAGAGGATGATTATAGGCAGCATAAAGTTCTGTCTGTTTGAATACTTTAGTGTCCATGAACATAAACTGGCGCTATGTTTTTGGATATTTGTGTAGTTGTAGATGTTTGGGTGGCTATAAATGTCAAAATTTAAACATGGCATTTGCAGATATAAACCAGCGATTAGCTGGAGTTTTATTTCTATAAGTAATGACCTATTGTGGAATCACCTCTTTGTCTTTCAAGTTACATATATATTTTTTATGTAGAAGTTAAGATGAAAAATGAGTAAGCATAAGTTGTGTGATGGTTAGTGCTACTGTAGTTTGAAGACATCTACATCTACCTTCAATTGACAATCAAAATGCAGAAGTGTTGTCTTCACTTAAAACTAAGTTCAAGAGGCTTGTTACCAGTAAAGGAAGTCTTGTTATCTTGTCATCCGTCATACAAAATATTATGCTGCTATTCTATGAAAAAGTGATACTTTCCTGTTTAAGCCCACTCATATGAGTTGCGGCCATAATATATAGCAGCGTTATTGTAACACATAAAAGTTGAGGGTTCGGTTAATAAACTTGTGCAGTTTACACAGACCTGAGATACCAGAGGTATATATGTCCACCTTAAGACTGGACTGGATCAGTCTAATAATGATAACTACATTCAAATAACATTTTTATTGCCAGCTGTTATTTTTTTTTAAACGGTTGCTAAGAGGCTACCAATGAAATTGTTAACTGTAATATTATTTGGTGATTTACTATATGGTTGACCGTTAAGAAGAATTTTCAGAACCTTTATACTAGGGGTGGGCCGAATATGGATTTCACCGAATACGTATATTCGGTCGAATGTTCAGTAAAATTTTTACCAAACCCAATATTTGACCGAACATTATTCGGCAGGATAACCTCGAGACCCAACCAATTTATGTCGAAACTTGTTACCTTAAAGCGCGCGGGATTAGTGCCGGACCCTGCCTCTCTCTCCCCGCCACCCCTGACAGTTATTGCATCATCTACTACTGAGGAAGTTTCCGGCACATAATTATGTTTTGACTATTCTTGTGATAAAAAAGTATTTCGTTGTTTTATTCTTAGTCAAAGTTAAAATTACAGCCTATATACGTCCCACTTCTGGGCACAGGCCTCTGCTCATTTCTGAGAGGTTGTTGGCGAACTTCACATGTCTTCTAAATATTTTTTCCTTATTTCTCAGATATGCAGGTTTCCTCACGATGTTTTCCTTCACCGCTGAGCATGTGGTAAATTAGCACTTAAAATTGCAATTAACAATTACATTGGAGCAGGAGGGGATCGAATCCGGTTTGATTGCGCACTGTGAAATTTACAGCGAGCGCTAACCATCTGAGCTACCAAAATTTTACGTTGTACCAAATTCTTAGTGAATAAAGAGCCGTAAAACTTTTATTCTTAGTAAAAATTGATAATTATATGATAAAAATGAGCGGCAGGAGATTTACTATTTGGACTTATTTTACAGAAACGGACGACCAAAGTAAAGTGAAATGTACTAATGTAATGTAATGTTTCTTTGTTTGATTCTAAAAAGATTTTATCAAGTTTATATTTGCTATAATCGGAAATAAATCTACAGTGCCTCAAAAACATAAATATATAGATTTATGCATTTGAGGCGGTCTAAAGTAGATTTAACTCATAAATATAATATACTTTCAACAGTAAAAGACATCGCATTACTCAATTCGTACATTTCAATACATTGGACGCTATGAAAATGAATGTTCGGTGATTTAGCCGAATATTCGGCCGAATACGAATATTCGGTAAAGCTGCCGAATATGCCGAATACCGAATATAAAACGAATATTCGGCCCATCTCTACTTTTTACCTATTTCTGGGTCAATCAATTTACCTGCGTATTTCCACTGCTTGGTAGCAGTGTGTGTACTTCTTTCTTCTGGTCTGAAAGTTATAGAGAAACAGTATAAAACAAGCTGTGTTATTTCGCTAATAGTCCTCAGAAATGAACACATCTGTAGCCTTGGTTTAAAGTTTTCTATATGTGGTATAGCCATGCTGCAGTTATATTAGTAGTATAATTGTAGCACGAATGGGTCTCGACCGGAGAATGACCACACTCTCACAGACTACCAGCATAAAATAGTAGCTTAATGCTGCCGTGTTTCGTATGGTGAGTGTAGAGAACCGGAGACCCTTTTTACTGGAAATGAGGCATCCCATCTTAGTCCTCACGGGTGACAAGTCATCTGCAGTTTGATTCGTAATCGAGGACAGATGTAGATGTCTATGGGCCACAGCATCCACTTACCATCAGGTGGACTGTGTGCTTGTTTGTCATCCTATTTTATTTAAAAAAAAGTTGGTTGAAGGGTGGTCCATAGAATGCAGTAGCTATTTAGGGTGGACAGTGAGTGTGTTTGTTGTAATTAAATATTTGAGGATATTTTATTATATGTGGTAGAGAAGTTATATATACCCCATAGTGGAGATATATTGTGGTTATAGCACGAATAGGTCAAATTAACTGGGAAAAGACGAAGAGTGATAGGGTTCGCACAGAATACTAGCATAAAATATCAGCTTAATGCTGCTGTGTTATGTATGGTAAATGTAAAAAAAATTAAGGGATACAAGCCATTCTATCATAGTCCTTAAGGATATCAGCAGCTTCCACTTACTATCCGGTGGACTGTGTGCTTGTTTTTAACCCATAATCTTTAAAAAAAATCTTAATTTGCCAACACACTCCACAAGCCACTCGGCAATAGCAGTAGACTTGTGCCCAGCTGTGAGATTTATATAGGCTGTAACTTTGTTACTTTATTTACTTCCAGATGAAAAACCCTACACATGTGCTGAGTGTGGACAGTGCTTCATAACGGCCAGCAAGTTGGGAAGGCATACTAAAAGGATCCATTTGGCCATTCGACATCAATGCAGAATCTGCTACAAATATTTCTCCAGGTGTGTTTCTTTCGATTCAAGTAATTTAACGTAGAAAACCAATCAAACCTCTCGATAAACATTAACCTGTGGCTTAATGTTGATTCCATTAACTATAAAAAGTTCAATGAACATTCTTGATTTGTTAAAATTTGTAGACTACTAATGATATGCACCAACAGCACCCTCTACAAGGTCCAAGGGACTCCATAAGTACCTTATAAAATTTTCATTAAACCCAAAGGTAACAATGAATCTGTAACTTTCTTCATTTGGATGCAGATAGATATAGATAACATGCTTGCAGATGTTAATCGTCTATAGCACTTACCATCAAGTAAAACTGTGTGCTCGTATGTCTACCTTATACTTAATAAAGTGAATGCTACAGCCTTAATAAATTCCATTGCTCGACGCTGGCATCCTCTTTTTCCTATAAGGGTTTTAGATTGATACAAATATGTGTTGTGGCCGACTTCACAATTTCAATCTTTTTTAATGACGGGTTTCTATATTTAAAATGCTTTGTTTACTTTTACGAGCCTTTTTGCAGTATTCAAAGTGTAGGAAAACCCTTGTTTTAAAAAAATACCAGTTCAAATTTATTTTTATCTTATTTTTATGTCGTCTTATGTTGCGAATGAATAGTTTGTAATTTAAACTGAATATATGAATCAGGCATCTTCTTCACCATGTGGTAAATCAGCATGTAAAATTTTAATTTCTACCAAAATTTTTACAAAATATTTAACTCTTTATCAGTATCATCATCTGTACGAGTAAACCCGTACATATGTTATAATTGGAGCGTGCTCATTTCAATCGGTACACATATTCTAACACCTAGCACACCCACATTCTTTTCATCCTACAATCATTACTCCTCACATTTAATCTTGCATTGCATTGCATTATATACTTGTATAGTTACACATACAAATTTTTTTATAAGTCCACTGCTGAACATAGGCCTCCCCCAGAGACTCCTCTCCCTCCCACAAAGCATGGTCCAGATCCACCCTCATCCATCGACGTCCTACATGTCTTACCAGGTCGTCACTCCATCTAGTGGGGGGACGCCCTACACTTCGCCTGCCGGTATAAGGCTGCCACTCGAGAACCTTTTTTCCCCAACGATTGTCGGTTCTTCGAGCTATGTGGCTGGCCCATTGCCACTTCAGTTTACTAATCCGTTGATATATCTGGTGCATTATATCTTCCGTAAAACATATCAAAATAAAACTCAGTTTTATGAAATTTTTTAGCTTCGAAGACATTGTCTTCTAAATATTTACAATAAAATCGCATTTTTAAATCCTCATTGCATTGCATTACATACTTGCGTAGTTACTCATACATATTTTTTTTGGTCCTTCGACTACTACTATAGTGCTTAGTGTTTTGGCACAGTGGCGAATCGGTTCTTCTGGCCTCCCGCAAGCGGGTCTCACCAGTCGAATTGAGAAGGCGCATAATATACTGTGCTGAGGACACGAACGCACTAAGTGGACCCAACGATTGGAAGTTACAGTTCCATCAGTGTTACTTGCAGTTTAATATTTAAACAGTAACTTATCACCATGCAAGCTTTATTGCAGAGACAGTTTGAAATCGTAAACGAGATCAGAAGGCTTAATACCAATTTCAAAAAAGATCCGAAGGTAAGAAAAACCAAGGAGTACATACAGAAGAGAATCAAAGATTTGGATGAACTTTGGGTCGAATTCAAAAGCAACAACGAATAATTATTGACGTTAGAAGACAAGACTCACGAATATTTTACGAACGACATTTTTCTTGTGTATGAACATTTGTATAGCAAAACGCGAGGAATGATGAATGTGTATGAGTGTGAATCAAAGGATGAATCGACTAAGGATAATACCACCCAGGTTGACCTTGAGAAATGTAAAGAGTTATTAAGCTTGCAGCGAACAAATTTTCGAGCATTTTCGAGAATAACTGAGAACATAGACATTGAAAACATTGAAAAAGTCGAGAAATACTTAGAGCATTTAAACAGCATCTGTAATGAAGAAAGTACATGCACTTCAACACTGGCTCAGTTCAGACACGAGTTGGACGAGATCGAACACTACAATATTTTAAAATTTGCACCACTTTCTAGAACAAGAAAAGGTTTAATTAATGGTGTGGGAAGATTAAGCAATTATTTATTTGGTATTTTGGATGACAATTTCGCTGAAAAATACTCTAAAGACATAAAATTAATACATCAAAACGAAATCTGTTTGAAAAGGTTGCTTAAAAATCAAACTACAATAATTGAAGCGGAAAATAATATAATACAGCGAAATGAATACATAATGAATAAGCAATTCACGAGAATCGACGAACAAATACGGAATTTTTCAAACTAAGTTCAACAAGTAAAACAGCGAGCCATAAACATATTTTATTTTACTACGCATGTTGTTACTATTGACGTCATTTTATCTAATTTAAGAAGAATACAGGACACCCTGATTCATACTGTTACGAACATATATCACGGTAGGCTCGATGTTCACTTGCTTTCTCCAGCACAACTGCAAAAACAGTTAAACATCATATCAAGACATGTCCAGGGAGAGTTTTTAGTCCCGGTCAACGTTCAAAATATTAAGGAGTTATTCAAAATGCTACAAGTAAAGGCAAGAATAACCGAAGATTACGTCATAATTGAAGTGAAGGTGCCACTACTCAGTACTGACAATTATGAACTTAGTAGAGTCATACCTATACCGCAAGGAAAAAATTTGAACTCAGTCTACGTCACACCTTCTACCGACTACATAGCATTCAATTTACGAAAAAATACCTTTATGTCGCTGTCGGAGAATGATTTACAACTCTGCATAAGATACAATGACGTTAACCTATTATGCCCCATTACTAGTCCATTATACGAACTTAAAGTGAGTCAGTCTATATGTGACGTAAAAATAATCACGGATGACAGCAATCAAACATATTGTCGTAGAGACACAAAGGAGTGCCCCGACAGATGGATTAAATTACACTCTCGTGATAACTGGCTGTACACATGCTGCGAAGAATGCAAGATCCGCATATTACGCTCGTCTGGGCTGGCGACGACGAGTCTGCGCGGCAGCGGTCTTATCAGTATAGGTCAAGATTGCATTCTTAAGGGGGACACGTTTTCTATACAAGGCCAGCAGGACTATAAGAGTGAAATATATACAGGAAGTTTTGACATCGGGAGTACGGATGAAGATTCCATATTGAACTCTGTCATTAATACGTCTACCAACCAGCTGCCATTTGTTGCTGAATATCACAATAATACATTTTGGAAAATCAAGGGGCAAATACAAGACTTGCTGAGTCAATCTGATGAAGGGATATCAAATGATGACATACACCACTACGTTATGATATACATCATGTACTTCATAGTAGTCGCAGGTATACTAACGGCAGCTATCTACCTTTATAGAAGAAAACTACATTATATCAACACGGCGAGGCCAGCTGACGCGCCCCCCGCGCCCGGCAGCCCGCCGCCAGCGCCGACCGCGCGCCGCATACTCAGCGGTTCGCGCACTGCGGATAAGACTACATCCACAACTTTTGACAAGATTATTAAGTTCGAGTCTAAAATAGACGAATAATATTTTTCTTATTTTTGTATGCTTTTTAGATTTTATTCTCTTTCTTTGTTTAAGACTTGGCAATATGTACGAGTAAACCCGTACATTTTTATATGTTAGCGTAATTGGAGCGCGTGCTCGTGTTTGACGTCATTTCAATGCATTGTACACATATTGTTCTTATAATAAATTCAGTACCATTAGCACGGCCTCACGATAAATAGTGTTTCATTTTGTATCCTACAATATCAGTATTTGAGTGGTACTCCTCAGCAGCATTTAATCTTGCATTGCATTGCATTACATACTTGCATAGTTACACATACATATTTTTTTTGGTCCTTCGAGCCGGATCATTCACAGCCCTTCATAAGTCCACTGCTGAACATAGGCCTCTCCCAGAGACTCCTCCCCCTCCCACAAAGCACGGTCCAGATCCACCCTCATCCATCGACTTCCTACATGTCTTACCAGGTCGTCACTCCATCTAGTGGGGGGACGCCCTACACTTCGCCTGCCGGTATAAGGCTGCCACTCGAGAACGATTGTCGGTTCTTCGAGCTATGTGGCTGGCCCATTGCCACTTCAGTTTACTAATCCGTTGATATATCTGTTGTATTATATCTTCCGTAAAACATATCAAAATAAAACTCAGTTTTATGAATTTTTTTAGCTTCGAAGACATTGTCTTCTAAATATTTACAATAAAATCGCAATATATAATTACATAATAACAGTTCTCTCATTTTTTTAATTATCTTTTACAGATTTGAATATTTAACAAGGCATTTTGATAAAAAACACCCAGAGGATAAATTGGAAGGAGAGCCATATGGTATGTATGTGGAAATTTGTGATCTACATGATAAATTTCTGCGAGTGTGTCCAGAAATTACATGCCTTAATTCCTCCCTTCCCTTTCCACTTTATCCCTTTGTTCCACGCATTCGATTCAACCAGTTTGCTTCTTCTTTTGTAATGCATACAGCATAGTAGGGATGTCGATTCTTTCCGAAAAAGATCGATTTTTAAATCGATTCCAATCGAAATCTGATGAATCGATTCACACAAAATCGAGGTCTATAAAATCGATTTCTCAAACGTCGATCTTTTTTTGATTTACGAAGTACAGATTACAAACGTAATTTTTTTATTTCTTTAGTTCATTCAAAAGAGGCGAAAGAAACTGACTACACAGCAGTTTTGCTAGTTATTGAATGGAAAAACTATCCTTCTTTACTAAATTGGGTACATCCAACTAATGGTAAATAATTTTATAGTTCTTATGTGATTTTCTAGGGTGAAATATCGATTCACTGGATCGATTCAGTACTATATATCGATTTAAAAAATCGATCTTTTTGGTACTATTAATCGATTCTTCGATTAATCGATCTCAGATCGGCATACGTACAGCAAAGGAACGGAACATTCTGCCAGCGTTTGTCTTTCTGTCCGAATACAATCTAGGTGTCTTAAATGCTTTTGTTACGCTAAGACAATTCAATTTAATATCTTGGGTTACTTACCATCAGGTGGGACTGTAATCAAGCTCTGACTTATAATGAAGAAAAAAAAACTCATATCCTCTTCATTTGGAACAACCTATTAATAGTCCACACGTGGTAGAGCCACACTACAGCTATATTATGGTTGTAGCATGAATGGGTCAGCTCGATCTGGGAAGGACCACGCTCTCACAGAATACCAGCGTAATATAGCAACTTAATACTGCTGTGTTTCGTATTGTGAATGTAGAGATCTGGAGACCCCTTTTTACTGGAAACGAGGCACTCCATCTTAGTCCTTAGAAGTGACAGCTCATCTGTGTTTTGATTGTAAATCGAGGATAAATGTAGATGTCTATGGGCCACAGCATCCACTTACCGTCAGGTGGACTGTGTGCTCGTTTGTCACCTATATTCTATAAAAAAGTCTAACGTTGCTTATGCACCTTCGTCAAGGAATGCCACTTAACCTAAATGCATCTATCGACTTCCTGCATCTCTTAGGTCATCAGAAACAGAGACAGAAACTATTTTATTCAACATAGATTATAAATCATACTTATTAAAAGTCACTTTTTTTTTTCAATTTACCACTGATTCGGAAAGAAACCTCTGTCCTGGGAGCAACCTTCCTGTCTTACCTTACATAGTAGGGGATAACCATGATATAGTATTATTTGCTGATGATACTTCATTAATTTTCAACTTAAAACGACAGTTATTAAATTACGACGAAGTAAATAATGCTATAGCTAAGTTAGTCAATTGGTTTAATGTAAATAATTTGCATTTGAATGGAACTAAAACTAAATGTATGAAATTCGTAACTCCTAATGTTAAACATGTCAATATGAATGTAATTTTAAATGGGGAGGAACTGAGCCTTGTTGATACCACCATTTTTCTTGGAATCACCCTGGACGCAAAGCTTCAATGGCTACCCCATATATCAAAACTAGCTAGCAGACTTAGGTCTGCAGCATATGCTGTAAAAAAGATTAGAACTCTTAAAACAGCTAGAATAGTTTACTTTAGTTATTTCCATAGCATTATGTCGTATGGTATTTTGCTATGGGGACACGCGACTGACACTGAAGTTATATTTATTTTGCAGAAGAGGGCCATTAGAGCAATATATAATTTAAAACCAAAGGAGTTACTGAGACAAAAATTTAAGGAAAGCAATATATTAACTCTGGCCTCTCAATAAATTTATGAAAATATAATGTACATACACAAAAATAAAAGTAGTTTTGCGAAAATAAGTGATATTCATTCTGTAAATACTAGGAGCAGACACAAGCTAGTAGTACCAGTTACTCGACTCCACCGAGTCAGTAATTCATTCTTGGGGCGATGTATACGCTTTTACAACAAAATCCCAGAAAATATACAAAATGTGTCATACACAAAGTTCAAAAATGTTATTAAACTAAGTTTGTATAAAAAGGGTTATTATAATATTAAGGAATTTATGGATGATAATAACCCCTGGGGAGTGTGATCGCTACCAAGCTATTTCTAATTTGTCTTGTGTTGTTAATTGTAAACATGATTGTAAGCTATTATTGGAAAAAAAATAGTCCCGCTGGGTTTTTTGCTGGTTCTTCCCAGGACAGAGGTTTTTTTTTGCGAACCAGTGGTAAATTAGAAAAGTGACTTTCAATAAGTATTGTTATGATCTTCATTGAATAAAAAAGTTTCTGTTTCAAACCAGCAGGACTTTTTTCCAAGTATCACTGTCACTATCTAGTCCCTACTAGATTGCCCTCCTTTTTGCTTATCGGCAAGGGACTACCACTTGTAAATCGAGAAGATTAGGGTTTGGTTAATCCTAGCCAATACGCTCCACCATCTTCTGCTATATCACCACTTACAGTCAAGTGGGATGGTACACAATCACTGGCTTAAAATAGTTTAAAACACTTTTTCTTTATTCTAAAAATTACTTCAAAGACTGATAATATTTCCCTTGTGCTCTTCATATGTTTACACGTGTCCGTATACGTGTGTGTCGTGGTTATGTCTTTTTTTTAAAGGCTGGGGTAACAAACGTACCACACAGTCCACCTGATGGTAAGTGGTTGCTGTGGCCCATAGACATCTACATCTATCCTCGATTACGAATCAAAATGCAGATGCGATGTCACCCTTGAGGACTAAGATGGAATGCCTCGTCTTCAGTAAAAAGGGTCTCAGGTTCTCTATATTCACCATACGAAACACAGCAGCATTAAGCCACTATTTCACGCTGGTATTCTGTGAGAGCGTGGTCCTTCCCCGGTCGAGTCGACCCAATCGTGCTACAACTATATTACTAATATAACTGCAGCATGGCTCTACCACATACAAATGTCTACATGAGGAGTATATTCATGTACGTGTACTGGTTCATGTTCATGTATGTATACGCTCACAAATACGTACGCGCGCGTGTGTGTGTGTGTGCATCCGTTTATGAAACGTTTCTTCGTCGTTCGTAATGAGTACAACCAAGGAGTGGAATATGTCGCCACCATATGTCTTAACATTCTATTACAATGTGGGTGTTATCGATGCAAGAGTAAATAGACCCTTGCATATTTGTGTATGTGTGTGTGTGCGCGCGCGAGCTACATCAACACACACCATCAAGTGGGATTGTAATCAAGCACAGACATATAAAAGTTTTAAAAAAATGTGGTGATGAATTCCCTTTACACCATGTTCATATTGGAACTATATCGTAATAATTGATTTTATTTTTAACAGATTACAATGCCATCTTGCCATATCTTAAAGAATTAGAGGAGCAGTTACAAGTGAAGTCCGAAGAAACAACAAAGACACAAGATTTAAAACCAAAATCAGACAACCTTTGGGACGATTGGCCTTCAGAAGACCTTCAGACAGGTTGCAAAGCGGAGCAAAATGAAGTTGTCGGGGAACCTTTGATGCAAACAGATATTCATATAGCCGATGAGAGAAAAATCATAGATTTGAACCGTCCGACAGATGAAGATGGATCAAATAAAGAATTTAGTGTGGATGTAGAAGTAAAGAAGGAAGATGAAGATTATAATGAGATGGACAATGATGAAGTTGGTAAAGACGACAGTGTGAAGGATGATAGGTAAGTCTTTTGGAATGTCATAGTTAAACAAAAGTAATTTTAATAACAAAATTGATGTACGCCCTGTCAACACAAGGAACAAACACAAAGTGATGATACCAGTTACTTGACTAGAGTTAGATTAGATTAGCTTACGAGGGGCTATTTTCCGTAACTCCACGTCTAAGTGCGTATTTTGCGTGTAGGCAGAAATCTCCCCAGTATTTTGATCTTGGGAGCTTTGATGTTGGGAGCAACTTCGGGGATTGATCCCGGCGTGCCGTTTAGCCTTGTATGCATCGACCGTACATGGCAGAAACACGTGGGCCGCAGTTTCCTTCCCCACACCCACGTACAGTCACGTTATGTTAAACGAACCATGTCCTGCTCTTGTTGCTATCCTGATCTGTGGCTCGTTCAATATTATAAAGACTTTGGTTAAACAATCGTTTATTTCTAGCTTGTCTACAGACTATTTGACTTTTGCAAGAATACCGAAAAAATTTTTTATTTTACTTTTTAAACACCCAAAAAAAAGTAAAAATAAACCAATCCTAAGTAGTTTTAATCAAGCTGAACATGTTCATTAGTGAAGTTTTTACGTACCAGTGAATGAATGTTACCTAAATTTTTATGTGGTAGAGCCGTGTTGCAGTTATATTAGTGGTATAGTTGTAGCACGAATGAGTCGGCTCGACCGGGGAAGGACCACGCTCTCACATAATACTAGAGTAAAATAGTAGCTTATTGCTGCTGTGCTTTGAGTGTAGAGAACCGGAGACCCTTTTTACTGGAATCGAGGCATTCCATCTTAGTCCTAACGGATGACAACGCATGTGCATTTTGATTCGTAATCGAGGATAGATGTAGATGTCTATGGGCCGCAGCAACCACTTACCATCAGGTTGACAGTGTGCTTGTTTGTCACCCTATCCTACAAAAAAATGGGATTGGTGTGATTGGTTCAGAGCCGATCCTTTCCTGGCCAGTTCGGCTGCTGCATCTTTTCCCCTGCATCAATTGCTCCACAGAGTTAGTAGTTCATTCATGGGGGCATTGTGATAACAAATTTTGAATATTTTATTAAACAAAGACTTGAAAAAAGGGTTATTATAAAATGAATGATTATATGTTGATAAAAACTCCTGAGAATGAGATTGTCGCTTTCAAGCTATTTCTTATATGAGTGTTGTAAATAATAGAGAAGTTGCATTAATTTTTTTGCCACAAATTTATATATAAATGAAAGAATAATTCATTTAAAGTATATTTAAATATTTTTTTATTACCAATTCCATTTTTTTTACTAATTATTATAAAAAAGTACTTAAATTTTTGAATGAAAAAAAAAACAAATTGTGATTGGTTGGGACGTTGTTATATCCGTTGAGGATGTGAGCCGATCGCAATCATGCTATACTTTTGTATTTTCTATATTCGTAACCCTATGTCTATGTGTCATAAGCTCATAATTCATAACAAAACATAATATATAACCCGTATTATGCAATTTAAATTGTAGAATTACTTGATTACCAATTATTATTATTTTTTTCTTAATATTTTTCACTTTGACTTCTCTATTGTACAATCTATTTTACATTGTATAATGTTACTGTGGAAAAAAAGTCTTAGTGGGTTTCTCGCTGATTCTTCCCAGGACAGGTTATTTTCTTAATCATTGTTTAAAGTAAAAAATTAATTTCAGTAAGAATTATGTACAATCTATATTGAATAAAAATTATTCTATTCTATGCAACCGCAAACATAAACTTTTACAGAATTTTTCACTGTGGCGCACCGATATGAAATGATAATAATATCTCTGGTGTGCATCGTTGGCCGGCGTCCTTTGTTATAGAGGCGGCTTCTTTTGATAATCAGCGGCACGTGCCTCGTGGTATACTTTAAGAGGCGACAAACTCTTACATAATTCTGTCGCCAAATAGCAGTTTTGCACTATTTTGTTTCGACCTGTAAAAAGCCAATATAATTGACGCATTATTAAAAAGCCGAGGCCTTTAGATATATCTATTCCTTATTACGTCTAAAACTACAGTTGTACAATATATAACATAATAATTATTTCTCTACACACACACACACACACACACACACACACACACACACGCACGCACGCACGCACACACACACCACCACACACGCACGCACGCGCACACGCACGCACGCGACACACGCACACGCACGCACGCGCACACGCACGCACACGCATACGCACGCACGAGCGCGTGCGCCGCACATACACACACACACACACTCACAACACATACATATACTTTTATAATTTTTGGTTGTTAAAATAGAGTAATTAGTTTTTGTCATTATCGGTTTTTAGAATTAAAAAATGTATGTTTAAATAAGGAAGAGCGGGGTTTCCAAACAGGCATTACTTTCTTAAATGGAGTTTTGTAAAGAAAAATAAATTATTTATTTATTATTATACCTAAGAACTCATCTTTGGTTCGTTTTACACTCATTTTTGGTTCGACGCTCACATCAATTTACTTCTGATGTAATAACAATTCCATTTTCAGCTTCTCTGACGAGGACTACTTTCCCTCAAACACATGGGCAGCCACACCAAAAATGGAGAGTGACCCACCATCAACGGTCACGCAGAAGCGGCAAAAGCAAGACGGTCCCATCAAATGTGAAGTCTGCGAGAAATCAATCAGTTCTCTGTCCTACCTGAGGATCCACATGAGGACACACACCGGGGAGAAGCCGTTCAAATGTTACATTTGTAACCGAGGGTTCATCACGTCAAGCAAGATGCACAGACATGTGCTTACTCATTCGGAAACATGGGGTTAGTATTCTTTTAACATTAGGTTCGTTTGGCAGAAAAAAGCGCTAGCAAGCGCTTGTAAGCAAAATGGCGATCGTAAGCGGTAAGCGCTGTCAAATCGTAAGTAGCTATTCTCCTCTAGGACACGATGTTACTTTTAACCGGGGAATCTAACCTAATTTAAATATATGTTTGTAAAGTATTCATATTAAAAACTTACCAATCATGAGTTTTTAATAGCATGTATATGTTTATTCATGTCATTATATTACTTAAAAATAATATTGCACAAAATAACTTATAAACTCTACTTCAAAACAAACAAATTAAATAAGCAAAATGGCGGATTGTGTCAGCGCTACTGAAGTAGCAATCGTGTCCTGTCCGAAAACTATTTTAGCGCTTATAAGCGCTTGCTAGCGCTTTTTCTGCCAAACGCACCCATTATATTATCATAGCTTGTGTTTTGGTGACTTTTGATATGTAAGCTGGTAATATCCTCCAAACCGAATTTCGGTCACGGCGGCCTGCCTCAACGGAGACTAGCCATCGACGCATGGCAGGATTATAGTGCCCAAGTGCATACATAAGCGCACGTGAACTATGTTTCATCACTTTCATAGTCTGATGGGACGCTAAACCGACACAAACGGAGAGAGATCAGGCGCAGGACCAACGGCTTTACGCGCTTTCCAAGGCACGTGGATGTAACCACGGCCAACTTCCTTACTCCGGGCAGCTCCTGAAAAATTCTTGATGGAAAAATTCAAAAAATACTTAAGTTATTTTTTGGCCCAACCCGGGAATCGAACCTCGGGAGCTCATGGTCTGCAGTCGCGTTTACAACCACTAGAACAAGGAAGCAGTCATTATTTGAATGGATGAAGATTTATCTTAATTAATTGTTGATAAGAATTAAGATTATATAATTTTTATTTTGATAATTATGTATACGTGGTAGATCCAGCCACGCTGCATCTATATTATGGTTGTAGCACGAATAGGTCAGCTCGACCGGGGGAGAACCACGCTCTCACAGAATGCTTAATGCTGCTGTGTTTCGTATGGTGAGTGTAGAGATCCAGAGACCTTTTGTTACTGGTTACGAGGCATTCCGTCTTAGTCCTCACGGGTGACAACGTATCTGCATTTTGATTCGTAATGGAGGATAGATGTAGATGTCTATGGGCCACAGTATCCACTTATCATCAGGTGAACTGTGTGCTCGTTTGTCACCCTTATTCTATAAAAAAATTTGTTAGGAACCCTAAACTAATAAAGACAGTAAGACAAATACTAAATGAGATTGATAGCGAAAGCAAAGAAGTATTAGAGGAGTCGGAGGCAATTGCAAGGATTGCATATACACTAGTTGTGTCTGCATTAAATTAATGCCTGAAATGTGCAAATTAAGTAGATACTTCAATTTTAGAAAAAATGTTATTAATTAAATTGAGGGATAAAGCATTTTCTTTGTCATTAAGACGACACACCGAAAAAGTGGCTCCAGACTATCGCCGAACTGATCTGAGTGAATACATAATTTCTTTAAAAACTTGAAAAAAACGCTGTCATAAGGTCTAAAATTGCGTAGCGCCCGCGACGATTAAAAGCGCTCAGAAATTGTCAGAATCTTAAAATATTTTTTTAAAAATTATTGATTTAAGTAATCAAAATAATGAGCAAGTAAATTATGAATATTGATGTTATGAATATATTTGAGTGATTCCCAAGCATATAGATTAAGTAATTTTGTTGTAATTTCAACTATAGTGATTTTTAGAGGTGTTTTCGCAAATAATTATGATCGAGTCAAAATTATACAATCGTGTTTTTAAACAATTAAATTCAAGATAAAGACATGAATTTACCTATATCAAAATTCCACTTTCGTTAGTGGTGTCATAGTCCTATACTATTCGATGAACGGAGGTGCATTTTTTCACGGTGTCGCCTTAACATAGAATACTATAATACATAATAGAACGGGGGAGTGGGCGGAGCCCGCGTAGCCACTAAAATGTCACTAACACGTCAATTTTTTTTTTAATTTTGACGGCTCCGTGGCGCATTGGCTTAGCAATGAGTGGCTGCGCTGGGAGTCGCGGGTTCGAATCTCGCACAAGTATTTGTATGGCCTACAAACAATTGTTCCGGGTCTGGATGTTCGTCCTTGTGCAATTTATGTTTGTAATCTGCCCCCACGATAAAGGAGAAAATCCTAGTGTAGGGGTAACGTTTTTTTAAAAAAGAATGAAATGAATGAAATTCACACATATAAATGTCAACACGAGATGTGTTTTGACGTTACAATCGTTTCCAAATTTCGCATGCAAATTATTTAGAAAACGCCAAATCGCACCCTATTATAAATGTGTATTAAAATTTAAACCATTTTTTTAATGGTCATCTTGAACATTAATCTTTTGATTTGATTAGACTTTTGTCTCAAATGTGTAAATTTACTCAGTATGTCAAAACAGCGAATCTGGTTTGGCGACGCCAAGCCTTGTACAAAATAAAGTTGACAGCCATTCTATTGTGTATTCTATGGTCATTAAACACCACCTGTACTATACTAAAAATGTATTATAGTATTCTATGGTCATTAAACACCACCTGTACTATACTAAAAATGTATTATAGTATTCTATGGTCATTAAACACCACCTGTACTATACTAAAAAAAATTAGATTGTAATAATGCTAAACGATTAAAATTTCTACTCACTTTTATGAAAATTTATAATTCATTTCAAAAAACTCCTCACACTCACTCATATTATAATCCGAACGCCACATTAATCTGAACAGTGTGTTTATTTTGGGTATTTGTATTATCGAAGCCCTACTGTCGGGGTCGGTTCGACCGGGTTAGGACCACGCTCTCACGAGTGTAGAGAACCGAAGACCGTTTTTTACTAAAAACGAGGCATTCCACCTTAGTCCTCAGAAGTCACAAGGCCTACCTTTTAATTCTTAATCGAGGTTAGATGTAGATGTCTACGGGCCGCAGCATCCACTTACCATCAGGTGGTCTGTGTGCTCGTTTGTCACCCTTATTCTATAAAAAAAAAAAGAATTAGTCCGTACCATTTGTTGCTTGAAAAATCCTCAAACCTGTATTTTGCTATTTTATCATATTAAGCTTTAGTAATATTGACAGTGTAGTGGAGGTGTATGATATTCACACCACCCCATATCATCCCGTGGGCGTCGTATGAGGCGACAGAGGGGAAACTAATCTGGAGATGGGCAGCAGTGTCTTCCTGATATCGACAAAAAATAAAAAAACTAGGGTTGCCACTTTGGCAAATATCCCCCCCCCCTGTTAGACAATCTACAGGCCCTATAGATGAATGGTTTCAGCGGTTTACTTTAATAGGTTATCGGGTAACAGTGCTGAGTTGCGAATTTAATTTTTAAATATTTCTTTGTCATTACAGATGAAACGTCGAATCTCAAAGAGGAGGTCAAATCTGAACTAGATTCGGACACGGTTAAGAAAAAGAAAAAACGCTCCAAAGAGTGAGTTCATCCATCCATTCCATTTTGTCCAGTCCATTTTGAGTAATGTCATCTTCGACCGTTTTTTTAAATATATAAGTGTATATTATATAATTCTAGTGGTCGCTTGATGGTCGAAATTCGACCATCTTAATATATAAAAATTAAAGTTTGTTTGTTCGTATTTTGTGCGCAGCCATACCGTTCATCAGATTGCGGTAAAACTTTGTCAACTTATTGCTTGTCTTGCCCGAAGGTTATAGTCATAGTACACCTAACATACGAGAGTTATATATAATAAAACAATATAACGTTCAAATTTAAAATAATATTTCTTCTCTAGCAACAATGCTCTGGGTACCAGATAGTAGTTCAAATAATTATTATAGTCAACCAAATCTAAGAAATACCTTTTGACGTTTCACATTAATCATTCCGAAATAACTTTGCGCAAGCGTACTCATACGATTTGCAATAACCTTTTACCTAAACCCGAAGAATTATGAAGTTATCTATATTGAATTATAACGTGTTGAGTTTTTTATCACTAATTTAAATTTGAATCTTTCCAAGAAAGCAAAATATTAAAAAAAACCACTATCAACTTTTTTACTTAACGTCGTTTCAATGATATGTCGATATGTGCCGTAGTGTTTGGATGATTAAAATTAAATATTCGTTGTTATGCGAATAATCGGCAAAAAGATTCAAGTAATCGTTAAAAATATTCATATAATCGAATCATAAATTTTTTAATATATTATTTGTTTAATTAAATTTTTATTTTTAAAATTCCGTAAATTACATGAATCATGAATAAAACAAGTTAATTTTTTTTACCTTGTCAACGTAAAGGACAATGGCGAACTCCCAAATAAATTTTAGTTGACTCTTTTTTTCTTGCGTCTACAAATGCAATATATGTAAAAATATAGTTTAAGACACCTGAACATTTTTTTCTTCGGTCATACTACTGCAGAAAGTCGGGAATTAGAGATATTCCAGTTTAAGCAAAATACATATCAGACTGGTCTGTATTGTATAAAACGCCTTAACTGGTAAATCTTTTTTTTTTTTTTTTTATAGGATAGGGTGACAAACGAGCACACAGTCCACCTGATGGTAAGTGGTTGCTGTGGCCCATAGACATCTACATCCATCCTCGACTACGAATCAAAATGCAGGTGCGTTGTCACCTGTGAGGACCAAGATGGAATGCCCCGTTTCCAGTAAAATGGGTCGCCGGTTCTCTACACTCACCATACGAAATACAGCAGCATTAAGCTACTATTTCACGCTGGTATTCTGTGAGAGCGTGGTCCTTCCCCGGTCGAGCCGACCCATTCGTGCTACAACTATACATCTAATATAACTGCAGCATGGCTCTACCACGTCAAAAACAATTAGTCAATATAATTTTCATATATGTTTATATATGGTAATTACTAGCATAGAAGGAATCTTTAAAGAACGCATTAGTATATAGAGGAGTTTCCTGAATAAAATACGTCAAACTCGGCTGTATGTTATAAGACCTTTGTCTTAACTAACGAATCGTAACAACTACAACAAGTAGTCAATTAAGTTTTGAAATGTGCATGATTATTTTTTCTTTAGCCCATAAGCTTGATTGGATAGTACATAGTAAATTATTTTATTGATATCTGTAATAGTGACTTAAGTAGACGCTTAATAATTCCATCATCTGTTATTTTGCCATTTTCCTTTGTGTAGGCAAGAAAAACTCATACACAAGGCTGCGCTGAAAAACCACTACGTAATTTCAATCTCCCGCCATTTCGGTGGTTTACTGTGCGTAATTTTGTCGTTTTCTGTTTGTCTTCTTATTTTGTGACTCTGTTTTAACTTTATGGACTGTTTCTTCTATATTCGTTGATGCATGCGCCCATATCAACAACGATGATTGGGCAAAAGTGGTAGAAAAAAACAAAGATTATGGATGACTTTGAGAGACAATAATTTTGACTGCATTCTTCTTCTTAATGTGCCGTCTCCTTGCGAAGGTTGGCAATCATTAGGGCGATTTCAATTTTTGAGACCGCTGCTCTAAACAGTGATCTTGTGCTCTTCCCGAACCACTGGCGCAAGTTCTTGAGCCACGATATTCTTCTGCGGCCAGGCCTCCTGCCTGCCACTTTCCCCTGAATGATAAGTTGAAGGAGTTCATATTTTTTGGTGTTACGCATCACGTGCCGAAAATATTCCAATTTCCTCCTCTTTATGGTTGTAAGTATCTCTGTGACCTTCCCCATTCTTTGTAGCACGGTGGTGTTTCGTACGCGGTCTCTCCAAGAAATTCTTAGCATACGTCTGTACACCCACATCTCGAACGCTTCCAGTTTGTTAGACATGGCTTCTGTCAGCGTCCAAGCTTCTACACCATAGAGAAGTACAGAAAAGACGTAGCACCGCGCTATGCGTGTTCGAAGAGAAATACTTAGGTTCCGGTCACAAAGAACCTTTTTCATTCTCGAAAAAGGGCTGTGATTTCCTGTTTCGTCAGCCATTGTGCCTAGATATTTGAATTTGGTGACCCGTTCAAGAGCCTGACCATTTAGGGATAAAGACGTGATAAGCTCAAGTGTTCGGCTTATTACCATGTACTTCGTCTTATTGTTAATACCATATTCAACACTAACGGAAGCCACTGAATCTACTAACCTTTGGAGACCCACAAGACTATCGGCGATTAATATCGTGTCGTCTGCGTACCTAATGTTGCTCAACAATTTGCAATAAATTGATATGCCGTTTGGACTGTTATCTAGTGCCTCTGAAAATATGGCTTCAGCATACAAATTAAACAGTAAGGGTGACAAAATACATCCTTGTCGTACGCCTCTTTCTAAGTCAATGTATGACGATGATTTCCCGTTGGCTCTTATATTTGCACGCTGGTTCCAGTATAAGTTTTTTATGAATCGGCGGTCGTTGAAGTCTAAGCCAATTTTCTGAAGTATTTCAATCAACTTACAATGTTGAAGGCGGTCGAAGGCTTTTTCATAGTCAATAAAGCAGACAAACAGATCTTTATTCATATCCCTTTCTATATATATATATATATATATCCATACCTTTGTATCAGCACTTGATAGCCAAAAAGTGCGTCTCTAGTTTCCAAACCGCATCTAAAACCAAACAGTATATGATAGTAACGGACTCACATTTTGAGTAAATTCTATTATAGATTATTTTTAAGAACAGCTTTAAAACATGACTCATGAGCGAAACGGTACGATAATCACTGCATCTTTTAGGATTCCTGAGCTTGGGTATGGTAATGTCGATTTGAGCCAGTCGGATGCAATCGTGCCAGAGTTGTAAATAGCGTTGAAGAGGCTAACAAGATGATCCAGATTATACTCCTCAATCACTTTAATTACCTCGACTGGTATGTCATCGGGACCAACAGCTTTCCTTGTGTTTGCATTTCTGATGGCATAATAGACCTCGCTCCTTGTAATGGCAGGTCCCGTGTCTTCGGAAATGAAATCAACAGGATCAGACCGAGTGTCACAAAAGAGTTCAGTTACATATTGCACCCAAGTTATCAACATGTCATCTGTGCAAGAGGCATATTTGCCATCTTTATTAAGTAGAGTTGTTTGTCTGCGTCTTTGATGTTTAATAATAATAATAATATAATAATAAAACATTTATTCATTACCACCAATAAAATTACAATAAGCAGTACACACAGAAATAACCAAAATTACATATTGTAGTAATGAATAGGCTCTAGCTCAACATAAATGTTGCAGTTGCCCACAACGCTGTTATTCTGCCAGCGCCCTACAAATGAAGAGTGCAGTACGCTCGCATCCCTGCTTTATTACATTTTAATCACAACTGTTCATATTAGAGTACATCTCGTAGTTTCCCAAGTATTAGCGAATATTAAATATTAAAATATTAAATATTAGATATTAGCTAGTTCAAATTAGTAATTAAGAAATATTTTTAATATAAAAATAGAAATATTTCCATAAAATTTATATTTTTTTTAATAATTATTACAACAATACAACTAACAGTAACAACAAAGTATTAAATAATATTTATTTTACTGATCCTAACTTATTTGAGCTTATAAGTCTACTACCGCCTACTAGCAATGTTTATTTATTTTATTTATAAAACGGCCCTGTGATTTAGTAAAAATAATTCGATTATGACAGTAATTGTTCGCTTAGTAAGTGACGTCTATAATTCTTTTTAAAACTGGTTTTATTTGTCATAGTGCGTAGTGGTTGTGGGAGATCATTCCAACACTTAGTTGCCATAAACTTAAAACTATCCCGGAAAGCCGATGTTTTGTGTTTAGGGACGCAAAAAACTTTAGAGCATAGTCGAATTTTATATAAATGTTGGTCATTTCTCCAGTTAAGTTTTTTGTATATATATTCTGGGTTCTTTGTATTTATTACGCCAAATAGCAAGGAGGCATAAAAAAGTTTGAGACGCCGCTGCATTTTTAACATATTAGAAGCATTAAGATATGACGTGACATGAGATCGTCTTGGTATGTAAAAACAATTGCGTGCACAAGCATTTTGTGCCCTCTGGATTTATTTTTGAGATTTCTTAAGCAAACAAGGTCCGTAAACAGTTATACAATAATTTAATTTAGCTAAAACTAGAGTTTCACAAAGTTTGATACGTAAATTAACTGTAATGAATTGTCTAAATTTGTATAGAACTTTTAATCTGTAAAAGCAGTTTTGTACCAAATTGGTTACATGGTTTTCAAACCTCAAATTGCTGTCAAATAGAATGCCTAAATTTCGTGCTTCATGAACTTGCGCAATTGTCTCTCCATTAACACGTATATCGGGTTTTGTTATAGCAATATCATGTACCTGCTTTTTAGTGCCAATGATAAGGAATTTCGACTTTGAAGGATTAATTACCATACAGTTATTTTTTGACCAATCGCAAGTACGTTGAAGATCGTGATTTAACTTATTTACTACCTGTATATCTGTAAATCATCGGCGTATAGATGGTATTTACAGTTTTGGAGACAGTTTATTATATCAGTGCTGTAAATGACAAAAAGCAAAGGCCCTAACATGGAACCTTGAGGAACACCTCTATCAACAGAAAGAATTTACCATTGTGCCCATCTAAAACTACTTGTTGATGACGGTCAGTTAAATAGTCACTTGAGTGTTTCCTTATCAAATCCATAATATGAAAGCTTAGAAATCAGCAAATTTGTGTTAATTGAGTCAAAGGCCCTTGAAAAATCTAATAAAGTGAGAATAGTACCTTCTCCAGAATCTGAAAAAGGTAACAGATCATCCACGACATTAATAAGAGCTGTTGGTGTTCCGTAATTTTTTCTAAAACCTGATTGTAGGTTGGGTATTATTTGATGTTTTTCGCAGAAATCCAAAACTTGTGGGTAAACAACCTTCTCAAGTATTTTCGATAAATAAGGCAGTATACTAATGGGCCTTAGGTCACCTACATTTGTTGGGTTACTTTTTTTTGGTATTGGACGAATAAGCGCAGTTTTCCAAGAAGAAGGGAAAACAGACTCTGTAATGGATTAATTATTTATTGTAGTTGTAACATTTAAAGTTTTCAGAAGCGTTAGAATTATCATATATTGATGCGGTCAATGCCTTGAGTATTTGACTTAATTCCCATTATGATTTTTGCAACTACATTTTCATGAACTGGCATTAGCTTAAAAGTATCAGATATACGGTTTATACTTTCCAAATTAATTACATTAGATGAATAAGCGATGTTTGTTCCCGGTATACTCAAAAAGTGACGATTAATTTCGTCAGGATCACTAAAATATTCTAGTAAGTCATTCGAACTTTTAAATGACGGTAACGCAAATGACTTAAAATTTTTCCATAGAACATTTGTGTTATGTAAATGTTGATTAATGTGGTAATCAAAATATGCCTTCTTCTCGTCTTATAGGTCTTATATTGAATTTTATCTCTCTCAGTTTTTGTGTGGCGATATTTATTGTGCGCGCTATCACAGAGCTGCATAATGTACTTAACATTATCGTGAAGTTTCTCTGTAGCATGTTTATCAAACAACTCTAAATTGCATTTGGAGAAAGCAGAAACCATATCGTTCACACAATTGTACCTAGTAATGCTATCCCAGTTTATGGATTCAACTTCCGTTCCGTTCAGGGGATATAACCTCTTTAATCTTCTTATGCATATTAAAATAGTCGAACTTTTTATCCAATTCTTCAATCTCAGAACAAAGATCATCATACCACTTTTCTTTTGCCTTTTTTTTGACTGCATTATTGAAAATCAAATAATAATTAATCTAAACAACGACAACTCAAGTAGTTGTACTGAAAGTGATTGAATAAATTTATTTTTAATCTAGTTTCAATTTAAAATGTTTATACCTGTGCCTCCAGAAATAAGCAGTTACAACAAATACGAAGAAACTGATAAATCTTGTGTTTCAAATTATCCGTTTTTAATTTATTCTGGTATTTTCCCAACCAAACTATAAATGATTACTAACTCTAAATAAATGATATCGATTTTTTTTAAGAATCGAATATTGTACGTTCCCATTTTTTGGTTGGCATGCTTGGTGCAATAAGTCTGACAGCTGTCAAAATGTATTTCTTAAATTTGGTTGACTATAGGTTTGTATATTAAGCAAGTTGTATTTCACATTCAGCTGCACATTAATATGTAAAGCACGGATAACTAATATACAAAATATAAAATTAACGCTTTGATTGTCTATGCAAGTCTATGCATACACTTCACAAACTATCAGCAACATTTTAAAATTCTCTGGCGACAATTTCTACTCTGTGCAACTGTTTGACCATAGACTATTTTATGTGATTGACTGAATAAGCTGTGTATTTTGTGTCATTTCAAATATTTCAATATCAATAGTTCGTGAAGTGTATGTCAAGGCGAAAGATATTTGTATTTTTTATATTAAGTAGCGATTCCCCGACTTCGCAAGGGTGATTTCTGGGTCTTTAAAACAGTACCACCTACTGGGTCCAATTGTGGATATGAAACATTTTTAAGTCAACTGAATCAAACACACAAAATATCATCAAAATTGCTCCATACGTTTACGAGGAGTTCAGTCACATACACACAGACAGAAGAATTATATATTATATATGAAAATGTCCAGTTGGAAAATAGCTTGCTTATTATACCTACAAATTTAAAAATTTAATCAATTATTGTCAAATTTCACCAATAGTTAATTATAAAGAAGAAATTTTTTTCATTCAATGGTTTACTGTTCCAGATCCTCAACGAAGAAGGCAAAGGCGAAGTTCTTGAAGAAGTCTAAGCGCAGCACAGCTGAGAAACAGAAGAAGCGTCACCAGAAACGGCCGCACGCCTGCGAGTACTGTCAGAAGCGGTTCCTACACCTGGAAACCCTTCAGGTTCACAAGAAGTCGCACGAAGGTGAAGAGCTGGTGTTCAAATGCCACTTCTGCTTGATCAAAGTGGACGACGCTGAAAGCCTTAAGGAGCATGAGGCGACACATGAGGGTCCGAAACCCTATTTGTGTACATTGTGTGGGAAGACCTATAAGAAACGGGAGACTATGGTATGTTATTCTCTTAACTGGGTGTATTTCTATGATCTCAGTGATGCCGTGCCGGGTCGTTTCTTTTATTTTACCGTTTTGCAGTAAATGAAGTGCATGAGAACCCCTTTTTCCATAAATTTATATAATTTTTTTAATATAGGATAGGGTGACAAACGAGCACACAGTCCACCTCATGGTAAGTGTTTGCTTGGCCCATAAACATCTACATCTATCCTCGATTACGAATCAAAATGCAGTTTCATTGTCAGCTCTGAGGACTAAGATGGAATGCCTCGTTTCCAATAAAAAGGGTCTCCGGTTCTCTACACTCACCATACGAAACACAGCAGCGTTAAGCTGCTATTTTACGCTGGTATTCTGTGAGTATTTAGTGATTCTTAATGCTAGATAGCCTATAATATTTCTAATGAATTTGGCTATCATATACAATTTTTTTTTAAATCGGACTCGCAGTTGTGTTTAGCGTGTTTAAACAACAAAAAAAAAACATTCGCTTTATTAAATTAAGTATAGATAGCATTCATCACAAGTAACTTCCAACCGCACTCCCACCAGATGTACCACCGGAAGCACCACATACCAGAGAGGGAGTACGTGTGCGACATGTGCCCGAAGAGCTTCACGTCCCCATGCAAGTTGCAGAAGCACATCGCCGCCCACAAAACAGACAAATACGTTCTCCGCTACGAGTGTCCAGTTTGTGCTCACATGTTCAACACCAGATATCATATCAATATGCACCTCGTCACCCACCAGAAGGAAGGCCTGTAAGTATACATATAGTGAAAAGTCAAATATTTTTATTCAAAACTGACTTAATGAAACTTAAATTTACGCGAACACTACTCATTGAATAAAACTGTATATACATATATATATATAAAAGTTAAAATAAGTTAAGTATATATATATACCTCACCGGCACGGAAACTTGGCCACTCGTGAATTTGCTGATTATTTGCACTGAAACGTTTTTTTAACAGTAAATTAAGGGTAGATGCATTCAATAAGTGTCTCTAATGGTTTTAGAACATAGAAATTTAATGTTTACTTCACCGAAATTTTTCTTTTCAAGATAACATGTTTTCACTAAAATTAACATCTTTCCATTGTCACTTTAAAAACACTACAAAGTTAAAAATTAAGTCTGTTTCTTTATTGTCTATCAGTTTTAATATCGGGTGTTTCCTCCTCTAGCTCTGATAACCGCTTGCATTCGATCTGTCATGCTTTGAATGATGTTTCTGACATCAACTTGCGGTATGCTGTCCCAAGCGGCCAGCGCTGCATTTCGGAGCTCATTTAGAGTTTGTGGCGGTTTGGAGCTGGACTTTATCTTTCTTTTGAGCATACCCCATACATGCTCAATTGGATTTAAGTCCGGGCTACGAGCTGGCCACTGTAATTTTTGTATTCCAACCTCTTCCAGATATTCCTCTACACAATGTGCGACGTGCGGGCGTGCATTATCGTGCATGAGGAGGAATTGGTCGTGTCCAATGAATCCCGAATAAGGCATTACGTGCTCCTGAAGAACTTACTCGATGTATCGAGTAGCTGTAAGCCGATTATCGACGATGACCAACTCTGTACGTGCGTCGGAACTTACACCTCCCCATACCATTATTGAGCCTCCATGGAAACTCACAGTTTGGGTGGTGGTAATGGGTAGAAACCTCTCTCCTCTTTTTCTCCACTCTTTCTCGACCGTCTGGAGCACGTAAAGCTATTCGAAACTCATCTGTGAACAACACTCTAGCCCATTGTTCGTGGGTCCAATTGACATGTTCTCTTGCGAACTGAAGTCGGGCTACTCGGTGCTGTCTGAGAAGTTCTGGACCTCGTGCTGGTCTACGAGCTTTTAAATTCACTTCCTCCATTCGTCTTCTCACCGTACGCTCACTAACATTAACGCCTCTTGCGATTTGGAGCCGCTGGCGTATCTCAACAGCGGTCAGGTAGCGGTTTCTCAAAATCTCCATAACAATAAAACGATCGTCCCGGGCCGATGTGCACCTTACGCCCCCACTGCCTGGCCTGCGGGTGTAGCGGCCTGTCTCCTGGTATCGTTTCAGTGAATACTGCATTGAGGACCGTGGTACGTTAAGCACAATAGCAACTTCACGCTGTGTCAGCCCTTGGTCAATTAATGCTACTGCTTGTGCAACTTGCGCTGGTGTTAATGGCATTTTTATTGGCTTTAAAGCACCTTTAGTTATTTAATTAAGACACAAGATCACAATAATTGAATAACCTTACAGTAAACTTTTCACAACACACAAATTTAAAATGTGAACTTAGTCGCTCAAATGACCCGATTCAACTAAAAATTAAAGAATTCGTCATGGTGCACTTAAACATAATGAATTACCCTCTTGAACTTGAGGGTAAACATTTTTTGACATACTTGCATAACAAACATTCATCAGAAACACTTAAAGCTTTTGCTATCGCGAGATAACCGCTTGGCCAAGTTTCCGTGCCGGTGAGTTATATATATATATATATATATATATATATATATATATATATATATACGGATTTTATCGCGTTTAATTAACTTATTTTAACTTATTTTTAATTCCCGCCGTTTCGGGTGCTTTACTAAATTAACTTAAATAAAGATCCATAAATACTCTGCAGTCTGTAAACATGTTCAAAATCGTCCCCCACGTTACATTAGATTTGATAAATCACAAATCCTCAAAAAAGAACACCGATTCCTACCAAGGATGATACGCGAGGCTATTGAAATTAAAAAACATCCAAATTTCAATAGAGAAGATGGATGAACAAACCTAAGCATACCACTGCAAGACTTCAAGATACTATTAAGCTCGTTCTACGTAAATTGGACCAAAAATTTACATTAAAAACTGAAGGTAGCCGGGCTAACTATGACCTTGGGACGTCAAACATCTCAGCACCCGAAATGTTGGGAATTAAAAATAAGTTAAAATAAGTTAATTAAACGAGACAAAATCCGTATATATAGTTTTATTCAAAATTGAAAAGTTGAAAATTCTAACTTAGCTAAATGTTAACTTCAACAAGTCTCTACTCCGGTGAGACCTTTTTTTTTTTGAGCAACAACAAACTCACAAGTAATTGTAACTGTTCGGTTACAATTACTTTATCTGTTACCAGGGCGGCGACACTTAGAAATCAGGTGAAATATTTGACAAGTCGGAGAAGTGTAATATATTAATGTTTCTTTCTGAAATATTAGTTATAGTTTATAGAAATGGATAAATCAAACTAAGGATAATCCTAAAAGTAGAAGAATTTTAAAAATTTAAAAATGTATAAAAAAGGTAAAGAATACACCACTAATGTATTGTTTTGTGTATAAACCATAGATTTAGTATAAACTGGCGTTAGGATAGATTGGCAATGTAAAAGAAAAGGAGCATAGTGTACACGTATGTTAGAGCGAGAAAGATAGGCTAGACCATTCACGTACACATTATCGGCCAGTATCGGCCTGGCGTCGTTCGTGAAAAAAACAAATCCCGCTTGTATTTGAAAAATTGGCTTGGTTTTAAAATGAGAGTTAGTGCTTAATAGGTAATTAGGTGCATAGTACCTAAATATAACTCGCCTCAGAAAGAAATCCCACATTATTATACATTTAACCAGTAGGTGCGATTGAAATGCTTAGCAGTCTAAATGCTGTATTTTAGATCAGGTACAAACAATTTGTACTTAAATGGATAGGAAAAAATTATATCACATTTTATAATAATCATCCAAATTTAAAATAATTACAAATACGTGAAATTTGGTTAATTCAAAAATTCATGCATTCTGTTAATTTTTAATCTCACTTTTATAGAGATCGATATTATTGATAATATCTTGTCGAATTGTCATTAACAGGCAAAGGTGCGACTTGCATGCAGCCTTATTCAACTTGGTAATATTTTTTTTAAGTGTTAGGGTTCCGTAGCAAGGGAATGTAGCATCGCCCAAATTTCGACGGAATTAAAGGTTTTCTCATAGTCCACAAACGCCAGGTACAGTGGCAGATTGTACTCTTCGGTCTTCCGTACAATTTGCCGAAGGGTATATATGTGGCCTATTAAAGTCCAATGCTGAACATAGGCCTCCTCCATAGATTGCCTCGTAGGAGTGTATTTGCAGTAGTTGCCACGGTTGGCAAGCGGGTTGGCAACGGCAGTTTATTTTTATTTTTAGAAGACGTTGCGCCCAACTCCTGATCTTTTCCCCTCTGTCGCCTCTTACGACACGCACGTGATGATATGCGGTAGTGATATTCTTACACCGCCACTGCATGGGGGGCACCTCTATGAGCAAACCATTTTTGTTCAAAGTACTTGCTGCATATAATCGCATACTTTCTCTTGGGAATCCATTCTCCTCTATTCATTATTTTTAACCATTTTTGTTGAACACCAATATTTTGTGAAAATCTGTCACAGCATTTACTTAACATCACGTGGACTGTGTGCTCGTTTGTCACCTCTTTCCTATAAAAAAAATGTTGACCCTATTATAATATCCTCCAGACCGAATTTCGGTCACGGCGGCCTGCCTCCACGGAGACTAGCCATCGGCGCAGCGCAGGATTAAAGTGCCCAAGTGTATGCGCAAGCACAGGTGCACTCTCTCACATTATTTTATAATAATAACTATAATCCTGTCCTGCGCCGATGGCTAGACTACGTTTAAACTAGCTACCGTGTGCGAATTTTTATTACATAATATTGTGAATTAATAATTACCTCTTCCTTACAGAATCGTCGAGGAAAACCGCAGCGAAATTCTCGCAATGGTACTCCAAAACGCGCGCAGGATTCCGAAAAATCCGGACGCGACCGGAAACATGACTGACAAAGTGCTGCCCGACGAGCAGAGCCGGATGTGCAACATATGCGGCCAGGTGTTCCAGCATTTCTACTATCTAGAGGAGCACCTAAAGAGCCATGGCTCGAAGATCGCCCTAGAAGACGAAGGGAAGACGGAAGAGAAGAAGCACGTGTGCCAGGTCTGCAACAAGAGTTTCAAATTGCATTATTACTTGAAACTGCACAGTTTCACTCACACGAAGGAGAAACCATACATATGTCAGCAGTGTGGGAAAGGTTTCATTACCCGGGGCAAGTTGAAGAGGCATCTGGAAACGCATACGGGCTTGAAGAAATACCAATGTCATATATGCTATAAGTTCTTTACCAGACCGAGTTACCTCAGGATCCATGTACGGACCATACATGGCCCCCAAGATTTCAGGTTGAACAAGCAGTTCGAGGTTGACAGTTTAAAGGAGTCCGGTTAGCGGAAAGGGGTTTTAGGTGTTAAGTTTGCTTTATTCCTCTGCAGTGAAGGCATCCACGACTTTTCTGCCATCAAGGCGGCGTCTCTTTGAAGTGGGGTAAAATATTTGACAGATCTCATAGCAGGGCAGTTAATTTTTTTAGAAAAGTGTTAAAATTATTCTTTCTGGTATATTAGTTATATCTTGTGATCGTTACATTAGAAATTGTTGAAACAAATTTATATTTAAAAAATTAAATTAATAAATTATGGGTGCAGCACGAATGGGTCGGGTCGACCGGGGAAGAACCACGCTCTCACAAATACCGGCGTAAAATAGCAGCTTAATACTGCTGTGTTTCGTATAGTGACTGCAGAGATCCGGAGAATCTTTTTACCGAAAACGAGGCATTCCATCTTAGTCCTCACGGGTGACAACGCATGCGTTTTGATTCGTAATCGAGGATAGATGTAGATGTCTATTTATCACAGCATCCACTTACCATCAGGTGAACTGTGTACTCGTTTTTCACATTTATTCCATAATATGTATACTACTAGCATAGCACTATATGCCACGCAGTTGTATTTTCATTTACGCCAATTACTGTTTATAGGCAATTACGAAACAAAGTTACATACTCATCTGAAATATAACTTCAAAACACTTTGGACAAAGTGCGCACTTAAATAATTACAGCATTTTCTTAGTTACGTTAAACAAAATCAGTGTTTGACTGTAGAAAACAAAGTCCGCGGTTTACAACACAAATAACTACTCTCCTTGACCGCTTGCAGTCGACTAAAGCAGTTATTGAGAATTGACCTTAACTTGTTGCGCAATAGACATGTGTCAATCGTAAATAATTCGTTCATTTGACCCGGTTCGCATCAAAGTCAAAGTATTGATTTTTTTTATAGAAGTGGGGGCAAACGAGCATGCGGCTCACCTGATGTTTAGTGACTACCGCCGCCCATGATCAACTGCAACACCAGGGGAATTGAAGGTGCGTTGCCGGCCCTTTAGAAAGGAGTAAGGTCTTTTCTTGAAGGTCCCTAAGTCGTATCGGTCCGGAAAAGTCGCCGGTGGTATTCCACAGAGAAGTTGTACGAGGAAGAAAACTCCAAGTAAAACGCAAAGTAGTGGACCGCCAAGCATCCAGATGGTGAGGATGGTATCGGGAATTTAGACGCGATGTGCGTTCGTGAAATTTGGCGGCTGGATCTAAATCGAACAATTCCTCCTACACTCCCCATGGTAGATTCGATAGAAAACGTAAAGGGATGAAACATTCCTATGCATCGCTAGTTAATCGAGCCGATCGGAAAGAACTCGGTCGTCCACGATTCGAATCGTTCTGCGGTGGATGCGGCACTGGGATGATTGATGATTGCAATTACATTTTTTGAACATTCCGAATCATACGATTACCAGTACCTACTACTAAAGAGTATAGTAATGTCCGACGACCAACATTATCGAGATCTCTCAGATCACAGAGTGCTGTAACTTGACATTATCCATTTGAATGACCCGACCCGAATGACCCGATTCATAAGACGCATCAATACTTGAATAATCGGGTCACTAGAAATGAATCAATGATACATGTCTAATGCGTAATGTATCAGTACCATAGTACCCGTCTAGGAGTATATTATAGAAATCTAGCGTTGGATCATTGCTTTGAGATAAAGCTTAAAACTGTGGTGCTTTCGTGTAATTCCCGTTGCGGGCACCAATCAGTCTAATACATTTTGGCTGTGTTCCGAAATAGAACCCAGTTTCAAAACATTGGCCAGTATATGACATCATACATTTGCGCTATATTGGAAATAGATGGCGATTATTTTATGTCATTTTGTGCTCCAAAAGTTATTATATCCTGTTTAAATTAATTTGTGAAGAATGGAGATTGGTGGATTGAATTGAATGGAGACCAGCAATTATGTTAATGAGCCGTGTTTTATTGAAATTTATTTTGATTCATCCGATAGTGATACTGATGACGATGATTTAGTGCTTGGCTGTTTAAAAATTGTTTTAATATGGCGGGATATCCGATACAATATGGCGGCGGCACGCCATTACAATATGGCGTCAATTAATGACGTCATTTGCATTCGCCAGTATACTGGGTTCTATTTCTGAGCATAGACTTTATACACTGATTGAACCACGTGCTCAGCAGTGAATGAACACGTCGTAAGAAAACTTTAATGGCTAAAAATCTTATATTTCGAAATTACGTGAAGCCCATCAATTTTCACTAATGTATATCTGGACTCGTTCTGAAATTTGTCGAGAAAGCAAGTTCTACCAAGCTGTGGTATCTTTTTAGTATGCAACATCGCATATATAGGGTTATTTTTCAATAACCGGCCAAATTTGCAGAAAAGGTTCAGAATAAGTAATATAGGCAATTGGTGAAAATAATTAATTAAAAAAATTTCAAACATTCTGTCCTTTTTATCTTTTAAATTCATAATGCTTAGTATCAACTGATTTTACTGCGAACACACACATTCATAAGGGTCGATCGGTAGCTAAAAACGGTGTTGCCCATAAATCACTTTCAATTTGGGAAAAATTTCAAATAAAAGTAGAAGTCTTATTTACTCGTAATTTCAAAAACTGCAATAACGGCATTTCATTATATATATAAATATATAAATAAATAACCCTGTTGGGCTATTTTACAGTATATTAAAATTCAATCTTAAACTTTTTGATTTCGATTCATTGCACTTCATAAATTCATCACAGCCTATCAAAACTTCATTGCAAAATACAGGCCACCCTCTTTGTTTGCGTCATTTGCCATAGTTGCCATGCTTGGCAGGAGGCAATTTTTTATTATTATCGAGTTATTACGAACGTGTTGCTACACCCTTTGAAAACTGAGAGGGGGTCTGTGTCCTGCTGTGGGACGTATATAGGCTGTAATTTTACCTTTGTTTCTTATGTATTTAAATTTTACTCAGTTGATAAATTGTTTTGTCGGTAGATAGCGTTGTCTAGGGATGTCGATTCTTTCCGAAAAAGATCGATTTTTAAATCAATTTGAATCGAAATCTGATGAATCGGTTCACAAAAAAATCGAGGTCTAAAAAGAAATCGATCTTTTTTCGGTTTGCTTTCAGACTCCGTACAAAGCACAGATTGCAAACGTAACTTATTTTTCTTTCTTTAATCCATTAAAGTAGAGGTGAAAGAAACTGAGCAAACAACAATTTAACTATTTTTTGGGTAGAAAAACTATTCTTAGGAAAACATAAAAATATACAGACACTGGATAGATTCAGTACTATATATCGATTAAAAAATCAATCTTTTTGGCACAAGAAATCGATTCTTAGATTAATCGATCTCAGATCGACATGCCTAGCGTTGTCTTTTAGTCATATTTGTATATCTATACGGGTAGTATGGCAATGTGGATGTCTCGCAAGGTATATTTTCACAGACTATGCACACGCGCATAAGGGCAAAGGTAACTTAGGAATGCAATTTAGGTACTTATTGCACTGGTTTAAAGTCTGTCGTAGAATAAAATATCACGCGGTTGATAAATTAAACAAGCTTTATGGGTGTCTAATGGGGTTTTCACAGCTTTTTCTACCACCGGGGCGGCGCCATTTTGAAATGAGCTGAAATATTGGACAGATATAATGACGAAGAAGTTAAATTAATTAATGTATAGTTAAAAAAAACTATACATTAATTTAAGTATTATAGGTTTCTATTTTTTAGTTATATTTGAACTACTAATAAACTACAATTATTCCGACGAATATTCCTCAATGTAAAAGATTTTTAAAAAAAGGTGCAAAAAATTAAGAGCCCACCACACAGGCATTGTTTTGTTATTTAAACGTGTAACTTCAATGATGGATGATGATACTATGTAAAAAGTAACTTCACTTCTTAATTTTTAACTTGATAGAGTCACGCTGCAGCTATTGTAGTTGTAGTTCGAATGGGTCGGCTCGTCCGGGGCAAGACCACGCTCTCACAGAACACCAGCGTAAAATAGTAGCTTAATGCTGCTGTACGTTCGTATGGTGAGTGTAGAGAACCGGAGACCCTTTTTACCTGGAATGAGGCATTCCATCTTAGTCCATCATGACAACGCATCTGCATTTTTATTCTTAATCAAGGATAAATGTACATGTCTATGGGCCACAGCTTCCACTTACCATTAGGTGAACTGTGTGATCGTTTGTCACACTTATTCTATTTAAGAAAACCTCAGTCCTAGCTATTGAAATCTGGAGATTGAGAGACTGGCCCTCATTTGTTGATGAGAGCCAGAGTCGAATCTCACGACACACACAGATGTTTTAAGTTTTTTTTTTTAATGGCCTCTACACAGCGACACTATATCATTTTCTTTTTGGGTATTTTATGTATAAAAACTTTTTCTTGCCAGTCTAAAATTTACAATCAATTTTTTCTAATTTAAGGATAAAAATGGACATATTTTTCTTTTCTTTTTATAGTAACTTCTTACGAACCTCTTTTTAACGATGTAAAATTAAATTAGGCAGAATGTGATTTATGTCTTTTGTATAAAAAAGTGTATCTTTTATATTTTTATTATTAATTGTCAAATTGTGTTGGATCAATGTAAATAAATTTTGTTTTAGGTTTACGTTCTTAAATTTGAAAGTGATATGAATATTATTGTAATTAAATATTAATGAAGTTATCGGAATCCGTTAAGGTGTGGTTATGTATTAGCAATATTTTTTAATAATGTGAATTTTAGGTTATTTGGTGTTGTATATTTCTCTTGGAGGTTGTTGATTTTGTATAAAAATTATTAAATACACTAAGTTTTGTATGTTGGTTTTATTTTGGGTTTCCATTTCCTACTACGGCATTATTCATCATTATTACAGCACTTCAAATGTCCACAACTGAACACAGTCTTCATGGGTACGATGCTGGCTCGCGAGAACGTTTCGTCTCCGGCGGTTGACGGTTCCTCGAGCAATATGACCGGGCCATTGTTACTACTGTGAATCTCACAACGACATTATTATCGTAATAAATAAATTAATTAAAAATTGTTTATTTCGGACAACTTGAATCCATAGGAATTGTTAGTAGAGAAAAACTTACATCTATATTAGTAATATGTTTTATCTGTTTAGATCTCATTGATGCTTTATTATATGAATAGCCACCTCATACTGTTAACCTATTATCTTGTCACAAAGACCAACTTGGGCCGGTTTTTTGACCCTCAGATAAGAGAACAATGGCCATAGCCCAAACAATTTTTATTGGCATTTTTTTCTTGCAACAAACGAAAATTATGTAAAAATTTAAAGAGATTGAATTTTTATTTATAAATTGAATCTGAATAAGACTTCCAGCAGTAGTATGACTGAAGATTTTTATCTTCAGTCATACTACTGCTGGAAGTCAGGAATCAAAAATATTCCAGTTTGAACAAAATTCACATTAGACTAGGCTGTATGGTATAAGACCTTTGCCTGCCTTAATTGGTGAAAGAAGTCCACTGATGTATTTTATGCATCAGTAACACAACCAAACTAAAAATGCCTCTCTAAAAAGGGTTCTCCACACCCATACGAAACATAGCGGCATTAAGCTACTATTTCACGCTGGTATTCTGTGAGAGCGTGGTCCTTCCCCGGTCGAACCGACCCATTTGTGCCACAACTATACTACTAATATAACTGCAGCATGGCTCTACCACGTATAAAGGCTTACCTCAATTACAGTATTGGTGCGTGTCATAATCATTTTAACAGGAATTCGTTTTTATTAGTCATCATTATCATTTTGTCATGATCAGGTTAAAAAAGACACCGTTTTTTGGGCGCAAATTAATATCAACACACTAAGTTGAAAATACGAAAATTATTGAGTAATAATAATAATATTATTAATACCCAGTAAAAATTAAATTTTCTTTTATCAACATCATCACTACAGACCTTCACAAGTCCACTGCTAAACATAGGCCTCCCCCAAGGTATGCCACAAAGCACGGTCCTGAGCCACCTGCATCCATCGTCTTCCTGCATGTCTTACCAGGTCGTCACTCCATCTAGTGGGGGTCGCCCTATAGGGCGACCGGCGTACGAAGCTGCGACTCGAAAAACTTTTTCCCCCATCGGTTATTGGTTCTTCGAGCTATGTGGTCGGCCCATTGCCACTTCGGCTTACTAATCCGTTCAGCTATATCAGTTACTCTGGTTCTACTGTGAATATCCTCATTCCTAAATTTATCACGCAGAGAAACTCTGAGCATAGCCGTCTCCATAGCTCACTGAGCGACTTTGAGCTTCCTCATAGCATTATTCGAGCATAGTCGTCATACAGATAGTCGAGGGCACTGCGGGTAGTGCATACATGTTGTGTTAATTTGGGCTTATAAAATATTAAGCGTAGTTTTATACGTACAAACAGCATAATTCTGTTCAAGCTAGCAATAAAAAGTGGCACTAGTGTTATATAAAGTAAGAAAGTGTGAATAAATTAACTTTTAAATTTATCGAAACGTAATCATCTGTTGAGTGTACCCACAACAATACAAGTGTTTACAATTATGTTTTAAGCGTAGTAGTGCTTGTCTTAACTCAAGTGTCTTTATATTATTTAGTTAAATTTCTTTTAAATAGTGCATCGCAGTATTGCTTAACCAAGCTTTAAAATAAATATTAAAATAATGTAATTTAACTTGATCATAACATTAGCATTGTCACCATCTAGTGCATATTGCCGAAGCTTATGATACGAGAACATTAAGTGATAATTAGATTAAACATGGCAAATAAGTGTGGTCATTGCGGCTGGTTCATTAGCATACCATCGCCATTGTGTAAACGTTAACCCAGACTCAAAAGTAAGCGCTAAATGGATGTGCAAGCCCTGTAAAACTAAAGCCTCGAGTTCGGGAGCCAATTCGATGCCGCGGCAAAGTCCAACATATGCAGAAACAGAGGAGATAACCGAAACCTCCTTGGATGTAAGAGTGGAGGGTTCTAACGAAGGATTATTAGCGCAGGAAATTAGGCTCTTACGGACGGAGCTAAAAACCCTATCGAGAGAATAACCATTTCTCTCGATAGGGTTTTTAGCCAGGGATTTATTTTCGCCAGGAGATTGCGAATTTGAATACCACCGTGACGGAGTTTAATTCAAGATTAGAGACCATCGAAACCCGTGTGACCTACTTAGAGCAACGAACGGAGGAAAAGAAAGTGGCACCTGCGAGTGAGTTGGTTGAAACTACTGCACAACTAAAACGTGATCCAAATTACAAAGATCAAGCTGCTCTATTAAATGACCTGGAGCTCACAGGCCTGCCAGAACAAAAAGGAGAAAACCCGATGCATCTCCTTACTCTAGTCGCGCAAAAATTAGGAGTTGATCTGGATGAACGCGATGTGGTTAGTGTAGAGAGATCGGGTATGCGTCGTGATCGCGAGAATACAGCTGCTGAACCGCCGCGTCCTGGACCTATCATCATTCGCCTAGCGCGTCGTGCTATTCGCGACCAACTGTTACGCGCGGCACGTGTGCGGCGGGGAGCTGATACATCCGGGTTCAACATTAATGCTGAAACAGTGCGCTTTTATTTAAATGAACGCCTGACGCACACTAACAAGCAACTTTTCTTTAAGGTTAGACAGGAAGCACGGCAAAATAACTGACGATATGTATGGACGAAAAACGGCAATATATTTGTAAGGCGTGATTCAATCTCGAGCAAACGACGAATCCATATGGAGAGTGATATTGTAAAGTTTTTTTTGTGTTACTTAAATTTGATATTTAATATACTTAAATTTTATTCTTATCTTATTGTTTTGTATAGTAATAGTACATTTCAATGTTTTTTAGGCTCAAGGATTGTAGGGTTTTTAAATGTTATACGTTGTGTCCACATTATAATTTACCGCGTAAGTTTGTTGATAATATTTTACTTTTATATTATTTTTCTGTAGTATTTTTATGGGAGTTTAATATGTTTAACGTGATTTTTATCGTGTCTCACGATTTAATGTATGCCGTGAATTACGTTCTGCGATACTTCTTAATATATTTTGCTACGCTTTGTCTTAACGTAAACATAAACGTCTGTTATTTTTCTGTACATAATGTTACAATTGTAGCGATGCGTCAATCTTTTGAATGTATGCATTGGGATAAATTTTACATTTATTTATATAATATATTCCCATCCCATTTGACTTATTTATACATTTTATCCGTCCTCATCTGGGTAATATTTTTATATCATCACTACTTATATTATTTCCTCAGAACTAACCGTGTATAGGGCTAGGGCCTTTATAAGTAATTTCCAGTGGATTTCTGTACATAAACCTTTACCTACATTAACTATCTTTAATCGTTATAAATTATATATTATTAACTGTTACATACCAAGTATAATTTTAATAACATTATATTACAATGGCTAGAAAAAAAACTTAAAGGTTGGTTTTATAAACCCCGGCTCACTCGGAACGTGTCATGATGAGTTTGTGGTGGCAATACACCGTCATAAGGTGGACATTATGGCGTTAAGTGAAACCTGGCTTCGGGAAGGGGAAGAAGGTCGGGCACCATGGCTATCAGTTACGACATATTCCCAGGTCGGTCGAAATACGTACACGAGGTGGCGGTGTGGGTTTTTATATCAGACGGGGGCTACCAGTTCGCATTCTCACTCACCCCATAGCACCGTTAGTGGAACAAATGTGGCTGGGTACCAAGATCAGAGGTACCCAGATTGGCCACTATTGTAATTGGCTACAGGCCACCTTAGTTTCAATTACATAATTTCCATGATACGCTTACAGGCACGATTAATTCCTTCCCATCGTTTGACTATTTACTGCTCCTCGGAGATTTTAATATCAACTACCTTGATAAACATAACCCTTACACTAAAATATTAGAGGAGTTTCTTATTATAAACAGTCTTAAACAATATGTCAACAAACCTACACATTTCACAAATAACAGCGAAACACTAAAATAGATCTTATTTGCTCTAATGTAAACCTCAATCAAGTAAGTGTGGACTATATTCCCGATTTGAGCCACCACGCGTTTATATCATGCGAAGTTGGGTTAATAACTTCAAAATGTCTCCACGTAGAATAGTTTATAGGCCACTCAAGTATATTGAATCGAATCGCCTACACCAGGTTTTAGAAAATGTAGACTGGGATTCAATTACAAATATGACCGACATCAACGCTATGGTAACTAATTTAACACAGCCATTTTATCTGTTTTTAACCTACTTGCGTCACTTAGATCGGTATGCATTAAGGAACATCATTACCCCTGGATAAATTACAATGTTAAATTAATGATGGGTCTCCGTGATTGAGCGCATTCAAAAGCACGGTTAACAAAGCTAGATTATCATATTAATTATTACAAAGAACTAAAAAAAACAAGTTACTATTGCTATACACAATGAAAAGTCTGCTTATTTTAATACCTACGTTAACTATAATATAAGTAATCCTCAAATACTCTGGACCCACATAAAACGACAAATTAAAATAAAAAATGACCACAAAGCATCTCTGCCCCCTAGTTTAAGCGATCTTGAAAATATAAACTAACATTTCCTCAATATCCCAGGCCCGGGTTCTGCCTCACAGTCAACTATAGATTATTACGAGACGAACAGATTTAGTTCTGCAATATTTGACCTTGTTCAAACTGACAATAACGCTGTTATAAAAATACTTCAAAATTTAAAATCAAACGCTCTAGGTGTGGATGGTATATCATGAAATGCTACTGTCGAGTCTCCCCTATTCCATAGGTGCTATCACAAAGATTTTAAACATCTCTCTCACTACAAAAAGGTTTCCCACTCTCTGGCAAATGGCGTTAGTAAGATCAATTCCTAAAAAAGTAAATATTATGTACTTTAAGGATTTGCGGCCAATTAGCATACCGCCATGTATGTCAAAAATTCTAGAAAAAATTGTCTGTGATCAACTAACGCATTACTTAAACTTGAATAACATCCTACCAAACGTTCAATCCGGTTTTAGGAAACAGCATAGTACAACAACAGCCTTAGCCGATGTGGTTGATAATATTTTAAATGCGCAAGACTCTAGTAAGGCTACTATTTTAGTACTTTTGGACTATTCCCGTGCATTTGACACAATAAATAGACATCTACTGCTAGCAAAATTTAGGTATTTTGGGTTTAGTTCCGATACACGACTGGTTTGCTAGTTACTTTAGTGATCGTAGGCAGATTGTCGAAGTAACGGATAGTGACGGCTCTAGAACAGTTTCCGAAAGCTCTCCTGTTGCGAGAGGGGTGCCGCAAGGCTCAACACTGGGTCCTTTGATTTTTGCCTTGTATAGTGCAGATATTACAAAAAGCATAACAAACTGCAAGTACCACATATATGCTGACGACGTGCAGCTATATATTTCCTTCCGCCCCAGTGAAAGTACTGATGCAATACAAAAGTTGAATGATGATCTAAATCGCATAGCAGATTAGTCTGAAGCAAATACCTTGGTTTTAAATCTTAATAAATGAAAATACATGCTAATCGGTACTAAAGCACAACTCAGTAAAGTTTTAGCTGCCCACCCAATGGTAAAAATAAAAAATGTAAATGTTGAGCGTATAAACGAGGCGAGAAACTTCGTAACAGTAATGGATGAGCAGCTGAGGTTTGAAAAACAGATAATTAATACAGCTAAAAACTGCTTTTACCGGTTAAAAGTTCTGTACCAAATCAGAAATGTTTTATGCACTGAGGTGCGTAAGAAATTATGCGAATCGTTAGTACTATCTAAATTTAACTACGCTGACGCGGTATTAGGGCCTAGACTTCTCGCGCGTTCAAGGAAATTAATCCAGCGTGTTCAAAATGCCTGTGCCCGATTCTGTTATAAAATTCCTCCACGTGCCCATGTAACACCTTATATTAACAACGCAAGAATGCTTAAAATGGATTACCGTTGGCAACTACATTTCGCCACTTTATTGTTTGGCACTATCAAAACGAGAACTCCCTCCTATCTTTATAATAAGTTACAATGGGCACGAGACAATGCTACAATTTCGACAAGAGCTTCGGCGTACAAGTTGCTCAAACCCAACATCATTCGGCCGCATTCCGAGGGAGCTTCAGATATGCCGCAACTAAGTGCTGGAATAACCTTCCACCGCCTCTTCGAAACCTACAATCAGTGTATAGTTTTCGTACAAAATACAAAGCTATACTATTAAACGAACAGCTACGATCGTAGATTATCAATATAAAATTTAATGTTTTAATGCTTTAGCGTGTATATCTATGTATGTTCCAGTGCGTATAATTGTCATTTTTTTCCTTCATACGTCACGGGCGTACAATCTAATTACACTATTTTCTTTCCATTGCGCGCGTAGTGTTAGTGCAGGTTCTGTGATAAAACATGCTAAATGGATGCGGTAGCATGTTATGTTGAAAATATCTCTCAGGTTGCGATTGTGTATAAGTGTTTTTATATGAAATTTAAATTATTTTTATATCCTCGGTTCCAGTTATGCAATGAAACTTAACATTCATAAACGTCCGGTATAGCACTACAAAGATATGGCAGTTGTGGCCCAAAAGTAAATATAAAAAGAATATTAAAAACCTACCAATTGTATATATACTTGTATTATTAATCCAAATAAGTATATATTATATGTGCCCGTATATATAAAATATGTGCCCATGTGTGTATGTGTATGTGTGTTATCCGTATGTATAGTATTTATGTATGTATGTGTATTATATCTATGTATATGTATATATATTATATGTATGTGTATCTATATAATGTACTTAAGGTAGCCACTGAAAATCAGGGCTAGGATGACACATCTTAGCGTTTCCTGAGTGGCAGTCCTATTTGGACCATTTCCCATTTTTTTAAAAATTTGTGGTTTTTTTAAGTTAGCTGTTCACTTTTTTTTTAGAGTTTCGGGGATATAACGTCGCCCTGTCTTACACCTTTCTGCAGTTGAATAGGTTTCGTACTCTGGTTCTGTACTGAGATAGCCATCGTAGCCCTACAGTTCAAACACTTTAGTCCTTCGATATACCGACAGTCCACTTGGTACCGCCGAAGGGACTACAGCACCGCCCAAATTTCGACGGAATCGAAAGGCTTTCTTATAGTCCAAATACGCAAGACAATGTGGCAGATTGTACTCTTCGGACTTCTGTACAATTTGCCGAAGGGTATGTATGTGGTCTATGGTGCTAAAGCCTTTTCGTAATCCGTCTAGTTCTAAAGCTGGAAGTCGTCGGGTCAGGGTGCGAGACGATTCGTAATGACTCTCAAAAACAGCACATAGATGCGGCTCACAAGGTAAATCGGTGTGTAGTTCTTCAAGAGAGCGTTGTCGCCTTTCTGGAAGAAAAAGACTACCACACTGCTAGTCCACGCCTCTGGAGTAGTGCGACCACGGAGGCGAAATTGAAGAGCTTCTGAAGGACTTTAAGTATCGGTTTTCCACCCGCTTTCAGAAGCTCCTGTATTAAAGTTGCGTAAGTCCCGCCGCATGCATTTGGAGATCTGTCTGTTCATTTGCCTGTATGCTGTCAAATCTGCTGACGACTGCAGCTTCATCTCCCGTCTAACAGACATGAGATTAAGAGTGTGATCGGAGAGTTTTTATATTCTTCTGCGAAGGGTCTTACAGAACTTAGACCCGACTCCATGGACAGTTTCCACAAGCTTATCATTTATATCTTCCACTTCATTGCAGTTTTCTAGGCACAAAAAACGATTTTGTAACTCAGGCTGAAAGATTTTGGGGCTTTGGATTATTAGAGCACGAGGGGGACGGAGCGTTGACTTCGTTAGACGGGACCTCTCAGCCTTCACGTTAAGGTTCAATGTGCCCCTTACCATTCGGTGATCGCTGCCAGTTTTCACCCTTGCGATCTCTGAAACATCAACATCGGCGCTCGGCCAGGTCCCCTTTTTGTTGTGCCCCTTTGGAAAGAAAGAGTTCATCATAAAGAGTCCCTCTTTCTACATAAAGTCGGCCAGTTGCTGGGCCCTTGGGTTTCGTTACCCTATTCCGAATTTCCCTACCTTCAGCTCACTGTTCTCCCGTGTGCCTAATTTTGCATTGAAGTCTCTCATACACCAGTATAATGGGTTTTGGAGGAATACTCTAGAGATTTCGTCCACCTTCTCATCGGGATGTGCCGAGGTTGGTGCTTAAACCTGTATAACCTTCAGAGAATACCGTTTGGTAATTCTGATCACCTACGCAACCTTTGTCGACACGCTCCCAATCTTTACAACGTTGTTAACGAGATACTTTTGGACGATAAACCGACACCTCCTTGGGACAGATGGTCGCCATCCCGTTGATAGAACAAGTTGCTAGATTCGAGTATAACAGTGTTATCCGCCTCCCGTCTGACCTCAGATAATCCTATAATATCTCAGCGCAACTTGTCTATCTCTTCCTCCAGCTCCAGGATCTTCTCGTCAGTCCTCAGGGTGCGTGCGTTATATGTTGCCAGATCGAATCGTATTAGGTGGCAGCCGAACTTCCATTTTCGATTTCTTAGCACCCCCTGCTCCACCGTCACCACGATCGCCACTGTAGCTACTAATAGCGAGGCATTAAGTCCGCCCTTGTATTCTTGTTACTAAGAAATGCAATAAAGAATAAATAAATAAATATCATACTAATAATATAATAGCTCTTTACAGAACTGATTTTTTTATGTTTAGAGTGTAGCTACAGTTCTATATCTAAATATAGTGAATTCGTTATTCCAATCCATCACAGTAGGTAGGTATTATTTTATTACAAAAATAACGTTTTAAAAAGTTCACGGGTCAAGCGAATTATGACGAGTATGTAAACACCGACACGAATACACACGAGCATTCCTTTTACTCGTGCCAGAAAATCCGACATTGAGCAGCGAAGAGGCGAAGAAGGCCGAGTAGCAAGAACACCCGAACAAGATGTTCTCTCGTACTCGTTGCTACTCATCTGAGCTCGGCGAGTATCTAAAGGTTGCATTTGCTTTAAAATAAGGACAATTTTTTTGTTCTTAGATTCCATGCCGTGATAAAAAGAAATATGATCTCTATTTGTAACGCTTTATAGTTTGAAGTCAAGCAAATCGTAAGTAACATAAAGCCTTTCACTTTTATTTTTTAATAGCCAATCAAGCGAAAATTATTGATCGTGCATAATGAAAGCATCCTATTGATTTATATATTACACTAGATTAGTAATTACCGCGCCAAAGCGTTGCCACTGCACATATGCATAGCTACCAGTGTTGCCAGATGCCTTGAACCTTTTATCTGTTTTAGAAACTGCTAAAATCTGTATTAAATCTGTATGCTATTTAAACTTAAAATCTGTATAAAATCTGTATAATCTAATAAACCAAAATAGAATGATTGATCATCATCATCACCATTGCTTCTTTTGAAAAACAAGGAATAACTACTAACGTGATAAGCTGATAAGGTTTTATTATCGTTATTAAATGATTTTTTTATAGAATAAAGGTGACAAAGGAGCACATAGTCCACCGATGGTAAGCGGATACTGTGGCCCATAGACATCTACATTTATCCTCGCTTAAGAATAAAAACGCAGATACGTTGTCACGCCAGAGGACTTCTCGCCTCATTTCCAGTAAAAAAATGGTCTCCGGATTCCTACACTCACCATAAGAAACACAGCAGTATTAAGCTGGTATTTTACGCTGGTATTCTGTGAGAGTGTGGTCCTACCCCGGTCGAGCTCACTCATTCGTTTTGCAACCATAGTATATCTGCAGTGTGGCTCTATCACGTATAAAATATACACAACATTTTTTATATAGCAAAATTGAAAATATTAATTTAAGCAAACCACATATTAAAACTCAAACATTTACAACAAATGAACATATAATTACTTTATTATTTTCAGTCATATATATTTTATATATACATATTTTATAATACATTTTTAATTCTGCTATACTAACTAATTACGTTGTGAAAAAATAAAATTAACCATAAAGATTAGAATCATGCAATGATGTGTGTAACGCGGTATCTAGTCACTTATTTTGCTTCATTCTGTTTTAAGTTGAATATTATGGTAATCCAATCAATAGAGTTAGAAAACTCTGTATAAAAATCTGTATCCAGTGCTAATCTGTATCACACACCGAAAATCTGTATAAATACGGGGAAATCTGTATATATGGCAACACTGCTAGCTACTAACGTCAGTTGTCGTCACAGAGTACTTTCTAATATACTGAAAGTTGTCGTAACTTCAATGTGACGCCGACACGCCGAACGATCCACGATAAAAAAATGGGTAAATGCGTAGTGAAAGAATGCGATTTTAAGGTCACAAAAAATAATAAATCATGCTGAATCACTTTCCACACATAAGTTTTAGTTCTAGCGTTCATATAAACGTAAAAACTTAAAACAATTAAATAAAATTATCGAATACTGCGATTTAAGTTAAATGTTGCCACTTTTCGACCTTTGTGATTATCCCACATTAACGGGAGACTATTTAATTAATGGAGTAAGTTAATTTGTTTGAAATTATAATAAAAACTACGTTTGAACTTTCATACAAAATAATTAATTATTCTTATTGTTTATTCATGAATGATCTATTAAATATATTTTATTACCTATTTTTACCTTATAAAAAATATGTTTTATTTCATCAGTTATGCTAACTTTTATTTACCTGATAGGAAAATATACTTTTTTTAAATAAAAACAATTAACTGCAGCTTAAAAAACTCCTTTTTATTGCGTATTTTGGGTTAAATTTCATATAGTAAACCCATCGATCACTAATGAAGAACTGATCGATGAGTAAACCACACCAACCCGCCATTGCATGTCTGGTGTGTCTATCTATATCTAATCCTAGCGATGGTATTGTTTTCGCAACTTGTGTATGTGAGACAGATATATGTTTGTTTAAAATGTTTAGTAATTTCAAAGCTATGTCATCGCGGTTGAATAGTGGTTACACTTTTTCTGTCTAATTGCTTATTGTGGTTTGCTCCTCTAGTTTTGTATAACTCAATGGCATCCACGATTATTATTACCACTAGCGCGGGGACGCTTTAAAAAGGGGTTGTAATATTTTACAGATTTCACAATCTGTTTGAAAAATGCGAAGGTTAATGTTTCGTTCCGGTCATTAGTTATGTTTTATAATAATTATATTAAAAAAGAAATAAATCCAACCATTTATATTTATAAAATATAAAATTAAAAAAAGAGTAAAAAATGTGCAAATAATTAAAGAACATACCACTGAGGCATTGTTTCGTTTTGTCTATTAATATAATACCTCTTTTTCTATAGCATAGGGTGACAAACGAGCACACAGTCTACGTGATGGTATTTGCTTGCTGTGACCCATAGATATCTACATCTATTCTCGATTACGAATCAAAATGCAGACCCGTGAGGACTAAGATGATATGCCTCGTATCTAGTAAAAAGTGTCGCCAGTTCTCTACACTCAACATACGAAACACAGTAGCATTAAGCTACTATTTCACGCTGGTAGTCCGTGAAGGCGTGGTCCTTCCCCAGTCGAGCCGACCCATTCGTGCTACAACTATACTACTAATATAACTGCAGCATGCCTCTACGACGTACATAAACCTACTCTAGAAACTGACAAAATTTTATTTAAAACTAACTTCTCAATTAAAGATCAATGACCTCAATAGTGCCTCCCAACGGATAGGTCTTAAGATGAACATGGACAAAACAAAGATCATGTTCAATGTCCATGTCACACCTATGCCGGTAGTTGTTGGGAGCACTATGCTCGAAGTTGTTGACGAATACGTTTACCTGGGACAAATAGTCCGACTAGGTAAGTCCAACTTCGACCGAGAGGTCAATCGACGGATTCAACTCGGCTGGGCAGCGTTCGGGAAATTACGGCATATCTTTTCGTCAGGTATACCTCAATCTCTAAAAACTAGATTGTACAACCAGTGCGTGTTGCCAGTGATGACTTACGGATCTGAGACGTGGTCCTTCACTGCTGGCCGTATGAGGACGCTTAAGGTCGCTCAGCGAGCTATGGAGAGGGCTATGCTCGGAGTTTCTCTGCGTGATAGACTCAGAAATGAGGATATCCGCAGTAAAACCAGAGTGACCGACATAGCCCAACGGATTAGTAAGCTGAAGTGGCAATGGGCCGGCCATATAGCTCGAAGAACCGATAACCGATGGGGAAGAAAGGTTCTCGAGTGGCAGCCTCGTACCGGTAGGCGTAGTGTAGGGCGACCCCCCACTAGATGGAGTGACGACCTGGTAAGACATGCAGGAAGTCGATGGATGCAGGTGGCTCAGGACCGTGCTTTGTGGCATTACTTGGGGGAGGCCTATGTTCAGCAGTGGACTTGTGAAGGGCTGTAATGATGATGAATGATGATCTCAATTAAATGACAATGAGGATCAGTAAAGTTTTTAGGTAAGAATGCAGATTTATAGAGATAAGAAATCCTTAGCATACTGTGCAAAAATTTTTGTTCTATGACATAAATTGACGAAGTTATGACTAAAAGTGTTGTTCACTTACCGTCCGGCACGGTAGCTGTGACGTCACTGTCGACTGTCAGACTGTCACGCATAGATTACTGAATATATACTAGAGACTGTCACGGTTGCCGCCAGTTAGTCCACAGAGTACTTTTTGTATTAGCCGTTGGCAGCGATAAGGCGCGCGTTTTGTTTGGTTCTTATTTGGTTAATTGTGACTTTGAAAACAAATAAAGTGTTCGGTTTGTGTCTAATTAACCTTTCTAACTAAGTATAAATATTGTACAATGCCGAACGTACAAATACTTTCATTAAAACGTCAGAAAAGCTATTTTTTAACGTGCCGAAAGACCTAAAACTTCGTAAAAAAAAATGGTATTCCGTTGGATTCTTCTTATTCCTAGCCGATAGTTTTAAGGAAGCGCTATTCTAAAGTGATTTCAATAATTGATTTCAACGATCGAGAAACCTAGCAATATAAAATCTGCAATACCATTAGGTACTTGATTTCAATTACACCTGACGGTTTCACAAAATTTATCTCTTTGAGATACGGAGGGAGGACCACGGACTCAACAATATTTGAAGAGCGCTGATTTCTTGACAAATTGGCACAAGGAAGTGTTGTGTTAGCTGACAGGAGTTTCAAAAATATTTGCCATTTACTGGAACAACGTGGTTGTACACTCCTTAGGCCGCCTAGTGTAAGTTCCAACTCAAAACCTACAGCAGAGGAAGTCTTGCAAACAAAGAGAATCGCTGCTATAAGAGTTCACGTTGAAAGAAGTATAAGGAAGTTGAGAGACTAAAAAGATCGGACCTCACGCATATGTCGATACATTTGTTTGATAATATGGTAATTATAGCCTGTGGTTTAGTTAATTTACAGAATTGTCTATTTAGTAATCAAGTGTAAAAATAAAAATGCTTTCGTTACTTTTTTAGTTTTATTTCGACAATCTCGCAACATCAAAAGCACATATCATATTATTAATAAAAGAGTAACTTTAACTCTCAACCAGTTTCGGAAACACTTTTATTTTTCAAAAATGCACAAACTTCTCTAAAAGATTTTTGAATTCTACTTTTTTATTGATTTCAAATTTTCATTAGCTAAAAAAAACAATCCCTTAACTTTATTGCAAAAAACCTTTGTAGCTGAATTTGAGCTTTAGATTTGCTGCCGAGAACATTATTCTTTGCGAAAATTTCCTTTCATTTCTTTCTCGAGGGACGTTTTATTTCTACTACGTATTCACTTGTCAATCTATCTGGAGAAGCACCTTAGGCATGCCACGCACTAGGCAGCCGGCTGCCGGTTGCGACGGCCGAAAAACAGCCCCAGCGCCCTGGCTGCGCAGCCAGGCTGCGGCCGCCGTTTGACAGCCAATGGACAGACAGCCAGTTGCGATCCTTTTTTCGAGGGATATGGACGTGGAAGAACTTGTAATTTTGTGCGTATCTCGTAAAAAACGCAAAGTTAAAAGACATTGGATTCATCCTCTTTTTCTAGAACGGCACTCAAAAGGCTTATTTTATACCTATTTTAAAAATGTTCGTAAATACCCAGACCGGTTTTTTAACGACACGAGAATGTCAGTGCAATCATTTGATAACCTTTTGGAAAATATAATAAATTCAATCAAGGGCACTGATACTCCTTTACGAGCTTGTATAACTCCAGAAGAAAAATTGGAACATTGAGGTAAGTGCTAAAATAAAAAATACTGTTAATTGTTTATAACATTTATTCTTTATTTCTTACATTTATGCTAAAGAATTTTCCTGAAATAGTTCAAGTAATTCAGAATTCTGAGACGTATCTGTTACATTTGTGTCAGATGGAGATAACACCTCAGTATATCCGGTATTGTCTTGCTTGTCTGGAACAGACGTAGAATATGCACGGCGGCTTTCACTGCTCGAGGCTTCTGGCCCATAATTTGACTGTGTCGAGTATCCACGGCGATATTGCCCACTGCTCGAGATTTCCGGCCTATATTCAGTTGAGTATTCATGGCGATATTGCCTACTGCTCGAGTTTCCCGGTCCATATTCAGTCGAGTATCCATGGCGATACTGTCCACTAACCGATGTTTCTGGACTAAATAATCTGGCGGTTGATGTCCCTGGTTCATAATCAACATGACCTTGGCGAAAACCAAATTCGGAATTGTAAGTTTCCATAAAAGGCATTTGAGCTCTTTTTATTACGTCAATTAACTCCATTCTCGTAGAAAGTTTACTATGTTTCGGAATGTTTTTAAAATCTTCTAGAAGCGAAAGCATAAATAGTCTATCTGAATCAGATTCTTGCTTTCTTTCACGCTCTTCTCCTATTGCGATACTTTCCTTTAATACTTGAACCAAATTTTCGTCGTCACATGTCTTCTTCTTTTTGGAAACGGGTCGTTTACCTTGAATACAATCGCTGTCATCGTTGGTTTCCGCAGGGCGTGTTTCACCCATGCTATTTTGAGTTTCATTATTTATTACAGTGGCCTTAAGAAACTGTAGTTGTTCGAAATATACGTAAGGACTCTTACGCGAAGCTGCTGCTCCACTTTTAGCACCGGCTCTGCGTTTTATTTCCCTGCTGTAACTAGTCCTGATGTTCTTCCACTTTTGCTGTAGAGATTTACCTGAAAATTAATATAAGTACTTTATTACAGATATCTTGCTACAGGCTGTTCTATGATGGAAATCAGCCATAATTTTCGGATTGGACATACCACTGTCCGAGATGTCATATATGAAAATTGCATGGCGATTTGGGAGAACATGAGACAGTCAACTTTTCCAGAATTAAATGAAGAAAGGTGGCTTGAAATAGCAAAAGGTTTCAATGAAAATGCAAACTATCCCAATTGTATTGGTGCCATCGACGGGAAGCATATAAGAGTAATTAAACCCAGCAACTCAGGATCACTTTATTATAATTATAAGAATTATTTCTCAATCGTTTTACTTGCTGTATGCGATGCGGATTATAAGTTCTCATATATATAGATATTGGGGCATATGGAAAATGTAGCGACTCATCTATATTTAAACAATCTATTTTGTATCAAAAAGTCGTCAATAACGATATACGAATCCCGGAGAAGAGCCCCATATCAAATAATGGTGTACCGATGCCACACGTCACTGTGGGAGATGAGGCATTTGGTTTATCTGAAAATGTAATGCGACCTTATGGAGGAAGGGGTTTAACAGCTAAAAAAAGAATCTTTAACTATAGACTGTCTCGGGCAAGGCAGCACATAGAATGCACGTTTGGGACTCTGGCAAACAAATGGAGAATTTTTCACCGTCCACTGGATGTCCGACAAGAATTTGCAATTGCCATAGTACAAGCATGCTGTGTCTTACATAATTACGTGCGCGAAAGAGATGGTTATAGATTTAAAGACACACTGTACGTTCCTCCAGACCTCGAAATAACCCCAGGTCCCTTAAATAGAGGGAGCCGATCATAAGCATCTTATAGAGATTTATTTGCGGTTTATTTTATCAATGAAAATCCGCTAGAATGGCAAAACCAATATGCATTGGGATAGTAGGTACCTACCTACTCTATACTTTTAAGTGTATAAACAATAAACTAAAAATATATCCATAGAATAATAAAATACTAACTAATAAAAAACATAACGTACCAAATTCACTTTTTTCATTTGCTGTCCTCGCACATTATATTTGTGATTTCTTCCCATTTTCTTTTCTTTACATCACGATCACTGTATTCTTCTGAAGATATATCCCATATTGCTTTCTGCTCCGTATCGAAAGTCATTTTGTGATTTCAGATAACAAAATACGGTCTGGCTGCTACGACAAGTGCGCGGTGACTGACGGCAGCCAGCAGCCACATACATTCGCCGTACTCGCTCTGGCTGCGCGCAGCCAACGAGCTGAAGTGCAATCGGGCGCGTTTTTATGGCTGCCGCAGCCGGGAGTTCGTGGCTGCTTAGTGCGCGGGGGGGGGGGCTTAATGAGGCCTATCGGGTTTCAAAAAAACCCACCAATTTCGATAACTATTATCCCTGTTTTGGATACTTCTGCTCTGGCATCGGATGCCAATCGTGTGCCTTGCCTCTTTTCACAGACAGAGTCTCTGGTACAGAAGTACCAAATATTTTTTCAATCAAAGCACCATCAGAAGTCTTGTAATGTGCATCTTTGTGAACTTTAGACGCGGTTATTCTACAATAGGAATTGTAAATAACCGCGTGTAGAATAACCGTTATGGTATGAGTTAAGGTGGAGTTAAGCTTGACAAACTGTTGGCCTAGTAATTTTTTTTTCAGTGGGATGTGCCACCTCGATTCGGAGGTATTTCAATAATGTTGCGCTATGTTTGCTGCCTCCTTTTTGAGCAGTGCTTTACTTTTTATTCTATGTTCAGGCGCTACTTTTGCTTTTATCGTACAAACATGTTCCGACTTCTGGTTTCACGTGCCGATCTGTAATAAATAAATAAAACGGAATAAAAATATACAAATTACAAAATCTTATCCTATCCTACTTCGTACCAATATTATAAATGTGTAGGGTTGGATTGTCAGTGTGAAAGTTTGTGAGGATGAATGGAACTTTGTTCGTCTTTCAAGCAAAAACTGCTGAACCGAAATGGATGAAATTTGGCAAAAAGGTAGATTAAGTTCAGAATAACACTTAGGCACAAAGAAACTATGCATTTTCCACCATAAAATAATTTTAATCACGAAAAATTCACGGTTCCTGTAGGATAAATAAATAGTGGTCAATGCGGGTGAATCCGCATAGACCACTATTTATTTATCTATCCTATTATTATTTTAAATAAATTGCCAAATATAGTGCCCAACCGTGTCTCCGCACTATCACTTTTTTATGTCATAAATATTGATATATCATTTTTATGTCATAAATAATAACGTGGATACTAGTTTTATCGAATTTTCTACAACATTACTGATCCTCATTGACAATGTGTAACAAAAAGCTTCACTTTCAGTGTCAACCAGCGACATCTGTGGAGCAGATGATTACTAGCCCTCATTGTCGGTACACATTTCTTTCTTGCGAATGTGTAAGTTTGGCGACAGTGGTTCTGGTACAAATTACGCGTTTTGCTACCTCCCCTTTTCCTTGAATGCCATATCGATGACAAAACTTGTCAATCACATGTCTGTCTAAATGTCCACTGAAACCTACAAACCTATTAAAAATAATTAACACTTTCTCAACTAGATAGCGCTACTTTGTTATTACATCGTGATATGGTTCTGTTAGGAGAAACAGACCTAGCTACGAATGAGCAAATCGGTTTATACACTTATTATTAAGATTATTAAGAGTCATTTATTGTATATTTTTGTAGTCCTATTGATAGGATTTTTAACACAGAGTACCTTTATATACACTGAAGTAGGGAAGGGACCAAACTAGGCATGTCGATTCACTCTTAAAAAAATCGATCTCTGAATCGATTTGAATCGAAGGTACTTGAATCGATTATCGATTAAATCGAGGATTAAAAGATCGATTTTCAATTAATCGCGACATTTTCAAACATGAAATTTCAAGAATTTTCGATTTTTTTTCTTTAACTTCTAAACAGTTTTTTTTAATTTTTTTAAATATAATATTAGTAATCTTATTGATTAACATTACTAATATTCCTTTTAACCACTCAAGCTTCCGCTTGTGTTAGGAGTGGTTCGCACATACTCCACTCGATCCCTTTTTTTACAAAGTGATTCCACGTAACACTTTTATTTGACATTTTAGGCTAAAAACAACAACAATACTTTAACAGAAGTGCAAACTACAACGTACATTTCTATATATATATAATAATCTGTTTCAATCTAATAACTCACTATTTATCATATCGAAATGAATGCTACATGAACACAATACTGGTTACTTCCTTACTATAAACCTCTATAAACTTCAACGTACGGTATAATATTTATTTACAGTATCTAGGTAAGTATTTATTTACAGTAGGTAGGTAAATTACTCTGTCTGTACTTACAGCTCATAGTATGTACGGTAATGAATAATGTAAATTCACAAGTTCACAGTTCAAACAGGTTCACAGCTATAATATTATATTATAGTACAGGAGGTGAAATATAATATGAAAATATCGCTCGGTCGATCGAAAAAATGTTTATAGTTTGGGATGTAATATACTCGTATATTACATCTCAGTGGAAACGGTTCCATTTAAAAGTACGGTGAGCGTTATTAATTTATATCTCGAGATGTAATATAAATTACATTATATCCCTTAGTGGAAAGTGGGCTTAAGAATTTTAGAAATTAAATGAAATGACAACTTTTCGATATTGTTGGATAAAGAGCAAAAAATTAAAAAACTGTGGTATCTTACCCCATCCAATTTGGGAATTTTAGCTAGTTCTTGTATCAAATGAATCGGTCCGATTCAAGAGGTTTTTAGATCGATTCAGTGAATCGATGCGGTGCTTCGAATCGATCTAAAAAATCGATAATTTTACTCCAAAGAATCGATTTTTCGATTAATCGATTTTAAATCGACATGCCTAGACCAAACTTCGACCTATAATATGGCAATGCATAACTAGCGCCATCTCGTATCCCTAGTCAGCAACTTTATATATTGTGATATCTATTAACATATTAAGCTTATATGTACATAAGCCGTATATTATATATATATATATAAAAGATAGCTGAGAAAAGAATTTGTGTTCACACCACAACATTCTTCCGGAATTAGTATAACTAATTTGATAAATAATCAGTGCATAAAAATGTTTAACTAAAAATTCAGTGTATGTATTATGATTATAACATAATATACTAATTGGGGTGTCAGGGTGTGCGTTAATTACGTTACATATTGTATAATTTGACACAGTAATTAAATATTATTAACTAATTTTGGTAGCAACAAGAGTAATTATTATTTCTTTCTTTTAAAAAGTTTACTTCTTGACTTTTTGGCTTTAATTTGGAAATAGTTCTCATCATCATCTACTTCTTTTCTCCCAGCTAATATTCTATTAATATTTTTACAACTATTAAAAATCAGACAAGGCATCACAATATTATTCCAATAGTCAACTAATTTATTTTTGTGCGTATTACGTTTCATAAAATCAAAATCAATTAAAGTATATAATATGCTTGTTTTTATAATATCTTTTGACTGATCATTTTCAAAATTGTCCTTTTAAATATGATTGATTATATCCTGCATATCTGAAATTGATTGAATCAAATCATTGCTGGTAGTACAAAGCCCCATCGTCTACAATGCAAATTCTATGTATTTTATGTATTTACAGTTTTTTTTATTCTTAGAAAAAGGGCTGTCGCTGGGGTAATTATCACACCCTGGTACAACAAAATTCTTAAATAGGATAAATACTAACAAATAAACTTATTATAATTACTTTAATCTCTTATTTGAGGGGATTTCAAATAAAATGACGCGTTACGTAAGCGGAACCCAATATTTTTCAGAAATCGAAATGGACTTTAAATGTGGGATATTTCGATGGTAAATAAATTGTCATATAAGTAATGCAAAACTATTAAGAATCTTTTTAATAATATTCATTAAAAATCCATTTTAAGGGATCGTATACTGCAATATTTATTCAGTTTCGTAACTTTTTTAATTACCGTTTAAATAAAATAAAACTATTATTATTCATATAACTTTTATTGTTTCAGTTAAATCAAAGAGAAATCTTTTTAAAAACTAAGCTTATTATAATATTCTTCGTAGCAATTTAGATAATCTACTGTGTAAAGCTCCATTATGTAACTTTTCAGATATTTCGGGGGGAAAAATATCATTTACCACAATATTTGAAACAAGTTTAATGTCAAACTCTATTAATGAAATAAAATAATAAAAAAATAAACACTATTAAACTTTCTTTTTCAGATCATCAAGATTTGTAAAAACGTAAAAATTTAAACTAATAATTGTGGGACAGTTACGATAATGGAATAATGTGTTACGAAAAGGAACTGCTTAGGGTGTATGCACATATACCCCATTTATCCATAAGTACTAAAATAATACCTAATTACTATAATTTAAATATTTTTATCGTCATATCGTCAATATCTTTTTATAAGAGGAAATTTTATTAACTTTTATAGAATCTATAAAAAAAATAATTGCCTATGTTTGGATCATAAACAAGTTTCCCTTACTTTAGTACTTAGTGATAAAACATAAAAAGGTTTGTATCTATAAAATTTATACTTAAATGTGTAACTGTAACTAACTTACCGAATTCCTGTTCGTAAATTTTATAAAGATTACAAATTGTGTCAACCAAATATCTTCTTTGCAGTTTTGTTTTTACTTTTATCTTACACTCTTTTTCCTGCAGTACACCTTGTTATAAATCTCTCAGATAAAATATTTCCATTTCTTCTTTTACTTTAGTATTTAATAAACGCCGCTTAAAAGAAAATTTTATTCTGCTTTTCATACCTTAAAATTTTACCGTAATTTCCTTTTATTTTTGAAAAATGGCAAATCACTCCTTTTAACAATCTCTTGCCTTTTTGAGTCTTGTTGTCCTTATAAGTCATTTGGAGCGCCTTTTTGATTTTCTTATTTTCTTCCTCTAATTATTCATTTTTGTTTACTTGTGCAGATTTTATTTACTTCTTTGAATTTGTTTTCTCAAACGTCGTACTAGTAAGTTTAATCTTTCTTGATTTCTTTTCGATTTAGTTAAAGCATTATTTAAAAAAAACGTATTTTCTTCTTCAAACGATTATTTATTTAATGTCTCTTTGTTCAGAAGTCTTACTTTCTTGTTTTCTTTCTTCAGAAGATATTTTCTTTTCTTTTTTGCTGTTTTGATTTCTCCAGTATCTTCTTTTTTTCTATTTTTCTTCTTCTCTGAGCTCATTTATCTTTTTTGACATTTTTTTACTCGTTCTAATTCTTTTGTTCTTGTAAACTTCATACTTTTTCTTCGTTCAAATTTTCTCGGAATAGTTTTGCCCGTTCGGACCCTGTGAAAGGCATTCTGTTTGTAGGTAGGTTTTAAAAATAACTTTTAAAAGTATCTGTAAGATAAAAAAACTCTCTGTTCGAAAGTCAATTTGTAAAATCCATTTTCTACAAACTCACGAGAGGTTTCGGAAGTCACTTAAAAAATTTATAATAAAACATAATCTTTCTATTTACGTTAGTTAAATAACTACTACACTTTCTAGTATAGTGATGAAAACCATTTTAATATCTTACATTGGCTATAAGTAATGTCAATTTGCAATTAGATTAGTAATGTACACGTTAGTCAATCGTAATTAAGATGTCTTTTTTTTCACTCCTCGCGTGCGATTTTAGTCCTTCCGCAATTGAGGCGACCCAATCATGCCATACTCACCCCAAAAAATAAAATTATACGGAGCTCTAAGTACATTTCAAAAAAAAAAACATGCTCAACTTCTTAATACGCTTTCGCATATAAGTATTAGATATCTGTGTTTTTCCTTTCTGAATCAGGTAATAGTTTACTGGTGAATGCACACAGTGGCTCTACTACGTCGAGAATTTGTACTAATGAAATTTGGGCGTAATAGTAGTAGTCAACGAATTATGTATATTACAAATAATCTTATCGTCGTTCTGGGCGGAATTTAGTCATTGATTTTAAACAAACTTTCCGATGAGCTGGATGCTTGAAATGTTGTATATAGGTCAATTTCAGATGACAAGGCAAAAGTATGATGAAAAACGTGGTAATATTATTTTTAATTTAAAAATTTCACTTGTTTTACGCTCGCAGTTTTTACCATGAATGTGGACACTACTTAAATTATTAATCAAAAGGGTAGCAAAAGTTGACTCATATTAGTCACAAGTTGGATTTGCGGCATCCATGGCGTCTAACCGATCCGTAGAAATTTCCCAGTGGGTCCTGATTTAGATGACGCAACCACACTGATGTAATGCCAAAATCAATTTCAATTTTTTTTATAAAACTTCCATCCCTTCTAGTGTCCACACCCAATTGTTTACAGTTGGAATAGATTCTACCAGGGGAAGATATAAACATCATAGACGCAAAAACTTTTTTGGCATCCATCCATGTTTTGTGATGTATGGAGTGAGCTGTTGCAGGTCCAAGTAGAGTTTTGGCATCTTATCTTTTTAAAACTGCTATTAACCGAGTCGAAAATATTATCCATAAAAGCAGCAGATCAGCATCTCTGTACTCTTCTGGAAGGATACCCTTCGTCTTTTTCTTGTCTGCCAATGTACCTCCTCAAAATAAAAAACCAAAATAAAAAGGGCTTTTTTTTAGGAATAGGGTGACAAACGAGCACACAGTCCACCTGATGGTAAGTGGTTGCTGTGGCCCATAGACATCTACATCTATCCTCGATTACGAATCAAAATGCAGATGCGTTGTCACCCGTGAGGACTAAGATGGAATGCCTCATTTCCAGTAAAAAGGGTCTCCGGTTCTCTACACTCACCCGTATCGCGTATACTGGAGAGCACTCGACGACCATTCGTGCTACAGTTGTAGCAACGAATGCAGTTATATTAGTAGTATAGTTATACTACTAATATTACTGCAGTATGACTCTAACACGTAAAAAAGGGCTGAAAAAATACTGACAATGCTATTATCATTACTAATATTCCCCTTAACCACCAGCTTAAAATGTTTGTGCTAGGAATGGTTCACGAGAGTAGTCGAATGGCGGTTTCGATTTCACGACCTTTTGAGTTCGCGGCCCGCACCCTGCCATTAGGCTAACGTAATGATACCAATGATTTCAAAAGGAAGGATACGCCCATCTAAATATTTTACTCATAACTTCTTCATACAAGAAAAAGTAGCGCATCTATCATAATACAAACATCATAACACGATGTAACCAGGGTCGGATTTCGTAGTATAATTATCCTATTTATACCATTATTTTATAATGGGTGCAGTATGTATTATCTTAATAATACTAGGCGAATCGCAATTCGTTATCGCACATGTGTAAACATTGTTTTTAAGTTTCTCCTATCCATTTTTGCCAGAAGCTTGATGACGGCAGCAGCTTATCTCAGTTTGTGTGTTGAAAATAAAACAGAATTTCAAAATATTTTATGAATACGTTCAGTTTCAATTAAGTAGGTATCGTTTCTTCATAATCAGTTTTGCTACATATAATGTGTAATTAATTTTAGTTTATCTTTTCTTTTCTTTTCTTTTAATTGCTACACCTACGACAAACTCTCACCACTCCATGGGTTGACTAGTAGGGAATGCCTTTAGGCATTAAGTCCAGCCTTTGTATCCTTTATTTACTAAGGGGACGCAATAAAAAATAAATAAAATAAAACACATTAAATATACAGAGAAATTCAAAGGTTTTTGCATTATAAAAAAGGTTATATCTTATATTCAATAAATTGAAACTTAAAAAATGGCATCATAAGTCAGACTAACCAAGATTTTCTTTGTGAGAAGTATTTCCTTCCACTTTTGTATATAATCGATGTACCGAACATTCAGAGTAAGGACCTGAAATGAAATTCATAAATCAGTATCAAAAGAAGAAAAGAAAAGATTTAAAGAAATAACCAATGTAAATAAAATATATCACTGGAGGTTAGGAGAAATAGGTGTTCCTCAGTGGATTGAAGTGTAACTCCCACAACAATATAGTGTTAAGTTTAGAGTATGAGTTGTCTATTTAAATTAATAGACAGACCAACATGTTTCCTCTCATTAACATCTTTACCAACATTACATGGCGGCCCTGCCAGACGCGAATGCAAGTGCACTGTCGCGGTCTGCAAATTATTAAATTGTTAAATTAGAAAAGAATTTGACTGTAATTTACACAATTATACTGGATATGATGAAAAGGAACATTAAATGCGCATATAAATATGCCCTTTTCTTAAATATTTAATATTAAGTACATACTTTTTGAGAAAAATGCTGCTGGGATTGCAATTTGTATTTGGATCTGTCTGTTGGAATGTTAATTATAATGATTACATTGTTTTACATCGACTTCTTTTTTCAGTATATCTTAACATAAAATGTAATAGTTTATTTTTTATAGAATATTAATGTCTACATAACTTCTTTGTGTAGATTATGAAAATAATTTCGTTGTATATAAAAAAACTTAAGATTTAGAAACATAATATATGTATACAATAAATTTATCTAAATTTTATATTAGATATTGTGAGCCTCATTCCATGGCTGAAAATGTTATATCAAATACTACAGATGTGAAGAAATTTATGGCTAAATTACGGAATACATAATTATAAATGAAAAGTATTGATAGTGTGCAAGTGCGAGTGACATGGTAAATAAAATTTTCAGAGGCTAGCATATCCGCATGTAATCAGTCTGATCAGCTCAGAGTTTGGAAAACCTAATATCCAATTAATTTATTAAGAATGTTGATGTGATTAAATGCAGTATGAGTTTTAATGTATTGTTAATGAGGGAAATATATGTATAAAAAACAAATTATTTTTTATAGTTTTTGCTAGTGGTATGTATAGTGTAGCCCCCTCGACAGCATATAAGTACTTATATATTAGTGTCAAGTTTAGAAAAAGCTGAAAAAGAGTAGTCTAATTAAAGTCATAGACAGAACAACACATCTCCCCTTATTGACAGGAGCAAGTTTGATTAAAGAAAAAATATTTTTAAAGTCAAATCAAAATGTTGGCTTGTTAAAATCTCTTAAGAACATATAAATACACACAAATCTACAACTTAAAATCAACACATTATAGAATATCTATCTTTAACAATATATTAGTAGCCAGGGAACTTGTTCGTGCAGAGTAAGAGCTATTCCCACAAACTTTCCTCAATATATGCATCTATTTTAGGCTTTATAACAACCCCAAGGCAAAATTAGGGGTGTTATAAATTGAACATATGTATTTGTGCGTCTGTCTGAAGCATCATAGTGGCCGCATAGATGGACCATTATTTAGCTTTTTGTTGTTAAAAGGTGACTATATCAAGAGTGTTATGATTAAAGAAAATCTGTTCAGCCATTTGAAGATCATTAGCTCTTTTTTTTTGTGTTTTGGGTTTACTAAATTTTTATTAGTTATTTAACAAAATTTCCTTCATAAGTTTTATAAATCTTATGTTCAGTTATTGCATTATATTTAATTTTATTGTTTAATTTTATGGACTTCTTAAGTCAATCCAAATTTAGGAACTTCTATGGTATCATCTCAACCCTTTCTACAGAAAACTTCTTTCTTATTTTAGTAATAAATTTACATTTTGAATAAAACTAAATTTACGGATTTTATCGCGTTTATTTCACTACTTTTACTTATTTTTAAATCCCCGACGTTTCGGGTGCTTTACAGCACCCATGGTCACGGGGGGACTCTCGTCCCCACCTGAAACGTCGGGAATTAAAAATAAGTAAAAGTAGTGAAATAATCCGTAAATTTAGTTTTATTCAAATTTACATTTTTCCATAAGTATGTTATGATGTTCTCATAAATAAACAATGATGGAAGTATTAAAACAATAGTCCCCTTGAAAAGGACACATACTATGTTCAGCAGTGGATTTGTGATGTGCTGTAATGATGATACTATTATCTATGATTATAAGTATACATATCAGACTTGTTAAAAAATATCAGTGCCTGTAGGTGTTGACAATTTAGCCAGTTGCAAAATTTATTTCATGGGTTTTCTTCTCATAACTGCTGATTTATTTGATGATGTAGCTAAAAGAAAACAAAAGGATTAACCAGCCCCGGATCTAAATTTTGTTTGAACCGGGGCAAAAACTTGATAGTGGCGCCTCCTCTCTCAAGCGTTTTAAACAACTTTTAAAAAACCCCACAAATACATAATGGGTGACATTTTTATGATTAGGGCAGTAAATTTTATTTTATTAATATATTTGCATTCTTTATTACTGTGTAACATAAAGTTGTACATACATAGAAACCATATAACCAAAAAAGAAAACAAACAATCAAGACATTTAGGATCTTTAAGACTCAGCAATTTTTTCTCTCTAATCTTGCTACAGCTTAATAAAAATTTCGGGAATCAAGGAAGTGACACAACATTACTATTTAAAAATGTATTTGTTGCTTTTCGAAGTATTTTCCGCGAAATTTGACACATTTTTCCACACGATGGAACCAATCATTGACAACCATTCCATTCGGAAGTTGGGGTCGCCAAAATGGCCGTTTTGTAGGCGTCCAAAGCTTTTTCGGGTGATGAAAATCTCTGTCCACGCAATTTATTCTTTATTTTAGGGAAAGTATAGAAATCATTAGGGCTTAGGTCGGGGCTGTACGACGGATGGTCTAATAATTCTATATTTTCTTGCTTTAAAAACTCTTTTGTTCTGTGTGCTGGGAGTAGTTAGGTAGTACCACTTCTGGCTCACTGATTTAGAAGTGGTACAACTAGTGAATGCAATCCGGATTCTTCGATATTCGAAAATAACTGGAAAATCCGGATTTTCCAGAGTTTTATAAATCCGGTTTTTAAGACTCAAATCCGGATTTTTCGGATTCTAGTGAAAATTGAGTTCAATGGATAATATTTTGCATTTATCCACAAATTTTCATTCTGACTAATGAGTAGTTAGGTGTTACGTACTCTAATACGCAAATTCAAACAATATTTGAATTGGATAGTTAGATATACAGCTCATAATATTTTTATAAAATCATTAGACAGTCAAGACACGGTGTCTGCCAGGTAACTGGCAACGTCATTGAAACGGAGAATTAAAGACAAGTGACTCTATAATATTGTCGGTGTCTTACAATACTTACCCAACCCTAATCAATTTTTAAATAAGACTAAGTAGGACGAAGATTAGTTTAAAAACCTACGTATGATGAAATTAAAAATTTGATCTATCAAGCTGCAACCCTGGATGTTGACAATTGCACGACCACGTTGATTAATACGAACTCTATTTCAGAAACTCTGATCCATCAGTTTTAAAGAAAAGCTCAATCGTCAATTTTCTCTTGCAAGTGTGGGTAGTGATCATCAACACCAGTCAACGAGTGTAATCAGCACAACTGATTCACGTTGAAATGGCTTCATTTGAAAACTGTGGAGGTTGTGGAGAACTCCTAAGATCTAAGATCTCGTTTTTTAAAAAAAGGGTGACTAATATATGTGTACTAAATTATATATATAGCCCTTCTAAAGCTTGCTGAGCGACCTTGAGCGTCCTCATAGGGCCAGCAGTAAAAGGCCAAGTTTCAGATCCATAAGTCACCACTGGCAACACGCACTGGTTGTACAGTCCCGTTTTTAGGTTTTAAGATATACTTGAAGAGAAGATGTGTCGTAATTTTCTGAACGCTGCCCATCCGAGTTGAATCCGTCGATTGACCTCTCGGTCCAAGTTGGACTTACCTAGTCGGACTAGTCCACATACGCCAGGCAAAATGGCAGATTGTACTCTTTGGTCTTCTGTACAATCTTCTGTAGGATATGTATGTGGTCTATGGCACTGAAGCCTATTCGGAAACCGGCTTGCTTGGGAGGCTGGAAGTTTTTCGTAATGACTCTCGGAAACAGCACGTAGACGCGGCTTAGAAGGGAAATTGGTCTGTAGTTCTTCAAGAGAGCGTTGTCACCTTTCTTGAGGAACACCACCACCGCACTTCTGCTCCACACCTCCGTAGTGCCACCATGGAGGAGGAAATTAAAAAGCTTTTCAGACTTCAAGTACCGGTTTTCCAGTAGCTTTCAGATGCTCCGCTATGATTGCAATCTAGCCTGGGACCTTGCCGTTTTTAAGGTGCTGGAAAGCCATTCTAATCTCGCTCAGATTGACGTCCGGTATAATAAATGCGGATAAGACTTGCTCTTGGATCGTTACTCACACTTCCGTGTGGCTCCAACGATGATGTCCCATATAACCTCTCAATCTCACTCAAAATCTCAGGTATCCCGGAAACCATGCCACCACACTCAGTCTTCAGCATTGAAAGTTGGCTCTTTCTGACAGACAGATCTCAAGCAAAGACTTTGGAGCCCTGGTTCCGCTCAATCGCTTCTTCAATACGAGCTGTATTGAAGTTGCGTAAGTACTGTCGCATGTATTTGGAGATCTGTCTGTTCAGTTGCCTGTATGCTGTCAATTCTGCTGATGATTACAGCCTCACCTATCGTCTAGCAGCCATGAGATTAAGAGTGTGATCGGAGAGTTTTTGTGTTCTTCTGCGGCGGGTCATGCAGAACTTAGCTCCAACCGCATGGACAATTTCCACGAGCTTGTCATTCATATTGTCCACTGTATTGCAATCTTCCAGGCACTGACAACGGTTTTGTAACTCCAGCTGAAAGGTTTCGGGATTTTTCGACAGAGCGTTGACTTCATTAGACTAGACCTCTCCAACTTAACGTTTAGGTTCAGTGTGCCTCTAACCATTCACTGATCGCTGCCAGTTTTCACCCTTGCGATCACTGAGACATCACTGTACAGTTGCCGTGGAGTCATCATAATGAATTCAATCTTATTTTTTGTCGAACCGTCGGGGCTCTACCAGGTCCAGTTTCTGTGGGACCACTTCTGAAAGAAAGAGTTCATCATAAAGAGTCCCTCTTTCTCCATGAAGTCGGCCAGCTGCTGGCCTCTTGGGTTCCGTTGCCCTATCCCAAATTTCCCTACCATCAGCTCACCGATTTTTCTTGTGCCTAGCTTTGCGTTAAAGTCTCCCATTAATACCGTATAGTGGGTTTTGGAGAAATGCATGGATCTAGAAATATCCTCATACATTTCCTCCACCTCCTCATCGGGATGTGCCGACGTTGGTGCGTAAAACGACCTTCAGCGAATACCGTTTGGTGATTCTGAGTATAAGGTACGCAACCCTCTTCGACACACTCCCAATCTTTATAAAGTTGTTAACCAGAGCCTTGTGAACGATAAATCCAACACCTCCTTGGGACAGATGGTCATCCTCCCGTTGATAGAACGAGTTATCGGATTCGAGAATCACCGTGTCTTCCCCCTCTCTTCAGACCTCGGATAATCCTATAGTATTCCAACGCAACTTGTCTATCTCTTCTTCCAGCTCCAGGATCTTCTCGTCAGTCCTTTGTGTAATGTTGTAATTTGCCAGACGAATCGTTTTAGGTGGCAACTGAACCTCCACCGGAGATTCTTAACACCCTAGCACATGCCCCGCCGTTACCATGGTCGCCGCCGTAGCCTGGAATAGCGGGCCGCTGTGAACTGGGGGCTGTCTATTTGCGTCGTTTCTCATGGTAGGTATATTGCCATAGTTGCCACGCTTGGCGAGCGGGTTGGCAACCGCAGTTTTTTGTTGTACAGTTGCTACTATCAGGAAGATGCTGCTGCACATCTCCTGTCTGTTTCCCTCTGTCGCCTTTTAAGACACCCACGGAAAGATATGGGGTAGTGGATATTCTTAACCGCTACTACACGGTATACCACCACTACACGGTTTTTGTTTATTTTGGTTCATTTTATTCCGTCGTGTCTGAATAAATGCAGATTTTAAATGATTTATGCTGTTTTATTTTAGTTTTACCAAATCACGGATTCCGGAATCCGGATTTTAATCATAGAAAAATTCAAAAACCCGGATTTCAAAAATATCCGGATTTTGCAATCTAAAAAAAAAGTTTTGGCATGCTCTGATCACGAATCTGCGTCCGGTCCGTTTTTGCGTAGGATGCACGGTTCCGGAGATGTGCAGATTAATTAACTCTTATCTATTTGATATCCGGTGAGGGCCTCCACCGTCATTAGCGTCCCATTGTTCTTATCTATTTATCTATTGTTCATTGAATACCGTCATTGTCTATTTTTCCTCGGCGTATGCGTCGGCTTATCAGTAATATTGTATTATACTTCTTTGTTCCTATCTACAACGCTAATATGAATCATCAATAAAAGACATTACCTAATTTTGTTACAATTTTTATTTACAAAATACAAAATCTTATTACTTATTGTCTATAAAATAGGAGCGAAACATCTCATCTACTAAAATATCGTTGTACAGTGTGTTCCCTGTGAATATACTCGTAAAACTATGCATTGAACATCCCTGAAACTTATATAGCAAATACATTAAGCAATATTCGCCACAAACTGAAGTCCACTCATTCTGAATCCTATCAACATTCCAGTTCCATCTTTTACAATTCCTTTTTAAAAACTCTAGATGATATCGTACAGGTGATCATCCATATGAATCAAAATATTGACCAAAGTCATTCGTATCGATATATAAAGCTACCCAATGTGACCCTGGTTTATCATCTGTATCCAAATTGCATATTATATACGTTGGTACGTGGGTATACATGGGCAGTCTATTAGCAGCATAAACATTATTTTCTAGACTGGGGTGAATCTTTTTCAGATGTTGTTGTACATCTAGTGTATCCATGGTATTACTACTATTAGTAGATTATTACAGTACCAATCTACTCAATGACTAACATAGGAATGATCAATTATAGTGATTTTTAAATATCAAATTGCATTCTTTTGTGTTATACAAATCGTATTTGAGTCATCAATACACTGAACAAGACGCAAAACGAAGGAATGTTGAGATAAGCAACAGAATGTGAGATAAGCTTGTTGACGCATAAAGTTACTCGTACTACTAGTTCCACTGCAGAAATTCTTTAGATTAGAATTATTACTTACTGGTACTATATAAGACCGAGCAGCTGCAGTCATGGAGTTAGTGTATGGTCGTATGACCGCAGTGGATCTATCAATACTACATTTGTGTTACTTCAACGCATCAAAGGCCATGGATGTAAGTGTTTATTCTATTGACAAACTTACTTTTCTTTCTGTTATTTTCTTACGTGTGTATGATTTAGTGTTAACAAATTATATTTAAATATTGTGTGTGTGATTAAGCCGTGGTAGCTCAGATGATTAGCGCAAGCTGAAAATTTCACAGTACGCGACCCGGGTTCGATCCCCGCCGGCACCAATTAAATTGTTAATTGCAATTTTAAGTGCTGATTTACCACGTGCTCGGCGGTGAAGGAAAACATCGTGAGAAAACCTGCATGTCTGAGAAAATTTCGAAGGCATGTGAAGTTCGCCAACACGCATTGAGGCAGCGCGGCGAACATTTCCTAGTCCTAAAACCCTCTCAGTAATGAGAGGAGGCCTATGTTCAGCAGTGGACGTTAATAGGCTGTAACTTTAACTTTTTTAACTTTTATGATTAAGTGTTAACAAATTGATATTAACATGATAACTGTGTTGTTGCAGAAATCATTGAGCTTCGGTGAAAATACCTATAAACAGTATTACTACTCGCCACTCTCCCCTCAAGAAGAAAGTGATGACATCGTCATTAATAATAACACATACGATGGTGGAAAAAGAAAATCGCAATCGATTGATCATTTTTTTGAAGCTGACACAAAAATAAAAAAGAGGAAGCTGTTATAATCAACCGTAGCACGAGCCGCTAGAGATGGTGTATCATACATTTCTACTAATTCTGACGACGGAGACCAAGCGACGCATCTCATCAAAATTGAAATGTACGATATGAAGAAGCTATCCAAGATTCCAACTACTGATCATTGGAAACATGCTTCCACGAGGATTAAATATTACGTAAAGACTAATAAGGATAGCATCTACGACAACACAAACGCCCTCGTATACAATATTACAAAGACAATAGCAGAAAGTGAAAAAGCTAAAAAAATACTTTTTTAACAATGACAGTCATTAGTTGATCATTAGTGAATGTGATTCTATTTATTTAAATTACAGGAAGACAAGAGCAGAAGAAAGAGTTGAGTGTGGCATACGTGTACAGAACACATCATTGAATAACAAAACTACAACACTGAATGGAGAAGAAAACGAGAAGAATATGCAGTACTCAAGAGCTGAATATCCATTCTTCAGTTCAAAATCTAGCCGGTTGCTCAGTTTCGAAAACTGGCCTCCCGTTATGCGACAGAAACCTGAAGATCTTACAGAAGCCGGTTTCTTTTATACTGGCCATGCAGACAGGACCAAGTGTTTCCATTGTGGTGGTGGTTTAAAAGATTGGGAAGATGATGATGCTCCTTGGCAGCAGCATGTTCAGTGGTTTAGTCAGTGCGCTTATGTAAAATTTAAAATCGAACAGAGTTTTGTATTAGATTAAATAGAAGATTTATAAAGAAATAAAAAATAATATATTGCACACAATTTGTTTTATTTAATTTTATAACGTTTCACATAGTTACATATACACAAAATGCATTACACATAACACATAAAATCTAACACATAACACATATTATTATAACCTTAACTACTTTAGTCTACAGTAACATTTCTGTTTTTATCTATCTCAATAATATTATCAACCTCAGCATAAACCATACAGTTAATTGTTTGTATTAGTGAGGATTCAAATCATACTTCTAATCTTACACTACCATGCTTTATGAGATTCCAATGAGATGATGAGTTGGCTGATAAATCAGGAGTTAAGTCAAATGCTAATAGACAGTAACCTTTGGCATACTGTTCACAAGAGATTCCATTTCCTTCATTAAGAAAGTGAATACCAGTTCCCGAGAATAGAGTATGATATGCTGATGTAAATATGCTATTATTAAAAGATGGTTGCAAAGCTTTTGAAAGTATTTGTTGACCATCAATATATAAGCTGAAAGAATTAATACCATAGTTTTCAAAGTTAAATGGATTTTTAGTAAGGGAACGATTAAATGCAGAATTGTTCACAAATCCAATTATATATCTTTTGGGTACCTGCCCTAAAAATATATTATCAAGAGTTTTTCCTTGAACACCCGATGGAATTGTTAAAACTTTTACTTCAGCACGAGTAATAGGATATTTAGCAGTGGTAGAAGCTAAAACTTTTTGATGTGCGAGTAATACACTTGGATTAATTCGTGCTCGTCGAACAATAAGAGTTGCGTCCGTAATGCAAACTTTAAACTTTACATCGTTTGACCCAGCAATTAAATTAAAGCTCGCTCCTGATCGAACCAATTGAACACTCATTTCAACACCATTAATTAAAAATTTATCTTGGTTGAAAATGTCACCGTGAAGATGACCAATCATTTCTATTTCCTTACTTCCACTAATCAATTCCTGTCTTTTAACAAATCCTATGTTTTTACCAACCGTAGAATCCATTTTTCCTGCTGTATCATCATACCAAAGACCACAAGTAAGATGAGATTGTTTAGCAGCAGGAGCATAGTTTAAAAGGGTTTCTATGTATGCTCGATATGCATAGGTATTATTAGGTGGTGATACAAGTTTTTGGTTTAAATAAACATCAAGTTGACTAAAAAAGTGAATGCAGCCAATTATTTACAGGTGCTATATATATTGTAGTAGAAATCAAGTTAGTTGAATCTTGATTTAATACTTTTGCCTTTATGTGGAGTAATGTATGAGACAAATCTATGTAGTCATCGCCTGTCCCAGGAACTTGAAACTCGATAGGTCCATCATCACCAAGAGATGAAATTGGTTTATAATGAATCCACAATCTATTTTCAATGCTAGTTTGTGTAGACGGTAGTGCAAACAAATCCAATTCTGACTTAACGCACTCGCAAGAATGATTATGAAGGAAAGACATATTTAATTTGAAAATATATCTTTGATATTTTTTGGTCTTAGACCAAGTTTTTTCGCAGCTTTCACTTTAGCAGTTAATGGTGGGATGAACGAGGTCAATCGTTTTCTTTTAGTTTTATACCCAGATCCTGTCATGATAAATTGATCAATTTTCTCATCAGCCTTTCGTTTTAAATTCGTACTAACTTGCTTTAGACGATCTTTTATTGAGGCTTCCATAGGACGCGCTTGAACCATATCCGATAAAAGTCCTACTCCAGCGCCTTATTCCTCCTTACCAATCACTCGAGCACCACTTGAAAGTAAAGGCAAAACTGATCTAAATAACCCCCCTAAGAAGCTCCCAATACCATGACCGCGTTGGTATGGTGAACCCTTATAAATTACTCCAACTCCTGACCCAGCTTTTGATGTGTTTAATAATTTTCATATGGACATTTATGATGATCACGAAGAGAATTCATTATTATAATTTTCGGAAATGTAGTTTAATGCACACGGTTCCAAACTGGAATGGTATTTTTTGTCCTTTGCTCGATCTTATAACTATTTCCAGCGTATCGAACTCTCTTCGCATAACAGATAAGTAGTAAGGTTGAGAGAAAACGTGCACCATAAATGTAGTTTGTAGGATCTAATGAAATGACTCTTAGTAAAGGAGTCATAACATCACCCACAATCTGAGGATATAGAATGTCGCAATATAAAAATAGTTGAGATGGTAACCCTAAGTGTAAATTAGCAGGACACTTTCCAAAATTTCTCTCTAGGAGATTTTTATTTGGTTCATAACCTAGTTGTAAACTTAATTTGGGTGATAATGTTACGGATGTTATATTTTTATCCAAAACAGAAATAGACACAAATTTTGTTATTTCATCATAGCGAAATTTCAATTTCTCTCCGATACCATTTAACACTCTTAAAATATGCTCAACGTTATCATAGTTGGTAGCTGGAATATGTTTTTTGTAGTACACTATGGATGGTTTATCTTCATTAGGCATTAACATTGATTTTGTAATGTATATAACATTTTCATGATCTTGAACAGTAAACATGGTACATGGTTATTGAAACTCGACAACTCCAACCGACCATTCACCTTCTAATTTAATAGCTTTCGGTAAATTCGTTGAAAAATTTGTGGTCTTGTTATCAGGAAAGTATTCCATTGAACTATTGCTGGCAAAGTTAAATAAAAACTTTCTTTATTCATATTTCTTTTAAACTAGAAGCTAAAATTCAACTGTTAAATTTATCTGGATAACCTTTCCACTTCACTAATACTTCTTTTCTGTTAGCTGAGTAACGAGTGTCAATTATTTTATCTATTTTATATTGTGAGGTGGGGTTGTAAGTGATTTTCCGTAATTCTCTTTCATAAAAAGTACCAACTATTGGTTCATTTTGTAAATCTGTTATTGTATAAACAACCCATGGAGATCTATCAATTATTGAAGATATAATAAATATTTCATCACTCCAATTTGATTCATATCCTTTTTGGAAAACATGTTTATATTTAGTTATTCGAACATAATCACCCACATTGAAATTTGGTTTAGGATTTTCTAAAGAAAGTTTGTTTGACTGTCTATCATAAAGATTAGTCCAAACTGTCATAATATTGTTGAAATTAACATCACATGGGCACATCTTAATACTAGATTGAAAGCTGTGATTATAAGAGTATATTAAATCTTGTAAAACATCTATATATCTATAAGTATTATTATGAGTGAAATAACGCCACATTTTCATTTTTAGTGTTCTTTGAAATCGTTCAACAATACTGGCCTTAATGTCAGGATTGTTAATGGTATAGTAATTAATCTTTTTGGATTTAAAGTATTTTTGGACATCTTTTGAAACAAATTCTGTACCTTTATCAGATTGTATGTGAGTAGGTGTTAAATTACTTTCAGTAAATGTACTTTCAAAACATTCTTTAGTTGTTTCTGACTTTTTCTTTTTCATTGGTCTTGCAAAAGCATATTTACTAAGTACATTAATAACACAAAGTATATACTTGAAACCATCATTATATATAAAATAAGTTCGCATATCACTTAAACCAGCTTGCCACAGTTCATTAATATTTGATAGAATGTACCTATTACGCGGGAATTTTTTTCGAATGGGTTTATGTAATGTGTATGTTTCTTGTGATTTTAACCATTCCTTTACTTGCTTTTTATTCATTTTACCCTTCATGGCTTTTGATAATTTATCAATACTACCAAAACCAGCGGGATTAGATGGATCATAATAAATTCTGTTAATTTCTTCTAGTACGGGGTCCATTTTTCCCACTCAAGCCTTTTACGTATTTTAGTTGTAGACTTTTTATCTCTACTGCTCGGTGTAGAAAACTCTTCTCTCTCAGGCCTCCCCATCTGCCCCCAAGGCCCTGTTCTTCTCAGAACAGGGACCTCTAGTTTTCATAGAATAAATCGTCACCCCCCCTGTCCGCCCAACATATCTACCATGGATGCCAGTCAAGTTATGGCCCTTTTCTGCCAATTCATAAAAACCCAAGGCTTTTAGGAATTGGCAGACCTTGACGACTTTGCCCTTGAGCTTACCCCCCCGTGCCCCTCAGGCATGTATCCCTCCGCCCGCCGTCGCAGCATTAGTAGCGGCCCATGACTCCGCATCCATGGAGTACTCGGACAATATGTCCGAAACTTAGTCCACCCGTAAGAGGTCCGCTCAAACGTCAATCACCTCATCTAGTAGCTGCTCCTCGAACTTAACAGATTCCGATCAATCAGTTGTTGATACGACCTCCTTCACAGAAGTGAAATCCAAGCGCGGCTCGAAACGCGCTGCGACCTCTCGCACACCTCCTGTCCCGGCAGTTGCGGCCGCCCGCGCCCCCGTAGCCTCCACCCCTGCTAGCATTCCCGCGCCTTCCCGCTCCACTGCAGCCCCCGCACCTGCTCGCCCCACCGCAGCCCCCGTCGCTGCCACAAAGAAACAGGTCCCGCCCCCTGTCTTCCTTAGGGACAAGGCGCAATTCACTAGACTTTCTAAAGTCTGCTACGACGCAGGCTTTAAATATGACCAAGCCACCAACCTTGGTGAATCAATTAAAATCGTTCCTCAGTCTATGGAAGACTTTAGAAACATCACCAAACTATTCACATCCGAAGGTGTAAGGGTATCACACCTACTCTCTCCCTGAAGAACGTAAAGTCAGGGCTGTCCTCCGCGGAGTTCCCTTTGAACTCGCCAACGAGGAAATCCTAGAGGACCTAAAGTCCCAGGGATTCCCAGTTGAGGCTGTGCACAAGATGCACAGCAGTAGGGGCAAGAAGTACTTGCTTGGCCTCCTCATTTTGTTCAACGTGCCGGAGGCGAAAGACATATTCCGACAGGTACACACTGTGTGCGGCCTGTCGAGAGTCAAAGTCGAAGCCCCCTATAGGCGCGGTTTTCCGGCGCAATGCCACCGCTGCCAACTCTACGGGCATGCGGCGGCTAACTGCTCAGCCCCTCCAAGGTGTCTTAAGTGCCTAGACCCACACAGCTCGAAAGAGTGTCCTCGGCCACGTGATACCGAGTACCCACCCGCTTGGGTCCTTTGCGGACAGACCGGCCATACGGCCAACTTCAGAGGCTGCCCTCGCGCGCCTCGCCCCAATCTCGGCAACAAAGCTGCCAAAAAGCTCCGCCACCGGTAAATGACCGTACATTCCCGGCTCTCCCATCCAAAATGCCCCTTCAGGGCAACTCTCAGTTATCTCAGGACCTATATCAGCCCCCTCAGGGACCCTAGAGGCCTTCTCACCTTCGCCCACCAGGGCTCCAACATCAGGTGGAACCCTCTTACGCCGATAACGTTGATACAGTATACACTGCTATCCGCAATATCGACGTAAGAGAGATCGCAATTTTAGCACGCAAACTGCGCGCTTCTCAGTCCCCTCAAGACCGTCTGCTCGCTCTTACCGAGCACCAACACTTTTTAAATTCAATATAAGTAGTCATCCCATTCTTAAGCTGCCTTAGCTAGGCAGCAACTCTTCACAGCGGCTACTCGCCGCTAGCGCCCCCCTTTCACCCAAGGAGGGTCGCGTTCGATAAGGCTTAAAAATCTCTAGTTAGATTGTTAAGCCAGTCCCTAAAAAGGCGGTGTTTAGTGGGTAAAAGTCTCCACATAACCACGCAGCCGGCTGCGTGGTATGCTATGAGCATTCACCGCCTCCCTCCCCCGCTTTCCGGAGGGTGGCCCATATTTGCTTCGGGCGCAAAAAAAAATTGTACATTAAATTTGTAATAATAATTGTAAGGGAACACTCTGCCCGAATAAAAGTACAAATCAGTTTGCGTTTATCTTTTAACCACTTTTATTATACACCGTCTTTTACATTAGATAATATTTAATACCAGCGCAAGCTCAGAGCTCTCTAGTATATAGTCGGTAAACTATGCTCAGAGCCAAACAAACGTAACAAACCAACAAATGAGTTGATTGACGTTTGAGTTTTTGAACTAACGTTGACATTTCCGCTTTGTGGCCCGAATAAAATATTGATAATCGATTGTGAAATCGATTTATTAATGTATTTAGTCATGTTTTTTTTTTACTTTTTTTATACGTTGAAGTGTGTCTCACGAGGAAACCATTATAAATTTCTTAAACTTACCTAAAGAAGAAAATACTGAATGACTTTTTATTGTCTTTTTTCTATTTTTGTATTAAAATCGATTAACTAACCTATTTCATCTGGCAGCATTGTTTAAAAAATGAAAATAACGGAAGTCAGTATTATTTTTATTAAAAATATTTAGTTTCTTTCGCCATGATAAAACTGCTTAATGTTTCATTATCAACTACAAAAAAAACTGTAAAAACAACACTGTTGTAACGTTCGGCCCAAATTCGCCCGTCTCCTTTACCTACAGGTAGTGGCGACATCCAGTATCTCATAAAAGAATTATTCGCGTGAATTTGAGACCTGGAATAATGTGATTTTACAATATGATTAAAATAAAAAGTAGTAAGTAGATATGGTTTTAAATAGTTTACTAAGTGCGTCTTAATTTTGCATTTCATTCGTTTCTATTCAATGTTCTAAGATTGTAGAGCCTGCTACGAACGCCGAATGCGCTCGTTTCGTCACAGTGACGTCACGCGGACCTGTGTATAGTTGCCGACACGAAACGTGAGCACAGATGAACTATGGTGGGGGTTGAGCCAGCGTAGGTACACTGTCTGCCAAAATTATTAGGTACTGTTGTTATTTCAATTCATAATTGAATATTTTCGCTGACTATTTTTCGAAATTCTGAGTCGTTAACTCCTTTAACTATACGCCGTACAGTAGCTACGTAGACATTAGTCGCCTCAGCAGTCTGTTTATAAACGTCTATCATATTTTTCGCAATACCTAATTATTTCATGTAACAAAACATTGAAAAGACCATTTGTCGCGATTGTCTATTTAACACCGAATTCTTTCTTCTCTGCATATTTAGACCAAAATCCGAATACTTAAATTATAACAAAAAAAAAATTAACAACAAGAAATATCAAAAACAGTTAAAACAAGAAATGCACAAATAACAATTAACAACGAGGTAATACTACAATTAACAAAAATAAACTAATTAAAAAGTTATCACTAAAATTGCTCTCAAGTGTACGGTAGTCGAATGATACGTGCGAACCCAATAGACGACGAGAATCGCGTGACCACCAATCACGTTGAGCGTCAGCATGGTCAACGTCATATCGACCAATAAAAAGTGTGCTCACGACTCGTGGCGGCAATTATACAATGGGTGCGTTTGGCAGAAAAAAGCGCTAGCAAGCGCTTGTAAGCAAAATGGCGATCGTAAGCGGTAAGCGCTGTCAAATCGTAAGTAGCTATTTTCCTCCAGGACACGATGTTAGTTTTAACCGGAGAACCTAACCTAATTTAAATATATGTTTGTAAAGAATTCATATTAAAAACTTACCAATCATGAATTTTTAATAACATGTATATGTCTATTCATGTCATTATACTACTTAAAACTAATTTTACACAAAACAACTTTAAACTCTACTTCAAAATAAACAAATTAAATAAGCAAAATGGCGGATTGTGTCAGCGCTGCTGAAGTAGCAATCGTGTCCTGGCCGAAAACTATTTTAGCGCTTGTAAGCGCTTGCTAGCGCTTTTTTCTGCCAAACGCACCCAATGACTTTTAGCGGCAGGAACGGCCTATGTTTATTACCTAATATCTTCCTTCGTAAGTAATGGTCCGATTTGTATAATTCAAAAAGATATATCATTTTTATGTCATAAATAATAACGTGGATACTAGTTTTATTGAATTTTCTACAACATTACTGATCCTCATTGACAATGTGTAACAAAAAGCTTCACTTTCAGTGCAACTACCGACATCTGGTGAGCAGATGATTAATAGCCCTCATTGTCGGTACACATTTCTTTCTTGCGAATATGTGAGTTTGGCGACAGCATGAAGTTATAGATAAGGATCTTTATTTATAACTTCATGGGCGACAGTGGTTCTGGTACAATATAGGCGTTTTGCTACCTCCCATTTTCTTTGAATGCCGTGATATAATATCAATGAGCCAAAACTTGTCAATCACATGTCTGTCTAAATGTCCACTGAAACCTACAAACCTATTAAAAATAATTAACACTTTCTCAACTAGATAGCGCTACTTTGTTATTACATCGTGATATGGTTCTGTTAGGAGAAACAGACCTAGCTACGAATGAGCGTATCGATTAAACACACAATATAAAGAGCCATTTATTGCTTATTTTTGTAGTCCTATTGATAGGATTCATATTATGTCGATTCACCAACCTTGTAGGGATGATACGTACTAGACTACTAGGTAAATTTCGTACTAGGTGCATCTAGGACCTAGGCCGATTTCGTATAAAATTATAAATACTCGATCAAAATACCTGTTCCAGCTAGTCCATAAAGTATCAAGTACGCACAAAGTTTAGTATTGTTGTAATAGGATGAACTTTAGTTTCAAGTATGCTTTGCGTGCGTACTGCTGAAACGTGTGCACTGTGCAATAATGAGTTGTAATCTTCCCTTCATACTATACACAGGCTTAGGACTGTCAACGTACCACATTGTAGGTTGTTGGCGTTTTTAAAAGGTTTTATTTAATTTTTATTTCAATGTAATCAGATTTTGCTTTTTTTGTTTTGTGTTTTTTTTTGTTTTGTTTTTTTAATCACTTAATCTACAGTTATTGTTTTTTTATATATACGGAGAAAATCGGACTTAAGAATTTTGATTTAAGAACATTAATTGTTGCACTTTCGAGTTCCCAGCCTCGTTCTCCTGTCATTTAGCAATAGGCCACATGAGGAAAATAATCTTTCACAAGGGACACTCGTGGCCATTGCATTCAACTTGGTGAGTGCCAGAGCATACAAATGCTAAATAGCTTATCTATATCAGATTTACATTTACTAGCATTTTTTCTATATATGTATGAAGCTATAGTTCTCGCACCCGGTTGTAGGTACTAATCGCACCAAGTTTGTGGACGGCCGTTGTTCACCTTCAGGTTGTTGAACTATTCCAGCAGATTGGTCTGATATTGGTGTTTGCTGGTTAGTCTGGGATGTTATCACTGGAGCTGGAACGTCGTTTCTTCTAACTAAACTTACTAATGGATGTTTACGTTTAATGTGTTTTGTAAGGTTTGATACAGAACTTTTAAAACTCAGTTGTATTTTACAAATATTACACTCGGCCATTTGTTGCCCTTTGTCCGTAAAATGATCCCAAGCCACACTGTTTACTCTAGGAGCCATTTTTTACAACAATAAACGCGTGAGTGTTTCTAGTTAGTTTTTGAATAAACACTTTAATCTATCACGTACCAAACCAATACATAAAATAATCAAAATATGTCTCCTTTGTAGACACTTTGTAGATTCTTTTTTTATAAGTTATTTATAACAATTATACAACTACAATCCTAAAAAAAATATTATAATTATTCTCGTTACTAAATTACGAGGATTGAGATTATACGAGATATAAATTAAGATAATTTACTTCAAAAGCTCCCTTCCGCCATTAACCTACTTTCTTTACTCGATATGTAGTACAACAAAGTACGTGTAGATCAGAGTTCCCCAAACTTTTTTGTGTCGTTTGTCTGTTTCTTTTTTTCGTTAGGAGATTGGTAACAGCGCTGAACCCCCTTTCCACTAGGTATGACGATGGAAAGGAAATTAAAAATTTCCTCGCTATATTCCATAATACGGGATAAGTAACGGGTATGTTGTTTTGCAGCCAGAATTGCTGATATCCGTTTTTAAACTGAACCTTAAGTTCTTCATTTGTACTTAGTTCAGTCAGTTCCTCTTGTATTATGACATTCGTTTCTTCTATGTCACCATATGGATTAATTATCCACGGTGGTATTACCATAGTCAAAATATCCTCAAACCTAGATTCAAAATCTGAATAGAGGGCATTTAAATGTTGAACGTAAGTTGAAACGTCGTCTTCCTGGCAGATTGTCTGTGACAAATTGGGGAACTGAGAAAATTCGCCCCGTCCAATATTTTGCTTCATTAGTTTAACTCTGGCAAGAAACGCCGATAAGATGGACTTTGTTTTAATCAAATTTAAACTGTCGCCTTGTAATTGCAAATTAACCATATGAAATTTTGTAAACAAATCTGTTAAATAGGCGATGTCTGTTTTTTCCTCTTTATTAAATTTTGTTTTAAAATTTTATCTTTAGTATCCAGAAATTCTAAAATAGTCTCAAAAAGTGCAAAAAATCTTGTCAAACATAAGCCTTTCGACAGCCAGCGTACTTCAGTGTGAGGGAGTAATTGATGAAAGTATTCGTCATTTTTTTTATACAACTGCGCAAATAACCGCGTATTCAACGCGTTGCTTCGGATTCGGTTTACTGCATCAATGACTAAATGAAGTGATTCATGCAATCTAACACTCAAATTTTTAGCAGCTAAATGTTGTCGATGGATGACGCAATGTATTGCTAACACCCCTGACACATTTTGTTTTAAATAGCTTATAAATCCACGATAACGTCCAACCGTGGCAGGTGCTCCATCTGTAGCTACTGATATTATATTTGATAAAGGAATTGCTTTTTCAATAGAGTAATCCTTCAAAACATGAAATATTGATTCACCATTAGTGTCGGTTATCAAAGTTCTTGCGAAGAGTAGTTCTTCGTAGATTTCTTGATTCATAATAAAACGAACATATGCCAATAATAATGTTTCATTATCAGGTAAAGTTGACTCGTCCATTTGTATAGAGAAATGGGTCGTTTGCAAATAATTACATAAAAAGCTTTCAATATCAGAACTCATTTCATCAATACGTCTTTCAACAGTATTGTTGCTTAAGGGAATTCTTTTAATGATATCAGATGCAGGTTTGTGTAAAACAGTTTTTAAAACCTCTTCAACGGCTGGCAAAATTAACTTATCTCCGATAGTATGCGGTTTTCTGGATTTTGCTATAAGTAACGAGATATTGTAAGACGCCCGCAAACCATCATCGTTTCTTTGTGACGTCGTTTATCTTTGAGTGTTTGAAAGTATTTCAAATCTTTCTCTGTTTTATCAGGGTGGCATCTTCTCAGATGATCTTGTAGTTTAGATGGTTTCATAGCGTCATTGCCCAAAACTTTGTTGCATAAAAGGCACATAGGCAATTGTTTGTCCGGCAATGATGGAATGAAGCCAAATTTCAAATAATCGACACTGTACTGTCTACATTTCTTTTTAGATTCGGACATGACATCAGTCATCTGTGGGCAAAATTAAATTATTTAAATAAGACAGAAAATCCAGCAGCTGTATATTAAAAATATTTTTAGATTTTTCCGAAAACATTCCATAATTCGAACACCTTCTTGCAACAATTAGCTCGAATTACGGAGATTGCACTGTAATTATAATACCGATTGCTAAAACTTTCAAAAAGAAACTATTGAGGAGTACTCGTGTAATTTTTCATGATTGAATATTAAACTACTAATAACTAAAGTCATGATTGGCGCAATTTATCTATCTTTGCTAACTACGAGTACAAAACTAAAATTTAATAAAAAATAATGTACTTACTTTTCTCCAGCACTCTCAAACAAAATAACACTGACTCACTATAATTTGTGTGACATCTGTTTATATTTTTTTAAATATTTTCTTAGCACTTTCCTTTTCAAGATTCAGGAAACGAATAAACGTATTTATCCCACATTCGTATTTATAGAGTGACGAATTGAACAAGTCCGTGCAAGGTAGCGAAGCTTTGACACTGCGACTCTCAGGTTTTTACAAGTTCAAAATGTATTGCGACCACAAAGCGAATACCAAAATCCTACAACTTACACAATTTTATAAACATATATAATAAATTTTTTACTTCATAGGTACTTTTATAAATAATGTATATGTTTTGATATTATAAGATAGTATGATGTAAGTAAATAGGTACTATCAGTGTATGTGTTGAGATCCACTATCGTGGACCCCCATTTTCATTTCATGAACCCCCAAATTTTTTCGCTGACGTAGACCCCTTGCAGGTTGTCATAGACCCCTAGGGGTTATAGACCACTTTGGGAATCACTGGTGTAGATGGATGGTACGGTTACGGAATAATTTCGTATTTTCTAAAATTTGTTTTAAATGATTTTTATCTTAAAGTTGTCAATTTATTTGAAAAACTCTAGAATGGGAAAATTCACCTATTGATTTTGTATCTCTCTATTTATTTTAAGCTGCTATGTTTTTTTTTAGTATTGCCATAATTCTATAATAGGTTGATGCAGTTTAAAGTAGCTTATAGTGACGGAAGGAAGAATTTGAAGTTGATTATTTTCATATATTATTTCTCATATAATTAATATTAATAGTAAGGAGACTAATTATAATATTTTTTAGAATATTGTTTGTATAATTCTTATAAACAAACATTAAAAAAAGAATAGTTCTGAAAAACAAAAAATAAAAAGTTGGTGAAGTTTGGTTTACTCCGTAAGAATGATTATAAAACATATAGATTAGTAAGTAAATGAACGCATTTTTATATTACTGAAACCAAGCATGATACATTTACTTACATTAATTATATAATTTATATTCATCAAAATATATTACATAGTCATGGAAATGGAAACATGAATACAGCGTCCACCGAGATCACTCTCTAGTACATAGTCAGTAATCTATGGAGATCACATTCGCATGAGTCCATACCAAAGAGTATAATAAGTATATATAGGAAGTCCATACTGTACTATAAATAGACACTCGTCTGCCTTGTACTCTTGTACTAGTATTTGGTTGAAGTCCCGAGTCCCGACTAGTCTCGAGTCTCGAGTATTGATAGACAAAGATAGAATGAGTGCTGAGTAGTGTAGTTAAACAAGGACATAATATATTCTTACACAACACGAGTGCGCGTCACGTTACTTTTATGTGCATTAAAATATGGTTCAAATTCAAATGACCGACAAACTAATGATTTAGGCAAACACGACCGTAAGCGCCTAGTAAATACGGCAACAAAATACGAGTACGACGTGTAAGGCACAGTGAGACTAGATGGATCAAGTATTTTAAAAGATGGAATAGGTGCAAACTAGTCTCGTTAAATACTTAGTCCCTAGATCCGTTCTAGTATATACGCTTCATCTCTACAATCTTGTATTTTATTTACATTTTTATTATATTTTGTACTCCTTAATATAAAAAGAAAAAAAATCCCCTTCCTTTTTCCCCCCCCCCCCCTCTGTAAACAAAAAAAAAAAAAAAAAAACCCTATACGGCTTACGAGTCCGAACTTCTTGCAGGAACCTGCGCAATGGGCATGCAACTTAGAAAATTATTTTGAGAACTAATTGATATCTTTTTGTGCTGCCATCTTTAGTAAGGACACGTAAACTAGACTTACTTTTATCGAACTAGAGGGCACACTTATATATTGGGTGCGTTTGGCAGGAAAAAACGCTAGCAAGCGCTTGTAAGCAAAATGGCGATCGTAAGCGGTAAGCGCTGTCAAATCGTAAGTAGCTATTTTCCTCTAGGACACGATGTTAGTTTTAACCGGGGAACCTAACCTAATTTGAATATATGTTTGTGAAGTATTCATATTAAAAACTTACCAATCATGAATTTTTAATAACATGTATATGTCTATTCATGTCATTATATTACTTAAAACTAATATTGCAAAAAACAACTTATAAACTCTACTTCAAAACAAACAAATTAAATAAGCAAAATGGCGGATTGTGTCAGCGCTACTGAAGTAGCAAACGTGTCCTGGCCGAAAACTATTTTAGCGCTAGTAAGCGCTTGCTAGCGCTTTTTCCTGCCAAACGCACCCATTAAGTCTATGCAAAGGAAACAATCCATCATGCATGTGCTACGCATACGCAATTATGGCGGTCGCTACTCACTAATAGTAAAGCTTAAATTGATATTATAATTTCTATTTAATATTATTCCGATTTCTCGTGCGTTTATATACTGTGCTGTTTATTTGATGAGAAGATAAAACCGATTGTGAAATTTACAATAACTACCGCATTTGTGATCGACCCTTTGGGGATCGTTTTTTATATCCTCGAACCAAAATACTTGCAAAAACAGTTTACCCCAGTCTTAACCTTGGTAAGTCTTTAAAAGCTTTCTCGCTGTCATGTTTAAAAGCTTGTAGCAAAATAGCAATTCTTTTAGCAGAGCCCTAGATTATAAACATATACAATTTGTCTTCACTTACCAATATGTTAAATAATATAAAATATGATTAAATAATTTATAAGTATGTTAAAATAATGAAATTTATAAAGTTATTTAAAAATCTGAAGTGTAATAATTTAAATAGATAATATAGTGACGTTACAGCCTATCAACAGTCCACATAGGCCTCCCCATAATTTGTAAAATAGGCTGGATATTTGCTATGACTATGGGTGCGTTTGGCAGAAAAAAGCGCTAGCAAGCGCTTACAAGCGCTAAAATAGTTTTCGGCCAGGACACGATTGCTACTTCAGTAGCGCTGACATAATCCGCCATTTTGCTTATTTAATTTGTTTATTTTGAAGTAAAGTTTAAAAGTTGTTTTGTGCAATATTAGTTTTAAGTAATATAATGACTTGAATAAACATATACATGTTATTAAAAATTCATGATTGGTAAGTTTTTAATACGAATACTTTACAAAAATATATTTAAATTAGGTTAGGTTCCCCGGTTAAAACTAACATCGTGTCCTGGAGGAAAATAGCTACTTACGATTTGACAGCGCTTACCGCTTACGATCGCCATTTTGCTTACAAGCGCTTGCTAGCGCTTTTTTCTTATAAGGTGGTTCTATATAAGGTGGTAGATTCTCTTTCGCCTCTACAACAAAGCGAACATTTTTCTACTTCCGTTTATGAGTCTGGTTCTTCCCACTCTTTCACTGTAAATAGAACTTCATTTGGAACGAACATAATTTTAAGTTTAATTTTACTTTTTTGATACTTTACAGCACCCATGGTCATGGGAGAGGGTGATTTAAATTCATCATTGTTTTGTTAAAACTCAACTAATTTTAATGATGAAAGAATGTACATATTAACGCATTTTTTCCAAATTTAAAAAGGTTAATAAAAAATTGATTGTGAGACAATTTGGTTATTGACACCTTTTTTATGGATACATCAGAAGATACGCCTGATATATAAAATAGCAGGTGATTATAGACATAAGATATTAATGCGATTATGAAAAACTTCATTCACATGTTCCTATAACATATTATATCTATGCCAAATATCAATCATCTATGTTCAATAGTCTTTGAGAATTCAAAACCAAATCTTTGACAGACATAAAGAAAGACACACAGCGAGTTTAATTATTTCAAGTCAATAAAAGTTATGTGTGAACCTACTTATTTTATTATTTATTTGATTTACCTACATATAAATCTGTTGTGAGTTTGCGCATGGGAGAGAAACTATACTTTTCTTAAATTTAAAGCTTTACTCATATCAATGTAGCCACAGTTACCACGCAGAAAATAACGAAAAAACTTTGCTAAAATTAATAAAAGAAACACAACGCCGACTAATCGGTGATTACAAATAGGCCGATTAATCGTCTTCCCCGATTAGTCGGCGGCTAATCGGCCCAACTCTACTTTTTATCGCATATTTACTTGTATTTCCTCTTGTGTCAAACATTTTATTGCTTCTTATTATTTAAAAAGTGCTCATAACATTTTATTTCTTTGCAAAAAATAAGTTGCTGCCACAAGAATGTGAAGATACGGCAGATATACTTCTCCTGTTTGATCAATTGTTTGATTCTTTTAATGGAGATTCCTATATGAAAACATACAAGATCTATAAAAATTGTGTAAAACCAAATTCATTATTTAAGTAATGTAATATGTCTGCCTTTTAATATTTTATTGCACCATCTCTTATGCAATCTTTGAGGGTCTGAACTATGTACAATTAATTTGATCAACAAATTAATGATAAGGGTCCTTAGTTTTTATGTTTATGTCATGTTGGAAATTTTAATTTGATATTTATTAACAATTTAATGACTTGAAATATCCCATATAGGGGGAATCATTGGTCAAATGTTTTTAATTATCTATACATATAATAAAACGAAACGAAACTGAAGACGAACAGAACGAAAACGAACGATAGAAACGAAACGAAAGAAAAACTGTACATTGAGTATTTTCGAGAAAAAATAAGTGGCTTTTGTTAGAAAAACGTAACTGATGACAAAAAGTGACTTTTTAAAGTTTTTGTCTGTGTGTATGGTACGGCTTCACGCCAAAACTACTGGATAGATTGAATTTAAATTCAGCAAAAATGTTCTTTGTAAACCAAGGAAGGCTTTAGGCTACATATTATCACGCCGTATGTTATAGGAGGTAAGCAGTATTGATTTTAAAAGGTTTTTCTTCGTAATTGAATGTACAAAATAATTGAATGCACAAAATGACATGTTATTAGTTAAAATAAAAATAAAAATTTAACTCTGGGAACATAATAATCACGCTATTTTTACAAAGGAGCGGGGCAGTAATATTATAAATTGCAAGGGAACAGCTGTTTAACAATATGTCAACGGGGAATTTAGCGGTAAGGTCAGGCGACCGTTTACCGCATTAAATGGTGCGAGTTTAAATCCCATAATATTGTTTTGAAAAATCGTAATTTTTGTTTAATTTTTGCACTTTTTATGTGCATTAGGAAATCTGAGAACTTTACATTTAAGTATGTAATTATTACTTTTGTTCCTTGCTGTTCTTACCATATTTTTTAATGCAAAAATAATGTACTTGTCTATTAAATTAACGACAATTTAGTTTTAATTCATAATTTAATTAATTCATTTGGGTAAATAATATGTAGTTTCCGTTTACTAACTAGATGGCGTTGGCGTCGAGTTAGATCGCACTATGGTTTCGTTTCTCAAAAAGTGATGTTATAGGTGCCGATGGGCCGCTCTCATCCTATAGAAACGGGGGTTACCTTTGTTGTGTGTGTTGGTTGATGTGTTTAATTTTCCTGCGAATAATTTTTTTTTCTACTTACTAGCAATTCTTACGTACTTATTCGATTACTTTTCTTTGTTTTGAATATCCTTGGTATCGGATTAAGAAGGAATTTTAGCTATGCCTTTTAGAAAAAGATCAAATCTGTCTCGAAACTCAAGGGTTTCTAAGAAGCGCAGGTTAGTTAGTAGTAGCAGTACCTGGTTTCTCTCGAACCCACGCAGAGCGTGAACAACGGCTAGGTGCTAACCGTGAGCGTAATGCACTAAGTTAGTCCGCAGAAACTAGCACGCAGCGCCAATTACGAATAGAATTTAAGCGAGTCCGCACAATTGCTTCTCGATCTCAAGAAAGTGTGGAACAACGAGAAATGCGTTTAGCTATCGACCGGGATCGTCATTCTTTGTCTCGCGCATCCGAAACGGTTACACAGAGGGATCAGAGGTTGAGTCTTCAGAATATCCGCTCTGAGACTGCTCGATCACTTGAGAGCAGTCAGGAGCGTGAGATACGACTTGCGCGTGACCGAGAACGTGGGCAAAGCCAAGTGTACAGCTATAGTTTATAAAGATTTTTTTTAAAGTGATTTGCAATATTATTGTTAATTCAGTGTACCCTTGGGATCCGGTGCATTCCGCACCGGATCGGTGAAATATACGGGATGAAAAGTTTTTTGTTGTATAGTTGTTAAGTCTAGGTAACATATTATAGGCTTATATTTTATTTTGGAAAATGGAACACCTGATGCAGAATCGCAACAGACCAGCTAAAGTATTCTTATACTATATAAAGTATAGTATAATATATATAATATATAATATATAAAAATGGTGCCATAAGAAAAAATATTCCACGTGAAGTGTTTTTTTCTGCTGTGAGAATAAATTTGAAGATCTGGAACACCTGTTATGGAACTCCAAAGCCCAGCGACATTATAACATATATAGGAATGACGTCTTAGCAAAAGTTGTTTAGTCTGATGGGCATTTCCTGTTAACTTACAAAAATGAAAGATCTGGAACGTCTCGAATCGTGCATCACGTTGTTTTCCCGTCCCCGGGCTCTTAGAATTCGACATCAGACGTTTCAGATCTTCGATTTTGACGACCCCGTTGTCGCTGGCATAAGCAACATCATCCGCGTATGAAGTCGCGGGCAGCAGCTAGTATATATATATAATATATATATATATATATATATATATATATATATATATATATATATATATATATATATATATAAGCTGGCCAGACATTGTTCTGCTCTTTTCGACGACTCTCTGTCATGTCTTATTAAAAGTCCTTATCTCTCAAGTTGGACCAAACTGCACACGGTGTGCAAATTTGGTTAAAATTGGTTAAGTAGTTCAGGAGTCCATCGCAGACAAACAACGTGACACGTGATTTATATATAAAAGTATTCTTGTTTTAGTTATAATCTCCTCAACATATTATGAAGTTTTGTGAAAGTTGCAAAAAAGTTTTTCTTGAAACTACAAATTTGATGTATTTGCTTGGTGTGGAGTTGTCTTACAAAGATCATCATTACAATTATTACATCAATTACATACCTATATTAATTTTTGTAATAATGTATGTGTGGTCGTAATTACGTCGACGGAAGTGCCATTCTATTGTATATTAAAGTATTCTTTGGTATGTTATAATAGATATATAAAATGCTCATTTTGTAAAAAAATTATATATTGATTTACACATGTAAACAATGATATAGTGGGCATAAGAAAGTCACTTTTGTAAATTATTTGTATTTAAGAAAAGTATAGTTATTACACACATTTAAAAAACTAGTTATGTTACCAAAATATAATAACGTTATCAAGTACCTACATATTATAAGATTAATAATGCTGTTCCAAAATGTATCTTTTAATATTAAGTAAAAGATGCAACAATTAATTGATACTAATTCTTGGAATTATGGAAGAGGAGCAAACCTTTGGAGAGGATTCAATAATTAGTGTGCTCTTAAACGGGAAGTAGTTGAGTCTTGTGGATACCACTGTTTTTCTTGGTATTACTATTGGAGTCATGCGACTGACATTGAAGCCATATTTGTTTTATAAAAGAGAGACGTACGTTCAATTTATATCTTAAATTGTAAAGAATCCCTTAGAGAAAAAATTTAAGAAATAAATATATTAACTTTGGCATAGCAATAATGTATGTTATATATTAAAGTATATAATGTATGTACATAAAAACATAAATAGCTTTCATAAGAATGAAGATGTTTATACTTTAAACACTAGGAACAAACATAAGCTTGTAACACCAGTTACTAGACTCCACTGAGTCAGTAGTGCTTTTATGGGGCAATATATTATATGCTTTTAAAACAAATTTTCAGAAAATTTACAAAATTTGTCAATAAATAAGTTGAAATGATTTATTTAAGGAAAAATGTACAAAAAGTGTTATTATAATATCAAAAAATACATCAATAATAACCCCTGGGATTGAGGTGATCGCCACCATGCTTGTACTATTAAAATTTATTTAAAAAATGTATAAACAAAATTATTGTAAAGTGAAATATGTTTTAAAAAACGTCCCGCTGGGTTTCTTGTTGGTTCTTCCCAGGACAGAGGTATCTGTAGTAAATAAACATAACTTTCAATAAGTATTGTGTAATAATCTATATTTAATAATAATAATTCTATTGTATTGTATTCTCTGTAACATAATATATTTACTAACTTTTAACTAACCAGTTAAAAAGAATGTGTTTAAAGAAATCAATTGATATTGTGCAAATATTGTTAAATTTAACACATCTAATGTTAATAATTTAAGCAAGAATTTTTAAACAATAAACATTTTAAAAATATCCGGTTTTTATTTTATCAATAGGAACTAGCAATTAGCACAAGAATTATAAAGAACCATTAATTACATTGCAGCACTTGTGCATGAATAATGAATAACAAAAAAGGCCCAAAGCACTCTTAATTTTACGCCATCTGATGGATGGTCACGGAACTTAACGTAAAATAGATTTACAAATATAGTGAATTTTGTCGTTAATAAACGAGATTACGACTATGTTAAAAAAAAACTAAGCAAATATTTATTTTCTCAGTTAAAAGACATGATTTGCTTAAATATCGGTTATCTATTTACGTCTACTTGAGTAACGACTGTTCAAAAAAATTTAAAAACTTACAAAATTGAAAATAAATATATTTTGATGACTTAATTTATTTTGGTATGGTTGGTACTTTATTTATTAATGGTGTTGTTTAATCGATTTTATTCAAACAAAACAATCGATTAAACAACACCCTCGGGCACGCGTATTGGATATCCCTTTTTGGTTATTTCGTAAAGATTATTCGGCAATGTTCGGTATACGGTAATATGTCTCAGTCACACGGTTGGTGTCGTGTTCGTGTCGCTATCTTTGTCTTGAGTACAGTCGGTTACAAAAGTTTTCGTTGTTACTGTTGTAAATTGTTATTATTATTGTTAAGTTTTTTGTTTAGTGTTAAGTTTGTTTTACTTGTGTTATTTGCAAGTGCCAACTTATATTATTCGCCAAATATGCCACCAAAACATAATAGTTTGTTAAATCGCCAGAAAAGTTATTTACGTTTTAAGGTAACATATGAAAAAAGAAAAAGAAGAAGGCGTAAAAGATGTAGATAACGTTTATTTAAGAGTTGCTAACGCAACTGGTGTGTCCCAACGCACAGTACAGCAGATCGCAACTGAAGGCAACATTTCAGGCTTACTTTCGGTATTCCGCATGCCTGAAAAAAAAGGTCTGGATCAAAACCTATTACTGATATAGATCATTTTGACGAAGGAGTAATAAAACGATGCATACACAACTTCCACAAAACTGAAAAAGAAATTCCGACCATAAACAAATTACCTGTTAGCGAGACTCAAACGGGATATAAATTTTCACAAACTTGGGAAAAACTTGAGTTTCAAGTGGTGGCCAATTGTATTCACTGACGAGTCGTATTCCCTCATCACGTACAAAAGTTAAGGCGTGGTCAGATGGTTCCGCTCAAGGACAAAAGCGCCCGATATAAAAGATCAGCGGATAATGATGGTACACGCTGAGTCAAAATTAGGGTTTCTTCCGAACAAATTTTCAAATCTACCCTACAAATGTTCAAATCTGGAATCAAAACCGGAGACTATCATAATAACATACTCTTAATTTGTGAATTTCACAGATTATGAGAAATGGTTACGGACCCAACTGATTCCAAATTGGAACCCTAACTCGGTGGTAGTTACTGATAATGCTCCGTACCACAACAAACTTATGAATCCTGTCCCTACATCTGATGATAAGAAGACAAAAGTGGAATCGTGGTTAGTAGAAAAAGTCATATACCCTATGACAAGGACATGGGTAAACCACAATTTTACGATCTAATAAAAAAACAAAGACGTGCATTAAAGATACGTGATAGACGAAATTTAAAAAAAAAACAACCACAATGTCCTCCGTTAACCCCCACAGCATCCCCCATCGAGATGGTGTGGGCTGCCATTAGAGGGCACGTATAACTCGTACGAATTAACTTGAGACCTGGGCCGATGACGTAATTGTCAATGTACGGTGTGCAAAATAATGCGTCGTAATATTTTTTTATTTGAAATTTTTGAGATTTGCATGAGATTATTAATAAAAACAAAATAAAATGTTCTGGCAAGGGGTGAAGTAATAAGTGATATACTGTTGCCACTTTTATATATTTTAAATATTTATTTTTTATAATATATATAATATTATTTTTAGTTAACGCGTCAAGGAAGGACAAAGAAATAAACATACACACTTTATCATTTATAATATTATTAATTTATTTACTGCACAAACCCTCTTTAAAGCTTGGTCCACAGGAATAAGAAACTTTTTATTTGATTTTTCATCTTCGAAAAATTTTAAAACTTTTAGAGCAAGTGTCCGTGCTTCGCTATGTATTGTCTTTCCTCCCATCTTCTTTTTAAAATAAAAAAAGTGGAGTAACTCCTAAGCGTCACAAGAAAATGGCACAACACAACGTGCAAACTTAACAATAAAACATCGCAATTAACAACCAACAGATAAAATAACGTTCAAGTATAACAAAAACAAACAAAAGTCCAAACCAAACAACAAACAATTATCAAAAATATCGAACTAGAGTCGAGACGCGTATCCGTAACAAAAATGCTATCGGCCAGCGCGGGACGCGGTGCGGGGAGTCGGGAAGGGGGTCGCATTCCAGCGGAGTCTCAAGTTAATTCGTACGTGTTGTAGCTGCTAAAAACGTCGACTGGAACGTAACCCGGACAATGGAGCTCATATAGGAAAAAGTAAATTTAATATAGGAAGCGCGACCATATTATTGACGAAATGACAGAACAGTTATTCATCATTAATACAGCTTCAGATTCGGGAAGTGAGTCGGAAAATGAGAGCGACGATTACAGTGATGAACATATGCTAAGTACCTCACGTGTTACGCAAGGAGCCGACGACTTAATGTTAGGGATTTGCCCCCCCCCCTCAGAGACAGTGACTAAATAGTAATAAGTGTAAATATATAAAAGTATTCAATGTAAATAATAATGTGTGCTTGTAATAAAAATCTGCCATTATCGTAAGTTGAGGTATCGAAATTGTTTTTTTGAATATTTATTTTATTTGTACTAATTGGTCACACTATTAGGGAAATTTTGTTCGTACATGGTGTATTTGAAAAAACTTAACATAACAGTTTTCTTCACGAGTGTACATGCGCTAAAGTTCGCAGAGCCAATGTTCAGACTCGCCAAGATACGTTTGCCTTATAATAATACTACGTACTGAACGTATACTAGAGAAGCTACTCCAAACAAAACATGTGCGCTACTCTGTCACGGAGTAAGGACCAGAGGGGAAGCTTCCTACCAACGTCGAAAATATTTATTTATTTTATTTATTTATTTATTTCACAATTTATGTACACACAAGTAAGGGAGAGGACACATCATGATAAACAGTTTGTACTAAGGCTCTACTTAACTCATAATGAAATTTCTTCCAGTAGGTCAGTTTCAAACACATATGATTAATAAATTAATGATTATAAGGTGTGCACTTTGTTATTATACAACACATATGGGGATAAAATAAATACATACGTCAGCCCAAATACTTATATATATACAAATACATAAATATATTCATATTTAAACACACATTAATACTTAATATAATATAAAGTCATAATTAAATATATAAACATATGTACACACACATATACATACATATATGTACATGCATATATTTGTAACAGTATAGTAAATATCAAAGATTTGAGACTTACAATAGAAGACAGCGATTTACCTATTTTGATAGGGGTGTCCCCTGATGAATGTGAAAAATTTAAGGAAAAAAGCAATATATGAAATAAAATATGATTTCATTGTAACTTAAATTAATATGATAACATGTCTATTTATTGTAACTTAAATTGAAACTGCAAAAGTTGTATATTTTGCTAATTTTCATAGTATTATGTCTTATGGAATCTTGCTGTAGGGTAAAGCGGCGAATATTGAGAAAATATGTGCAATTCATAATTAAAAACCGCGCGAGTCCCTTCGCTTCATATTATATATTTCTATTAATATCATTTTTGTAAGATGTATTCATCAGTACAAAGAATCAGGTGGTGGTAGTAATAGCTGTGATAGTGGTTAGTGGGATGGTTGCGGTGTTGATGGTGGTAGTAGTTGTGGTAATGACTGTAGTGGTGATGCTGGTCGTGGTGGTGGTATTGGTGACGGTGGTATTGCTGGTGCTCTACTACCCACCACCATCAACGATACTTCAATCACCACCATCACCACCAGCACTACTACCACTAACTCCACATTCACCACTGTCTGGCAATTGTATTATTTTCTCTCGATTTTTTATACATAGTATGTATAAAAATTACAGTTGTACAGTATTACGTATTAGTTGTACAGAATTATATATCTACATACTGTACAACTGTTAGGCATTAATTTATACAGAACACTAATTAATTACTTAAATAAATCTATAATGTCTTATTTTATAATAGACAATCTCTAAACTTAACTCTAATAGTAAAACAAAAACAAAAAAAATATTTATAAAATCATGAAACATTGTTCTTCCATTTATTTTAATGTGCACGACTAACAGCCCTTTCATGGACAATGACTGAGCCGGTCCAAACCGGTTTGTACCTCGACGGAGCGTCGGTGAACGTTAGTACTCTTATTAGTTTGTGGTCGGTGAACCTGTCGGTGAGAGCTGAGCTGAGCATACATCGCTGCGCTATGCATGGGTATAGTCGCAGCGAGTCGTTTGTATGTAAGTTACCCCTCTGGTCGGTATTTTACTCATGTGACTGTCTTCGCGCATGCGCGGGATACAGTAGAGTCGTGCATGCGCGGTCTGTTTCTGTCATAGATTATTTATCCTACGTAGGTAGAATAATTATCAGTATGAAAAAATTGTTTTGTTAATTGTATCCAAGACAATTTTTTTAATTGTCATTTATTTTGCGTACATAACATTCTAATGGCATTTTTTTTTGAATATTTTAAAAGGTAACTATGTAAATTATAAAAACATACAGTAATATCAAAGTAATATAATTATATTTGGAAATATATTTATTCAATATATATATATATATATATATATATATATATATATATATATATATATATATATATAATAATCAAAAACGAATCTTAGACTATGCATAGATTATGGATAGCTTGGCTTGCACGTTTTCGAAACTAAACACCAAAATAACACACAACACAGTAGAATTAAAGCCTTTAAGGGGAAATATAATGTCAAATGGCTCGGCAAGATCCTTCGTTATGCCGAAAATATTGCAGCATTAATTTTGAAATAAATATATGGTAAAGTTGAGGATTAATGTTAGTGATTATGTTAGACGAAAACACGATTTCGTAAAATTTTCTCGATAGAAAAAAAATCCAAAGTTACCTCCAAAATAAACAATAAACCGCTGTTATTCATAAAATACTTTAAATAAGATCATGAAACTTTGCATACTAACTGAACTAACTATAAAGCAGTGCTTATGTTATTTACTTTTTTTAAAATACCATTATTTTCACTGTAAAAAGAAATTACCTAAACTATCGGCGCGTAAGCTTGGTTCCTGTCGCTCCGTTAGTATTGCTCCGGCTTTTGAAGGGAGAAGTTGTGTCGCTTACGATCAGAAAACGCATTACGCAACAGGAAGACGTAAAATTAAAATGGGAAATAACCGTTATAAAAATAAGAAGCAACTGGATTGGCGTTAAGAAACAGGCATATATATGATAAACATAATGAAATAAGTATCTAACGACCTATCTACTTAGAGTATTAGTGATTACAAACATGTCGGTACATAGCATACGACGCGCGGGGAAGTGGGGGGCGAAATTAGAATTTGAGCTGACTTACTCTAACCTCTTAACAAAATAATGTGCTTACAAAAAACGATAGGTACTAATCAAAGTAGGTTATTCATAAAAGAAATATAACGAATTTTAACAAATATGTGTTTACAATTTACAATTAGTACAGATACTATAATTATTACCAATTATCACAGAGGTTGTTTTACTGTTTTTATTTAATTATAAGGAATATCCAATTTGACACTATTCACATTCGCACAGAACCATATTTTAAGAAGAAATTGAAATTTAAAAATGCGTTTTTATAATGTAATCAATAGGCGAACTATAATATAGTATTAATTTAATAAGTAATGATTGAAAAAACTCTTTGTGGTTTTCTAATAAACTCAGCATACAAATATAATAAAGCCAAATTAAAAATGTGTTTTTAATAATAATTTATTTATATTTTGCCAATTAATAAAATTTAAAAAAATGCTTCTTATCATTTATTACTAGTGGTCCCTCAGTAGCAGACCTAGTTCGGCTACTGAGGGACCACTAGTAATAATAAATCAGAATAGTATAACACTCCACTCTTATCTAGGTACGTCAGGATAACATTACACCTTTTGAATTTTGCCGTAGTCGGTTAAGTTATGTGAACAGCCTCCTTTATAATATTCCAGTGTGTGACATAATAAACACCATAACACACGTAATGAACTGGAACAAACACACTCGAAAATTCAAAACTCTACAATGAATATCAGTCATAAATCATGCGCGATTTACTTAATAAAACTTAACATACTCTGGTAATTGACTATAAATTTCGAATCAGGAACCTAGGAAACGATATCTTTGTACTTTTCACGTAGAATTCACATATAAACTGCCCGAAATTTGTGCTCTAAATTATGGAATTTACAATTGTTTACGGTCACGACTACATGAAAAAAATATGTCAAAACAGACATTTGACAGTAATCCTACGGCGTTAGTACTCATTACCTCATCGAAATTAGGTAGGTAAATAATGTTGTTTAATGTTGAAAACAAAAAATCTAGCCCATATCGAATCGGAGTAACACACTGGATAACTTTTAGAGACACAAATTAGAATAAGATTTTTTTTCTCTGCAAAATTAAAGGAGCCTGAGATGTGGCATTTCTACATATAAGCGAAGCTATGAACATACCGGGGTTTAAAAGTAAAGAAGTTTATATTAAAATAAGAAACTTGAGATCTACATATTCGCAAGAGGTCAAGAAAGTTAAACAGAGTACTTGCTGTTCAACAGCTAACAACTGAAATTACTAAAAAGCCCAAACAGAAGATACACACACCAACCACTCGCACTAATCAAAGTGAATACAGGCTTTTATCCCTAGTATAGTGGTGTTGGGAGTAGTGATCACGGGATTAGTGCACGCAATTAAGGGAGGGCGGGAGGTGCTCTTCAAACTAGGTAAGACACATCGTTTTATTTTATTGAACGGATATGGGCGAAGTAATTCTTACCAATTTTAATATTTTATTAATTCTTCATGTAATTTTAATGTTTTGTTTATATTTGTAATACGTCTTTATTGTACTTTATGTGAAATATAATTGTTTTATGATATTGTTATGGGCAATAAAGATATGGGGTGATAAATGGAAATGTGATAGTGAAAATTATCGATTAGCTTGAATCCAAATGGCATTCCGCACGCGGTTCTCCTCACAGTAAGTCTTCCGGGGTAGGTTAGTAAGTCGCTAAATTTGCAATTTGTTGTCAGTCGCGAGCTGTGCTACGTGTCGTGTCGTGTCGTATCGCGCTCTGGCTTTGTTGTACACGCTGCCAGTCGACGAACTCCGCCAAGCGTTGAGATCACTCCGTGAGGCGTTGTGACGTCGCTGGCTACTCCTGGGACGGACTAAAGATTAGTGAAATCTCAAAGGCCGTTACCTCCGCTGGGCCCTACTTTTCGTAATTAGCTGTTTTACACTGTGTCTACCTTTTATTATAAAAGGACATCGCAGTAAGCCGCATACTACTACACTACATGCTACACTAATGTAAGATAACGCCCAACCCATCAGAACCTCACACACCCCTTCCCGCTCGCGGGCGCCTCGCTGGGCCTCCCTCAGTGGTCTCACCCGGTGTGGTTGCATGCGCTAAGGGGAGTAAGGTGTGTAATAGCTCAAGGGGTAAGCACAATCACCCAAAGTGATGTCGGGCAAGGGGTAAACCCCTTCCCCTCCACGCCGAAGACCGCCAGATAGGCGACCAGGAGTACTGGAGAGGCACCGTGTTCGTCGCCATTGGAGCTGAGTCTCCATATAACATCGAACCGGCACCACTATCTTGCCGGAACCTAGCCTCGAGGAGGAAGACTCCACCCGAATGGTTCAGATTCTCCATCACATTTTTTCCACAGCTGTTGTTGTGAAAGTGGACTTCACCAATAACCTGCGAAAAGACATAAATAGCCCGTGACGAGGCATAACTCGCCACCAGACTCACCATCGCCAACTACCACCCCGACCTGTATAACAACCGACATGCAGGAATTCGGAGAGCAAGATCCTGAAGGGGAGAGGGAATGGAACAATACGTCCTATCTGGCATAGGCCTTGCCGCTATACAAGAAGAAGCTCAACAAATAAACTTCGAGCCCACACCTGGACCATCTACGGCGCCGGATTCTTATGCGCGCGTGGCAGCGGCACCAATAACGGCACCGCCATCTCTACCACCACCAGCATCAAGGCGAAAACAATCCACAGAGAGGCGAACGGCCAAATACCCACCCCTGTATTTTTGTTTTTTTAATTGTAGAATGCTTCCCGAATTGGGCGAAACATTTTAAAACTATCCACCAACTTCCAGACCATGCACTGAACGCTCGCCTATTTGAGAAGGGGGTTCTATCCGGTCCCAATCCGATGACGAATATCGCAAGGCACAAAAATACCTCAAAGACCGTAACAAGGAGGACGCCATCCTTCTACATACCACAAGAGGATCAACTCGCGAAGGTGTGGTTAAGAGGGCTCCCCAATTATACGAACCCAAAGGATATCTAGGAGAACCTTGAGAAAGGTTTCCCTGTCACCTTTGTGCGACCTATCCCACCAAAAAGGAACCGACCTAGCTGTCTCTTTCACATAAAAATGGACCCCCTTACACACGAAGAGCTAAACAGACTCTATAAAATTGACGAGCATCTGTACATGCCAGGGGTCTCCAATGAAGAGTGACAAATAAGAATCGGGCCTTCACAATGCAACAGATGCCAAGGGTTCGGACATGCCATCTGTAAATTGCTACCGCCCTGTCAAATGTGCCGTTGTGCGGGTGACCACCCTACATCGGAACGCCCAAAGCCGCATGAAGCTCAGCCTAAGTGTGCGAACTGCGTCAAGGCTCACCAGCGTATGATCCCAATGGAGCGCACAAAGTGTCAGAGAAGAAAAAGGAGAGGAAGGAAGGAGAAGAAGACAAACACTCAATGACCACAAGTGAAGGTGCGTCTACTCCACCACCTCCCCCACTTCTACCATGCTGCAGCGGCAACAACAACCGCGCTACACAACTTTCCCTAGTTCCAACCAAAGGGAGCATATTGCCACGCTTCAACCCTGAGAACAACAATCACAAAGAAGGACTGAAACAGTCACACCCCACGCTTCCGCAGAGACTCGGCGCCTCCATTACCACCCAAGATGTAGAGGCAGCAGTCCTATATTTTCATACAACAGTAAAAGAGCAACTACAACTCTCTTCCCGCACTGTCTCTACGGGGTGCTGATACGATGCCCGCTGGTGGAAAGGAAGAAGCTGAAGAAGGCTGAAAAGGAAACTCGATTCCCTGACGGAAGTGATATTGGAAGCAATAAGAGCGCACAGGTGAGAAACTGACACGGAGCATGCAGAAAGCGTAGAAAACCACGGGATACAGGAATACCTGTCGAGCCCGGTACCGCCATTACGAGCCTATGACTTTATCTCGCCAGTGGAGGTAAGACGCGCCATCATGCGCCTGCCCCCCGGAAAGTGCCGGGATGCGACAGTATTACCATCATGGTCATTAAGTAGCTGCCCAGAAAGTGGATAGTGGAACTCTCCAGACTCTACAACGGCATCCTGAATACTGCTCACTTCTCGACCATTTGGAAGCAGGGTAAGATCATCGTGCTACCAAAGTCGAATTACAGGTAGTACACGGCTAGCTACCGCACCATAACGATATCACTGCACATAGCTATACTTTATGAAAAGCTCACTTTAAAGAGACTATTTCTGCATGTTGCTCTTCGTAAAACAATCAGTTGGCCATATCGCAACTGACCCGTGTGCTAAACTATCTTGCGGCCAAGTACGACCGCGGCCGCTTCTGCGGGTCCTTCTCAATATGGAGAAGGCCTTCGACAGAGTGTGGCACGCAAGGCTAGTGTACAAGCTGATCGAACATACCACCTTGCCGCCAATGTTTGTGTGACTAATATCGTGTGGGAGAAGCGGAGCTTCTATGTCAACTTGGAAGAGGCTGTTTAGGTAGCACCACCGATCTAAGCGGGGGTGCCACAGGGCAACTGCCTATCACTGCGGTCTACACAATCGACATCCTCACACTCAAAGGCTTCCTGGAGGAGTGGAAAAAAGATGTCATGCTAGCTCTGTATGCAGAGGACAATGCGTACTTCACGTCATCTCGTCGGGTAGAAATCGCTGCAAAGAAGTTGCAGCGGCTGTTGGACCTGTTGCGAGTGGCTGGACAAATGAAGGTTGGCGGTCAACGGTGGGAAGACTACCGCCTTCATGACCAGGCTGTCAAGAATAGTACTAACACTGCAACTCCGCGGGCAGAATGTAGGCTGGAGAAGAACTGTCACATACCTAGGATGCCAGATGGATCGTTCGTTGCGCATGACCCCGATGGTCGACTACGGTGTGAGTCAGGTCAGAGCTGCGCGAGCGAAACTGTATTCTATACTGGTATCCAAACTCCCTACAAAAATAAAGATCGGTGTCTATAAAACCTACGTCCGCTTGCGGCTGATATACGCAGCACTAGCCTGGTACGCGTTGACCTCGGCCATTCAGCGCAATAGGATACAGGCCCAGCAGAATCTTGCACTCCGAGTGAGCGTGGGAGCTGGCCGTAACGTCAGGAAAAACGTCATCTCTCGTGATCTCAAGATCGAGACTATACAGGAATTTGTAGCCCGTGCTGCGAGACGATTGTTCAACCGCGCAGATAACGGGCCACATCCACATCTTCAAAACTTGGCCCCAATCCATGCGCATCCACCTGCCGGGCGACCACTCCCACGAGAACTTCTGCGCTCAACGCCCGCCGAGGAAAACGCCAGAGACGAATGAGAGTCCATACACCAGATCAGATGGCGTGAAGTGCGCAACACACCAATATAATAAGCTGCGCCCAATCGCAGCACCCATGTTTTCTTTTATAGGATAGGGTGACAAACGAGCACACAGTCCACCTGATGGTAAGTGGTTGCTGCGGCCCATAGACATCTACATATATCCTCGATTACAAATCAAAATGCAGATGCGTTGTCACCCGTGAGGACTAAGATGGAATGCCTCGTTTCCAGTAAAAAGGGTCTCCGGTTCTCTACACTCACCATTCGAAATACAGCAGCATTAAGGTACTATTTCACGCTGGCATTCTGTGAGAGCGTGGTCCTTCTCCGGTCGAACCGACCCATTAGTGCTACAACTATACTACTAATATAACTGCAGCATGGCTCTACCACGTAAAAAGAGGGTTACCAACTTTTTAATGCGTACGGCAAAGGAGTGGAATAATTTGCCGGCGTCTATCTTTCCGTACGAATACAATCTGGGTGTTTTCAAGGCGAGAGTAAATAGGTGTTTGTTACGCTAAGACAGTGCGATTTACCATCAAAGGCTGCGTCACCACTTACCACCAGGTAGGCTCGTGGTCAAGCACTGACTTATAAAAAGTAAAAAAAATGATGAAGTGCACTCGTCAATATGGCCAGAAAGTGAAACAAACAAAAGCATGTAAAATAATTTCGGTATTTTTATTTTCAAAGGTAGCACCAATTACGAATCATTATTCGACTAACTAAACAATATGCATCATGTGAAGGCAGTTGTAAACACTTAAGGGAAACCAATATGTTTAACGACTTTGAGCACTTGTTCGGTTCTTCCTGATACCTATATAGGCAGCGAATAACTTTTTGTGATCAGTGTCTAGTAAAAGTAATTAAGAGTTTTTACCGTTTCATTTTGTAAAAAAAAAACACAAATAGGATTCACATCACAGTTGATAATAACATTCCGTGATCAAAGTCTTAAAACTTACAGGATATTAGTGTTAGTTAGTGGACATTTTTTAACCTTATCATGGTGATAGATGGTTAGCACATTCAATATCTCTGCGAACAATGGCCCTATTAAAAAGCAGATTTTACCAGACGATAAAGAAAAAAATTCTAAGACGAAGTATAATATTTTAACTCATTTTCACAAAAAATTGGTGATACTTAACTGGTTTTACCAGTAAATACTCGATATGCAAAAGCAATAAAAAACATCAGTAATAGGTAATCTACAGTTTATGAAAAAGTCTGTCCCCTAGAAAATAAAATTACATAAATATACGTATTTATAGTTTTATTTTATCCCACATACTCCTCTAAAGTAAATTCGAGTGATTTTGGTGCAACCTCTCAAATGTATGGAATTTATTATTTTCTCCATAGGTTTTTGAGGATCAACCGAAAATTACTCGATTTTGCCTTAAAAAAAGGTTTAAAAGTTACAAAATATAAATAGAATAGATGATGTGGTCGTCCTTTGTCGCCGATATATTCATAGGGGATACTATATAATGTCCTCCAGACTGAATTGATTGAATGACTACGGAGACTAGCCATCGGCGCAGGACAGGAGTTTAGTACCCAAGTGTATGCGCAAGCACAGGTGCACTCTCTATTCGCTCACTCTCATAATCCGATGGGACGGTAAACCGACACGACCGGAGAGAGATCAGGCGCAGCACCAACGGCTTTACGTGCTTTCCGAGGCACGGGGGTGAGACACCGCCAACTTCCTGACTCCGGGCAGCTACTGAGAATTTCTTGACGGAAAAACTCAATAATTAATTTTTTGGCCCGACCCGGGATTCGAACCCAGGACCTCATGATCAGCAGTCGCCCTACTACAACCACTAGACCAACGAGGCAGTCGAGGGGGATATTATTAATCAATATGTGCACGAGTTTCGGGCAAAAAGCCTGCCATAATGCCCCAAAGTTTTTTTTTATTTCTCAAACATACAATAGTGGCAGCGCTGTCCTCGCGTCACAATCAAAACGAACCGAAGACTTGAATAACGAATTACGTTATCGAAGTTTCGCACCGCTCTTGTACTCGTACCTGTATATAGAACAGGCTCGTTTATTACCAAACAAAGCGTTGGCCAATTCCCGGACTGAATACCTACTCCGGCGCGAGATCTCCACTTTTCCTTCTGGCCAAAGTGATGACCCCACTACGATACTTCACTTTTCTTTAAAACAACAATTTCGTTGCTTTTAGTTCCCGCTTGGTTGGTCTTTCAAAAGTCGATTGCTGTACATAGGCCTTCTCCTTAAACTGCCACAGAGGGGGGATTTTGTCACAGTTGCCACGTTTAGCGCGAGAGTTAGAAACCGTCTTATTTTATTATTTTGAGTTATTATCTGGAGGTTGCCTATTTCCTGTTTCAGCTTACGTTACTCTTATGTTTAGTTTAATCATACGCCGCCACTGCGCGGCGAATCCCTATATTGAAATAAAATATCTCAAGTCTTTACAAACCATTCATTTATTGGCTAATCTTTTAATGACACGACACACACACTTCATAAATATACACAGGTCGTGGCCCAAAATGATGAAAACGTGTATAAGCTCCAGTAGAGTTTCACCGACGCGGGTCTCAGGTTCACATGACAACAGCTTTCCGATCTCGCACAAATAGTCCACGAAGATATTGAAAAATTCGTCCAAGTGACCACAGGTAACTTTTGTAAGGTTATTAAAATTCGGATTCTTTAGCCTCTTGTACCTGATCCTTTTTCTGATAGCGCAGCCGGCACAAAGTTCTTTTTTTGGATTACTCGGGAGCAACTGAAAGAGACTAATAAAAATTAATTTAATTCGTAACTGGAATCCTGCTTATAGAATAAGAAGAGACAATGGGCTGGCCTCAGAATTGAAAACCGGTTGGTGGAGAAAGTTCTGGATTGTTAAGTAATTTAGCTCAACATATCGTTAGGCTGAAGTGGCAATGGCTGCCAAGCCAAATGGGAACTACTATAACAACCCTCAAAGCACACAAATCCCTGCCCTTTGACCCATGCATCTTGAAAAAGCGGCGAAAAGATGTTGTTGCTGTGCCTTCTCGTACCAAAACAGTGTTTTGTAAAGAAAAATAAATTATTTTATTTTATTTACGTGTTTAAGTGTAAGTATAATGTGAGCATAGTTAGGTATACATATTTACTATGTATGCTGAGGTGGTCCGGCCATATAGCTCGAAGAACCAACAGTAAGAAATTGGAAAGGTTCTCGAGTAGTCTTGTACTAAGTGAAGTGTGGAGTCACTAGATGGAGTGACGATCTTGTAAAACATGTCGTTGGATGCAGGTGACTCAGAACTGTATCTTGTGGCATTATATAGATTCTCTTTCTCATTATGGTTAACGATCTCATTAAAGTAGTAAAGTATGCCAAATGCCTCCTATATGCTGACGATTTGAAATTAGTCCAAGTGATTGATAAGGATGTAACTCCCGAACATCTTCAAAGTGACATCGACCGAATCCATAAGTGGAGTATAGATAATAAAATGATGTTTAATGCCGGTAAATGTTACGTCATGACCTTTAGCCGCAAGTTACAACCTACACATGCCACCTATACCTTAGCAGGTGTTGAAATAAAGCGCGTGTCAACCATTAGAGATCTTGGCGTGACATTTCACTGCGGATTGACTTTCAACGCACACATGTCTGCACTAGCTTCAGAATCTTACAGACGCCTAGGTTTTGTCGTACGCAATGCCCGTGATTTCAATAATCCTATTGTCATCAAATTATTATTTAACTGTCTAGAAGTAAGTTAGAATTTGCTGAAGCCGTCTGCAATCCCCACGAATCCACATATGAATTGTTGATTGAAAAGGTTCAGAAAGCCTTTCTGCGTTTTTTATGTAAGAAGATTTACGGATATTATCCATTTACGTATCCAAATCTTTTCTTGCTGGGAATGTTAGGATATAATTCCCTTTCAGTGCGTGGAGCCAGAGATCAGATCCTAATAGCCATAAAAATTTTAAGGAGCATGGTAGATTCCCCAGAGCTGCACAATACTTTGTGTACATTTTATGTGCCTAACAACTACCTGCATCATAGGTCTACTCGACGACACCGGCTGTTCGCCACATCCCATTGCCGCACTGAGTCGTGCGCGCAATCCCCGTTGTGTCGCATGCATGGTGCTTTAAACTCCTTAATGGAGACAGTCCCGGAATGTGACATCTTTAATGACACACTTAAGGTGATCATGTCAAACTGTCTCATGTTATGTGAAAGCCATATTGGTTAGGTAAATAAGTTGTTTGTTGTTATCACTTTATTCTGTTTTATATTATTTTATTTCCTCTAGTTATTGTTAAGTATGTTCGATCTCTGACTTGTTATTTCTTTTGAATTGTGTTAATTATGTTATATGTTTAGTTTTACCTATAAATTACTGTCATTGGCGCAAGCCGTTGTAATTAATTAATTATAAATAAATAGAGGAGGCCTATGTTCAGTAGTGGCCTTGTTGTTTGGCCTTGATGTTATGATGTTAGTAATGATTATGGATACAAAATCTCATCTGGTGATTACTATTAAATACGTTTTAAAATATTTTCGTTTTTTTTTCAGTTTTAATTATTCTTTTTATTCGCTGCCTTGGTGAAAGCTAACGGATTTCATTAATTTATTTATATTTTTTTTTGTAATTATGGTGACAAACGAGCACACAATTCATGTGATGGTAAATGGATGTTGTGACCCATAGACTAATATTTATCTTAAATTAAGGATCAAAATGTCTAAGATGGAATGCCTAGTTTCCAATAAAAAGGGTCACCGGTTCTCTACACTCAACATACGAAACGCAAGCTGCTATTTTACGCTGGTATTCTATGAGTCCCACCCCGGTCGAGTCGACTCATTCGTGCTACAACCATAATATAGCTGCAGCGTAGCTCTATCACGTATAAATCTAAATCTATATCAATATTTTCGTATTTTTGTGTCCATTATATAAGCCTTACATGCATTCGCCATATCTGTGTGTCTGCGGACGCTCCCATTATGGCGTCAATTTAAAGGGTTTTAGTAACATTATTTACAATCGCTTCTTCTGTAACTTTAAAATTTTATACAACTGAGCTTGAAACTAACATCTGTCAGGATTCCGTCAAACTGTTTTTTTTTTTTAATAAATGGTAGATGATTTGCTTTTAAATATTTATAATCATCAAGTTTGTAGATTTCCCATTATTATTTATTTGTATTGCATATTAAAATTATAAACTCATTAAGGAATTTCTTTATTTAGGTATAATTTTTTGGCGTGTTAGTAAAAGAGATCTCCCGCCGTGTTCAGTCCAGGGAGTGGCCAACTTTATGTGGTAGTAGAGAGTTGGTATAGAGCTGTTCATAGACAATAGATACTAATAAAACATCGGTGGTAGAGCCGTTATGTATATTTGCAAATATAAAACGGCGATCCGCCCCGACTTAGCACGAGTTTGAGTGTGAATCTAAACCATTCCCGAATGAACTTAATCACACACAAAATTTCATCAAAATCCGTTAAACCGACTCCTCCTAAAGGAGGAATTCAGTCACATACACACTGACAGAAGAATGATATACTGGATGACCTTTTATCGTTGTTATCGTTGTTGCAGTACTGGTACGGTAACCAGTCAAATGTAGTAAAATGGGGAGACGCTATGAGTGACCCCTACAAGCTGAACTGTGGAGTAAGGCAGGGTGGGCTTACGTCACCGAGGCTGTTCAATCTTTTTGTTAACCAGCTGATAGAGGGGCTGAGCAGAGCTGGTGTCGGATGCTCAGTTGATGGTGTCTTTATAAACAACATCAGCTATGCGGATGACATGGTTCTGCTTAGTCCTTCGGTCAGTGGCCTCCGGAAGCTACTTAAAATATGTGAGGACTATGCTGAGAGAAATGGACTCAGATACAACGCCAAAAAGAGCGAGTTCCTTGTGTTCAGGGGAAAAAACAAACCCACCAATTTTCAGCCAATCATACGATTGTGTGGTATTCCCCTGAAACAGGTGGCGGAGTTCAAATATCTCGGCCATATAGTTAACGAGCGCCTCGTGGACGACGGTGATATAGAGAGGGAGCGAAGGGCGCTGTCGGTCCGGGGCAATATGTTGGCCCGCAGATTTGCGCGTTGTAATGCAGAGGTAAAATTAACGCTGTTTAGAGCCTACTGCCAGACTTTTTACACGTGCAGTCTGTGGGCGGACTATACGCAGCGGACCTTCAGAACTCTTCGTGTGCAGTACAACAATGTGCTGAGAGCGGTATTGGGGAAGCCACGTCACTGCAGTGCATCTGCAATGTTTGCGGAGGCTCGTGTAGATGACTTCTACGCGATCTTCCGGAAACGTGTTGCATCCATGATGGGCCGTTTAGTGAACAGCACCAATGCCCTTCTCAGCACTTTGGCGTGCAAACTCGACAGCCCACTCTGGAGGAGTTGGAATGGTGCACACACATATGCTAACAAGCGTGTGTGTATTTAATGTTAGTTAGTTAATCTTAGTAGTAGTTAGTAATTATATTTAATTTTAGTTAATTTTAATTTATTTTGATTTATTTTTAATTTATTTTCCTTTTATTGATTGATTTTTTCATTTTTTTTTCTTCGTTTTGTTTTGTTTTTTCTTTTCTACTAACCAAATATGGACCCTGGTCTGAAATAAAGATTTATTTATTTATTATTTATTTATTTATACCGTCTGAGAAAAAAACAGGGTGTAACATATGAACGGAGTAGAAGCCTATGGCACTGATATTTTACAAAAAATAAAAACAGAAATTTTGAATTAAATAAATAAATTAATTAAAATCTATTGAAATTCAAATCATATCCACCCTAACCTGTGACCCTGCAAAGTGACAAGGGCAAAGATGCCTACTGAATTTATTGTTTTATTGCCGTTCGTAAAGTAGGGGGTGGATATGATTGGGATTTCGATAATTTTTTATTTATTTGTCCTTAATTCAAAATATTGTTTTTATTTTTTGTAAAATATCGGTGCCATAGGCTTCTACTCCGTTCACATGTTACACCCTATTTTTTCGAGACGGTAAGGAGAGGTCATCTAGTATTTAATGTATAAACTATAATCGCGGCTGTACACTCTCGACGAGAGCACTCGCCATGCCTCTCGCACGAGAAGCGCTTCACGAGTGTGACCTTGTACATTCTAGTTTAATCAGTTACTTTAACGGACGGCGAGAATATGGATGTATGATTTCGGACGGATAGATTTTTGTCTTTGTGGCAACGATGCGTGGGCTCCCACAAAATAGGTTCACTTTGATAAATTCAAGAAAATCGAGTTTGCTCTCTTGGTTCCACATGATAAGTTTGTGGTAGTAGGATAACAAAATATACGGCACGCAAGAATGTCTTGCGGTAGACTAAACGAAGCGCGAGTGTATAGTGACGCGCTCGTGTCCATTTGTGAGGGAATGCGAGGCCCTTTGAGTCGCGCACCAAAAACAGACACGAGCGCGAGAGCACGTGAGGCGAGGCAAGGGAAGGCAAGGCTCAGCGAAAGTTTTACGTGGTAGAGCCATGCTGCAGTTATATTAGTAGTATAGTTGTAGCACGAATGAGTCGGTTCGACCGGGGAAGGACCACGCTCTCACAGAATACCAGCGTGAAATGGTAGCTTGATGCTGCTGTGTTTCGTATGGTGAGTGTAGAGAACCGGAGACCCTTTTTACTGGAAATGAGGCATTCCATCTTAGTCCTCACGGGTGACAACGCATCTGCATTCTGATTCGTAATCGAAGATGAATGTAGATGTCTATGGGCCACAGCAACCACTTACCATCAGATGGACTGTGTGCTCGTTTGTCACCCTATCCTATAAAAAAAAAGTATCCTGTACACTCTCGTCCTCGCCTTGCCTCATCGAGAGTGTACAGCCGTCATAAAGTAGTATTGAATCTAGTTGGCAGCTTTGTGTTATATTGGTTGTAATCGCAACTGTTAGTCATGTGTTGTTTTTCTGACAAGAAACCATCAGTAGCCGCCCGAAGTTGAAGGTGTCTCAACCTCGTGCCTCGGAAAGCATGTAAAACCGTTAGACTTGCATTTGATCTCTCTCCAGTTTTTTTTTTCATTCCATTTATGGACCAAAACACTGATTTAACAATAAAGGAACGATTAAGACTTGTCTTGAGTTTCCGAGTTCTTGCTGGTTCTTCCCAGGACAGAGGGTTTTTTTTCGAACCAATGGTAAAGTAAAATAATAACTCCTCGCGAAAGAACACAGATTCCTACCAAGGATGATCCTTGGTAGGAATCGGTGTTCGGATTTGTGGTCTATCAAATCTGATGTAACGGTTGGGGGCCGTCTAGGATATGATCACAAACTACAGACTTCCCGGTCCCGGTTGTGATCATATCCTAGACGTCCCCATCCATCATCATCATCAGTCATCCGTCTATCCCAAGTGTCTATTTTACGTTTCACCTTGATAATAAACCAATTTTATGACTTTACCCATAGAATGAAGTAGATTTTAAGCCAATAAAAAGCGATTTTGCTCGTACACACACGCACAACCGCACGCACGCACGTGCACACGTTCGCCCGCATGTCAGACAGCCTTCTTGAAACAAAAAAGGCGTTGTCACCTCTGAGGACTATGATGGAATATCTATGTTCGGATATTGGACGAATGTTCAATAATAAATTAAAGTTTATTTTAATACACAGGTGTAAGATATAAGATTCAAATATATTAAATGTTAATGTTTTATATCATAATATGTTATGTTAAAGAGTTCGCGTGTGTCGCGGTATAGGTGAATACGTAAACTAACACAGTTATTATGATTGTCAAACTGTAGAGATTGCTTTTTGTAAAATGTTAACATCAGCAGAAATATACGGTTGAACCGTAGTACACTCACAGCCCTAATTATATGGCTGACATTTCTTTTTTATAGAATAACGGTGACAAACGAGCACACAGTTCACTTGATGGTAAGTGTTTATTGTGGCCCATAGATATCTACATTTAGACTTAATTAAGAATTAAAACGCAGATACGTTGTCACCCCTGAGGGCTAAGATGGGATGCCTCGTTTCCAGTAATAAGGTTCTCCGATTCTCTACACTCACCATACGAAACACAGCAGCATTAAGCTACTATCTTACGCTGGTATTCTCACAGAACACTGTGGTCCTTCCCCAGTCGAGTCGACCCATTCATGCTACAACTATAATATAGCTGCAGCGTGGAAAAGTGACAAGCGATAAATTAGCAAATTGCATTTTTTTATGGTAGAGGAAACAAACGAGCATGCAGCTCCCACGGTAAGTAATTACAGTCACCCACAAACCATTTACTGAATATCTGCAACACCAGGGTAACTGCAGTTGTAATCTTGCCGGTTGTTTAGAAAGACAAGGAATTAGGCGCTTTTCTTGAAAGTCCGTGAGTCTTATCGCTCCAAAAGAACCGCTGACAACTGTATATTCCATGATACGTTCGTGAGTTACAGAAAATTCTGTATAAAACGCACGGTGGTGGACCGCCAACCATCGAGATTATGTGGATAAAATTGCACGAGTAGCCTAATATATTGGTTCTACTTTGGTTTTGTAAATGAGATAAGAAATAAAAAAATGAAACAACATGCTCCATAATAAATCTTCCAAACAGCATATATTTTAGAAATAAAAAAATACATGATACAAATAAACTCTTTTAAGCTAAAAACTTATCGACTACTAAAAATCCAGCATCGATCGCCTGGCAACATTTGTGACGGTCGGGACGAGATTAAAATAGAGGATTTAAAAAAATAAAAAGTTGCTTTAAAACTAATAATTTATTCCAAATACAAATTACACAAAGTCGCATAGAATGCCAGTGTCCACAATTCTCAAATATTACAAGTACTTAATATTTATAAATACGGGGCGTAACGCGATGTCCCATATAACGTATTAATAAAAAAAAATCAACTTGTCATTTTAACAACTCTAGACTAATTCTAGGTAATGTCAAATTGATGCCGGGCCCGCGTTCACATGAAATAAAATAATAAAAAATATAAAATTTATATTTGAAATTAAAATCTGGGCCCAAGCTTAACAACATTCTGTTTAATGTACTATAGACGCATTGTTTTCAAAATGGCGGCGATGAACAGGCGGATCTATTTTTTTTTTACGTTTTTAAATGCATTTCTACGTTTATTGGGTACTTAAACATATACTGAATCTTTAAATTACACTTGGGAAGTACATTCATTAGAAGTTTTTGAGTCCGAATCACCGCCATGTCGAAATTAACACATACGTATCTCTCTTACGTCCCAATTTGAAACAAAATAAATAGAAAAAACTACAAGTTAGCTAGCCGATAACTTCTTAAAGTTAAATCGATAGTGCTTATATATATTATATATCTTTAATTACTCCATATATGTATCGACAGATGTCACAGATTATACACCTGTCAAAATTTCGACCAATTTGCATATAAACCTACCAATATAATAATTTGACAGATGCTAGGCGGGAATTTTGACAGATATACGCTTGCATAGTCTATGCCGTAAGCTATGTCCACATTGTACAAATTACAACTCGAATTGCATGCTTTTTTAGCTCATTTTAAAAGATATTTGTACCTTATTTTCAAATGAAAATGGTTTTCTTGTAATTGATGAGTTATTTTTTTTTTTAATTTAAAGCATGCGTATCGAGTTGACTTAAGTGTGGATATACCTATATTATAATTAAATTTTAAAAAGCACAAAATGGCGTGGGACTTTAATCAAAATGGTCGAGCCCCCTAACACGAAAAGCATTAGATGCTAGTGAAGAATTACTTGTAAGAATGCACCATATATCCCAAGTAACAGTTTTAATCGTAAAATATTTTAAGTCATAATAAAAAAATTAAAATAGTAAAATTATTTAAATTAGATTAAAATTTAAAATAAACATATTATAAACACCTTAATCTAATAGTTTCCTCTATTAGATAAGTAGACGCAAATAAAACTCGCGTAGTTCCATTTTTAGACCAAAATGGAATCAGCTTTTAAAAAGAAATAAAAATTACAATAATTTGAAAAAAATATGTTTCGATGAAAACTGTCGACTCGGACAAATTAGACAATATAAAATAAGAAACTTCATAAGAATTTGTTGGCAAGTCATAAGAAATCAATTTCATTTTGAAAATCTAAAAAAAATTATTGATAAAAACATTTGTCAAATAAATAAAATCCCGTCTACATTAGCCCTTAGATTTAAAGCCGTTAGTCACTCAGGCCTGAGTGTTTTGTTAAAATCGTAGCGGCTCATTTCGATCGTTGCTCAGGTCTCAAACAACATACTCAGAACCGATGGACGGTTTTAATTCGCGGTTGCTAATACATAGGTGGGTCAAATCATACGCACTTAAAATCTCAGGGATCCCTTCAAATCCCACCATCTTAATGAACTGTATAAGCGGTGAATAACGAAAATTACAATGGTAATTCTTGAGTTTGCTCTTAAAACTTACGAAGTATTTTGAAAGCGACATGGCAGTGTTTTTTTTTGGGTTTTATCTGAAAATAAGAAAATCGTTTATTATATAGTTATAGCATAAATACGTCCCACTGCTGGGCAGAGGCCTATTCTCATTACTAAGAAGGTCTTAGGGCAAGGAAGAGTCCGCCGCGCTGCCCCAATGCGTGTTGGTGAATTTCACATATCTTCGAATATTTTTCTTATTTCTCAGACATGCAGGTTTCCTCACTATGTTTTTCATCTCCATCGAGCACGTGGTAAATCAGTATTTACCACGTGCAATAACAATAATTAATTGCAATTAACAATTTCATTGGTGTCGGCGGGGATTGAACTCGGGTTGCTCACGTACTGTGAAATTTACATAGAGCGCTTAGGCTATGAGCTACGCACCGCTCCATGCTCTAACGGGTAGGCCATGGAGGTTAGAAAGAAGGAGAACGATCGCTGTAGAAAATAGTATCCCAGAAATATGGACAAATTAAGTGAGGCGCTGCGATTGCTAAGTTGTCTTAATAAAGGTCATTTTTAGTCTATTTTTCCGATCAGATGCTAAACCCACTACTATTGTATTGTGCAAGTGCACATCCACGCACAATACAATAATATTTCACCATTTTTTTTAATTACTAATTTTTTTTAAATTACGGAGCACGATTATTTTCTCGCCAATGTTGCGAAGAAAATTTGTACATTATTCAACTAACTTCATATATTTGTATTGATAAACAGCTAACTTCGCAGATATGTGCTTTAGCACGTAGCGATCGTTCTTCTTCTCTCTAACCTCCATGGGGTAAGGTAAGCTATAATTGACGTTCGAGATTCGAATCTGCCATTCGACTACTGTTTCACTATCTTCAAATATATTTTGTTTGTTTTTCACTGGGATTTTCTCCTGTATCGCGGAAGCAATTAACATAAATAAGTCACAAGGAACGATCATCCCGGAATAATTATTTGCAGGCCATACAGATACTTGATCCGTGCGGGATTCGAACCCACGGCCTTTAGCACCACAACTTATTGCTAAGAAGCGTGACTAATTATTAAAATAAGCTACCAAGTTTCTCATCGTCTAGTGAGGCTAAATTAGGCGTCAGTCATTTACCTCTAGGCGGGCTGCGGCGTGCTGGACTTCTCCTTCTTCTTCTCTTTCTTCTTCTTGAGGAAGGACGGCGTCCGGAGACCCTTCTTCTTCTTTTTGTCCTTCTTGGGCGAGTCTTCGGTGGAGACCTCCTTAGACGGGGAACCCTGCAAAATATTTTAAATATGTAGAGTAGATATATTTATTCAATACTAAACTTTACCCGCGTAGAATTCCAGAGCATATAAATCACTACGTTTACCGTTACCATTAACCTAGTATACTAACCAATGCAAATGACGTCATAAATCAACATCATACTGGTGATTCGTTTCAAAACATTGGCCAGTATATAACATCATACATTTGCGCCATTGTAACCACCATATTGGAAAAGTGTTGGCGATTATTTTATGTCTATTTGTGCTCCAAAAGTTATTATATCCTGTTTCAATTTGTGAAAAATGGAGATACCAGCAATTATGTTATTGAGCCGTGTTGCTATTGAAATTTATTCTGATTCATTCTGATACTGATGATAATGATTTAGTGCTTGGCTGTTTAAAAATTGTTTTAATACACCGGGATATCCGACACAATATGGCGGCGGCACGCCAGTAAATATGGCGTCGATTAATGACGTCATTTGCATTCGCCAGTATACTGAGTTCTATTTCGGAACACAGACCATAGTTAGCGGAAATTCGCAGGAGCAGCCTGTAACCAGAAAGTTGGTAGTGTTTCACAACGGTGCCTCGGAAAGACGTAAAGCCTTTGGTCCTGTGGTCTGATCTCTCTCCGGTCGTGTCGGATTGCCATCTCTTCGGAATATGAGAGTGAGGGAACAGAGAGTGCACCTGTGCTAGTGCATACACTCGTGCACTATGATCTTGTCCTGTGACTGGCCGCCATGACCTAAATTCGATCTGGATGATTGTCTGAGTGAGACACCTTACTATTCTTACTGGTACGATGCAGACACTATAGGTAGGTTATTCTGTCGGTTGTCGATTATGGAGTCATACAGCTGGCCCATTGCCACTTCAGCTTACTCTATTTTTATAGAACAAGGGTGACAAGCGAGCACACAGTTCACCTGATGGTTAGTGGCTGCTGTGACCCAAAGACATCTACATCATGAAACGATTAAGAATCAAAATGCAAATGCTTTGTCACCCCTGACGACTAAAATGGAATGCCTCGTTTCTAGTAAAAGAGATCTACAGTCCTCTTCACTCATTATACAAACAGCAGCACTAAACTGCTATTTCACGCTGGTATTCTGTGAGAGCGTGATCTGGTCGAGCCGACTCATTCGTGCTACAACCGTAATATAACTGCAACATGGCTCTACTACGTAAAACCGTCGTAGACAACGTCTAAGGTAAGGTAAGGTAAGGTTTATATGTCATTCCCATTTACTTTTATCCTTTTCTATTCGCGTTAAAGATTGTAGCAAGTCAATTTGACTAACTCCACTAATCCTAAAGTAAAGTCACAGCCTCTTTATGTCCTACTGCCGGGCACAAGTCTCCTCTCATATCTAGGATTGATTACCACGTTCTCGGCGGTGAAGTAAAACATCGTGAGGACATTTGCTTATCAAAAAAAAAAAAACTTGTGTGCAGTTCACACGTCATAGAAGTGGAAACTTCAGAAAACTAAGCTTGGAAAGAATGATGCGAATGGAGAGTATCAGGAGTAAGATCATTGTTGGGTTTACTTATTACAAATTTGTGACCAGTTCAATTTTTTTTATAGAATAAGGATGACAAGCACACAGTCCACCTTATGGTAAGTGAATTCAGTGGCCTATAGACATCTACATTTAACCTCGATTCACAATCAAAATGCAGATGCGTTGTCACCCCTGAGGACCAAGATGGAATTATGAAAAAACGGGTCTCCGGTTCTCTACACTCACCATACGATACACAGCAGCATTAAGCTGCTATTTTGTGAGAGCGTGGTCTTTCCCCGTTTGAGCCGACCCATTCGTGTTACAACCACAATATAGCTGCAGCGTGGCTCTACCAAGTTTATATTTTATTCTACATATATTACATATACATGTTATACAGACTGTTAGTTTTCAATTTAAACATATGATATGATGGGCTTTTGGTAAATAAAATACATAAAAAATAATAAGAAATACTATACTGTATTCTATCTCATTCTCTCTCAGGCTTAATCTCATAGATGTAAGTATATGTTTGTCTCTATTTAGTGTCGCTTTTTCAAGAAGTTTCCACTTTAATAAAAATATTTCGAAGGCATGTAAAGTCCGAAATACGCATTGGGGAGCTTGTCGGACCCTTGCTCCCCTCAATCCCACTCTGATCCTAACGTATTCTAAGCAAATAAAATCGTTTACCTCTTTACTGCTATGGGAGAAGGTGCTCTGGTGGGCGTCCGAGTGGTCACCGTTCACCGTGTGCTCGCCTGGAATTCATCATTCAAATTCAAATTTATTTAATTGCCATAAATAGGATAAGTGATAGGTTTTTACAATAAAAATAAGTTACTTAAAGACCTATTTAGCCATGAGATACGGCATGCAAACTTTTTTCTTTTTAAATTACCAAATAATATAGGTGGTAGTCGATTCTAATATGTTAAGTTTTTAAATGTATGTTATATAATTCAAAATATCATAATTTACTATATCAGTATCATAATTAAAATTTAAATACGTTCAATCAAAAATAGAGGTCTGACAAAATAGTGATACGCAGTCATTGAATAATATTAAAATAAATCCCACCAAAAGTAGTAAGGGTTGTAGCTTTAGTTAATAAGGAAAGATTGACACTAGTTTATGAGAATGGGAGATACTTGTGTATCTATCAAGGCAACTTCTTTGTCTTGGAATCACGCAATAAAAAAAACCATTGTATTTTTGATGTCGATGAGATAGTTCTGACTTCTTCTTTCTCTTTCTTAGCCTGTAGAAATATCCTGCTGGACATGGACATAAACCTCTTTCAATGTGAGAAGGATTTGGCTTCATCGTCACGCTCGGCTGACGGGTTAACGATCGCAATATTACACCGATCCGGTAGACATGTGTCGTTCATTTGACCCGGGTCGCATTAAAGTATTGATGATTGCAATTACATTTTTTTAACCGATCAAACGATGGACAGGACCTACGACCAGAACCAAACAGTATAAACAGTACTGAAACCCGAAATGATCCATTTGAAATAATGATCCGGTTCGGAAGACGCGTCAATACTTGACTGACCATCACTAGATATGAATGAATGACACATGTCTACGGTCTGGGTATTTTACTTCTGACGTAAAATAGATAGTTTATTGCGCTATCTATCGAAAACCGTAAGGCTTTTCTGAGATTTCTCATAGTCGCTTTTATTGACACCCACGAGACGAAACGGGAATGCATCCCCTCACGTCGTCATCGTACATCTATGACTAGTCTAAAGTAAAAATCATCAACTTATTGTATTTAGCAAAATTTGCAAGTTAGCAAAAAATTTGCTAACTTGCAAATTTTCCCGCCATTAAGGTCCCGAGCGAACGGGAGTATAACTTGTCGCGAGCTGTCAGAGTTTACAGGTTAAAATTACAGCACAGTACAGTTTGCAGTCTGTAATAATAAAAACAAATTACATAAAATTTTATAACTATGTTAGACCATTTAAAAGATTTCCCGCCAATTTTAAACCTTACAAAACAGACAGATTGTAGAGTCAATATAATACAGACAACACCAAAACAGTCGACATTCAAATCTTTTAAATAATAATACATGCAAAACTCACCTTTATTATTATGTGTACCAAAGCTGCTCTCCCAAAACCAAGTGTAAGCTAGTCATGCGTGCACGGGTGAGACAGTAAAAGCTTGGACTTGACTGAAGTAAAAGCATTTATGTGCGAGTGTAGACACAGTGATAGCGAAATGCGTGTGGTGTTATTTAATTTTTTATTAATACATGCTCCTTAAAAATGTAGGCCATGTAATTAAAATATTAAATATATTTATATACATTTATAATAGCGATCCGCGCCGGCTTCTCAAGAATGATCTCCATATCTCGACATCAGCGCTACCGAGGCTAACCTAACCCCACCTACCACTTTTAAAATTTTCCATCTAAGCTCATATATTTTGGTTAAACTAGGTGCGAATAGCTCTAAAACTATGTGCGTCAGTACATATTTGAAATATACAATACATATTTAACTGAACTTAATACGTACTAAATGTGAAATTATTTTCCTATGGAATATTGAGAAACGATGTTCTAGACTTCTGCCGAAAAGTCGGGAGATTGAAAATCAAACAAACTTTATTTAGTACTGCCCGGGATCAACCATTACAGATCAATATTAGTTTCGTTTTTTTTTTTAATTTCTATTTTTGTTCAAACATCGTATTTTAGACACGATTTTGGCGCCCAAAAATTGATACTTCTTGAAATAAATAAATAAATAAATGAAATACTCAACTAAATTCTTATAGAACTGATTTTTAAAATACTTTATATTAATCAAGATAAAAAACAATATAATTTAATCGCCAGAGAAACTTTGATGTTCGAGTTCGGGTGAAACAATAACAAAATAATATTTTTCAATAATATGAAAGGCATGTCATTGAGGAAGATACTTCATAAGGCTTATAACGAATAAAAATCAACTTTACCTTTTACCTCAATAAAACACGATATTGACCTTCAATAACGTCACAAAATACTTTTATTATTAAAAACCATTTACATGCACAAACAGACAAACATAAAAACAGACAAACGAATATATTTATAGCGTTAAAGAGATCTTTAACGCTATAATCTATTTATTATTTTATCTAGCCGTCATCTATCTTAGTTTAAAATAAAGTTTCGGCCACATTCTACTTAAGTCATAAAATTTTAAAATAACGCCCGCCAGACCGAATTTCGGTCACTGCGGCCAGGATCAACGGATCGCGCGCCTACTGTGCAGGACAAGATTATTGTGCCCAAGTGTTCGCAAGCACATGTGTACTCTTTATTCTCTCACTCTCATACTCCAATGGGACGGTAAACCGTCCCGACCGGAGAGAGATCAGGCGCAGGACCAACGGCTTTACGTGCATTCCGAGGCACGGGAATGAAACCTCACCACAACTGCCTAACTCCAGGCTGCAGCAGTAGACTCGTAAAGGGCTGATGAAATGATGACGATCTGTTCAGTTTTCGTAGAATTTGAAATTAAAAAAACATAGGTTTTTTTAAATAAAAAAGAGCGACTGTACGTGACAACGATATTTGCATTTCGCTAACACCAGCGAGTTAAGTAGCGGCCATTTTGATTTGGACATAGGTCACTTTTTCGGATACTTTCATTACTTGTTGTCTTTTAGACACTTTAGTTTTTCATTCTCGAGCTAGGTAGCCTTGTAAATAATATCTGAAATTTTAGTAACTAGTAAATAGACACTTCCGTCACTTTGTTTTATGCATACAATGTGACCGAACCTTTACAAATTTTGCCAAAAACAACACTCCTTACACTTACGGCCTTACTTACGAAATGCTTAAAATTGCTCTCTCTCTCTCTCTCTCTCTCTCTTAAATAAGTACAATAGAAAGAGACAAATATAGAGGTAATTAGTACTTAATTTAAGTAACCATAATTAACGATTAGAAGTAAGACCGCCAGTATTTAATTTTAAAATGTTAAAATGACTTTGTGAACCTTGAGTTAGAATTTGTTGAATAAAAATAACATTATATTTTAAATACATTATAGCATGTAAATAAATACAGCTCAATATAAATTATACAGATTAAATATAGCAAATTAAAAAATTCTTACAAATTAAATTGTGAAAACAAGGCATGCGTGCATACAAACAAAACAGATATCAAATAAAACCCGAAGCATGTGAATTATTTAAAAAGGAAAATGAATAATAAATTACTTACTATTAAATATATAATTGAATACTTTTTAAAGTAATGACAACCACAGGTAAAGTAGCTGGGTAGATGGCAACATCGTTAATATACTATAGATAACGCAAAACCACCTGTCCGTTATGAGTACGAGGCAAATCGAGCAGTGTTGCCAGTAGGCTGCATTTTACGTAACTTTGTTAACCCATGTAACGTATATGTCATAAAAATAGGTGCATTCATATAACTATTCGAAAAATAAATGTATAAGTTATAAAATCCTTAATTGCGTAAGGTCACTTTGGTCAAACGAATCAATGAACACCTGTTATTTTTGGTAATAATTTAACAGGTGGTTATGGTATTACTTAGTACTTTGTAATTTTTAGTTTAAAAGTGTAACCTGTAAGACACAAACTTGTTTAAGTTGTAAAATGTAGGTTATCTGTGTCTTCGTCGTAGTCGTATCGACATATCACACGAACCCCCATGTTGAAACTTGTTGTTAATCGATAACCATGCTTTTCAGTGTCACAAAACTTATTTAGTTTTCCTTAAAAAGTTAAATTAAAATCTAATTTAACGAATTCTGCGTTATAAACTGTTTATTAAAAGATTCAGAAATAACCTATAGACGAATTGGTTGGCTTAGTAGTGTCTTAAAACTTGCTAAGTATTAAGTTAAATTATATTTGTAGTATTTAAAAATACACAAAGAAGATTTTTATTTGACTACACGAAACAATAACTTCATTTACAAGCACTCCTATACAATTTCCTTAAAAATATCGTTGTTTAAATTTCATTTCAATTGACATGGGTATTATATTTAGCTTAATAATATATATAAGTGCGAGGAAATATCACATGTTCTTTCTCCCCTCTAATATTTAAGAGTAACATTGAATAAATTACACCACCGACATTTGTAAATGGTATTTTTAAAGTAGCCTGAAGAATATTTTTTTTTTTGCCAATACTGCAATAAATTTTAACAAGCCTAAAAATTACCATCAAACTTAATCATACTTGGATCAAAGCTTTCGGACATTCTAAATTTCGATATTATTCTATAGAATACGGTGTCTTCAAAAGGGGGCCAGCTGGAGTATAACCGACACCCCCTTGATTTCCAATCCATCCTCGAATCGTACAGTAGCTTTTCCGTGTCGTTCGCTTCGCAAGTCATGGCTGAAACGGAATCGCATGTGTTATAATCTGTATTTGAGGCGGACGCTGTGTTAAAACTGGCTGAATTTAAGTCACTTTCATTAAAGAATACACTGGATCTTTGTAAAGGGCCTTTTTTAACATCTTGAGATAGCTTTGCATCTTTATCGAAGTCAAAGGTAATAAAACTTGGCATTTCCTTCGCTTGAAATCTTCTAACACGTCCACAAAAAGGTTTCTCCCGTGCGTCTGTAAGACTATCATCAAACGAAACCCAGTACTTCAGGCCACCTCTGTTCTGAGTTTGCGACATGGATATCACCGACGATCTTTTCACAAAAGGTGATCCTAATATAGTATCATCTTTTTCGTAAAGAACACTCAGGTCATTTCCAACAAAAGAATCATCTGTATTTTTTATAGGTGATTCTGTGCACAGTTCAAACGCAGAATTCCATTTTCTAGGCGAGGAAGATCTACTGAAAATCGAATCATCTTCCACAAATGCTGTGTTCATTTTTTCTTTATCATTTGCACCTAAAACGAAAGTCTCGTTTAGGTTTGATGTATCAGTCTGAATTGTGTCATGCTTAGGTGGTTCTGGACATGTACATACTAAGCTTGTTTCTAAATTTTCTAATACACTTTTCGACGTCATTCGACAACGACATTTGATAGACCAATCCTTTTCAGAACTATCAAAAATCTGAATATGATCACCATATTCAGATGTACTTACAATTGTGCTATTTTCGAAATCAGAAGCTTCAAATCTTTCTTCATTTCCATTTTCCTCGGCGAATTCATCTTTGATAGACTCATTACTGGATTCATTATACCCTATTGCGTTAGTTATATCACGTTCTACTAAACATACAATATTAATATGTTCAAGTGGTACTCTTGCATCTTCTAAATTACAATCGCTCCGATCATCATACGGTTTCTCTAAAATTTGATTTTTTCCGTCATTAGGTTCTGTAGGTATCAAGATTTTCTTTTCAGGTGAATTGTTACATAAATTCAAAAGAAGCGGGTTAGTTGTAAATAAAATATCTTCGCTGTCAATAACAGTTACCACTTGCTTAGAATGTTTGGTTTTAGGTTTGTTCTTACAAGTCACAGTGTAAAAAACTGTATCGAAAATATAGTATAGGATTGCTTCAACTATTTTATTTTTCTGGATAATCGACGAATCGCTAGCATCTGTGGTGTCAGTGGCATTGAAGCTTTCATTACCTTCTATTTCTTTTATAATCTGTACTATGGAAAAACTTTCAAGGTCTTGTTCTGGCAATGTATCTTTTTCTATCTCGTTTTGATCACCACGCGATATTTCATTATTCTCATCTACTTGATTATTTTCGTCTTCTATCAATACAATGTCATCACTATTATTGTCAAATAATGCTATGGTTTCGAAGTTAATTCGGTTAACTATAACGCCAAGAATTTCTGATACGACTTCAAGTTTCTCAAATTCATCAGAAGAATCAAAACTAAATCCGGTTTCTGTACTAGTAAGACTGTTGTAGCTTAATCTTACTTTACTAGTTGCAGAAACTGTTTCGTCATCTCGCTTTGAATTATTAATGTCTGTTTTTAGAGCCTGGAATTGATTTTCTTTTAGAAAACCTTCCGGGTCTCTGTGATCTAAATTATCATAATACACAGTTTCAATTTCTGCATTTTCGTCGTTAATATTCCGGTTTAAGTTTTTTCTGATATCCGAGCTTTCTTCATTATTTTTTTCTATTACCGTGTCTCTGATTCTATTAGATTCTAAGGTTTTTGAATTATTTGATTGTTCTTCTTGCGAGTGAAAAAATGGATTAGATAATGATATGTTTTCAGTTTTAATATTTTCCACAGAAGTAACATTATTTGATTCGTCGCTATTGGAACTTTTAGACTCTTCCAAAATTGGTTCAAGAATATTCATTTTTTGAATGTCACGTTTTCTTGGTGATATCTGTACAATGGAATCTTTTCTTTCATAATCTGAACAAAAGAAATCAATCGGTACAGAATAATCTCTTATATCTTTTTGCATTAGTTTCTTTACAGGACTATCGTAAACCGCTTCCTCGAAATCCATATCGTCATGAAAACTGTGGTATTCTCCCTCAATCGAATCGATTGAGTTGTCAGATTTAACTGGAATATCTTTATCATCTTCTGTCCTAAATGTGCCGTATTTTTGTGTAGTTTCGTTTTTAGTATCACTTTCAACAAGGTTTCCACTTTCGACTTTCTGAGTTAAAGTATCTATTTGTTTGTTTTCAACAATGGTTTGATTTTCTGTTGAAAAACTGTTACTCATATCATCTAAATAATTATCCTCGGTAAATTCTTGGCTCTCAACAAACTCCGTGTTGGGGTTTGTGTTCACTTTAAAAACTGGTAGCAGATTTGCTTTCACTTTGACAATAGTAGGTTTAGGTTCTGATTTCAGTTCATCTAAGCATTTCTGATTGATATTATCAAAGGAGAAATAAAGCGAACCATGTGATTTAGATCTTAAAGTACTCTTTGAGCCTGTCTTTATTTTCCTATAAGATAAGGTGATTTCACCACACGAGCGACATTTGGGAATATGATAGTGAATAGGATCCGGATCCTTAATGAATGAATTGATGAAGCCACTATGCGAACGCGTCCTGTAAATTTTGTTACATGAACTAACTCTCTGTCGTGGAAGAGATTGAGTTCGAAATAAATATTCCGTTCTATGTCTACAATCCCATTCTAATGACGGTATAGAATTCAAACTAGAACGACTGCCTAAATCATCACCTTTATGTAAAACTAATTCTTTATTATCACTTGAAGCAATCTTAGAATTAAGATTTAATTTACATTTCGGGTGTTTTTTGATATCAACAGCTTCGAACTTATGAATATAATTGTCAAAATTAGGGTTGCGTGAAAAGAAATGCCTCGAGCGCGTGTTTGATGTTAAGGCTTCGTCAAGGATTTTGTCCACAGCTGTTAATTTACCTGTATTAATGAACAAGCTTTAGTTAAGTGCAAATGCGCAAGCTGTGATGCTATATAAAAACAAAAACAATGAATTGAGCATAAATATATAAATGTCATAATTGTTGGAGAAATAAACGGTAGAATTTCAAGTATCTGTTTATTTGGCTTTAATATGATCTTTGTCAATGATTACATTATCAGAGACCATTAAGAGTAAAGATTTTATGAATCCTTTAGATATCTTCTCATATAACCTATAATTGAATAAACAATCACAGTTTCAAAGCTAAACGATACAAAATGAAGAAACACAGTGTGAGATGGATTACACAATATGAAAAAATTGTTACATGAGAACTGTCACAAGTTTGATAATATACCAGTAAAAAAAAAACGACAAATATTTGACGCCAAATTGCAAAGCCGCACGAATACAGTTTTCGAAGACAATTACAAAAATACAAATATGCATACGCCTTGACCATATGCACCCATTTTACTCTTCAAGGATTCTATATGAAATCGAAGTTAAGATTTTTTCTAAATACTCTATCTCACAATTGAGATGTAATTCTTCCATAACCCCTAATATAGGCAAAATGCCATGCATTTGACTTCTTTTAAATTAGAAATAATTCCATCTTTAACCGATGGTTAAAATAAATCAAATTTCGTCTTCTTTTAAGTTACCCTCGGCCATGCCCAAACTTATCTCAATAGATCTCTCGTCATTCTCTTATCTCTTTCACTACTCAAAGTCACAGAAGCATTATTTAACGAGGACCACCACAAGACTAGACAAACAACATAAAATGAACTTTCTGACCCTACTCCCACCATCGGTATCTCCGACGCACTCTTTGCAGTCTCACCTCGGCTTACAGTACCGTGTACGGGTGTGGCGGCCGTGTACTGTCGCACTACGACGGTAGATGGGGCCGCGGCAGTCACACTCGAAGTGCCAGTCGAAGCGGTCGAATCCAAGAATACCTCATCATCAGACAGTAGGTTCGGATCCCGTTCCACCGCTTTATATAGGATACATGAGAGAAATAGAATCGAAAACAAAGGAGAACCACAGAAAGGAATCAAATAAACCTATATTTGTTGAACCCTTCTCTAAATCCAAAATACTCAGGAATTAACGGTATACCATAGAAACAATATTTATACCGGGTATCATTTTTTTCCGTGAGGAAAACATAGTATGTTAAGTGAACGAAATAAAAACTTATGAATTATATATATATATATATATACAGGGTGTTAGTGTAAACACCGTTGTCCTTGAAACTAGTGGTTTGGTTTCACTTATAGAAAGTAATTTCAATGAAAAATAACAACATTTTTTTTAGTCAAATCTCAATTTTTTCTTACAATTATTTCACCCTAGGCAAGTAGGGATAAACCTACAGAATTCACAATAAAAAACTCAACATATCGTAGGTAGCGGCAGCGATTCGCGGTCAAGGCCAATGTCACTGTGTCAGTGTGTCAGTCACCTTCGCTGCGTCGGTGCGGAATGTACGTGTTAATTTGACTTAAAACCGCGGCGCGCAGTGCCGACATTCTACGTCGCTTTAGGTTGTAGTTTTGGTTGAGGAGTTTCCTGGGCGATGAACCTACCTTACCCCGCTGGACTTTTATCTTTGGGGAGAAGTGAAGCGCCGAGTGTATGCAACTAAGTTCCGTAATACGTCCGAACTCAAAAGGCGAATTCTTAGTGTATTTAGAGAAATGACACTGTTGTGCTTCTAGCCTTTACGATTAATGTAAAAGCTGATCAAAATGGAATTCATTTACGAGGATTTTATTTAATAGGTAAGTGTAAATAACCAATCAATCAGGCTACACATCAAGCTGTACAAATCCTTTGTCTTGGCCTCGCTTTGTATGATCTTTCCGTACAATGAACGGTCAGCTTATGCTTTAAATGCCCTTTGCGTTCCAGGGCCGCGGTACGGTATACGGTAAATACGCCAAAAATCCTACCTAATGATTTACTATTTACTACGAGGGTGGATTGAAAAGTACTCGGCCTAACCAAGAAAATAAACACATACTAAATCAGTTATATTTTTATTTTTCTACATAATCACCATCAAGTTCAATACACTTTTGCCACCTCCCCTTCCAAGCATTTAGACCGTTGAAAAAAAATGATTCTTCCTTAGAGTCAAAATAGGCGTCTACAGCTGCTTTGACCTCGTCGTTTGTCGAAAATCTTTGACCTCCCAAGTGCTTTTTTAGGTTAGGGAACAGAAAGAAGTCTGATGGTGCCAGATCAGGTGAATACGGCGGATGCGGTAACAGTTCAAAGCCACAGTTGTGAATTTCAGCCATTGACTGTACTGACGTGTGAACACGGGCGTTATCTTGATGAAACAGGACTTTTCTTCTGAGCATTCCTCGACGTTTTTCTTTTATTTACTCTCGTAAACGACGTAGTAATGTGCAGTTTATAGTCTGACCCCTTTCAAGATAATCAATCATAATCACACCTTTCGAGTCCCAGAATACTGAAGCCATCACCTTATTTGCCGACAAAATCGACTTAGCCTTTTTAGAGGGTGGTGAACCAGGTCTTCTTCACTGTTTTGATTGTTGTTTTGTTTCCGGTGTACAGTAATGAACCCATGTTTCGTCCATAGTAACAAAACGATTAAAAAAATCATCTGCATCGGCTTCAAATAACTCCAAACAGGCGCGTGAAATAGTCAATCGCGTCCTTTTTTGTTCAACTGAAAGCAGTCGCGGAACCCACCTCGCAGACACCTTGTGGAAACCCAACTCGTTGACAATGATGTTTTGAGTTCGTTCATAAGAGATGCCTATAATCTCGGCTATCTTTCTAATTTTTAATCTGCGGTCTCCCATTATTAAATCAAGTACTTTTTTAATATTTTCGTCAGTAGTTGACGTCGAAGGCCTTCCAGAGCGGGGTTCATCTTTCACACTCTCTACCACGCTTAAATTCTGCTATCCATTTTTTGACGGATGAATATGACAGAGCACAATTGCCTAATGTACTGACCATGTCATCATGGATGGATTTTGATGATAGCCCCTTCTTATGGAGGTACTTAATGACGGCACGCTGCTCGATTTGCTCCATTCGCGGAAATTATGTCCGATTACTTTGTTAATAAATTTCTAAAATCACAACTAATTATCGCACACGTTTCGAACTTCACACAATGAACTAGTCTGAACTAAACTAAATAATGTGGGTAGATTTGATTTTTAGAATTGAATGGATCTGTGTTAGGCCGAGTACTTTTCAATCCACCTAGGTATTATTAATGTTTAATTTTGTTTGTTGTTAAATCTAACTTACATTAATTTGGACTCGTCACCCAACACAAAGGGTAGGAATTTTTATCTGTCCTAAGCAAGTGTGAAAGTATGAAGGAAAAGTTTCATGATAGGTTACGTGTACCATTGTGTTTATATTGAAATGTTGTGTAGGTAGCAAGGACGGGCGGTGACCTTTACAGTGATTACGTCACTCGAGCGCATAGGGTATCCATGAATTTACGGACGGTGTCGGACAGAAACTTTTTTAATTTTATAAAAGAAAATAGCGTTTTTTTTTTAAAAATCGGATAAATATTTTTATATTAAAGCCAACCACCTATGGTTTCAGTGACAACGGTGTTTACACTTACACACTGTATATATATATATATATATATATATATATACATATATATATATATATTATATATATAATTTTTTTTATAAACTTATTTCATGACGGAAAACGTTAAACCGATACAATATCATCTTTAACACGATGAATACATATAGCTTCACCTGCAATGAGTCCTGTAATCAAGTAACTCTACATTGAAACATAAAAAAAGAAATAGTTTTGAAATCAAGAGGCAACTTAGGATTACCCTGAAATTTCTGGAAGATTCCAAAAACTGTTTTACATTACGGAAATACAAACCACAGTAGTTAGTGCACTAATTAGGGAGTGTTTTCATTATACAGGTTTTGATTTTTCAAAGAGTAGCCAAATTTTTACCTTAAGTTCAAATATATAAATAATGATAATATACCTTTATTGCAGTTTTCGTAAATACGATTGAAATTATCAAAAATTGAAAGTGATTTATGGGCAACAACGTTTTTGTCTACCGATCGACCCTTACAAGTGTGGGAGTGCGCAGTAAAATCAGTTAAAATAATGCATTACCACGCATTTTGAATTTAAAAGACTAAAAGGATAGAATATTTGTGATTTTTTTCAAATAATTTTTTCTTTACCATCTGCTTATATTACTTATACTGAACCTTGTTTGCAAATTTGGCCGGTTATTGCAAAATAACACTGTATATATAAGTTAAGACTAGCCTTTAAGAAAATTAACCCAAAATCTGTTAAAAAATATTAGTACAGTAAACACAATATAAGCATCGTTTAACATCTAAAACCGTGAAAGTGAAAGTGAGCCACTTTTATTCATAACAATTTCTCAATTAATGAAAGAAGTCAGCGATCGTCAGAGCTATAATTGTAGTAAAAGTCGTAGTACAATACTTCTTGTAGAAAATTCATTAGTCGCTTTAAGTAAAGAGTTATGTTTTTAAGAAAGAGTTTTTAAAAATATTTTTATTTTATATAAGAATAACAAATACACACTTTCAAATAAAATGAAATAAAAATGGCTGCAAATTTTCATGTTCGTAGTTTTACTTTAAATTAAAGAAAATCCTTAACCACGACACTTGTTTCTTTTTTTTTAAATTAATATCATGGGTTTTGGATACCAACCAACAATAAGCAAGAATTAATACAAAATGCAAAAACAGAAGTGCAAAAAAAACATGGATTGGATCCTATTACAGCACAATCTGGTAATATTTAATTTCTTTTTTAAATAATTTATATATAGCAACACGGTCTGTTGATATGTTAAGAATCAGATGGGTTCGTAGTTAAGAACTTATTAAATATAGTTCCTGTTCTATATTTCATATAGTTCTTGCTATCAATATTTATTTGAACAATTATAAATAAGCGCCATCTATGTACCAAACACAGTAAGTTTTACAAATTTTAATTAAAAATATAATTTCCTTTTTAAACTAATAAACTATTCCAGAACGTATGAAATAGGATCCAGTTGCAAACTGCGTGCAAATAAAATATCCAAACTCAGCTACTAACCTCTGGTGAGGTCGGCGTGTTCCCGCTCTGCCTTCAGGAAGTCGGTCGTGTCCACTACGGAGAGGAAACGGGACTTAGCATGCGACCTCTAACTCTGCACGCTATAATGCTAACCGTCTTTGACGAAAGCGGAACGGGAAATTGACTACCAACAATATTTTTTTACGTGAAAGAGCCACGCTGCAGTAATATTATGGTTGTAGCACAAATGAGTCAACATCATTAACGGAGACACAGTTTAATGTTGCTGTGTTTTCTATGGCGAGCGTAGAGAACTGGAGACCTTACTAGAAACGAAGCATTCTATCGTAGTTCTCAGGTGTTGACAACGCATTTACATTTTGATTTTTAATTGAGGGTTACTGTAGACATCTATGCGCCACAGCATTCATTTACCATCAGGTGGACTGTGTGCTCGTTTGTCACTCGACTTTATTTTTCTATTTTCTTCCCCCGCTTTCGTCAAAGATTCAATACTAAGTTCTAAAGAGCATCATAAAACAAGACATGCCCAGACTTATGCAGTTTCTCAAAAATCTAAAACTATCTTTGCAAATATTTTCAAAACAACTCATGCTAGTATTCATGTTATATCAATACAAGGGTGATGTTAGCTCGGGGATCTAAATCTATGGATTTTGAATAGACACCAATGAAATTGTTACTTACAACTTTAAGAAACGATTTACCACGTGCACGGCGGAGAAAGCGAGTGTGTTTTGGGCGCCATAATTAACGCCTGGTACGTGGCGAGTGGTAACTCCCGCCATCTAGTATCGAGATTAGGAGAGCTTTCTAGAAAATTCCATATTAGAACTTTCTCCGTCTAGTCAGTCGGGACCAGTATATACTCGAACATTCTAGATGTTTCAGTAGAAGAGGCCTATATAAAGCCAGTAGAACCCGCGACCGAGGCAGTATTGAATTGGCAATACAAGCGAATACTTTGAAGAGATATAACTGCAAATTGTGTTTTATCATTTGTGTTTTAAGTTGTAATTGGTGTTCGGTTATTAAAGTGTCAATTTTGGTAATTCGCTCGGCAGTTTTTACTGTCGCGAAACTCAAGCTCGTAACAATACGTTACACTACACTTCGGCGTCGCCTGGACAGTATCTATTCCAGATAATCAAAGACAGACATTGGTTTATTCAATTTGTTTTTTTTTTTTAGATCTTCAAGTTTTTCTATTAAACTATGCCCTAGATCTACACTGCCATTGCTCTCTGTCTGTTCGTAAAGTTTCTTCGCAAGCGGTCAGCACAGAAAGACAATAATTTTAAAAGTTGCTATTCATGTTATTGACTTGGCCCGATCTACTCAGAATCATAAACATATGCTATTACTTCATCACCGATAATGTCATAAATTAATTAAAATTGAGACTAACAATTTCATTGGTACTACTTGGTATCAAGTACGATTTGATTACAATAAATTCAAAATTTGTTTTATAGTCGTAATGGCTCAAAGCAAAACCAATACAACTCAATAGAAATTAAAAAAAAATCACTTAGCGTACGTAACTATAAAAATGCTATTCATGGGCAATAATAATAGGTTGAAGGTAATAAAAGACTATTGGGGGTTTCAAACCATGGTAATGGCACTCACCATCGCTTAACACCACCTCGGGCTGGCTGCGGACCGGCACTTGCTTGGTCTCTATCCGCAACACTCGGTGCTCTAGAAATACAAATAAATGTCCATTAGGATACTGTAAATCACATCGTATCTTTATATAAGATTCAAATAACTGATATTGAATATATATGTATAATCAATTTCTATATAACCCCTCGTCTGTCCAAACGCCATATTCTGGCGTCTCAAATAATATGCGCATCTGTCAAACGCCATAACATGGCGTCGAGTGATAGCAAACTATTCGTAACAACACACACACACACACATATATATATATATATATATATATATATATATATATATAAATATATATATATATAACATATATCTGTTATGTATAATCTGATAGCTTATTTAATAAGGTTTCCATTGATATATGATTTTAATATTAACTTACTTAGTATATACATGTATACTTAGTATACTTATTATATACTTAGTACTTCGGAAAGTGCTCGACAGATGCGCCATATTGCCCAAAATGACCCCTAAATTCGAGTGGATAACGGGTCTTTACCTATGAAATTGTTATTCTGCAGTACTGGCCATTTCAAATAGAAATAATTTCTGTTTTGTTAAGAATTCTAATTTTAAAACATGTGTTCTTTTTCTTCTTTTTTCAAAAATTCTTTTTTCAAAAATTAGTCATTTGTTTATTGATGACATAGCGTTATGTTTTCATCGCATTTGAATATTATTCGCCATGATGGATGGAAACGTTCGATTAATTATGTTATATGAGTACCATCGTAGCATCAATAAACTGCCACTGCGTCGACAAAGATGCATCGATTGCATGGTTGACTACTTTGATTAATAGAAATAAAAAATATAGAAAAACAAATTACATTATTTCATAAAAAATACGGCAATTTCATGGGTAAAGACCTATTATATCTGTAACTCACTAAGGAAGTCAGTATTCAGTAGTAGGTGATAAACATCTATTGCAATATCTAAGTATGTTAATACGTATTCGTTAATATTCTATGATACTACTAGTATATCTCAATTTTCAACCGACTTCAAAAAGAAGAGGTACTCAATTCGAGTATATGTTTTTATTAGTATAGTGTTACACCGTATCTTCGCAGATTGTAAACCAATTACGATAATTATTTTTATAATTAAATAGGTTATTTATTACTATTACCTTTCTTTTTACTTCAGGGGTGGTCCCGTGTAAATTTGGAGAAATAATTCCAACCCTAAGGTAGTAATATCAAAATAGCAAAATAATAATAGATATTGGCGGTGTGAACGTCAACAAATAGCATAATATGTCAAAGCGATACTTAACATTGTTAGTGTGAACGTAAACAAAAAAATATTTTCTTTAATTTAATTTAAAATGTTTGTAAGAGATATTATGTATGAATTATTATTTTCTGCACACCTCTATATAAACTTTACCTATGCCAAATTTCACATTCCTCCGTGCGCGCAGTATTAACCCTTTTCCCATGAATCATATAATATGAACATTTCAATTGTTTAACTATTGTATCTGTTTCGCGGACAGGAAATCTGTTAAGCATGTGAAGCGCACGGAAAAAAAGGTGATTCTGTGGTAAAAAGTGACAATAAAAAAAAAAAAACAAAATTTTTTTGAAGACGGACAAAAGGAACAAAAAAAGAATTTTAAGATGGGGCGCATAGGGTATCGACAGAAACTTTTTAAATTCGGATAAATATTTTTATGTTAAAACTACCTATGGTTTTAGTGACAACGGTGTTTACACTTACACCTTGTAGGTTATTATTAAGGCAGTGTGTGCCTGTGCGTACGTATGTGTGCGTACGCGTACGTATGTGTGCGTGCGTTTACGTACGTATGTGTGCGTGCGCGTACGTATGTGTGCGTGCGTTTACGTACGTATGTGTGCGTGCGCGTACGTATGTGTGCGTGCGTTTACGTACGTATGTGCGCGTGCGCGTACGTATGTGTGCGTGCGTTTACGTACGTATGTGTGCGTACGCTAACGCGTGTGTGCTTGTCTCTCTCTCTCTCTCTCTCTCTCTCTGTCTGTGTGTGTATGTGTGTTATGGTACGGTACGTACCGTCACGTGACTCCTCTTCGGTCTCGGAGGGCGCGCTGGCCGGTGAAGTCACTTGTGCGCCGCTGACCGCCTCCGACTCTGACAGATCCGTGTCGTCTGTACATATATAAAGTTTTTTTTTATAAAACCGAAGTGAAAAATGAACTTAGCTATAGTTGCATTGTATATAATGAAAACTGAGATTAAATGCCTCAAAGCTTGTAATCATATTTACTCTTTACCTTTAAGACCAGAACACAGTAGTGCTCAGCAATACAAAAACAAATAGGCAAAAACAAATGCTATTTAGCAGCAACAATAGGTAAAAGAATAGAATAGAAACATTTTTATTTAATATTGATTACATGTAATTCTTACTGACTTTTACAAATAGAAACAAAGAACAAATAGAAACAAAAAAAATATAAAATATTTTAATGGCCTTCGGCCAAACAGATAATAACTAACTTAAAACAAATTAACAAATATTAAAGATTTGAAATAATGACACTAGGTATTCGAGCAGGGCTTCCGCACTCCGTGATGATCGATGACAAAAAGGGCCGAGTGTCACCTCTTATATAGCTCGCTACGGCATCGCCACTCTTGTTTCAGACCCTCTTCTAACACGGCCTCAGTCATTTTGGCTTTACCACTGTCCCAAAAAAAATTCTGTCTCGGGAAGGACCAACAAGAAACCCAGCGAAACTTTTTTTTAATAATTATTAACAATATAATGCTTTATACAATTAAACATTTAAAAACGGCGTAATAGCTAGTACCTAGTGCAATTTTTTTTCATTCGTTACAGCGTACCAAAATGTGCTGCTGAATAGGCCTCCTCATAGATATTCCCATATCATCCCGTGGGTGTCGTAACAAGCGACAAAGAGAAACCATGAGATTAGACAGCAGCAGTCTTCCTAAAAAACTGCGGTTGCCAATCGATCTGCCAAGTGTGACAACTGCCATAACCATATATGAGGTAATATTATTATAATAATGTCCTCCGGACTGAATTTTGGTCACAACAGTCAACCTCAAAGAGGTTGGCCGTTAGCGCAAGCCAGAGTTATAGCGCCCAAGTGTATGCGTAAGCAGAGGTGCACTCTCTATTGCCTCACTCTCATAGTGCTATGCATGGAGGTTAAAGAACAGGAGAACGATCACTAGGTACGTACTAAAGCATAGCCCGCCTGTCCTTGAAAATTGTAGAATGTATAGCGGCGCTGACGTCGGCGAGTAGTGACTGCGAAGTTAGCGGTTTATGAGTACAAGAAGGTGAAGTTAGTTGAATAATGTACAAATTTTCTCCGCGGCATTGGTGAGAAAATTTTCATGCTCCGTAATTTTGTAACTTTTGACAAAAAGATACTTAAAAAATGGAGAAATATTTTATTGTGCGTGGATGTGCAAGTGGTTTAGCATCTGAACAGAAAAATAAACTTAAAATTACGTTTATTGAGCGAACTTAACGATAGCAGCGCCTCACTTATAATGTCCATTTTCTGGGACACTATTTTCTACGACGATCGTTCTCCTGTTCTCTAACCTCCAAGGTGATATGGGACGGTAATCGACGACGACCGGAGAGAGATCAGGCGCAGGACCAACGGCTTTACCTGCTTTCCGAGGCACGGAGGTGAGACACCGCCAACTTCCTGACTCCGAGCAACTACTGAAAATTTCTAAACGGAAAAACTCAATAACTGATTTTTTTGACGGACCCGGGATTCGAACCCAGGACCTCATGATCAGCAGTCGCACTACTACAACCACTAGAACAACGAGGCAGTTACGAGGTAATATATGGGTTTTACACGCGGTAGAACCATGCTTGTACAAATGGGTCGGCTCGACCGGGGAAGGACCACGCTTTCACAGAATACCAGCGTCAAATAGCAGCTTAATGCTACTGTGTTTCGTATGGTGAGTGTAGAGACCCGGAGACCCTTCTTAGTGGAAACGAGGCATTCCATCTTAGGCCTCACGGGTGACAACGCATCTGCATTTTGATTCGTAATCGAGGATAGATGTAGATGTTTATGGGCCGCAGCAAACACTTACCATCAGGTGGACTGTGTGCTCGTTTGTTACACTTATTATATAAAAAACACTCTATATACAGCAGTGGAATTTCGTTAGGCTGAACGAATAAGTGGGTATGGCTAAGGGGGGTATATGAAGCAATCTATAGGGAGGCCTATGAAATATGATTTCGAGATAAAACATCAGGGTAGGGGAACTCACACTCGTTCCCGCGCTGTTTCCGCTCGACGGTGCGCTTGTACTCGTCGATCTCGCGGTCGGTGACGTGGTCGAAGGGGTTCCTGGCGTACGGCGCGCTATACATGGTGGCGTTGTGCTGGTAGCCGCGCTGAATGATGCCTTTCGAAGCGGCCCCCATCAGCACCTGAAAACAAACAAGCACAGATAAATCGACGTACAACAATAATTTTTTTATAGGATAGGGTGACAAACAAGCACACAGTCCACCTGATGGTAAGTGGTTGCTGCGGCCCATAGACATCTACATCTATCCTCGATTACAAATCAAAATGCAGATGCGTTGTCACCCGTGAGGACTAAGATGGAATGCCTCGTTTCCAGTAAAAAGGGTCTCCGGTTCTCTACACTCACCATACGAAACACAGTAGCATTAAGCTGCTATTTTACGCTGGTATTCTGTGAGAGCGTGGTGCTTCCCCGGTCGAGCCGACCCATTCGTGCTACAACTATACTACTAATATAACTATAGCATGGCTCTACTATGTACAAATATAATAACGTATCAGAAAAAATTGAATAATTAATATAATAGAGCCATGTTGTAGTTATATTACGATTGTAGCACGAATGAGTCTGCCCGACAGAGGTAAGACCACGCTCTCACAGAATACCAGCGTAAAATAGCAGCTTAATATTGCTGTGTTTCTTATAGTAAGTGTAGAAACGGCGACCCTTTTTACGTGATACGATATATTCTACCTTAGTCCTCAGGGGTGCCAACGCATCTGTAATATACTATCTGTATACTCGAGGGTAGATGTAGATGGCTACGGGCCACAGCTTTCACTTTCCATCAGGTGGGCTGTGTGCGAGCTTGTCACGCTTATTCCATTAAAAAAAAACTGGCTTTGTACGTCGAAGGCGTGCGTGCTAATAATGGTCATTACTTAGTTTGCATTTCAGCTTCGATCAAAATGGCCCGAAGTTTTAGCCGAAGCCGAAGATTTCTAGCAAGTGCCGAAATAGAACTGACTGCTACGGTCAAAATAGGCCATAGATTTGGCCGACGCCGAGGCTTTTTAGCCTTCAGTCAAAACGGGATAAAGACTTGGTCTACGCCGAAGGTTTCTCTAGCAAGTGCTCAAATTGAACGAACTGTTAAGAATGAGCGAGATCGCGATGGACGTGGCGATGCAATTTTCATCATCTCTAGATCAAATTCTATTATTATGATTAAAATTACCTTTTTATAATATACAAACTATATATATCCCACTGCTGGGCACAGGCCTGCTCTCATTTTTAAGAAGGTTTTAGGGCTAGGAAGTGTCCGCCGCGCTGCCCCACTGCGTGTTGGCGAACTTCACATGTCTTCGAAATATATTTTTTTCTCTTATTCCTCAGACATGAAGGTTTCCTCACGATGTTTCTTTTCCTTCACCGCCAAGCACGTGGTAAATTAGCACTTAAAATTGCAACTAATAATGTCATTGGTGCCGGCGGGGTTCGAATCCGGGTTACTCGCGTTCCGTTATATTAAAAGCGAGCTTTAACCATATGAGTTACCACGCCTTTTAAGATGTTTGTGAATAAATAAATAAATACGTCTAAAAATTACATATTTAAGTAATGCATTAGAGTCAATGGGTCTTAAATTTACAAAAAAATCAGGAAAAAGAGGGATAAGGAAGTGCAGGGTTAAAAATGTGATACTCACGACGTGGTCGCCGGTGTGCGTGTTGGCGGCGTCCTCGCCCACATATCTGGTGGCCTCGTCCCAAGTGACGCCCTCCAGGATGTGGGACTGTGGCCCAGCGCTGATCTTGTCAGCGCGACGGTTCTCCTTGATCTAAATACAGCCGACATACATGATAAAAAAAAGATTCCACAGTAGAACTAATTGTATTGTAATTGTACTCTTAATACAAAGTACATTTATTTATATATTTCATATTTTTAATATATTTCTGAAAAGTATTATACACTCAATGAAATATTATTGTATATTATTTTTACTGTCTCATTGATCGTAAATGTGATTTCTGATCATAAGGTCCCGGTTTCCAATCCCGGGTCGGTACAAAATATTTTATGTATTAGGTTTTTCTATAAGACTATGAGAGTGTGACAATATGAGTGCACCTGTGCTTGCGTACACTCGTGCACTATAATCCTATCCTGCGCTGACAGCTAGTGTCCCGTTGAGACTGGTCGCCGTTACCAGAGTTTGATTGGTCTCAAATAAGAAAAAAAATTCTCAGCTAAAAACTGGTAAATAAATGGCGATTACGGGTTGAAACCAAGCAACCGTCATGGTAATAGGGGATAAGCTATATTACTGTCATCCTGCATGAATTTTCGAACAATGGGACATGTATTTAATTAAGATTGCTTCTTCTTGTACATTAATGTATGAGTTATGTAACATGTCCAGCATTTTCAAACTATGATGTAATTGCTTCGGGACTATTGCGGTGGTAGAAAGTACTATAAGTATTATAAAAACTTTTTCATCTTCCACATTTTTGTTATTTCTTCTTACATAACATTTCCCGATATGCACATAGTAGGTGACAATTTAAAACACACGTATAGTAAACTATAAATGTTAGACATTTGACAAGAACCGGCGGAGACAACAAAAAAACATATAAAACATTTACATACATATGTTAAGTACATGTCATAAATATTATTTACCGAAAATTTTTGTAATTCATTTAAAAAAATGATGTGTCAACATATTTAGGATATCAATCTCGTATGGAACTGTTAAATACATGTTTTTTTTAAATGTAATTTGTTGGTTATCTGTTTTGTTATTCATATCTTAATATATATAAATTACGTGTCACGTTGTTTGTCCGCGATGGACTCCTAAACTACTTAACCGATTTTAATCAAATTTGCACACCGTGTACAGTTTGGTCCAACTTGAGAGATAGGATAGTTTTTTGCCCATGAGTGACCCGCCATTATTTTTGGGAATTTAAGGATTTTTAATAGGACAAAGGGTCGTCGAAAAGAGCAGAACAACGTCTGCCTGTCACGCTAGTAATAAATAAATAAATATCCGCCGTACGGGGCCTATGTTCACCAGTGGACTTTGATAGCCATGAACAATTGAACGAATATTTAAAAGGGGAGAGACTTCCTTATCCATATTATATTAAGAGCTAGATTCCCTTGGGGTTTCCCTTGGGTTTGGGTTGGTAATACCGTGGCTACACGTTGGCCTTATTTACATCAATATATTAGAGGATTATGCAACGCATGTGCTTTAAATTCAACTTCATATAAACTTATAAAAGATAACATACCTGTTGTTGCAGCTGCTTGAATTCCTTGGGGTTCGTGTTCTTAGGCACAAATTGGAGTGTATCGATCTTGACAGGAGTGCTATTGTGAGCCGGTGACCCATCTTGAACCCACTGCCCCACGTATTAAGATCCAATTTCAAAGTCACAACACACAGTGACCGTACGTTTCGCCGGAACGACGATTTTCAGCGTAGGGAAGAGAAAAAAAGAATAAATTAGTAAAAATGTTGCCAGCAAACGTTGTAATATTTCGAAACAAGGTCAGGTTAATAAAAAGGTCAGTAAGGTGAAGTAAGTGGTAGGTGGCATTTATAAATAAGGAAAAATATACGTGCAATGCGAAAATAAAAGAGAAATCAAACAGCTGATCGAATTTCATCCTGGCAAACTCATCGAGCGTGTACAGATTTTTTTTAATATCGATATTATGACAATTATCATACAAACATTCCATGCAAAGCTCTTTAAAAGCGTAGACTTGCAAGTAAAAAAAAACATTCTTTTCAGAAAAAAAATATATAGGAAGGAACAATGACTTGCGGGAATTGGTTGTGCAGGGAGAAACTATACGTTATGATGGCAACATTTTTGTCTAGTTTATTGATTTTTTTTTAATTTTCTCTGCCCTACACTGTACAGACTCGATGTATTTTTGATGTTGAATGAAATTATTTTATTAATAATTTGATTCAAAGTACCAGGGTAGGATTAATGAAATGCCCTTGAAATTTTAAAGTTATCGTTGATGTAAAAATATAAATTATTAATCTGTTAAAATAGCATTATTAGCAGGTGAGAACACCGCAGACCAAAGAAGTACGAACCGCCGTTTACCGAAAGTGACATGAAATCACACAATCTGCTTCACACATACATTTTCATACATTCCATACATTCACAAATGTTTTATACCTAGACATACCGACAGATGAAAGTCCCAATGATAGCAGAACCAAAAAGAGGAAGAAATAGCGTAAAGAAGAGAAGAAAAAAGAAATAGATAAAATATATTCTTAGGTTATACTAATGAAAGCCTCTTGTGAACGATGTAATTTGTTCTAAAAGTTTTCACAGCGACATCAATAAGAGATAAATAACTATTGCTTCAACGATTTGACAGAAAAACGCATTGGGTTATTACCTAAAGCAGTAAAAGTAAAAAACCTTTCAAGAAGAATGAGCAAGGAAACGACTGCTTTGCTGCCCCAATATATGTGGGCCGACTTCACGTTTTTCTTTTAAATTTATTAGACTTCCAGGATTTTTACGATTATTTCCTTCACCGCCAAGCACGTGGTAAATCAGCACGTAAAGTTATCATCACCATTACAGCCCATCAAAAGTCCACTACTGTACATAAGCCTCCCCCATAGAGGGGATATTTGGCAAGCACGCTTGACAGGCAAGTTGGCAAACGCAGTATTTTTATTATTTCCTCTTTGCTGCCTCTTACGACATCCAAGGGATGATGTGGGGTGGTGCATGTCCTAAGGCCGCCGGCTACCAGCTACCACCCGCGTGATTCACGGCTATGACACAGTTTTTCGTTTTGAATTGCCGGTCTAGTGGTATAATTTTTTTAGTTTTGTTTGGTTGTTTCAGCTAGACTTGCGTTTTTGGTCTCAAGTCGCAATCCACTCACGACTCGCAGAATTGACGCACAAGATATTGCCACTTCTTAAAACATTTCTAATCAAATAAACCATCGATTTCTTTCGATGTACCTTTCTGTTTCATTTCATGTGACTTACGGGCGAAAAGTCGTGCTACATTTTTTAGCTAGATGTCTTATTTAAATTGTCACTACAAATTCACTTTTGACGTGAAAGGTTTTTAAAGTTGTTTCCATGAAAAATCGGGGGCTACAGTTTGGTGTTGCAGGTACATATCTATCAAATCCAATTTAAATAAAATTTAATTATAACACTCAACAACTAAAGAACTTCCTCAAAGAGTTCGTTACATTGAGTGATGACTGACGTATCGTGTAGATCGTTTGGTTACGGACACGGTCTTACGTAAAACGTAAACGTTTTTACAACACAGCTAAACCCCGATTTCTCATAGTATAAAGGTGACAAGTAAAGTAAAGTTACAGCCTATAACGCCCGGCACAGGCCTCCTTTCATTCCTGAGAGGGTTTTAGGGCAAGGAATAGTTCGCCGCGCTGCCCCACTGCGTGTTGGTTTTTTATTTCTCAGATATGCAGGTTTCCTCACGATGTTTTCCTTCACCGCCGAGCACGTGGTAAATCAGCACTTAATTGCAATTAACAATTTCATTGGTGCCAGCGGGCCGATCGAACCCGGTTTGCTCGCGTATTGTGATATTTACAGCGAGCGCTAACCATCTAAGCTACCATGGCTCGGACCAAAGGTGACAAACTAACACATAATCCACTCGATGTTAAGTGAACGCTGTGGCCCATAGACATCTACATCTATCAAGTAAGAACTATATAATCAATAATTCTCTACACTCACCATACGAAACGCAGCAGCGTTAAGTTGCTTTTTTACGCTGGTATTATGTTAGAGCGTGGTCCTTCCCCGGTAGAGTCGACCCATTCGTGGCTCTACCACTGCATATTGTATGATGTAATTTGGTACATTGGACTCGAGCCCAGTTACTTCATATCGATACATACGTCAAGATTGTGCTGACTACTCGTATAGCGAGTGCTTTCATTAGTATACAGAAAAAAAAAAAGAAAACTTGAGATGTTTTCGAACGAAAATATTATTTACCTCTTCGTTGTTAGCGTCCACCCACTGCAAAACATTATTATATTAGTCACACATAAAAAAAACAACACTCATTAAACAAAACAAAAAAATAACAAAAAAAATCAATTAGTGTGTTATTTCAAAAGCATTTCATTTAGAGTTGTTTGAAAGATAGATTGGTTAATTTTTTAAATGGTTTTTAATATTTAATACGTTCTGTAGACATAAAATTTGAAAAGCAGTTCTCTATACATATAAGCTAATATATTAGAGCGAGCAAAAACTATTTCAAAGACTCATTTCCAAAATTGAGAGAAACATCCTAATAGGAACTAATTTAAAAGAAAAGTTTTTGCTTTCAACTAAACTATAATGTCAATCATACAATTCTTAATATGCAAATATACATAAATATTATCTTTATTTCTACGATAATTTTCGATGAATTTACGTTAAAATTAAAATAATAGTAAAATCTTTGAGCGCTACATTAGTCCTAATCACATATAACTAAAAATCCTTTAGTAATATCAACATAATATACTTTATATGTCAAATATGGCTTAGTACGTATATCAATAAAAATTGTTTCCATTTGAACATAATAATGAACGTCTTAAAAAAAACTGTAGCGAAATGAAATAAAAAATAACGACAACTTTGGAAGTATATTAAAAAAACAACCGAAAGAAAAGCTAACCCATGACCCATGAAAAATAGTATTAAAAAAATACAATAAAATAAATAAATTATCTTCACTCAGAAGCCACTAACCAAAAGATTAGGAACATAATAAAAAAATTAAAAAATATTCCCACCAAGAATGGAATGTAACAGATTTAGCCTTAAAATTATAAAAAGTAGATTAAAATATTTATAGTAAAAGCCTTTGTATAAGAAGTCCTATAATTTGAAAGTGAGTTTAGAATAAAATATGTGAAGAAATTTATTTCACATTAAACTGAGGCAGTTACTGAAGTCAAAATTACACTTTTATTTTCTTATTAAAAAATTTATGTAACAATGGTTAGATCGAATTGAAAACTCTACGATATGGTCTTATTGAATTTCTCTCTGAATATTATTTTTATTTATGCTCAAAGATATTTCTTTACTGGGTTTCCGATTAAAATGATTACTAATATTGCCTTCTGCTGTTGCTGCCACTGCTGCTTCCTGGTATGCCTTAAATGCTGATATTACGAGTGGTTCACGACACTAATTGAACGATGGATTCCAACCCACAACCCATAGCGCTCCTACGTACTAGCGGTTAACCGCTAGTACGTAGGAGCGCTATGGGTAACAGGCGCTAAAAGGCAACAAATAGTAAGGGACAGAAGATGTTATGACCTCCGGTAGAGGGCGCTATAACCAAATATAAAATTCACAAACTGGAAACTGAAAGAGACGGAAAGCTGTGATCGTCTGATTCTACGCGATCGCGAATTATTTACCTGCCAGGCGTAGCCCAGATCCTCCCTATTACAGGAGGAGATTTATTCCAACATAAATTCTCTCTATAGGTTGATACAATTAATAAAGTATATAACAAAAACCTGGTGGTCATTCAAGGAGCGTATAAGTATGGCAATTACGACAGTGAAAATTTTTTAATCGTTGTTAAAGTGATTTTAGTGTTTACAATCGGTAATTTACTAAATTATATCTACATTAACTGAAACAACTCAAATCAAAATCATCATCAAATCAAAAAAAAATCTACAATAACAGAAGCGGTGCCTTTGACAATCTCTTACTCCCCGGTAAAAACAGGGATAATAAACTCATATACAATGTGTAAATACAAATGTATTTTTTTATGGTTGAGTTTTCTGAAGTAGTTATTTCTATACGTTTGAATACTGATTCTAATAACGCACATACTGGAACCACAGGGTTTTTGTAACATGTTGTATAGTCAAAATTCAACGAAACTGCTTCAGTTAAATGTGATTAATAAAATGCAACTTTTCCTACACCGTAGAATATGGAATTACATTTAATACTATATCTCTTGTACCAACATATAACATATTATATTTTCAACGCTTTAAATCTAAAAGGATATCTAAGCATTATAACTGGATAGTTTTGAATGTGACGGTAAAAGTCGTGTTAGTTATGGTCCTTCGAGCCGGATACTTGGTTTAACTCAAGTCCGCTCGTAACTACTAGACTAGTTGTTTAGTATAGAGAAATGAAGTCTCAATTAATTTATCATGATTGCACGGGTAACATCATACACTAAATGACGTCACCATAATAAATATGACGGAAACTCAAACACACATATTAAAGCGATCACTGTAGTCGGTCTCTTTGCGTTTAATAATAACTTCATAATAGGAGAAACAGCATTTCTATCATTAATAAATTACTACATCAATTATTTTGAATTTGCAACTTTAAATGGGGTTTCAAAACTTTGTCGGTTTATTAGAAAGTTAAAACTGGTTAGATTAATTGAGCATTTACACGTGGTTTTATAGATGTTATTATAAAGGGAAAATACACATACAGATATAAAACAAACTGTAAGATAAGCATTTCACGACTTTTAGGACTCTTCTAAAACCCATACAATTGCTATTAAAGACTTCATACATGGACTGACTTTTTGTTGATTTGTGCAAACTTTATTAATTAACTCGTTTCCTTCCAGCAAAGAATTTTTTTTTTGCTTAAATATATTATAGCCACTTAATTAATTACAATATACGATTTTAATGCCAATGTTGATTTCTAAACTAAAATTCAATCAATATACGAAGTCCACCTCTATATGCTCGATTCAACATCTCTCCTATAGACTGTTAAGCCAGTAGACGGGTCTACTCGGCCTCAACACGCAGGTATTCTACCTTGGTGATCTTCTTCGGATCGGTGGTGCCGGTTTCGAGGACTTCCACCTTCTGGTAGACGTTGGGCGAGTTCAGCCAGCGGGTGCGTTCGCCGGTTTTGCCCTGTCCTTTTTTCCAGTACCTGAGGGGGTAGAAATAGTTTTTACACTGAAATTTAAGCCAACCTTTTAATATATAATTAAGTGACAAACGTACTAACAGTCCACATGGTAAGTGGCTACAGCAAGTCCATAGACACTTGAAGCCAATGAGGGCTAATCATTTTACGCTCACCAGATGTCGTTACTTGACACTGAGGTAAAGTTTTTTGCTATACAATGTCATTAATAATTTAGTATTAAATAAAAGTTTATCAGTTTCTAGAGTTATTATATTAATATACAAAACAAAGCCTTTGTGGTTTGTTCTTTAAGTTTTTGCACATTTTTAACAATTTTTTATTTTTATTAATATCCATGATTTATAAAATATAACTAATAGTACAGAAAGAAACAGCCTTTACAATTTTCGAACAAATTAACTTCCCCACTATGAAATCTGTCAAATATTAAACCTCATTTTAAATGGTGGCAGAAAAAGTCGTGGATATCATATCAAATCATAGCCCTCATATCAAAACCATAGAATTTACGTGGTAGAGCTATGTTGCAGTTATATTAGTAGTATAGTTGTAGCACGAATGGGTCGGCTCGACCGGGGAAGGAACACGCTCTCACAGAATACCAGCGTCAAATAGCAGCTGAATGCTGCTGTGTTTCGTTTCGTAAGTGTAGAGAACCAGAGACCCGTTTTACTGGAATCGAGGCATTCCATCTTAGTCCTCTAGGCTGACATCGCATCTGCATTTTGATTCTTAATCGAGGGTAAATGTAGATGTCTATGGGCCACAGCAACCACTTACCATCAGGTGGACTGTGTGCTCGTTTGTCATCCTATCCTATAAAAAAAGCTAGTTGTAGCTATTCACTAGCCACAGTACTAATCATAAAAGAAATGTGACCCATGACCCCATATCACATCTGTCTTATGACTCTTACAGAAAATAAAAAGAAGATTCATGGCCTAATTTAAAATCGTTAATAATCGCTTACTTAAATAAAGTATTAACTATCTCTATATCTGTCTCATTCTATTGTCACTTTGTGAATAGAGACAGGGCAACTTTAAGCATTTCTTTTGTTTTTATGATAAAGACTAAGATTGTCTTACAATAGCAATGACATCAATAAAAAACATTTACCCTTGCCTGTAGAGTTCTTCTTCTTCTAGAAGATATCCAAGAGATGACACCGCTGGTGGTACTTCAACGTCGTTCTTGGGCCTGGGCACATCGTTCTGTAAACAGACAGACATTTTAAACAATGAGATTTACATAAAGTTTTGGGATCTGGCATAAGTACTAAATTTTTTTCATAAGTAGTACTAGGGCAGTAGTCCTTTTCGTCTAAGATTTCGTGGTGGTGTGTGAAATCGTTGAATGCAGGTGGCTCAGGACTGTACTAAGCTTCCGAAACCCTAAAAACGCAACAAGTCTTGTTGAATTTTTCGAGTTCAGCAGTGGACGTGTGAAGAGGTGTAGTTATAATAGTATTGCAATTAGTTGCAAGGTTCTATGAAATATTTGATCCTTCGAACCGGATAATAGTAGAGGCAGGCGTTACTCCATACAAGATTGTTATAGTGCTAAGTGGTTTACTGTCAGTGTGGTGTTGGGTTTAGTCGCAGTTTAGGGCAGTGATAGTAAATATAAGTGCGGTGCGGAAGCCGGAGTTGTCAGCATGCGCATGAGCGTCTTGAACTCTTCCTAAATAGAGCGGTGCACATGCAAAGTTCTATGGGCCATTTGATATGTCGAGCCGGATAATTTGAAAATTCGAATCCCGCACGGAACTAGTATTTGTATGGTCTACAAATAACTGTTCCAGGTCTGGATGTTTGTCCTTGTGCAATTTGTTTGTTAATTGCCTCAACAATACAGGAGAAAATTCTAGTGTATGTGTGTGTGTGTGTGTGGGGGGGAGGGGAAGTTTTAAAAAAATATTTTCCATAACCAATAGTAATGTTAGTAAAGGAAGGCGTTACCTTATAGAAATTTAGCCATCGCAGTGTGAGGAGTTGGGTATAATGGTGGTAGTGATAGTATAGGTGGTGGTAATTTAGCATATATTGTGAACAAATGTTGTGGGAGTGACCTTGACGAGCGGGTGGCGGTAGATGTAGCCGGTGCGGAAGCCGGCGTTGTCCAGCATGCGCATGAGCGCCTCGAACTCCTCGCCGCCCACGCGCCACTTGCCCGCGTCGCTCGGTGGCTTGCGGGACGCCTCGTAGATCTGCAACACCATCGTACATTACCATATAACATAAAATACAACATTAGATTTTTCAAACATCATTACTGTAGTACCTGGATGACCGATTTTTTTTTTAATTGTGTGTTTTGGAAATTATATTTAGATACAAATTACATACTGATGAAATATGAATAATATTTTTTGATCTTACTGACATAATAAAAAAAAACTGAACTAACTGGTTATTTGAATAAAAAAACCATGAGTGCAATAAGTTTAAATTAAATTTACGTGTTTAAAAAAAAATACTAAAAATAAGGCTCGAAATAAAAGATTTTCTCACAAAAGAAGAGAACTTGAAAAAAAAAAGGAAAAAAGTCGGATCAAAGACAGGACTTGAACCAGATTACTACGATCTCGGGACCGCCCGATATCACATTTGAGTTATTTTAATCATTAACAAGTTTGATTAAAACTACTTTTACGGATTTTATCGCGTTTATTTTTACTTTTTATTTACTTTTATTTTTAATTCCCGACGTTTCGGGCGCTTTCCAGCACCCATGGTCACGAGGGACTGAGATGACTGACGTTCCCGATGTCATTGTTAAACCCGGAGTACCTTCAGCTTTTTTAATTATTGTTTATGGTCCGATCTATGCAAAATGAACTGACTATGTCCTGAGGTCTTGCAGTGGTACGCTTGGGTTTAGTTTTAATTTTATTGATTATAGGATCCCAAGCAGGTGGTAGTACCCAGCCTCCTTCAAAAGGAGGCTGGGTACTACCACCTAAACTAAACAATAATTAAAAAAGCTGAAGGTACTCCGGGTTTAACAATGACATCGGGACGTCAGTCATCTCAGTCCCCCGTGACCATGGGTGCTGGAAAGCGCCCGAAACGTCGGGAATTAAAAATAAAAGTAAATAAAAAGTAAAAATAAACGCGATAAAATCCGTAAAAGTAGTTTTAATCATGTATAGTGTTCGCGTAAATATAAGAAATATTAAAAATAATTTTGCCTTCTATTGTAACAATGTACAGTTTTTCATTACCTGAAAACACGATAAAATGACATTTTCTAAAAATGAATCCTAGCTAGATCGATTTATCTTGCCCCCGAAACCCCCGGACACTAAATTTTAGGAAAATCATTGGAGCCGTTTCAGGTTCCCTATTACAAAAGAATACAAAGGACGGACTTAATTCTATGGGGGCTCTATCATTCACTCATGGAGTGATGGGAATTTTATGTAGGTGTAGCAAAATAAAGTAAAAAAATATTTGAAAACAATTACAAAAAATTATGTTGATATTTAACAACATAAATACATTTCACAGATAAATAAAGTATAAAAATATAACCTATGCATACATATATATATACATATAATACATTTATAATTAATACATAGAAATAACTATGAATGTAAACATCTGTTTGATTAAAAATTAGTATGTTATAAAATTAATATACGAGTCGTATTTCGATAAATTATGTACCAAGTGTTGTCTAAAATAGAAAAGAACAATTTTTTTTTATTTTGCCTTCTAGTTTTGTTTGTTTATGATTGTGTAAATATATATATATATAAAAATTACGTGTCACGTTGTTTGTCCGCGATGGAGCTTTGAGTGCCTCCTGTTGTGTGCGTACCTGGCGCCGCGTGTGCTCGTCAAGCAGGTACAGTTCGTCGAGCGGCTGGGTGGCCAGGCGCAACTGCACGTCGCAGGCCGCGGCCAGGTTCTTGGCCTGGAAGAAGGCTTCCTCCAGCGTGGCGCCGCAACACAGCGCGCCGTTGCCGCTCAGCACCAGCACCTTAGCACTGGGGCCCAGAGCGCGCACAAGCTTGTCGCGCTCCTCGTTATCCAGTTCACCTGCGTACCAAACATTTACTTTTACTCAAGTGACAAACTCTTAAGCTCCATTTACATAGTACAATTTGACATCTATGCTTGATTAAGGAACAAAATTTAGATGCGGGGTCATCCCTTGTACAGTCAGGTAATAATTTATTTAAATATAAATCCAACTTCTCTTCAATAGTTCAACTATTTGAGTGAACGTAAGTATGGCGGGAGTATTAGTTCGTAAACTATCATAGTTGTACCATATAAATAATAATGTCCTCCAGACCGAATTTCGGCCACGGCGGCCTGCCTCAACCGATACTAGCCATCGGCGCAGGACAGGATTATAGTGCCCGAGTGTATGCGCAAGCCCAGGTGCACTCTCTATTCCCTCACTCTCATAGTCCTATAGGACAGTAAACCGACACGACTTGGGAGAAGATCAGGCGCAGGACCAACGGCTTTACGTGCTTTCCGAGGCACGGGGGTGAGACACTGCCAAGTTCCTGACTCCCAGCAGCTACTGAGAATTTCTTGACGAAAAAACTCAATAATTGATTTTCATGGCCCGACGCGGGATTCGAACCCAGGACCTCATGATCAGCTGTCGCAGTATTACAACCACTAGATCAACGAGGCAGTACCAACAGTGCACTTTACAGTGCAGTTCTGTGCAATGCACTTTAAAGCACCTTTTTTTTTATAGACTAGGGTGACAAACGAGCACACAGTCCATCTGATGGTAAGTTTTTGCTGCGGCCCATAGACATCTACATCTATCCTCCATTAAAAATCAAAATGCAGATGCGTTGTCACCCGTGAGGACTGAGATGGAATGCCTCGTTTCCAGTAAAAAGGGTCTCCGGTTCTCTACACTCACCATACGAAATACAGCAGCATTAAGCTACTATTTCAGGCTTGTATTCAACCTGGCATCCTGGCACCTATTGTCACCATATAAATAAATGTACATAAAAAAATTAGACAGTGCTGGATGTCTGCACCATGATACCAAGATGACAGTCGGACGGGGACGGGATGACACAGCTTAGGTGAAGTTATAAAATATAAAGATTACGAGAAATGCCGTTACCAGAAATAGGGTTAATTAACAACCTGCGTCCATAAGAGAATTTCATTCTGTGAGTGTTCTAAAACACTACGAGAAATATCAGAAAAAAAACTTATGTATTTAAACACTCACTGTCCAATTTTCATACACAATAATAAAACAATAACAATGAACTATATGTAGTAGATGGGACAGCGAATAGGTTAAAAGATTGGTGGCACATCATCTTGTTAATGCCAGACGTAAAATTCCCAGGCAGCAGCAGAAAGTTCAATTGGTCCGCCAAGAGTGACCTATTGAGGAAAATCCATGTTGACTTTAGCGGTGGTTGGATGGGTTAACGACGTAGACTAACAAGACACAAGGGAAAACAGTTCAGCAGCAATTAGCTGCTAATTCAAGCTGGTATTCTGTGAGAGTGTGATCCTTCGAGCCGACCCGTACAATGCAGTAGTCTTAATGAACCCTGTTCAGCTTGTTCATAATGATAGTAGAGATGCCCCTAGGATGGTTGACAAGTAATGCGCTAGTCCAGTAATGGACATGAACTTGAGCGTGTGATTAATATGTAGACGACGTTATACTGGTCGATATACACTCTTGACAGCGCTAAGTTCGGTGACATATATGAGAGGCTTGTCCTGCGCAGGGCATGTATAGAGGACGGCGAACTACATGTTGCTTCACATCTCGGCACGCCGGGATCACTCCCCGAAATTGATCTGGCGGAGATTTCATGGCTCGAATAATCGTTATAGTCATAGAAGTTGCAGAACATAGCCCGTCGTAATATAATATCTAATCTAATCTATGAATGACTTGTGTGTATGTTGCCCACAGGTGGGCATAGATGTATGCAAGTGATTGTATATGTATTGAGTGGTGTGTGTGTGTTGACCTCAGTTTTTTTTATAGGTAAAGGGTGACAAACGAGTACACAGTCCACCTGATGGTAAGTGGTTGCTGTGGCCCATAGACATCTACATCTGTCCTCGATTACGAATCAAAATGCAGATGCGATGTCTCTCATGAGAACTAAGGAATGCCTCGTTTCCAGTAAAAAGGGTCTCCGGTTCTCTACACTCATCATACGAAACACAACAGTATTAAGCTGCTATTTTACGCTGGTATTCTGTGAGAGCGTGGTCCTGCCCCGGTCGAGCCGACCCATTCGTGCTACAACCATAATATAGCTGCAGCGTGGCTCTACCAAGTAAAAAGTCTAGTTGGGTATTGACATGGGAGTTTATGATTAGAAGTGTGGGTGATGTCGATCTGTGCAAATGTGGCACTGCCCACCGTTGGGAGTGGGCATGGGCAATTAGTATTATTAACATCGCTAGGCCAGTCGTCGTGTTACGCTTGCGATGTGTCTCTGTGTACGCGTGTTTCTCGCAGCTTGACGTGGGTAACTCATATCATTCTTGTTTCTCATCGTGTATTTGTGTGGAACTGTGTATCCCACAGCTAGTCGTGTGCGTGTGTGTGTTGGCTACGGCTGGGCGCGCGCACGCGTTTAGCGTGTGTGTGGGTATGAGCGCGGGTGTTCGTGTGCGTGTGTGTGCATGCGGGGTATGCCCAAACTGCTACTAGTAATCGATGGCGCTTCGTTTGTTACTAGTGTATTAGGTGCGGAGTGTTTGTGTGTGGAACTTCGTTGGTGGGCGTGTGCTACTAATATCGTTATGAACTGCTCGCGGTGTGTCTCTGCGTGTTTTTGTGTGTGTTTAGCGTTGCGCACTGCTTGCGCGTGCGTGTGCTACTAGCATCGTCGTGTACTGCTCGCGGCGTCTTGAGGTGCGTGCGTGCGTGCGTGTGTGTGTGTGTGTATGTGTGTGTGTGTGTGTGTGTGCGTGTGCGTGTGTATGTGTGTATGCTACTAACCGTAGGGAGTGGCGTGGTATGCGAGCGAGCCGAGCAGCGCGGCTTCGGCGCACAGCGGCAGCAGGCCGCGGCGCGTGGCGGACACGGCGAGCGCGCCCGCCGACCGCACGTGCACCACGCACCGCACGTCAGGCCGCGCCGCGTGCACGCACGCCGCCACGCCGAAACCTGACAACAAATATACACCTTATTACAAGCGGTTTAAGGTCGATGTTTGTATGTGTGACATACGACATGAAAATATACACCTTATTCCTAACTATTTACAGTCGATTTCACTTTGAACCCTATTTTTTAATTTACAATTTTACATATAGTTATTTTTGAAGGAAAACTTCTTTATATCATATTCCCTTACAGTCTAAAACCTATACATCTATAGGGTTTAGACTGCAAGGGAATATAAATATATATATAAACACTCACACCTGTCACCCAGAGGGGTAGGCAGAGACTACAGACTTCCATTTAGCACGATCCTGACATACCGCTCTCGCCTCTAATATGACAAGTATAATACAGTCTTTCCTATTATCTCAGTCCACTTTCCTGGAGGTTTCATTTCTACCGCGTAAGAACGAACACATTGCACATGTTTTTATTTTATTTATTTAATCTTGATTGTAATACACCTTAATCTAAGCGCTTTAATGGACAGACTTAAGGTTTTAAGGAATTCTCTACCAGTACAATAAGATAAATAACATCTAATAAGTGCTAAGTACTCGTAAGTAGCCCACACAAGTCTACATCTATCTTCAATTGAGCTGCTGCTGATGCAATATCGCCCCTGAATACTAAGACTAACTAAAATAGAATGCCTCGTTTCAATACTCAACCTACAGCACTAAAGTTGGTACTCTATGCGAGCGTGATCCTCCTCAGCCCCTCTCGGGCCGTCCGATTCGCGCTATCAGGTATAATAAAGCTGCAACATGTCTCTACTACATATAAACTATACACTGATGACCGTGTAATAATAAAGACTTCCGGACCGAATTTCAGTCAGGGCAGCCAGTTTGAACAAATACTAGGCATATGCAGAATATGATTATAGTGGCACGGTGTATGCGCAAGCACAAGTGCACTGCTATTCCCTCACTCTCATAATCCGATGGATTGGCAATCCAACACAACTGCAAAAGTCATTCGCAGAACCAACGGCTTTACAATATATCCGAGGCACCGGGAAAGACCTGCTAACTTTCTGACTCCGGGGTGCTACTGAGAATTTCATAATAGAAAGAGGCGACAGAGGAAAACAAACTAGAAAATAACAGCGTTTTCCTAATAACACATAGATAATAAAAAACTGTCGAAGTATGGAAACTATGCTAAACACTTAGCTCCATATGGCGACCTATGTTTGAAAGGCTATAATGATTGAATAAATGAATGTAACTATACTGAGGCGAGCCGTGGTAGCTCAGATGGTTAACGCTTGCTATAAATATAACAGAACGCGAGTAATCCGGGTTCGATCCCCGCCGGCACCAATGAAATAATTAATTGCAATTTTAAGTGCTGATTCGCGGTACTGAGGAAACTAAGGAAAAAAAATTTCAATGACATGAAGTTCGCCAACACGCATTGGGGCAGCGCGGCGGACACTTCCTTGCTCTAAAAACCCTCTCAGAAATGAGGGAAGGCCTGTGCCCAGCAGTGGGATGTATATAGGCTGTAACTTTACTTTACTTTTATACTGAGTCTGGTCGTAAGTCGATTTTACTTTGACCACTACACCGCAATACACATTTATTGTCAACCTTATTGATTAATATTAATAAAGTAACAATAAATAAACCCATATATATTTCTTCCACATTGTTATTATATGAACTGAAGGTAGATTAAACTTAGATAATTTGATTTGATATCAGCGTGCCACTGTTGATTGCTATAACCCGCAGCATGGTAACCAAATGCACAGGTTCGAATCCTACATGGAATAAGTAGTTAAAATTTTCTACAAATAATTGTAACAGTTCTGGATGTCCAACAACAAATTTATGTAAAAAAGACACCTCATTAATACAAACTATTTGCCATACTGTAGGATGTGGATAGGAATTCCATTTCCAAGCTCACCTTCAAGGTTGACGGGGAAGTTGGTAGTGCCTTGATCCTGGACGACCCCCTGCATATCGACCTTCACCAGCGAGGAAGCCGTCACCTCATGAGGAAGAAGGCCGCGTGGAGACGTGAGCACTTGCTCCACTGCGGTGTTCAGGCGGGCCGTAATCAGACCCGTGATGCCAGCTGGAAAAAAGTAAAGAAATGTAATTATAACATAAAAGAGTGAGCAATATAAATCGTTAGATACAATAACTATACATATCGATACAGCATCCAATATCTATATTACGAGCAACAGACTAACTATGTATACAAGTAGATACCACTGCAGTACAAAGTTCATCACATCACAGAACATCTAACATTGATTTGGAAGCAATAATAATAAAATAAAATATCGTGTAGTTGTTTCTGCGAATAGGTTAATTCCAGACAGCCTCTCGGGTCAAATGAGGCGACTGAGACTGCGTGACGAACGTTCCAGCTCATGCAAAGGTCCTCGATACCGTTTGCATCGTCCACCGGTTTATTTCACTTTCCCCCTAACCCTCGGCCGTTTGGTCTTTCCTGCCGAGGGCTTCCATCTGGTTGGGTTTTTATTTATTTATGTATGTTTATGTATTTATTTTATTTTAGTGATATTTATGCATGTTTTTCATTTACAATTATTATATATTCATAAAACCCAACAAGATGGAAAAACTATACAGATACCCTATAAATAAAATATAGTCTATTATGTGGGTTAGCTCAAATAACTTTAAACAATCGTTATCAACAATACTACTACATAGTATTCGACTTCTCTTTTGCCGAGAAGTTTGTTTGGATAGCACCATCTTCTTACCTATTATATATATTTATTATGCTATGTAATATATATATATATATATATATATATATAAATACAACAAAAAACAAAATAAAATATATATATATATATATATATATATATATATATATACAACATAACAAAAAAAAATATTTCGAACATATGTGAAGTTCGTCAACACGCATTTGGGCAGCGCGGCGGACACTTCCTTGCCCTAAACCCTCTCAGAAATGAGGGGAGGCCTGAGCCCAGCAGTGGGACGTATATGGGCTGTAACTTTACTTTACTTTTATATATATTACATATGTTATATACATTTATTATTATATTATTTTACTTTATACATGGTAGAAACACGTTGCAGCTATATTATGGTTGTAGCACGAATGTGTCAGCTCAACCGGGGAAGGATCATGCTCTCACAAAATACCAGCATAAAATAGAAGCTTAATGCTACTGTGTTTCGATTGGTGAGTGTAGAGACCCGGAGACCCTTTTTAGTGGAAATGAGGCATTCCATCTTAATCCTCACGGGTGACAGGGCATCTGTGTTTTAATAATAATAATTCTTTATTGCAGACACAGAGATCCATATTTACGAATATATATATCGAGGATAAATGCAGATGTCTATGGGCCATAGCATCCACTTACCACTTGGCGGACCGCGTGCTCGTATGGCACCTTATTCTATAAAAAAACTGTAGCCTGTGTACTTTGTTTGAAATTGGTTGCCTTTTTAAAACAAAATATTGGTTTAACAACTTGAAAACCGCTTAATGATGTTTAATTTTGAATAAAAACTGTTTTACATGCACTTCTTAAAGTAATAAAACGGATCGTCACGAAGAACGAAACGTTACTTGAATATGTATAGTAATCTGTACTATTTACTCTATATCTCTCTTAATCTCTGCTTGGTGACCGAAACAAGTAAGACAGTCGCCAAGACGTACCCGTCTTGATAGAGTGATAAGAGGTCTGGATAGAAAAGGAGTTCTACCTTGTACATAACTGAAACCTAAGTTAGGCATCCGTAATATAAATAAGCCCTGGGGCCATACTAACTCTGCGTCCATCCAAAGAGATCGACCAGACGGTACACGGCGGCCAACTTGCAACGCAATATCTTCTCCCCCTTCTCGTAGCCCACGCCCTCGATGCCTCGAATGTCGTTGATGGGCAGAACGCAGCTGGGACCCTGGGTAATTATTATTTAATTTATTAAAAATTGATTACAATGGCTTCCTACAGATACAGTTGGACAGCTACAGGTAGGGCAGTTTATTTTATTATTCTTAGCCAGCACTTAGCTACAATCCCACCGGATGGCAAGTGGTGATGTAGCCTAAGACGGTGAAGCACACTGACTAACAAAAACCTATTCACTCTTGCCTTTAAGACTTCGACACTATAATCGGATGAAAAGACAGATGCTGGCAACTTATTCCACTCCTTTGCTGTACGTATGATAAATGACGTACATATTTATGTTAACATATAACATTTATATAATTTTTTCTTGTGGTACAGCCACGCTACAGCTATATTATGGTTGTAGCCCAAATGTGTCCGTTCGACCGAGAATGTACAAAGTTCTCACAGATTACCTGCGTAAAGTAGTAGCTTAATGTTGAATATGTTGATATAAAAATATTGAGAAGACCCTTTTTACTAGAAATGTGGCATTCCAGTTCAGTCCTTAAGTTTGAAAACGCATCTGCATTTTGATTCTAAATCGATAATAGATGAAGATGTCTATAGGCCACAGCATCAATCTTGTAGCCCATAAACATCTACATTTATGCTTACCATTACCATCAGGCGGACTATGTGCTCGTTTATCACTCTAATTCAATAATACACCAGTCGCTGCAGAAAACCGCAACTGATCCATCCCAAATATAAAATTTTCTGGGATTCATATAACCCCGCAGTACAAAATAGACTTCCGAATTTAGTTCGATTTTTTTATATTTGAGTTTACTCGAATTTGGGTCGAAGACATTGTACAAACGCTCGTAAGTGAAGTAGACTAGAGTCTAGTACTAAATAATTTATTTAGACGACAATAAGCCATGATGTGGATATAGGGCAGTCAGCGCTAAGGGTATATTTGTTGCTTACTTTGTTAATGACCACCTCTTTGGTTTAGTGGTCGTGAACGCAACGGTCTACCCATTGAAAATAATTTATTGAATATTGATTAAAACTACTTTTACGGATTTTATCGCGTTTATTTTTATTTTTTATTTACTTTATTTGTAATTCCCGACGTTTCGGGCGCTTTCCAGCACCCATGGTCACGGGGGACGGTGACTGAATAACATAAACAATAATTAAAAAAGCTGAAGGTACTCCGGGTTTAACAATGACATCGGGACGTCAGTCACCTCAGTCCCCCGTGACCATGTGTGCTGGAAAGCGCCCGAAACGTCGGGAATTAAAAATAAAAAGTAAAAATAAACGCGATAAAATCCGTAAAAGTAGTTTTAATCAATGTGTAGTGTTCGCGTAAATACAAGAAATCAGTTATTGAATAATTCTGACAAGAATTTCTTATTGGCAGGTCGGAATTAGGAAGTTTGCGTAAGCACGTAAAGACCGGAGACCGGAGAGAGATCAGGTGCCGGACATTGGTCCTGAACTCTCTCCGGTCGTGTCGGATCGCCGTTCCATCGGACTATGAGAGTGATGGAGTAGAGTACACCTGTGCTTGCGAATACACACGGGCACTACAATCCTGTCCAGCGCAGATTACTGGTCTCCAAGACTGGCCGCCGTGACCGAAATTTGGTCTAAAGGACATTATTATTATTATGTTTGTAGTCTCACAATAACTGCTGCGACTGTTTTATTTTTTAACACTGCTGTGGGTGCTCAGCTATTAGACAGAAACACGTATGGGCTGCTGAAATTGAGAAACTCACCCGCAAGCTACCAGTATGCAACCGCCCGCCCACCATCTCCCGTATGCGTTGCAGAAGTGGCGCGTCGTTGCCCTCGTGCATCTGCTGGTCCAGCACCCGCTCCAGCTCCTCTCGGAACAGCTTCGAGGACATGATCGCCTCGACGCGCTTCCGGCGCTCCATATCGCGGACATCCTGGAAACATTAAATGCACAATTTACTAACGTACGATGGTTTGGAAACCGAATGATATATACTTACTTACAGTTCACCTGATGGTAAGTAGCCACTGTAGCTCATAGACTCCTACAGCCAACATCAAATAAGGAGGGATACAACTGCGTTGTCACCTCTGAGACTAAGATGAAATGCCTTACATGGTATATTATAGTTGTAGCACGAACGGGTCGGCTCGACTGAAGAAGGACCACGTTCTCGCAGAATACCAGCGTAAAATGGCAGCTTAATACTGCTGTGTTTCGTATGGTGAGTGTAGAGAACCGGAGACCCTTTTTTACTTAAAACGAGGCATTCCATTTCAGTCCTTACAACGCATCTACATTTTGATCCTTAATTTCAGATAGATGTAGATGTCTATGGGCCCCAGCATCCATTTACCATCAGGTGGACTGTGTGCTCGTTTGTCACTCTTATTCTATAAAAAAGACACTCAAAACTTGAAACGAGACATTCTACTTTAGTCTTCAGGGATGACAAACGCATCTAAAATTTGATTCTCATTTGAGGATAGAAGATGTACATATCTATGGGCCACCGCATTCACTTTAACGTCATGTATGACGATATTATATAGCCTCACCCTTCTATTATATATCTCACTCCCACAATAGATTGTGGGAACAATAGAGACAAATATAACAAAGAGGGAAAAATTTACGAGAACGAAACGATATTGTAAGTGTCGACCACCGCCCAATAACAACCACAACACCATGGGTATTGCAGTTGCGTTACTGGCCTTGTATGCGTAGATATAATGATGTGAAGGAAGCGAGAAAGGTGTGTCAGGATATCGTTCCAAATGGAATGCCGGTATCATAGCACCAGCAGTGACAGTTTTTAGAGTTAGTTATGTTTTACCACGCTTACCAGGTGGATTGTTTATCGCAATTTTTATTATTATTGAATTATTGTTACATAATCGCTGTTATCCACCTTCCTGTTTCAGTTTCTCTCAGTCGCCTCTCACTCACGCACTCGCGGAATGATATAGGGTAGTGAATGGACCACTATATACGACAATCACCTCTTTCTCTTCTCTTTGAATTAAATAAAAAACGATTATAAATATCGAGGTGTGGTTGTGTCGTGGACACGGCCGTGTGTTTTATGTGTATATGTGTATGTAAGAACTTGCGTCCGTGAGTCCTCACTCAACTTAACGAATTCCTTGATCCTTTAACAGACGAGTGGCGTAGTAAAATTTTATATGTAGATGATAGACACGTAGCTGCAACACCAAACTGCACCCCCCCCCCACAGTTTTGATATTATCAGATTTCTGCATTGCCACCACTATGGAAGAATTTTTTTTTTCGTAAAATAGGGGGCAAAAAAGCATGCAGGTCACCTGATGGTAAGTGTTGACTGCCGCTTATGACTAACTGCAATACTAGGGGAATTTCAGGTGCGTTGCCAGCCTTTTAAAAAGGACTAATCTCGTTTCTTGAAGGTGTCTAAGTCATATTAGTCCGGAAAAATCGTCAGTGGTAAACAATTCCACAAAGAAGTCGTGCGAGGAAGGAAACTCCTAATAACTCAAATCAAAGTCGAGTCTTTGCTGAACAGAGTCTCGGATTGGGGGCGACTAAATCTAGTCCAGTTTAACCCCCAGAAGACACAAGTTTGCGCGTCAACCGCTAAAAAGAACCCCTTTATCGTATCTCCTCAGATTCAAGGCACACCCCTTGTTGCCTCAGCCAGTATCGGAATACTCGGCGTCGACATATCGAGTGACGTGCAGTTTCGTGGTCACTTGGAAGAGAAGGCCAAATTGGCCTCTAAAAAGCTTGGCGTGCTCAGCAGAGCGGCGGCAGGCACACCGACTGCAACTTTACAAGGCGCAGTTTCGGCCGCACATGGAATACTGTTCCCATCTCTGGGCTGGGGCTCCCCAGTACCAGCTCCTTCCACTTGACCCCATCCAGCGCAGAGCGGCTCGAATCGTCGACGACCGAGTGCTTTCCGATCGGCTCGATTCACTGGCACTGCGAAGAGATGTTGCATCTCTTTGCATTTTCTTTCGCATATACCATGGAGAGTGCTCTGAGGAATTGTTCGAATTAATCCCAGCCGCCAAATTTCGTGAACGCACTACGCGGCAAACGTCCCGATACCATCCACACCATCTGGATGCTTGGCGTTCCACCACTGTACGTTTCAAAAGGAGTTTTCTTCCGCGTTCAACCTCACTGTGGTGTAGTTTACCACCGGCGATTTTTCCGGACAGATACGACCTGGGGACCTTCAAGAAAAGAGCTTACTCCTTTCTAAAGGGTCGGCAACGCACCTGCAATTCCCCTGGTGTTGCGGTTGATCATGGGCGGCGGTAGTCACTTAACATCAGGTGCGCCGCATGCTCGTTTGCCCCCTCTTCTATAAAAAAAATGGCACAGTAGTGGACTGAAAAGCATCCACATAATGTGGACGGTAACGTGTTTTGTCGCGATTTGCATTGGTGACATTTGGAGGTTGGAATTGATCCGAATAATTCGTCAAAGCACTCCCCGTGGTAAATGCTTTTTTTTAAATAAAAAGAATATTAACAATGCTATAAATATTACTAATATTCCCCTTAACCACTCGTGTTAAGCTTAAATTGGTTGTGTTACGAGTGGTTCACGCCAGTAGTCGAATGGCGGATTCGAACCCACGACCTTTTTGAGTTCGCGGTCCACGCCCTGCCATTAGGCTACTGTCCCTTCTATAATGCTGCGATAGAAATGCAAAAGGATGCAACATTTCTTCGCAGCGCCAGTGAACCGAACCGTTCAGAAAGAACTCGGTCGTTGACGATTCGTGCCGCTCTGCGTTGCTCTGTGATAAAAAAAAACGTTTTCACTATAGAGTGTAGAAGTAAGGAGCACAGACTGTGTATTAAAAAGTGTCCATAGAAAACGGTATAAGGGTGGCGCCCTATAGCTACGGGGTACATTTTAAAGAACGTGCCGAAAAATATTAGTGGGATAGACGACTTTTTCGAGGTTATATTTACTGAATAAAACTATATCAGATTTTAGAGCTACTGAGCAGTTCAGCAGCACACTTCAAACCGTCGAAACTGCTAAGTTCATTTCATCCCAGTAGCTACTCCAGCGCTGTTGTGGAGAGTTTTTGAACTGTTATTTACTGCTTACAGATGAGACACTTTTTTAACTATTCTACTATGGGAGTTGGTACTCCTTACTTCTACACTCCATAGTTTTCACGTCAAAAGGTAACTCACGGCGTCGATGTCCGCCGGCCGCTGCTTCAGCCGTTCCTCTTCAGCCTCGCTGCTGGAGAGCGGGCCGGTGCCGTTAGGGAGCGTCTCTGTGTCCGTGTCCGCCATCGCGACCGCTTCACTTAACGTCTGTGGACAAGCGCAGGTTGACGGTAAGTTGCGATACTTTCAGTCGATTTCAAATAAAAGGAGCACGTTAACAATTGTACCCGTTACTGGAAACGAGGCATTCTATCTCAATACTCGGAAGTGACAACGCATTTGCATTTTTATTCTTAACTGAGGATAAATGTAGATGTCTATAAACCACAACATCCACTTACTATCAGGTGGACTGAGTGCTTGTTTGTCCCTCTTATCCTATAAAAAGCTACTGCCCCAGCTGCGCTGGGGGTCGCGGGTTCGAATCCCGCACGGAACAAGTATTTGTATGGCCCACAAATAATTATTCCGGGTCTGGATGTTCGTCCTTGTGCAATTTATGTTTGTAAACAGCCCCCACCGATACAGGAGAAAATCCTAGTGTAGGGGTAACGTTTTTTAAAAAGAAAAAAGAAAAGAAAAAGAAAAAACATTCCACTGTATGTTTTTTGAAATGAAAAAATTCTAAGGCGCGTTGAGCGATTTTTGGATGGGTAAAATTTCATGAGATTGCATCGCAGACAAGCTATAATCACGCGTTTACAAAAAAACATTTAACTTGTAATGTTTTTTTGTAAACTCGTATAAAATAAGTTATACAGTGTTTTGTTAATGTTTGCGTTTGTAATGTACAAAACTGTGTAAATATTGCAACAGATTTTAAAACTTTTTGCTGTTCGCATTCCGTTCCGACAACATAAAAACTTATCAAATAAGTATGACGTTGGATCTTTCAAGCTTTACGTTCGCCCAAGGAATTTATATAAATTCGATTACGATGAAACTTTGGAGAGTTGTTTTATGAGTATCCACAGGACTTAATAAAAATATTTTATATTTATTTTATTGATCGTCTTCGACGCGACGAGCGGGAAAATAACAATACGAATCGAACGGGAAGGTGCCACGTTGGCGCGTGTGGCGTGCGCGTCAAGCGACCGCCACCAAAAGAGGCAGCTGAAAGTACTCCTGGTTAACACTGACATCGGGACGTCAGTCACCTCAGTCCACCGTGACCATGGGTGCCGGAAAGCACCCGAAACATCGGGAATTAACAATCATATATATTAAACGCGATAAAATCTGTAAAAGTAGTTGTAATCAAAGTATAGTGTTCGCTTAAATATAAGAAATCATTATGAAAAAGAATGATTATTATCTATATCAAACCAACAAATTTATAAATATATATAATTTTTTTTTCAATTTAATCAATTGAATTCTTGACATTACTTTTATCAATTAATTTTACGAGTACAATGCTTTTTCACCCATTCCAAAAGTTCCCAACGTGCCTTAAGAAGTTTTCCCTTAAAAAACATACGAAGCCCTTGCTAGAGGAAAAAACTCAAGACCGCCAATTGCGGTATAACCCGCACAAATGTAATATCCTCCATAAAGTATGACGTAACTAAACTTTAACAATCCCTCGAGACGCCGTCTCATTGTTTTAACACGTTACGCAAAAAAGCCACGGTTTCACCTTCCCACGAGAGGGTGTTACGCAACCGCGCCAATTTACTGTTGCAAAACGATGAAGAGATTAGTCCATTGCCGGGGGTAATTAACATTAGCAATGACCATCGCGTCTCATTTCAAAATTGTGATACCAGCACAACTGTCTACAGTGGTCCTGGATATATCTATACTGTCTATGCAGCGGACTACTGGATGGTAAATGGATGCTATTGCCCCATATACATCTACATTAATCCTCAGTTAATAATTTCAAGTGCAGATGCGTTGTAACCCCTGAGCAATGCCCCGTTTCTAGTAAAAAGTCGCACCAGTTCTCTACACTCACCATACGAAACACAACAGCATTAAGTTGCTACTTTACGCTGGTATTCTGTGAGAGCGTGGTCCTTCCCCGGTCGAGCCGACCCATTCCGTGCCATCATATAGCTGCAGCTTGGCTCTACCATGTTAATCTATAAATGATTTATTATAACAAAATACAATAGTTTTCTGCCACACAGCGGGTCGATAGATTATTTATAAATTTAAAACGAGCTCACTATTGACAGGTGGGGATACTTACCACTACAGCCGTGGTAGCTCGGATAACGTTGGCTGTAAATATAACAGAACGCGAGTAACCCGGGTTCGATCCCCGCCGGCACCAATGAAATTGTTAATTTCAATTGTAAGTGCTGATTTACCATGTGCTCGGCAGTGAAGGAAAACATCGTGACGAAACCTGCATGTCTGAGAAATAAAAAAAAATATTTCAAAGACATGTGAAGTACGCCAACGCGCATTGGGGCAGCGCGGCGGACACTTCCTTGCCCTAAAACCCTCTCAGAAATGAGGGGAGGCCTGTGCCCAGCAGTGGGACGTATATATAGGCTGTAACTTTACTTTTACTTTCACTATTTACCGCCATCTGGCCCGAAGGCAAAGATATAGGTGTACGATGGAGCGAATTTGTCCAGGAAAGCCTATTAACACGCACCTTGAATAGGTTAAAGCTATACGCACTCGAAAAGACAGACGTCGGCAGGGCATTATACTAGAGACTTATAGAGCTTAGTGCAAATATTCGGAATATCAAACAAACTTTAATGGTAACCTGAAGCACGTCTGATACTCCGATAGGAGAATGGAGATGGCGGTATGAGCTTATGAAGCTCATGGGCACATTTTATTTTAAGGCGACACCGCGAAAAAATGCAAGTTCTTTCATCGAATAGCATAGCACAATGAAACCACTAACGAAAATGGAATTTTGATATAGGTCTTTATCTTGAATTTGCTTGTTCAAAAACACTATTGTATAATTTTGACTCGATCATAATTATTTACGAAAACACCTCTAAAAATCACTATAGTTGAAATTACAACGAAATTACTTAATCTATATGCTTGGGAATCACTTAAATATATTCATAACATCTATATTCGTAATTTACTTGATTTGATTACTTAAATCAATTTTTTAAAGTATTTTAAGATTCTGAAAACGCAATTTTAGACCTTATGACGGCGTTCTTTAAGTTTTTATAGAAATTATGTATTCACTCGGATCAGTAAGCCAATAACCCGGAGCCTAAAACAACAGTATCAACAGAATCTAAAACAACAGTAGTGAAAAAAAACAGTATCAAACCGAGTCCTCAATTTAACCAGTAACAAAAATAATTCCACGCTTCAAGTGACGCGTAACGCGCGCCAGAGGAACCACGCCAATGTATTATACAGTTTACTTAAATATTCTATAGGGGATGTTCTATAATATGACACTACATTGCTTCGTCGTTAGAGCAACAGTCAAATAAAGGTGTTACAATTAGTATATTTATCACAAAATGTAGAAAATAATAATTTTAGTCACACAAACTTTTAGTCAGGATTTAAATCAAGTAAAGTTTGTCGTGAAGCGACAGTTAAAAACTAAAGAACCTAACCTAACAACGAAACAACCAAAAAAGAAAATAATTTATTTAAAATTTGTAAAGATATTTACAGTTCCTTTTATAAAATGTAAAGCCACAATTAAAAACTATAGAACCTAACCTAACAACGAAACAACCAAAAAAGAAAATAATTTATTTAAAAAATTGTAAAGATATTTACAGCTTTTTTTTTATAAAATAAAAAGGTATGAGGGTGATGATGGGCTGTAGTGATGATAGTGAATTACAATTTTTAAAAAAAAATAAAAGTTAATAAAGATAAATGAGTACGGAAACAATGTATGTACAGGCTATGCCTGTGGTAGATGCACAGCGCCTAATCTAGGTACACGCAGCGCTTGAAGTAGGCACACACAGCGACCAGAATGAGCACACACAACACCCGGAGTAGACACACACAGCGCCTGGAGTAGACACGCAGCGTCTGGAGTAGGTCCACGCAGCGTCTGGAGTAGGTACACACAGCGTATTGAGCAGGTACACGCAGCACTTAGAGTAGGCACACACACACCGCTCGGAGTAAGCACACACAACGCCCGGAGTAGACACACACAGTGCCCGGAGTAGACACACACAGCGCCCGGAGCGCCGGAGACACGCAGCGTCTGGAGTAGGAACACGCAGCGCTTGAGACAAGCACACTCAGCGGCCGAAGATAGTGCGGGCACTAATAGGTGGAGGCGTAGGCGTGGCTAGGCGACGACTTCAGGAGAAGGCTTGCAAGATCCCGAGGCAGTGCGGATAAAGCCTTTAAGAGGTGCTTCTCGTATCAAAGCTGAAGTGAGAACCTCTATTTGCCGATTCCTAGGCTTTTATACTTTTTGACTGATCTGGGATAAGAACTAGAAATTATTTGAAATTATTTAAATTAAAAGCAAATTTTTGTAAATGGCCAAGAAGAAAAGAGTATTTTTGAAGTAAAAACATCAGGCCGGTAATGATATTTGAATAAAAATTGCCATGACAACCAGATAAACAACGATGTCAAAACATGTCAAATTTTGGTTTTAGGCTCGTAATAGAGAAACGGCAAGATTTAAGTGAAAAATGAGATATTATTGATATAGGAAAAAAGGTAGCGCAACAGTGCGCACGAAGCCCGAAATTGCAGAGTTACGGAGAACTAAATAAAATACCGAAAAAGGTAGACTCCATTGACACCGATTTAAAAAGTGCTGATAACGTGAAAATACGATGTGAAAATGATTTGTTATTGTGTTCTTATGGTTTAAAAACGTTACAGGATCCTATGAAAATAAAGGTGATGCAAAATATCCAGTTTTGAGGCTAATGCAGAAAATCAAAAACAGAATGGAAAAATAAATTTAAAATAGTGTAAAATGATATGTAAGTAGCATAACACTACAAGTTATAGCCTATCGTCTCACGACTGGAAAGCGAATGTTGATATTTTCGAAATACCTTCAGATTTTGCACACGTATGTTTCCTAACGATGTTTCTCTAAATCGAAGAATACGAGGCAAATTAGCACTTAAAACTGCAACTAACAATTGAAATTGTTAGTACGAGGGTGGATTGAAAAGTACTCGGCCTAACCAAGAAAATAAACACATACTAAATCAGTTATATTTTTATTTTTCTACATAATCACCATCAAGTTCAATACACTTTTGCCACCTCCCCTTCCAAGCATTTACACCGTTGAAAAAAAATGATTCTTCCTTGGAGTCAAAATATGCGTCTACAGCTGCTTTAACCTCGTCGTTTGTCGAAAATCTTTGACCTTCCAAGTGCTTTTTTAGGTTAGAGAACAGAAAAAAGTCTGATGGTGCCAGATCAGGTGAATACGGCGGATGCGGTAACAGTTCAAAGCCACAGTTGTGAATTTCAGCCATTGACTGTACTGACGTGTGAACACGGGCGTTATCTTGATGAAACAGTACTTTTCTTCTGAGCATTCCTTGACGTTTTTCTTTTATTTCCTGTCGTAAACGACGTAGTAAGGTGCAGTAGTAATCAGAGTTTATAGTCTGACCCCTTTCAAGATAATCAATCATAATCACACCTTTCGAGTACCAGAATACTGAAGCCATCACCTTATTTGCCGACAAAATCGACTTAGCCTTTTTAGGGGGTGGTGAACCAGGTCTTCTCCACTGTTTTGATTGTCGTTTTGTTTCCGGTGTACAGTAATGAACCCATGTTTCGTCCATAGTAACAAAACGATTCAAAAAATCATCTGCATCGGCTTCAAATAACTCCAAACAGTCGCGTGAAATAGTCAATCGCGTCCTTTTTTGTTCAACTGAAAGCAGTCGCGGAACCCACCTCGCAGACACCTTGTGGAAACCCAACTCGTTGACAATGATGTTTTGAGTTCATTCATAAGAGATGCCTATAATCTCGGCTATCTCTCTAATTTTTAATCTGCGGTCTCCCATTATTAAATCAAGTACTTTTTTAATATTTTCGTCAGTAGTTGACGTCGAAGGCCTTCCAGAGCGGGGTTCATCTTTCACACTCTCTCTACCACGCTTAAATTCTGCTATCCATTTTTTGATGGATGAATATGACAGAGCACAATCGCCTAATGTACTGACCATGTCATCATGGATGGCTTTTGATGATAGCACCTTCTTATGGAGGTACTTAATGACGGCACGCTGCTCGATTTGCTCCATTCGCGGAAATTATGTCCGATTACTTTGTTAATAAATTTATAAAATCACAACTAATTATCGCACACGTTTCGAACTTCACACAATGAAGTAGTCTGAACTGAACTAAATAATGTGGGTAGATTTGATTTTTAGAATTGAATGGATCTGTGTTAGGCCGAGTACTTTTCAATCCACCCTTGTAGCTGCCGGTGAATCAAAGTCGGATCCCTGAGTTTTCACGGCTTCAGAGGACAATTAGTCTTATTGAAATTAATTCTAAATTGCCATTTAATAAAACTTTACTTTTTAAGCTGGGTTTCTTACGTTCAATTTTTAAAAGGTCGGTAAAGATGATGGTGTAATAACAAATGAGTGTCCTAAGGTGCAACCAGAGAGAGAGAGAGAGAGAGAGAGAGAGAGAGAATGAGAGAGAGAGAGAGAGAGAGAAATAGATAGAAATAACATTTCGTATTTTATTCGTAAATATTTTTGAACAGCCTGTATAGCCTAGGCCCCCCGCGGCAAATTGATACCGACAGTCCGCTTAACACCAATCTAGCGCGCGTGAAGCGTGTGAAAGTGCATACAAATAGACATACTCGTGTACTTGTGGGACTAGTGACGATAAAACAGCTCGTTAGTGATGCGCACGCGACTATCGATTTTAAGTCTGCTGTTAAGCATATCGACGTAAAGTACGACGACTTTTTTAGAGGTAAGGGGAATATTTGAAGTATATTTCATTTATTTTTTATTTTATAGAATAAGGGTGACAAACGAGCACATGTCCATCTGATAGTAAGTGGATGCTGTGGCCCACAGACATCCACATTTATCCTAGATTAAGAATCAAAACACAGATGCGTTGTCACTCCCTGAGGACTAAGACGGAATGCCTCGTTGCCAGTAAAAAAGGGTCTCCGGATCTCTACACTCACCATACGAAACACAGCAGTATTAAGCTGCTATTTTACGCTGGTAATCTGTGAGAGTGTGATCCTTCCCCGGTCGAGCCGACCCATTCGTGCTACAACCATAATATAGTTTCAGCGTGGCTCAACCACGTATAAAATATTCTAGTAAAGTAAAGTAAAGTTACAGCCTATATACGTCCCACTGCTGGGCAGAGGCCTCCCTCATTTCTGAGAGGGTTTTTGGGCAAGGAATTGTCCGCCGCGCTGCGCTGCCCCAATGCGTATTGGCGAACTTCACATGTCTTCGAAATATTTTTTTTCTTATTCCTCAGACATGCAGGTTTCCTCACGATGTTTTCCTTCACCGCCAAGCACGTGGTATATCAGCACTTAAAATTGCAATTAACAATTTCATTGGTGCCGGCGGGGATCGATCCCAGGTTACTCGCGTTCTGTTATATTTACAGCGAGCGTTAACCACTGAGCTACCACGGCTCTTCTATTATTCTATAATATATAAAATGTTCTGGACAGGCAGCCTTTTACCGGTAAGAGCAGTTTAGAACCCATTCTATTAGATGGAGTGACGCTGTAAATGAGAAGATACCTGTGCCAGGTTGTGGAACGTACACAGGCTTTCCTAGAATAAGGGGTATAAAATGGTAAAAGGAAAGTGGATGCTGCGGCCCATAGACATCTACATCTACCCTCGATTAAGAATCAAATTGCAAATGCGTTGTCACCTCTCAGGACTGATAGAATGCCTCGTTACCGTTAAAAAGGGTCTCCGGTTCTTTACACTCACTATACGAAATAGCATTAAATATTCTGCTGTTTTATGCTGCTATTCAGTGAGTAAGGTTGCCATTCGTACTATAATATATAGAATCGTACTATATTTCACTCAAATGTACTATATATTATAGAAAAATAATATAGTACGATAAATACTATATTTTATCCCTAATTCAACTGTCGCGTTTTTTTTATATTAACTGCGATTGGAAGTCTGGAATAAGTATGTGTTACGGAAAAAAAATTCCATCATGAATGTAAAATTGAAAGAAGAAATAAAAAGAGCATGTATTTAATTAAAAATTAATTGTTAATTTATTTTAATATGAATCTAAATTGCTCAGTCTCTTATAATTATTTTAAAAGTATGGTAGAATGTAAGGTGGTTAGATCATTGATGAACAAAGCAAAGAGGTATAACATTGAATTTACGTTCTATAAGCGAAACCAAACCACTGGTTTCAAGGACAACAGTGTTTACACTAACATCCTGTATATGGGAAAATACATAAATATTAAAAATAAATGTGTACTTTTTTCTCCCGAATTTTTCGAAAATACAATAATTTTGCATCTTTTTTGGGAAAAATACTATATTTGTTCAAGGAAAAGGTGGCAACCCCATCTTTGAAAGCGTGGTCCTCCCAGTCGAGCCAACCCATTCGAGTTAAAACCATAAACTGAACTGTTTATAAACTGAACTAAAGCTGTATCTTCAATTTCCTTTACATATACTACCATGGCGTTATGCTGTGTTAAACCGCTATACTTATTATTAAAATTAACCGCATAGGCCATTTTGACTGAGATTGTTTCAACCAGATGAACCCAACTGTATCATTATACTAATAAGATACGCGTATCCGAAAATTGTTAAAGCTATAATTACTACATGTAATATACAGGTAGATACATAAGTTATGTAAATTAAAAAAATTGTTGACGAAGTGTTGAGTTATGCCAGTCGATGATAGGGTGACTATGCATTTTTATTATTTGAAGAGTTTTTCTAAGCTTTTCTTCTTCTTATTTAAAAGATACTAGTAAGACCATTAACATTACATATATTTCCGTTAACCACTATCATCATCATCATCATTACAGCCCTTCACAAGTCCACTGCTGAACATAGGCCTCCCCCAAGTAATGCCACAAAGCACGGTCCTGAGCCAACTGCATCCATCGACTTCCTGCATATCTTACCAGGTCGTCACTCCATCTAGTGGGGGGTCGCCCTACACTACGCCTACCGGTACGAGGCTGCCACTCGAGAACCTTTCTTCCCCATCGGTTATCGGTTCTTCGAGCTATATGGCCGGCCCATTGCCACTTCAGCTTACTAATCCGTTGGGCTATCTGTCGGTCACTCTGGTTTTACTGCGGATATCCTCATTTCTGAGTCTATCACGCAGAGAAACTCCGAGCATAGTCCTCTCCATAGCTCGCTGAGCGATCTTGAGCGTCCTCATACGGCCAGCAGTGAAGGACCACGTCTCAGATCCGTAAGTCATCACTGGCAACACGCACTGGTTGTACACTTGTTAACGACTATAAATAAAGTTAAAAATGCTTGCTTAAAGAGTGGTTTACCATAGTAGTCGAACGGCGGATTCAAACCTACAATTCTCAGAGTTTGCAGTCCGCACCCTACCGTTTGGCTACTGTCGCTTCAAATGTTACTAATTAAATGCATGTGGGTATGTTTCGTTCACTAAATGATTATCTAAACCATTTCTTTTATAGAATAAGGGTGACAAACGAGCACACAGTCCACCTGATGGTAAGTGGTTGCTGCGGTCCATAGACATCCACATCTAACCTCGATTAAGAATCTAAACGCGTTGTCATTCGTGAGGACTTAGGTGGAATGCCTCGTTTCCAGTATAAAAAGGGTCTCCGAATCTTTACACTCACCATACGAAACACAGCAATATTAAGCTGTTATTTTACGCTGGTATTCTGTGAAAGCGTGGTTCTTCCCCTGGTTGAGCCGACCCATTCGTGCTACAACCATAATATAGCTGCAGCGTGGCTCTACCACGTATAAAATACTAGTATAATCAATATTTTTTATTCATTACAGGAAGACGTTGCTATTTATTTCCTGTTTCATATCCTAAAATCGCCTATTACGGCACCCGCAGGACGAAATGTGTTGATGAATTCTTGTCTGCGGCCCATAGACACCTACATCTATCCTCGATTACAATTCAAAATGCAGAAGCGTTGTCATCCGTAAGGACTAAGATGGAATGCCTCGTGTCCAGTAAGAAGGGTCTCTGGTTCTCTACACTCACCATACGAAACACAGCAGCATTAAGCTCCTATTTGGTTATTATTTAGGCTGATTTAAACTCACGACTAGTTAAATTCGCAGTCCGTATCTTATATTAAAATACATTTGCGTCAATATTTTTAGTTAAAAATAGAGATGTGATGATACATAATTACGCCGATACGATACCGATACCTTTATCGGTGGCTTAGTAGAAATAGAAAAAAAAAAACAAATAAATAATGAATAATTTTATTTATTTCGCATAAAAGTTACCTATATTTATCACAGACTGAAACTTGAGTAGGAAAAATGTCTAATCGAAAATTCAATCAAAAATTCAAAGAAAACATTTATTTATATGAAATAATCAAGAATGATTATCAAACAATCAAAGGGCTATTTAAGAAAGTAATTATCATTACACAAAGTGGTAAGGTAAACCGATATAAAAGACGAAGTCAGTAATTAAAGTTAACTTTTGGTAGATTTTAGTTAGGAAAAAAAAGTTTTTAAAATTATTAGCAGATAATATGTTACGCAAATCATTTTGTATGAGACCTGCAATTGAAAACAAACACTCTGAGGCAAATAAGCTAAACAAGAACCTCGTGCGTGAGTTGTTCGTTTTGCGCGCTTTTTAAACTCTTGATATCGGTTGTATATAATCGGCGATGCCGATATATCCGGTCTGGCGATTATATCGGTCGATCGGTTATATCGATCGGTATCGGTATCGGTATCGGTATCGGAATTATTACATCTCTAGTTAAAAAGTCAATGACATTAACTTTTAACGTTTTCAACTTCGACCCAGTTGTTCAGATTTCAGCATCGAACTCATGGTCACCGTTGCATACAACCTGCATTCACCGCGCTATTCGGCCCACACGCGCCCATGGTGAACAGCGAACACGTAACGCGGGTCATCGAACCGACACCGTCACTTTATGGGGTACGGCCGCTTTAATGAGTCTGATTCGTACTAAACGACCAAGTGACGTCAATGCTTAAACTTTTTCATTTTAAACTAGCGTACCGCCATGACTGAACTGGTGATGTCTGAATCTCGACAACCTCGCCGCCATCTGGTCCAATTGTGTACGTAACTAACAGCTTAATGCTGCTGTGTTTCGTATGGTGAGTGTAGACAACTGGAAACACTTTTATACTGGATACGAGGCATTCCATCTTAGTCCTCAGGGGTGACGCAAACGTATCTGCACTTTAATTCTTAATCGAGGATAAATGTAGAGGTCCATGGCCACAGCATCCACTTACTATCAGATGGACTGTGTGCTCGTTTGTCGCCCTTATTCTATGAGAAAAATATTATTTTGTATGACTATTTAGGAGCTAATCAACTTTAAATCGTTATAGATTAAAAATTGGTTAGCTTCTTTTCTTCTTTCTCTATTCAATTTTAAAACTTTTAAAAAGCTGTGAAGTAAAGTTCTTATTGTATAATCTTATAATGACTACTATTAGTGTTTTAAAGCAGTCGGATATTTAAAAAAAAACATATTAACGAAATAAGAATGGGAAGCTATTTGCTTCCTTATTAAAACGTAGTTAAAGCCATGCTAAACACATCCATAAAGGCGGTGTTTAGTGGGTAAGTCTCCACATAACCACGCAGCCGGCTGTACGCTATGAGCATTCACCGCCTCCCTTTCCCCCGCTTTCCGGAGGGTTACCCATATTTGCTTCGGGCGCAAAAAAAGAGCCATGCTGCTTAAAAATACTTAAAATGCTTGATATTCGAATGCGTGCCTGCAGACGAAGTTGTGGTGAGCATATAAACGATACTGTATTTCATTAGAACCACCTTTCATTAACCACAAAAAAATTGTTATTTCATATCAAAATGTGTGTTTTATTTGCAAATGAAAAAATGACTCAGATGACCCTCCCTATAACTGAAGGTTTGCAATGTAGTGGCGGACTAAGAATGTACACTATCCCATCCCGTGGGTGGCGAGGCGAAAGAGGGTACTGATACAGAAGATGGGTTGCTGCCTGCATCTTTCTGATAAAAACTGAAAACAATTGAAACTGAATACAATAAAAAACTGAGGCTGAAATAAAAATATGTTTTTATTCAATATCGATTTTATATAATACTTATTCAAAATCATTCGTACGTTTAATCTGTCACTGGTTCGGAAAATACCCTAGTTTACCCTACCGGTACCAAGTAGGGTAGTTCACCCTAGGTATGGGGAAGTCAGATGCCTGAAGCACAGTTTTAACTAACGCAGGCTTCAGAGCTCAAAAATAACTCTAACTATAATGTAATGTGTGTTAAAAAATTTCATTTGATCAATAAATTTAATTCCATTTTATAAAGCAAGGAACCGTCCAGCGGGACATTATTTTTTTAAAATAACAGTCTGCAATGACTACGTGGTTGTTATACATTATTCACGTGGTAGAGTTATGCTGCAGCTATATTATCAGTACAGTTGTAGCCTTTAGTTTGACTGCCTCGTTGGTCTAATGGTTGTAGTAGTGTGAATGCTGATCATGAGGTCCTGGGTTCGAATCCCGGGTCGGGCCAAAAAATTAATTATTGAGTTTTTCCGTAAATAAATTCTCAGTAGTTGCCCGGAGTCAGGAAGTTGGCGGTGTCTCACCCCCCCCCCGCTTCGGGAAGCACGTAAAGCCGTTGATCCTGCACCTGATCTCTCTCCGGTCGTGTCGGTTTACCGTCCCATCGGATTATGAGAGTGAGGGAATAGAGAATGCACCTGTGCTTGCGCATACACTTGGGCACTATATCCTGTCCTGCGCCGTTGGCTAGCCTCCGTTGAGGCAGGCCGCCGTGGCCGAAATTCGGTCTGGAGGAGATTATTACAGTTGTAGCACGAATGGGTTGGCTCGACCGGGGGAAGGACCACGCTCTCACATAATTCCAGCGTCAAATAGCAGCTTATCGCTGCCGTGTTTCGTATGGAGAGTTGGAGAGTGTAGAGAACGGGAGACCCTTCTAACTGTGACACGGTAACGGTGTAACGGTGACAACGAATCTGCGTTTTGATTCGTATTCGAGGATAAATGTAGATGTCTATGGGCTACAGCAACCACTTACCATCAGGTGAACAGTGGGCTCGCTTGTCACCCTTATTCTATAAAAAAAGCTATGTGGAAAATAGGCAATATATTGGACAGGCCTACATTGAACAATAGACTTTTGATAGGCTATAATGAATGAAAAAGCACGCACAAAAGAGTTATGTACTCCGATTGCGTTAAATCATACAAGCATCAATTGTTTGAGCAAGATGGCGGACGAGGTCGTTGACCCAGGCGGAGTGACTTCGGTTTGTTAAAGGGCCCCGATACGTGACGATGGGTGATTGTTTTATTTTTATGTCAATCGAGTGACTACCGAGCTTACTGTCCGACGGTATTTGCGGGCCATGGATATCTGCCGTAAATATCTCAATTACAAATATAGAATGACTAGCTATCCCCACCGGTTTCGCACGGTTAATTTTTTTTATAGGACAGGGTGACAAACCAGCACACAGTCTACCTGATGGTAAGTGGACGCTGTGGCCCATAGACATTTACATTTATCCTCAATTAAGAATCACAGTGCAGATGCGTTGTCACTCGTGAGGACTAAGTTAGAACGCGTCTTTTCCAGTAAAAAGGGTCTCCGGTTCTCTACACTCATCATACGAAACACAGCAGCATTACGCTACTATTATACGCTGGTCTTCTGTGAGACCGCGGTCCTTCCCCGGTGGAGTCGACCCATTCGTGCTACAACTAACTACTAATATAACTTTAGCATGGCTCTACCACGTATAAAAAACCTAATCTAGTTTTTTAACCATCCGGTGACCCACTCAAATACATTAAAAAAAACATCTAATTCGGTCGAGCGATTTTCGAGTTTTTGCGAGAATAACGCACAGCAATTGATTTTTTTTTTCTCTTTATTAGGTTCACCAACAATTGGTAACACTAACACATCAAATTAATACAATTACTTAAAAGTATTAACACAAGTGCTACAATTAGAAAGAATTTTTTTTTTATAGGATAGGGTGACAAACGAGCACACAGTCCACTTGATGGTAAGTGGTTGCTGTGGCCCATAGACATCTACATCTATCCTCGATTACGAATCAAAATGCAGATGCGTTGTCACCCGTGAGGACTGAGATGGAATGCCTCATTTTCAGTAAAAAGGGTCTCCGGTTCTCTACACTCACCATACGAAATACAGCAGCATTAAGCTACTATTTCACGCTGGTATTCTGTGAGAGCGTGGTCCTTCCCCGGTCGAGCCGACCCATTCGTGCTACAACTATACTACTAATATAACTGCAGCATGGCTCTACCACGTAGAAAAATCTATTTTAATTTACGCTATTAACTTATACATTAATTTATATATAAGAAGAATATGGAAGATTAAAGGCGGTCGCTGTTGTCCAAGAGCTGCAGTAATCACTGCTCTATTCGATTCATTAACTTATAGTTCGATGGTCACTTCATTTTTAACCCCCGACGATAAAAAAGGAGTGTTATAACTAAGTTTGACCGCTTTGTGAGACCTTATGACGGCGTTTTTTTTTAAAGTTTTTATAGAAATTATGTATTCACTGGGATCAGTCCGGCGATAGCCCGGAGACATTTTAAACTTTCATTTTCGATGTGGCGTCTTAACCTTCAGACTTATTACTTCTTATATAAGCCAGTGCTCGACTACAATACCCAATACCATCTAGTATAGCATGCGGTGATGAGAACCCAGTTAGATAGAAAATTACACTGTCTTAGCGTAACAAAAGCCTATTCACTATTACCTTGAAGGCAGTCACATTGTAATCGGACGCTAAAACAAATGCCGGCAACATATTCCAGTCCTCCGCTGTACGTATTATAAAAGACTAAGCAAACCGTTTCGTTCGAATACGTGGAATATTAACGGCAAAAATGAGAGAATAGAGATGTCTTGTTGTTTTTGTGGAAAAGGGAGGGAGCAAAATCAAATCATTTATTTCCTTATGTATTTAAAACGTCTCTACCATCTATATAAATAAAAACCAATTGCAGCATGTATAAAAGATCATCACATGAGAACGGCTCTACCGATTTTTATGAATTTCTTCGTACTTGACCTGACTACTTTTTATACGTGGTAGAGAAATGCTTCGGCTATATTAATAGTATAGTTGTAGCACGAATGGGTCGGCTCGACCGGGGAAGGGCTAGGTACGTTTACACAGAATACCTGCGTAAAATAGCAGCTTAATGCTACTGTGTTTCGTATGGTGAGTGTAGAGAACCGGAGACTCTTTTTACTGGAAACGAGGCATTCCATCTTAGTCCTCACGGCTGAAAACACATCTAAATTTTGATTCGCAAACGAGAATAGATATCGATGTCTATGGGCCATACCAACCCACTTACCATCAGGTTGAATGTGTGCTCGTTTGTCACCATTATCTTATAAAAAAAACTATACTGGGTCCCTATATGGTTAATATTTACAATTGGACCCCGTAGGTGGCGCTAGTATAGGATAACATCTTAGTTCCTCCTTTGCCTAGGGAGTGTCTTGGTACACCGCTGTGTCCCGGTCTGAAGGTTTCGAAGGTTTCATCTGACGATTCGAGTCGAGCAGCTCGAATCGTCGACGACCGAGTGCTTTCCGATCGGCTCAATTCACTGGCGCTGCGAAGAGATGTTGCATACCTTTGCATTTTCTTTCGCATCTACCACGGGGAGTGCCCTGAGGAATTGTTAGGTTTAGATCCAGCCGCCAAATTTCACGAACGCACATCGCGTCTAAATTTCCGATACCATCCTCACCATCTGGATGCTTGGCGGTACACTGAATTTCACTAGGAGTTTTCATCCGCGTATAACTTCTTCGTGAAATAGTTTACCACGGGCGATTTTTCGGACCGATGCGACTTAGGGACCTTCAAGAAAACAGCTTACTCCTTTCCAAAAGGCCGGCAACGCACCTGCAATTCCCCTGATGTTGCAGTTGTTCGTGCGCGGCGGTAGTCACAATCAGGTGAACCGTATGTTCGTTTGCCCTCCCCTATAAAAAAAATACAGCCTAAGAGGCATACCATATTATTTCTCAGAGACAAAGCATCTGGAGTCTTCTTTGGTTGAATTTAGCTGCAGGTGTACATGGACTGCAGTAACCATTTACCATCAAGTTGACTCTAAGTTCGTTTGTCTACTTCGGTTTTTTTTATATAAAAAAACAGCAAGTGGGAAATTAGCAAACTACTACAAAAATGTCCACGAATATGTTAAGTCATTACTGCAAAATGACGGCACCGTAATTAGGAAACCATGTCATTAGAGTAATGGCGGCAGATTACAGTTTAAACAGTGCGTTAAGAAATGCGTCCAGTTCAACGTGTTAAAGCTAAAAGTAATGAGGTTTAACGACTATCTTTAGCCCAAAATCGCGTTTCTAACCGATTTCAACATACCATGGGAGCTACACGTGGTAGAGCCACGTTATAGCTATATTATGGTTGTAGCACGAATGGGTCGAATCGGTCGGGGAAGGACCACACTCTCATAGAACACTAGTGTAAAATAGCAACGTAACGCTGCTGTGTTTCGTATGGTGAGTGTAGAGAACCGGAGACCCTTTTTACTGGAAACGAGGCATTCCATCTTAGTCCTCACGGGTGACAATGCATCTGCATTTTGATTCTTAATCAAGGATAAACGTAGTGGTCTATGAGCAACAGCAACCACTTACCATCAGGAGGACTGTGTGCTCGTTTGTCACCCTTCTTCTATAAAAAAGAAACGTGGCGTTGGCTCTAAAGAATCCTGAGAACTTTACGTGGTAGACTGCGTTACAGCTGTATTGTACATCTATCCTCGATAACGAATAAAAATGCAGATGCGTTGTCACCCGTGTACTAAGATGGAATGCCTAGTTTTCAGTAAAAAGGGTCTCCGGTTCTCTAAACTCACCATACGAAACACAACTGCCATTTCCCTGGTATTATGTGAGAGCTTTCCTGCCCCGATCGATCCGACCATTACACGTTCTACAACTATATCTGTATGTGCTCTACCACATAAACATTGTAAAACAACTTTTGTTGACTATTGAGTGGTAGACATCGTCGGTAAGGGTCGCCTGAGAGGAATAACTCACCAAATAGTGCCATAATTAACTCATATTCTCTCCCCACTGTTACTCGTAAGAGTTTATATATTATATTGGAATTATACTTGATTCGCTCTGGTCTTTTAAAAGCGTGTTGTAAGAAAAAATCATCGGCAAAACAATTTCTTTTTCTTGTACATCTTCTTCTTTCTTTTTTATGGCGGTTTTGATCATTCGCCAAAGTCAGCTTTAAAGTGTTTATTGAGTAGAATAGCTAAGCAGATTTCTGTAGGTACATCTATACTACAGTATCTTTCTAATGATAAATTCATTTCGCTCCTTTGATCTATACAAATAAATAAAATTGGTATGTTTGCTTGTAATGTCAAATTAACAGCTTTTTACAAAATTTACATGAAAGTATATACGGTAATTATAACAAAAACACAATTTTTCAAAAAAAAAATTCTGTCTCTCTATTTGTTCCGGTTAATCTCCGAAACGGCGAGAACGATTTTGACGGAATACTTCACTGGCCGATGGCTGATGTTATAAGGAGTAACTAAGGCTACGGTCTCCTATTAAATGCTATACGCGACGTCCGACTTCAGCGTAAACGTTCCGATCGGCGTCTGAACGCCAGGCACAGCGTCAGCGGTCAATACATAATATTAGCAACGGACGACGTCTAGACTTTCGATCAAACAACAGTAAGTAGCCGACAGTGCATAAAAGCATAAAATGGATATAAATTCAACACTTTTGGCGGCGCTTGTGTTACTTGAAGAAGAGGCACAAGACGACCGTATACGAAGAAAAATAAAGGCAACAAGGCACCGATTATTTATGAAGAGAAATGAGGAAGGATGTTTCCAGCTATTGATAATGAAACACTTAAAAGACAGCGATTCTAAATTTACTGAATATTTTCGTATTAATCAAGAACAATTTAAACATATTGTAGAGCTTGTGCAGGAGTATGTAATAAAAGTGCCATCAAAAAGGCATCCTAAGCCCATATCGGTTGAAGAAAAAGTTTTTCTTTATTAAATTTGGCCATTTTGTACTGACGCTAGACACGACGTTCACGCTGCAATGGTTCAAAATAACTAGAGACTCGTCTTTCAAAATAACTAGAGAGAGTCTTACGCCGCCTACGACGTCCATACGCCGACGTCAGCGTGTAAAAGAGACCACAACAGTACATTTCTATAGTAAGCATTGTAACGCGGCGTACGGCGTGACGCTGTAAGCGGCCGACGGCGTTTATAGGAGACCACCGCCTAAGGCTACTTTTATTTTGGAAAAAGAATTAGGGGTCCGCGCAAAAAAATTAAAACCCTAAGTTAGACGCGGGCGAAGTTAAGGAGAACAGCTAGTAATATAATAAATATTAATAGAACTTACAAAAAGTTTTCGATTTTCACGTGTCAGTTATCCATCTATCCACTGCTGAATACAGGTGTCCTACATTACTACCATATTTATTACAATACAATACAATACCCTTTATTGTACGCTAAGAAAACGAATAACATAACAAGAAACAAAGAGAAAAACAAAAGGCGGTCTTATTGCTATACAGAAATATCTTCCAGACAACCTAAACAGGAAATAAAAATAAGTGATATGTTATAATGGGTAGAGTTAGGGTTGCCAGATAGTCGGGATTGGTTTGGATTCTCCTGACATTTTAAATGATCTCCAGATTACCGAAAAAACTCAAAATCTACAGACCAAACAGCTTTCCGCAAATTTGACGTATGGCCTTTGATATAAAGCTTTGATAAAAAGCTGAGTTAGTAATAAGACTGAACTTTGGAGTAAATTGTTTAAAAATTTAAATCTTTTCTAAATATTAATAAAGGATCCAAATTGATGGACTCAGTAAACTCCAATGCCAAATACATGTTAAGTAAAGTTACAGCCTATATACGTCCCACTGCTGGGCACAGGCCTCCCCTCATTGCTGAAAGGGTTCTAGGGCAAGGAAGTGTCCGCCAACCCGATTTTTTCTTATTCCTCAGACATGCATTCCTCATTTTCCTTCAATAAATCAATTAACAATTTCATCCGGCGGGGATCGAACCCGGGTTACTCGCGTTCTGATATATTTACAGCGAGCGCTAACCATCTGATCTTACATGTGGCAACCTAAAAATTAAGTGCACTTAAATAAGTTATGTGTTTACATAGTATTGTTGTATCCTCTTAATTTAATATTTTTTTAATTTTTAATATTTATTTCTCCCGACAACAACTCCCGTCATTTTCGAAATTTCTCCAGATATTTTGGAATTCTGATCTACCAAATCTAGGTAGAGTGAACTATAAATAAAATTATAATCTAAAATATAAAAGTAAATTAATAAACATGCCAATATTTACTTAATTGACAGACTAGTGATCATAAAGCGACAGGAAGAGATGAAAGGAGGGGCAGAGAATTTAGAAGGAAAGATAATGTGTCTTAAATTGGTTTTTCAACCGACTTTAGAAAAGGAGGAGGTTATCAGTTCGTCGGAATCTTTTTTTATGTATGTTCACCGATAACAAACACGTCTGAACCGATTTGGGAAATTATTTTTTGTTTTCAAAATACTTCCCAAGTGGTCCCATTTTAATTTTATCGAAATAGGTCGAGCGGTTTTTAAGAAATCAACAGTTAATTATTTTATTTATATCAAAGTCGGTTGTGCAAAATGTTTAACCACTTTTTAAAGGAGTCTATTGTTTGAGCACGTTTTATAGTTAATGTTAAGGAGTTCCAAAGCATGATTCCAAGAACTGAAAAAGATTTACTGTACAAAGTAAACGAGTGCAAGGGACATAGAAGGGAAACGTTATGAGAGGGGCTGTGAATTTGGAAACGTTCTATGAGGTAGGTTATTTATCTCATATTATTTATTTATTTCATCATCTCATAGTTCAGGGATCGCGAACCAATGGCACGCGTGCCACCGATGGTGATACCGCGGCACAAAATTTAAACACGCTACCGATCAAAAAGTACACTATGAAGTATTATATCACGAACGAACGCGAGTGATCCTCCTAGTTACATCGTGGACTACCATTGCTAATGACGCATAGTTTGTTTCATCGTCATCATCAATACAGCACTTTACCAAGTCCACGCCTCCCCCAAAATATTTTTTGCAATGTAGGTATAATAATAAATGTTTCAATTCAGAACTCTTTATTTATTTTTTGTAGTAAATAAAGAGTTTTGAGTATTTAGTGCTATTATTTTCCCAGTAATCACAAAGTCAACATTGAGCCGTGGTAGCTCAGATTGTTAACGCTCGCTGTAAATATAACAGAACGCGAGTAGCCCGGGTTCGATCCCCGCCGGCACCAATGAAATTGTTAATTGCAATTTTAAGTGCTGATTTACGACGTGCTCGTCGGTGAAGGAAAACATCGTGAGGAAACCTGCATGTCTGAGGAATAAGAAAAAAAATATTTCAAAGACATGTGAAGTTCGCCAACACGCATTGGGGCTGCGCGGCGGACACTTGCTTGCCCTAAAACCCTCTCAGAAATGAGGGAAGGCCTCTGCCCAGCAGTGGGACGTATATAGGCTGTAACTTTTTTTTACAACATTGTTTAACGGCACGTCTATTACCTAATTAAACATTTGTTTAGAAAAATGGCACGTCGATAGATAAAAGTTCGCCACCCCTATCGTAGTTGCTACGGTTGGGGTTTGAGTTCGCAACCGCAGATTTTTTAATTTTTTGACCACTCTACAGCATTAAAACAACTTGAAGAAGCATCTTTCTGGTAAGAAAGATGTATGCTTTCACCTGTTCCTGACGAACGTGCACCCAGTCCACCTGGTGGTAAGCGGTTAGTGGACCGACACGATCACCGACATAGATGTAGGCGATCGTGTCGGTGACCTCAATTAAGGTGTAAAAAATGCCTTGTTCTATGAAAATGTCTCCGGTTATTAAACGAATGAGAAAAATATCATCATCATTTTTCATTTCACTTCTTGAAAAAACGTCACCCCTACACTAGGATTTTCTCCTGTATCGTGGGGGCAGTTTACAAACATAAATTCAACAAGGACAAACATCCAGACCCGGAACAACTATTTGTAGGCCATACAAATACTTGTTTGTGAACCCGTGACCCCCAGCGCAGTCACTCATTTCTTAGCCACTGCGCCACGAATTCGTCATCATCATCATCACCATCATCATCACCAGGATTGAATAGACAAATTGCATCCTTTTTAAAGTGAGTTATGAAAATAACGCTCGATTGCCCGTATATTGGCTAGCTAGTGGCCTAGAGCCGGCGTGTACGATTGACTGGAAAATAGTCCGTGGGTGTCGTCGAGTGGAGTATCCGATTAAAATGCCACCGATGTGGGTCGCGCGGGGCTTCTTTGCTCTCGATACCTCCTTCTCCTGATAGGTATGAACATTACCCGTGGTAGTATTGACACAATACAAGTTGGTAAAATTTAAAATTTTGTACAACTGACCGCAATACGACCGAATTAATGTATTCGAAGTCTATTAAATACGCAAAGCGTTACTTAAAAACTACTTATCAGATCTTGATCATATTGAAATATTATATTTATAATATACAGTGGATTTGATACCTCCACCTTTTTGAAGTCGGTAAAAAAGGGGACACATGCGTGTATGTATGTGTACAAACAAACAAAAAAATAAATAAAACCAGATACAGTAAACCCTCGTTAATGCAAACACGGTTAACACGAATTTTGGTTTAAGGCGAACAAAAATTTGCTCTAGACAATAGTTCCATAAGCTTCAATGTAATTATCTTCGGTTAAGACGAACTCTCGTTAATCCGAACTTCGAACAACTTTTACGTCCCTTCACGGTTAATTATCGGATGTTACGAACTATAAAAAATCCCAAATCATGTATTTTGTATATTTTTGTCCTTTTTCGGTCAATACAAATACCGGTAAACAATGGCTGAAGAGATTAGAAAAGTCATTAACTCGAGTTTCTAAAAATAGGCTAAGCATTAGGATATTAAACATTCAATCGAGTACCTAAAAATAGAAACAATACCTCAAATTTTCTTTCCGTCTTACAAAAGCCACGGTAATATTATCTATACAGTATTGTAACTCGGCCGTATCTTTCAAATAAATACCTACAGCCGTGCGGCACGTAAACATGTGATAGGGTTAAAGCGCTTATTACATTATACAATTTTTAGGAAATCTAATTAGGAACCTAAATTGGAAGCTAGTGATCACACTACACTAAATTGAATTCTAAATCGTGACGAACCGCATTCGTAAAGAAGTATCGGCGGGGTTGCACGTTTGATCGATGGCGCCGTATTTATCAAAACAGCAGAAAATAGGACTTGCCTTATACACTATACAATTGTATAGTGTAATAAGCGCTTAAGCGCTTATTACACTATACAATTTTTAGGAAATCTAATTAGGAACCTAAATTGGAAGCTAGTGATCACACTACACTAAATTGAATTCTAAATCGTGACGAACCGCATTCGTAAAGAAGTATCGGCGGGGTTGCACGTTTGATCGATGGCGCCGTATTTATCCGTGATTGCCTTAACCGTGGTGGGAACAATGGATATTAAAAAAAGAGAAAAGAGTACTTGTCATTGAGAAAAAACTGTCTAATATGAATATAATTATATATTTTTAGATTCTAAGCAGTTTTTTTATAGTTTTTTTACCCCAGTCCACCTGATGATAAGTGGTTGCTGCGGCCCATAGACATCCACATCTATCTCCGATTACAAATCAAAATGCAGATGTGTTGTCACCTGTGACGACTAAGATGGAATGCCTCGTTTCCAGTAAAAAGGGTCTCCGGTTTTCTACACTCGCCATACGAAACACAGAAACATTAAGCTACTATTTTACGCTGGTATTTTGTGGGAGCGTGGTGCTTCCTCGGTCGAGCCGACCCATTCGTGCTACAACTATACTACTAATATAACTGAAGCATGGCTCTACCACCTATAAACAGTTTGAATATTTGTTAAGTTTGGTATCCAAACATATTGAAAAAGCAGTCACGATATTTCGATAAAGTGTGAGTACCAAAGAATGTTTGATGGTGATATTATGTTTTATAGCCACCGGAAATTAATATTAAGATTTAAAGTACTGCTCTCTGATATCAGACTTCTACCAAAACTTCTATCAAAACTTTAAGACATCCGCTTGTATCAAAGCGCGGGCGCACGACTGGTTGTTTTAAATCGTAACGTTGCGATTACACTGTCCTAAATTGTAAACAATTTAGGAAGTAGAGCCATTGGGACCTCCAATTTGACTAAATCGGATCCTAACTGTTCTAACTACGATTACACCTTCCTATTTCCTAATTAGATTTCCTAAAAATTGTATAGTGTAATAAGCGCTTTACCTGCCTCCAGCATTTTTACATTTGCCTACTTTGTGTTTCCATTTAGTTTTATGATTGTAAATATACTTTTTATATAAACAAATAAATTAGGTACTTTGTGAATTGAATAGCAAGTGTTCAATAAAAATGCGTGTCGTTTTTTGATTGGTAGATTTAATTAAAAAACCGTGTTTATGTTTGAATAACAAATCGGTTAAATAAATTTGCGACCGAAAAATATTTGCACCTCGGCTGAGACTTACGAAATGCTTAATTATTAGATTTTTAAATATAAAAAACCCGCTTTCTAATATAAAGCTAAAAATAATATGACCCCTCCAAATTAAAAATTGTTTTGGGAAACATGGACAACGTGGAGAAAAGGAATATCTTTTAATTGGTTATAGATACCTGCAGCTACTTTACAATTTATATGTTTGTTTTTAAATGAAGTTCAGATTTATTATTTCTTTATTTCTATTCTATTATTTATTTCCTCCATTTTTTTATATATTTCACAAAATCATGACTGCGGCACAGTCTCGACTGTCTGCATGCCGAGCGCATGCCGAGATCGAGGCGCGTAGACATAGCTCTCGCTTCGTCCGTTTGTAAGAAGTTGGAATACCGTATAGATAATATTACCGTGCAAAAGCTATTGAAAAGGTTGTAAACTTTTGAAAACTAATTAACAAAAGCAAAGGCTTCTTAACAATTTGGCTTTATTATTTTACTAATTTTCAGATGGGCTGGAAACGATCAACTTCGAATGTGCACGCAAACTCCGACCAACTTATCGTCAAAACAATATCGAAATGTATTTTATGAACAAATAAAAACAAATTGTAAAATCGGATAATATGTAATAATAATAATGTTAAGTTAAAAAAATTATAATAAAAAATTATTGTAAATATAAAATAATAATATCAAAGTTATTAATAAGAATGTTTCTATGATGAATCATAATATTGAGTTTAGAAACACGAATTCATTTTTTGCATTGTTCGGATTACACGAACTATTTGTCTGATTTTTTTTTGATACCGGTAGTGATCGTTTCAGACAAGGTTGAAAATGCCTCTTCAATTCTGTCTCCGTCGAAATTCTCAACAGGTTTGGAGATAGAAAACGTTCGCATCACCGATACCTTATCGATTATCGGAGAAACCGCGCCAAGAACCGGCACCGCCGGTGACTCACCGTGTGGTTTGCCGTATACAGTGGTAACCGGTTTGATTCCCTTACTGGCCACTTCCGCTTCCCTTTCCGCACATTCTGTGAAGCGACTGACAGACGATTAACGCTGTTTGTGTGTGTAAGGTGATCGCTGCCAAGCTATTTCTAATTTGTTTCGTGTTGTTAATTATATTAAATGATTCTATTTTTCTTTTTTAAAATCCTTTTGCTGGGTTTCTTGCTGGTTCTTCCCAGGACAGAGGTATTTTCCGAACCAGTGGAAAAAAAAACATAAGAGTAACTTTCAATAAGTATTGTTTATAGACTATATTGAAGAACCTTATGTGGTAGAGCCACACTGCAGCTATATATTATGGTTGTAGCACGAATGGGCCGGCTCGACCAGGAAGGAACTACGCTCTCACAGAATACCAGCGTAAAATAGCAGCTAAATGCTGCTGTGTTTCGTATGTTGAGTGTAGAGATCCGGAGACCCTTTTTAACTGGAAACGAGGCATTCCATATTAGTTTTCAGGGGTGACAACGCAATTGCACTTTGATTTTTAACTGAGGATAAATCTAGATGTCTTTGGGCCACAGGATCCACTTACCATCATATAAACTGTGTGCTCGTTTGTCACCCTTATTCTATAGAAAACTATCAAGAACCAGAGGTGTCTACAACAGTAGGATGTATGTGAAACAACCTACCGTTATTTTAGTTAGTCTATCTATTCCATACCCTCACAATAACTATTCACAATTACGCATTGCAAATGAAAATTTGCGATGTGTAATAGATTTGTTGATGTCGGTGAATGGGGGCAGGCGGTCGTCGGATGCGCGGCGAGCGCGCGTTGCATCAGAGTGCATTATCCGAATGACAATGAGTATGCCGAGTATTATGCAAAGGTAGGGTGACCTTACATTTACGCGATATGGGATTTTTTCTAAAAATTGTTAAAGTATATATGCTTCACCACCAAACCGCTTGATGGTGAAAGATAATCAGAAGATGGTAAAGCGCAGTGGCTTAGCTTAAATATACGAGTTAAACTGTTACACAATTTGTAAAATAAACTTGACTGTGCTTTTAGGTCTCGTGATATGATTCTGTTTAATATTAACCTTTTCGGAAATTAAATAAAAGAAATACTTATGAAAAATAAAATGAAATCTGGGGGCACGGCAGTGCCCCCGCCAAGTCGAGCAAAAAACTAAATAGTCTAATTAATTGTGAGATACATTGCATTTTCATGCGATGGCCAAGTCAATCTATTTATTTAAAATATAAAAGAGTTTTAACATTGATATGGTAACTATAAGAGTATGTTAGGTTAGCTAATTACCTAATAACTTAAAACAGAAGGACCCTTAAGTAGGTACTACGTGGATCTCACAACGTTTTACGGTAGAAGAACTGAGTAGCGAGACTTAGTTTTTTTACAAGTTATGTTTTTGATGGCTATAATTAGCTGTGGAAACTTAAATGGCAATACGTGCGGAGTTATAGTGAGCCGTCACGTAACAACATCTAGAGGTCACTACTTTGACCTCTATTGACCCCAGGTTACATATTCCGTTTTTAGATCGTTAGTTGATTGCAATCTCTTATTATACTGTCACCGACCACGACGTTACCAAATTTAAAAAAAAATGCAGAATTAATGATAAAAACCGGAAAAAATGTATTTTAAATACCAATAACATTTTTATATTCATTAATTGTGTGAGGTTTTAATTTTTTCTGTGAAACCATTTACGTACTTATGGCCCATATTAGGATAAAACAAGGCTTCCTTAAACTACCATAGCTCTACTTATTAGAACGAGTCCTGTAAAACTATTCATGATGTTTTCTATGTGTAATCTTTTCAGATAGAAGGAGGGTAATCTGCACATAAAAAACATCGTAAATATTTTTTACAGGACGCGTTCTAACAAACGCAAACGCGTGGAGGATCTAGCTAGGTTTTTTTAAAGAGCAATTTGTATCCATTGTACGAAGGAGCGACCGCGACAGCCAAGAGACACTACATTAGATTTGTGAGTACAACGTATTAATCTCCATTAGAAAAATATCTCTGTATCCGCTGTACAGGGATTGTTATGGACATTCCTTCAATAAAAGTTATTCAAGTATCAAATCTCGTCTCGTGGGCTTTGTAAAGAATCCACCGAGAAACAAAATAATACACCGGCATCAACTCGACTTGCAAACATAGCAACTATAGATTTCTTTAAGAAGCTGTCCGATACAAGGGCACCATCATAGCTACACAGGACCACATGCTCGGCCCTTCAAAAAAAAAAAAAAAAAAAAAAAAAAAAAGGCAAACGCACATTCCACCTGAGTCCTATCAAATAAACATTATGTAGATTACATTGTGGTAAATAAAAAAAAATACTTTCAATAAGTATTATGAAATAATTTATATTGAATAAAACTATTCTATTACAATTAGACAAATTTGCAAAAAAAAAGGTGTCATTAGGGGGCAATTGTTAAAAATTAGGGGCCTATACTACCTCAAATGGCTTAGCAAGATCCTTCGTTATGCCGAAAATATTGCGGCATTAATTTTAAAATAAACATTTATGGTAAAGTTGAGGATTAATGTTAAATATTATGTTAGACGAAAACACGATTCCGTAAAAGTTTCTCGATAGAAAAAAATCCAAAATTACCTCTAAACAGAACAATAAACCGTTGGTATCCATAAAATACTATAAAATAGATCATGAAATTTTGCATACTAACTGAACTAACTATAAAGCAGGGCTTATTTTTTTTTTAAATTACCATTATTTCCAATATAAAAAGAAATCACCTAAACTATCGGCGTCCTGAAGCTTGTTGCCTGATCTCTGCCGCCCGATCAGTATCGCTTCGGCTTTCGAACGGGAAAGATGTGTCGCTTACGAACAGAGTACACATTACGCAACAGGACGACGTTAAATTAAAATGGGAAGTAACCGTAATAAAAATAAGAAGCGGCTGGGTTGGCGTTAAGAAACAGGCATAAATATGATAAACCGAATGAAATAAGTATCTAACGACCTATCTACTTACAGTATTAGTGATTACAAACATGTCGGTACATAGCATAGGCCCTTAATTGTGCAGGCTAGGATTATAGTATTCCATCACTCTCATAGTCCGATTGGACAGTAATCCGACACGACCGGAGAACGATCAGGCGCAGGACCAGCGACTCTTACAATTCGAACCATCTTGTGCGCTAACTACGGTTTCGAGAGTAGGCCAGCTGGATTCGAACTTTTGACATTGTGAAGTTTGAGTTGCAGCTCCAGGTCGTCTTAGACTGAGGCCAAACGAGTGTAAATTATTGCGTTGTCAGTCGCGTAATTTCTGCTGCATTTGGTTTAATAGAAAACTCTTGTTTAAGTCACTCGGCGACGCAAAATAAGTTGTCTACGGACTCACACGCATAATTCCGAACGAATCGTGTACGTGGGGTTGAGGGGATTTTTTCGTCGCGTGCCATCTTTGATTTTACTATAGTGGTGTAACTATTAACAGTACCAACTAGATTCTATGCTCTTTATTACAACTTCCATTGCACGACACAAACACCCGCTATGAACACTGGATAGCAACTTAATAAATTGCACCCGTCTGGCAGCCCAACAGGTTTTCTGCGGGACAGAAATTACGCGACCGAAATTACGTTCGTTTGGCCTTACCCTTAGAATACGGGCAGAGTCTCAAGTGTCTAATTAACATCCGTAACAGGGTATTTGTCGTTGCCTAGTGTTAATTGACACCTAGACGTGAGTCATTAGTTAGTGTTGTTGATACGCTTGTTTGTTTTTTTCCCACAAATGGTTCCCACGATTTAGTTCTCACCTTTTTTAATTATACTACAGACTAATTACTGATTAACTTCAGGGTTAGCGAGCCGTGGTAGCTCAGATGGTTAACGCTCGCTGTAAATATTACAGACGCGAGTAACCCGGGTTCGATCCCCGCCGGCACCAATGAAATTGTTAATTGCAATTTTAAGCGCTGATTTACCACGTGCTCGGCGGTGAAGGATAACATCGTGAAGAAACCTGCATGTCTAAGAAATAAGAGAAAAAAAAATTTCAAAGACATGTGAAGTTCGCCAACACGCATCGGGGCAGCGCGGCGAACACTTCCTTGCCCTAAAACCCTCTCAGAAATGAGGGGAGGCCTGTGCCCAGCAGTGGGACGTATATAGGCTGTAACTTTACTTTACTTTACTTTAAGGTTTATCATCAACAATCATTTTTGACTCTGCAGCTTTATGGGTCTATTCATCCATTACAAAGATTAAAAGCCCACTACTGAACATAGGTCTTCCCCATAGGTATTTTATAATTTTGCGGTTGCTGGCGGATGAGCATGCGAGTGAAAACAAAAAATGTTGAAGTAACTCGGATGCGAGCTACTGTCCAACTCGCACGTGTGAGTTACTCGTAAGTGACATCCAAACAGTGCGAGTTACTGCAGTGCAGCTACTCGGCCGGCTGACTCGTACGCTAGCTCGCACTGTGTAAACTAGCCATTACTCTAAGTAAAACTATGTAATAAATCGTTTTTAATATCTATTTGTATTAATTAGTCCACAATAGTGCAACATTGGACATTTGCATAGGGTTACCATCTTACTGGATAAATCCGGTTCTGAAAGGATTTTAAAAGCCAATACCGGCCGGACTCCGCGCCGATTTCATTTCAGACCGGAATTCCTACTATTCTTGACTATACGACTACTATATAGCAGGGTGTTGTTATATATATGAATTTGCGAGCAAGTGAATACGACTTCAAGCACGTGAGAAGAAAGTTTGCAATAAAATTTGTGGAGAGACCAACTTATTGACAGCTGTTGCTAGAAGCCATAACTATAAATTGAAATATGTATATTTGAGACAAGTGAAAGGCTGAAATGATGATGATGATGATAAAATTAATATTTAATTAGGAAATTAAGCTTGAATTACAATCAGCAGAGCTTTGATACCGGAATACCGATTGAAGATCAGGATTTTTTATTCTTTTTTTTTTAGTTCACCTGATAGTAAGTAGACGCTGTAGCCCAAAGACATCTACATTTATCCTCGACTAAAAATGAAAATGCAGATGCGTTGTCATCGCTGAGGACTAAGATGGAACACACAGTCTACCAGATAAGTAGGTGGATGCTGTGGCTCATATACATCTACAATCTACATCTTTGTCGATTAAGAATCAAAATGTAGATGCGTTGTCAACATTGAGGACTAAAATGGAATGCCTCGTTTCCAGCGAATACGGTCTCCGGTTCTCTACACTAAACATACGCTTCTTCGGGCTGATATTGTGCGTGTGGCTCTACCCCGGTCGAGCCGACCCATTCGTGCTCCAACCACAAAATAACTGCAGTGTCACTCTACCACGTTTAATCGAGGACAGGTGTGGATGACAATGGGCCACAGCATGCATTTACCACCATCCACCAAGCGGACTGGGTTCTGCTAGCTTGTCTCCCTTATACTATGAAAAAATCTTTGCTTAAAGTTAGTTGCAGGTGTCCATAGACGTTTTTTCAATTTAGATTTATAAAAATAAAACATTTATTGCCAAAAACACGGACCCGGAACCGTTATCAATATAGTAAATTAAAAAGTTGATAACCTCTGAAGAAAACCTACCCACTATCCTTTTACAAGATTATGTCACTACAAAAACTCATATATATATAGTTCATGGAAACGATAAGCCGCCTGAGCTATTTCTCACCGTATCTGTCCAACAGCCTTTTAATCAAAACAAACAATGACCGAGAACGCGCGAAGCCGGTGGCGGAGAATTTAAATTTTTATTTTTATCTTAAAAAGAAATAAAACATGGTCGTGTGGAGGCAACCGAAATAGCGACACGCGGACTGAGAATGCGCTTGCGCTTCCGCCCGTTCCAATTTTGAAATACGAGTCTCGTATTCACATAACTTTTTTTATTTAATCCTTTAGCGGATATGGGAAATCGTGTTAGGCCTAATGAGAGGCGCGTTTTTTTTTCCTTCAATATATTGGGCAAACACATGTGAATCAGGTTAAATTAAAAATGGTAAGAACGTTATTTTATTACTATGCTCTATTCTTGTCATATTCTCTTTTATATATTTTTTTTATAGGATAAGGGTGACAAACGGGCACACAGTCCACCTGATGGTAAGTGGATGCTGTGGCCCATAGACATCTACATCTATCCTCGATTAAGAATAAAAACGCAGATGGTTTATCACCCCTGAGGACTGAGATGGAATGCCTCATTTCCAGTAAAAAAGGGTCACCGGATCTCTACTCTCACCATACGAAACACAACGTATTAACCTATTTTACCTATTCTGAGTATCCACATAATCATGCCACTATTTTATATATATATATATCACCAGACTTTCTTCTTCCCTTAGTTTTAATCTTTAAATTTGCAAAAAAATATATTAAGGGCCTTATCGGGATAAAAACTATCTGTCTATCTCTCAAGTTGGAGCAAGCAATACACATGTACAAAACTTTATTGTAATTGGTTCAGCGGTTTCGGAGTTCATCGCGTACAAACAACGTGTCACGTTATTTTCATATATTTATCATAAAATATAGCAAAGTACTAATATACGTCTCGATGGTCGAAGGCCTCCTTTCATTTCTAAGAGTTTTAGAGAGTTCACGAAAAATGTTATTCCTCAAATATATTTACGTTTCTTTACGAGGTCTTTTATCGCCGAGCAAGTGATAAAGCAGCACATAAAATTGCAACTAATAATTTTATTGGCACCGGCAGGATTCGAATTCAGATTGCTAGCATACATAGATATAATAATATTTCTATGCTAGCATACGATAAAATTTACGACAAGCATATAACAGCTGGGCGTAGCTCTAAGCTTCGAGCAATAAAACTGTCTATTGAAATTCGGACGTGGACGGACTTCGGACGAAGTCGGATCAACGGGAGGGAGTAAGTGGCAATTTCATACGCAGTCATCAACATCATCACTACAGCCCTTTATAAGTTATCTTTATTTATTCCCTCTTCCTTAGGATTGACTGGTAGAAAATGTCATAGGGCAAGTCTGCCCTTAGTAACCCCTAGTTGAAGGTGTCTTGCAATAAAGGAAAATTAAATAAATATAAATAAATAAATACATAACCTCCCCCAAGTAATGCCACAAAACACGGTCCTTGGCCAACTGCATTCATAGTCTTCCCGCATGTTTTACTATAGGTCGTCATTTACTCCTATGGGCCACCCTACGCTTCGATCACCATTACAGTTAAGTTATTTAAAGTCAATTCAAACGAATCGAATGTAATGGAAGCATGAATTATTTATTTGATACGATACCATATTGTTTTGGGGTCTAGGCGAGCCGGCTAAGTGTCCACTTATGTTTGTGTAACTTTACTCAGGAGTTCTCAAACTTTTTTTCGCGCCGCACTTACAGGTTTAGTATTTTGTAGCGGCACCTTAGCTAGTCAAAATAGAGTACAATGATACTAGGTAAGGTTGCAAATGGATTAAGAATTCTTCGGGAGTGAATGGTAGTAGTATGGGTTCTTGAATATGACGAAGACGAAGTTGTGATTTCCGAAGGTTGTTGATTGCGTGTTCAGATCACGTGGGGGTCACCAGTTTCGCGGTGTAAGAAAAAAGGGTATACTGTTTCTACTTTGAAACTTTGATTGCGCGATTTAGGTGTCTATGAGTTTCGCTAACGGCGCGACAACAGCGCCGCCACAGAGCTTCTGAATTTAAAATCGAATGTTAATTTTGAATCCGTTTCAAAGCGTAAGCGTAATGTATTAATAATCATTTGGTTCACATAATTTTTTACGTGTGTACGCAAACTTGTTAACGACTACAAAAAACTGTACGTTTTTTATATATATCGCCGCCAATTATGGGTCGCTAAAGAATATTATTTTTTAAGGAATATGCTTTACAATATTCTGATTCTTACATGAAACTTGTCATATAGTTTAGTTCAGTCAAAAGAATCAAATAGTTAAATTTACAAAAGTATAAACAAAAAAACTTAAAAAACAACATTTGACATAATTTATTAGCTTCTAAAGTTGAGGCCTTAATTCATCGACATACATTGTTGTAGCACACTTTTAACCTTTTATTAAGTTTGATTTTACGGAATTTTATCATGTTTAAATTTTTTATTTAAAAGTAACGACGTATATACGGTGCGCAATTTGTATCGTTTAGTTTGTACCCGTGAATACCTAAGTTTTGTTTCCGGAGAACGATAGCAGAGGGGCGCCTCACGACGCGGAGCTTTTCTTCTGTCTATTGCGCACCAAGGCGCCGCGGCGCAAACTTTGGGAACCTCTGCCCTAACTCACACATTCATCTATTGCCATTACAACATATAAAAGTAGACTGCTGAACATTATTGTCACAGTCACCACACCTAGCCGGTAGGTTAGCAACCGCAGTCTTTAGTACGAGCCATTATCGGGACGACGCTGCTGCCTATCTCCAGATTCAATTTCCTTCTGTCATCTCTTACGACACCCACGAGAAGATATGGGGAAGAGGATATATTTACACTACACGGTAAAATGCTATGACATGTAAAATAAAACCATTTAAAAGGATTTATATTTTTTTTTATAGGATGAGGGTGACAAACGAGCACACAGTCCACCTGATGGTAAGTGGTTACTGACATACCCACAGACATCTACATCTATCCTCGATTACAAATCAAAATTCAAATGCGTTGTCACCCCTGAGGACTAAGATGGAATGCCTCGTTTCCAGTAAAAAAGGGTCTCCGGTTCTCTACACTCACCATACGAAACACAGCAGCGTTAAGCTGCTATTTTACGCTGGTATTGTGAGAGCGTGTTCCTTCCCCGGTCGAGCCGACCCATTCGTGCTACAACTATACCAGTAATATAGCTGCATCAGGGCTCTACCACGTATATGATATCAGGATAGAATAACGATCATCACACGCGTCCGTGACCCATGTCCTGCACTGGACTTTTATGGTCTGATAAAAAATGCTGAAAGCTGATTCCCAAATTCACAGATTTCTGAGCTAGAGAACTACCAGCGCGACGGCTTTGCGCTCACTCAACCGGGAGTTAGTGCTGTGATTTCGGACTTATCTTTCAAAGAATGCATATCAGCTGACACCTACCCTGGAAAGGCCGCATCTAATAGTATTTCTTAAATCCAGCCTGTCCAACAATCGTAGGTTATTAATTAAAACTATACATCCTGGACCAATTTTCTGGTTATAATTGGCATAGTGATGTCAGTTCAATGAAAGTAAAGGATAGAAAAACGATCATCAGACGCATCCACGACCACTAGATCAACAAGGCAATCAACTAATAAGTACAACTTATGTGGCTATTTGAGACGCTTGGTCGACACAAGCGTTTAGTTCTGTGTGGTCGTCATACTGCGGCCCACGGATGATATTTGTGCGGCCCGCGACAAAACAAACAATTTTAGGAAATTATATCAAAATATCACCTAATAAATACATTAAGTAAACTAAATGGAAATACGCGGGTAGTTATAAATTTCCTCCTGCAACTTGCTCTAAGTGACTGTTACAAAATCATCTTACCAAGTTTGTTACATGCTTGCAAAAAAAATGAAACCTTTCACTGATGCTGAATTAATAAAGGAGTGCATGTTAACTGTTTCTCAGACTTTGTTTCAAAAATTTTCATATAATAAACAAATAATGGCGGAAGGCTTACGCTTTCTGAATCAACCTGCCGACGCCAAGTTGAAGATATGTCAAAAAACATGTTTGAGGCAGTAATTCATAGGTTGAAAAACTGCAAATACTTTAGTCTTGTGTGTGATTCTAGTACGGATATAGCTCCTATGTCTCAGTGTTCACTTTTTGTGCGGTACTGTACTATGGACGGAATCATAGAAGAAGACTTTTTACCCGTCATAACTGTGAAGGCCCATACGAGAGGTTGTGATTTTATGGACGCTCTGAAATAATTTGTCCAAAAGTACGGTACACCCGTGAGTAAATTGATATCAGTGTGGTGTACTGATAGTTTTCTATCAATGTTGTGCGTAAATAATGGTCTTATTGCCTTAATGAATAGAGAATGGAATCTACATAAATTGCTGCTCATTCACTGTTCATAAAATCAAAAAACCTTGGCATGTCAAATTAATAAGTATAATTTCGAATAATAAATTTAAGTACTTAATGAATACTGTCATAAACATAATCAATTTCATTCGCGCGCGTAAATTAAATCTTCGAAAATTTAAAGACGAGAAGTTTAATATTCTTAATTTAGAGTTGCAAGGGCCTAACAAGATAATCGGAGAAATGACGAATAAAATATTTGCATTTGAAGCTAGAATTCAATTATATATAAATGAGGTCCAAGCTGTAGACTTTTCTGATTTTCCAACCGTTGCAGCTATGCAATCAGAGGTGTCTACACTCACCGGCACGGAAACTTCGCCACTCGTGAATTTGCTGATTATTTGCACTGAAACGTTTTTTTAACAGTAAATTAAGGGTAGATGCATTCAATAAGTGTCTCTAATGGTTTTAGAACATAGAAATTTAATGTTTACTTCACCGAAATTTTTCTTTTCAAGATAACATGTTTTCACTAAAATTAACATCTTTCCATTGTCACTTTAAAAACACTACAAAGTTAAAAATTAAGTCTGTTTCTTTATTGTCTATCAGTTTTAATATCGGGTGTTTCCTCCTCTAGCCCTGATAACCGCTTGCATTCGATCTGGCATGCTTTGAATGATGTTTCTGACATCAACTTGCGGTATGCTGTCCCAAGCGGCCAGCGCTGCATTTCGGAGCTCATTTAGAGTTTGTGGCGGTTTGGAGCTGGACTTTATCTTTCTTTTGAGCATACCCCATACATGCTCAATTGGATTTAAGTCCGGGCTACGAGCTGGCCACTGTAATTTTTGTATTCCAACCTCTTCCAGATATTCCTCTACACAATGTGCGACGTGCGGGAGTGCATTATCGTGCATAAGGAGGAATTGGTCGTGTCCAATGAATCCCGAATAAGGCATTACGTGCTCCTGAAGAACTTCCTCGATGTATCGAGTAGCTGTAAGCCGATTATCGACGATGACCAACTCTGTACGTGCGTCGGAACTTACACCTCCCCATACCATTATTGAGCCTCCATGGAAACTCACAGTTTGGGTGGTGGTAATGGGTAGAAACTTCTCTCCTCTTTTTCTCCACACTCGTTCTCGACCGTCTGGAGCACGTAAAGCTATTCGACACTCATCTGTGAACAACACTCTAGCCCATTGCTCGTGGGTCCAATTGACATGTTCTCTTGCGAACTGAAGTCGGGCTACTCGGTGCTGTCTGAGAAGTTCTGGACCTCGTGCTGGTCTTCACTTCCTCCATTCGTCTTCTCACCGTACGCTCACTAACATTAACGCCTCTTACGATTTGGAGCCGCTGGCGTATCTCAACAGCGGTCAGGTAGCGGTTTCTCAAAATCTCCATAACAATAAAACGATCGTCCCGGGCCGATGTGCACCTTACGCCCCCACTGCCTGGTCTCCTGGTATCGTTTCAGTGAATACTGCATTGAGGACCGTGGTACGTTAAGCACAATAGCAACTTCACGCTGTGTCAGCCCTTGGTCAATTAATGCTACTGCTTGTGCAACTTGTGCTGGTGTTAATGGCATTTTTATTGGCTTTAAAGCACCTTTAGTTATTTAATTAAGACACAAGATCACAATAATTGAATAACCTTACAGTAAACTTTTCACAACACACAAATTTAAAATGTGAACTTAGTCGCTCAAATGACCCGATTCAACTAAAAATTAAAGAATTCGTCATGGTGCACTTAAACATAATGAATTACCCTCTTGAACTTGAGGGTAAACATTTTTTGACATACTTGCATAACAAACATTCATCAGAAACACTATATGTTTTCCTACTTAAAGGAATATTTGTCAGAAATTCAAAAAAGATTCAATGATGTGAGAAATATTAAAAAACTGTTTTATTCTTGTGGAAAACCCTTGGCATTTTGAAGACAATGAAGTGATTTTATTTCGTCAGTTTCGATTTTCTAATACTCAGTTGATGAATGAACTCATTGAATTAAAGTACGACACAAACATCGTGAAAAGAATGAACACATTGAATTTTGGAAAAATGTCTAATAACTATAAAAATTTCCGAGACTGAGCACAATTTATTTTGACGGTATTTTCTTCGACATATCTTCGTGAAGCTTCGTTTTCCAAAATGAACTTCTTGAAAAATAAATACTGCAATCGCCTTTCCACTAATTTAGAAGACAATGAGAATTGCATGTAGCCCCAGAGACCAAACATAGAAGATATAATTGAAAAAGTAAAACACCATAACACTTAAATTACATGATACTTACTAATAGTTAAAATACCTAAATAATAATATGCTTTTGAACCTAAGTTAAAATGAAAAACACTGATATACTTGTTTTACTACAGGTGCCTACCTATATTATGTAAAGTTCATTCGCTTAGATGCGGTCGCCTTTATATTGCGCCGCCTTGGCACGTGCCGCCTCTTGTCAAAGGATGCCGCATAATTATGCATAATTAAAAATATTATGATAATTGACGCCACGTCTGGTCTATTGGTTGGTGGTCACCTCGCACCGGGTGCCCGTTGTTTCGATTACCATCCGACACAAATAGGTGTTTGTGTGATCTACTAATATTTGTTTCGTGTGTTCATTGTATGCTAGTTAGTTCTATGAGTTGACAAATTAAGACTTCACATTAGTCACAGGTATCAATTGCCATAAAAATCTAGGGGGCAATGGGTTGACAGCTCACAAAAAATATGTCAATGGATTGGTGGCGTCAACTAAACAATCCAAGAATGTGTGGCCCGCTGTGATACCTCACATTCTCCTGCGTGGCCCTTGATCAGATAAGTGTGACGACCATTGGTCTGGTCTGTTTACATGGTAGTGAGCCGAAGCGTTAATCAGACGGACCATTACTGTAGTTAAGTACTTTTATTTATTTTATAAAATGATGCCAAACAAATCCCTCCTTCATCCCATCCCTCAATTGCGTGCACTACCCCCAGTCACCATTAATCCTAACACCTAAGACACGTCACCGTCTATAATATGACGCAGAATCTACTTCATTCGGGGATGTTTTTTTATAGCATCGGGTGTCAAACGAGCACACATTAATAGAGTATTCTTTAGTATGTCGAATCCCTTTGCAACAATTCTGTTGGTCACCCGATGGTAAAAGAATGTTGTGGCCCATAGACATCCCCATTTATACTCAACTAACGATCAAAATGCAAATGCGTTGTCACCCCTGAGGACTAAGATGGAATGCCTCGATGTAGTATGTCTTTTGTTGATGTAGTACGAATTGGTCCCATTCGTACTACAACTATAATACTTATAGCCGCAGCGTGGCTCCACCACGGTTAAAAAAGAATGCCTCGACTACAGTAAAAAGCGTCTCCGGATCTCTACAATCACCATACGAAACACAGCAGTACCAAGCTACTATTTTACGCTGCTATTCTGTGAGAGCGTGATCCTTCCCCGGTCGAGCCGACCCATTCGTGCTACAACTATAATATAGCTGCAGCGTGGCGCTACCACGTTTATAAATGAACGTCTCGTGTAGAGGCGAATATTTTTTATTTAATTGCGCGGAACTTAGAAAATTGATTGTTAGCATCTTTAATATAATGGATTATCGCAAAATAACGCCTGATTCTATTAATTATATTATTAAATTAGAGAGACATATAAACTTACAGTCCACCTGATGGTAAGTGGTTCTTGCAGTACATGGATATATGCAACCAACTTCTAACAGAGAAGGTTACAGATGTGTCGTCACTTTTATGGGCTAAGATGGAATGTCTCACGGCAGTACACGCACAGCTGTTTGTCGGCAGAGATAAGACGGATAAATCCTCCCAGACGGAGTCTTTTTCAAAAAGGAGGCCTAATATACTAGATATAGTAACGAAAATCGAAAAGTTTCTTCTATATAGGACCGTGTTTTATACGTGGTAGAGCCACGCTGCAGCCATGTTATGGTTGTAGCGTGAATGGGTCGGCTCGATTGGGGTGAGGGCCACGCTCTCACAGAATACCAGTGTAAGATAGCAGTTTCATAACTGCTGTGTTTCGTATGGTGAATGTAGAGAACCGGAGACTCGTTTTAATGGAATCGGTGCATTCCATCTTAGTCCTCAATGGTAATAACGCATCTTTATTTTGATTCTCAATCGAGGGTAAATGTAGACGTATATGGGCCACAGTATTCACTTACTATACAAACGATCACACAATCCACCTGGGATTGTGTGATCGTTTGTCACCCTTAACTTATAAAAAATATAGGAATCGGACATTTGTTGCAAACCTTAGAGTGATTTTATTATCTCCCAGCGGGTACAATCGACCCGTTAATAAAAACCGTTACGCACACACACACACCCAGAAGTTAATGTAGTTGAATGCATAATACTCTAATAACAAAGCTCGATAATCGATCATAAACCTACTTACGAATCTGCATCACTTAGCGCAAGAATTTAGCTCTTATATGAATGCAATATGAGATATAATCGTACGGTTAGGACTTGCTTTCTTTTGCGACCTCCTCTCGTATCGGTCAGTCGCCGCGCTGGTCCGTCGATTTGTTTTCATCACAGAGTATCTAGGGTTGCCACTCATCACTTGTACTGTATATTATTTAAAATAAATTATGAATTTCTACCACGAGAGCCTGTCTCAACGTAAACTAGCCATCGACGCAAGACTGGATTATAAAGCACAAGTGTGTGTGTGCAAGCACCTGTCTCTATCTCTATTGCATCCTTGTCGTGTGCAGGCCTCGCGCCTCGGGACATCCCCCATTACCCAAAATCTCCTCGTGGTACACAATTATGTGTCGTGGGAGCCGTTGTCGGCTTTGTAGGTGTAGGCGTAGAACGAGGTTTCTCTTTTTATTTTTATATATATTTTTTCTTCACTTCGCCGCAATTAGGTGTCAAATACGGTTGGCGTCAATAGAACTATATGGTCAAGGTTGGTCAATCTGTGACATTGGTGCTTATTAATTCTTCGCCCGTCCGGGAGGCCGGGCTTGTAAAGTTACCAGGCTGTTGAGTTGTTCATGTGGGCCGTTGTCGGCGCGGTCAAACATAACACGCGCCAGCTGGACCACCTTAAGATGGAAACCATCCTTATGATTCTTTCCATCTTAAGGTTGGCCGCTATAATGTCATTACGGACGTAGCGACCTGCAAAGACGATGGTCCGTAAGGTTAAGTTGTGCTGAGCCTGCAGCCGCTGACTCTGTCGATCGCTCAAGCGTGCGTACCAGGCCGGAGCATATTTTTAATTGAGAGCTTGGCTGGCAGGACAGAACGAAGCATCACCCGAGCACATCTGGCATTGTGTACGACGATGTCTACGTGCGTAGTAGTCATGCGCAGCATCTTGTCGTCGCGTTGTGTAGGTCGCTGCCATCTCGTACGCAATGGTACAAAAAATTTTTAAGCAGTGGTGGTAGTTTTCTGAGACGGCGGCGGGTGCACTCTTCCCGCACTCTTGATAGGAATGGCAAAATGCGACACGACCGGAGAGAGATCAGGCGCAGGAGCAATGACTTTACGGTCTTTCTGTGGCCCGGGGATACAGAAAACTTCTTGACTCCGGGCTGCTACTGACAATTTCTTGATTGACAAACCCAATAACAAATTTTCGTTTTGGTCCTACTTAAAAATAATAATAATACATGCATACAAATAACAAAAAGGGGAGGGGGGAAGCGTCTAGTCGAGAGTAGAATGAGAAGTAAGGAAATAACTCACGTAATTCCTGGGCGCACTCTCCAAAACGTGTCCCGTAGAATATCGAGCGACTGTCAAGATTGATTTTAACGAAATTGAGGTCATGAATAAGCTACTTAGAATGTCTCTCTACTGAGTTCAATGCCGGTAACTTAATGAAACAATGTCATAGTTCCTTTTTTATTCATAAATTTTAAATTCCAAGCAATGAATAATATATAATAAACGATTCCATACTAAACCATACGTATAACTTTATATAAAATTAAAATGCATTAGCTACCACGGCTGTTGCTACAAATATAAAACACACAAGAAATTGAGTATTTTATGTCATAAACGTAACTAATTAAATGAGAACGAGCCGTGGTAGCTCAGGTGGTTAGCGCTCGCTGTAAATTTCACAGTACGCGAGCAACCCGGCTTCGATCCCTGCCGGCACCAATAAAAATTATAAAGATATTAATAGTTACTTTGCAACCATCCGTAAATTAAATAAAATGATGTGTCTTCCCTAGTTTGAAGAGCACCTCCCGCCCTCCCTCAATTGCGTGCACTAATCCCGTCACCACTAATCCCAGCACCACTACTCCCAACACCATTATTCTAGGAAAGACACACCATCGACGAGAATAATCTTCTTATTATTATCTTAGCGGTCAGTCGCCGTAGAGTCTACATCACCTGAAGATGCCTCGTGTAGAGGCGAAACACGTGTCGTATTATCGACAATGATTAGTTGTAAAACATTATATATGTAGTGAGTTTCAAAATCATATTATCCGAAGAAAATACTTTCATAATCTACTCAAATTAGTACTGTTTTCCAAGAAAATAATAAATTATAATAGTTAAAAGCTTAGGATTTAAATATTCAAACAATATAAAAACAAAAATAAATTATTACATTTCACATTAAGATAAACAACAGAACAAAGAAGTCAATGTTAAGCTACGTAATCATTATAATTAATATAGCAACACACAGATCAAAATACAAATTGTAATCCTAACACCGCACATATTTGGAGACAAGTTTGTTTTAAATTCCAAAGTACGTATAAGGCATCGTTTGTAATTACATCGGACTAGGACACAGAAACTTAATTTAGGTGTTCTGTGGACTAGGGTGACACGGTGAGATTCACGTCTAATTTTAAGATAACTTTTACAATATTTTATAATATGAATGCAAGTAAAATGTACCTTAAAAGGATAGTTTTAAACATTTCCTTAATTTACACAGAAGTTTAGAAATAGTTATATTGTTAATGTTTATGTTACTTTTACATACATCAGAAAATGCATTAGCTCTTTTTTTAAGAAAATATTTTTGCTATAAAAAATGCTTTTTAAAAAAAAATCACTATAACAGCTATAAACTTCACACAACGATAGATTAATTTATTGAAACATTATAAAGAACATTTTTTTATATTTTAGGTAGGTTATTATATAAATTAATGATTTAATGACTTTAGAAAAGAAAAAAAAACAATAATAGCAAATCGGTAATAACTCTTTTCAAAATTGTGTACATTTCAATAAAATTTACTACATTAAAAAACACACACGAAATGTATCATCAGTGATATTATGTTAACTACAAAATATGAAAAATTAATTAATGATAAACAATTGTAAATGTAAATACGTAAAAATGTAATCATATTGTTTCATTCATGTTTTGCAGGACACAGTAATAAAAATAATATAAAACTATAACCGAATGAAATTGAATATAAAATTAAGGACTAGATTATTGATTAATTTATAATTATTGCATTGTGCTTATTTTTTCAGTAATATAAATATTTAAAAAAAATTAAATCGTGAATTATCTGATAAATACTTTCAATTTAATCATATTTTAAGTACAGAAAATTTTATGCATAACTTTTTTTTAAAGCGAAAACAACATTAAAAAAATCTCAAATTATTAGTTTTAAATGGATCACACAAAATTTACCTCTCAAATTCTTCTTTATTCTTTTCGGCTCAATTTTCACATCCTTCTGGTTGATGCCCGCTAGAATACAACTACTTCTTTCCCTTTTCAATCGTGGAACGAATATATAGCATGTTATTGATACTTGGTTTGTGATAGCGTGTCCAATGGGCTTCCACCTATCACTTGTTTCACAAATTTCCATTCATACCTATATTTTTGGACTAAGCGTGGTCCGAGTGCCTTGACGTAACGGCGCCTCTACACGTTGGCCAACAACAGTGGCGAATGTAGTGGCCAATAGCATTGGCTAACGTGTAGACGGGGTGTTTGGGCTTCATTGGTATGTATTGGAACGATGGCCCGCAAGTTGGCGCGAGATCCGTGTGGTGTCGGTTTTTTACAAAAGATCAAAGGATTGTTGGCAGAGTTTGGTCGCCGCGTCCACACGTTGGCCGCGCGTTTAGTTTGCTACAAGCTCCCAGAGTGATTACACGCATCTGATTAAAATTTTATATTCACGCTCTGTAGGGTGGATGACCCAATTACCAGCCTTTTAGTGCCAATTTCCACTTTAAACATTCCTACTACTTTAATTAGCGCGATTTAAATATTATTAAACATTTGTTTTAATCGATAAGCTATTTATAAAAAAAAATAATGAACATTTATTTACAATCAGATTATTACGAGAACAATTTTAAAATGAAAAAAAAAAAATGAAGCACGTCGTTTATACGTGGTAGAACCATGCAGTTATATTAGAAGTATAGTTGTAGCACGAATGGGTCGGTTCGACCGGGAAAGGACCACGCTCTCATGCCGGCTATACATGTTGGCCGAGCGAAGGCGAGTAGCGAGTACCAACGTATAGACACCCCATTGGTCTAACCTCGCCATTACTCGTCGACGCTCGCCTAGCTGGCCGAGTGCAGGCGAGCGCCAACGTGTATACGGTTCGTTTGGCGTGCCTTGCCGCCACTCGGGATCGATCGCCACCGCTCGTTTACTTCGGAACGGTGTCGGTTTTTCTGCACAAATCAAAGGCGCTCGCTTATGCTCGGCAAGTCGTGTCCACATGTTGACGGTCATGTCAGGCGTCCGTCCCGGTAATATATTTTTTAATTAAACTGCAACTTTAAAATCCTATATAAAAAATACTCTTTGTTTAAATAATTTCGACAATGTCACTCTGTACTAACGAGGACACCTTTAAGTTTTTGGAAATATACAAAAATGAACCCGTTATTTGGAACCCCAAAGACTTTACTACGGAGTACACTGATATAATAATTATAATATGCACTCATTAAATAAATTGCAGATGCGGCAATAATTTCTACGTCGTCCATATCGTCCCAATTCTCAATGACAACTAATTACGGCCAACATGTAGATAGCTCCACAAAAACTCGTGAACATTGGCCTTGGAATTGGTCTCTTTCGAACTTGACCAACGTGTAGACTGTAGCACTCGCCTTGTATTAATTTGCCTACGCTCGCGTTGGCTGAGGCTTGGCCAACGTGTATTGCCGGCGTCACATAATAACAACGTAAAATAGTAGCTTAATGATGCTGTGTTTCGTATAGTGAGTGTAGAGAACCAGATACACTTTTTAAAGGAAACGAGGCATTTCATCTTAGTCCTCACGGGTGACAACGCATCTGCATTTTGATTCGTAATCGAGGATAGATGTAGATGTCTGTGGGCCACAGCATCCACTTACCATCAGGTGAACTGTGTGCTCGTTTGTCACCCTATCCTATATAAAAAAGCGTCGATTTATTATAATTTAATCGTGCAAGTTTTCGAATCATCATCATCATTGCAGCTCTTCACAAGTTCACTACTGAACATCCTCCTCCACAGACTGCCGCAAAGCATGGTCCTGAGCCACTTTGCTCGTCATGAGTTTTTCATTTATGTTCTAAGTTATAATTAGTACCTATTATTAACTCAGTGTTAATTATATTTATTGCTATTGTTTTTGTCTTTCTCAAAAAATAATTAAATTACCAAATAAATTATAAGCTGTTTTTTATATACATCAAATGTCTGATAGAAATGCAAGTACATATTTTACTAAACTTTAAAATCAAAACCCAATTTTAAAACATAGACTAATCGATTATAACTCCTTTAATTTTAAAATAAGTTAAGTTCTTATTAATGGTATTTATTCCGGTTTATGATGCATGTAAAGAATAAATAAAGCTAATCGTATATCGTATATCTATTTACAACCCCATTAATATCCACTATTATTTTATAATTCTTTTATAAAAACGTTTACCCCACACTAGGATTTTCTCCCGTATCGCGCAGGCAGTTTACAAACATAAATTGCACAAAGACACACATCCAGACCCGAAATAATTATTTGTAGGACATACAAATACTTGTTCCGTGCGGGATCAAACCCGCGGCGCCCGGCGCAGCCACTCATTGCTGAGCCACTGCGCCACGGTGCTTATAAATTCGTCCGCACATTGGCCCGAACCGAAGTAAACTGAACGACCTTCCAACGTGTGGACGCCGTCACCAACTCTCGGCCAATATATTCGCCACTGTGTTGGCCAACGTGTAGAGGCGACATAATGTATGTAATGTCCTCCAGACCGAATTTCAGTCACGGCGGCTTATTTATTATTGTCAAATCCGGTATTGCATCCATTCCGTATATAATTTTTTTTCTTCATTATTTAATTAAGTTTTTTTTTCACCTTTTAACTTGGCCCGGCGGTGCGCATGCATTGTTGCAGCGCACCGCCTGGCAGGGTCGCCATGTAATATAGGAAAAGTGTTAATGAAGGAGACGTGTGGTTGGTACCCAAAAACTTTAATTAAACTGCCTCATTATTCTACGTTAACACTAAAGTATATTACCGTGGGAGCACTACACTACACCGGAGACCCTTTTTAACTGGAAACGAGGCATTCAATCTTAGCCCTTTAGGGGTGACAACGCATCTGCGTTTTGATTCTTGATCGAGAATAAATGTAGATGTCTATGGGCCACAGCACCCACTTACTATCAGGTGGACTATGAGCTCGATTACAACTCTTATTCTATAAGAAAAAGATTTGGTAATTAACTAATGATGGTGTCGTCAACTAAGGCATTGACATTCACTGTTTAATGGTTATTTACTGCAAACTAGTTGCGATTTATGCGTTGCAATGGTCAAAATGAATGTCGAATAATATATCTGTTAAATTTTGAAATAAAAACTAATGGTCAGGGCCCTTTTTCACAAAACACCTTTTTTACTCTGCAGTATGCCTCTGCCACGAGACCGGAGTAGGACGATGCCCACCGTAAAATAGCAGCGTTATGTATTCAACACCACACGGTGATGGTAAAAGAGTTTCCGTCAACCATTTCGTCCAGTGGGTGTCGTCAGTGGCGAATATGGAAAATACCAAAAGTTCTTTTGACTTTTAACAGACGGCGGTAAAACTATGTCTGCGCTAACATAGAACATTTTTGGTGACGCGATCGTCAATCCAAGACGTCCACATCACATCCTTGGCAGGTTTACGTGATAGAGCCAAGCTGCAGCTATATTATGGTTGTAGCACGAATGAGTCGGCTCGACCGGGGAAGGATCACGCTCAGAGAATACCAGCGTAAAATAGCAGCTTAATACTGCTGTGTTTCCTATGGCGAGTGTAGAGATCCGGAGACCCTTTTTAACTGGAAACAAGGCATTCCATCTTAGCCCTCACGGGTGACAACGCATTTGCGTTTTGATTCTTAATCGAGGATAAATGTAGATGTCTATGGGCCACAGCATCCACTTACCATCAGGTGGACTGTGTGCTCGGTTGTCACACAATTCTGTAAATCAAGCGTGACGGACGATTAAGGCATTGTATGACGAGGATCTTTTCTGCTGTGTTTCGCATATCGCAAGAATATCGAATGATGTCTATAGACCACAGCGTCCACTTCCATCAGGTATACTTATGTGTGGACTATACCTTTTGTTCTGTAAGTAAAGCTAATACGCCGAAGTTTTGAGACAATGATGTCATGTCGCCCGTAATGGACCAACGCTTACCCAAAAATTATTGGTGATATACACGGCGGCACTTTGTACCTAATAACCGAATCTTTTATCCTTCGCTCGCACGTGGATGTGTTCGGGGAGTGAGCGAGAGAGAGAGCGTATTGACGCGTGACGTATCGATCCGGTCGACTCGGGTCACTGTGGCGCCCGACGTGCTTTTTGGTGTGGAGTACAAGATATAACCGGAAGCGGGTACGTTTAACGATTTTGAACAAGTTGGCTCTGTCGTACAGTGGCTTAGCATTGAGTTGCGGCACTGAAGGCCGCGGGTTCGAATCCCGCACAGTACAATTATTTATATTATTATAAAGGACTGATGGTAATGTTTAATTGTTTTTTTTTTCGAACCAATGGTAATAGCAAACATAAATTACTTTCAATATGTATTTTAAAACTATTGAATAAAAAATATTTTATTCTATTCTATTAAGCCTACTACTATACTACTAGGGCCTACAAATAATTTATCCGGGCTTAGTCAACGTGAAATTTATGTATGTCAACTGCCTTCATGATACAGAAGAAAATCTTTTTTTAGTAATTAGGAGGTAACGTTAGAATATATATATATATATATATATATATATATATATATATATATATATATATATATAAAAAAAATATATATATTAAGAACTTGGCCGACCGAACCCTACACGGCATTAAAAAAAATATTTTCTCAGAAATAACATATATCTAGATATGAGTTGGAAATTAAAACATAGATATAAATCCGAATTTAAACCAAAGCCGTTTCCGGGAAACCAATTTTACATAATAATAATATACACATAATATACGAGTTCAACCATTTAAAGTATAGAATATATAAGTTAACAACCTTGAATGTAACTTTGTCAACATTACTATTATAAAATATGATGTTTTCGTATACTGTAGGAACTACGTCTAGTATTTTCGATATTTCATCAAGAAAAAGGCTTTTTTAAGTTATCATCAGCTAGGTGAGTGGTGAAGAAGCCCCAAAATGGTACATCGTGCTGATTAAGCAAGCAGATTTGTAGATCTTATAATAGTATCGCTAATGTGGCGTTTTAGTTTATGCCCTTAGAAAATAACTGGCAACCCAGGAAGCTAAGGTTTCCGCATCCGAGACTAACTCTAACTCTCTTGCTAAACAAACTCTTACGACGGTTACATGTAATTTTATGTGTGGTAAATAAATTATTAAACATTAGATTTGGCTTACCTTTTGTTATGGACTCTTGCACTTTATATCTCACACTGATCTAATGCTCAAGGCGAAAAGTAGGTAATGTCACGGTGACTTCAGTAAAAAATGAAGAACATTACCTACTTTTCGCCTAATTTTTCCCAATGAATTCCGGCTCATAGGCCTATTCACTATTGCCTTGTATAACTCATTCCACTTCTTTGCTGTATACAAAAGACAAAGCTGACTGTTTGGTCGGAATGCGTGAAATATCGATCAGCAAACGCCTAATTGTTCGATGGTGGAAAATGCAAAGGGATTACACACATGCACACACTCCGAAATGCATCCTATAGAATAGCGAGATGCTGGGTACTCCAAATCTCACAAGTGCACATTTATAAAAAAAAATTATACTGGCCAAATGCCAGATCGGAAGACCAAAATATCTGGATTTGGGGATCGTTGTCGAGAGAAATAGTTATAAAAAAATGTAAAATAAAAAGTCTTTTTTTTAATTAATAGGGTACAAAAAGACTTAACATTGTTGACACATAACTAATTTGTATACACTAAATTTTTAGATTGCCACATGCATTTGGCATTGGACTTTATTAAGTTCACCAATTTGGACCCATTGTTCGTATTCAGAAATAATTTTAAAATTCTAACAATACGCTTCAAAGTTCAGTCTAATTACTAACTCAGCTTTTATTAAATCAAAGGCAGCTGTGATGTGAAGAAAGGCTGTTCGTCTGGAGATTATGAATTTTGTCGGGAGTATGGAGATCATTTAAAATGTCGGGAGAATCCAGACGAGTCCCTAGCATCTGGCAACCACAGCTACAGCTCACTACTGGACATACTTTTCTAGGAAGGGAGAATTTTCCTTAACAATCATGCTTGGTACCAGTAATATTTTGTAGTTTGTTAGTAAAATATCTGATATTTAAACAAAACACTTCTCTCGTCACTTAATCCCTAGTGCATTGAGGTTTGGCTGGAAATTAAAAACTGCACGTCAAAAGCTCAAGCAACTAAGACCTATATACAGACCGACTGCAAACATGAATACGGCGTTAGGTATTAAGTGTAGTCTCGACACAACTATAGATAAATAATTGTATATAGTTCATTTTTTCTACTTTATTTCTGGGTTTTATTTTAGGAGATATGTCAGACTTATCGTCGCCTGTCTTGGAAGCTCATATCTGATGATTTGTGGCTAAGAGCTCATTTCAAAACATCTTAGCGACAACTGGTGCAGGTTTCGACAGTAGGTACAATCTGGGCCAGGCTCACGTTGTTTTTTTTTTCATAGGATAGGGTGACAACCGAGCAAACGATCAAACAGTCCACCTTATGGTAAGTGGTTGCTGCGGCCCATAGACTTCTTCATCTTTCAAAATTACAAATCAAAATGCAGATGCGTTGTCAACCGTGAGGACTAAGATGGAATGCCTCGTTTCCGGTTAAAAGAGGTCTCCGGTTCTCTACACTCACCATACGAAACACAGCAGCATTAAGCTGCTATTTTACGCTGGTATTCTGTGAGAGCGTGGTCCTTTCCCGGTAGAGCCAACCCATTCGTGTTACTATATATACTATACATACTACTAATATAACTGCACCATGACTCTACCACGTATTAAATGTAAGTAATGGGTAATTACAACAACAAAAAGACGAACCAAACCTACCGGCTAAAAGACTACGTTGTTCGATTCTCCGAACATTGTTGGAGCTACGAAAACGGTTTCGCACTACCACGCCCCAGAGGCAGCCCCATAACGGGGTCCTTGACATTGATAGGGTGGAGCTGGAGCAGGATCCACACCCGCCCACCGCCCCCACCCCATGCTTCCGGTTAAATTGCCTTCAAAACCTAACCTAACTCAATCTGTGAAATTTACAGCGAGCGTTAACGATCCGAGCAACTCGGGCTCTATCGCCGCCGGCAACAACGAAATTGTTAATTGCAAGGCTAATTTACCACGTGCTCAGCGGTGAAGGAAAATATCGTGAGGAAACCTGCATGTCTGAAAAATGAGGAAAAAATATTTCTAACACATGTGAAGTTCGCCAACACGCATTAGGGCAGGGCGGCTAACACTTTCTTGCCCTAAAAACCGTCTCAGAAATGAGAGGAGGCCTGTGCCCAGCTGTGGGACGTATAGGCTGTAACTTGTAACTCGATCTTAATCCCATCTCTCTCGTTCCGTAGTCAAATGCTCCGTAGCTATTCATTTCATAGTAGCTCGGTATGCGAGCGTCCTGGGTTCGATCCCCGCCACACACGCAACACTAGTGAATTTTGTTATTGCAATATTACGTTGCTAATCACCTCGAAAACATCGAGAGGAAACATTATTGAGGAATTAAATATATCGAGGACATGAGACTGATTGAATCACTGCATCATAACACTCCCAAAAACTAGACTCAGCTGGATGGAAGCTAGGACGTTTTTTTATAGACTAAGGGTGACAAACAAGCACACAGTTCATTTATCCTCGATTAAGAATCAAAACGCAGATGCGATGTCACCCTTGAGGACTAAGATGGAATACCTTGTTTCCAGTAAAAGGGGTCTCCAGTTCTCTACATTCGCCATACGAAACACAGCAGTTTTAAGCTGTTATTTTACGCTGGTATTCTGTGAGACGTACAGAGATTGTATATTTACTTTGCTTCAATCCATGTGAACTCACTGAAATTGTCATTTAAAAGAGCCACTCTATCTCCCCCATTCATAAATTTGACTCCGAAAAGACCGCATCGAATAAAGTACAGTTTGCAAAAAAATCGCATTAAATTATACCCAATGCAAGGCTACTACTCGCAATTGACTGTACTGTAACTCGTAGTCTATTCAACGAAAACCACTCGTTTGCTACCGACTACCCACCCTTTCCCTCCCTCTCCATACCCTCAATATCGCTACGTCTTTTCACAACACGATACCGGGAAATCTCGCGCGGTCCCCGGGCGCCAGTCGGGCGTCCGTCGACCTCGCGCGGTCGATAGGAAAGTCGGCGCTATTTAGTTTTTTTTATATAGACGAATGACGTCAGTAGGCTACACAAAGTCTCGACGACCACATGGTACAGTGATCCACCTATCCGGTCGCTGGTTCAAATACCAATGATCGTGTAAACTGCCTTACGTGTTGCAGTTATTTTTAATTGCTCATTTAAACGGATTTTACTTAAATTGAACAAATTAGAAATATACACAAGGTAGAGCCACGTTATAGCTATATTGTGGTTTTAGCAGGAATGGGTCGGCTCGACCGGGGAATGATCACGCTTTCACTGAATACCAGCGTAAATACATACATAAACACAACAAGAGAAACTAGAATTCCATTTGGCACGATCCTAACACATCTCTCTCGCCTCCTCCACATCCTTATACCTACGCATACATGCTCGTCGTTTAAGGGTACTCCTAATTTGGAAGCATAAAATAGCACCTTAATACTGCTGTGTTTCGTATGGTGAGTGTATAGGTCTGGAGACTCTTTTGTACTGTAAACGAGGCGTTCCATAGTCCTCAGCGGCGACAACGCATCTGCGTTTTGATTCGTAATCGAGGATAGATGCAGATGTCTATGGGCTACAGCGTCCACTTACTATCAGGTGGAGTGTGTGCTCGGTTTCATAAAAAAAAAATAAATAAATTGTGCCCATTCAGAAAGTCCTTTATACAATGTTTGCAAGTCTCCAATTATTTATATACGTAATGTTTGAATTCGCTATTCACCAACACCCGGACGTTCTGCTGCGTCTCTGACTACGTAGTGGCGGTGTTAGGATATCCACTACCTCATATCGTCCCGTAGGTGTCGTAAGAGGTGATAGAGGGGAATAAATCAGAAGGTTGGCAGCAACGTCTCCTTGATAACAACTGGAATGTGACGACAACACCGCGGTTGGCAACCCGTCTGCCAAACGTAGCAACTACGAGCAAGTGTCCTCTTTACGACGGAGGCCTATGTTCAGCAGTGGATGTTGATAGACAGTGATGTGTTGGCCGATGATATGCTTACTGCGATCATCACAGGTCAGGATCATTTTTTTATACGATATGGTGACAAACGAGCACACAGTCCACCTGATGGTAAGTGTTTGCTGTGGCTCATAGACATCTACATCTATCCTAAAATGCAGATGCGTTGTCACCCGTGAGGACTGAGATGGAATGCCTCGTTGCCAGAGCGTGGTCCTTCCCCGGTCGAGTCGACCCATTCGTGCTACAACCATAATAAAGCTGCAACGTGGTTCTACCACGTATAAACTATTGTTATTTCACCTGCTTATGTAAAATATAATATAAAAGATGAATGGTATGTCGTTAAGAAGTTTAACTTCGTGTACACAATTACACACACACATTATAATGTTTAATTAGGTAATAGACGTGCCGTGAAAAAATGTTGACTTCGTGATTATTGCGAAAATAATAGTAGCAAATACTATCGACTCAAAACTCTTTATTTACTACAAATAATAAATAAAGACCTTTTGAATTGAAACATTTATTAACAATAAATGTTACAGTTATACGCGTAATTCAAATTAAAGTAACATTAGTGTGACTTCTGTTGTTGCAGATTGGATGACAAATAACTTATATTGTGCTTGTAAAATCGTAAATATAACACAAATGAACTTTTAAACACAGTTGTACGAAATTAACTATTATGCTATGCGTGAACGAACTATGCATTCCTTGGGAGAGGCGTGGCCTTGGAAAGGGCTGTAATGATGATGATGATAAAACGAACTATGCGTCATTAGCAATAGTAACCTACGATGTAACTAGGATCACTCGCGTTCGTTCGTAATATAATACTTCATAGTGAACTTTGTGATTGGGGGTGTGCCCATTGGTTCGCCATCACTACACTAGACCAACGCGACAGTAAGAATGTCTAACATTACTAATAGTGTATTCTAGTATTCTTTTCTAATTAAAAAATACCTATTCAAAGAGTACTAGGTCAATGTTCAATAAGATAGTCATCGAAAACACAAGCGAATCCATCAAAGATTTCATTCATTAACAACTACGTATCCGAAGCCGACGGTACAGCGGGGCCTCTGTACTCTCATAATTGGTATAATGAGGTCAATTCTTGGCTGGCAGCCATCGTCTGAGTCAATGGCACGTGGAGGTGCCAAGTGGAAATGAATGCAACCTCGATCGCTAGTGATGCGTCACGAATAGACAGTGACAGAAGCTTTATTATAAAAATCAATTGCAGTCACAGCAGATCTCTTTATCTCTTTATCGACGTAGTGGAGAAATTTAATGCGGTATTAAAAATTAAAAACGCACATTTTTTTGTAACGTTTCACACAGTATATTTTTTTATAGCATTGGGTAACAAACGAGCACACAGTCGATCTGATGGTAAGTGGTTGCTGTGGCCCATAGACATCTACATTAAACGTCGACAAGAACCAAAACGCAGATGTGTCGTCACCCCTGAGGATAGAATACCTCGCTTCCAGTAAAAAAGGGTCTCCGGTTCTCTACACTCATACGAAACAGCAGCATTAAGCTGCTATTTTACGCTGGTATTCTGTGAGAGCGTGATCCTGCCCCGGTCGAGCCGTCCCATTCGCGCTACAACCATAATAGAGCTGCAGCGTGGCTTTACCACGTATAAACTATTATTATTTTCCTACTTACGTAAAATATAATATAAAAGAAGAATGGTATGTCGTTAAGAAGTTCGTGCACACAATTACACGCACATTTTTTTTTACTATTCTAAGCTGGTGCTTGATAACTATCGCATCTGACGGTAAGTGGTGATGCAGCTGAAGATGGTGAAGCGTACTGACTTAACAAAAGCCTCTCTCACTCATTCACTCTTGCCTTGAAGACACCATACCAAGACATATCATGTCATGTCCATTTAATTATTTTTAGGCCGACATAAATAAAGGAGGTCTACAAATCGACTGAGTTTTTTTGTATGTTCGTTACGCGATATATTCGTCAATTGTGAATTGTGAACAGACCTTGATAATTCTTTTCTCATTATATAGGTTATAATTTAGTGATGATAACCATATAAATTGCTGTGGTAGTTCAGATGGTTAACGTTCGCTGTAAATTTCACAGTACGCGAACAACCCGTGTTCAATACCCGCAGGCACCAATGAAATTGTTAATTGCAATTTTAAGTGCTGAGTTACCACGTGCTCGGCGGTGAAAGAAAATATCGTGAAGAAATCTGTATGTCTGAAGAATGAAAATATATTTTCAAAGACATGTAAAGTTCGCCATCTTATAGGCGGACTTAATGCCTAAGGAATTCTCTACCAGTCTACCTTGGGGTAATGCAGATATAGTATGAAGTAGGTGTAAAAAGTAAATATGAGAACACTAAACTAAAATAATTAAATTTATTAAAAGTTAATTTTATTAAACGAAATTCCTCAACCCCCTCAAATGAGCAAAAAAAGAATTTTTACTGGAAAAGGCACTCCATATTAGTTTTCAGGGGTGACACCGTATCTGCATTTTGGTTTTTAATCGAGGGTAAATATAGATGTGTATGGACCACAGCATCTACTTACCAGACTGTGTGTTTGTAACCCTCATTCTCATCCTAAAAAAATAATAAAAATGTTTGTAGTTGTTCAAGAAAAATTCAAAAGTACCAACATGTCGCTTTTAACCCAACATAAAATTCGCATCCTCATAATACGCACGGCGCTATTGGAAACGAACGAAAAAAAATCGCAACCCGTCGCAGTTACGGAACGCGTACACTACGTCGCGGGTAGGGTTGCCATATACTGGGAATTTTTCGTGGATTTTCCTGAAATCTCTCGAGATCGTGACTTTCTAAGTAATAGAAATTTTATCGACAAACATTTTTTAACAAAATATTACCTTATCATAAATTTTCACAGGAAGCCAACCAGGGCGCGTGCACGACAATTAATCAATAATTTTTTTTTTTTTTTTTTTTTTATAGAAGAGGGGGCAAACGAGCATGTGGCTCACCTGATGTTAAGTGACTACCGCCGCCCATGATCAACCGCAACACCAGGGGAATTGCAGGTGCGTTGCCGGCCCTTTAGAAAGGAGTAAGCTCTTTTCTTGAAGGTCCCCAGGTCGTATCGGTCCGGAAAAATCACCGGTGGTAAATTATTCCACAGAGAGGTTGTACGCGGAAGAAAACTCCTTTTGAAACGTACAGTGGTGGACCGCCAAGCATCCAGATGGTGTGGATGGTATCGGGACGTTTGCCGTGTAGTGCGTTCACGAAATTTGGCGGCTGGGATTAATCCGAACAATTCCTCAGAGCACTCCCCGTGATAGATGCGATAAAATACGCAAAGAGATGCAACATCTCTTCGCAGCGCCAGTGAATCGAGCCGATCGGAAAGCACTCGGTCGTCGACGATTCGAGCCGCTCTGCGCTGGATGCGGTCAAGTGGAAGGAGCTGGTACTGGGGAGCCCCAGCCCAGAGATGGGAACAGTATTCCATGAGCGGCCGAACCTGCGCCTTGTAAAGTTGCAGGCGGTGTGCCGGCATGAAATACTGTCCCGCTCTGCTGAGCACACCAAGCTTTTTAGAGGCCAATTTGGCCTTCCCTTCCAAGTGACCACGAAACTGCACGTCACTCGATATGTCGACGCCGAGGATTCCGATACTGGCTGAGGCAACAAGGGGAGTGCCTTGAAACTGAGGGGATACGACAAAGGGGTTCTTTTTAGCGGTTAACGCGCAAACTTGTGTCTTCTGGGGGTTAAACTGGACTAGATTTAGTCGCCCCCAATCCGAGACTCTGTCCAGCAGAGACTCGACTTCAGACACAAGTTTGTCCCGGCACTCAGAGACGTTTTCCCGAGAAATATTTGCTCGGCCGGTGTAAAGAGCATCACCAGTGCTGTCATCTGCATAGCAATGAATGCTACGGGTTTGCAACATATCATTGATATGCAGAAGAAACAGCGTTGGCGATAGCACGCAGCCCTGTGGAACACCAGCATTAATAAGCTTGCAATCGGAGCTTGCACCGTCTACAACGACCTTGATGCTCCGATCTGCAAGAAAAACTGGTGATCCAATCGCACAATTTCTCGGGAAGCCCATAGGAAGGGAGCTTCGAAAGAAGCGCTTTGTGCCAAACCCGATCGAAGGCCTTCGCAATGTCCAAACTAACGGCCAATGCCTCCCCCTTGGACTCTACTGCCTCCGCCCATCTGTGAGTTAGGTAGACCAGAAGATCACCAGCTGACCTACCACGGCGAAAACCGTATTGGCGGTCACTAATCAGCTGGTGATCCTCAAGGTACCTCATGAGCTGGCAGTACATATTATTTACCACTTTAAGAGTTAGTAAATACTAGGGCCGATGCTGATGCTAAGGTTTTGCTGGCATCATAAACAGTGCGGAGTAAAAGTCAACTCAACAACCTTCAACAAAATATTCAATCAAATGGCGTAACATTGCGCAGATGTGAAATAACGAATTGATTAGATAGTAAAGGAAAAAAAAATCTAATTCAGATTTTATTGTTCACAAACCATGTCTGCGTTGACTACAAATATTGGCGAAAAAATATTGTAATTTGGCCTACTAGTTACAGAGGAGATAGATTTCAAAGAATCGTTTTCGTGCCATAAGAGCCCCGCTCTAACAAACGAAACAACATTACATAACACTAGTTAAACCCGCAGACGTTGATCAGCCTTTTCCAGTAGGTAGTGAGATAAATTGAACACTGAATTTTTAATTATATTTATATGTATAGATAAAGATCAATAGCGACATCAAATTTAGTAGTAAATGTGTAGAGGCGGTTTAAGGATAGCCAGATAAATCTCCCGTTGGTGTCGCAAGAGGCAACAAAGGGATCGCCATGTTTGACGCTGTTCTCCGTAGTCAATCTGGCTTTTTCGCATCAGGTATATATGATAAGATTCTACCGCAGTCTATCGGAGGTCAAGGGACGCTTTTCATTCTCTTATGCAGCCACTCGGTATTTTCACCGTAAGGGTCCTGACATTTTAAGTAAAGTAAAAGAAAAGTTACGGCCTATATACTTCCCACTGCTGGGCACAGGCCTCCCCACATTTCTGAGAGGGTTTTAGGGCAAGGAGTGTCCGCCGCGTGCCGCTGCCCCAGTGCGTGTTGGCGAACTTTACATGTCTTCGAAATATTTTTTTCTCTTATTCCTTAGACATGCAGGTTTCCTCACGATGTTTTCCTTCACCGCCGAGCACGTGGTAAATCAGCACTTAAAATTGCACGAACCCGGGTTACTCGCGTTCTGTTATATTTACAGCGAGCGTTAACCATCTGAGCTACCACGGCTCTACACATTGACATTTTACAATCCTTATATTTCGGCTTTGTTGTTTGGTCACCCCAGTCGTAGGGCACTGAGTCACACAGGTCGTCGACCCACGTGGGCGTCGAGCCCAACCTTCCCGCAGACTACCGCCCGAACCGGCTGGCCTCGAGAAATAACGCCTGTATTGCGAAATAAACACGTAATTGCAGTCTTACCCATTATCTTGCTCAACGATCTCTATTATTAAATAATTTATTACGTAATAATGAGGGTGACAAGCGAGCATACTTCCACCTGACGATAAGTAGATGCTGTGGCTCATTGACATCTACATTTATCCTCGATTAAGAATCGAAACGCAGATGCGTTGTCATACGCGAGGACTAAGATGGAATGCTTCGTTTCCGGTAAAAAGGGTCTCCGGTTCTCTACACTCACCATGCCAAGCAAAGCAATATTAAGCTGTTATTTCACGCTGGCATTCTGTGAGAGCCTGGTCCTTTAAGAGCCGTGGTAGCTCAGATGGTCAGAACGCGAGTAACCCGGATTCGATCCCCGCGGGCACCAATGAAACTGTTAATTGCAATTTTAAGTGCTGATTTACCACGTGCTCGATGGTGAAGGAAAACATCGTGAGGAAACCTGTATGTCCGAGGAATAAGAAAAAAAAATATTTCGAAGTAATGTGTAGTTCACCAACACCCATAGGGGACAGTGCGGCGGACACTTCCTTGCCCTAAAGCCCTATCGGAAATGAGGCGAGGCCGGTGCCTTTAACTTTACTTTTACTTCTGGTCCTTTACTAGTCCACCGGCCTCATTCGTGCTACAACCATAATATAGCTGCGGCGTGGTTCAACCACTTATAAAACGTTCCTGTTAAAGATGCTTCGTCTAGTAAATGTTTAGCGAGATGATAATTATACCGATATCTATATGAGGTCATAAGGCCTTTTTGGCGATATCCCATAATCGCCTTTTACGATACTCACGGCACTTGTCTCTTCTTACATCGCCATCACACAGCAATATTGTGCAAGCTGAAAACTTGGACAGTCGTTGTAGCACGAATGGGTCAGCTCGACCGGGGAAGGACCACGCTCTCACAGAATACCAGCGTGAAATAGTAGCTTAATGCTGCTGTGTTTCGTATGGTGAGTGTAGAGAACCGGAGACTTTTTTTACTGGAATCGAGGCATTCCATCTTAGTCCTCACGGATGACAACGCATCTGCATTTTGATTTGTAATCGAGGGCAGATGTAGATGTCTATGGGACGCAGCAACCACTTACCATCAGGTGGACTGTGTGCTCGTTTGTCACCCTATCCTATAAAAAAACGTGGGGATAACCTCATGGATAACTTTCGCTACAAGGTAACTTCAGTCTTCTGCCGACTAGAACCCTACGATGGCCACCATCAGTTAGACCTTTATACTTTACACAGAATTGCACGTCAGAAGTGAATATATATAAAAGACGGGGACCGCGAACCTCATACGAAACATCATGCTAAGTCATATATATATATATATATATATATATATATATATATATATATATATATACGTATAACTTAGCATGATGATCACGCGAGTTCAGTGCTTTTTCCCCATCGCAGAAGTGCCCAACGTGCCTACAGATGTTTCACTCCAATAAATCGATGCTGACAAGGATCGGACCTGAATGCTCACGATAGTCTTAAGCCAATTTTTTAAACGTAATTACGTAATATACGGTGTAAGCAGTGACCCCTGACTACACTAGTATTAATTTACTGAACACGCCTTTCGTAGCAAGGCTTCACCATTAATTTCAATATATAAATATATGTAGTTTTTCATGACACAAGCACACAGTCCACCAGAAAGTGAGTGCATGATGTTGTCCATAGACACGCAAGTACATCTATCCTTGATAAGGGTTTAAATTCTATAGCAATAGTAAACTTGAGATTGAAATTAAACGCCCAGCCAGCAATCAAACGAAAATTTTATTAAAAAGTAAAGACCATAAAGAACTAAAAAACATAAAATTATACCCACATAGTAACTTCTGCAGTAGGTGCTAGGACACGTATGGATATAAATTTAAGCTAATATAGTTTTGTGACCTGTTTGATTGGACTAAGAAACTCAAAAGCTCTAGGTAACAAACAGAATGACGTCTAAAGAGTTATAATAAAAACTTCACCCCTTACTTTCCACCCTTAGGGATGAAATTTTTTCACTATTTTACGTGGTAGAGCCACACTGCAACTATATTATAGTTGTAGCAGGAATGGATCGGGGCAGGACCACGCTCGCACAGATTACCAGCGTAAAATAGTAGCTTAACGCTGCTGTGTTTCGTATAGTGAGTGTAGAGAAAAGGAAACCCTTGAGAGCTATTCAGCTCTTAAAATATCTATAAAACACTATCGACGTGCAATATAAGTAATTTACAAGCAAATTAATTACAAAAAAAATCATTGTTTTTATATAACGTATAACATTGGGTGATAAACGAGCACACAGTCTACTTAATGGTAAGTAGATGCTGTGGCTCATAGACATCCACATTTATCTTTAATCAAGAATTAAAATGCAGATGAGTCGTCACCCCTGAGGACTAAGATGGAATGCCTCGATTGCAGTAAAAATTGTCTCCGGTTCTCTACACTCACCATATGAAACACAGCAGGATTACGTTGCTATTTTACGCTGGTATTCTGTGAGAGCGTGGTCTTCCCCCGGTCGAGCCGACCCATTCGTGCTACAACCTATATAGCTTTAGTTCAATTCAATTATTTTAATGAAATGCAATTCGTTTAATTTACATTTTAATATACATACTCGTATTTTATATAGCTGCGTATGTACGAGCGTGTGTCCGTGTGTGCACTTGTGCGCATTAGTGTGCGTGTGTGTTAGTATAGATTTTACAATAATTCCGTTACGAATCTGACACGCTGGAAGTTACCTACCAACGTTTATAAATAGAAGCGGAACGAAATCGGTCGTGAATTCGACGCTGTGGGACGTGGGCGCACGCGTCGGATTGTGTCACATTACCACGTTTATGTGTCACGGTGTCGCGTCGGGGTCACAGTGTCGTGTGGGTGAGTTCAAACGTTGATGGTGACACTGACTTGATTGACTGAGGTTTATTGGTAAGAGTACAGAGGTCACCATTTAACAAGGTGCTTCTGCTAAATCCATTGACCTCTCACTTCCTCATTAAGTCGGACTAAGTAGCAAGGCTACCTAATTGTCTAGGACTTCGACTTCGATGCCGATCTCTTAACTATCTCTGCCACCAAGCACAAAGATGCAGTGCTCCACATAGAATACTATAATACACAATACAATGGCTGTCAATCTTATTTTGTAAGAGGATAGGCGTCGCCGGGAGCACACATACAAGCAATTATGTCGTATTATAACTACTACAAACCCGATTTGCTATGTTGACAGACAGATTTTAATACATATTTATTTGTAAATAGCTTGCAATTTGGCATTTTCTAAATAATTTGCATGCGAAATTTGGAAATGATTGTAACGTCAAAACACATCTCGTGTTGACATTTATACGTGTGAATTGATGTGTTAGTGACATTTTCGTGGCTACACGGGCTCCACCCACTCCCTCGTTCTATTTTCTATTGTGTATGTAATTATAGTATTCTATGAAGCTCCACGTAGGAGAAAGAAGACCTCTCAGATGTCTGTAAGGCGCACACTAATAATGTCGGTCATGGCAGCCAGCCTCAACGGAGACTAGCCGTCGGCGAAGGACAGGATTATAATGCCCAGGTGTATGCACCACCAGCTGCACTTTCTATTTCCTCAACCTATTCGTCCGATGCGACGGCAAGCCGATACGACCGGAGAGATCAGGCGCACGACCAAGGGGTTTACGTGCTTTCCGATACACAGGGTTCACCCCTGACACCGTCAACTTCCTGATTTGCTGACTGCTACTGAGAATTACTCAATCGATTCTTTACTGGCCTGACCAGGGATTCGAATCCGGGACTTCGTAATCAGGAGTCACGTTTAAGAACACTAGACCAAACAGGCAGTCAGCCCCACTAGTTAGCACACGCTATTTTCTTCATCAGTCTGTAAAATACGACAGCTGGACTCGAAACTCTTCCGGTGTGAGGACTTTCCTTAATGCGCACATTTAGTAGACGTAATGACGATCGCAGCACCAAACGTGAGGACCAATGATGCTGCTTTACCGTCCCGGTCTAGAAGTTTTACTCCTGACGTAATCTAGATAGCTATATCTTTTGAAAGTCATGTTTTTCATACGTGGTAAAACCACGCTGCAGCAATATTATGGTTGTGGCACGAATGGGTCGGCTAAACCGGGGAAAGACCAAGCTCTCACAGAATACTAGCGTAAAATAGCAGCTTAATGCTGCTGTGTTTCGTATGGTGAGTGTAGAGAACCGGAGACACTTTTTACTGGAATCGAGGCATTTCATCTTAGTCCTCGGGGGTGCCAACGCATCGGCGTTTTGATTCCTAATCGAGGATAAATGTAGATGTCTATGGGCCATAGCATCCACTTACCATCAGGTGGACTGTGTGCTGGTTTCTCACCCTTATTCTATAAAAAAAAACTTCAGTTTTATATAAAAAATTAAATGATGTAATTCCTGCTCACACACTCCGGAATGTATCCTATAGAAACAGCTTATCTATGTGTAGTAATGATGATTGAAGTTAATGTGGTATAAAAATAAATATTTAACATGGACTTGTTAATTGAACATACAAGTGGCCCGTCCTTATCTTTCGGTAAGCAATCAACGGATTGATAAACATACGTAGAAGCACTGCTCACTCAAGCCATCAGAAAGAGATACACGAAACAACCATGTTTAACTTCCTTTAGAGAGAGAAGAAAGAGAGAATTTATATCCCTTATTTTATTTAAGGTATGCAATATAGCTCGAAGAACCGACAGCCGATGGGGAAAAAAGGTTCTAAACTTGATGGATTGACGACCTGATAAGACATGCAGTAGGTCGGATGGATGCAGGTGGCTCAGGACCGTGCTTTGTGGTATTACTTGGGGGAGGCCTATGTTCGGCAGTGGATTTGTAAAGAGGGTGTAATGATGATGACGATGCAATAAATATTAAATGAATAAAATAAATAAGTATGAGGGTAGAATATACTACCTATCTGGACGGACCCACGAGACTGAAGAGGAATCCACCACACAGTAAATATATTTTTAGACACCAAAGTTTGGAAATGTTAGGATAAACTTACAAAATACAAACAAAACAATTATATAAACAAAACTCCATAAATAGGCCAAGCAATAATAATGTCCTCCAGACCGAATTTCGGCCACGGCGGCCTGCCTCAACGGAGACTAGCCATCGGCGCAGGACAGGATTATAGTGCCCAAGTGTATGCGCAAGCACAGGTGCACTCTATATTCCCTCACGCTCATAATCCGATGGGACGGTAAACCGACACGACCGGAGAGAGATCAGGCGCATGACTAAAGGCTTTACGTGCTTTCCGAGGCATGGGGGTGAGACACCGCCAACTTCCTGACTCCGGGCAACTACTGAAAATTTCTTGACGGAAAAACTCAATAATTAATTTTTGGCCCGACCCGGGATTCGAACCCAGGATCTAATGATCATCAGTCGCACTACTACAACCACTAGACCGACGAGGCCAATCAATAAAACACTATATATTATCACCTGTTCGCAAACGCACAGGAACCGTGCGACGCAGGTTCCGGAAGTGCGATGTTCCACAGGACGCGTCCAATTGGGGACACAGCGGAAGCACGGGGAGGGTAAAAATGGCGGCGCGATTGGCAACGACTTCAATTTTGAATTTAGAACGCAACTCCACTACTACGAATTTAATGCCCGTCTTTGAGCTGAACTGGACGTATTTTACTTTTGTGTGTTTTGGCGGGAACTGACCGTCGCGTCGGCGGGTTGTTGTTCTGTTTTCTAGTTCAAATAATAGTTTGGAATGGATTGAATTAAGTATAAGGGAATTGTGTGTATGTATTAAGTGTCTGCGCTTAGTGGAAACGATGAAACAAGTGATGCGATATTGATACATTATATCTTACGTTATTTTGTCCGCTTAAGCTTTTAAGTGGATGCTGTGACCCATAGAAATCTACATTTATCCTCGATTAAAAATCAAAAATGCAGATGCGTTGCCAGCCTTGACAACTGAGATGGAACGTCTCGTTTCCAGTAAAAAGGGTCTCCGGTTCTCTACACTCACCATACGATAATAATACAGCATATAATACAGCAGCATTAGCTGCTATGCTTTGTCCGCATAGGTGCCTAATAACTTGATACAGTATCGTAATCAACCGTCTGCGTGCTACATTAATATATTGTTTGGAAAGTTACGATTATTTTCTAACTTTCTTCTTACCGCTTTGAAAATTAATAATTAATAATTTTCAGAAGGAAGTTATAGATTATGGTCAGATTTATAGAATGTGAGGTTTAATCAGATCTCTTAACAACATTAAAAATACTTGAATAATCAACTCCAGACATCAAACTTTTTTATACTTAAAAACAGTGTCGAATCGTCACCAAGTAAGTCAAAATCGAACGAGGCGTTCAAAATAGCCAATTTAAAATTTCTAAATAATCGTTTTTCAGTTACAACTCTTGAAGTTTTGAGCTCTAAGAACACAAAAATCTACGAATTGAAATATTTTTGACCGTTTCAAGCTCGAACAAAGCGGGAAGTTCCAGGGTAGGCCTACCGGTCAACCGCTTTATAGATTTTTTAACACGAAAACTTCCTACACGTTGGAAAAAGTACAATGATAGAAGTCCATTACGAAAGCAAAGAAAAAGCCTTTTCCACATTTTTTAATTTTGAATTTCGAACGCAACTAGGTCTCGGCATGAATCCACTCATTCGATCACTCACTTTAATTCAAAACGGACGTATTAAATGTTAATGGAGCTATAATAGTTGTTAGGCATTGTATTAATGCGACAGATTGTAGATCCGCTTGAAATTATTCTTGGCTATGTTTAAAAGGAGATTACGTCCGTAGTGCACGATAATGCTGTTATTAGCAATGCTCTAATGGAAACGAGACCTGTATGTAGCCCCTGGTTTTCAAAATTTTAAATTAATTTTTGTAATAAAGGAAATGAGAAAAAGCATGTGCGGCAGTGGAACGTTTATAGGTTTTTACTTCACTTTTGTAATAAGAATATTTCTTAAAGAGTTTTGTTGGAGTTCGCAAGCCACATGTTTTTAATAAAGAAGGAAACGCAAGTACGCCATGTCAACCCGGCGCTAACGACGACACTGGGTCATATTGACCCGAGGCGATTTTAAACAGACTTAGATATTTTTTTGCTTCGGTCGTAAAGTTTGAAAGTGTGTGTACCTGGAGATACAGCCTCCCTCTCCCCGGACCGTTGGTACACACAGTGTGACGCTGACTGCGCAGCGAGATATACGTGCCTCAAGTCAATACGGGTAAATATGACCCAACGTCATTGCTGGCGTCGTATTTTTGTAACTTACTTCTATTCGTTTATTTGGTGTTTGATGTTAATTTAGTTTGTTCTATTTTAGTTTTTTGTCAAAAATATTTAAAAATAACGCCGAAAGGCAAACAATTGATGATTTAGCACCAATACGTGAATTTTTTCGAGCGTTTGTTGAAGAATGTAAAAAAATGTATTCGCTGAGAGAAAACGGCACGATTAATGAGATGCTAGACGCATATTCATAGGGCGATGCGAATTAAAGCAATATAAAGTGTCTGAACCAGCAAAATACGGAATTAAAATATTTTTCTTAGTAGATTCAAAAACATTTTCCGCGAAAAGCAACCAAATGGCCCATATTCGATTAGTTTGATGTAGTAAATCGCCTTGTGTTGCCAATCTCCAATACTCATCATCGTAGAGTTACCTTTGATAATTGGTTCACAAGCTACGAATTAGTATCTAATCTCCTAAGTGAACACAAACTGACTTGAATAGGCACCTTAAACAAAAACAAGAAGCAAATATTACTTCAATTTATCACAACACGTGGAAATGACCTAAACTCTTCAACTTTTGGATATCAAAAAGATATAATTCTGGTTTTTTATATTCCGAAGAAAAATTAAGTTATCCTCTTGATGTTGAGCTTGCACCGTGATTCCAGCATTGATGATTTTACTGGCGATAACTGAAATTCTGAAACAGTACCTTATTATAATGATACCAAGGGCGGAGTGCATGTAACTGACAAACTTTGTGCTACTTATAATGTGAACAGAAAGTCAAATCGATGGCAATTGACAATTTTCTACGCAATGCTGAGAATATATCAGGCATAAATGCTAATATAATATATCGGGCTAATAATAACGGTACACGTTCGAAAAGGCCTCATTTCCTAAAAAACCTGGGACACACTTTGGTACATGAGCATTTACAAATCGGAAAGACACGAGTGAATTTACATCGTCAATTGCGTAAAAGAATCTCAGATTTCGTGGGAAAACCTACCGAGGAACCTCTTAATAAGGTTCCAGGAAATCGTAAGAGATGTTAAGTATGTCCATCTTAAAAGAATAAGAAAATATCTCATACTTGTCATGCATGCCAAATTTACATATGCGCACATCATTTGATTCCGTGTACGAATAATTGTAGTAGTTCCATGTCTGTAAATGAGGATGTAGATGACTGATTCCTTCTTATTTTTATGATAAGAAGTTTTTATGATCTCTTTTTTAGTACATAAAATCATTGATTACTATTTTATATTCGAAAAATTAATCAAAAATGAAAAAAATATATTCATATTATGTATACAATGTTGATTTTGCATGTGTTATAAGAAAATGTAATAAAAAAAATGATTTAAAGGTTATATTAGTATTATTACTATTTTACTTCATATGCAAAGAACCCTTATTTTATAAACATTTATTTAAGTTTAGAAAATTACTTTAATTTCGTGAAAAATTACCGAAAAAAATCCGGGTCATGATAACCCGGTGTCATCGCCCGCGTTATTTTTTTTATGTCATTGGCGCCGGGTTAAAATCAAAAAGCCAGACAGACCAGTCAGCTTAGACGGACATTTTGGTTAAAATGCCGGACACCTTTAATTTTTCACACTTACCATAACACCACAATTTTTTAAAACTAAAACAAGGTTTTTTTATCATTTACCATAAAATTTTCTTAAATTCTAATGAAATAACAAAATTGAATTAATCATTCTTCTTTATTATTAATCATTCAATATTCATTACCATACTGTACAACCAGTGCGTGTTGCCAGTAATGATTAATGGAACTGAGACGTGGCCCTTCACTGCTGGCCGCATGAGGACGCTCCAGGTCGTTCAGCAAACTATGGAGAGGGCTAAGCCAGAGTTTCGCGGCGTGAAAACTTAAAAATGAGGATATCCACAATACAACCAGAGTGACCAATATTGCCGTACGGATTAGTAAGCTGAAGTGGGCCGGCCATATAGCTCGAAGAACCGACAACCGTTGGGGAAAAAAGGTTGAGTGGCAGCCTCGTACCGGTTGGCGTAGTGTAGGGCGACCCCCCACTAGATGGAGTGACGACCTGGTAAGACATGCAGGAAGTCGATGTATGCAGGTGGCTCAGGACCGTGCTTTGTGGTATAACTTGGGGAGGCCTATGTTCAGCAGTGGACTTGTGAAGGGCTGTAATGATGACGATGATGATGACTCTTTACAATATTAATTTCAATAATTGTAATGGTATGTATGTAAATACATGAAAATGTAAAAAATGGTCATATTTAAAAACCTAACAAAAGCCGGACAGGCCGGACATCGTCTAATTTCGCCGGACACGCAACCAAAAAGCCTGTCTATTTCCGGCTTTACTGTGTACGCTTAGCAACACTAAACGCAAAGGATGGTGAATTTGTATCACCCACGGGACAATATGGGGTATGGGTATGGGTGTAATGGATGCCGATATCAACATAAGTGCTGTTTAAATATTCATTTAAGTACAGGCAACACTAATATAATCCTTTTAACTTTTTTCTCATGCTACATATTTTGTGAAAAAAAAAAGCATCTCCAGTCCAAAACACGAACAAATTACTTTTATTTATGGCAACTATACGAGACCAATTTTATTTCACCATACCGTAAGCAATAACACCCCTCCCCTGTACAGACAGACGTCGTCGAGTCTCGCTCAATATATATAAACCTATATTTAAGTACACATAGAACCTGCGACTACTAGCAAGAGAAAGATAATAATGCGAATTATAAAGTGTGTTTTTTATGTTTATTTCGATTTTGATATTTGAGCGTTATGTAGGGATGGTCGTTAATTATTAATATTATTATAAAGTTATCGATAATATAATAACCATACTTAAAAAGTAGTAAAAATTTTATACGTGGTAGAGCCACGCTGCAGCTATATTATTGTTGTAGCACGAATGGGTCGGCTCGACCGGGGAAGGATTACGCTCTCACAGAATACCAGCGTAAAATAGTAGCTTAACGCTGCTGTATTTCGTATGGTGAGTGTAGAGAACCGGAGACCCTTTTTACTGGAAACGAGGCATTCCATCTTAGTCCTCAGGGGTGACAACGATCTGCGTTTTGATTCTTAATCGAGGATAAATGTAGATGTCTATGAGCCACAGCATCTACTTATCGTCAGGTGGACTGAGTGATCGTTTGTCACCCCTACTCTATAAAAAATAAATAGAGACATGAGGTAGCTGCATTATTTTGCAGTGTAAATAAATTAGGAATCTATACTAGGCAAAGTTAGAAACCTGTTCTATTTGTTTCCTTGAAATAACAGTTCTAAAAGCCTGTTCCTAAATAATAGTCTGATATCTCGCAACAAGTTTTGATCGTAACTGACTTCAAACTGTGCCAGTCCCCTTTACATTTTATCAGTTCTTATAAGTAAGCTTTGGGGAGAGGGGATCTATTTCACCATCAGAGTGGAATTCTTAATAATTTAGAATAACTTTTTTATCATTCCTATGAAGAAAAATGGAATAGAATATTATAACACCTTAACTGAAAAGAGTTTTCGGTTAGATTGCTTACATTATCAAAATTTTAAAAGCAAAAGTGCCCAGGGTTACAACTTTGGGCCAAAGTATCCACTTACCATCAGTAGTACTGTGTACTCGTTAGTAACTTTTATTCTAAAAACAAAACAAATAAAAAATATTTCATTCGATCCAACACGTTTTTTATTCCATCGAAATAACACAAACCTTATTAAAAATTTTTTATCGATAAAACAATTACGCCCCCATCCCTTTCACTTCCGTCACCTCTACCACCATGACTTCCGTTTCAATTAACGTGTAAAAGGAAAACATTTTCAACTCATAACGAGTCCCTTTCATAACGGGACTCGTGTAACCACGATCCCGTCAAGCCAACGAGTAAATTAAAAATATTTGCGAGGATTCGCTTGTTCACGCAGCATACTAATTTAATAAATTTTTCACGTGGTAGAACCACTCTGCCGCTATATTATTGTTATAGCACGATTGGGTAGGTTCGACCGTGGTATTATCACACTCTCACAAAAAAACACATCGTAAAACAGCAGCTTGATGCTGCTGTGTTTCGTATGGTGAGAGTAGAAAACCGGATATCCGTTTTACTGGAATCGAGGCATTCCATCTTAGCACTATTTTCATCTGTTTCAGTTTTAATTTTTACCATAATAAGCGTGTGAGGCGTGTACTTTATATTGCCTTAGTTGTTTAGAGTTGCTCTCAACCATCACGTGATGTTGTCATCACTCGATTAGAGTCCTTGCCAGAGTAAACGAATCGCTGTGTTAATAAATAAAAAACAACCACTATTTAACTGCTATATATTCGTTAATTTTGTCTTTACAACATGTTTCCTTTTCAATAGCTTTAAAATGCATTGTTGTGTGCGTAAGAATAGGTTACTACATTAGGGTGAATTCGACTAAAGAATTTATTTTTAGAATTAATTGCCATTTTTTCGGGTATAAATCAATTTTATGGTTTACCATTTGCAATTCTAATAAATATAAGGAAATAATACACGCAATAAATACAAACACAGCGAAAAAAACTTCAAACCTTGCAAACAACTCGACATTGACACTTGTTGACAACTATTTTAGACACTGTAATACGAAAAAAGCTAGTAAATATGATATTACCTCTTACATCGTCTCATATTGGAACAATATATAAGTATAATATGTATAAGGATAATACATTTTTTCAGCTACTCGCGAATAGTTATTTCCTCTACTTTTAATTCAAGGAAAAACGTTACACGATTTTACTTAAGATTAAATATAATAGTAGTTTATCCATGGTAAATTTAAATCGAGGTTTGGTCGAATTCACCCTTAATCATGTAAATACATGCGTGAGGTGACTATATAACGCCAGTGTGCGGTCATGGCGTATGTGTGGCGAATACGTAATATTATAATAATATATTCCTTGCTATTTGTATCGCGAAACATCAACATTTGCAGACGTTCTATGTTAATGTATTCAATGAGTATTATTATAAGTCATTATATATTTTAACGACCTATTGACCGATTTCAACTGACCACAGCTAACGTTTACAACGGTAAATCGTCGTCTGTGCCATAAAGTTCGGTAGTGAATGAAAACATCGTAAGGAATCAAAATATAATAATTTAATATCTGAGATATCAAATATTTTGGAGGCGAGTGAAGTCCGCCACTACGCTGGAGTGGCGTAAACCTCGAAGAAATTAGAAATATGTCTCCAATACAGAAATGTACATAGAGCTCGTAGCTTTAACTATTTTTTAAATAATTTTTTTTTATAGAATAGGCTGACAAACGAGCACACAGTCCACCTGATGGTAAATGGTTGCTGCGGCCCATAGACATCTACATCTATCTTCCATTACAAATCAAAATGCAGATGCGTTGTCACCCGTGAGGACTGAGATGGAATGCCTCATTTTCAGTAAAAAGGGTCTCCGGTTCTCTACACTCACCATACGAAATACAGCAGCATTAAGCTACTATTTCACGCTGGTATTCTGTGAGAGCGTGGTCCTTCCCCGGTCGAGCCGACCCATTCGTGCTACAACTATACTACTAATATAACTGCAGCATGGCTCTACCACGTAGAAAAAGAAAAATAATGGTCTTCTATCGTACATCCTTACAGATTTACCCCTTTTAGACGTACCATATAAGAAATTGTAGTCTTTAAATGGTACGAACTTTTATGTATCAACGTGCCATTTTTTAAAATAAATGTTTAATTAGGTAGTAGACGTGCCGTAAAATAATTTTAACTTTGTGATTATTGGGAAATAATAGTACTAAATGCAATCGATTCAAAACTCTTTATTTACCACTAAAAATAAATAGAGTTTTGAGTTGAGACATTTATTATTATACATTGCAAAATAAATTTTGCGATGTATAATAATAAATGTTGCAGTTAAACGCGTAATTCAAATTAAAGTAACATTAGTGTGACTTCTTTTGTTGGAGATTAGACATAGAATACTATAATACATAATTATTGTATTCTATGGGATTAGATGACAATAACTTATATTCATCATCATCATCATCATTACAGTCCCTAGCCCAAGTCCACTGCTGAACATAGGCCTCCCCCAAGATATGCCACAATGCATAACTTAATATTATAATACATAATATAATATATATGACCAGGATTAAGAAAGGAATGCTTCGGTGGTTTGGTCATGTGGAAAGAATGAATGAGGAAAGAGTGACAAAGAAAATTTATGTTGCAGAAGTGAATGGCAGAGTCGGAAAGGGACGTCCTAGGCGAAAATTTATCGACCAAATTGGCGATTTATTGAAAACGGGCCAAATTAGGAGTACCCTTAACCGACGAGCATGTATGCGGAGGTGTATGGATGTGAAGGAGGCGAGAGAGGTGTGTCAGGATCGTGCCAAATGGAAGTCTGTAGTCTCTGCCTACCCCTCTGGGTGACAGGCGTGAGTGTTTATGTATGTATTATGTATGTATAATATAATATAATACATAACTTATATTGGGCTTGTAAAATCATAAATATAACACAAATGAACTTTTAAATACAGTTCTGTCAACGAAATTGACTATTATGCTATGCGTAAACGAACTATACATTACTTGGGGGAGGCGTGGTCTTGTGAAGTGCTGTAATGATGATGATGAAACGAAATGTGCGTCATTAGCAATAGTAGTCCACGATGTAACTAGGATCACTCGCGTTCGTTCGTGATATAATACTTCATAGTGAACTTTGTGATTGGTGGCGTGCCCAAAATACTGTGTCGCGTCGCGTGCCATTGGTTCGCCACGCCTTCCTTACAGGTACTATTTACAGGCTTCGCTTACCATCAGGTGGGACTGATTATAGTGATCCTAATGAGAACACAGGGTCAGAGTCATAAAATTGTTGTATTTTCACCGTTCTTAATACGTCTGCAACATTTCACATTTTTCAAAAGTCCGGGAGTGGATGAAAACTCATTCACCAACGAGAAACAGCATCTATGTACCGTTAGGTTACCACATTTGTTTTGTTGTGATTGACTTTGTACTAAACTCATCTACTACAAGTATTTCATTATCATACTAAATCATGATGTTTTTTGTATATAATTAATTTGCTTTATAGATTTTTTAAGAGCTGAATATTTCCAAAATAAGTATTAAACACATGTACAAATCAAAGTCGACATATTTCGAAAATCTAAAATGTCAAATGAAAATGTTATACTTACTATAACTCCAAAGTTCAATCATATGTTTATAAAAATATGTATGCAATTGCCCATCGACAGCTACATCTGTTTGTACTCGATTAAGAATCAAGATGCTTTATCACCTGTGAAGACTACTACTATTATCTAGATGTTAGTGCTGTTAGTCTATGCGACTCTTACAGCTTCATCTGTCTCAGGGCTAGTTAAAGAAGAGAAAGGCAATGAGCTGAGGATGATGATGAAATGGTATATTATGATTTGATATTGTTACCAATCATCATGTCGCCTTTTTAGGCGTTTTTCTTTGAGCTATCTAACCGCAGTCCGAGAGGGGGAATGCGGACCCCCGTCTCTGACTGCTCAGCTCGTGTCGGTCGATGGTGTGAGGACTAAGATAGAATGCCTCGTTACCAGTTAAAAGGGTCTCCAGCTCTATAAACTCACAATACGAATAGGAAACACAGCAGTATTAAGATGTTACAATACAATACAATACAATACAATACTCTTTATTGTACACCAACAAAACATTAATAAATAATAAAAAGAATAATGAGGGATAAACAAAAGGCGGTCTTATTGCTACATAGCAATCTCTTCCAGACAACCCAGAAGAGGAAATAAATAAAAATAAAAATAATGGGTAGGGTGCACTAAATTAGACAAAAAAAAAAAAAAAAAAATATAACTTATATACTATATAATGACAACATACTTAAGGTATATTAGTGACCATAACTAAGAGGAGAAAGAGAGAGGAGTTAAAGTGACAAATAGTGTTCCTTAATTTGTTTCTTGAACACATTTAAAGACTGAGCACTTTTAATGGACTGGGGTAAGGAGTTCCAGAGTCTTACTCCAAGAACAGCAAAAGATTTATCATAAAATGTCGAGGAGTGTATAGGACATTGGAGCGAAAGGTTTTCTTTGGACCGTAAGGAAAAATCGTGACAAGAGCTAAGAAATTTAAAACGTTCTTTCAGATAGGGAGGACTTGATACATTAAATAAGACACAGTAGAGCGCAGAAAGTATATGAGTATTCCGACGAAGACGGATTGGGAGCCACTTGAGTTTAGTGCGGTATTCAGAGACATGGTCATATTTACGAAGCCCAAATATGAACCGTATACAGAGATTTTGGAGTCGCTCAAGTTTATTAAGTTGCTCCTCGGTGATATCAAGGTAACAAATGTCAGCATAGTCGAGGATAGGGAGTAGCAAAGATTGTGCAAGCGTAATTTTGGTGGAAATGGGTAAAAAGTAGTTAAGCCTTCGGAGTGAAGCATAAGCCGCAAAAATTTTTCGGCTCACTGCATTAATTTGGGGTGTCCAAGACAGACTGGAATCCAAAAAAGATACCTAAATTTTTAACTACTTCATTATATGGAATAAGAATACCATTAAATACAACGGGTTGAATTTGACATTTTTTAATTTTGGAAATAGTTCTTGAACTCCCAATAATTATAGCTTGCGATTTTGAAGGGTTAACCGTCAACCCATAAGATCGTGTCCAGTCGAGAATAAAAGCCAGATCCTTGTTGATACATTCAACAGCTTTGGCAAGATCTTCGATGGTTGTTTGTAAATATATTTGAAGGTCATCTGCATACAAGTGGTAGAGAGAAGATATTTGGGATGTAATCGTATTAATAAAGATTGCGAATAAAAGAGGAGATAAGACACCACCTTGTGGAACGCCAGCTACGGTATCAAGCCACGAAGAAAGTCTATCTTGGACACGAATACGTTGCCGGCGCCCGTGCAAATAACTATGAAACCAGGAAATTGCAGTTGGAGATATGTTAAGAGAACGCAGAATCCCTAACAGGATATCATGATCAACAGTATTGAAGGCATTGCTGAAATCCAGCAACACCAATACTGTGACTTGATGATTCTCCATACCGTGACGAATGTCGTCGGTGATTTTTAATAACGCCGTAGTCGTACTATGACCAGATCTAAAGCCAGATTGGAGAGGACTAAGGATGCTATTTCTTAAACAAAAGGAATTAATTTGTTGTTGGACAAGGCGTTCTAAAACTTTGGAAAGGAAAGGAAGAATTGAAATAGGACGATATTCAGAAAAACTTGAAGGATTTGTTTTCTTAGGTAAAGGTATGATTTGAGCGTCCTTCCATTGGGAAGGGAAAGAAGATGAGGATATGGAAAAGTTTAAGATATGGGTTATAATAGGTGTTAAAAAGTCCAACAGGGGAATGATCATTTTACGACTGACGTCGTCACTTCCGACAGCGTCGGAATGGATAGAGAGTATGTGTTTCCTAACATCACAATCTGCAAATTGCCTAAACACAAATGGAGAAAAGTCAGGAGTGGGAAACGATGAAAGTTGAGTAAGTGTTGCTGATTTTGCCATATTGTTCAGGCAAGAAACGGAAGAAAAATGCTGATTAAGCAAATTTAAATCCACGTTATTTGGAATAGGACATGAACGAGTTTTCCCAACTCCAATAGACCTTAAGAAGTTCCAAATACGACATGGATCTTCGTTTTGTACTGATTTATGGATGTGGCGGCGTCGTAAATCTCTACACATCTTGTTGCATTGATTTCGTAGGAGTCTGTACTTCTCCCGAATCCTGTCATTCTTAGGATCTGACTTGTAACTCGACTTTGCACTATTCTTCCTGCAGATTAATCTTTTAAGATCTTCGGTCAACCACGGAGCTGGAGGATGACGTATTCGCACTGGGCGGACAGGAGCATGAGCATCATAAAGTTGAACAAGAAGTGAATTAAACAATGCTACCTGTTCGTCAACATCACAAGCCTTCATTATAACGCTCCAGTCCATATTAGCAGCGTCTTTTTGAAGCTTATCCAAATCCATTTTCTCAAAATTACGCTGCAGAAGTATCCTTGATTTGGCTTTGGGTGGTCTTATTTTATAAGATAGAAACAGGAGATCATGATACGAAAAAGCATTTGCAGCACATTGACCAAAACTATCAACATGGTCAAGAGAAGAAACGATAACCAAATCAAGGAGGGATGGGATACAGTTAGGGAAAAAAATGAGTTTCAGAGAGAGGAAGGATATTTAAATTGGCTGCTTCTATAAGGGACTTAAGCCGGAGAGATCGGGCATCATTCTTGAGAAGGCAAGTATTAAAGTCGCCCATTAGCACTGTATGTGTATATAATGGAGTTAACTCTTCAAGAAGGTTATCCAAAGTAGTAAAATAGTCCACTGTGGAAGAGGGACTATAAAAAACTCCGAGAAGTAATTTGTTGTGCGAAAGAAGTACTTCAACAAATAAGTATTCTGCTTCGTTCTCAGCTTGAGATGGAGATGATAAACAAACAATAGAAAAAGGAATATGAGCACGAATGTAAATGGCAACACCACCACCACCTCGCGCAGTTCGGTCGTTGCGTATTAACTGGAATCCTGGAATGGAATAGGATATAGAAGGAAGACATGGCTTTAACCATGACTCTGAAACGAGAATTGCGTGAACATTATCACTTTCAAAACTAGCTAACATATCGGGATAATGAGCCGGAATACTCTGTGCATTTATGTGGACTACATTGAAGTTTTTGATAGCTTGAGAAAAATAGGAGTCAAGGGTCTGTTTTAATGGAGGAATGCTCTCAAAACTGTCGTCATTACTTAATACATCAGACGCAGAAAAGAAAGGGGAGGAGCTTTGAATATGATCACTTTCACCAAAAGACATGTTATCCTTACAAAAATATTAAAAAAAAAAAAAAAAAAAATTCAAACAACTGTAAATTATTAAAAAAAAAATACTAATAACTATAAAAATTATAAACTAAACCTTTTAGTTAAATTTACTACCTACCAGCATTTACAGAATAGAAAATAATGCAAATATTTAAAAAAAAAAAAAAACAATCAAAAAAGGTACTACACATATGCCATTCAGATCATATTTGATTGAACAAAAATATATATATATAACACAAGGTGCTTATGAGAAATAACTGAAACCACAGACACTGATATTAAATAGAAAATTATGTACTGTGAGTAGTACGTTAGGAGTCATTTGTGAGTATATATTAAACATTAAGTCAAAACCACTTTTATGCTTGCAATAATGTTAACAAAGTACACGTCCGACAAGGCCGCATAAGCATGGATACCTTTGCATAAAAAAAATACAAGTAAACAAATCTCCATGTTAGTACACCAAGAGCATTTAATACCTACTCTGTAATGAGAGGATATTTCTCTAAGGTAAATAACCTAGTGATTATATACTCTTTGCATAATTGTAGAAACAAAAATTTATTAATCTGTGGTCGAAACCTAAAATAACAGTTAATTATCAGTATCAATATCAAATACCTACATTGTTAAAATAACCTAACTTAGAACAACAAATTCAGAACAATAGACAAAGTCTAAGTTTCAAAGTGATGTAGATAGATAATACTTCGTATATAATAGGAATCCATAACGACTAATTAACTCACATCTTATTTAACACTCAACATTAGACTGGTATAAAAGAATTTAGGTTATCGAAAGTACAATGCAGAGACTAATTAACTCATATACGAGTATATACAAAACTACTAGACTAATTATATATATATGAAAAAATTAACTCATATCTTAAATAACACTTAACATAAGACTGGTAAAAAAAGAAATAAGGTTAGCAAAAAGCACAATGCAGACATACTGAAATATTGACAGAAATCATAATGTGATAAAAGACAATACATACAGTTTATTGAAGAGAACTAAAGGTCCTATACCACATAACTATCACTTCTTCACTATCCTCCTGGAGCGCTGAACTACTTTGTCAGTAGATCTATTACTTCCAGCGACTGCCTTCTGTGCTTGGGTAGCAGCAGCTGGTGCCACTGGGACGACTTCGAGCTCAGCGAGGGATTCAACTTGATGGCGCGAACCGTCATAAGCGATAATATGAATGTAACCATCCCTAGTCCAGCAATTACTTATGCCAAACTTCTGCCTGGCCACCATGAACATCTTGTGACGATCTTTTGTTAAAAACTCGGACATAGTTATACCCGTGTCTTTCAGTTTTGTTTTTGAGAACCAAACTTGATCACGGACTCGGACATCCCGGAACTTTACAAGAACTGGTCTTGGCTTCTTTTCTATTGGACGTCCAAGGCGATGGCAGCGGCTAAAAGAATCGTTAGAGACATTGGGAATCTTGAGCTTGTCCATAATTAGGTTAGAAGCCATTGAAGATGTATCCTCGGACTTGTCCTCGGGAATCCCATGAAGCAGCAGAATCTTACGACGCCGTCTTATCTCCAAGCGGTCGATCTCTCTCCCAAGAAATTCAACCTGTTTTTGAACAGTTTCAAGAGCGGACAAGATAAACTTTCTGAATGTTGCGAACTCCGTTGAGAGTACAGATATATTTGAGGCCACAGTTGGACTAGTCTTATTTAAGTCCTGCTGAAACTCATTCATACGAGTATTGAAGAGTTCTGACATAGCTGACAGTGATCCTTTGAGGGCTTCCATGGTTTCGTGTAGTGTTAGCAAATTAAGGAAAAAATATATCAAGGAATCAAGGCTGGTAAACAGATGATTATTACATATATATTTTACACATTAAAATATCCTAATTTCTATTTTTAAAATATAAATTACGCGAGACTGATCACAAACATGTGTTACTTATTTCACTCCTACCCACGAAAAAAAGTTGTTATTTTATGCTGACCCCGGTCGAGCCAACCCATTCGTAAAATAACCATAACGGAGCCGCAGCATGGCTCTACTAGTTCTAAAATCAATATATACAATACATACAGGTTAAACTAATTAAATCGTAATGATTTCTTATATTTACGCGAACACTATACATTGATTAAAACTACTTTTAAGGATTTTATCGCGTTTTATTTATATTAATTTTAATACCAGACGTTTCGGGTGCTTTCCAGCACCCCGTGACCATGGGTGCTGGAAAGCATCCGAAACGTCGGGTATTAAAATTAATATAAATAAAATGCGATAAAATCCGTAAAAGTAGTTTTAATTAATTAAATCGTGTAAAAAGGAACGCCTATTATATTAATTTAATAATACCCTAATTACTGTGTAATTATCTTGACAACAGGCAGCCAAAAGTCAGACAGCTCAGGTTTAGGCAGGGGTGAATTTACTGTCGGATGAGCGACTTAACAAGGGCATATACATTACTCCGAGGGAGTTCAGTTACAATGGGCGGCGGAGAGCGAAAGGGGTTCACAACAAAAGGTTTTAGAACACAAGTGTTTTACAGAGGACCACAATTATGTGGTTTATAATAATTATTATTATAATAGAGATGATCGAAGATATATCACGCCCAGTATCAACGGCTTTCAAATCAGATGGAATGGAATAGAATCATTTTTAATCAATAAAGATTACATGTACTTCCTATTGAAAGTCATTTTTTACTTTACCACTTGTTCCAAAAAACACCCTGCCCCGGGAAGAACCAGCAAGACACCTAGCGGAACTTTTTTTTAAATAAATTTTACCATATGAATGGTTACAAAATATTCACAAAGCATGTTTCAAAATGGGCCAGGTGTATGTACACTACCTCAAAAAAAAAAATGAGAAAAATCTGTAGTATCGTGGTAAACAATTGATGTTTAATTATTTTTATCGACTTTCAAGATGGCGTCTCACCGGTTTAGTTACTCTGTGCTTATGGACAATGAGAGTAAACCATAAAGCGACCATTGATCATAGAAAGAGAACTGTCAGTTGTCACAACTGTCTCTTTTCACCTTTTCAGTAACTGAAGTGTAACTTTCGTCTCGTCTCTATAACAATTAATAATAAAAATAAAATAAAAAATATAGTATATATACAATAATCCATGCTCCACAGAAATAAACATGTCAAACGTCACTAATCAAAAAAAAAAAATACAGCTTACCGCCATGACGGGTTTTTGTTGTGTGTTGCAATTTCTTGTGCTTTACCGGCAAACAAAGCCATTATAAGATAATTGGACACTTGAGAACTGTTTAAAATGTGTTTCCCTATTTTTGAATATATAGTGTACAAGGACCTGGCCCAGGCTACATACATTTTGGAACATCTCATTTATTTTAGAAACAACTTGGGAAAATCCAATAGCTGATTTTGGCCACGATATATAAAGATAGAAAACTCATCATAAACTTAACTTAGAAACATATTAGAATAAAACAAATTATACAGATTTAAGTAAAATCGTTCAGCGTAGGAGCCGTGGTAGCTCAGATGGTTAACGCTCGCTGTAAATATAACAAAACTCTTTTACTGTGCAGTCTATACTGCTCTGGAATGCCTTGCCTGTTGATATCAAGAAAACTAATAACAAGAATTATTTTAAAAGACTAGTTCGAGAATTCTGTCGTAAGAATAATACCACCTGACTATCCGACTATTGTTTTTGTGTTTTTTTCTCTTTGACTTTATAAGTAATATTTTGTATAATGTATTTTAATATGTATTGTGTTATTTTATTTTTGTCTCATAATATTTTATTTACTTATAGTTTTGTATAGAAGTACCCGTTTATATATTTATTATTTATCCTATATTATATATTAAGTAAGTATGTATATTTTACTAACTATATATTTATTCTATTCACTTGCATTTTATTTTGTTTTATATCATTATTATTTATTTATGAAGTGATTTATTACACTTGCCACAGTCTCTCAAATCATCCAGGGTTGACTGGCAGAGAATGCCATAAGGCATTAAGTCCGCCCTTTATATCCCTTAGTATATAAGGTGTATAATGAAGATTAAATAAATAAATAAATAAAACGCGAATAACCCGGGTTCGATCCCCGTCGGCACGAATGAAATTGTTAATTGCAATTTAAGTGCTGATTTACCACGTGCTCGGCGGTGAAGGAAAACATCGTGAGGAAACCTGCATGTCTGAGGAATAAGAAAAAAAAATATTTCGCAGCCATGTGAAGTTCGCCAATACGCATTGGGGCAGCGCGGCGGACACTTCCTTGCCCTAAAACCCTCTCAGAAATAAGGGGAGGCCTGTGCCCAGCAGTGGGACGTATAAAGGTTGTAACTTTTTGTTCAGCGTAGTACTGGGCTAAAAATTATCGCAAGGTAGCCCGAGTTAACTAACAAGCCAAACACCTTAGCCCCCGTGACCTTGGGAACTCCTGTACCACCACGGTGAATATTATTGAGAATACTATGCTATTTAGAGGTGGTAGAGCCATGCTGCAGTTATATTATTATTATAGTTGTAGCACAAATAGGTCGGCTCAACCGGGGAAGGACCACGCTCTCACAGAATACCAACGTGAAATAGCAGCTTAATACTGCTGTATTTCGTATGGTGAGTGTAGAGAAGCGGAGACCTTTTTTACTGGAAACGAGGCATTCCATCTTAGTCCTCACGGGTGACAACGCATCTGCATTTTGATTCATAATCGAGGATAGATGTAGATGTCTATGAGCCACAGCAACCACTTACCATCAGGTGGACTGTGTGCTCGTTTGTCACCCTATCCTATAAAAAAAACAGATACGATTACTGTTATCGCTACAGTCTGTTAAAATCCATTGCTGAATATAAGCCTCCCCCATAAATTGTCCCATAGGGTGGATATTTGCCATAGTCGTCACACTTGGCAAGCGGGTTGGCAATCTCGGTGTTGCTACTGTCCATCTCCTGATTTGTTTCCCTAGATGTTGATCAGGTCTAATTCCTAGTCCCTAAATTAAAATCTTGGTATCGGCTCAACCCTACACGATCGATAAACTGCGTTTGCATAATTAAAAAAAAATGTGCTTGTCGAATATAACGAGAGGTGTCGCCTCCATTATACGGGTAGTACTTCACATGCTTAAAGGTCTAGACAAAATGCATCCCTCTTGATAAATATTCCCTTCTTTACAAGTTGTGAAGAGGGATGTACAATCAGTCGGAGGTCGATAACTTAAAGACCGGGGCACACAATGTTTTATAGAATAAGGGACGAACACATAGTCGACCTGTATATAAATAATACGTTATTTACAGTCAATTTTTTAATAGAATATGGGTGACAAATGAGCACTTTTCCTGATGGTACGTGGATGCTGTGGCCCATAGACATCTACATCTATTCATTGAAATAATACTAGTTTTTACGGAATTTGTCGCGTATATTTAACTTTTTAATACCCGACGTTTCGAACGCTTTACAGCACTCATGGTCACGGGCCGGACTGAGATATTCAACGTCCATATGTCATAGTTAACCGCGGTTAACATAGATTAAAATTTAACTTTTGTTCCGATCTATGCAGTATGAACTTATGGTATCTTGAAGTCTTGCAGTTGTATGCTTGGGTTGGGATTTAATTTTATTTATTATAGGATCATCCCAACCCAAGCATACAACTGCAAGACTTCAAGATACCATAAGTTCATACTGCATAGATCGGAACAAAAGTTAAATTTTAATCTATGTTAACCGCGGTTAACTATGACATATGGACGTTGAACATCTCAGTCCGGCCCGTGACCATGAGTGCTGTAAAGCGTTCGAAACGTCGGGTATTAAAAAGTTAAATATACGCGATAAATTCCGTAAAAACTAGTATTATTTCAATGTGTAGTGTTCGCGTAAATATAAGAAATCATTATCTACATCTATTCTCAATTAAGAATCGATACGTTGTCAACCCTAAGAACTAAAATAGAACATCTCGTATCCAGTAAAAAGTGTCTCCGGTTCTCTACACTCATCATACGAAACACAGCAGCATTGAGCTGCGGGTCCCAGTCGAGCCGACCAGTTCGTCCTACGTATAGGTGATTGATGGTAAGTGCAGCCCCAGGATATAACCATGACCCAATCCAATTTGAATATCGACGGATATAGATGCATTGTCACCTCTGAGGACTAAGGTAAAATTCCTCACAGCCTATAAACGTACTTACCCACTGCTTCTTCGCGGCAGGAATATGGAAGAAGATGGAACTAATCCGGACGGGCTGGAGCCAACTAATTCAAAGCTTATATTCAATACTGATTATGAAGTAAATAATGCTATAGCTAAATTAGTCAATTGGTTTAATGTTAATAATTTGCATTTGAATGTAACTAAAACTAAATGTATGAAATTCGTCACTCCTAATGTTAAACATGTCAATATGAATGTAATTTTAAATGGGGAGGAACTGAGTCTTGTTGATACCACCATTTTTCTTGGAATCACACTGGACGCAAAGCTTCAATGGCTCCCCCATATATCAAAACTAGCTAGCAGACTTAGTTCTGCAGCATATGCTGTAAAAAAGATTAGAACTCTTACCAGTGTTGAAACAGCTAGAATAGTTTAGTTATTTCCATAGCATTATGTCGTATGGTATTTTGCTATGGGGACACGCGGCTGACACTGAAATTATATTTATTTTACAGAAGAGGGCTATTAGAGCAATATATAATTTAAAACCAAAAGAGTCACTGAGACAAAAATTTAAGGAAATTAATATTTTAACTCTGGCCTCTCAATACATTCATGAAAATGTAATGTACGTGCACAAAAATAAAAGTAGTTTTGCGAAAATAAGTGATATTCATTCTGTAAATACTAGGAACAGACACAAGCTAGTGGTACCAGTTACTCGACTCCACCGAGTCAGTAATTCATTCTTGGGGCGATGTATACGCTTTTACAACAAAATCCCAGAAAATATACAAAATTTGTCATACACAAAGTTCAAAAATGTTATTAAACTAAGTTTGTATAAAAAGGGTTATTATAATATTAAGGAATTTATGGATGATAATAACCCCTGGGAAGTGTGATCGCTACCAAGCTATTTCTAATTTGTCTTGTGTTGTTAATTGTAAACATGATTGTAAGCTATTATTGGAAAAAAATAGTCCCGCTGGGTTTCTTGCTGGTTCTTCCCAGGACAAAGGTTTTTTTTGCGAACCAGTGGTAAATGAAAAAAGTGACTTTCAATAAGTATTTGTTATAATCTACATTGAATAAAAAAGTTTCTGTATCGTAATACTGATTGTTTCCGTTCGTTTCGATCCCTTGCACTATTCATGGTAGAGCCACGCTATAGCTATATTATGGTTGTAGCACGAATGGGTCGGTTCAACCGAGGCAGGACCACGCTCTCACAGAATACCAGCGTCAAATAGCAGACCTGTTTTACCGGAATCGAGGCATTCCATCTTAGTCCTCAGGGGTTACAACGCAACATTTTGATTCTTAATCGAGGTGTAATGTATATGGGGATATCTATGGGCCATAGCATCCACTTACCATCAGGTGGACTGTGTGCTCGGTTGTCACCCTTATTCCATAAAAAAAATATCCGGTCTTCCATTCATTATTATATAAGACGACAAAAAATTAAACTGCTTTAGTATTAGTGTTCGAAATTTAAATTAAGTCTAAAATCATGACTGGCTTCTTATTTATAACAGCTATTAAATAACCAGTTATGAATGGAAATGGTCTATTTGGATATTTTTGCATAAATCAAGCATCACTAAAATTAATCAAAAAGCCGTTAGGATATAATTTATAGAATTGTTACATAAATATCATATTATATACAAGTCTTATTGGCACTGTAACAGATATTATATGGTATGTAAAATAATGTAAAATCATTTTAAAGAATGAAGTAGTTTTACCAAACGAAAATCTCACCTAAAATCGATATTATAAGTACCAATAGTTTGCCGTTATATAGTTTTCAATAAGATTATCGATACAACGAGATGCTTGGCTCTATCTCGGGCGTACATGACAAATTCTGATGGTCTGATTGGTGAGTGTAGAAGTAAGGAGTACAGACTGTGTATTAAAAAGTGTCCATAAAAACTTTTAAATAAGGGTGGTGCCACTATAGCTACGGGTTAAATTTTAAAGAACACACCGAAAAATATTAGTGGAATAGACGACTTTTTCGAGGTTATATTTACCAAACAAAATTATTTTAGATTTTAGAGCTACTGATCAGTTTAGCAGCACACTTAAAACCGCCGACAACTGCTAAGTTCATTTCATCCCAGTAGCTACTCCAGCGCTGTAGTGGAGAGTTTTTGAGCTGTTATTTACAGCTTACAGATGGACACTTTTTAACTATTCTACTAGGGGAGTTGGCACTCCTTACTTCTCACACTCCATAGTTCGGGGCTTCGCAGTCTTCAGACCAAACTTTCAGAACACGATCGTATAGTCGAATGTCATTGAATACATCCCTACTCACATTATTTTTCACTTATTAACGATTATGTGTAACAAAGTTATACACTTAAAATCTAAAAAAATGACACAGATAGTAAATGTTGAAGACCATCACTATAATATAAATTTAAATAATTACTTATATGTTATTTTTTCATTGAAAAGATGGTCAGACGGTGATTTAAACCATAGATTAGGTATAAACCAAAGGTCTTTCACACTACATTGGTCTCATCCGATCCGATTTACCAAAATCCGCCTTGTCTTCAGTTTAGGTATTTTACGCCTGGCGTAAACGAGTAGTTATACCGCCATCTAGCGGACAGCCGTAGACTTTTCTGGATTCCTCTTGTGACAACCTAAGGCCTTAACAGGGCAATGGAAACTCACGTTGCAACAACACGGCAGCCGCCGAACCAAATATTCCAGAATTTTCACCCGCGCTCGAAGGGGCACGGGAAGAAGTCTCAAAGCGATGGTTGGTGCGGGACTTGGCCATGTTGCGCGCACAATCCCTGGCGCGGCCGGCCTGCTTGGTCGCTCTCACTTCCCCGTTCCCCGGCGTACTACGAGGGAGCTAGTCGGACCCGGTTTACAATCCATGACAGGATCATCGCGGGCCGGGGACAAAGGGGACAGCATCAGCTCCCCCGGATAAAAAGTGGATCACCTCCTTTTGGACGTCTACAAGGGACATTACTTACTCATCTGACAAGTGAATAAGAGAATCAGAAGAATAATCAAAAGTAAAACTAACACCCTACCTAAAAAAGGCAGGGCGTTTAACAAAAACGTTATTGCCATAGACCCACAACCCTATTTAACTACATATAAAGAAAATAAAATAAAGGCAAAAATAAAAAATATTAAAATGAAATATTATATACATACAATGCAATATTATACAATGCAAAAGAAAACATAGTAAACGGCCAGTATCCTTACTTAGTGTGTCGTGTTGAAGTTGCGTGAGTATGAAGTAGGCCGCCCTGAAGTCATGCACAATCTGAAACAAATGATAGACTTTATGAAACAAGAGAATCATTTATCTAAACAGCAAATGTCTTTGTGCACTAAAGCAGTAGGTTAAAGGTGCGGCTGGAGTGGCTCTTGGTTAAGTTAACTAAAGCCGTTAACTTTTTTTAAAGCCGCGTACATTATATATACGTATATATATATATATATATATATATATATATATATATATATATATATATATATATATATATAACATAAAATATAATATTGAAAGAATTGTTATATTTTTTAATTTTTTAATTTAAAAAGCGGCAGTGCGACCCGAAAGGTCCACACGACTAACTTCTCAGTGGAAAGAATAAAAATATTATATGTTTTAATATTTTATACAATTTTTCATTCGACGCAAAAAACAACTTAACCGATTTTGCTCAAAATTTAATGAGGTCTAAGTTACATAATTATACGTTAAATGAAACTGGTCCAATGTCAATATCACTCTTTGTTCTTGAAATAAACAAGGCGAAAACTGAATCCAAACATACATACGTACATGTGCACACACGAACATCATCTTAAAAACCATACTATTCGACTCTAAAGACCTTGAAACATGGAGATATTGAATAAAACTAAATTTACGGATTTTATCGCGTTTAATTAACTACAATACTTTTACTTATTTTTAATTCCAGACGTTTCGGGTGCTTTACAACACCCATGGTCACGGGGGACTGAGATGTTTGACGTCCCAATGTCATAGTTAGTCCGGCTACCTTCAGTTTTTTAATATTAATTGTTCGGTCCGAGCTACGCAAAACGAGCTTACAGTATGAAGCAAATTTAATTTTTAAATAAGAAACAAAGAAGGGGCACACCCCCTCTCTTTTTAAAAAAGAGGGGGGGGGGGAAACAACCAACGGGGGGGTGGGTTATAAAGGGGGGGGGGGGACATGTTCACAGACTGCAGACTTCCCGGAGCGTCAGTCTCTGACGTAAAGCACCGAAAATATTAAATTTAAGAAATCATTACATGGAGATATGTTAAAATTTCCAATTTGCTAAATCGGACCCATTACAATAACTTCACTGGTAAGTTGAAAATTCGAAAATATTAAGTCAATAGTCTTGACTAACATTCTTGGTCAACATATACTTATTTCCCTGTATTAGCCCAGTAAGATAGTTACTGAATCCATTTGCCCATTTCATTCCGTGGCTGCGGCAACAGCTGACTAATTGTAATACATATAATATCACTTACCACTAAGTCAGTAGTAAGTGATATATTTATAAACTCGTGCTCGTATTACAGTTATATTCATGGTAAGATAGTAATGAACGACCTTCATATAACTATATTCCGGTTTAAAGCTATATCCCTAGGGATATAACTATATCACGGCTTTAACTATCATACTGCGAAATATATACCATATATTACTTTACTAGTAACGAGGTATTCTATCTAAGTCAGTAGTAATTGATAACACATCTATGTCTTCTAATGAACATAGAACTTCCCAAAGATTAACTCAAAGGAAGGATATTTGTATTTATATCTTAATTCCTAATCGACGATAGATGTCGGAGTCTTGGGTCACAAAATACAATTATCATCATGTGAACCGTGTACTCTACTCTCATCTTCACTTCAATACAAAACCACATTACGTCATCGCAGTCCACCGGAAGCTGCGTAGTACACGGTACGTGTATCTGTGTGTGTACTTTAACTACACATAGAACGTTCACGCTCGGACAATGAATTTAGGATGCGTCAGCATGACGTAACGGTGACCCGAACAATAGCTTAATAGCTATTGTATAAGTTAAATAAAGAAATTAACTTGAGTCACACACACATGAAAAAGTGCAAAAGTTTAAGAGCCGTAACAAAAGATTAACACTAGAGATGCTGCGAATAGTTATTACAGTGAATAGTCGGATATCGATTAATCACCATTCACTATGGCGAATAATCGAATAACTCGCCGTTATTATTCGACATTAGAAATTGATATAAACAAATAATTTATTTGATATCAAATAATAATATCACGTTTGTAGCAAGTAGCCTTGAACTAACCAATCGTTTATATGTTACTACATATAATCTAAAAAAATTCTAAGCTTATAAGCTTATGAGAAACAATGATATTAAAGAAATGAGTCTCATATTATACTGATTTTACATTTTTAAATCCTGGCAACCCTATTATTGTACATTTAATAAAGTATATAATTATAAAGTATTCGACGAATGTCGAATAATACTAGCTATTATTCAGTATTCGACGAATAACAAAAAAATGTCGAGTATATCGAATAATAATCCGAATATTGAATAATAGCGAGTATTTGCGACACCTCTAATTAACACTCGCCTTTAAATTTACGTATGTCAGACACCAATGAAATTGTTAATTGCTATTTAAGTACTGATTTACACGTCATCGGCTGAGAAAGGGAAACAATTTTTTCAAACTAGTAAAAATTATTCAGGAAATCAATAAAGAGCAACCTATAATATTATTGCTAGGAACACTGTTTACTTTTTACAACTTTTTAAGGTGCGTTCGCTCGTCAGTGTAAGCTAGGGTTGTCAACCTTACATAACAGCAAATAGCAGAAAAATAGATCAAACATGTAGATGAATATAATATTTTTTCAAACAAATGAATATAATATTTTTTTTAAAAATTGACATGAGTAAATACATCTTTAAATTTTCTTTCATAGTGAGAGGCAATTCAGAAAACTGATGATAAGAAATTCGGGGGCAACAGTTTAGCATTGCAGCTATATCTATCAACTACATCCAATATTTAATTACACAACTCGATAGCGAAAGGATCAAAAAGAACATTTCGTTGGGTGTAAACATCGCGCGCAGTGGAAGAGAGCGCCGCCATTTTGAAGTCGTTTCGTTAGGTACACGTTATGGAGTGTAGAAGTAAGGAGTACAGACTGTATAAAAAGTGTCCGTAGGAAAGCGCTTAATAAGGGTGGCGCCACTGTAGCTACATTCTAAATTTTAAAGAACTTCTTGTAATTTTTTATAGCACAGACTTTCACCGTAATTATTTTACAATAATTATTTTATTGCTTTTAAAATTTTTATTTTAAAAATTCACTCTCAACGTATTTTACGGCGATTTATCGTACCCTGTAGCTACTCGAGCGCTGTTGTGGGGAGTTTTTGAACCGTTTCACTGCTTACAGATGAACACATTTTCAACTATTCTCCTATGGGAGATTGTCCTCCTTACTTCTATACTCCATGGTACGCGTATTCACGTAAAACACACGGCCGTGATCACGACGCAGCCACACGCAGATTTTTCTGCCGTTTTTAGCCTCTATTAACAGCCTTACACCAATGTCATCCTTATTTCAGATATAGTAAGATAATAGTTTTTTTTTAATTGTAATATTCGAAACCTATAATACTAGAGTTGGCAACCCTAGTCAGCCCTATGGACGCGCCTACGTCCATTGAGCGGGGCGACCTTGCGGTCTATTTCAGTTACTGTAACCGCCCAGTTACAACGTCAATGTATTCAGCAATATCGCACGATGAGAGCTGTATAATTTGATATTGTGTAGTATGGACGCGTAATAATACCCTTCTAATTAATTTTGATTATCTCGACGTGAACCGGAAAACGGTCACGAGTTGTCAACTAACTATATGCTGTATTGCAGTTATAGCACAAATGGTTCGGTTAGAGTTAGACCAAGGAAATACCACGCTCTCACAGTATAACAGCGAAAAACAGCAGCTTAATGAGAACTGGAGACCATTTTCGCTGGAAACGAGGCATTTCATCTTAGTCCTCAGGGGCGACAACGCTGCATTTTGATTCTTAATCAAGGATAGATGTAGAAGTCTGTAAGCCACAGCATCCACTTAACATCTAGTGGACCTTGTGTTCGTTAGTCACCCTTATTCTATAGTATAAACTAAGTTGCACAGAGAATAATTTCATTCAACATTTCTAATATTCAAATCAATGTCATTTAAATGTACTCTTGTTCGTCCTTCTTTATACAAGAACATAAATAATCAGTATCACGCCTGTAAATCCTTGAGGTGCTAGGCAAGTCCAAAAATCATCAAGCAATTCGGACCACGTTTAGTCAAAAAAATGCGTTTGTGAAATAAATGAAAAATAGACGTGAAACAGGATGTAGACAGCAGCATCTTCCTGATAATAACCATTAAAAATATAAAATAGCTACGGTTGCCAACCACCCTGCCAAGCGTGGCAACTATGGCCAATTAAGCAACTAGTAAAATTTATTGACATACCTTAGTTTATAATCTACTTTAAAAAATCTTAACGATTTTTTACTTTACTTTAGTAGCACTTTAATTGCCTATTATATTAATTAAAAGGAAGGTATGAACATGCCGGACGGCCACGCATTCCTGACTTGTTACAGTTCAAGTTAAGAATGGTTAATTTTTTGACGTGACAACGTCTAATAAATCAATGAACCCCGCGCCGGCTGCACGCACGAAAAAGGACGACGCATTGTAACGTTACGGTCATTGTAACGTTACGATCGGAGCGAGAACGCTGCACGAGCGAGCGAAAGGCACGATCGGCTTGAGCGTTCGGCTTGCGCTGCATCTATCTCTCTTCCATAAAGTATACAATCATTTCATCAATGTTTTGTTATGACGTGGTCACGTTAAACTATCGTCCGTAAACCGACTTCACAGACAATCAATTTTTCCTTAAAAACGTACTACATTTGTGTATTCTCGGTGCTGTGTTCTCCACGATTGTTGGTCAAAAAATCTTTTGGGTTTTGGCCATAAACTTCTCCGCGATCATGCGCATGGAAAAGACTTGATCTGTACATCCCATTCCCTTTCTAAATCCCGCTTGCACATCCCAAATTTTTCCATCAGTTTCTTTCATGACCCTTTCAATCAGTACCTTAGCATACAGTTTTCCCACATGGCTAAGAAGGCTGATGCCACGGTAGTTTTTACAGTCCTGCTGCGACCCTTTTCCTTTATATACTGGGACTATCACGGCTATTCACCAGTCTACCGGTACCCGTTTCAGTTCCCAGCATAAATTAAACAAGGTGTGCAGCAGACCTGCCACCACTTCCTCTCCAGCCCTTAGCATTTCGAGTGAAACTCTATCATATCCGGCAGCCTTACCTGCTTTCATGCTTTTCATTGCTTTCATTATTTCATCTATACTTATCTCGCTAACTCTTTCCTCTTCTTTCGGAGTTTCTACTTCACTTAGTACACACGTTGTCTCCTCACTCATAAACACGCTTTCAAAATATTCCTTCCATCTCTTTAAACTCAAAACTTCATCATTCAGAATATAGCCATTCTCGTCTCTTATAGCATTCATCATAGGCTGTTTTGAATGTCCCCTGGCAGTTCTTACAAGTTTCCAGAACATTTTAATATTTGCCTGGAAGTTATCCGATATTTCTTGTTTTTTCTTTCAACTACTTCTTTACTCTCTTATTTAGATGTCTAAAGACTGCCTTTTTTCTTTCAATATCATAGAATTACCAGCCTTTGTTGCTAGTAAATCTAGCCATGCTCTCTTCTTTGCTTCAACTTCCATACCTATCTCATCATCCCACCATAACGTATTATTTTTCCTTTCATTCTTTCTCTTACTAACACCACATACTTCGGTAGCTGCATCCACTAAACCTTTCTTTACATTTTGCCATACATTCTCCAAGTCTAACTCCTTCATACATAATTCATCCAAACCACTTATATTTTCTTGTTTGAACTTGTTTTTCTCACCTTCATCTTGTAAACTTTCTGTTCTAATACGCTGGACACAGATGATCGATGGCGCCAACGCCTGAACGGACCATTAATTCGGCATAAAACCAAATAACGATCCGTTCCTACGTTAGAACCCCGGTAAACCCTTGTATCTACCACTGCGCCCCTCAATCTTTCATCCACAATTATGAAATCTATCATGCTTCTATCGTCACCTCTTTCCCAAGTATACATGTGAATCTTCTTGTGGCGAAAGCAAGTGTTCGTCACAAAAAGATTCTTTCCCATACATACGGTGAGGAGACTTTCACCATTCTCATTTATACTTTCATCACAAACGTTCCAAATATCCTTTCATAACCGAGCTTCCTCACCCCAACCCTTCCATTAAAATCTCCTAGCATAATAATATTTTCATTTCCCTTACACTTCATTAACACCATCCTTACCATTTCCCAAAATTGCTCTCGGATATAAGTGGGCTTAGAGATGCCTGGGGCGTAGACCCCTAACACAAACAACTTCTTTAAGCCCACTTTCATTCGTATCCATAGCAGTCTTGGGCTTACACATTCATACTCTTGCACACATTGGCCCATTCTTTCTGAAAGGATGATGCCTACTCCCTGGCATGCCCGCTCGATCTCGTCTACACCAGACCAGTATGCGGTATACATGCCATGTGCAGTGACATCCTTCCCCTTCCTTTTTGTCTCATTTACACATAATACATCTCCACTTCATCCATTTTATCACTTGCCCCACATACATTCAACGTAGCAGACGGGCCTCTGCAATCCACTTTTCGCCTCTCTGGGAGACAGAACGTGACGGGTGGCGGACCTCATCGGCGGTTTTCCTCCCGGAGATTCTTCGCACCCCTGCCCCATTTAAAGGGCGCCGGGAACTCGGGGCCATTTCTTTTCTTTGGTTCCTCATGGTGCGAAGCATGGGGTAGTATATTTTACGTCGCTACCACGGCGTGGAGCCGAGTCTGTGCTATCTCCTCATTTACACCCCACTATTCACCAACGCTGCAGCTATATTGTGGTTACAGCACGAACGGGTCAGCTCAACCGGGGAAGGACCACGCTTTTATAGAATACCAACTTAAAATACCAGCTTTAATGCTGGTGTGTTTCCGATGGTGAGTGTAACCTTTTTACTGTAACGTGGCATTCCACCTTAGTCCTCAGGGGTGACAACGCATCTACATATTGACACTTAATCGACAATATAATATGTAGATGTCTATGCAAACAGCATTTATTTACCATCAGGTGGACAAACACGCTTGTCACTCCTATTCTATAAAACCTTTATGGCTGTGGCTGTATGTGTTAATGGTCTGTGCCGAAATAAGGTCTCTTACTTTCTTTTTTTTAACATTTCCGAGTGTTGCTGTGATCGTCATTGCTGAATCAAATTAATTAAATGAAAAGCAAGTGCCAATGTAACCAAGTCAATAATACAACGTCAACACAATACGACACACGAATAAGCGTCACGCGGCACCGCAACTACTGTATGTAACAGTGACAAGGTTCTACGAGTGGCTCCGTGCAAAGTAAACATAATACTTTATCACCTTATTCAGCCGTACGAATGACGTCACAAGCAAATATACGTCTTTAAATAAATATATTAACTTAAGACGACAGACACATCGAAAATGAACGTTTAAAATGGCTCCGGGCTATCGCCGGACTGATCCGAGTGAATACATAACTTCTATAAAAACTTAAAAAACGCCATCAGAAAGTCTAAAATTGCGTACCGCCCGCGACCGCTTAGAAAACGTCAGAATCTTAAAATATTTTAAACAAATTATTGATTTAAGTAATCAAAATAATGAGCAAGTAAATTATGAATATTATGTTATGAATACATTTGAGTGATTCCCAAACGTATAGATTAAGTAATTTCGTTGTAATTTCAGCTAGTGATTTTTAGAGGTGTTTTCGAAAATAATTATGATCGAGTCAAAATTATACAACCGTGTTTTTTAACAATCAACTTCAAGATAAAGACATGAATTTACTTATATCAAAATTCCACTTTCGTTAGTGGTGTCATAGTCCTATACTATTCGTTGAAAGGAGGTGCGTTTTTTCGCGGTGTCGCCTCAATTTGAAAAAAATTAAATAATACTAGTATTATGTTTTTGGATCTATTCCCGTTAAATATGAATCTCTTAAATCTTTATAAAACTGGGTGACAAATGAGTACACAGTCCACCTGATGGTAAGTGGTTACTGTAGCACCTCATAGACATCTACATCTATTCCCGATTACGAATAAAAATACAGATGCGTTGTCACTTGTCACCCATGAGGACTAAGATAAAATACCTCATTAGCTCAGTACCAGTAAAAAGGATCTCCGGTTCTATACACTCACCATACGAAACACAGTAGCATTAAGCTGCTATTTTACGCTGGTATTTTGTGAGAACATTGAACCCACGGCGACCCGACCCATATGTGTTACAGTCATATTATTATAGCTTCAATCAATAAAATTAAAAAACTATGTATTTAATCGAAACCCTGACGAAATTCAAGACCCGCCGGCAAAGAGTTGTGACTATCGCTAATTTCAATCAGAAGAGCAGAAGCAATCTGCAATAAGATATGACAGTATGATAGGATAGGGGAGGCTTAAATTTAAAAGTCTTTGATAGGCTGTATCGATTCAGTAGTATTAAGAAAACGAGTAATAAATAAACAAACAATATTAACTACTTTCTTATTATAGAATGTGGCTCATTAATAGACTTGATAAGGAGCTAACAATTGACCCTATGACCCCCGAGATAGCGTTGACAAATTGATGCCTTTACTTAAGCTTTAAAGAAAAAAGGAAGAAACAAGTATAAATTAAATACGTATAAAATCTTAAATATGTGTGTGTAACGTCCGCTAGACCGAATTTCGGTCACGGCGGCCCATCTCAACGGAGGCTAGCCATCGGCGCAGGACAGGATTATAGTGCCCAAGTGTATGCGCAAGCACAGGTGCACCCTCTATTCTCTCACCATCATAATCCGTTGGGACGGTAAACCGACACGACCGGAGAGAGATCAGGCGCAGATCCAACGTCTTTACGTGCTTTCCGAGGCACGGGAGTGACACCGCCAACTTCCTGACTCCGGGCAACTGCTGAAAATCACTTGACGGAAAAACTCAATAATTGATTTTTTGCGCCGACCCGGGATTCGAACCCAGGACCTTCATGATCAGCAGTCGCACTACTACAACCACTGGAATACATTTTAGCAGTATGTACTTAGCTAGTTGTGAGGTGATTTCAGAACAACTCTGCATATTATCTTATCTATCTATATGATTATTTGCAACAGATGTTATTTTCTAGCGTGATTTAGGCTTCGGTGCGTTTCGCTTGTGGCGCAACGACAGCGCCCGCCACATCCTTACTGCCTAAGTGTCTAGTTGGGTAAGTAGTAGGTACCACCATCTCATGCTGCAGGATATAGAGAGCCAGCATAATTACAGTCTGTGGGGCATTCCCTTTCAGTCCTCAGAAGACACAACGCATCGACGAAGGATGGGATATGGACACAGTATCAAAAGCTTTTTTCAGGTCGAGGAAAACCGACAGAATTTTTTTATTTTTGTTAAGTTGCCTAGTTACAAAAGAGCTTAACTCCATGATTGTATCTTCTGTCGATTTTCCCCGCCCGAAACCAAATTGTGAAGATGATAATTTATTGCATTTATTTAAGTAAATTAGTAGTCTAGTGTTAAGTAGTTTCTAGTAGAAATTGCTCGGACGTCGACGATTTCAACCACTCTTCGTTGGATGCGGTCAACTTACTGACAACTTACTGACAATTTCTTGACGGAAATACTCAATATTTTATTTTTTATCTCTGAACAGGACCCTGTAGCGCAAAGCTTTCGTGTGTGTGTGTGCGTACTGTGTGTGTGCGTGTGTGTGTGTGTGTGTGTGTGTGTGTGTGTGTGTGTGTGTGTGTGTGTGTGTGTGTGTGTGTATGTGTGTGTGTGTGTTTACGTGTACATAAACACATCAACAGAATCCTAAATTTTTCACAGAAATCACTTTAAGAGTTTGATTTCTTTTCAGTTTCCATAAAATGTTTATATACAGATTAAAACCTAGTTTTTTCTATTTATAAAATTTAAAAATATAAATCAAAAAAATGCAAAAGAATAAACAATATATGTCAGCAAAATTGTAAGTAATTCGTTACTTCAAGGAAATTTAAAATTGTTCTACTTAATTGATAAAAAGGGATTTTTTTTTACTTTACGTGCCGTGTGAACTTTAAGAGTCAGTCACGCCGTCATTTGAGCCGAGATGAAGTGTTACGGCATGTTAGGAAATTGTGCTATTATTACACACGTGTTTATTATATAGGAAATGGTGTATTATGCTACACACCAGCCAAAACGTGATATCAAGGTTGTGGTTACGTTATCGCGATACCGGGGCTGTGGCTGAACGACACAGGGCTAGATATCGAGTTACTACGCAGAGAGAGGATCGATTCCTCCAAAAGACCGCCAGAACACAACCCAAGATCACAGCGATGCAACTACTACAAAGACTCCGGGATGACCACCAGCTGCTTGTAAGCGACCAAACCGTGCGAAGTCTACAGGCCACACCATCCACTTACCATCAGATTAACTGGGTACTCGTACGTCACCCTTATTCTATATAAAACAAAAAAGACAACCAGAGATCTTTTTTCGTATTCATCTTCAAGAGTGACAACGCCTCTCCATTTTGATTTTTAGTTGAGGCTAAATGTAGATATATGTCTATGGACCACAGTATCCACTTAACATCAGTGGGACGGTGTACTAGTTTTTTTTTATAGAATGAGGGTAAGTGAGGTCTATAGGCCACAGACATCTACATTTAACCTCGATTAAAAATGTACATGCGTTATCACCCCTGAAAACTAAGACGGAATGTCACGATTCCAATAAAGCGTAAAATAGCAGAACCGAATTCTGCTATTTTACGCTGGTATTCTGTGAGAGCGTGGTCCTTCGCCGGTCGAGCCTACTCATTGAACAGGTGACTCGTTTGCCCCTATTCTATTAAAAAAACACAGCCCACGTGATGGTGACATCAAAATACAGATAGTACGTTGTCACCCGTGAGGACTAAGACGAAAATGTCTCTTTACTAATAAACAGGGTCGTACTACGAAATACAAACGCGTTTGCCGCTTCACGCTGGTATTCAGTGTAAGCGTAGTACTGCCCCGATCGAGCCGTCCTAGTCGTGCTGCCATAACTTCGTCGTGGTCAGTCCACTTCGATTGTCGAATTGAAAATTTAGTGTCGCCTTTTAGTTTCACTGATTTTCTAATCAAAAAGACTAGAGAAGTTTTCACTTCAAAAATATTTTTAAAAAAAAACTGACACTATATTGGTTAATTTAAAAATGTAACGCTTGTAATTCACATGGCTAGGCTGCATGTATAATGCATCTGGCATCGTGACGCTGTGACGTACGAACGGACACATGTTTCTGTCGATGATATCACGCGCACGATTACATCATATTTATGGTCTGTGAGTAAACAAAAATTTCATTTTGAATGTAATGTAATGTTGTAATGTTACAGCCTATATGCGTCCCACTGCTGGGCACAGGCCTCCCCTCATTTTTGAGAGGGTTTTAGGGCAAGGAAGTGTCCGCCGCGCTGCCCCAATGCGTGTTGGCGAACTTCACATGTCTTAGAAATATTTTTTATCTTATTCCTCAGACATGCAGGTTTCCTCACGATGTTTTCCTTCACCGCCGAGCACGTGGTAAATCAGCACTTAAAATTGCAATTAACAATTTCATTGGTGCCGGCGGGGATCGAACCCGGGTTACTCGCTTTCTGTTATATTACAGCGAGCGTTAACCATCTGAGCTACCACGGCTTTCATTTTGAATATTATGTCAAATTAATCCTGTTTTTTCTTTATTTGAGCTCTTGTTAACAAGTCTAACACAAGGATTTATGAACCGAGTTTGGGAAACGAGAATGTTCTACATTTTATATTTTCTAGAAAATAACTAAATCGATTCAATTTTTTTATAGAATAAGAGTGACAAACGAGCACAGAGTCCAACTTATGTTAACTTATGCTTTACTTTAATATAACAATGTATTCCGAAACCTAATTTTGTTAACAGCGGCCAGTCTTAACGGAGACTACCCATCTGCGCAGGATAGGATTACAGTAGAAGAGTGTGTGCGCAAGTACAAGGTGCACTCTCTTTCCTCACTCTCATAGTCCGATAGGTCGGCAATCCGATACAACCGAAGAGAGTTGAGACGCAGGACCGACTTTAAGTTACTTAAGCTTTCCGAGGCACGTTGGTGAATATAAAGCCATGTTTCTAACTCCGGGCAATTAAGAATTTCTTAAGAGAAAAGCTCTGTAATTAAACTACACCACCCTTACTACATCATCAGCGTATATAACGCATACGTGATGGCAGTTTGGTTTCCTCTTTGATAGCTACTATCGCTAATTTAGTCTGGAGACATGCTGCTAATTCCAATACTTAGTTTAAACTAGGTGCGTGTAAACCACGCCTTATTCAGACGTCAGTCGCCAGCTAATATCGTGGTTATACACTTGCATATAATACCAGCGTTTAATAGCAGCTTAATGCTGTTGTGTTGCATGGTTAGGATGATTATACGTGGTAGAGTAATGCTGCAGTTATATTAGTAATATAGTAGCTTAACGCTGCTATGTTTCGTATGGTGAGTGTAGAAAACCGGAGACCTTTTTTACTGGAAACGAGGCATTCCATCTTAGTCCTCACAGGTGACAACGCATCTGCATTTTGATTTGTAATCAAGGATATATGTAGATGTCTATGGGCCACAGCAACCACTTACCATCAGGTGGACTGTACTGTTGTTAGTGTCGTAAAAACTCGAAAATGGTTCGAACGATTTTGATGAATTTTTATGATTGTATTTGAGTAGGCATGGCTTAAAACTGTTTGTTGGTCCTGGTAAGTGGCGCTGTTGTCGAGATCCAGAAATCTCCCGTGCAATGCTGGAGCGGATTGCTAGTCTATCTATTTAATAAAAAGAGTAAAAGGTAGAGCCACACTACAGCTATATTATAGTTGTAGCACGAATGCGTTGGCTCAACCGGGGCAAGGCCACCCTCTCACAGAATACCAGAGTAATAAAATAGCAGCGTAATGCTGCTGTGTTTCGTATGGTGAGTGTAGAGAACCGGAGACACTTTTTACTGGAAACGAGGCATTCCATCTTAGTCCTTCAGGGGTGACAACACATCTGCGTTTTGATTCTTAATCGAGGGTAAATGTAGATCTATATGGGCCACAGCATGCACTTACTATCAGATGGGACTGTATCTAAGTGCTGACTTAGAATAATTTTAAAAATACTTGAATATTTTTGACATCGCTAACTAAAGCACAAAGCACACCCAAACTTAATTGGTTTAGTAAGATCAACAAAAAAATGTCCGAGTGCACGAAACACAACCAGTACTAGCTGCATCTCCCCTCTCTTTCGTGCGTGCAATGAAGTAAAATTCTTGTCGCACTCAGACGAGAATTTCGAAGGACCGGTTAAACGAGTCCTTGACTTTGGCGACGTAAAAAATGAAATCTGTTGCACCGATTTTATACACGGAATTTTATGACTCAGTTACATGAATATACGAGCGAAATTTGCTTAAAGTGTCACTCAATTTACATACAATGCTATACTAACTGTGAATATGGAATTATTGAACGTATACCATGGAAAATAAGAGCTAAAATGTCGTGCATTTAAAAAAATGTATACAATGAAATTGATATTTGGGAGCCTGGTACTTTATAAGGAATATGAATTCGTTTTTCTTTTTTTTTCAGACTGTTTGAAGACTTGCAATGTAAATCAATGTACTCTGAATTCAAATACTTATGTAACACTATATGTAAACTATTAATAATGTCCTCCAGACCGAATTTCGGTCACGGCAGCCAGCCTCAACGGAGGCTAGCCATCGACGCAGGACAGGATTATAGTGCCCAAGTGTATGCGCAAGCACTTTCTTCAGCCTTCTCTATTCCGTCACTCTCATAATCCGATGGGACGGTAAACCGACACGAGAGAAGAGATCTGATGGTAAGTGGTTTCTGTGGCCCATAGACATCTACATATATCCTCGATTACGAATCAAAATGTAAATTCGTTGTCACCCCGAGGACTAAAATGGAATTTGGCCTCATTTCCAGTAAAAAAGGTCTCTTACACCCACCATACGAAACACAGCAGCATTAAGCTGCTACTTTGAGCTGGTATTCTGTGAGAGCGTGGTCCTTCCCCGGTCGAGCCGACCCATTCGTGCTACAACGATAATATAGCTGCAGCGTGGCGCTACCACGTATAGGATTTCAGATTCATCAAAGTCGGTCGAGTCATTTTCTAATATTTGTGAAACTAACGCACGGCAATTGATTTTTATGTACTCGAGTACATAAAAATGAATTGGCGTACGAATGTTTTTGTGTGTATGAGTGAGTTTCTGGATGGTTTAGACTTTAGATTCACAATCGGAGCCGGTAAATGTCGCTGTTGTCGTGGTCCAGAGATCACTCGTGTGTCGCAGCCGGGCCGGATTACTTCGAAATGTGAAATTGTTTTATCTACTTTTTTTTAGTTCTTTGAAGACCTTTTTTTATTTTTATGTAAGTTTAGGTATTTTTAAAGCGGATTCTAAAACAAAACGACGGATTGCACTACGGGAGTGCCGGCAGAAGTGAAAACTTGAATATTAACGTTGTGCATTTTTGATATTTTGGAATGATTAGGGAATAATTTTGCACGAATTGCTTTAATTATCACACACGAACATTCGCGCAAGCGTCCTGCGCCGCCTAAACGAAACAGCAGGCGCAGGCTTACATTAACGCCGCGCCGTAGAACGAGAGGTGGATACTTCCTCTCCTACGCCGCGCCGGCTGTCTCTCTCTCTCCATCCGTCTTACGAATTTTCGATCAGGGTCACGTGTCCTGACGCGAGTTTAACATTTTTTACCCATTACAAAAAAGTGTACAACGCCGCTAAAGAAGTTTTCACTTCAAAAATATAACCCAACGGATCAAGCTCGGGTTGCCTGCGAGAAATATTAAGCCCATCTGGACTATGTATCTATATAGGGCTCTATAAAACTACAAATCGTAGGTAGCATCCACTCGATGTAAACCACAGCATCGACGCGGCGGTCGAAATGTTCGCTCACCATTAAGTGGTCCAATTAGGTCCGACCTCCAGCCACGATGACAGCATCGCAATCGCTCTCAAGTGGGGACCAAGGTCAGGCTGCATAGGCCGGATGCTTGCGGCTCTGACCTTAATCTGAATCAGATGGATCGGTGCGATAAACACAATAAAATATTTATCTGATAGATATACATAGCGAACAGCACACCAGTGTAGGAATCATCGTGTGATAGGTGAAATGAAACTCAATATCTATACATATATTTTTAAAGAAGTAGTTGTAGGGAGCCGGAGACACTTTTACTGAAATTGAGACATCTTAATCCTCAGGGGTGACAACGCATCTGCATTTTGATTGTTATTCGAGGATAGATGTAGATGTCAGCAAGCCACAGCATCCGCTCACCATCAGGTGGACTATGTTCTCGTTCGTCATCCTAATTCTATAAAAAAATCTATACATTTAAATATAATCTGCTTTTGATTGACTTAAGGGATTATTTCTATGCAATTAGGGCCAGAATAAATAACCATATGTAAAAAATTCGCCAGTCATTTTTATAGGATAGGTTGACAAACACAGTCCGTCCACCCGATGGTAAGTGGTTACTGTGGCCCACAGACATCTACATCTATCCTCGATTACGAATCAAAATGCAGATGCGTTGTCACCCGTGAGGACTAAGATGAAATGCCTCGTTTTCAGTAAAAAGGGTCCCCCGTTCTCTACACTCACCATACGAAACACAGTAGCATTAAGCTACAATTTTACGCTGGTATTCTGTAAGAGCGTGGTCCTTCCCCGGTCGAGCCGACCCATTCGTGCTACAACTATACTACTAATATAACTGCAACTTGGCTCTACCACGTATATAACTGTCTGTCTGTTTTCTGTCTATTTGCCTGACTGTGTGTCCGGGCTATTTTTCGGAATTGCTGATCCGATAGTAATGAAACTTCAATGAACAATTTTAGGAGTGATTAGACAATATTTCATTTGTTTTTTCAGAAATCGAAAAATTGATAAAATAACTGGTCTTTGATGATTAAGTTAGATTTAAATATGTACCGCCACATTAATAGATACCTAGCCCTAGCGAGGACAGGTGACTATATTATATCGCTAGTATTAAATAAACTATAAAGCCCCAAAAACCCCACTGATTTCAAACTATAATATAAAACATACTATAAGCTGTAAAGTAAAGTTACAGCCTATATACGTCCCACAGCTGGGCACAGGCCTCCCTCATTTCTGATAGGGTTTTAGGGCAAGGATGTGTCCGCCGCGCTGCCCCAATGCGTGTTGGCGAACTTCACATGTCTTCGAAATAGTTTATTTTCTTATTCCTCAGGCATGCAGGTTTCCTCACGATGTTTTCCTTCACCGTCGAGCACGTGGTAAATCAGCATTTAAAATTGCAATTAACAATTTCATTGGTGCCGGCGGGGATCGAACCCGGGTTACTCGCTTTCCGTTATATTTACAGCGAGCGTTAACCATCTGAGCTACCACGGCTCTACCACGACTATAAGCTGTACAAACACGTTATTTCACAACAACGGGGCCGCCATCTCGTATATTTTACTCAAATCAAACTGATCGTTACAAACGCAAACGCATAACATCATGCCACTGTGGACCAATGAGATGGTAAAAGTGTGCCAGCGCGTTTCGTTTCATTTTGTAACACATCGCGAGCTTCTTGAGCTCTTTTACTATGAGATAAGCAGGAAGTAGGGGTTTATATGTTTTGCTTTAGGAGTTTCCCGAATAACCGTTTATAAAAATAATGCTTGAGCCTAAACTTTCGACCTTCTTTTATATAAGAGTGGGTAAACGAGCATCGGGTCACCTGATTGTAACAACTATCGCCCTATTGCTATTCTTCCAACGTTTTCAAAAATATTTGAATCCGTTATGTCTAATCGACAATAACGTTACTGCGAAAAGTTCAATATATTAAATGACGATCAATATGGCTTTCGCAAAAACAGATCAACAACTACAGCAGTATACAAATATGTCAATGAAATATTAAATATATTCAATAAAAAGAAATACGCGATCGGTATTTTACTGGACATGACCAAAGCCTATGATCGAGTTCGATTTGACATACTTTTACGGAAGTTACACGGAATAGGAGTAAGAGGCCCAACATACAACTGGTTCGAATCATACCTGACCAATCGAAAGCAGTATGTAGAGCTACGTAGAACACCATAAACTAGCCAGTGGAAATGTGATTAAAGTCAGGTCTCAATTTTCACCGGTCACTAAATCAATACCACAGGGTAGTTAGTGTTTTCGGTTGTTTATTATTTTGAATTTATATTAATGATTTGCCGAAAATAGTCAAAGCCCGTACCTTGTTTGCCGATGATCTTTCTGTAGTCATTTCCTTTCGACAATAATACTAACAACAATCTTAACAACTGTCTAGATAGTGTACTTACAGATATCTCTAAATGGTTAAAAAATTACACAAAAACTAAGATAATACAATTTAGGCCATATCAAAAATGTCCCTTATCTATAAATTATTCTTACAACGATACTAAACTAGAATGTGTTGATTCATATACATTATTAGGTATAAACATAGATCCATAAGTATCTCTAAACTTTCCCATTTCTCGTATGCACTGTACGAACTTAAAAAAGTTCAGATTCAAGAACAAGCACGTGCATACTATGCTTATGCCCATGCATGGCTCAAGTACGGCATTTTACTGTGGGGAAACAGCACACACGTAAATAAATAGTTTACTCGTATTTTACAAAAAAAAATGTATCCGAATAATTACAAACACAGATAGCACTGACAGCTGTAAACCCTACTTTATTTCATTAAAAATGTTAACAATTACATCTATATATATACTAGAAGTATGCACATTTGTTAAAAAGAATATGCACCTTTTTTCAATATACTCCCGGCCTCATTTTTTACGTCCTAGTAAAAATTAGCTCCACCTATCACAAAATTACAAACAGTTAAATCAGGACCCCGTGGTATGTGTGTAAAAATTTATAATAAAATTCCTAAATGTCTACAAAAAGAAGAATCGTTGTATAAATTTCAAAGAGAGCTTATAAAATATTTAATTGAATAAAGTTTCTAATCGTTGTCAGAGTTTTTCGGTGAAAAATAATAATTGTTTACTTTGAATATGCATACCTCTTTAAAATCGTTGTAAATATTGCAAATGTTTATTAAACCTAAAAGTAATGTAGTAGTAAGTTTAAGTAAATAAAATAAAATTCGTCTTTCTAAATTGATTAGATTAAATTGATATATAACATAATATAATATAATATTGCTACGCCCTATCAGGGCTTATGTCTTGGCTCTAATATATCCAACTTAACAACTATTTATGTAACCACATGAACGCAATAAAATGTTTGAGTTTCCAACTGCAACACCAGGGGAAGTGCAGGTGCATTGTCGGCTTTAAAAAAATGTGTAGGCTCTTTTTTATAGGATAGGGTGACAAACCAGCACACAGTCACCTGATGGTAAGTGGTTGCTGTGGTCCGTAGACATCTACATTTATCCTCGATTAAGAATCAAAATGCAGATCTCATTGTCAATGTCATCCGTGAGGACTAAGATGGAATGCCTCGTTTCCAGTAAAAAGGGTCTCCGATTCTCTACACTCACCATATGAAACTCAGCAGCATTAAGCTACTATTTGACGCTGATATCGCTGGTATACACTTTTCTTGTAGGTCACTAACATGTGGACACAACTTGCCGAGTGCAGGCGAGCGCTTTTGATTTGTGTAGAAAACCAATCCAGGAATTATTAATATACCAATTTAAAGTTAACCAATTTTAAGTTATGAAACCCATATAGATAACGTCTGTAAAAAGTTAGCCAGTGCTAATTACGCTTTATTGAAGCTTAAGCCCATTATTGACAAGAAAACGCTTATATCCGTCTACTTTGCATATTGTCACTCAATTATTAGCTACGCGATTACGATATGGGGAAATGCTACACAAATTGAAAGAGTACTGATTTGTCAAAAAAGGTCGATTAGAATTATACATGGATTGCAAAGATCGACATCAGCTAGAGCCTATTTCCAAAAAGCGAAAATTATGACTGTCGTTTCGTTATATATTTATAGATCGCTTCTAGAAGTACACCAGGAAAAAAGTAAACTACCAATGAAGAAGCACGTACATAACTACAATTCTAGAAATCGCGAAAGATTAGTTGTTCCAAGAACCAGATTAGTCAAAGTGTTCAAGCAAGGTTTTGCAATAAAAATTAAAATGTACAATAAATTTCCAATAGAAATAACAAGACTTCCGCTAAATGCGTTCCGACAAGTGATAAAAACATTCTTTTTAAATCACGCTTTTTACAACATAGAAGAATATATGCAATGTTCATTTTTTGACTTGTTTGACACATAAAATAATGTACTGTAAATGAGATGTATCTTAATTATATTATTGTAATTGTATAATTTGTAATTTTAACTATATTATTGTATCTATATAATTGTAATTGTAATTTTGACGTACCAATGTTACGTAATGTAACGTAATGGCAAATAAATAAATAAATATCATATTAGTTGTGTCTAGGCCATCTAGCGTCTATCTTACGTACCAAGATTAAATGACTTTACCTATTGAATTAAGTAAATGGCGCTATTACAAATATTGCAAAATCATCGTAATTTTCTGTAGGTTTCACTCCTTACGCGTGTGAGCTGCACACGTTTTAATTAAACTTTGTTTGTATTAATCCTCTACAAAAAGGTACTCGTAGTCTGAAAGATATCACTTCTAGATAAATAAAACCACCCTTTTTACATAATGTACTTGAAATTGTACTCTATTCGATTTCTTTATTTGGATACACAATAAAAAATTATAGCTTTAAAAAAATCCCCAAATTTTAAATTTTAACTTCGAAGACTTTTTAATTTCCTTTCGTTATCATATAAAAAATCTGTTACTGCACCGTTTCTCAAGACGCTACAAAACTTTAAATGTGAAACAAGCGACTCAGATACGTGCGGCAGGCAGCGAGCGATAAGATAAAGGTTCAATTCCAGATAACATTGTATCGGCACCGGCGTATCTTATCACGTAACAATTCTACTTATTGGTTAAATATTTTAAGTAAACGCCTGTCTTGAACAGTTCGACAATTCTAGAAGAAACAATGATAGGTTTTATATAGCAAGAGCCATGGTAACTCATGAGCTGAGCGCTCATTGTAATTTCACGCTACGCGAGCAAACCAGGTTCAAATCCCATGTTTATCATCATCATCATCATTCATACGTGGTAGAGCCATGCTGCAGTTATATTAGTAGTAAAGTTGTAGCACGAATGGGTCGGCTCGACCGGGGAAGTACCACGCTCTCACAGAATACCAGCGTGAAATAGTAGCTTAATGCTGCTGCGTTTCGTATGGTGAGTGTAGAAAACCGCAGACCCTTTTTACTGAAAACGAGGCATACCATCTTAGTCCTCACGGATGACAACGCATCTGCATTTTGATTCGTAATCGAGGATAGATGTAAATATCTATGGGTCACAGCAACCACTTACCATCAGGTGGACTGTGTTCTCGTTTGTCACCCTGTCCTATAAAAACATAGGCCTCCCATAGATTGCCATGATGCCATAGTTGACAGTTGTTCACCGCAGATTTTTATTATTTTGAGTCGTTATCAGGAAGATGCTGCTGCCCATCTCCTGACTTTTAGTCCTCAGCCTCTTACGACACCCACAGGAAGATATGGGGTAGTAAGTACTCTAACACCGCCACTACACGGTATATTGTTACGAGCACCACTACACGGATATTGTTAAGGTTCGTGACAATAAAAACTGCCGATTTAATTACAAAAATTTACAATTTTATTACAGAACACCAATTAAAACTTAAATGACACTATTATTTAATCACACTTAACACTTCACTTTATTTCGCTCCGAAAGCTTCGCTCATATCACCAATGCAATACTGCCCCGGTCGCGGCCCTACACGTCTTTAAATAGGCCTTTTACACCGAAACATCCAGAATATTCCAGCAAATACCGGCACCCGATCGACCAGGTTGCAAAGTTCGAGTGTGGAGCTTTCTAGAAAGCTTAGTTCTTCCATATGATACAAGATGCCGCTAGTGGGAGAGTTCTAGAAAGATCTTGACGCTCCTATTTCTGCTGCTTGATACACCACACAGATGGCATTAGTGCCATAACTGTGGCGCACAACAATATTAAAAATGTGGTATGTAAGATGCTCTGACTAGGCCTAAAAAATAAATGTTCTTCAGTGGTTTGGAAACGTAGAGAGTGAATGGGAAAACAGTGAGAAAACAAAATTATGCTGAGAAGTGAGTGGCAGTGTCGGCAAAGGATAGCCTTTAAGGTAGGGCCAAATTAAGAGTACCCTTAGCTGATGAGAATGTGCAAACATAGATATAATATGGAAGTGAAAGAAACGAGAGAGGTGTATCCGGATCGTACCAAAAGTCCGTAGTCTCTGTCTACCCCTCCGGGTGACGAGCGTGAGAGTTTATGTATATAACAATTTATGATTGCAATTTTAAGTAAATAAAAAACCGTGGGACGTAAGCAGACAATACCGTTTAACATAATTTGAAATCCTTAATTATAGCAACAAGACAATAACCACATAGGGCTTATAGTTTTAACATTATAGAACTTAGCGTCTAGATTCGAATAGTGCTAATGTGCGGTCTAAATACCGTGCACAGTAACAACTTTTTTATAATATTGAGCGTTAGAAGCATAAAGCATTATAACGCGGCTTAAGAGAATTCATTATATCAAGATCTCCCATAAACTTCGAAATGTGTGGCATCAGCATATTGTGAAGAATTTTATGATCAAACTACACGTTTGACTATGCTGTAGAGGCATAGATGCCTTTCCCCTTAAATATATATAAAAAAAATAAGAAACGTTCGGTATCTCGATATTCCGTCCGTCCGACTGTTCGCGGTTTTAATCCTATCCTAAGTGCAATAAATCTTTAATTTGGCATAGTTATAGTTAATCAAGCCTACAAAACTCTGAAATAAAATCTTGGAAAACATTTTTATTTTGGGAGTATCTCCCATACAGGTAAAGGAAGTATGTTTTTTTTCCCCGTCTATTCCATCGTATGGGGTTTCGGTGGATAGGTCTTTCAAAAATATTTTCGTATGGAACAACATTTTTTCGATTTAGAGGTGCGTTTGCGAAAAATTTAATTCACTTACTTATCTTCACGCACAATCGCTAACGGGGTAGCCAGAGAGAACAGATCGTCAAGTGTCACGATCCTTACATACCTCTTTCGCTTCTTTCAGATTCATTATCTTCTTCATACATGCACGTCTAGGTATCAGAGTACCTTCCCCTCTTCGATTAATTTGCTAACTTATCCAATAAAAAATATCCATGAAGTTTTAAATTAATACTTACTTAATATCTAAGGTAGATAATTGTTCAACCCAAGAAGTTTGGTCGAATCCACCCTTAATCGGATACACAAGCCGTTAGCAAGCAAACATCGAGCCGAATAGCTGTGGGAAACGGCGCGGCGTGGAGCTTTTTGTCGAGCACCAGTCGTCGGTCGTGTTGCGTAAACGTGCACAGTTCAAACTTATGGCCGTGCCATTTCGCGGCGGTTGGACTGGTGGGACCGGTTGGCGGCTGCGCGCCAGTTAGTCACCGGCGTTATCACAAACTTGCCGAGACTCGTTTTTTGGAGTTTATTAGAGTTTACTCCTTAAGGAGGACCTCGAAAATTTGGTGGTTTTTCTATGACGTATATTTTTTGAGATTTATAGACTACACACTAAATGTTTAGTGATTGTTTTGATTGTGATGATTTTTGGCTATACGACCTTGGATTTCATAAATAAGACAACAAGATAACATGTAATTTTTTTGTAAAAAGTAGGCTCTATTTAGTTACTTTTCTCCATCACACCACAATATATTTACGAATAAGTTCATGGTATTATTTTAAAGCATAGTAAATAATCATATCTGAGTTCTCACAAACCATTTTTTTAATCCATTACAAAGTTTTATAAAAATTTATGTAAATAAAAATGTTGTTTGGCGCTTACGTAGTTTATTTTCGAACGCGTGATTGGTATAGCTATCTCATAATTTGCGTATTATAGTCATTGCATCACTTTCATTTTGACACTCCCTCAATCCTCAGTTCACCGACCAAGGGATAAGCCACGCCCCCAAAACTACGTTTCATTTTCACGGTATCCTCTTAAGTATCTTAATATAATATAGCGCACGGTATGAAAAATAGTAACATAACTCGCGCATCTCACCCTATCTTTTTCGTCACTCACTCTCTCTGTCTCTTTCTAAACATGTGGAAAGCGTGGAAGGCTGGCATAACAAGTTGACCACTGTTTCTGTAATTTGACAACATAATCCAGAATACATGTACGGTATCAAACGTCAATGAATAATGTAATATCTAAACAAACTATACAAATAAATAAAATTAAAGTGTCTGTTTGTAATGTCAAAATAACAGCTTTTTTATAGGTTATGGTGACAAACGAACATACAGTCCACCTGATGGTAAGTGGTTGCTGTGGCCCACAGACATCTACATCTATCCTCGATTACAAATCAAAATGCAGATGCGTTGTCACCCGTGAGGACTAAGATGGAATGCCTCGTTTCCAGTAAAAAGGTCCGGTTCTCTACACTCACCATACGAAACACAGCAGTATTAAGCTGCTATTTTACACTGGTATTCTGTGAGAGCGTGGTCCTTCCCCGGTTGGGCCGACCGATTCGTGCTACAACTATACTATAATATAACTGCAGCAAGGCTCTACCACCTATAAAATTTAACTAAATGCATATGAATATGGTATTTATAACAAAAAAGTCAATTTTCAAAATTTTTATCTGTCTATCTGTTTGTTCCGGCTAAATTTCAAAGCAGTCAATGAAGAACTTTCGGAGATTTAAGATTTTAAACACACAAACATTTTACATTTTTAACAGAGTTCAAAAAACGAGAAGATTCTATATCAGACGCGTATGTTTTTTACGTATGTCCACAAATTTTTCGGAAACGGCTGAACCGGCTTAAATAATTCTTTTATATATATATAATATATATATGTATATAGTATACATAGGCTGCTGTGTGGCTGCGCTGGAGGTCGCGGGTTCGAATCCCGCACGGAACAAGTATTTGTATGGCCTACAAACAATTGTTCCGGGTTTGGATGTTTGTCCTTATGCAATTTATATATGTAAACTGCACCCACGATACAGGAGAAATTTCTAGTGTAGGGGTAACGTTTTTTTTTAAAGAGAAAGGAGAATATTATATTCCTCACACAAAATGGTAAAAATAATGTTTAGAAAGAGAAATAGATTTCTTTTTTCAATGTAGATTTTAAAAAATACTTATGGAAAGTCATTCTTACGTGTAACATACTAGTGTACACGGCGCGTTGCTGTCGCAAAGAAATTAATAGTGTAAATATCGTTTTAAAGTTGGAAGAGTTATTCTGTTTAACTAGGAATTATAATACATTCATTGAAATTTAATGAATATATAACTTTCAAATAAATTTGTGGTTACGATACGCGCGAAACCTACTGTAATTTAACTGCACTATCTCTATAACTTTCGCGCAAGTACAAGCAATAAGTTGACAAAGTTTTACCGTTTAATCTGATGAACGGTATGGCAGCGCACAAAATACGAACAAACAAAAACTTATTTTTATATATTAGACTAGCTTGCCAGGCAAACGTTGTTCTGCCCTTTTCAATGACCCTTTGCCATGTCCTATTAAAAATCCTTAAATTCGCAAAAAAAAAAAACTATCCTATCTCTCAAGTTGGACCAAACTGCACACGGTGTGCAAAATCCTTTGAAATCAGTTCATCGCGAACAAACAACGTGACATGTAATTTTTATATATAAAGATATAAAGAATAAGATTTAGATTTGGTTAAGAAAATAGCTCTATTAAAGTTCTGTGCAATTCAAATATCAAATAAAATATTTCCACATATCAGTTTCTGAAGTCTGGTTTCAAGCGTGATTCTTTGATACACTACGTCTTTGTATCGACCTCAAAAGCTGTTACTTTTCATTAAAAGTTAAATTATTATCCATACATATTACAGTCTATAAGAATCCACTGCTAATAGCCCTCCCCACCCCCTTATATATTGCTGAAAATAGCCCTCCCACCTCATATATGCCTCATGGTCATGGGGGCAAGTTGCCATAGTTGCTATGTTTGGCAAGCAGGATGGCAACCGCAGTTTTTTATTATTTTGAGTTGTTTACAGGAAGATACTGCTGCCCATCTGGTTTTTTTTTATAGTATAAGGGTGGAAAACGAACACACAGTCCACCTGATGGTAAGTGGAGGCTGTGGCCCATAAATATCTACATTTATCTTCGATTAAGAATCAAAATTAGGGTTTGGGTCCCGGGAGGTCTCGTGTCTCGAAGTGCCGGGACTTTTTAGTTGTCTCCAGTACCGGGACTTTTGGGTCAAGACTCGAGACGAGAAAAGATCGTCGAAAATGTTATGTTATCATTTTTATTTTGAAATAATTGAAGGAGCCTAGCACCATCTTTTACTTAAATTACAAAAGAAGTTTCAGTTGTTTGAAGCAACCGGAAAACGTACAGAAAGTTTGGAACTACTGTATAAGGCTTATATATACAATTAAACCGACATCTGTTGAAAACGAGGGTGTGTGTTCTCCTTGTCCGGTGGCATCATTACAAAAATCAGAAACAAATTGTCGAACAAAGCTGTTGACGCACTGATTTTTTTAAAAGCCTATTTTATTAAACTAGCAAAGAAGTCTAATTAATATGTTAGTTGATTATTTGAAAGTCTGATTTATAAGTCTCTTTTATTATTTTTATTTATATTATTTAATTATGAAACAAATCTGAATTAACAATGTTATTATTATAACCAATAATTTTTTGTAATAATCAAGGAAAATTATGAAAAAAAATTAGATTCCAGAATTACTAGATAATAATAAAGTTATTAAGAATTAGTATGATTTTTAACTAGGTTCGTTTTATAACTATAAGATTTAACTGCTTAAATGTGAATCTGTGTCTGATTAAAAGAAATTAACAATGCAATTATTACGACTAAAATAACGTTAAAGTTATTAAGATAAATTATTTTTTCTCTTAATAACCTTAATAAATGTAAATTTTTACAAAAAAACACCTTTTTTAATAAGTTTCACCAGAAATTTATTCAATTAAAATTCTTCAAAAAAGGCTCACTTATCTTTAAAATTCTCTATTTTTTTCTTAAAAGTTGAAGTCCCGGGAATTCCCGGGACCTTGATAGTAGACTATCTCGTGTCCCGGGACTAAAATTATCGGGAATTCCCAAACCCTAATCAAAATGCAAATGCGTTATCAACCCTGAGGACTAAGACGGAATGCCTCGTTTCCAGTAAAAAGGGTCTCCGCTTCTCTACACTCACCATACGAAACACAGCAGCATTAAGCTACTATTTTACGCTGGTATTCTGTGAGAGCGTGGTGCTGCCCCGGTCGAGCCGACCCATTCGTGCTACAACTATAATATAGCTGCAGCGTGACGCTACCACGTATAAAAGTACTTTATACTCCCTCCGTCAACTCTTACGACACTCTCACTCGGGACGATGAAGGGTAGTGGATATACTTACGCCGCCACGATGTTTAAAAAATTGACATTATTACACCATTAAAACTACCGCTAAGTAACGCCTATTTTTAACCCCTGATGAAAACAAAGGGGTGTTATAAGTTTATAGTGCGTATCCGGGTATCTGTGTCTGTCTGTGCCATCATAACTCCCGAAAACATGAACCGATTTTGGTTGAGCTTTTTTTCGTTTTAAAAGTGTTTTAATCGAGTGTTCAGAGCTGCAGAGTGCAGGAAATAGAGTAAATGGGGCCCTGCACTCTATTGTGAAGAGTCAAAATGTGTCGAAAAAGGCACGTATGGCAATTCACAATACTGTGTTGGTCCCTACTTTAACGTATGGTAGTGAAAGTTGGGTGTGGCAGAAGAAGCACGAGAGTAAAATGAACGCAGTAGAAATGCGGTCGTTAGGGAGTATGTTAGGGCTGAATCTGAATAACAGGGTGAGAAATTGTGTGATAAAAGAAGAGTGTGGTTTGCAAGATGATATTGTGACCAGGATTAAGAAAGGAATGCTTCGGTGGTTTGGTCATGTGGAAAGAATGAATGAGGAAAGAGTGACAAAGAAAATTTATGTTGCAGAAGTGAATGGCATAGTCGGAAAGGGACGTCCTAGGCGAAAATTTATCGATCAAATTGGCGATTTATTGAAAGCGGACCAAATTAGGAGTACCCTTAACAAACAAGCATGTGTATGCGTAGGTATATGAATGTGAATGAGGCGAGAGAGGTGTGTCAGGATCGTGGCAAATGGCAGTCTGTAGTCTTTGCCTACCCCTCTGGGTGACAGGCGTGAGTGTTTATGTATGTGTTCAGAGCTATGCTGCAAGAAAATCTGTTCAGCCGTTTGAAAATCATCAGCTCTTTTTGTTTCGGATAGTTATATTAATTATGCATGTATTTTTTCGGAGTCGCATTTCTTTACATATGGCTTCAGACTCGCTTCTGTCATAGTCAAAACAGAATAGTAGACTATCTTCTAAGAAATGTACCGCACGCCGCTATTAAATGTGCGTACCTGGTACGTGACAGTACGGACTCGTACGCTCGAGCCACTGCACGCACACATCGACACTTGCTCGATCGAAGATCGGGCCGAGTCGGGAACGCCCACCGCCGCAATCCGCATTCACCTTTGTGTGAGACTTTGACTTTTAACACATCGACACTTGCTCGATCGAAGATCGGGCCGAGTCGGGAACGCCCACCGCCGCAATCCGCATTCACCTTTGTGTGAGACTTTGACTTTTAACACATCGACACTTGCTCGATCGAAGATCGGGCCGAGTCGGGAACGCCCACCGCCGCAATCCGCATTCGCCTTCGTGTGAGACTTTGACTTTTAACACATCGACACTTGCACGATCGAAGATCGGGCCGAGTCGGGAACGCCCACCGCCGCAATCCGCATTCACCTTTGTGTGAGACTTTGACTTTTAATAACATTTTGGTAAGAATCTTTTTTAAGTTTCATTTTCTCTTTTTGTTAAATAAATTAATACATGCGTTTGTTTAAGTAAATTGGATTTTTAATAATAGGTTATACTTATATTACTATATTATCTATACATAGATACATACCTCATAAGTACATTACTTATCATAATATCACATCTGATCAAATTAATTTTACACATTAAATCTGAGCTGACACCATAGGCTCAGCGTTAATTTACTCGTATTTTAGTTATTTGGCATTTGTTGTAATGTAGAGCTGGAATTTTTTTGACAAACATTGATTCTTTGAGAGGAAACTAAAGAATGATTAACAAATATGACGCATAGGTACGTATACGTATGTATTAAGTTTGTAAATATTATAACCACTTATAAAACTAAATGATACTTAGCTATTAAACAAAAAGACAGTGACAACCCTGCAACAGTAGGCATTTAATTTCAGAGAGAGACATTTAAGTCTCGCGCGGAGCGGGAGTATCTTACTATTCTGTTTTTACTATGCTTCTGTCTTTACCCTGCCGCCTTACACAACCGGTCCCGGCTTTGAGGTCCTCTCGCAATAAGTTGATTTGTATCCACGTCTGGCTTACGTAACGGTTTGGCGGATTACCGATTGCCAGTACTAGCGTGGGGCTTTCTGTCTGGGAGCTTTGGACACGGTTGAGATCGTGTAATGTTGTAATAATGTCTTTATTTGGCCTTATTAGGTATATAATAGAACTTAACTGTAGACGGAGACGTATACTGCAATAATTATATGTTAAATAAAATTTTATACGTGGTAGATCCACGCCGTATAACGATTGTAGAATTGCAGCACGAAAGGTTCGGTTCGATTGGAATAGCACCACGCTCTCACATAAAACAAGCGTAAACAAGCAGCTAATACTGCTATATTTCGTGTGGTGAGTGTAGAGCACCGGAGTCCTTTTTACTGGCGGCATTTCACATTACTCTACAAGAGTGACAACGCATCTTTTATTTTATAGGATAGGGTGACAAACGAGCACACAATCCACCTGATGTTAAGTGGTTGCTGTGAGTGTAGATAACCGGAGACCTTTTTTACTGGAAATGAGGCATTCCATCTTAGTCCTCACGGATCACCACGCATTTTGATTCATATTCAAGAATAGATGTAGATGTCTATGAGCCACAGTATCAATTTTCCATCAGGTGGACTGTGTGCTCGTTTGTCATCCGCTTCCGTGCTTTATCCTCATACATCTAAGCATACATGTTTACTTATTGACGCATACATAATTGCCTTAAAGTGACTTCGTAAGGCAGTCCACTAACTCCATGTCGTCAGAGACGGAAAGAGACTGAATCTGGAGGTGGACAGCCGCATCATGTAGATATCAGCTCAATTTTTTTTTATTTTGTGCTGTTTTTTTATAAACTGAAATTACTAACCCGTCTACCAGGCGCGGCAAAAAAGAAACAGTTAATGGGGACACCAATGTGTAACTAGTCAATAAAAAAAAATATTTATTTATTTATTTCCCTCTGTTGCAAACCGGGAGATGGGCAGCAGCGTCTTCTTGACAACAACCAGAAAATGAAAAAAAAAAATACGTGTGGCACTCGGTGACTGCCGCGGTAAAGCTATTGCATAGCATTTTTTATCAACTTATGCAATTATAATTATTTATTTATTTTATTTATGCAGTTAAGTCTTTGATATTAAATCAAGTTACACTTTTTGAGCGTGGTGACCGATAAGAAAACAATTTTTTTTCTCTTATTGAATAAATGAGAAGTTAATATTGTTTAAAATATTTTTAATATCTTACAATACATGTAGGTTATTCAGGGATTTTTATCATTGAGTGAGCAGCTAGTGTACACGCATACGTCTAGTCGCACGCACACAAACACCGTGCCGAAGTCTGCCGAGTGCCGAAGTCTGCCGAACTGAAAAGACGTTAGACGATGCACGGCTTTCAACGCCACACCTCCGTGCCCGTCGGAGTGGGGAGCGTGAGGTTTTTTTCGTTACGGAATTTCTGGATTCAGTCCCCGCGCTCAAGGCCCGCGATAGAAGCTATGCAATAGCTTAAAAACTGCGGTTGCCAACCAGTTTGTTTAGCGTGGTAACTATGGCAAGTATCCCCCATCAAAGAGGGGCCTATGTTCTACAGTGGAGTGGACTTTGATAGGCTATAATGATGATTTATTTATTTACACAACCGTACTTTCATATAAATATAAATAAGTCGAAAGTAACAAAATAATACATAAAATGTATTCGTCCTAGGTGAAAGTTTGCCGACCAAATTGGCGATCTACTGAAAATAGGCCAAGATAAGAGTACCCTTAAACGACGAGCATGTATGCGTAGGTATATGGATGTGGAGGAGGCGAGAGAGGTGTGTCATGATCGTGCTAAATGGAAATATTATCTGCCTAACCCTCTGGATGACAGGCGTGAGTGTTTATGTATGTATGCATTTTATGTATAAATAAGTAGCTAATATAAAATACAAAGTTCAAACAATTAGAACATGCATGACTATGAAAAAAAAGTTTTACAATTCAATTATTATGTTAGTAAGTATTTTTTCATTCGGATATAACCCCTATATAAATCTATTGCTGTCAGTCGTCGAAAATAGCTGAACCGGTTTTGATAAAAAAAAAATTGTGTGAGTAGTTAGATGGTTTATGTTAGCAACTCGATCCGGTAGATGACGCTGTTTTCAAGATCCAAAATAAAATACAAAGTTTTGACCGTAAGAAGTTTGAGTCGTAACATGTATTATACGTGAACACGTCTATGAAAAAAACGTTTCACAATTTTGTGATGTTAGTAAGTTTTTTTTTTATTCAGATATAATCATAGATAATAAAAAAATAATGTGGATTACTTTTAGTAGTGAAACAATCTAATGCGAAGTTAGAATTGACGCATATGAAGGTCAGAGCTCATATACTGTACTAATAGTTGTGCACTCTTGATGCAACATTAGCATGAAGAGCAATTCTCACTAAACTAACCGAATGAAGTTCCGCGCTTTCAAAAATAGACCGAACTCCTTACTCCCATTCCGATTATTTAGTAAACATGTCGGTAATGCACCATAACGTATGTTGGCAGTGTGCCAAGCGCCGTGAGTTGGGCTGGCAAGTAAGTAAGCTTTAAAATTCGTGCACTATAAATTTATCTATGATCTTAATATTATTTTTTTATTAAATTGAACAGGCAAAGGAACTGGATGGTTAGAGGCTACTGCAGAGTATGAACTTTTGCAACCAACTTCAAACATGAACGGCAACAGATGCGTTGTTACCTCTAAGAACTAAAATGGATTTTTTTTTAAATTTTGCATCCATCGACTTCCTGCATGTTTTAACAAGCCGTCACTTCATCTATTGGCTACCGGTACAAGGCTGTCAGCCGAGAACCTTTTATCCCCATCGATTGTAGGTTCTTCGACCTATACGGCCGGCCCATTGCCACTTCAGCTTACATAACGCATAACCCAGTTACTAATCCGTTGGGCTATGTTGGTCACTCTGGTTCTACTGCGGATACCCTCATTTCTAAGTTTATCACGCAGAGAATATCGAAGTCTTTTACTCTCCAACTCTTCTCTGAATATTTGGGAGCGACGAAATCTTACGCTGCCACTATACAGCAGCCAGTTGCGATTTTTCACAGATAACAATCCTTTCACACCTTCACGAGCAAGTAATTAAATTAGCATAGAGCTATTATTTATTTTGCTATCGGATGCAGAGCATTGACGTATATTACTAGCGTAAGGACCGGGCCAACCGAACAATTAAAACGGACCAATGCGTTGGCCCTAAAATTACAGTTTAGGGCCAACGCGAGCCGGTTGACAGTGGTGCGCGCGCAGGACAGATTTGTCTGTTACAAATGTGTCAAGTTGCGTGTTAAAAGAATGCAAAAATTACGATACAAAGATAAGAGAAACATGGGATATCGTATCATCGATAAATAACCTTATATTAATTTTGTTACAATTAAATTATTATATAAACGCATTTATAAAGTTTTATTTTACAGTTAGTTTAGTGACGTTACCAAGATGGATTCAGACCCCCAAAAATATTGTACATGGAAAATAAAATTATACAATTGAAAAAAAATTATATCACGTTTGACGTTTCATGTTTCTTTTTTCCCATGTGCCGGGATTTTGGAGTCACGCATTTTTATTTCTGTTTAAATTTTGTCTAAACAACTTTTGAATATTGGTACCTAAAATGTTTAATATTCAATAAGGGTAAAACGAAAATAGTTCAAAAGAAAAGGATCGATCGAGCATCGATTGACCAGAAAGGGAGCTAATTCTAATTTTATTAAAATAACGCGGTACTCATGTACAATACAGAAATTGTCGACTTCGTAGAGTTAATATTTAACCTTTAGGTAAAATTATTATATTTTCGCCTAGTATTATTACGATACTATGTACTACAAACTATGAAATAATGGTACAATTAGGATAATTATACTACGAAATCCGACCCTGGTTACGTCGTGTTTTGATGACGTTTGTATTATGACAGATGCGCTACTTTTTCTTGTATGAAAAAGTTATCAGTAAAATATTTAGATGGGCACCTATCCTTCCTTTTGAAATCATTGATGCTGAGGTGAAAATAAGCAAATGACACTGTATATTTTTAAACTTCGGATAAGTAAAGTTATTTTTAGATGACTTAATAAAAATAAAGAGGTTATTTGCTGCAAGTACGTGTTACACGATATCTTTTTCAATTGTGAACCGATTTTTAACTGACATCAAAAAGGAGGAGGTTCTCAATTAGAGTGTATGCTCTTCTTTATATATGTATGTTACGCGATATCTTCGCAAGTTGTAAAATGATTTTAATAATAATTTTTTTTATTAAATAGACTTTAAGGATGTTCCCATTAAATTTTGAAGAAAGAATTCCGCCCCCAAGGATAGAAAATAAGGAAAAAACTTTCATATTTGACTATTTTAGGTTTAGGGATTTCATACGATATCTTCGCAGATATACAACAGATTTGAATTTTTCTTTTTTCTTCAATAGGTTACACATATTATTTATTCTGTGGTTATACTTAAAGGCTGGTCCCATATTAATTTTCTTCAAATTAATATGAAAAAAATCCAACGCTAAGGGTTGCAAATCAGTAACTTCTTTTTTAGCAATTCAAAGTCTGTTTTTACATTTTCTTAAAAGTTATAATAAATATTATTTTTTCACTAAATAGGTTATACTTTATTGGTGGTCCCTTATAAGTTTGGAGAAAGACTTCAACCATAAAGGTGACAAAATTGGGGATGATTAATGAACTATTTAGACGTTATAGTTTTCAGTCTAGTAGTTTGTGATATTTTTAGTCCACTGAAAAGAGGTCAAAAAGAAAACTTAATAAAACAAGTGGTAAAATTAAACATTTTGCATACAAAATTTTTGCTGTGAGATGTGTTGTCACCCGTGAGGACTAAGATGGAATGCCTCGTTTCCAGTAAAAAGGGTCTTCGGTTCTCTACACTCACCATACGAAACACAGCAGCGTTAAACTGTTATTTCATGCTGGTATTCTGTGAGAGCGTGGTCTTACCCTGGTCGAGTCGACCCATTCGTACTACAGCTATACTACTACTATAGCTGCAGCGTGGCTCTACCACGTGTAACTCTACGTATAATACTAACTTGAAACAAAGATAGTTCCGGATGAGCTATCACCTCAATGGATTAAGATGAAATGCCTAACAGTCTGTAATGATACTGGTGTTCCATATATAATGACCTTTCAGATTCTGAACAGTTACTTAACAATGAAGTTACGCTAATATTTTCGGTGGCATCTTCGGATACTGGTGTTCCATATATAATGACCTTTCAGATTCTGAACAGTTACTTAACAATGAAGTTACGCTAATATTTTCGGTGGCATCTTCGGATACTGGTGTTCCATATATAATGACCTTTCAGATTCTGAACAGTTACTTAACAATGAAGTTACGCTAATATTTTCGGTGGCATCTTCGGATACTGGTGTTCCATATATAATGACCTTTCAGATTCTGAACAGTTACTTAACAATGAAGTTACGCTAATATTTTCGGTGGCATCTTCGGATACTGGTGTTCCATATATAATGACCTTTCAGATTCTGAACAGTTACTTAACAATGAAGTTACGCTAATATTTTCGGTGGCATCTTCGGATACTGGTGTTCCATATATAATGACCTTTCAGATTCTGAACAGTTACTAACAATGAAGTTACGCTAATATTTTCGGTGGCATCTTCGGATACTGGTGTTCCATATATAATGACCTTTCAGATTCTGAACAGTTACTTAACAATGAAGTTACGCTAATATTTTCGGTAGCATCTTCGGATACTGGTGTTCCATATATAATGACCTTTCAGATTCTGAACAATTACTTAACAATGAAGTTACGCTAATATTTTCGGTGGCATCTTCGGAATTAAACGCACACTTTAAATTTCACAGTACTCGAGCAACCCGGGTTCAATTACCGCCGGCACAAATTAAATTGTTAATTACAATTTTGAGTGCAGATTTACCACAAGTTCGGCGATGATGGTAAATATTGTGAGGAAACTCGAATGTTTGAGAAATTAAAACATTGGGGAAACTAAAACCCTATCATAAATGAGAGGAAGTCTGTGTCCAGCAATCATCATCATCATCATTACAGCCCTTCACAAGTCCACGGCTGAACATAGGCCTCCCCCTAGGAATGTGTCCAGTAGTGGGACGTATATATTCTTTACCTAATGAACTGAATACCATAATGATTTATTAAATTTACGCGAACACTACACATTGAATAAAACTAAATTTACGGATTTTATGGCATTTAATTAACTACTTTTACTTATTTTTAATTCCCGACGTTTCGACGTTGCGTAGATCGGACCGAAAAATTAATATTAAAAAACTGAAGGTAGCCGGGCTAACTATGACATTGGGATGTGTCAAACATCTCAGTCCCCCCCGTAACCACGGGTACTGTAAAGCACCCGAAACGTCGGGAATTAAAAGTAAGTAAAAGTAGTTAATTAAATGCGATAAAGTCCGTAAATTTAGTTTTATTCAATAACTGAATACCATTTTACTACTACTAAAACATTTCTACATTTAAAACGAAGATCTTACTGCAAATAAATTTGCACCGTGACACATTTTACACCGTGGTAGAGCCACGCTGCAGCTATATAATGGTTGTGGCACGAATGGGTTGACTCTACTCAGGATAATAGCAGCTCAAAGCTGCTGTGTTTCGTATAGTAAGTGTAGAGAATCGAAGAACCTTTTTACAGGAAAAAAGGCACTCCATGTTAGTTCTCAGAGGTGACAAACGCATCGGCATTTTGATACTTAATCGAGAATAGATTTCGATGTCTATGGACCACAACATCTACTTACCATCAGGTGTGCTCGTTTGTAACCATTATTCTATAAAAAGAAACGCATTTTTTTTTCTTTTATAAAAGAAGGGGCAAACGAGCATGCGGCTCACCTGATGTTAAGTGACTACCGCCGCCCATGATCAACCGCAACACCAGGAGAATTGCGGGTGCGTTGCCGGCCCTTTAGAAAGGAGTAAGCTCTTTTCTTGAAGGTCCCCAGGTCGTATCGGTCCGGAAAAATCGCCGGTGGTAAACTATTCCACAGAGAGGTCGTACGCGGAAGAAAACTCCTTGTGAAACGTACAGTGGTGGACCGCCAAGCATCCAGATGGTGTGGATGGTATCGGGACGTTTGACGTGTAGTGCGTTCACGAAATTTGGCGGCTGGGATTAATCCGAACAATTCCTCAGAGCACTCCCCCGTGATAGATGCGATAAAATACGCAAAGAGATGCAACATCTCTTCGCAGCGCCAGTGAATCGAGCCGGTCGGAAAGCACTCGGTCGTCGACGATTCGAGCCGCTCTGCGCTGGATGCGGTCAAGTGGAAGAAGCTGGTACTGGGGAGCCCCAGCCCAGAGATGGGAACAGTATTCCATGTGCGGCCGAACCTGCGCCTTGTAAAGTTGCAGGCGGTGTGCCGGCATGAAATACTGTCCCGCTCTGCTGAGCACGCCAAGCTTTTTTAGAGGCCAATTTGGCCTTCCCTTCCAAGTGACCACGAAACTGCACGTCACTCGATATGTCGACGCCGAGGATTCCGATACTGGCTGAGGCAACAAGGGGGAGTGCCTTGAAACTGAGGGGATACGACAAAGGGGTTCTTTTTAGCGGTTAACGCGCAAACTTGTGTCTTCTCGGGGTTAAACTGGACTAGATTTAGTCGCCCCCAATCCGAGACTCTGTCCAGCAGAGACTCGACTTCAGACACAAGTTTGTCCCGGCACTCGGAGACGTTTTCCCGAGAAATATTGGCTCGGCCGGTGTAAAGAGCATCACCAGTGCTGTCATCTGCATAGCAATGAATGTTACGGGTATGCAACATGTCATTGATATGCAGAAGAAACAGCGTTGGCGATAGCACGCAGCCCTGTGGAACACCAGCATTAATAGGCTTGCAATCGGAGCTTGCACAGTCTACAACGACCTTGATGCTCCGATCTGCAAGAAAGCTGGTGATCCAATCGCACAATTTCTCTGGAAGCCCATAGGAAGGGAGCTTCGAAAGAAGCGCTTTGTGCCAAACCCGATCGAAGGCCTTCGCAATGTCCAAACTAACGGCCAATGCCTCCCCCTTGAACTCTACTGCCTCCGCCCATCTGTGAGTTAGGTAGACCAGAAGATCACCAGCTGACTGACCACGGCGAAAACCGTATTGGCGGTCGCTAATCAGCTGGTGATGATCAGGTGATCACTGAACAGCATTGAACACTAAAACCCTCTCAGATATGAGAGGACACCTGTGCCCAGTTGTAGCACGTATAAAGTCTACTTAATCAACTAATATGTCCCTACTGTGGCGGCGCTGTCGTCGCGCCGCAAGCGAAACACACCGAAGCCTAAATCACGCTATCAAAATTCCGAATCATAAACAGTATATATAACGTCTCCGAACTATCACTCGGAGTGTTGGCCGCTCCCCGGGCAGAACACCTTGCCCGGTGGGTGATCTCCCCTTTTCTTTCCACGGCCACACTACTAATAAAAACATTAAAAATAAAGTTGTGCCACTGCTAATAAATTTGCTCTGTGGCACTTTAAACGCCTATTTAGTTCTTCTACAGTAATTTTGATCTCAACACGGTGCCAGATAGCCGGTGACCGTACAAAGAATTGAACGACAACGAGCGAGCAATTGAATAGACGTGATTAGCGCACGCTTCGCCTCGTTAACTATACGAGCATTTTTTTATTATTAACGGTTGACAAATAAAGGTCAAAATGATGAGGCGACCACCGCCTACCTACGGAACACAACCTACGGACGGAAAAAAACGAGAGATAATCAGCGATACGTATGAAAGATAGACGAAAGGATGGATACTTTAAGTGACGTTAAAACTATGCTCAATTTATTATAAAAACATGCGCTAACCACATATGCATCTAAAATCATTTACAACTGGCATCATTATATTTGTTTGCATATGTGAGAACCAAGCAGTGTACCCTTACTGTTAAATGAAGAAAGAAGAAAGATGTGCGATGTGTACGTATAACGACAATAATTCCGAGAGGGTAGGCAGAGTCCAAAGAACAGCAAACGATTTGGACCAGATTTAGCCAAAAATATATGGGTTTATATTCTCTTTTTTTTTTAATTCTTTATTGATAAAACGTTATTTCCACACTAGGATTTTACTGGATTTCTCCTGTATCGTGGAGGCAGTTTACAAACATAAATTTCACAAGGACAACATCCAACCCGGAACAATTACTCGTAGGCCATACAAATACTTGTTCCGTGCGGGATTCGAACCTGCGTTGTACCCCTAGAGCTGTAACTCATAGCTAAGCCACTGCGCCGTCAAAATTGAAAGATTCGGATCTGATTACCGTCTCATCGGAATATGAGAGAGGGAATAGAGGATGCACCTGTGCTTGCGCATACACTCGTGCACTGTAAGCCGGCTTTTTTTTACAGGATAGGGTGACAAATAAGCACACAATCCACCTGATGGTAAGTGGTCGCTGTGGCCCATAGACATCTACATCTACCCTCGATTGCGAATCAAAATGCAGATGTGTTGTCACCCCTGAGGACTTAAATGGGAATGCTTTGTCTCCTCTTACGACACCCGCGGGATGATATGGGGTAGCGGATTCACTTACGCTACACGTTATCGAATATCGGTATCCTTTATATGTTATGGACCAAGTAATTAATTAAACTATCAAAATGAAAATGCCAAAAAAATTCTTGAAATAATAAAATTGACCGGATTTTATGAATAAAACTTGTCTTTTACGAGATGCTAGACCAGTAACGCAGTTGACACATACTTTTTAGAAGACTACAAAAATTGAGGAAATTTTCAATTCATCTGTATTTTGTATAATACATTTTTTTTCGTATGACCGAGCATAAATTCTTTATTTATGAATCAGGATAAATCATTTTTTTATTATACAGATTATACTATAGGGATAGCTCCTGATAAACTTTAAGAGTAAATTGAATCCCTATAGGTGTGAAGTGAGGACTAGGTGAAGGTTTTAATGTATTTAGACGACATTCTAGATATTATCGTGATCTTGTGATCTTTAGTCCACTCAGAAGGGTAAAAAATAAACTTTAATAAAACAGACTTCAAAACAAAACCTAAATAGTATACAATGATTCCACGTAACAGATTCTAAGTCAGAAATGTAATTCTTTCACAACCCTATGTCGTAGTACATTTGAATAGTTCAAATTTCATTGTATTGATCGGATGATATTTGTACTCAAAATTAACCCAAAATTGCACGACTCCATTTGTTAATGTTATGTACACTTGTTATAGATATACATATCAGAGAGTATAGAAATGTGTATGTTTTTGTGATTGTCATATATGTGTATTGTAAATAGAGATGGGCCGAATATTCGTTTTATATTCGGTATTCGGCATATTCGGCAGCTTTACAGAATATTCGTAATCGGTTTAATATTCGGCTAAATGACCAAACATTCGTTAAAGTGGTACTCAGTGTCCACTGTATTGTAATGTACGAATTGAGTAATGACATGTATTTCATAATTTTAGTGTTTGAAGTATATTTATTTATGGGTTAAATCTACTTGTATAGCATTATGCTTTTCAGGCACTGTAGATTTATTTCCAATTATAGCAAATAGAAAGCTTGATAAAATTTTGTTTGGAATCAAACAAAGAAACGTACATTACAGTCGTCAGTTTCTCTAAAATATGTCCAAATAGTAAATCTCCTGCCACTCATTTTCATCATATACTTATCAATTTTCACTAAGAATGACACAACGAAATACTTTTTTCTCACAAAAATAGTCAAAACATAAGCATGTGCCGGCAATTTGCTCAGTACTAGATGATGCAATAAATGTCAGGTGTGGCGGGGAGCGAGGGGCAGGGTCCTGCGCTAATCCCGTGCGCTTTACGGTAACAAGTTTCGACATAAATTGGTTAGGTACCGAGGTGATCCTGCCGAATAATGATCGGCCGAATATTCGGTTCGATAAAAGGTTGACTGAACGTTCGGCCGAATATTCGTATTCGGTGAAATCCATATTCGGCCCATCTCTAATTGTAAGTGTACTTGTTAAATAAAATAAAACAAGTACATATTTCAGAAGCTATTAGTGGAAATTATTTTACTCTTAAATTTTTGAAGTAGGTTTTTACTTTTTTTTTTTAAATACATATATGTAATACAAAAAAATGGCACCATTCCCTGGTCTTTTTTTTATAGATTGGGCAGCAAACGAGCACACAATCCACCCGATAGTAAGTGGATGCTGTGGCCCATAGACATCCACATTTATTCCCAATTAAGAATCAAAATGCAAATGCGTTGTCACCCCTGAGGACTAAGATGGAATACCTCGTTAAGGCGACAGCGTGAAAAAATGAACCTCCTTTCATCGAATAGTATAGGACTATGACACCACTAACGAAAGTGGAATTTTGATATAGGTAAATTCATGTCTTTATCTTGAATTTGATTGTTCAAAAACACGATTGTATAATTTATGCCGAAAATATGGCAGCATTAATTTTGAAATAAATATATGGTAAAGTTGAGGATTAATGTTAAGGACTATGTTGGACGATGAAAACATGATTCCGTAAAATTTTCTCTATAGAAAAAAAAATCCAAAGTTACCGCCAAAATAAACAATAAACCGCTGTTATTCATAAAATACTTTAAATAAGATCATGAAACTTTGCATACTAACTGAACTAACTATAAAACAGTGCTTATGTTACTTACGTTTTTTAAAATACCATTATTTTCGCTGTAAAAAAGAAATTACCTAAACTATCGGCTTCTTGAAGCTTGATTCCTGCCGCCCGGTCAGTTTCGCTTCGGCCTTTGAAGGGGGGAGGTTGTGTCGCTTACGATCAGAATACACATTACGCAACAGGACGACGTAAAATTATAATGGTAAATAACCGTAATAAAAATAAGAAGCTACTAGGTTGGTGTTAAGGAACAGGCATAAATATGATAAACCTAATGAAATAAGTATCTAACGACCTATCTACTTACAGATTAGTGATACAAACATGTCGGTACATAGCATACGACGCGCGGGGAAGTGGGGGCGAAATTAGAATTTGAGCCGACTTACTATATCCTCTTAACACAGCATCACCGTATGAAACAGCAGCATTACGCTGGTATTCTGTGAGAGCGTGATCCTGCCCCGGTCGAGCCGACCCATTCGTGCCACAACTATAATATAAAACTGCAGTATAGCTCTACCAGTATAATGGACAAATAGAAAGATAAACACATAGCAAGAGCGTTTTTATGTTATCTTATGTTTAGTTATCATAATTCAGCTTTAGTATGGCTCTACCACTTACTTATTGCATAATGAACAAATATCATAAAAAAAATAAAATTTAGTGTCAATCAAAACTCAGGTTCGCCGACCGCAGATTACCTTTAACAATAGGCTATTTTTTATTCCAAGAGACGTCTGCATAACTGTCTCCGAGATTGACGATCTAAAGGTTTTTTTATCTATGGCCATAGAAAAAGTAAATTTGAATATCGCACATCGTTACTCTAAGCGAGGATGAAAAGATTAAAATGGCAGTTAAACACGAGACCGGTAATACGTGGTAAGAGGTTCCGTAACATAATTAAACAATTATGACATCTTCGTTGTGCATCGTTAAGGGGCGACCATTAATTAGATGATGAGGCGGTTTTAGTGAATTTTCTGCCCTCTCTTCCCCCAAATCTCACGTGAGATTTTATTGTGTAGGATTTTGCCATATTTTACTTAATTTAACCCAATTTTCTCGAAATTTTACACTGTTTCTGGCGGAAAATTACATCATGTTTGCCCCGACCCGCCTCCCCTCTCTCCCACGTGAGATTGGATGAGATTCTGCTCGACGCCCCCCCCCCCCCCTAAACACCTCGCGTAATTAATGGAAGCCCCCCCCTTTTTTGTGCGAGCAGATATCCACGTGTAGGGAAAGAGACCAGTGTCACTGCGACCTAAAAGATCTATTGTAATCGCTGCTATGGCAATAGTTCACTGCTAAGTCCATGTCTTCAATGAATAGATTTGCTTAGCCGTGAGCAATTTCACTTCTTCTGGGCGGAGTACATAGTTTCCCAGATGAGTGTTACGTTTGCGCATTAAGGGTCCGCAATCAGGTTGTGCAGAGGAGTTTCTTCCATTATGGAACAGAACCGACACATCCTTGAGTTTTAGAGCGCCCCCCCCTCAGGACAGCGATTAGACGACAGAAATAAGTCCTCGTAAGAAAGTGCAACCTGCCCAGTCGTACTCCAAGGCAGGAAATAAGATCTACTACCTGGAATTCCCTTTTATTTATATTACTTTTTAACCGACTTCAAAAAGGAGGAGGTACTCAAATCGACAGTATGTTTTTTTTATGTGTGTTAACCTCAGAACTTTTTTCTGGGTGAACCGATTTTGATGATTCTTTTTTTATTTGAAAGTTAAGTGTATCTCTTGTAGTCCCATATAAATTTGATCAAGATCCGACCAGGTTTTAAGTTATCCTTAATAATACGTATTTAATTGACTTCGAATACATTGATGATGTTCTCATTTTATTGATATATTGAAGTCAGTTCGACAATTTTTTTTTTAATTTTACCACTTGTCTTCTGCTAGATCTCTTCCTACATGTTTATAACTGCTTATGCCAAGTTTATTTTACGAATGTCATGTGTTTATAGCTAATATTTTGTGCATTTAAAATGAATTCCAACACTAATAAATAGCTATTTGCTTCACTTAATCAGTACAATGCTAACAATTGTTTGTTTCACTTCAAATAAAATATCTAGTACTCGATTTAGGTTATCGTATTGTACCTAACAATTATTCATGCACACGCACGCACATACGGTAGGTATGTTTGATCAACGCACACACGCACATACGGTAAGTACGTTTGGTCATTGATAAAGAGCTTACGTGACGTCTGTCTGGAGTTTATAATGGTACAGAAATTTATGTACTATTCATTTACTGCGATTACTTAAACTTTATCGCTTTCGATAGATGTCTGTATAACAGTCACGTTTATGCGAGGCTACTTTCAAGTATTGATTCGTTTTACGATCCGAATCATTGGAGTCTATCATTCAAATGGATCATTTCGAGTAGAGATGGGCCGAATATTCATTACATATTCGGTATTCGGCAGCTTTACCGAATATTCGTATTCGGTTTAATATTCGGCTAAATGACCAAACATTCGTTAAAGTGGTACTCAGTGTCCACTGTATTGTAATGTACGAATTGAGTAATGACATGTATTTCATAATTTTACTATTGAAAGTATATTTTATTTAGGGGTTAATCTACTTCAATTGTTATGTTTTTGAGGCTTGATAAAATAAATTTTGGAATCAAACAAAGAAACATTACATTACATAAGTACATTTCACTTTACTTTGGTCGTCAGTTTCTCTAAAATAAGTCCAAATAGTAGATCACCTGCCAATCATTTTTATCATTTATACATATAAAATAGTCAAGCATGTGCCGGCAATGTACTCAGTACTAGATGATGCAATAACATGTCAGGTGTGGCGGGGAGCGAGGGGCAGGATCCGGCGCTAATCCTGCACGCTTTAGGGTAACAAGTTTCGACATAAATTGGTTAGGTACCGAGGTGATCCTGCCGAATAATGTTCGGCAGTACATTCGATTCGGTAAAAGTTTAACCGAACTTTCGGCCGAATATTCGGCCCATCTCTAATTTCGAGTTCCAGTACTCTGTAATCTGTGAGACCCGCTCGATAACGTCGCTCGCATACACCTAATCAGTCATCGGCCGAAGTTTGCTCGGGCGATGACGGCCGAACTCGGACGATCGAATCAAACACTTGTAAAACAAAGAGCCCTTACACAAACACGACCGTCATCTTACGATAACGCACGAAAACGGCCGATCAACCGTCGAATCCGAACTTGGGATTTCTCGCCCGACTGCCGGCGTCTATAGTGCAAATTGAGTGTATTTATAGCTTTTAATTTAATCATTTTGTCTTTATTCTGTTATTTCTGTTATTGCTTGTTAGTTCTGTTCTGTTGTTGTCTACCTAAACGACTATGGATATTGAAAATAGAAAAATAGAAAAGAATACCGGCAACATCCAATGTCGGCACAAGTGGTACACTGTTGCAGTGTAAGCACATACACGTCCGAGTTACTCGTCCGGGTAGTTCTGTCCGCCATCAGCCGACAAAATCGGTTTTGATGTAAACGTACCGTTAGTCGTAAGTCCAGTCAATCGATCGATCCGGAACGTTCAAAAAATGTTAATTGCAACCATCAATAAAGTGACGCGACCCGGGTCAAATGAACGAATCATTCACGATTGACACATGCATACGGCAAGCGTGAAACGCTATCAGACCGGCGACGGGCAGGGGCAGTACCGTCAACGATCCTCATGTCTGGCACTGCGATCTCCAATTCATCCGTCATGTGTGACGATTATGACAAATGCTCCCTGCAACGGGAGAGGTACATGTTCTGTGACTTTAAAGGACTGATTACCTGATGACAAATAACTAGGGCCGATCCATGGTAACGAAACAGCTGATGTACTAGCTAAAACTGCAATTGCTAATGGCATTCTACAAAATTTAATTTACTCACATGACCTAATTTTGCTAGCTAAAAGGAAACTGAATGAAAATTGGAATAAATTATCAAAAATGTTAAGCACTATGCTGCCATCCAAGATGTTATTCCTCCCAAGCCTTGGTTCTTTAAATTTAACAAAGCAAATAAACATGCAATTTCAATCATTTGTAGATTAAGAATTGGGCACGCTTGTACACATGCAAATCTGGCAAAAATCAGAGTAAGGGATAGCTCATTGTGTGAATGTGGCTTAGATGAAGTTTCCACAAACCATATTTTTTTCAACTGTCCCAAATTATCCTCCTCCCTTTATGATTACCTTCCTCCCTATATTCCTCGACCTATAGATTTTAATTCTCTTCTACCAGTACTCCTTTTGTGTATATTTTATGTGATTTAATTAATACTAATAATATGAAACTTTAAATCCTTGTCATGTTTAACATACTGGTAAGAGTCTAACACCTGTGTTTGTCATATTTGTTCTAGGTAATTCAACAAATAGATTTGTCAAAACTCTCGCAGGAAAACTGAATCCTTGTATTATCACAGACTCTTATTTTAATATAAACTCATAAGCTTTCATTTTCCACTCAATACGTCATTGGCGAATTTTATCAAACCGCCACAAAAGAAAGAAGAAGAAAAAAATCAAATTCTGAATTTTATTGTTTACAAACCTTATCTGCGTCGAGCTACAAATATTGCCGAAAAAATTATGTAAATTGGCCTTCCTACAGGTTACGGAAGAGATAGATTTCAAAGAATCGTTTTCTTGCGACATGGGAGCTCTGCTCCAATAATTTAACAAATTACATGTTACAGTAAATATAATTTTATAAGCAGATGTTTCAAAATGGGCCAGGTCTATATACACTACCTCAAAATAAAAGAGAAACATCTGTAGAATTCGGGAAAAATACAGATTATTCATTTGAATGTATCCTGTAATGGTAAAAAACAATTGATATTCATCAATTATTTTTATTGAATTTCAACATGGTGTCTCACCGATTTAGTTAATCTGTGCTGATAGACAATGACAGTATACCATAAAGCGACCATTGATCATAGAAAGATAACTTTCAGTTTGTATTTTTTTATATGACTGTTTAAGTGTTATAAATTCATTACACACAATATAAAAAAAGAAAAACTAAAACTAAAAATTTAAATAGTCATAAAGTCCTACTCCCCGTGGTATTGTGCCAACAATGCTGGCTGCGTTTCCACGCTGAATAGCTAATCACTGAAAATGACAGCTTACCGCCATGACGGGTTTTTGTTGGGTGTTGCAATTTCAAGAGTAATTTCCTGTGCTTTACCAGCAAACAAAGTCATTATGAAATAATTGGATTGTTAAAATGTGTTTCACTATTTTTGAGTAGAGTGTACAAGGACCTAGCCCAGGCTCCATACATTTTGGAACATCTCACTTAATGTTGGTCTTAACTGTCTTAGATACAAGTGTGCGCGAGTATGTGTACATACAAGGTTTTGTTGTTATTTGAAATGTACATAGTGTTCTCTCTAGCTTTCTTTGTTACCTTGAATTTGTTTATTTTTTTTATATCTTTAAAGAATTGGAACAAACGAGTGCACAGTACACCTAACGTAAGTGGATGTAGTGAATAATAGACCTACATTTATCCTCGATTAGGATGTGTTGTCACACCTGAGGGCTAAGATGGAACGCCTAGTTACTGCTGGAAGAACATTTAGACCCAGAACTGAAAGTTATTTTTAGGCCATATAGTTTTTGTAGAATAAGAGTGACTGACAAGCACACAGTCCACCTGATGATAAGTGGATCCTGAGGCCCAGACACATTTATACTCAATAAGGAATCAAAAGCTAGATTCATAGCCACTCTAAGAACTAAATACTAATAGAAAGATCCTCAGTTCTCTACACTCAATACGAAACAAAGCATTATTGTATGTATATGAGCCGTTTCACGCTGGTATTTTAAAAGAGTGTAGTAATATAGCTACACTATGGCTGTATCACATCACAATGTTTTCTGGGACTTTGTTGTAAAAATTTATATATTGCCCTAAAGGGAATAACTGATTCTCTGGATAAGTAAGTTATGGTTAAGCTAGCACTAGCAAGCTACAATAACTATAACAAGTATCCACAACATAGCATAGGTGTACATATCAAATGACAATATGTAATCCTATAACCACCTGCTCATATTTCTCAATTTAATGCTTGGTTGGTCTCACTTATATGTTTTGTACAATGAAGATTATATATGAGATATAATATAAAAATTAACTTGATTAAATGAAACATCTATTTTAAAACAACCTTTCATAGATGCTGCTTCCAGTTCCATCATAAGATCGGCTCCATGATACCCATATTATTGTATTGTCATTGAAATTACGTAAGTATGCAAAAATTCAACCAAATCAGATGTCAGTAAGTGATTCAAAATTTGATTGTAATTTTGATCCAGAAAGACTTATGAAGGAAGCAAGGTAATAAAAAGTTTGTTATTAATATTTCTTTGTCTAATCATTCCCACACCACTCATCTAATTAAAATGAAATTTTGTTATAAAAAATAAAAATATAAATTTCTTCACAACCTTCCGCCAAACAAATACAATGATGTGTATTACCTGGATTGAAGAGCACCTCCCGCCCTCCCTCAATTGCATGCACTAACTCAGTCACCACTAATCCCAGCACCACTACTCCCAACACCACTATTCCAGGCAAGACACCATCGACGATAATACGACACGTGTTTCGCCTCTACACGAGGCATCTTCAGGTAATATAGACTCTACGGCGGCTGACCGCTAAGTGAGCGGCGAGCCGAAACTTTGTTAAGTTAATAATAATGTCCTCCAGACCGAATTTCGGCTACGGCGGCTAGCCATCGGCGCAGGACAGGATTATAGTGCGCAAGTGTATGCGCAAGCACAGGCGCACTCCATTCCCTTACTCTCATAATCTGATGCGACGTTAAACCGACACGACCGGAGTGAGATCAGGCTCAGGACCAACCACTTTACGTGCTTTCCGAAGCACTGCCAACTTCCCGACTCTGGGCAACTAATGATAATTTTTTTGACAGAAAAACTCAATAATTAATTTTATGGCCCGACCCGGGTTTCGAACAGAGGACCTCATGATCAGCAGTCGCACTACTACAACCACTAGACCAACGAGGTAGTCAGGTTTGTTAAGTTACTGTATGCAAGGCCGCAAAAGTTTTACTGAAAAGAGAAAAATTATATGTATATTCTATGTCACTTCTTCAACTAAGAGAATCCTAATGACACCCCATATATTAAGGTGGCTCTAGTCGACGGCACAAACTAAGTGGTGGGCGGGGTTAAAATGCATGCTATCTCAGCCGTCATCACATGCGAAAGCAAAAAGCATGATGATTTACAGTAAAAACGAGCGCGCGGAATTTTATAAACAGACCTTTGGGAATCTGGATATCATGAAAAATCTATTAAATGTACCTGTTGAAAATAAAATTATTTGCACTTTTGAACTCCTAATCCATCCCTGTACGTTAACTGTTTTGTAATTTTTGTTCTTCTCATGGTATTTATTTCGGCACAAAGATGTGTTAAAATTAGTACTTTTAAATATTTTTATTTTTTTTACTTTTTTGTTTCCATACAGGGCTAAATAATAATGATGATGAAACAAATTGAAATCATTTTTCATTTTGAACGTAGAGTAAATCAAACAGTGGAGTAATCGCCAGACTATGTTTGTATGGAAGAATGATTGACTAATGTAGCCTTAAGACTCATCAAGCCATTTAGGTAACAGAGCGTGCCAAAGAAATAGACATACATACTCCCAAAAACATTACCCTCATTCTAGAGCAGTCAGTTAATACAAACAGACCTTAATGTCATTTTGGATTATCTGTAGTTAAGTCATGTGAAAGGAAATATTCCATATTTTCCTGCAAGTGCTAACTACACTATTATGTGGTGCATTCTGGTAATAAATAAATAGCTCTAATGCATAATTAATTCTGGAAAATTTATAAAATGGATTTCATCTTAGGTATTCACTCCTTTAATTGCACAATTACACTTGGTCGTTAGCTTGTATTCTATTGCCTTTGGAATTCGGGAAAACAACTAAATGTAAATGAATAGAGTCGAGTACGCCCATTTTCATACAATCTAAAAATTAAAAATTTCATAAGATAACCGCAACAATGAGTAAAACAATGTAATTAATGCATCGGGTGCCGGAATACGAGTAACATCTTTAGTGCACCCGAATAAGGGCTAAGGGCCAAGTGTAATTGCGCCCTAATCCTGGAGCGGGTATGCAGACTCCTAAGTGCAGTGAACTACTCGGACCACTTTTAGCCAAAAAGAAATGAGTTTAGTTTGATGGAACATTGCAAAAAAGGGATGTGTGGCTAGCCCATCACCTACACGATCACAAAATAAAAAAAACCCAGTTTTATTACACAACAGGCAGGTTACACTGCTGGCATACTTTTCTCAACATGGTACCTATAAGTGTCAAACCGACATGCGAGCGTTTCTGTAGTCTGTTGCTGTAAGATTTTAATTCAACATTATTGTAAGTACATATTAAAAGATAATTACATGTCAATCACACTCAGAACAACTACAAATTGATATTGCAATAGTCAGCAATTAGTTGATCAATTATTGTAAGTAATAAATTCAAATAATTCTGATACATAAATTAATATTATTGTGCATTATAATTTAAGTATGAAAGGCAATATTAATCTTAATTAATTGTCATATTTATTGTCTTAAGTGACAATGTTAAAATTTATAAGTGAGATGCATGATTGTGACATAATTGATTAGATCTGTAAAAGAAAGTCTAGTAATTGTCATACTTTACAACCACAATGAATTTATTATTTTGGATTGTTATCAGAAAGATAATGTTGATCATGTCATGTTTCAATTTTTCTTTGTCACCTCTTATGACACCTACGCACCTACCAACGTAATAGCATCCACTAATGGATCCCATAGTGGATGCTCTTACGTTGCTTCTATACGACTCACAAATATTTCATTCGAACATATCTTAGTGTTTTACTGCTTTTTTTTAAATTAATTTACATCTGGATACCAAACAGTTTTTAATTTATAGCCACTCAATGTCTTAACATCAGAATAGTATAGCCAACTGACCGATGCCAGTACAAGAATTAAGTTTAAGCTAGAGTAGTAAAGGTCTGCTAATTACAAATTTATCCTGTACTACTATGCAAATATATTATACATACATATATTATTAACTATATGACTACCTCGTTGGTCTAATGGTCATAACCATGGTTGCTGATCCTCCTCCCTCTTGTCCTGGGTTCAAATCCCAGTTCAGGCATAAATCACTCATTGGGTTTTAGTCAAGAAATTAGTTAAAGTTAGGAAGTTTGTAGTGTTTCACCCCCGTGTCTCGGAAAGCATGTAAAGCCATTGGTCTTGCATCTGATTTCTCTCTCTGTTCGTGTTGAATTACCAATCGGACTATGAGAGAGAGGTAATAGAGAGTGCACCTGTGCTTGGGCATACACTTGGGCACTATAATCCTGTCATGGGCCGATAGCTAGTCTCTGTTGAGACTGGCCGCTGTGACCGAAATTCAGTCTGGAGGACGTTATCATTATTATCTATTATATTTATTTTTTTGTAAAGAAGTGTCAAGTAATTAAGTTTTTGAAAACGGCATAAATAATTTTACTAGAATTTGGAATATGTTATATATATGTGGAATATGTCTCTGTTGTTACTCACCAAACAATAAACTGGACTTGCCTGCATAATACAGTTGGTAATTTTGCTAAAGAAATCATCTTCCCAAAAGTATTCAAACCCACTTAGACCCATTGGCAAAAAAAATATTATTATTAATTATTATTGACTAATAAAATGATTTGTTTGTAGTTTTTTTTATAGGAAAATGGTGACAAGCGAGCACACAGTCCACCTGATGGTAAGTGGTTGCTGTGGTTCCATAGACATCTACATCTATCCTCATTTGCGAATCAAAATGAAGATGCATTGTCAGCCTTGAGGACTAAGATAGAATGCCTCTCTTCCAGTAAAAAGGGTCTCCGGTTCTCCACACTCACCATACGAAACAGAGTAGCATTAAGCTGCTATTTGACGCTGGTATTCTGTAAGAGCGTGGTCCTTCCCCGGTCGAGCCGACCCATTCGTGCTACAACTATACAATTAATATAGTAGCTGCAGCATGGCTCTACACTTTGCACCAACTTTCGTCCAAAATCAATTGATTACCGTATTTTTCAAAAAAAAAATCCTTGTTTTATTGATATAACATCAAACTTATTTAATAATTTTTTTAATAATTAAAATAAAAAATATGTTATCCATATTTTTTAAGTAACTGGTTCCTTGGAAAAGGCTCCAGCAATTTGGATGAAATTTTGTACCTACTTTATTATTGTAATAAAATTATGTTTTTGAGTACTGAGCAAACCTCAGTTCAGGTGTTGAATTATTAATTTTTTTATAGGATAGAGTGACAAACCAACACACAGTTCACCTGACGGTAAGTGGTTGCTGCGGCCCATAGACATCTAGATCTATCCTTGATTACAAATCAAAATGCAGATGCATTGTCACCCGTGAGGACTAAGATGGAATGCCTCGTTTCCAGTGAAAAGGGTCACCGGTTCTCTACACTCACCATACGAAACACAGCAGCATTAAGCTACTATTTTACGCTGGTATTCTGCGAGAACATGGTCCTTCCCCTTCGTGCAATGAGCCGACCCATTCATGCTATAACTACACTACTAATATAACTGCAGCATGGCTACCACATATAAATTTTAATTTTGTTTTAAATTATTGTTAATATTATAGAAAAAACTTTCTAAACTTAAAATTATCTTATTTTTACTTTAATATTGGCATATATACAAACAGTTAAAGAAAAATTTTTATAAATTTATGTAATTTTACAATAATGTTTATAGTATGAACAATCATTTTCATTTTTTTTTTTTGATAAAGCAACAACTCAGTGATTAGGTATATAATTATTCAAAAAATAACAAGCAAAAAATTATTCATCTCTTCTCACTATATAAAATCTAACATAAAATTTTAAATGAATAATTGCTTAATAATTATGCCTCATTTCCTAGAAAAAATCTTGTCCAATGTTCTATTTGGTGAAAACCAGAAAACTTAGATCAGCCAATGAAAACGCTTCCATTGAATGAAGCACCGATTTTAAAGCTTTGTAAACGACTACACGATGTATAAATTGTTAATTGGTTTGAAATCTCAGACCGAATCATCGATAGCAATCAAATCGTTTCCAACTCTGTAAATTGTACTCCCGTTGTGTACCTTCTGGTCAAGCTATTAACCAACCAAAAGAAGTAGGCACCATTTTGCGTTTTTCTCCGTACATAATTATAGTTTATTCTATTTTGACGTATTACATGGCCATCCGCGCCCTGAGCGGTGACATCACCTCTATTGAGCCAGATAACGAGTAAATTATTTGAAGTCACGCCCAAATTTATTGAAAATCATCACAAAAGTTAATTTTAATTAAAAACACTGGTTACCATTTAATCGTTTAGTATACCATTATACTAAATACGTATGTATTGAAAAAAAACGCGTTTATTGAAAGTATGAAAAATAAATTTCAAAATAGTGGCAAGGCGGAGCACCGCCAGAAATAAGGCGTCTCAATCTCAATGTGTGCAGGACCAAAAAAACGACCCAATTAGATCTATGAACGATTGAGACACACCCAAACCGAGATAAAAGTGCAAAATGCTTTTGAAACGCAAAAGAATGTGATCTTATTGAGTCTATTTAATATATTTAGACATGAACGGAATCTCTGAAAGCAATACTTACCGGCAGGCGGCTCCTGACAAAAAATTATAGGTATTTTTCTGTCACCAAAGTATCACTTCACTTGGAATCGAGTAGCTGTTTTAACTCACACTAAGCACATAACATATCGTTAATATAACACGCACAGAACGTATCCTAGACGTTTTAATGCACTAGCACCACAAACATTACGCTTGAACGCTTTAATTCTCTTTCGTTCGTAAAAAAGTGAAAAAGAAGTCAGTCTACTCACGACCACTTCACTTCTGTAAATCGATGTGAAAGTTTCGCTTTTAGGCCGCAACTCGTAATGGCGCTAATGATAACTAAAGATTATCGCTTTTCAAACCAGATGGCGTACATGTGCTTAGAGCTGCCATATTCATTATATGAATCTACCAATAAAGTATTAAAATCATTACTACGTAAAACAAACTTACTGAAAACTACAAACACATCAGGGATAAGGATAAATAATAATAATTCCCTTCGTGGTTTTCACGAAAACTTACCATAACAACATGATCACAGATATACGGTGAATTATCATATCGTATTTACCGCATGTAAAATACCCAGGCTGATGACGGAGACAAGCGTCTACGGTGCAAGATGTCTTTGATTTCTTAATTTACGCAAACACTACAAATTTAAATACAAAGAATCGACGCTCCGGGAAGTCTGCAGTCTGAACAGTTACAGGATCGATCCCGTCACAAAACCAGATTTGATAGACCACAAATCCTCGCTAAAGGTCAGATTCCTTCCAAAGATGATTCGCGAGGCTATTGAAATCAAAAACATCCCAATTTCAATAGAGAAGATGGCCGAATGCTACCATCTCCTTGGGATCCTATAAATAATAAAATTAAATCCCAACTCAAGTATACAACTGCAAGACTATAAGATTCTATAAGTTCATTCTGCGTAGACCGCAACAAAAGTAAATAATTTTAATCTAGAGGTAGCTTTGGTTAATTATGACATTAGGAAGTCAAACACCTCAGTCTCCCCCTCCCCCCGTGACCCTACTGAAACTCGGGTACTAAATAAGTTAATATACGCGATGTAATCTGTAAAAATTAGATTGAGTGGCAATCTTAGCAAATCATTCTTACCACGAAAGAAGAAGAAGGTTGTAGCACCAGTAATTAATTAATTAGTAAGAAATTTCGTAAGATTTCAACCTAAAGTGACCCATGTGGCTTTTACTATCAGTACCACTTTAACCACATCAAAGGCACGTCATACATACTTTTGAATCAACTTCACTAATTTTGCAATGCTAACGAAAATGATATTTTATTATAAGTTTTAGGATTGTTTAATTAATCATCAAATAGAAGTTATTAAAAGGATAAAATACAACATAAACAAATAAAAGATGGCAGCTGTTTGAGCCATATTCGATTTTAGATAACATTATAAGCTACTTAATAACGAAATTAGAATGTGAATTGATTAAACTTTAAATGTATTGACTACAATAGTATACTTTTAAAAAACTATAATAATAAAATCAAAGATACTACAGTACCTACGAAACTCACAAAATTACCGAAAAAAGCGTTCTGCACACAGTGACGGTACATATTTACACACATTTTAATGATGTAAAAATGAGGGCGTAATTATAATAAGAAAAAATAGGCAAGCTATTAGTTTCTAAATATACTATGTATATGTATTTTGTCTGATTATTAAATTCTAATTGATATTTAAATAAAAAGTGTGTGTAGGACCTGTAAGTAACAGCGTTATAAATGTATAATGATTTCTTAAATTCACGCGAACACTACACATTGAATAAAACTATTAATGACATTGGGACGTCAAACATCTCAGTCCCCCCCCCGTGACCATGGGTGCTGTAAAGCTCCCGAAACGTCGGGATATTAAAAACAAATTAAAGTAATTAAACGCGATAAAATCCGTAAATAATAGTTTTGTTCAATGTTATAAACGTAGTCAAAATAGAAAGTTTTACCATAAAATAAAACTCACCTATTATTTTTTAATCAAAGTCCGGAAACCATCTTAAGTCAAGCACTTGTCTTTCCGCCTAAAGTCAGCACTTCCGGCTACCTTAACTGCATGGAGGGGGCACCCCACCACTGTTTTTGCTTTATTATTTAAGTAGAGATGAGCACCAGGTCCTGTAGCAGATTTCGTTCGTGTGATTTCGCTGCATGAACTGCAAACATTTCCTTTTGTTTGCATACCATGTTAGTTGCCGGTTCATCCAGGTCCCCCCGGTACTTATATCACCGAGTTGAGCGCCTCAGCAGATATCTGAAGCATCGGTTGTTAGGAGGTTTACTACTGCATTCATGTGTATCGGAACAGATTGACCTACAGCTTGTAGCCACCACTTCATCTCGGATTGAACTGGTAGTGGAATACTCATTTGGTGTTAAGAGTGGTCCTTTGACAACTGTCGACTGAAGTATTGCAGTGTTCGACAGTGAAGTCGACCTCCGACCGTAAGTGGCAAAATCGAGTCTCCCCATTGAGATTTGATACTGTTTAAGGGACCACTTGCCTTTTAAGAGCTGTTGCTGAAGTACGTCGCGTAGCGTTAAGCACTTTTTCTTCGATAAGGACTTCGCATTTAGTTGTGTCCTATGTTATGCTGAGAAACTCTAGGCACTGTGTCGGAATCAGCACGAACTTTTCGAAATTTATTGTCCAACCTAGTAACTGCATGATCTTTATCGTTAATGATACATCTTGTAGTTGTTGCATCGACTGGCTTGCAAATAGAAAATCGTCCAAATAAACTACACATCTGATGCCCCGATTTCTGAGAAACTCTGAACCCAGTTTGTTATTGAGGCAAATGTTCTCGGTGCAGAGGAAAGGCCAAACGGTAAGCAGGCCATCTGGATCAGTTGGTGTTTGTTCGAATATGTGATAATTTAGTCTCAAGTATCTTCGATGACTCCGAGCAATCTGAACGTGAAAGTAGGCTTGGCTTAGGTCTAATTTTGCCATCCAATCCTGATGCTGCAGGAAGGTGGGTACTCGAAAGTGGCTTAACAATCTGAAGGGTTTCGTTTTGATGAATCTGTTCAGTTGTTTCAAATTGAATATTGGACGGTAGCTGCAGTATGGTTTTGGCACCAAAAAGAATGTGGAAAGGAAACTGGAACTCTGCTCCGCCTGTTAGAGTACTCCGGACTTTAACATAGTTTGAATTTGACGAGTCATTATTAAGGAAATTTTGGTCTTGTAGCTCTAAATAGCAATTTGGTTTGGAAGTATTAGAGGCGGCTTGAGTATGAATGGGATGTACGAGCCACTTAATAGTCTGCATATTTGTTCCGACGCGCCTAAATTTCTCCAAACACTTAGAAATTGTTTCGGATAGCCGCCATGAAATTTTTGAGGAGTCATTTACGACGGTCATCTTTAAAGGAAGAATGCGACTGCGATTCGAAATATCAGCTTGTTTACTCGTCGATGGGTTTTGATTTGCATAAAAATTTCTTTTTGTGTAAGAGGCATTGATCAGGATTAAGTGATCAATTTATCTGCTCCTCCAATTTTCTGAAGGTAGGTAGGTAGATGAATGGAATCGTTGTTGAACAGAGTTTCTACGTTAGGAGGGATTTTTTGCAAAACCTCGCGATGATATTCTTCAGGAATCTATCGCAGAAATGAACCTCTGCGTAAGCTAACAAGATTCGTTCGTATACCACAAACTATTTGAAACAAATTCTCAGTTACTTTGCTATATGATGACTCCTTAGAAAATAACGTTTTTTTATCAAATAATGTATTTGGAGTCAATGTTTGTTGAGAATCACTGGCCCAATCTACGAGTACCAATGCTTGTAATGCTCTTTGTAATTCTTTTTGGCAAAGTAAGGAGTTAGTTAATCCGGCGGAGGAACGTTCTAGCAAATAAGAACGAGGATCATCACGCAGCAAGTTCGACAAAACCGGGGGTAGATAAATATTTTTTCTGGGCATCGATAAACAGTACAGAATACCAATCATATTTTAAACGCTGTAATTCTACTAATTTCTTTAAATGTATTTCATTTGCACGTGGATAAATAGGATCTTTTACCGTGGTACTTAAATCTAATAGCTTGAGCTGGTTTATTTTGTCACTGCCTTCTGTCGTAGGTCGGTGCAAGTTAAGATTAAGTGAAGGGACCAAATTTGATTTTGGCATGTAACTTCACTAGATTTTGTAATAATATTATTTAAAAGGCCACTTGCTGGATATAAATTCAAAATGTTCATTACTCACGGTTTGATAAATTTTTCTTTTCTTGTGTCTACTTGTTTGACTGCAAACACGGTTTTCTGACGAATCACTGCTATCCGGACTCGATGATGAAGTACGCACACGTATTTGAGAATTTAATAATGTAACTTTGTCGACACTTTTTTCCTCCATATTTTATCAGTAGAGTAGTTATTTATCACTTAGTTTTAGTAAAATTGAAACATTTCGTGCTTACAAAAGGTTGACTTGTGAAAGGCGCGAAAAACAACGCTATAATGACGAGACCTGGTGCTCATCTCTACCTAAATAACAAAGCAAAAACAGTGGTGGGGTGCCCCTCCATGCAGCTAAGGTAGCCGGAAGTGCTGACTTTTGGCGTAAAGACAAGTGCTTGACTCAAGATGGATTCCGGATATTGATACATAAAAAATAATGGAACATTACTTTATCGGCCGTGGCTTGATAATGCAGTGCATGTAGGCAACTAAAATGTTTTTCGCTAAATTAAGGTGATGAAAAATAATGTAAAATAGTAGCCCCGAAGTATTTATTTTAGTATATCTTTCTAAATAAAAATTAACGATTAAATTTAAAATTACTTTAATTCGGTGATAAAATCAAAAATAAATGTTTATGTTTTACAATTGTTTTTAAAAATTTTAGGAATTGAGTTCAAATTACATACAATATATACCACTCTCTTTGGAAAAAACTTAGTCTTATGTTTAGATATCTTGACTTTTAAAAATAATAACTGTAGGAAAAAATATTATACTGATATACTGTTTGGTTTAGTAGGTTTAATAATTTTAGGTACTTCTCCTTTTAAGTGTTGGCAGCACCGTCAAAATTCAATTTTCAAAACGCAATCTTTTTCCAAAATGGCGTACGTTTAGGTTGTGTGTTACTGTTTCTTATTTATTTTATTTTTAAATTTAAAACTGTTGACTCGAGACTAAGGTATTTTGTCTCTTTTATTGTTTTATCAATCAATATTGTTTTAGTTTTAGTTAATTGATTAAATTTGTAACTTTGCAGGGGAACATGGGCCGTTCGCCAAGTCCGCGGCGGCGTGATGAAAGACGCGACAGACGGGACAGAGACCGAGATAGGGATCGTGAAAGAAGACGGCAGCGAACTCGATCCCGATCGCGGTCCCTAGAAAGGAGACGTCGGTCTCCAGATCGACGGCGGTCTCCATCCCCACGCCGACGGCGATCGAGATCACCCTCGCCAATTCCTACTACCTCCTTCGTGCCAAAGCCCAAAAAGGCGTTTGGCGAGCGGCCTATTGTCACGCCCGCGGACTTGGAAGGAAAAACTCCTGAAGAACAAGAAATGCTCAAGGTAATGGGTTTTTGCGGTTTTGACACTACAAAAGGTAAAAAAGTTGAGGATAACATTGAGGGTGAGGTCCATGTTGTATTAAAACGAAAATATAGACAATATATGAATAGGAAAGGCGGGTTCAACAGGCCACTCGACTTTGTAGCTTAGCACAGTGACGCACAAACTGACTGTCGCCGTACTTCTGGTCGTTTAGACCTGCAGGGTCTATGAAGTTACGTTATGAATCTAAATGTAACTTTAACACTATTTTGTGATATTTATTTAATAGCTTGCTCTTGGTTGGTTTCATCACAATTCGCAAAGTATATTTAGTATAATTTAAGTTACTCTTGACAAAATGTTCTGACCTATTTTAACATTTAACAGTGACGCTGGTTAATATGATGAATGTCACACAAATATAAAATGGTCCACATTATTTTGCATAATATATTTATAGGTCAAATGGTGTCTTAAGATTTTCGCCTGTCTGAGTACAAAGAACTGAATAGGATATTTTAAGTGATAGAAACCTACCCTCGTAAGCCAATACCTGTTTGAATAACAATAAATCTGCTAAGAATTTAATATTACAAGCAAGGAAGTATTCATATCCATCAATCCGTGTGATGTTTCACCAAGAACAAGCATTTAAAATGTTTTTTACCTAGCTGTAAGTGTTATTTACATTGTTTTCCACATTTTTACTGAACTCAAAGCTGTGGTTGTAATACTTCTTACAGAATTTTTGAAGTATTTAATGATATTTTAATCCTTACAAATATGTTCTATTAATGTTATACTGAAAGAGTTATATCTCTTTTGGTCAAAGTCTAATAAGTGCTGTCTAGTATAGCCTAAACTCTTGGAATATCAATATGAATTATTACTTCATATTACCCCTACTGGGTTCGCCAGTATGTACCATACATACAGTATACAGAATGGGTCCCACATATATGCAATAAATGAAACCATATACTTGTTATTGCCTTTGCTGACAATATACAAAAAATGAACGTAATCGGTCCAGTAATTAGGTCAAAAAGTAGTTTTAATTTTAAGCAAATTTGAACACTATAGAATTGGGTCACTAAGTCAATGATTCAATGAACTTGAATCCTTGAACATTAAAAAGCACCAGTGCAAACAATTGGTATTGCGACATATCGTTGTCTAAACAGAGTGTTCACTTTTACTGAATTTATTTTAATATTTATTTTGTTTGAAAATTTCACTTTTTTATTTTACGGGTTTTAATTTAATATTTAATTTTTCTACACTTCTACGGACTAGTATTACTTGTGGTTTCATTTATTGCATATATGTGGGACCCCATTCTGTATACCATATTTTCAACTGCATATAAATTGATTTATTTGCCCTCACCACTAAATGTATAATTTGTTTTATTGGATTACACATTAATATACAAATTTAAAAAAATTGGGAATTATATTATATTGGGCAAGGGATAACATATATCTCATAATTGCAAATACCATTATGTAGATGCATACAAGTTACAATTTTTGCTACTATAGCAAAAAGGTTTTGAAAGATCAACATGTTCATCCACATTAAAGCTTACATGGGTCAGTGTATGTGTGACTCACAAGACATATTGCTATATATATTATAAAATACATTATAAAGCATTCTAGAACTACTAAAAGTTATTAATGCCATAATCCTATATTTAAGAAATGTTTCATTATCCCTAAAAATTTGTTTTATTACAAATGGGGTGAGGTTATAGTCTAATGTAAATAAAAATATTTATTAGGCAACTTAAGATTACTAAAAAAGAAGCAACTTTAAATAATTTGTAAATTATTGAATCAGTACCTATTTTCTTTAAAAAAAATAGTTTTTCATGCACTAAATTGTACTATGAAATGGCTTGTAAGGGAAGACTAAACATTTTTTGAATATAGAAACCCTGCATAAGTGACAAATGTTGGTAGAGAAGTCTTAGATTGTGAGTGACTAGATGTTAATTGAGATTACATTATTCTAAATTGTTTGAAGGTATGGCAACCACAGCTTATTCCCCCATGAAACTGTAAATAAACAAATAGAGCAAATTTATGCAAATTGAATTTTTACTTAATTTAATAACTTCTTACTTTATTTGAAAGTAGGAAACTTTTCCATTGGAATTCTAAGTTAATAATTATGTATTTGAAAGTAAGAAAGCCAATTGAACAAACCACTTCTATGAACTTAAAATTACTAAGACAGTTTCATGGCAAAATGTTAGTATTAAGTTAACTTTAAGTCCGTTACCACAGTCCCCGCGCGCAGCTTCGGCCCGCGCGGGTCCAGTCCAGCGCTCTGCGCACCAAGAAACTCAGCGCAGTGTGCTTGGGACCGACCCTCTGTGGTCTCCATGTCTTGTAGCTAAAGAATTGTAATACAGAAGTGAATATCATTGGAATTGACCCTTTTTATGTTAGTTGTACTTACTAGCATTCTCTACAATATATTAGGAGAAAAACAGCTAAAGAACTAAAGTTAAGAATTTAAGGTCTATTTAATAGAGTCCGTACTTGATATATAATTTTTTAGATTATATATACCTGTTTAGCAGTGAATGTTTTATGTTTAGATTTGATTTCACATGCATTTAATGGTAGCAAGACCATGGAGACTGTAACATAAGACTGACGCTGCCTGTTCCTTATATTTTCGTTGCTCGCGCGGCGTGCCACACACACAACTTAGCAATAGCGTAGATACAGAGTTATTTACACACACTATACACTAATTCCCTACCCCCTATCCTCCACAATGTACAATAGTCAAGATTTTCAAGTCAGAGTGTGGTGTTTTCAGTAATCCATTGATTTATTAAAGGTTTTGCTTTTGAAAATAACAAAATAATTTCATATGTGAATTGTATTTCAACATTCTCAAATTAATGTTTCATATAAAGTTTTGCTTATAAATATATACTGATTATGACTGCCATTATTTTATATGAAACATATTTTTATTGGTAAATATTATATTTAAATAGGCAAATGCATTATCATGTAATTTTTTTATACCTTTAATAATACAGGGATTTCTAAAAACATCACTCTCTGCCATGATAGTCTCCATAGCCCATATATGATATACACTGGTTGCTTGAAATGTGATATTTTTTAAGAATGTATATTATTGCACCCACGTCGCGCGGGGGGGACTGGCAGCGATGATAAGTCGCGCCCAAGCACACTGCCGGGTTTGTCACACTATCCGCACTTTGAATGAATCCAATACATACAATAAATATCACGGAAACAGATTATAAATAACATTTAACCTGTTAAAAAGAATACAGGTAATTTGAAACAATGTGTTATTTGGCTTTTATGTTTAACAAAAATGGCAGTTCAGATTGAAACGCTAGTGAAAATATTTCCATTTTTTAAATAAAAAATCCATAAAACTGTTTCATTAACATTTTGTATGAAAATTTGCCCCAGATATTATCACTGGTGGCGCCTTTGATTTATTCTTTCATATATGTTTGGTTATCAAATCAAAAAATTATAAAATGTTTTATTTTGCTACAAAACTTTAGTTTCAATTATTAGAATTGGGTATATGACAATTTAGTCAATTGAAATACATGTATCAAAATCAAATTCTAAGATATATAGTAATTCATTAATAATGGTGTCAACTACCCAATGAGGACTTTTTATGCCATCAGGGCTGCACCACTTAGGTGTGTAAAGTGAGGTGAACTTTCATTAAAATGCAACTTCTCAATTATAATGACATTGTGAACAAATAAGTTCACCTCACTCCAGACATCTGGTGAGCGTAAAATAATAAGTCTTCATTACTTTTCAATTATATAAAATTGTATGTTGCAGAATATGTACCGATATTGTTTAATTACAATTAAATTTTGTTACAAATGAGAGATTCATTCCCACTGTACATACCACCAATAATTTTTATAAGTCAAAAATAAAAATTAATTAAATTGCAAATTTTGGTTGTTAAGGACTTAATTTCTATTTAAAAATTATGAATTTATAATCAAAATTTACATGTGTAAAGGATCCTTGGAGTGTACAGATGATAAATTACATATTTTTGTTTTGTAGAGGTTTCATTTTTATTATTTTTTATAGTTAATGTTTATTATGTATTAATGGGTAAATAATAATATATTATTTGATGTTCCACACAGCGGATTGCCTAACTATATAAAAAAATATTTTTTTATATTCTAAATTAGCGAAAAATATGATGTGATTTACACAGGCTGTTATAAATATTTCTATGATCAAGGAAGAAATACGATTGGTAATTTTTAATATAAAAAACTGTTCAAATGAAGCAGTGATTTTATTAATTTTAGTGAATATTCATGACCATTGTGTAAATTTCTGAGTAGAATATTGTATTTTGATTTGGCTGATCCAATGTGCATAGGTATTCTTAGTGATCCAAGGATTCAAAATTTCAGAATAAACAATTTTGGAATCAAAACCGAGTTTTATTTTGCGTACCGTGACCTTTTTTCAAACGACTTCAAAAAAAAGTTTTTTTTTTTAGTGAATAGATTTTGATGATTCTTTTTTTATTTGATAATTTGATCAAGATCTGACAAGTAATTTTTGAGTTATCCTTAATAATGAGTATTTAATTGACTTCGATACATTGGTAATCTTTTAATTTTTTCCTTTTATATTGAAGTCAGTTGTAAGTTTTTATTTTCATTTTACCACTTGTTATTCTTGATCTTACTTATATGGATCGCATACTGTCGGTTACTAAAGGTACACAAAAGTGAGAAAGCTGACTACCCTTGTGGTTGTGTTACAGCAACCTTAATAGAGTTTACTATGCTATGTAGTTGACTCCTCGATTTGGACCACATCAATATTTTCTGAATGTGTATTATATAATCTGTCAATTACAATGGTTTTGGAATACAGAAATTTTGGTTTTTTTTTGGAGAGAGATGTTGAAAGGAAGAAAGAACAGATAAGAATGTTAGAAGAATATCTGATATCTTCCAGCCAAATATTAAAATGTTCTGGAAACACGTAAATACTAGGGGTAATTAAAAACTGCTTAGATTGAATGCTATACCGGACTAGAATCGCTGTATTGAATTATGAAGTTTCGAGCGTAAATAGTAATCGATTAAGAGTAGAGCCTAAAAAGCCCATATTTAGATCCGCCCCTGCTCGGGACCAGCCTTGTGAAAATATATGATTAAAGCCTAAGTGCAACAACTTTGAAGTACTCATCCGTCTTTAAATAAATAAATGTTTCTTTGTCCCGCTTTCCCATACGATTCATCTATCCATTCCATATTTTACAGCTTATAAAAGTCCACTGCAGAACAGGTCTCCCCCATAGATTGCCTCATAGGGGTATTTTGTCACAGTTGACACGCCTGACGAGCGGGTTTTCTTCCTATTTCAGTTTCTGTCTCCTCGTGGATATTCTTCCACTACATCTACACAGCTTACGATACAATTAATCCAATTACTACTAAACTTTGGTGAGTAGTGCGGATGCAAGTTTAGTAGTAATTGCCACAGGGGGCTAACAAGCATGTGGCTCACCTGATGGTTACTGACTACCGCCGCACATGAACAACCACACCAGAGGAATTGAAGGTGCGTTGCCGGGCTTTTATAAAGAAGTAAGCTCTTTTCTTGAAGGTCCCTAAGTCGTATCGGTCTGGAAAAATCGCCGGTGGTACACAATTCCACAGAGAAGTTGTACGATAAAGAACGGAACTCCTAGTAAAACGCACGGTGGACCGCCAAGCATCCAGATGGTGAGGATGGTATCTTGAATTTTGACGCGATGTGCGTACATGAAATTTTGGCGGCTGGGATTAATCCGAACAATTCCCCAGAGCACTCCCCGCGGTAGATGCGAAAGAAAATGCAAAAAGATGCAACATCTCTTCGCAGCGCCAGTGAATCGAGTTGACCAGAAAGGACTCTGTCGTCGACGATTCGAACCGTTCTGCGCTGGATGCAGTCAAATGGAAGGAGCTGGCATTGGGGTGCCCCGGCCCAGAGATGAGAACAGTATTCCATGAGGCCGAACTTGCGCATTCGAAAGTTGCAAGCGAAGTCTTAACAGTGCTGTTGCACGTGTGGGCCGGCTAAAACCGGGGTGGTACCACGACCTCACAGAATACCGGCGTGAAGTGGAAGCTCTGCTTCCGCGTTTCGTCTGGTGAGTGCAGGTGGCCGGAGGCCCAAATACCCCTCCCCCCATCAACATGGTAACGGAATTAAATATTAAACTACCCCAGGAGGGTACCAGCACCCCTGGAGAATCCCTCGCTGAGCATCCACGACCAAGTTTACATCAGAGAGGACATCTGTTCTCGACGCCTCGGCAGTATTGAAGGTTTGGACCTGTCCATTCTTTGGCTACGCGTAGACAGCGACGACCATACGGGATCCTCTATAGGTCCCATAGCGGTAATGCCGAAACAGACCGACTCTTCGACCACGTCCAAATGGCTACAGATTCGTTGCTACAACAGATCACCTCCGCAGAGATCGTGATCCTCGGCGACTTTAACGCCCATCACGCCGAATGACTTGGTTCACGTTTAACCGATCTGTTCATGATTTTGCCTTGGCATATGGTCAGACACAACTGGTTACTTCGCCTACGCAGATTCCAGATGTGGAGGATCATACACCTTCCCTGTTGGACCTTCTGCTGACCTCTCACCCGGACGGAAATCAGATTTCTGTCGACGCCCCTTTAGGCTCCTCGGACCATTGTCTTGTCCGGAGTGTGGTGCCACTCACGCTGAAATCGCAGTTGCATTCTGCAGGCTGCCGCCGTGTTTGGCACTCATAGGTCAGCCGATTGGGATAGGATGCGGTCTTTCTTTACATCTTACCCTTGGTTTGCTTTTTGCCGGATGATCCCAACGTTGTTGCGAGTCCGCATTTACGTAAGTATTTTGTGACGACCATTTTATAACCTTTTTAACGATTTTGTAATTGTTATGATATATTTATAGCACCTTTTATAGTAAATAATATTTATTTAATGAAATTAGTAATTTCTTATAGCTATTTTGCTAAAAAAATTGTTTTCAATTTTTATTTTAGAACTAAAAATGGCAAACCGAGATCAGCAAATTGAGTTAAGGTTATTGGAGGAAGATGAAGACATTTTAGAGGATACTCCATGTTCTGATGATGAAGAGTCGGATTATCTAGAAGTCCAGGGTGAAAATACGGACTCAGAAGAAGATAGTGATCATGATTTAGGTGAATTTGAGTTGAACTAAACATTTGCTAGTTCCGCAAGCCCCGCACACGTTTTTACGGATGAGGCCGAGGTACCACTTTCAAATTTATTTTACCAAGGTGTTGACAATACTAGATGGCTGAAAGAACAAGTTCGTTCTCGATGTTTGATGCGCCAACACAACATCGTACGTGTACAATCAGGTTCTCGAGAAATAGCGAAAACGAAGGTTACTTCTCTAGATTGTTTATCTCTCTTTCTTGATGATGAAATTGTAGCTATGATAACGGATTCCACAAATAAACATATACTGATTTAGCAAAATAAATATTCATGGGATACAGATGCGAAAATAACTGACGAGTTGGAAATAAAAGGACTATTGGGCATTTTATATCTCTGTGGGAGTGTAAAATCTGGAACGGAAAATATCTTGCAGTTGTTTGATGCTAAGAAAGGGACCGGGATGGAAGCTGTTTATCTTACAATGAATGTACAAAGGTTCAAGTTTTTGATGAGAAACTTTCGTTTCGATGATCCTACAACGAGAGCGCAAATGATAACGGTTGACAAGTTGGCACCTATTCGTGATTTATTTCAGAAAAATTTCAAAAACATTATACACCAAGTTCTGAACTGACTTTAGAGGAACAATTGATAGCGTTCAGAGGCTGGTGCCGATTTCGGCAATACATTCCCAACAAGCCAGCGAAATATGTGACCTGAAGTACCACATGTCGCTGATGTGGTACTTAAGGGTATGGAAATTTTTTATTCCATCCTCTGTGGTGCCCATCGGAGGCAAATCTCAGCTATGGTTTGGTCGCTCCTGTAAAATAGCATCATGCTATAAGCAGTACTGCTACCAAGCCTGGGCTGACGTATCAACGTTCCGGGATGTAAACACCAACGATCTAAAAAAGAAGTATAATTCCGCCTTCAGGTCCTTCAAAAGAGTTATTGCCAAGGCAAAGTCAGAGCATATAGGCAGAATTGGCGAGAAACTAGTTCGCCTTCCTTCTGGAACTCGTGCATTCTGGTCTCTCGACAAGGCTGTCTAGGAGAATTTCTGTCAGCCATCTCTTCCATCTCTGCACAGGGAGGACGACTGACTGGCCCATACCGCAAAGGAGAAAGCCGATCTGCTTAGGCTCTTTCTTTGCGTCCAACTCGACTCTGGATGACGGGAGGAGTACGCTGCCGAATATCCTCCGGTGTGAGTGCTCCATGCCGGAAGTGCAGTTCACACAGCGCTTGGTTCGCAAAGCACTCCTCTCCCTGCACATCCACAAGTCGAGTGAAACTGACGGAATCCCCCAATTGTGCTGAGGACGTGTGCTCTAGAGTTGGCACCGGTTTTAAGGCGTCTTTTCCGGTACTCCTACTCTCTAGGCGTAGTCCCAAAATCATGGAAGACGACTTTCGTCCACCCGATCCCTAAAAAAGGCGACCGCTCAGACCCGTCCAACTATCGGCCTATCGCCATCACCTTCTTGTTCTCCAAAACAATGGAGTCCATTGTAAACCGCCAGCTCATGAGGTACCTTGAGGATCACCAGCTGATTAGTGAGTGCCAATACGGTTTTCGCCGTGGTCGATCAGCTGGTGATCTTCTGGTCTACCTAACTCATAGAGTAGAGTCCAAGGGGGAGGCATTGGCCTCTAATTTGGACATTGCGAAGGCCTTCGATCGGATTTGGCACAAAGCGCTTCTTTTGAAGCTCCCTTCCTATGGGCTTCCCGAGAAATTATGTAATTGGATCACCAGCTATCCTGCGGATCGGAGCATCAAGGTCGTTGTAGACGGTGCAAGCTCCGATTACAAGCCTATTGTTCACGCCCGATTGTAGCAAGCTACAAATTGCAAGGCGCTAGTTCCAAGCGGGGAACCGGTTAGCGTTGCGCGGGAGGGGGGTGCTCGCTATGCGCATACGGCGCTGCCAGCAAGCGCAGTCGGCAGGAATCTTTGAGCGCTGAGGCCGTGCCGGTGGGGGTCGCGAGATTAGCCTAGAACTTTCGATAGTACGCGGCGACCGTGTCGATTAGCAGGTTTGTGCAGTTAATTAAAGTTAAAATAAATTAGTTAAAGCGTACGAAGGAATTTTGCTTTCGTGTGGAACATTAAACTTTGTGATCCGGAAATCGCGTTATCTTCGATTATAGTTTGTGCTAAGTGACGCTAGACTTGAGTTCCGATAACGGTGAACGTTTTGTGAAGCGGTCAACGCATGAGGTGCTGCTGAACGATTACCTCGGTGACGTCAGGTTACATTACACACTTTCCTATACCACACACACACGCACACGCACACGCACACGCACACGCACACGCACACGCCCGCACACGCACACACACACACACACACACACACACAGACACACACACACAGACACACACACAGACACACACACAGACACACACACACACACACACACACACACACACACACACACACACACACACACAGACACACACACACACACATACCATTTACTTACCCCTGACAGTGCCTTGTGGTCGACACCACGTCCGGAACTCGGTAAGTTTGTGTTTGATTATAGCAGCCGTTATAAATTAATTATCCATAGGCCCTTGGGCCCTCCCCTCGGTCACTCGTCGAGTTGGGTTACTATGGGCCCTAGGCCGGTCGACCTTTGTCGGGGTAACTGAGGGCCGTAACATTGCTGGTAGCACAGCGTGGTTATTGTTTCGACAATCACGCCCGGCCGTAATATAATAATTTTTTTTGTTGTTTGTTAGTGGATCGGTGGTTCGAACCACGCCGTTAGGCTGCGCAAACGGAGTGTAGTTTAGAGTTAGGTACCTACGCGTCAGGTATTTGTATTTAGTATTTGTATTCGTATTGTAGATTAAATTGCCGAAGGGTCGGTCACCACAGCGGGGCATCTTGTTGACCTAAGATGCGCGCCGGCAGCCGTAGCGAGCGGACACCTTCTAACTCGGACTCGAGCCGCACACAGCCGCTCAGTCGCCGCCATATTGCTTACGCCCACTATGACGTAACTGCGCACCAAGATAGCCGTTGGAGTGGAAATTTCCGTGTAATAGAGTGATTTAAGTTGAAATATGAATATTTCGGAGCCCGGGGCCTCAATCCCCCGGACTACGATGGCCCAAACTGGGAAATGAAGTGATTCTGGTGTAATTATGGACACGAACAGTGCAACAAATAGTGAAATAACGGACAATGGCATCAAGATGATTTGATACCCGATTTCCATGAAGGAAAAATTAATTAAATGTTATAAGTGCCTAAGCGACATCAGATTGGACGCTCTCACCTGGGGTGCCACCCAGGCGAATACCAAACTAGTGAAATGTGAACAGACAAGCTAGACCTCCTAATGAAAGCTGCAGTGAGCACAAAAATAAGAACTAACGGACAAAGCGTAGAATTATTTAGTGAAATGACCGTATACCTGGCCCCACTGAGAACTGGAATAAAATCGAACAGAGTGTGCGGACAATGCAAGTGTATACGTGAATTCGTCACCATAAGCCAATTAGACTTTACCTCGGAAGAGCACTACGGATTCATAAACTGTGGTAGTGACCAATGTGCAAGAATCGATCCTAAAATTGCACTAAACAGTATCAATAAAGTGAAGAAATCGAAACGCGGAGGCGGTGGAATATTCCACAGCGCTGCGGCCGCGCCCGGCGTCGGTGCAAAGTCCAACGCTGCAGTTCCCCACACCGCACCTGCGCGCGACCACGGAGGCGCGCGTCACGTCAGCGCCGTCTCTGTTTCTGTGCCGCAGTCACGTACGCCACGAATGTTCGAGTTCGAGGGCGTGGCCCCGCCCTGCGCGCCTCTAGGAGAGCAGAACGCGCGAGAAGCGAGTGCGCAACAGTGTGAGACGGAACCACGATGCTCCGCCCACCGCATCACCCCACCGCCGCGCGGTCTAACATTGTCCACATAAGGAAACTACAAGCAAACGTAGCGACGAGCGTGCCGCTACATAATAAATTCAGTCTATTGGACGGTATCGAGAACGATACACCAGCGGAAGAACAATGCAGCGTAGCAACTAATTTAAATAACAAAAGCGCCGAAGATAATATTGCATCAGGTGCTACGAACAAAATGAAAAGACCGCGACCTACTCCGTCGAATGAGGACAACAGGTTGGTCCAAAAGAAGGAAAGAATTAAGAAGACACACACCCCGGTCATAACGATCAGAGATGAAGACCTCTGTGCCAATACCCAGGCACTCACAGCTGTAAGACAGGTGACATCAGCCACTAACTCAAAAATTACATTAGCTGCGAAACAGATATTCATCGCACCATCATCCATAGAGGCGAGGAGAGATATCCTCAAAAAAATTGAAGAACTCAATCCAGCCAGAGTGATAGCCCCTAAACCCATGGGGGAGAGGAACATGATGACCAAGATAGTCATAAAGAATGAAACTTTCGGAGAAACGGTGGAGGCGATTGCAGAGGAGATCAACCGATGCATCGGGATTACACCGCTGAGAGTGAAACCAATTGGCAAATCTGGCAGACTACACCTACTGCTCTTTGAAAACAAATACACCGTGAGACATATTCTCCACGCCTTTGACACGTCGCAGAGGACTATCTTCTGCGCGAAGAAGAACAAGGCTCAGCCATACATGGAGAATTTAGCTCATATTAACCAGTGTAAGAATTGTTATGCCTTCGACCATACGAAGCACTCGTGCTACGGCACCAAAAAGGATCCAACCATGATCACGGTCACAGCTACGGGAGCTACCATCACGGTATGCTCCAACTGCAAACACGAGGGGCACGGAGCCAACCAGGTTAACTGCCCTGCGTTCCAGAAACAGCTGGCCATCAGAGAGCGAGTCCTGCTAGACCGCCAGGCCAAGTCCAAGGAAAGATCAGAAGCTGCGCGAGTCAGGAAGGAGACTACCTTCGCGCAAGCTCTGAGAAGCAACAAGGAGTTCCCGCAGCTGGGAGCCTCGAGCACTTCGATCACCACTGATGAAGAGCTCGGCCCCACGCCTCCGTTACCACCAAGGCAGACAGCACTAACTGCGTCCACCGACCAGCCGAACATGGACATCCTGCTGGCCATCCTCCAACGCATGGACTCTGTGGTAGCTGAAGTAAACAACATGAGAACAGAAATGAACAGCCTGAAGACAGAACTACTCATAATCAAGAGAGCCAAAACTGCAACCACTGTTAATGGATAGTAGACAACCTGCGGAGACAAAGAAAATGAGAGGTGTGCGCATATTACATTTAAACACGCAAAGTACGCAAAAGAAGTTCAATAAGATTAAAAATCTGGCGCAGAAGCACCGACCCTCGGTGATCGTGATCAATGAGTGCAGGATAAACTTCGAGACGAACAGATTCGATATCCCAGATTATGACTAGATCTATCACGCTACTGAACCACACCTGGTCACCGCCATGTACGTACGGCGAGGCTGCCGCTGGATTGCGACGGAGGTGACCCCGGGCTGGGGAGACGAGCGACGCAACATCGAGGGAGTGGCCATCAAACTCTACACCAATCACTCAACTGGGGAGTACCTCTGTGGCCGTGAAGGAAAAGGGGAGATCTCCCGCCGAGCAAGGTGTTCTGCCCGGGGAGCGGCCGACACTCCTAGTGATAGTTCGGAGAAGTTCTATATATACTGTCTATGATTCGGAATGTTGATAGCGTGATTTAGGCTTCGGTGTATTTCGCTTGTGGCGGCGACGACAGCGCCGCTACACCTCAAAATCAAGGGACTATATCTTCGAATTCCTGACCAGAGTGATCTGACCGTTGAGCTCGAGGAGACCATCCATCATCGTTGGCGATCTCAACCTGCGTATGAGAGAATTACTACACTCAAGAGATAGAGGCCTGGGAGTCACAGTCAAGGACGCAATTGCTCAAGGACTGTGCTATCTGGTGAACACTGGCCTGCCACCAGCAACTAGACTGTAGGACGAGACAACTGGAAGACGTTGGATCGAATCATCTTCCGTGGCTACTCGACGTGGCGCTCCCGTGCGATGTGGAGGAGTCTAAAATAAGGAACACCAAGAGGATATCCGCCAACCTGGAACTGAGAAATCAGTACCAGGAGGCCCTGGGCAGACGTGCTGTGGAACGGCTGCCAGTTGAAATCAACACAGACGAAGAGTGCGAGAGATACGTCGAGCGACTGGAGGATATTATCACCGAGACGCTCGATGAACTTGCTCCCCTTCATGCACCGATCAGAAGAGAACTGCTTCCTGACAACATTAATGCTCTACTGGATGCAAGAAGAGCAATGAGAAAACTGAAGCATCGTGCGAGACTGGGCCCACTGATAGTCTATGAGGCGGCCAGAACATTATACAACAAGGCCAAACACGATGCCGCTAAGGATTTAGCCGAGTATAAAGAGAAAGACTGGATCTCCAAACTAGATGAGCCCAACGAGAATCGAGCCCAGATGTGGAGAATCCAGCGAAATCTCAAGAAACCGATAACCAGACTACCCCACATCGCAGGATGCAACACCGAGGCGGAGACGGTAAACAGCGGCGAACATCGACAAAGAAGACGAGGGAATGGAACACTGCACTCCGTTCCAGCCGCTAGATCCAACCTGCCTTGAAGAAATCAAGACCGCTCTGGAAAAATTTAAGAATAAGAATGCGCCTGGCCCCGACAACATCAAGGCGGACGCACTGAAACTTGGTGGCAAGGTATTTCGGGAGACATACCTGTTGGTTGCGCAGTACGTGCTGCGGACTGGCTACTTCCCAACCAGATGGAAACTCGGCACCTGCATATTCATCCAAAAGCCGGGTAAGAGCCACAAAGAAGCGAAGTCATATCGCCACATCACGCTGCACAATATCATGGGTAAGCCGATGGAGCGACTGATTCTCGCCCGCCTGAAGCTCACGGTTGACAAGCTTCAGCCTCATTATCAACATGGATTCACCAACTCCGTGGCACTGCAACTCAGATACTGCGCACCGGCAAAGTCATTGCCGACGCCATCAATGAAGGAAGGAGCGTGGCGATGGTATCGACGGATCTGTCCAAGGCCTTCGATTCCATCAACCATCAGGGTCTGGTGAAGAAGCTACAGAGCGGCGACGTTCGCAACAAAGTCATAATGATGCGAGAAAACTATCTAGCAGATCGTGGCTGGTCGGGCGCTTCAGGACGAACGGAAGAACACCGCATTCCGCATGGAGTGCCACAGGGCTCGATTCTCGGACCCGTAATATTCAATCGGTACATGAGCGGCTTGGGCAAGGACCATGTAACAGTGAGAGGAGAAAGATTATCGCAGTACGCCGAACCTAGAGCGCATCGAGAGGCAATATCGGACGGCGCTCAAGTGCGCGGGGCAGATGCCCCGCTGCCTGGACACCGACTTGCCCTGGGAGATGCTGGACTTTGAGGCGGGGCACCTTAGAGCCCACGATCTCCACGCGAGTATGCTGAAGAAGATAGCGGCACTGGAAGTGCAAGATCTTCAACAGCCGGGTGCACCGCAAACGGCTCATGGCAAATCGAGTGTACGAGAGACTCGGAGATACGCCAAGGACAGCCACGGAAACGACCTCCCTCGCTCCTCCCGTTGCTCCTGCTTAGCGCAAGACAGACGAGAGTGTAATTAACTCACAATTACTGTAACCCCCCACCTCTCCAGTACTGGGGTACTAAGCATCCTACCACAAAACTCCCTGTACACTAACCCACCTTCCCACCGCACCTCCCCCTTAGCCAGTAAGTAGATTGTAAGCTAGTACGTAAGTTATTTATTCGATTAATAATATAGTCAGTTTACCTGCGTCCATACGCTCATGCGGACACTGCACACCAATCTATAAAATAAATAAATAGTTTACTCTACACTATACAATTCCCTCGCGGGATACACATAGCGTAAGTAGCTGACTCACCCACTGCGGCCCCATACAGTAGGGGCGCAGGGACTATATGTAACACACTTTGGGAGCAATAAAGAACTATTCTATTCTATTCTTGTTGACTTGTTATAAATTGAAGGCCACCATATCACAGCCTGGGTGACTTACCACCCGACCGCGTCAGGGCCATCCGACCATTCGCTGGAGTCGGAACCGACTTTGCTGGCCCCTTCCTCGTCAAGTCCTCCAATCTACACAACGCGCGTTCACATAAGGCGTATCTGTGCGTTTTCGTGTGCCTCGCCCCTAAGGCCATTCACTTAAAACTTATAAGTGCCACCAGTACTGAAGCCTTGTGGCCACGCTGGGCCGCTTCGTATCGCGTCGCGGTTTGCCAGACTTGATCCGGTCGGATTTCGGAACGAATTATAGGGGCACGGATAGATATTTGAAGGAGGTCGTCGAATTTCTGCCCAGCAACAGGACTTATTTGGCTGCTGCGATGTTCCGGGAAGGGCATCCAGTGGAAATTCGAACCTCCGGCTTGCCACGCAACGCAATTTTGAGGCGGTGGTTGGGGTTGCAAGAGCGCATATCCGTCACGTTATTGGCGAGGCTATTTTGACATTTGAGGAGCTTGACACTGTATTCTGCAAAATTGAGTCGGTACTGAACTCTCAGCCCCTCTCGTCCGATCCGAATGATTTGGAGGTCTAACCCCGGGCCACTTCCTGATTGGCCAGCCGCTTAACGCCCTGCCCGAGTACCCCTTCAGGGAAACAAACTCTTCGCGGTTGGGCAGATTTGACCTGCTGCAACAAATGACTCAGAGTTTTTGGCACCGATGGTCTCTGGAGTACCTACATCTTTTGCAGCAGCGCGTTAAGTGGTCTGACAGTACGGATCCCACACGGGTTGGAGACCTCGTGTTAGTTAAGGAACCTAACGCTTTGTCCTTGTATTGGCGCCGTGGGCGCATTGTTAAGTTGTCGTGTGGACCGGATGGGGTGCCTAGGGTTGCCGAGGGTTTTGGTTGGAGATTCGGTCTTGCAACGTGCTGCCGCGACCCTATCCCGGTTGCCAATTTACTCGCGGACATAGGTCCTTATGTCCGGGACCAAATTGCAAGGCGCTAGTTCCGAGCGGGGAACCGGTTAGCGTTGCGCGGGAAGGGGGCGCTCGCTATGCGCATACGGCGCTGCCAGCGAGCGCAGTCGGCAGGAATCTTTGAGCGCTGAGGCCGTGCCGGTGGGGGTCGCGAGATTAGCCTAGAACATTCAATAGTACGCGGCGACCGTGTCGATTAGAGGTCGCGAGTTTTTGATAAGAATTGCCGCGTCGCATAACGACGGCCTCCATGGTGTTGTATTTTGTCGTTTATTACGTGACAACGAGGCTTTTTTGAGTTTTGATTGACTATTTTAACTTCGATTGCTATTAATTTGTGTCCACGAGTGGCTTGTATATTTAATTAAAGTTAAAATAAATTAGTTAGTGTACGAAGGAATTTTGTTTCGTGTGGAACGTTAAACTTTGTGATCCGGAAGTCGCGTTATCTTCGATTATAGTTTGTGCTAAGTGACGCTAGACTTGAGTTCCGATAGCGGTGAGCGTCTTGTGAAGCGGTCAACGCATGAGGTGCTGCTGAACGATTACCTCGGTGACGTCAGGTTACATTATACACTTTCCTACACCACATACACATACCATTTACTTACCCCTGACAGTGCCTTGTGGTCGACACCACGTCCGGAACTCGGTAAGTTTGTGTTTGATTAAAGCAGCCGTTATAAATTAATTATCCATAGGCCCTTTCCTCAGTTACTCGTCCAGTTGGGTTACTATGGGCCTTATCCCGGACGACCTTTGTCGGGGTAACTGAGGGCCGTAACACCTATTAATGCTGATGTTCCACAAGGCTGCGCGCTATCGCCAACGCTGTTTCTTCTGCATATCAATGATATGTTGCAAACCCATAACATTCATTGCTACGCAGATGACAGCACTAGTGATGCTCTGTACACCGGCCGCGCCAATATTTCTCGGGAAAACGTCTCTGAGTACCGGGACAAACTTGTATCTGAAGTAGAGTCTTTGCTGAACAGAGTCTCGGATAGGGGACGACTAAATCTAGTCCAGTTTAACCCTCAGAAGACACAAGTTTGCGCGTTAACCGCTAAAAAGAACCCCTTTGTCGTATCTCCTCAGTTTCAAGGCACTTTACTTGTTGCCTCAGCTAGTATTGGAATCCTCGGCGTCGACATATCGAGTGACGTGCAGTTTGGTGGTCACTTGGAAGAGAAGGTCAAATTGGCTTCTAAAAAGCTTGGCGAGTTCAGCATAGCGGGACAGTATTTCATGCCGGCACATCGCCTGCAACTTTACAAGGCGCAGGTTCGGCCGCACATTGAATACTGTTCCCATCTCTGAGCTGGAGCTCCCCAGTACCAGCTCCTTTCACTTGACCGCATCCAGCGCAGAGCGGCTCGAATCGTCGACGACCGAGTGCTTTCCGATCGGTTAGATTCACTGGCGTTGCGAAGAGATGTAGCATCTCTTTGCGTTTTCTTTCGCATATACCATGGGGAGTGTTCTGAGGAATTGTTCGGATTAATCCCAGCCGCCAAACTACGTGAACGCACTACACGGCAAACCACCTGGATGCTTGGCGGTCCACCACTGTACGCTTTACAAGGAGTTTTCTTCCGCGTACGACCTCTCTGTGGAATAGTTTACCACCGGCGATTTTTCCGGACCGATACGACCTAGGGACCTTCAAGAAAAGAGCTTACTCCTTTCTAAAGGGCCGGCAACGCACCTGCAATTCCCCTAGTATTGCGGTTGATTATGGGCGGCGGTAGTCATTTAACATCAGGTGAGCCGCATGCTCGTTTGCCCCCTTTTCTATAAAAAAAAGATGTGCCGGCATGAAATATTGTCTCGCTCTGCTGAGCACGCTAAGCTTTTCAGAGGCCAATTTGAGGCCTTCCCTCCAAGTGACCACACCACGAAACTTCACACTATTCGAAATGTCGACGCCGAGGATTCCTATTTTAGCTAAGGTAGCAAGGGTCATAAAACCGAGGAGATACGACAAAGGGGTTCTTTTTAGTGGTAAACGCGCAAACTTGTGTCTTCTGGGGATTGAACTGGACTGGATTTTGTCGCCCCCAATCCGAGAATTTGTTCAGCAAAGACTCGACTTCAGACACAAGTTTGTCCCGGTACTCGGCGACGTTTCCACGAGAAATATTGGCACGGGCGATGTATAATGCATCACCAGTGCTGTCGTCTGCATAGGAATCAATGTTACCAGTTTGCAATATATAATTGATATGCAGAAGAAACAGCATTGGTGATAGCATGCAGGCTTGTAGAACACCAGCGTTTATTGTCTTGTAATCGGAGGATGCACCGTCTACTACGACCTTGATGCTCCAATCAGCGGGAAACTGGTGATCCAATTGCACAATTTCTCGGGAAGCCCATAGGAACGGAGCTTCAAAGGAAGCCCTTTGTGCCAAACCCGATCGAAAGCCATCGTTATGTCCAAACTAACGGCCAACGCCTCCCGCTTGGACTCTGCTGCCTCCGTCCAGAAGATCATCAACTGAACGACCACGATGAAAACCGTATTGGCGGTCACTAATCAGCTGGTGATACTCAAGATACCTCATGAGCTGTTTAATGCAGAAATTCACAATTAATCATAAAACAACATCTAAGGCCAATCACGGAGATAAAAACAATGGATGAGATGCTTTATCTGATTTTCAGAAAATACAATGAAAGACCAAAAACTTGCTGAATATATAGTGCCTGACACTAGAACAGGTGACCTCAAAGACGATTAATTGCTACACCAGCAAATAAATAAAACAAAAAAAGAAAAGGAAGGGAATGTGTTAATGATGGGCTATGAAATGAAATTGAAGATGCGTAAATAAAACAAAAAAAGAAAAGGAAGGGAATGTGTTAATGATGGGCTATGAAATGAAATTGAAGATGCGTAAATAAAACAAAAAAAGAAAAGGAAGGGAATGTGTTAATGATGGGCTATGAAATGAAATGAAGATGCGTAAATAAAACAAAAAAAGAAAAGGAAGGGAATGTGTTAATGATGGGCTATGAAATGAAATTGAAGATGCGTAAATAAAACAAAAAAAGAAAAGGAAGGGAATGTGTTAATGATGGGCTATGAAATGAAATTGAAGATGCGTAAATAAAACAAAAAAAGAAAAGGAAGGGAATGTGTTAATGATGGGCTATGAAATGAAATTGAAGATGCGTAAATAAAACAAAAAAAGAAAAGGAAGGGAATGTGTTAATGATGGGCTATGAAATGAAATTGAAGATGCGTAAATAAAACAAAAAAAAAAGATAAGGTAGGGATTGTGTTAATGATGGGCTATGAAATGAAATTGAAGATGAGTAAATAAAACAAAAAAAGAAAAGGAAGGGAATGTGTCAATGATGGGCTATGAAATGAAATTGAAGATGCGTAAATAAAACAAAAAAAGAAAAGGAAGGGAATGTGTTAATGATGGGCTATGAAATGAAATTGAAGATGCGTAAATAAAACAAAAAAAGAAAAGGAAGGGAATGTGTTAATGATGGGCTATGAAATGAAATTGAAGATGCGTAAACCGAACAGAAAGCCCTTTTTTCTGTTCGGTTTACGCATCGCATATACGAATCTCAAGTCTTTACTTGACTGACTATTCTCCATCAACATTACCTGCAAATCTAAAAGGATTTACAAAATCAGGCCTACCAAGGAAAAGTCGTGCTTTTAATATTCCATTGAGACAACACACCTAACAGAGGAAAAATAACGCTGATGCAGTTAGCATTATTACTACCATGTGTAGAATGAAATGTAGAAAAAAGTGTATGACAAAGTTTGAACTAAAGTACTAATTAATGAAAAAATTCAAACATATATCCACGATCGGTAGGTAAATTTAAGTTGGGAGTTGAGGTTTGTTTATGAAAGGCATGGTTGAACCATATACCGTAGAAACCTGAACAAATACGGACAGTATAACCGCCAAAGAAAGAAATGTTTCTTATGAAAGTATGAAGTTTGTCAGGTTATCTTACTGACAAAACTCGGATATAAGCCAATAAATAATAATAGACACATTCATCTTGCACACAGTAAGGAAGTTAATGATCGAATAAACAAACGAAAACTATAACAAAATGTAAAAATTCATTAGACTAAAAATAACTAAAGAACATATTCAAATTTTCAATCCAACAAAATTACATTATCACCGCGAAAATGCACTCAATACCCAGTCACTTAAATATTACAATGATATATTAAACTCAGACATGTCAAATTTTTTTATGTTGAGATTTAAGTTACTTAAGATTGACTTTTTACTTAAGATTAAGATTGATTTAAAGATTAATCTCATAATCTGCTTTAGTAGATTAGGCATAGAATTATTAGTCTAATTACTCTATGAGATTAAGTGAGGAGGTACTTTTCAAAACTTGACTATTCCACTTTTTGTATAATTTAAAGAAATATAATTTTAAGAGCACAGTTATGTGTTTTAATATAAAATGTTGATGAATCATAATATACAATAAAAATAGTGATTATTTTGTATGACTCAAATTTTTTGCAGTAATATAATATAGAATAAATCTAGAATTTTAAAATGGAATACTTAATCAAGTTTTGACCAGGCTGATTGGAATAATCAAGTTTTGTTATGTGCTTTATAGGAATAATCTAGTTTTGATTCAAACCATTGTGGATTAATCTTATTTTGTTGAAATTAATTTAAAATGGAGTTTTACTTAATAAAATTCTTTATTTATTTATTATATCATTCTAATATTATATGTAATATTATTTAATAACTTTATCACTTAAACAAAATTGACTAACCTCATTTTCATTTTGAAATAAAATAAATAAAACTAATGTAATTAAATTTTTTTTATTTAAATATACTTAAATTTTACAGCCGTTTCATATTCAAGGCAATCACAATTTTCATCATTGTCACAAGCATCTTCTTCATCATTTTCAGGATTATTGCAACCATTTATTATATTGACATACCAGGAAAGCTCCTGGTTTTCTGCCCAGTTTTCACCAAATTGTTTCATACATACATAAAACATAAACACTCACGCCTGTCACCCAGAGGGGTAGGCAGAGACTACAGACTTCCATTTGGCACGATCCTGACACACCTCTCTCGCCTCCTTCACATCCATACACCTACGCATACATGCTTGTCGGTTAAAGGTACTCCTAATTTGGCCCGTTTTCAATAAATCGCCAATTTGGTCGATAAATGTTCGCCTAGGACGTCCCTTTCCGACTCTGCCATTCACTTCTGCAACATAAATTTTCTTTGTCACTCTTTCCTCATTCATTCTTTCTACATGACCAAACCAACGAAGCTCTTATTACACAATTTCTTACCCTGTCGTTCAGATTCAGCCCTAACATACTCCTTAAGGACCGCATTTCCATTGCGTTGATTCTACTCTCGTTTCACTACCATACGTTAAAGTAGGGACCAACACAGTATAGTGAATTACCATACGTGCCTTTTTCGACACATTTTGACTCTTCACAATAGAGTGCAGGGCCCCATTTACTCTATTTCCCGCATTCACTCGTCGTTCTATATCCTTATCATATCTCCCATACCTGCTGAATACACATCCCATATATACGAACTCATCCACTTGCTCAATTAACTCTTCTTCTATTCTTGTTTCACAAATCGTTTTACTTTCTTCTCTTTCAAAAACCATAACTTTCGTCTTACTTGCGTTCACTTTCATACCCCTTTTAAGAATCTTTTCGTTAATGTAACCATCATTTGCAACTCGGCCGCCGACGACGCAAGAATAACTTGATCATCGGCGTACAAAAGGCATTTGACGGTTAACTCACCCATTCTTAATCCGCATTCTTCAACTTTCAAATTATGTAAACAACTGTCCATAAATAGGTTGAACAGCCACGGGGAAGCCACACAGCCCTGTCTGACACCTTTATGGATGTCAAACCAGTCCGAGTAGACCCCGTTGATCCTAACACAGGCACTAGAGTCCCTATAAAGAGACTCCAATGCCTGTATCAAGCCAGCGCTCAACCCAAATGAGTTCAGTGTTTGCCATAGCACATCCCCTATCCACAAATTGTTTCACAAGCAGGTTTTTACATCATTTTTCTTTTTTAAGTTCAAGTGTTTTTCTATTGCCAATTCAGTTAAATCAAGGTTAACCAGACTTGCTTGTCGTTTAACAAGGTTTAATTTTGCATTATTTTCGACATCCGTTATATAAACATGTAATTTTCAAAAGTTTTAATGTGACATTGACGTTGGTTTCCTTTATTAATAGTTTTAATAAAAGTTATTCTTTTTAAATTCTGAATACCTGTAACTTTCTTGTAAACCTTTTCCAAATCTTTAATATTATATAACTTCCAATCAATTCCTAATTTTTTTACTGTTCCAAACTGAGAGTAATATTGTATGTATTCTTCTAAGGTTGTTATAATTGGATGGCACATGAGTTCCTTTTCTACACGTCCAAAAACCCTGTCAGCAGGCAAGAAACTGTGTCCTCTGACTGGGAAAAACAATTGTATTTTTTCTACATTTTCTGGTGACAGCTTTTGGAGCCAAAACAATAGTAAATGCACAATATGGGAATTTTTGTTCTGGCCCCCACAGCCATCACAAAACAACCTCATAGTATGAATACCATAAAAATCATGAGTTTTTAAAAAATCTAGTAAAGCAGAACCGATTTCTGTTGCGCCCCTATTTGCTTGTATTTCAGTCCAATTGTAGAATAAAGGATTTTTAGTATTTTTAGCTACAATGCAAAATATATAAAAGCTAATCTGTCGACTATAAAATGCTTCTTGAATCGGAGTGCGGGTAGTGGCTGAACCTGTTGCAGATCGAAACAGAATGTTAAAGAACCTTCTTGTTCTTCTTTCTTCATTAAGTCATAAAATGTTCTAGCCCTTTTGCTATGGATTCTTTTTTCAGTCATTAACCGTTTAAAAACATGGCAGCCTTGGCACCAATGAGAACATAAAAACGACTACCTTAAAAATATGAGGAAAAAACATGTTTTGTTACAATTTCCAGTGATAAAAAAATATCTTCTGGATTAATCATGTTTTGTTGCAATTTCTTAAATCCTTATTTTTAACCTTCTTTTTTTTAGGAATAATCTACTTTTGACGAAATCATGCGTTTTTAAATATATTTTTCTAGTTGATCTATCACGTTTTGTCAGGATTTTGTTTTCGATGCATATATATTTCAATGTAGCCAACCTAAAAAAATTAAAAAATCTACCTTGGGCGAAAATGGAATAGTCAAGTTTTGAAAACCACCGAAGCATTCCTTTCTTAATCCTGGTAACCGCATCATCTTGCAAATCACATACTCCTTAACGACCGCATTTCTACTGCGTTCATTCTACTCTTCTGCCACACCCAACTTTCACTACCATACGTTAAAGTAGGGACCAACACAGCACTGTGAATTGCCATACGTGCCTTTTTCGACACATTTTGACTCTTCACAATAGAGTGCAGGGCCCCATTTACTCTATTTCCCGCATTTACAAACGATAACTGCAATAAGTAGTCTACTTATTGCAATCATGATTAGTCACGCTCTATCAAAGCAATTAACAGTCCTAAAGATAAACACTTTATTCTGTTTTTAATGTCTATATAAATGTATGTACAAATACAATATACTACAAAGAATTCTGCATCATTTTATCAGTCGTATAATAAAAGTTTCAAGTATATAGCTATCATAGTTACGAAGATACACACAAAACAAGAATTAAATCTTTGATTGTGATTATCTCGAAAGTAGCCAAAACCAAGTTATTGCACTTTTCATAAGAAGGGCAGTGTGGTTGCAGTGGTTTCTTTTAAACCATACTGACTTAAAATAAAGTATCATTTCAGGCATTTTGTTTCATTTTTCGATCTTAAAACTAATGGACGGACACGGGCAGTTCAAACTAGGACTGTTGATATGTTTTTAAATATCGGATTTTAGATATATCGGTGAAAAAAACTTATATATAAAACTCCGATATTGATATATTTATAATTATCGATATATCGAAAATCCGATATTTTAAAAAATATCAACAGTCCTAGTTTGAACTGATCAGTTGAAGTGACCGTGAGTGTCGTCCATTACGAATTTCGACCTCTCATTTGCTTGGGTAGTAGGACATGAATAAAACTACAGGTTGTTTCATTATGTCATTTATTATATTATAGAAAATAAAGTTACAATAATTTGAGAACATTTATACAACAGTTATAATTTACGGCCATACATATTTAATTACAGCGCGGTGACAGAATTTTGCAAATTTTAAAAATAATACTTTTTTCTAATGTACACAGATATGTATTTAAATAAATATGAACCTATATAAATTCAAGATAGTATTCAGATTCCAAATATTTATTTTAATAACTTAACATAAACGATTTGCAAAACAAACAAAACACAACGAAACCATTCTTTCCTTGATAATTTGACAAATAAACATAATAAAGAATACTCGATTTTTTCTGAGTGCAACTCCTAAAAAACTTAAATACTTTTTTAAATATTTGATTAATTTCGATTAATGGTCTTAGTACAGAAAGTAGTTTGTGTTTAGTCTCATGTTTAAACTAACATCTGTTTCAAGTAAGAGGTCCCGCGGGAATATGCCAATTAAAACGAACATCTATTAAAAAAAACCTTTGACTCCAATTAACTATGTATAGAATTTGACAGCATATAAGGATTTCTTAATTTATGACGAATACCACACATTGTATAAAACTAATTTTTGGAATTTATTTGAATTATTGTTAATTACCGTACGTTTTGTGTGCATTACAATTTACAGCACCTATGGTTATGGGGGGTTGAGGTGTTTGACATCATGAATCCTGATGTCGTAAGTTCAGCTTTTGAATATTCATTTTTCGTCACATCTACGCAGAAACAAATGTCAAATTCGCGAGGCTGTGATGGTCACTTCTTTTGTTAAGACTCTTCTTAAATCACAGTTAAACCACGTTTTGTAACAAGACCGTATTAAATAATCATTTGTACTCATCTCATCGATACGTAACCAATTAACCGAATCGAATTTATTTAAAATCATTATATATTTGTGTTAAGACGAACCGTGCCAACGTAACCGTGAAGTGGCGGTGTACGAATATTTACTTCCCCAATTGTACCATGGGTGTCAAGAGGCGATGCCTTGCTAATTGCAAGTAAAAAAAAATGCGGTTGCCAAACGGTCCAATTTAAGGCAATCTATGGGGGATTATAATTACAATAATTACGACAATTCATATTATAATTACATATTATGTCACAAATATTACTCAGGTTATATTTCAACACGGTTTGAACGGTTTAATGATACATACAACTACTGCCGTGACCAACTCTTAGCACATGTATTTTAATTTCACTTGGATTGATAAACATAAGTACTAGTCGTTATATGTATATAGGGTTGCCAGGTCTTAAAACCGAAAAGCCGGATAGACTAGAGAGCGTAGCCGGTAATTTGGAAAAAAAAGACCGGACACCCTTAATTTTTTAGTCTCAGTATACATGATCATTTTTTATTAAAGTAAAACAATGATTTTTATGATTTACCATAAAATCGTAAATTCTAACGAAATAACAATAAAATTGAATAAATCAGTCGTCTTTATTATTAATCATTCAATATACATTACAATTACAATATCAATTTCAGTAATTGCAATATTATGTATGTAAATACATGAAAAATGTAAAAAATCTAACAAAAGCCGGACAGGCCGGACACCGTCTAATTTGGCCTGACACGCGACGAAAAAGCCTGTGTCCGGCTTTATCCGGACGCCTGGCAACGCTACACGTATATACAACATGTAACATAATTAACGGACATCCTGGAAGTAGTTTGTTCAGAATCGTTTACTCAATCGATCCTATCATTTTTAATATAGGTAATTTTTTATCCCAAAAATAATTAAAACTACGTAAATTAGAGTCACACTAAATCTGTACAGTCAAAACAAACTGACATGGACCTTACCTTAACCCATATAGGCCTACCGTACCCTATGTGGTACAGTTACTTTGTAAAAATATTTTGATGTACCCACAAATTATTAACTTTTTTGGTTAGTTGTGGCAGATAACTCAGAGTATTAGTTTTATATCAACAATATAACATACACATTTTATGCGAGTTATTATCAGTTTATATTAAAATTGCTAGACAGAAACGGAAAAAAACAATTTACAATGTCTTCAAGAAGGTAAGTTTCATGTTATCTATAGTAAATCATATTATTTGTTGGTATTATTTTAAATACTAGGCTACAATAGACGTAATAGCTACAAATAAGTTTCACTTGGGTCATTTTAGTAAGGTGTACACAGTGCTAGATTAGGTGTATCATATATGGTACAGTAGGTCTATGTATGAGCACAAAATACCTAAGTCAATTTACATATTATTATATTAGCTTTTTATTTATCTTTTTGTGTTTTATTGTTTTAGGTCATTGACATTACATGAAATTGCTACAGTTCTTGAGGAAGATGATGATTTTAGCAACCAGAGACAAGATTTTGATATTTTTTTACTTCCACCTGACACCGCCAATGATTACCAAACTGACGAGGACTCGGGTGAAGAAGATAACGTCAGCATAAATAATTTGCCTGGAAGTTTGCTTCGAGCTCCAGCGGAGCTTGCTGCCTCAACCTCAATGGAAAAACCAGAAACTGAGGACCAAACCCCTCCCGAATTTCAAGAACCTTTAAAAAAACGTGTCATGAATTACAATTGGCGAAAACGAGACTTGCAGCTAAGACCTATTGTTTGGAAACCCCTTTATCATACTCCTATTGAAAGAAGCCCGATAGAATGGTTTTCTTTATTATTTTCAGAAGAAGTATTTGAGATGCTTACTATTGAAACCAATAGATACTTAGCACGTAAGCTTCTCTCTGCTGACGTCAAGATTGAAGAGATGAAATGTTTGGTAGGGATTTTGTTAGTCAGTGGCTACTGCCAAGTGAGCAGAAGAAGAATGTACTGGGAAAATGCATCTGACTCAAGAAATAGTTTGATTGCTTCAGCCTTGTCTCGAGATAGATTTACACTAATTTACTCTAATATTCATGTTGCTGATAATCTAAATTTAGATACATCCGATAAATTTGCAAAAGTTCGTCCTTTATTAAAAGTTTTAACTATGAGGTTTCTTGAGCACTGTCCACATAAGGAGAATCATAGTGTTGATGAGGCTATGGTCCCATATTTTGGTCATCACGGCTGCAAACAGTTTATTAGAGGCAAGCCTATAAGATATGGATACAAATTATGGGTTGGTGCAACATCAGGAGGTTACATTGCATGGTTTGAACCATACCAAGGTGCTTCTACATTTACGAATGCCCAATATTCCCAGCTTGGTCTTGGTGCAAGTGTGGTTTTGTCTTATGCAGATCAACTAGCAACATTAGGCTATGGAAAAAACTACCATCTCTTCATAGATAACTTTTTTACCGGTTTGCCTTTGGTTCATGAACTTACTGAGAGGGGATTTCGTGTAACTGGTACTATCAGAGAAAATAGATCTGGAAAGTGCCCTCTATTAAGTAACAAAGAAGCAAAGACAAAAGAAAGAGGCTTTTATGATTATCGCATATCTGATGATATTATAATTTGCAAGTGGCATGACAATAGTATAGTGTCAGTATGCTCTAATGCAGTTGGTGTTGATCCTGTCCACAAAACTGAACGCTATTCTCAGCAACTAAAAAAGAAAATATCTGTTTCTCAACCTCATCTCATTCAACAATACAATAAAAATATGGGTGGAGTAGATTTATCAGATCAGAATATATCGTCATTGCGAACTAGCATTCGAGGAAAAAAGTGGTATATGCCTCTGATTCTCCATTGTATAGACATGTCTGTACAAAATGCATGGCTGCTGTACAGACATAATGGAGGGAATATCGACTTGCTAAACTTTCGACGTCGTATTGCAAACTATATTATCGATTGTAATAAACAACGCGAAAGGCCAGGTCCTAGTCGACCATCTTCAATAACATCAGACTCTCGATACGACGGCAAAGAACACTATGTCAGCAAGCAGGAAAAGAGGACCAGGTGTGGCCTATGCCACAAACAATGTCCTACAAGATGTGTCAAGTGCAATATCGGTGTCCACGTAGAGTGCTTTATTATGTATCACACCAAAAAGTAAATAAAATCTAATTAGTAAAATCATGTCTTTTTTTGCATACATATAGTCCTACTGTACCATATGTGGTACGTCCCTTCAGTCGCCCCCCCCTCTTATTAATTTTTTTTTAAATATTTTTCCCCCGGTTTTTAGGCTTTCTTGGATCAGGTTTTGTTAATGAAACATGAATTTTTCACAAAAATAATTATCGGTCTAAATGGGTTAAGGTAATAAGACTTTTAAGAGTGCAGTTTTATTTGTATTATTACTAATTCTGTCATTCAATAAAAATAAAGAAAAATGAACTTTATTTCAAGCACGCTAAAGTCTTTGCGTTCGTGGATTTGTACTGTGACCACAACATTCTTCCGGAATTAGTATAACTAATTTGATAAATAATCAGTGCATAAAAATGTTTAACTAACATTCAGTGTATGTATTGTGATTATAACATGATATACTAAGTGGGGTGTCTGAGGGTGTGCGTTAATTACGTTACATATTGTATAGTACTGTCAGTGATTTCAAAAAAAAAATGAAAAAAATATTATTCACACTCATTTTTACTAGTTCAACGTATATCAATTCTGTTGTTTACAGAATAAAGTTCAATTTGGTTAGTTCTATAACATCTTCAAATAATATCATGAAATGAGCACATCTGATGTCATCCAATTTCAATTAATATATGTCAAAATAAATTGTAAACTAAAACACTAAGGAATTATAATAATAATCGTAGAGTTGAATTATCACAATAAAATGATAAATGCATTCGTAACAATTAACGATTAGGAACTCGCGGTGTAAATAACACGGTGGCTATACAGCGTGTTGGATTTTGGTAAAATATTTTATGGAACATTTATAAGTTCCATAAAATATTTTCGCTTTGTATAGTGCGGGTTATGTTTAGAGTTGAGCGTATTAGTGATAGGCGTAAAGGGAAGAGGAAAGGAGTACTTCTGTGAAGCCGCTAAGCTTAGATCAAATTACAAACTCTCATGTGCTCCACTCCCGTCAGATTCCTGGACAGAGTTTAATCCATATGGATAATCATCTTAAGCTCTGCTCTGAAGAGATTGGGGAAACATAATTTTCAATAATACTTCCTTATATTTTAGCCTTATGTATTAAACATTAATAGGTCTAAAAAGTTACCTTCCAGTCAAAGTTCTTCCTGTATCGTAGAGTCGTGTGAAATTAATTACACAAAAACAGACATCGAGACACTGAACCATCATATTTGGTTCATACGTTTCTATTACACTACACTACTACAAGTAAAATATTCGGAATATTCTGCGGGCTGAAGTAAGTAGTGTTTATAGAGAGTATATTTTCTCTGAAGCTGATTTACGAGAAGATAAGGAGTAAACTACTGCATACAGTACAGTACTGTATACAGTAAAAATTGTCTATACACCATAATCGTGCACTTCTAAATTTTAATTACGATAATTCAAGTGTATAGACATTTATCTGATAGTTTTTTTGTTAACTTTTATAATACTGAAGTACATTATGTACCTATGACTACATTAATGATTACAAGAAAAACACATTATTATAAAATAAATCCATATTTTCATTTTACCAATAATCCGACCACAACAAAACATATTACTTAAGTATTAGGTATTGGGCCGAATAGTACCTAGATATTCGGTATTTGACAGATTAAGATTAAAGAAGCCGAATACCTGATAATAACAGAACATTCGTTGCAAGTCTAAGTGTATGTTCTCATCGTTGCACCGCATAGTATGTTTGGTTCTGTCAAAAAATCCTACAGAATTTTAAATTATATTAAATAATAAAAAAATATATTTAGATTTCGTATCTAACATCAACCTGTATAGCCTACTGTTGGTATATAAAAGCTACGCTTATTTAGGCAATTTCAATTTTTATCTATATCGGACTTTTGTTGAGTTTCGCTATTTGTTACTATTATCCTTGGGTTTTTATTACAAACTGCTTTAAATGATTATATATTATAGTAATATGTACATTAAGAAAGCATTGATTTGAAATACTCCTTAAATGAAAAAGGAAAATTGGCTGTAATTGGGGACTGCCGACAGAAGTGAAAAATTTAAAACAGTAAAATCACCGTAATTTTTAGCGAATTTTCAAATTAACACTGACCCTGAGATTGTCCACTGCTTGTGCCAGCTTAACCGGTTTTTTCCAGTCTCGCCGCGTACACGTCAAGCGGGCAGTAGTCACGCACACATACCCCGCGTGCTTGTAGTAGTGCAACCGATTCGCGCGGTTGCATGAAGCTTTATCTCTGTTCCGTTACTCATCTGGTATGGTATTGCGGCTATATATCTATAATCTACATCCAATATTTAATTACACCACTCGATAGCTAAAGGATGAAAGAGTTCGTTACGATGTGTGAGGAGTGCGACGCGGGAGGGGGAGAAGCACAGCCTGTTTAGTAATTAAACCATAATTTCCGTTTATTATAACCTTTCACGTTACGTATATATATTTACGTAAAAGTACGATTATTTCGCATTCGATATCGTCCCAGATATATTTCAAATCAAAGCTTCACACAAATACTCGATGACCTTTTTTACCGTCTAGAAAAAATAGAATGTAACATGTGAACGGAGTAGAAGCCTATGGCACTGATATTTTACAAACAATAAAAACATAAATTTTGAATTAAATAATTTAATTAAATATCTATCGAATTTCAAATCATATCCACCCTTCTTTACGAACGGCAATAAAACAATAAATTTAGTAGGCATCTTTGATCCTGTCACTTCGCAGGGTCACAGGCTCAAGGGCAAGGGTCAAAGTAATTGTTCAAAAAAATTTCAAACTTTTAATTCAAAATTAAAAATTAAATTTAATTAATTAAAATTAAAATAAAATTTATTGTTTTATTGCCGTTCGTAAAGTAGGGTGGATATGATTTAAATTTCGATAGATTTTAATTAATTGATTTATTTAATTCAAAATTTTTGTTTTTATTTTTTGTAAAATATCAGTACCATAGGCTTCTACTCCGTTCATATGTTACACCAATTTTTTTCCAGACGGTAAAAAAGGTCACCCAATATATCAATCTACTTATCCTATATCAAAACAAGAACAAAACATAATGACAAACAGCAAGTTTACTATCTTACAATTCACTTACAAACTAGACACATCTAGAATATTCTAGAAGGTTTAAGAAACACAGTAGAACCAACTTTTTGGCTGGTTCATACGCAGGTAAAATAACTATCAAACATGGTGATTCCGGCCAATCCCTCTTACAATGAGAGAGGCCAGAGTGGACCGTTATTTCATTTAATAGAATGGTCAAATTATTTTAGCATTGCACACATTTAAACTTAATAGGAATATAATGGATGATATTTTTTGATATTTTTCTAGATTATTCCAGACACAGATCTTTCTTTACTCAAAAATAGTTTCCATTTCATTATGTCTTAATACATTTATAGCCGTTTAGCATAACAACATTCGAGAGTGCTAGAAAATGTTAAAAGAATTAGGCCTAATAAAACTAAATTAGTTACAATTTTAAGAAGGGTAGTTGACACTGGTTAAATACTTTTTACGAGTTACGAAAATTATCTAAAAAGTTAGTTCTTGTAATCAATACCATTTTCTTTAAATGTTAAATCATGAACATTTAGGTTTTATTAAAACAGAAAACCGACCACGTTTTTAGATATTGCTAAAGTACTTAACTCTAACAATACAATACGTTAAAAACATCCTGGTAACCTGAAATGTACACATAGGCAATGATTTGACATTATCAAAAATTATAACGTATTAATAATAAATATAAAAATATTATTGCTATTTAATGCATGTTCCTGCTTAAATTAAGCAAATTTTAAAAATCTGGCAACACCGTCGTTGCTCGCGTTGATGACTATGATAAAAATCGTATTTATGTAGTATTCTTAGTAATAAGCCGTTTATAGCTGTTCCTAGTATTAGAAACAATGATAAAAATCAGCGATAACGTATGGCGGTATCGTTACCCGACAGCTGCCCGCAGCGTATGTATTGCCATGTCTCTCAAGTCTTTTTTTGTATCTTTTATGTCTTATTTTAATCTATTTTCTGCAAATTACTATATAAACAGAATCATATCACAATACCTAAAAGCAGGTACGGATTGGACAGAATTTTTTTATGTATATTGTAGTAATTTATTAATACTGGTATCAACTTTATTTAATAGTTTAGGTATACATGTATTTTTAGAATATTCTGGAACCTCCAAAACCTTACTCTTTTGACCAAATTGAACCTCACCAGTTAGTTTCATTACTTGCCATCATCCCACCCTTTTATAACTTTATATAGCAAATTATAATACACAAATAAAACTATAAATATTATCCATCCATCCAGGTTGTCAAAAATTATATATGTGATAATTTACAGGGTTGCCACTTTGGCTAATCAAAATCCAGTAGACTCATATGGGGGAAAAAGGTTCCAAAATACCGTTTACGAGACGGTTTCCATTGCATCAGAATTTATTATACAGTACAACTTTGATATAACAAATCTGGAGGGGATTGGAAACTATTTGTTATACCAAGTAATTTGTTACATTGAGGTTCGGTTTAGCAATCTTTAAAAAAATATTGTACCTAAACATTAATTTATTACGACAGTTTAAATTCCTGGATTCTTGTGATAAATTGAATGTCTAAAATTGAATGAATTCTTGTTAGATTGGTTGGTAGAATACCACAAGAATTAAATCCTTTATGCTAAGGTTAATTATACTTTCTATTTATGTTCTGCAATAATTGAAAAATCGTTATAGAGGTTTTCTCAAAAATTATTCGTAATGCAAAGGTATATTTTGTGTTAACTCTTATCACTTTCTAGAATTTGTTTAATCGAGGATCTCGCTATACTGAGGTTCGTTATACTAAGGTTGTACTGTATTATTATATATTTATTTGCTAAATATAATATGGTATTACCGAATTCATGCTATAATAATATTATAAATTTTATCAAAACTCAGGCTAAAAATGCTATTATAAAATAAGTTATGAAAGGGTTTCCCTGAACAATGGCCGAGGATCTAGAAAGGCGCCCCTTCGTCCAGGGTGTGGAGCCAGTTGAATATCATCATGTTCCTCTCGTACTTGGAGAGTGGGCGGCCGCGTTCACGTTCCAAGTCCGCGGCGGTAAGGACTAGGTGGGCCGCTTCTGTTCGAACATGACAGTGGAAACATTAGTGACTGTGGTCTTAGGTAAAGACCCACAGATTTCAATTAATACTTTTATCAAAATAGAGTACCTCGCTGCTCTTAAAAGTCAACTTACTTGAAGGGACAGAGGGGTAATTACCAATACAATACCACATATAAAAAAAACTACGTGGTAGAGTCATGCTGCAGCTATATTAGTAGTACAGTTGTAACACGGATGGGTCGGCTCGACCGGGGAAGGACCACGCTCTCACAGAATACCAGCGTCAAATAGCAGCTTAACGCTGCTGGTGTTTCGTATGGTGAGTGTAGAGAACCGGAGACCCTTTTCACTGGAAACGAGGCACTCCATCCTAGTCCTTACGGGTGACAACGCATCTGCATTTTGATTTGCAATCGAGGATAGATTTAGATGTCTATGAGCCGAACCACTTACCATCAGGTGGACTGCACCCTGTCCTATAAAAAAAATCAACATATTTTATTAATATCCAATGGAATTTCCGACGGGGTGGCCAGATTTCAAAAAAGAGCAGCAAGGGTGCTCTTTTTTATAGAATAAGAGTGACAAACGAGTACGCAGTCCACCTGATGGAAAGTAGACGCTGCGGCCCGTAGACATCGTTTCCAGTAAAGAGAGCCTACAGTTCTCAGTCTCACCATACGAAATACAGCAGCATTAGACTGCTATTTCACGCTGGTATTCTGTGAGATCCCTCCCCGATCGATTAAGTTAAGTCAAAAAATATTGGTTTGTATGGAAAATTGTAAAAGATGTGACTCGGAACCAGCTTATCACTTATACAATCATAAATCCAATCACATTAGTCGACTTCTACCAACCTTGGGAAAAATTAGTCCAAATTCAGATCTACGACCAATGGCTGTTAAGATCGTTTGTATTTATACTAGATATGAAATTTCAAAATGGCGCTAAACCGATTTGCAAGCGCGACGAATATGCCAAATTCTTGCTACAAAACTCTTGTCCAACAGTGGACTGGACTAGCTGAGGACCTGAAGGTGGTGTAAGAGTCGATTATAGCCAAAGTTCAATAACAGCTTATATAAAAAATCTATGGGTGTTTGTTAAAGTAGTCAAAAATTAACAAAGTTAGACTCGCATATTAAAATAAAGTGGTCTGTTTTATCTAGTTTATTACGCAGATCTTAGTTAATTCACTTTTAATATCTTTAATATATTTGATTTCCGCAAATTAACACCTGCGTCGTGGTTAAAGTTGTTCAAAACGACTATAAATCAATAGCACGCTACAGACTACAAACTATAAATTTCTAGCGCGCTATTAAATACGCTATGTTATAGCGCGCTATTTATAAGAAAGCGTGTAGGAGGTCGGTAAGCGCGTTAAGTTTTGCAGCACGTTATATCTCTTAGCACGTTACATTACATGTCGTTCATTGGATAGATCGCGTACTATACAAGAACATTATTTCGTAATAAGTCGCATTTTAGACTAAAATGAAATAAAGCGGTAAAGAAAAACCAATGCACGCTTTTTCATACTTTTCAGGCTTACTAATTTCTATAATCCTAAAAATATTTTTAAGTCATGTACTTTTTAAAATAGAATAAATTTATAACACTATTATATATACTTTTGTATCTATATTTTATTTACACTTAAAAACATTAGTTAGGCTTCTTTTATCACAACTGTGTCCTTTGATCACTTATAAATATACAGTATACACTAACTAAACAACGTCTAACATTAAATTAGGTCGCGCGCGATGAATAGCGTGCTACTAGATCAAATTTTCGTCACACGTCCTCTCTCAACAGCACTGCTGCTAGATATTAATACTTAATAGCGCCAAAGCGCCATAGCGCAATAGCGCCATGGCGACTACTTACATAACATGCGCTATGTGTTATGAAGAGATAGCGCGCTATAATATGGCGCTATGCGCTATATTAACCACCATTAGTCGTGGTAGCTGGTAGCGTGGTAGCTTAAATGATTAACGCTCGCTGTAAATATCACAGAACGCAAGTAACCTGGGTTCGATCCCCGCCGCCACCAATGAAATTGTTAATTGCAATTTTAAGTACTGATTTACCACGTGCTCGGGGGTGAAGGAAAACATCATGAGGAAACAAACCTGCATGTCTGAGGAATAAGAAAAAAAATATTTCGAAGACATGTGACGTTCGCCAACACGCATTGGGTCTGCGCGGAGGATACTTCCTTGCCCTAAAACCCTCTCAGAAATGAGAGTAAGCCTGTGCCCAGCAGTGGGACGTATATAAGCTGTAACTATACTTTACTTTTACTTTAAAGTAACACCTGATTCTATTAATTGCCTATGGGCGATAAAATCCGTAAAAGTAGTTTTAATCAATGTCTATGGGTGTTAAGATCGAATGTATTGTGTGTGTGTGTGTGTGTGTGTGTGTGTGAGCCTGTGTGCATGCATGTATGTCTCTCTCTCTCTCTCTGTCTGTGTGTGTGTGTGTGTGTGTGTGTGTGTGCGTACGCACCAGGGTGCAGGAGGCGCGTGTTAACGCGCGGCGCGGGCAACAGGGCCACGCCCCCTCCCACTGCTTTCCCCGCTGCAGACGCGGCGGCCGCTTGCTGCAAACAAGCGATCTATTGGTTTATATATTATACACCTCAAACCATCGAAAATAAAGATTTCGTTTTATTATCTATAGTCAACAGAATAAAAGCATTGCTTATAAATATTGTTGGTGCAAGGTGAGTTAAAATGTCAATCAGGATGAGAAATTGGTGTATATTTCCACGCACACAGCAAGCATACGATCATTTCGTACAAAATCGCAAGTTCTTTCGGTAAGATTCATATTAATCGCAGATGACGTAGGTCGATTGTTCGTAGTCGTTTCGCGAAGTAGATTTCACTTTCGCGATCCTTTTCGATTCTCCGATTCAAATTATACTCGAAATTCCGGCAATGGCCATATAACTCGAAGAACCAATAACCGATGGAAAAGAAAGGTCCTTGAGTTGCAACTTCATACAGGTTAGCACTGTCCGCATGGTAAGTGATGCAAGAAGTAGATGGATGCAGATAGCTCAGGGTCGTGCTTATGAAGGGCTTTGATGATGATGATGATAAAATCTTGACGTGTAGTGTCAGCATAAGGATCAACTACCCCGTATCATCCCGTAGCAAGGGTAGACGAAAATATATTCATATTTTAACTACTAAATACACATACACTCTATATATGTAAAATACTACCCTAATATATTATTGATGTAATAATGCTTTGAGACTGATGGTAGGATACTAAAGCCATGTTTTTATTATCTTTATTATTTACTTTAGGATATTTTATTTCGTTAATAATATTGTAATTCTTAGCTATGGAAGAGCGAAGTCACCTGTTACAGGCATTATTTTGCTTACTAGGTGACTTCGATCACTGATCATATAATGTAACATTAATGTTTGTAAATAATTTATTATTATATTATATTATATCTGTTTGTCTATCTGGGCTCATCGTCGGAACTCGGAACAGTTTCACCGATCGCAATGAAAGCGCACGAACATATAGTCAGGAATAATCTAAATTATAATTCATCAAAGAAACTTTTTTTTTTTTTTTTTTTATAGAAGAAGGGGCAAACGAGCATGCGGCTCACCTGATGTTAAGTGACTACCGCCGCCCATGATCAACCGCAACACCAGGAGAATTGCGGGTGCGTTGCCGGCCCTTTAGAAAGGAGTAAGCTCTTTTCTTGAAGGTCCCCAGGTCGTATCGGTCCGGAAAAATCGCCGGTGGTAAACTATTCCACAGAGAGGTTGTACGTGGAAGAAAACTCCTTGTGAAACGTACAGTGGTGGACCGCCAAAACTTTAAAATAGTCTTTGGTTATCCTGCCCAGGCGAAACCAGGGCACGATGCTAGTAGTAAATAAAAAAGGAAATCTTCCATAACTTACCTCTAGCCTATCTAAATTGAATTCAGACTGGGACATTCTCTCCAAGGCTCTGTATGTTGTGAGCAGGCGTTTTTTTATGTAGTTCTGACGGACCTGGAAATAACAAATCGTTTATGATACAAAGAATTAACACCCTGTTCGATCCGAAAGGGCACATAGGTACCGCATTTATAGTACTAAAAAAAAAACATCAACAAGTTAGTTTTTGGAAGTGTGTAAAAACGTTAAACATATTTTTTAACTATTATAAGTCAGTGCTATATTGGTAATAGTTTTGTGTGTGTGTGTGTGTGTGTATTGTGTGTGTGTGTGTGTGTGAGTGAGAGTGCGCGCGCGTGCGTGTACGTGTACGTGTGTGTGTGTGTCTTTGGATTAAGTTGCTGTTACTTGTACGCATACTACGAATATTTGTTTTAATTTCATGAATAATCACATGAATTCAAGATAGGGTTCCTTTAAATAACGGTATTATAGAATAATATAATGAAACAGTGACTCCGTTAAAAAAATTGTACACTAGTATTATGATATTTTTATTTGAACTTAAATAAAAATATGGTCCTTCGAGCCGGACATTTACGTTTAAATTGTATCCCTTTCGCGTTAACGCGCCTGCATTACGTATCAAAACATTACGTCCACTTTTTTTTTCATTTATTTGTACCAATAAATATACAAATAATATACACATACACATCACAATGAAATAATAGTGAAACCAACGGCGTTAACCACAAATTATAACTTAAAAAATTGCGTGTTTTTGCTGAAAGTTAGTACTTCATTTAAGTAAGCTGGCTACGGATTTAATTAAATCAAACGCGAATTATTGGGTGCGTTTGGCAGAAAAAAGCGCTAGCAAGCGCTTACAAGCACTAAAATAGTTTTCGGCCAGGACCCAGGACACGATTGCTACTTCAGTTATATCGCTGACACAATCCGCCATTTTGCTTATTTATTTTGTTTGTTTTGAAGTAGAAAATATAAGTTGTTTTGTGCAATATTAGTTTTAAGTAATATAATGACATGAAAGACATATACATGTTATTAAAAATTCATGATTGGTAAGTTTTTAATATGAATACTTTACAAACATATATTTAAATTAGGTTAGGTTCCCCGGTTAAAACTAACATCGTGTCCTGGAGAAAAATAGCTACTTACGATTTGACAGCGCTTACCGCTTACGATCGCCATTTTGCTTACAAGCGCTTGCTAGCGCTTTTTTCTGCCAAACGCACGCATTGCATGGTGTTGACTTCACGCAACAGATTAAAAACTGATTTTCTTAAGGAAATAACATTCGTTGCAAATTCTAGGGTAGTAAAGCAGCTGTTATAAGCTTCAGTCATTCGAGTCAATGGTGAACGTTTCCCAGCATTCGTTTGAGACTTAAGTGTAGCAAATAGTTTTTATATACGGCATGATTGAGTGTGTGACCTAAATATAATAATAAGAAATACTCATACAGTAGCTACAAGAGATACCTTCTTATTGTCGCTGGGTAGTTGACGTGGTCCAGCATGTGATGGGTGCCCGCGTTGTGGAGACGGCAACTGGGAACCACCCACTGGAAATAATATTCTTTTATACAAAGGTACCAAATTAGCACACAGTGCGAGTCATATCCTCGATTAAGAATCAAAATGCAGATTTGGGTGACAATGGGTCTGTCGCTTTCTTTCTTTGAAGATGGCCGCAAGTGCCCATAGGCTATCGTAGTCCCTTACTATTAGGTGGACTGTTTCAACTGCAGTTCGCTTATCATTACATTAATTTAAAAAAAAAAGCAGAAGCTAACCAATATTTTACCCTCTTTTTGAAGTCAGCCGCAGGCTTGCAAAGAGAAACTATACTGGTCATTGCTAGGCGTGAAACACCCTCATTAGCGAATGTTCTTTTTCTGTGGCATTACATCTTACTTCATATGATATACTGCTTGTATTATAGTCTTCTTTGTTTGAAATAGACTCAAGTTTCTTTGGGCTGCAGAAGCGCATTTACCATCAGGTCTATGTTTGTTTTATAATTTTTTATTTCATATCAATTCACAAATTCAATCAACAAATGTTACATTGATACTTATCCTTAATTCTAAGACAGTAATATAAACTAAGAGCAAATTTAATAATATGTATGTAAACATCTTATTGTTGTTTGGTGCTCACAGCTTCTCTTACTTCACGTTACTTACTTAACGTTATTAGATATTTTTATACAATAAAGGTGACAAACGAGCACACAGTCCACCTGACGGAAAGTGGATGCTGTGGCCCATAGACTTCTACATTTATCGTCAATTAAAAATTAAAATGCAGATGTACGCCTGAAGACTAAGATAGAATGCCTCTTTCCAGTACAAAGGGTCTTCGGTTCTCTTCACTTACCACATGGAACACAGTAGCATGAAATCATAGGGCTGTTCCTCATTATAATGCCATTCACAGCTCGTTCTCGGGCCGATCTCGGTATGATAAAATATTATCAAGCAAAAAATATGTGTGTGCATTCATACTATCTGCAACAGTCAAGTTTCGCTCGAATCCCATTCCATGTTCAATAAATCAGACCAAGATCGGACAGAGAACGAACTGTGGACGGCAAATGACGATCCGCCCTTAAGCTGCCATTTCATGCTGATATTCTGTTGGAGTGTGGTGCTACCCCGGTCGAGCCGACCCATTCGAGCTACAATCATAGATGTCTATGGGCCACAGCATCCACTTACCATCGGGTGGGCTTTGTGCTCGTTTGTCACCCTAATTCTATACAAATATATATACATATACAGTCAAACCAGGATAAGCGAGAGTTCAAGGGAACACAATCTCATTCTCGCTTATAGAGGTTTCTCACTAACCCGAGTTTCTCGCTAATGCAGGTACATGGGTAGCGTTTCTCTCTTATGAGTACCTCTACGCAGCAATAACAAGTCACAGCAAGTACGAATTTAGTAAATATGTAATATGATAAAATTAGGTGAATAATATGCACAACATATATTATGTACATATATATTTTTAATAGTGTGTATATGTTACGTTCATTAGATTTCAATTGCAATTCACTATTTTAAGTTTATCACTTAATGACAGTACTTTAATTTTCCGTTTTGACATGATGCAGAACAGAACTTTCCTTCGCAAGTGATTAACTATAAACTGAGTAAGTCCGACAATCAGGACAGTACACCGGCACACGTGTCCATTCGAAAAGTATGCGATAAAATAACAACGTTATTTAGTTCCACGAAATAGAATAGGTACAATATTGACGAGAAAACAATACAAAAACAATGGTAGGAAGTTCCACGAAAGTTAAGAATGAGTCATAAAATAGCAGATGTTAAATTTGTAATTTGTTTTGTCATTTGTTACTGTATGTGTGTATCTTTTATGTATGTATGTATTTTATTGTAGCTATAGTTCCTCCTAAATAATATAAATAAATAAAGCTCGACTGTCGCTTATAGAGGTATAGATAAGTAGCAGTCTCACTTACGGAGGTCCATGAGGGAAAAACGACTCTCTTACAGAGGTTTCTGTTTCTCGCTAATAGAGGTTTTGGAAGATTAAAATGACGGGTCCTGGCTATTACTCTCACTTATAGAGTTTTCTCACTTATCCAGTTCTCACTTACCCAGGTTTCACTGTATACTAAAAAAATACTACAAAGAAATATTAACTACAAAGAAATAGATAAATTTTGTGCCGAAAAACAGAGGTCAGGGTGTTTATCACTTTCATTTTATCAAAAATCTGGATTCGTACCTGCGACCCAAGTACTGCAGGAGCGCGAGGCAGCGTTCAAAGTTAGAGCCTCCAGTGCGGCACTAAGCCCCACTTCCGACGTGGCGCTGTAATTTAATATAAAAATTAATCGAGTTAATAATGTAATGATGATGATGTGGTAGTGCTCTGCTGCAGCTGTATGGCTGACGTTGGAGAATCAAGGATGGACCAATGTCACACAGAATACCAGTGTGAGTAGCAGTATAATGTTACCATGTTTCTAATTGATTGTTAGTTTTGTACAGAATACATGGCAAGTATTATTATTAACGCTGGTTAATTTATAGCCCGTAGACAAAGAAACCTATAGACTAATGATTAGCGTGGCCTCGAGTGAGAAAGGACGACAATGTAGTTTTAGGTTATACAATAATCTTTATGACTTTTGACACATATTTAGATAAAAAATTAAATTGTTCTAAGAACTGAACTGAACAAGATCCACCAATCTTAAGCTCACAAAACATTTTTTTTCTCACTTAAACCAACTTGTAAACTCCTTAGATCGCTACGAACTGTCAAAGTTGTTTAGCAAAGTTTAGTTTGCTAAACAAAAAAAAAACCGGCACGGAGAAAGGGACAAACAATCACACCGCTCTGTCTCATTTCTATGCAAGACGTATGCATAAATCTATCTTTTTCGTGTGCGAATGCGAAAGAAGGCGTCAATTTGTCTATAGGTTTCTCTGTCTACGTTATATTGCGACCGGCGGCCATCTTAGTGACGTAATCGAACTCTCATTAGCGCATTACCGTTCGCAAGGTCACCCAGCGCTTAAGCGTATAGAATACCTCTACCACGTGTTTTTATAGCTTTTTATTTTCGTTATCTTGTTTTATTTTTGTAGGTAAGTTTTGTTATTGTTATCATGTGTGGACTCAGAAACTGGTTCTGATTTAGATGATAATATGAGTGGAATTGAAGAATTAGCCTAGAATTATTAAATTGTATTAATAAACATCGTTTTTTTAATACTTGTTTTTATTTATTAGTAGTCCATTAAAATTGGTTGAGAGGTTTAATGAAAACGTAACAAACAGACATGACTTCTTTCACGTTTATTATATTAGTAGGTAATTTAATAGGAAATATTTATAATTAAATACCCATAAATATATTATCTTAATATATATAAAGGTTAATATTTCCAATATGGACCATCGATTTCAAAGCCCATATTTTTTTTGTAGATAGTACTCACTAAAAGAAAGCGTTTTGCATAGTTTTAGGTTGCGGACACTTACGGTTCATGAGAATTATTTTTTTAAACTTTTCATACAAATTGGCAAATAACACGCAATTACACCAATTACAAAATAAATTTGACAAATGATTGATGTCAAACGTCAATTAGTGTAGGTTCCGAATATTTCGAAAGTATCGATAGGTACTCCATACCAAGTATCGTATCAAAGTATCAATACTACTTGGTATCGAGTACATTTCGTTAATTTTGGAGATTAGGAGGGTAAGAAGCCGGGAAGTTGTGCCCCGGCGCTCCGTAGCAGCTCCGGCGCTGCGGTATGAGCAGTGCCTCCGCCCTACGGCGGGCGGGCACTGCTCTCCCTCCGCGCCTCCGGGCTCTTATATACAGTCTAGGGGTAGGGCAGACAAGACCGCGTGGATAGTGGGGTGCTCTGATTCGGTTTTGGGTACTTTTTGGATATTAAATAAGTAAGTCAATAAGTAAGTAAACACTTTATTGTAGTAAAAATTAGATAATATAGAAAGTTGCAAACAATGAAAGTTGCACATGGCATGTATACCGCATACTGGTCTGGTGTAGACGAGCTCGAGCGGGCATGCCAGGGAGTAGGTATCATCCTATCAGAAAGAATGGTGCAATGTGTGAAAGAGTATGAATGTGTAAGCCCAAGACTGCTATGGATACGATTGAAAGTGGGCTTAAAGAAGTTGTTTGTGCTAGGGGTCTACGCCCCAGACATGTCTAAGCCCACTCATATCCAAGAGCAGTTTTAGGAAATGGTGAGGATGGTATTAATGAAATGTAAGGGAAATGAAAATGTTGTTATGCTAGATTTTAATGGAAGAGTTGGGGTGAGGAGGCTTGGTTATGAAAGGATATTGGGAACGTTTGGTGATGAAAGTATAAATGAGAATGGTGAAAGCCTCCTCACTGTATGTATGGAAAAGAATCTTTTTGTGACGAACACTTTCTTTCGCCACAAGAGGATTCACATGTATACTTGGGAAAGAGGTGATGATAGAAGCATGATAGATTTCATAATTGTGGATGAAAGATTGAGGGGCGCAGTGGTGGATACAAGGGTTTACCGGGGGTCAAACGTAGGAACGGATCATTTTTTGGTTTTATGCCGAATTAATGGTCTATTCAGGCGGTGGCGCCATCGGTCATCTGTGTCTACCACTGCGTTACAGCGTATTAGAACAGAAAGATTACAAGATGAAGGTGAGAAAAACAAGTTTAAATGTAGACTGAAAGAAAACGTAAGTGGTTTGGATGAATTATGTATGAATGAGTTAGACTTGGAGAATGTATGACAAAATGTTAAGAAAGGTTTAGTAGATGCAGCTACCGAAGTATGTGGTGTTAGTAAAAGAAAGAATGAAAGGAAAAATAATACTTTGTGGTGGGATGATGAGATACGTACGGAAGTTGAAGCAAAGAAGAGAGCATGGCTAGATTTACTAGCAACTAAGGCTGGTAATTCTAGCGGTACGAATGATGATTTTGAAAGAAAAAAGGCAGTCTTTAGACATCTAAATAAAAGAGTAAAAGAAGTAGTTGAAAGGAAAAAGCAAGAAAGAACGGATAAGAATGATAGAAGAATATCGGATAATTTCCAGGCAAATATTAAAATGTTCTGGAAACTCGTAAGAACTGCCAGGGGACGTTCAAAACAGCCTATAATGAATGCTATAAGAGATGAGAATGGCTATATTCTGAATGATGAAGTTTTGAGTTTAAAGAGATGGAAGGAATATTTTGAAAGCATGTTTATGAGTGAGGAGACAACGTATGAACTGAATGAAAGAGGAACTCCGAAAGAAGAGGAAGGAGGTAGCGAGATAAGTATAGATGAAATAATGAAAGCAATGAAAAGCATGAAAGCAGGTAAGGCTGCCGGTTATGATAGAGTTTCCTCGAAATGCTAAGGGCTGGAGAGGAAGTGGTGGCAGGCCTGCTGCACACCTTGTTTAATTTATGCTGGGAACTGAAGCGGGTACCGGGAGACTGGTGCAAAGCCGTGATAGTCCCAGTATATAAGGGAAAAGGGTCGCAGCAGGACTGTAAAAACTACCGCGGTATCAGCCTTCTTAGCATCGTGGGAAAATTGTATGCCAAGGTACTAATTGAAAGGGTCATGAAAGAAACCGATGGAAAAATTCAGGATGTGCAAGCGGGATTTAGAAAGGGAATGGGATGTACAGATCAAGTCTTCTCCATGCGCATGATCGCGGAGAAGTTTTTGGCCAAAAACCAAAAGGTTTTTTGTGCGTTCATGGACTTGGAGAAGGCCTATGACAGAGTGGATAGGAATGTGCTATGGCAAACACTGAACTCATTTGGGTTGAGCGCTGGCTTGATACAGGCATTGGAATCTCTTTATAGGGACTCTAGTGCTTGTGTTAGGATCAACGGGGTCTACTCCGACTGGTTTGGCATCCATAAAGGTGTCAGACAGGGCTGTGTGGCTTCCCCGTGGTTGTTCAACCTATTTATGGACAGTTGTTTGCAAAATTTGAAAGTTGAAGAATGCGGATTAAGAATGGGTGAGTTAACCATCAAATGCCTTTTGTACGTAGATGATCAAGTTATTCTTGCGTCGTCGGCGGCTGAGTTGCAAATGATGGTTACATTAATGAACAGATCATTAAAAGAAAGGGGTATGAAAGTGAACGCAAGTAAGACGAAAATTATGGTTTTTGAAAGAGATGAAAGTAAAACGATATGTGAAATAAGAATAGATGGGGAGTTGATCGAGCAAGTAGATGAGTTTGTATATTTGGGTTGCGTATTTAGCAGGGATGGGAGATATGATAAGGATATAGAACGACGAGTGAACGCAGGAAACAGAGTAAATGGGGCCCTGCACTCTATTGTGAAGAGTCAAAATGTGTCAAAAAAGGCACGTATGGCAATTCACAATGCTGTGTTGGTCCCTACTTTAACGTATGGTAGTGAAAGTTGGGTGTGGCAGAAGAAGCACGAGAGTAGAATAAATGCAGTAGAAATGCGGTCGTTAAGGAGTATGTTAGGGCTGAATCTGAATGACAGGGTGAAGAATTGTGTGATAAGAGAAGAGTGTGGTTTGCAAGATGATGTTGTGACCAGGATTAAGAAAGGAATGCTTCGGTGGTTTGGTTATGTGGAAAGAATGGATGAGGAAAGAGTGACAAAGAAAATTTATGTTGCAGAAGTGAATGGCAGAGTCGGAAAGGGACGTCCTAGGCGAAAATTTATCGACCAAATTGGCGATTTATTGAAAACGGGCCAAATTAGGAGTACCCTTAACCGACGAGCATGCATGCGTAGATGTATGGATGTGAAGGAGGCGAGAGAGGTGTGTCAGGATCGTGCCAAATGGAAGCAATGAAATACAAGTACTAAGGTGGAACTTAAATAGAGTAAACTTTATTCTACTTTATATACATATCTACTACTTTATGCACTTATCAGCTCTTCCTATGCATCTAATTGGTTTGTCATAATTTTTCGTCTCCAAAATTAACGAAATGTACTCGCTACCAAATAGTATTGATACTTTTGATACGATACTTGGTATCGAGTAGGTATCGATACTTTCAAAATATTCGGAACCCTACACTAACTGACGTTTGACATCAATCATTTGTCAAATTTATTTTGTAATTGCGTGTTATTTACCAATTTGTATGAAAAGTTTAAAAAATATATCTCATGAACCGTAAGTTTCCGCAACCTAAAACCTAAAGCAAAACGCTTTCTTATAGTAAGTACTATCTACAAAAAAAATATGGGCTTTGAAATCGATGGTCCATATTGGAAATATTAGCCTATATAAATTACGTGTCACGTTGTTTGTCCGCGATGGACTTCTAAACTACTCAACCGATTTTAATCAAATTTGCACACCGTGTGCCGTTTGGTCCAACTTAAGAGATAGGATAGCTTTTTTGCCCATGAGTGACCCACAATTTTTTTTGCGAATTTAAGGATTTTTAATAGGACATAACAAAGGGTCGTCGAAAAGGGCAGAACAACGTCTGTCTGGCAAGCTAGTGTATATAATATAATATAAATATGTGTAGCCCTAGGTTATTACCTTTTTTCGCCAGAGGTGGCATCACCTTTCACGAAAAGAAGATTAACTTTTTTGTTCTCTGTACTCTTCCGGTGGATATGTCACGCAGCTGATATTGTGACAAGGTTCCATCGCAATATCAACTTGTGGGGCTTATATATACAAGGTGTAAGTGTAAACACCGTTGTCACTAAAACCATAGGTAGTTGGCTTTAATATAAAAATATTTATCCGAATTTAAAAAAAAAACGCTATTTTCTTTCATAAAATTTAAAAAGTTTCTGTCCGACACCGTGCGTAAATTCATGGATACCCTATGCGCCCGAGTGACGTAATCGCTGTAAAGATCACCGCCCGCGTCACATTCCAATAAAAACACAATAGGTACACATAACCTGTGATGTAACTTTTCTTTCATACTTTCATCCTGGCTTATGACAGGCAAAAATTGAGGAATTAAGGAAAAATTGAGATTTTACTAAAAAAATTGTTGTTATTTGTCATTAAATTTACGTTCTATAAGTGAAACCAACTGGTTTCAAGGTTTCAAGGATAACGGTGTTTACACTAACACCCTATTCTACTAATGGGCATACGCATCCTTTAATTTCTGTCGAGCGTTGATTGACTTTGTACATAAGCCTTAAAAATACGATTAAAATATATATTGATAAAAAAGTTAACAATTATATTATGATTGCTGTATTGGTTATATTTGTACAAGCCGGCCAGGTAGACATGGTTCTGACCTTTCCGACGACCCTTTGTCCTATAAAAGATCGTCAATTTTGTAATAAAAATATATAGGGTTTCATTGAAATAAATTGAGTAGTTTAGGAGTTCATCGCGGACAATGTTAAATGTTATTTTTATACTGGATGATTTTTTTTATTGTCTGGAACAATAGGGTGTAACAGGTTAAGGGAATAGAAGCCTATGACAAGGATATTTTACAATTTTTTTTACATTAAGATGTTATGAAATTGATCTATCAATGAATCTATATATAAATAATAATAACCCAATAAAAACCCAATTATTGTAAAAATAAAAAAAATGTAAAACATCAGTGCCATGGTCTTCTATTGCGTTCACCTGTTACCTCATATTCTTTTTCCAGACGGTAAAAAAATTACCAGTATATAATATAGAGATAAATCAAACACAAGTCACACAAGAACTTTTTTTTTTTCAATGTAACTATTATTGTATTTAAACAAAAGTTAGAAGAAGAAAATACCTTTGTAAATCTTCAACCGTTCTTTCTCTGGTCAGAGAAACTTCATGATGTATCTCAATAGAGTTTGGGTCAGGGAAGAAATCAAGGTGCCAAGAAGTCGTCACTTACCTTCTCGGCGGGGGTGCCGTATGTGGGGCGCACACGTCCCCAGAGCTGAAGGACCTGCGGAGCCCTAGCTGGGAGCATAGTGCAGCACAGCCCGCCAGGACTTCGCGACACGCGTCCCCACTCTCCCCGGACGACAGCGGAAGAGCCGCGGACGATCGTCTGCAGAACGGTAATTTTTTTAAATCGTTACACACTTCCCTCACACTAGGATTTTCTCATTTATCGCGAAGGCAGTTTACATACATATATTTCACAAGGACAAACATCCAAACCTGGAACAATTATACTATAAAAAATTAAGGTAACAAATGCGTCGTTACCTCCTAGGACTACGGGTGACAAGCGAGCACAGTCCACCTGATGGTAAGTGGATGCTGTGGCCCATAGACATCCACATTTATGCTTGATTACGAATCAAAACGCTAATGCGTTGTCACCCCTGAGGACTAAGATGGAATGCCTCCTTTCCAGTAAAAAAGGGTCTCCGGATCTCTACACTCACCATACGAAACACAGCAGTACTAAGCTGCTATTTGACGCTGGTATTCTGTGAGAGCGTGGTCCTTCCCCGGTCGAGCCGACCCATTCGTGCTACAACCATAATATAGCTGCAACGTGGCTCTACCACGTATAAAATTCGCCTGTAATTCTACTGGTTCCCTATACCCTCCAGACCAGAACACAGTAGTGCAATAATCGCTCTCTGAGGGCAGAAGTAGGTAGAGGGTGATATTTATCCAGACGGACTCGTAGGCAGAAAAGTAATCCTGCTACCTAGTCAATACCCAATCTAGAATTTGATCCCTCGATCCAACCCCCAAGTGTGAAGCAGCAATAAGTCATAATGCAATGGCAGTGCAGTTCTGCCAAGTGTCTTTTTATAGAATAAGGGTGACAAACGAGCACACAGTCCACCCGATGGCAAATGGATGCTGTGGCCCATAGACATATACATGATTCATCGATTAATAATCAAAATTCAGTTGCTTTGCCAGCCCTGAGGACTAAGATGGAATACTTCATTTCCAGTAAAAAGAGTCTCCGATTCTCTACATTCGCCATAGGATACACAGCAGCGTTAAGCTGCTATTTTACGCTGCTATTCTGTGAGAGCGTGGTCCTTACCCGGTCGAGCCGATTCATTCTACAACCATAATATAGCTGCAGTATGTCTCTGCCACGTAAAAAACGTGTCTGCACTGAGACTGTTCACAGTGGCTGAAATTCGCTCTTGAGGGCCTTATAATTATTATTATTACAATGGTACTGACCGTGCAGGATAGGTAAGAATACTTAGGTAGGTACTTTTTCCTATAATACTACGGTAGGTACTACGCTCTTTATTTGTGCCACCAAATAGATAACCAGTAGGTGTACGGTGTTATTGCTGCATAAGATAATTCGGTGCCCAGATCATCCCGTAGGTGTCATTAGAGACGACAGAGAGAAATTATTATTATTATAAACACTCACGCCTATCACCCAGAGGGGTAGGCAGAGACTACGGACTTCCATTTGGCACGATCCTGACATACCTCTTTCGCCTCCTTTACATCCATATATCTACGCGTACATGCTCGTCGGTTAAGGGTACTTCTAACGTGGCCCCTTTTTCAAAATATCGCCAATTTGGTCGATAAACTTTTTTCTAGGGCGTCCCTTCCCGACTCTGCCGTTCACATCTGCCATATAAATTTACTTTGTCACTCTTTCCTCATTCATTCTTTCTACATGACCAAACCACCGAAGCATTCCTTTCTTAATCCTGGTCACAACATCATCTTGCATACCACATTTATCTCTTATCACGCAATTTCTCACCCTGTCATTCAGATTCAACCCTAGCATACTCCTTAAAGACCGCATTTCTACTGCATTTATTCTACTTTCGTGCTTCTTCTGCCACACCCAGCTTTCACTACCATACATTAAAGTAGGGACTAACACAGCATTATGAATTACCATACGTGCCTTTTTTGACACATTCTGGTTCTTCACAAGAGTGTAGTGCCCCATTCACTCTATTCCCTGCATTTACTCGTCGTTCTATATCCCTATCTATCTACCATCCCTGCTAAATACACATCCCAAATACACAAACTCATCCACTTGCTCAATTAACTCTCCTTCTATTCTTATTTCACATACCGTTTTGCTTTCCTCTCTTTCAAAAACCATCACTTTCGTCTTACTTGCGTTCACTTTCATTCCCCTTTCTAACAGAGAGAAACTAAACAGGTAATGGGCAACAGTATCTTCCTGGTAACATTCAATAATATTAAACATCATCATTACAGCCCTTCACAAGTCCACTGCTGAACATAGGCCTCCCCCAAGTAATGCCACAAAGCACGGTCCTGAGCCACCTGCATCCATCGACTTCCTGCATGTCTTACCAGGTCGTCACTCCATCTAATGGGGGTCGCCCTACACTACGCCTACCGGTACGAGGCTGCCACTCGAGAACCTTTCTTCCCCATCGGTAATCGGTTCTTCGAGCTATATGGCCGGCCCATTGCCACTTCAGCTTACTAATCCGTTGGGCTATGTCGGTCACTCTGGTTTTACTGCGGATATCCTCATTTCTGAGTCTATCACGCAGAGAAACTCCGAGCATAGCCTCCTCCTCATACGGCCAGCAGTGAAGGACCACGTCTCGGATCCGTAAGTCATCACTGGCAACACGCACTGGTTGTACAATCTAATTTTCAGAGTTTGAGGTATACCTGACGAAAAGACGTGTCGTAATTTCCCGAACGCTGCCCAGACGAGTTGAATCCGTCGATTGACCTCTCGGTCGAAGTTGGACTTACCTAGTCGGACTATTTGTCCCAAGTAAACGTACTCGTCAACCACTTCGAGCATAGTGCTCCCAACAACTACTGGCATAAGTGTGACATGGACATTAAACATGAGGATTGGGAGACACAATTGAGGTCATTGAGCATAGTGCTTAGGTCCTCCAGCGATTCTGCCATAAGGACTATATCGTCGGCAAATCGAAGGTGAGTGATGTACTCGCCATTGATGTTAATACCGTATCCTTTCCAGTCCAGTAGCTTGAAAACGTCTGCCAATGCAGCGGTGAAGAGTTTCGGGGGATATAACGTCACCCTGTCTTACACCTCTCTGCAGTTGGATAGGTTTCGAACTCTGGTTCTGTACTCGGAAAGCCATCGTAGCCCTACTGTACAAACACTTCAGCACTTCGATATACCGACAGTCAACTTAGCACCGCTGAAGAGACTGTAGCACCGCCCAAATTTCAACGAAATCAAATAGCAGACAAGCAAAGCGGCAGATTGTACTCTTCGGTCTTCTGTAAAATCTGACGCAGGGTATGTATGTGGTCTATGGTACTGAAGCCTTTTAGGAACCGGCTTGTTCGGGAGGCTAGAAGTCGTCGAATCTGCGTGCGAGACTCTCGAAAACAGCACATAGACGCGGCTCAGAAGGGAAATCGGGCTGATGCTCTTCAAGAGAGCGTTGTCGCCTTTCTTAAAGAACAAGACCACCGCACTTACGCTCCACGCCTCCGTAGTAGTGCCACCATGGAGGACGGAATTGAAGAGCTTTTGAAGGACTTCAAGTACCGGTGTTCCACCCGCTTTCAGAAGCTCCGGTGTAATTCCATCCTCGCCTGGGGCCCTGCCGTTTTTAATTATTTATTAACATACCACTGCACAAAAAGTAAGGCCACAAAGTGTGTAACTTTTTATAGGCTGTAATGATGATGATGAAATATATAGAACGTTATAGATTAGTATGATAAGGACGGCGAGTGAATGGGGCTCTACACTCTATTATGAAGTCATTATGTGTCGAAAAAGGCACGTAATGGTAATTTATAATGCTGTGTTAATCCCAACCGTATGGTAGTGAAAGTTAGGTGTGGCAGGAGAAGCACGAAAGTAAAATAAATGCTGTAGAAATGCGATGTTTAAGGATTACCGAGGGCGGTACTGAAAATTTCGAGAATCAAGGAATTGACACAACATTACTATTTAAAAATGTATTTATTGCTTTTCGAAGTATTCTCCGCGAAATTTGACACATTTTTCCATACGATGGAACCAATCATTGAAGCAACCATTCCATTCGGAAGTTGGGGTCTCCAAAATGGCCGTTTTGTAGGCGTCCACAGCTTCTTCAGGCGATGAAAATCTCTGTCCACGCAATTTATTCTTTATTTTAGGGAAAGTATAGAAATCATTAGGGGTTAGGTCGGGGCTGAACGGCGGATGGTCTAATAATTCTATGTTTTCTTGCTCTAAAAACTCTTTTGTTCTGTGTGCGGTGTGAGAACTCGCATTGTCGTGATGGAGGATGATGCGGCGGTTGCAGTTCTCTTTACGGAGTTCAGAAACGACCTGTGGCAAACAAATGCTAGCATATCATTCTGCATTAACCGTTCTTTGTCCCTCAAGAGGAATAATCGTAACATGGCCGGTTTTGGAGACAAACGTGGCCACCATTTTTTTTGCAACACTCCGTGAACAAACAATTTTTGTTGGCTTTAACTCATTTTCGAACACTCAAACTCGGGACTGGTTTTTTGTTTCGGGTTCGTACGTGTATATCTAGGATTCGTCACCTGATACGATGTTGTATACAGCATTTGAGGATCATGCGTGGAATCTTTCGAGAGTTCTGACGTACCAAGTAACGCGAGCCGCTTTTTTGCTCTTCACAGAGCGAATGCGGTATCCAACGGGAAAACAACTTTATTACACCTAATTGTTCATGCAAGATTACTTGTATTTGACTCATGCCAATGTCTAAAATTGCCTGAATTTCGCAGTATGTCACATGTCGATCTTCCTCAATCAGCTTACGCAAAGCATCAACGTTTTCTTGGGTGACTGCAGTTTTTGGACGACCTTGACGGGGATCATCACTGAGGTTGACACGTCCACGTTGAAATTCAGCAAACCAGCGATAAATTGTAGTTTTGAATGGGGCTTCATCACCAAATGCAGAAATCATCCGGTCAACACACTATTTTTGTGTTAAACTACTTCGAACGTCATAATAAATCATCGCTCTTGAATTTTCTCGAGTCAATAACATTTTCTCAACGACTAAACAAGTTTGATAAAACCTTGTGACAAGACCGAGATTTTTTTTTTAATAAATAAATGGTATTCGATGTTTAAAACCAAGGAGTTTTCAATTAAAAAGATTTTAATATGACAGGAACAGTGGAAAAATTCCATTCCCGATACTTTTAGTGCAGCCTAGGTATGATAGGAGTGAATCTGAATGACAGGGTGAGAAATTGTGTGATAAGAGAAAAATGTGGTTGGGAAGATGATGTTGTAATTATGATTAAGAAAGGAATACTTCGGTGGTTTGGTCATGTAGAAAGAATAAACGAGGAAATAGTGACAAAGCAAATTTATATTGCAGATACGAATGGCAGAGTCGGGAAGCGACGCCCTTGACGAAGGTTTTTCGACTAAATTGGCGATATATTGAAAATAGGCCATGTTAGGAGTACCCTTAACCGACGAGGATGTATGCGTAGGTATATGGATGTGGAGGAGACGAGAGAGGTGTGTGAGGATCGTGCCAAATGGACGTCTGTAGTCTCTGCCTACCCTCTGGGTGACAGGCGTGAGTGTTTATGATTATGATTATAGTTTTTGTTGCCTGTTTCTTCCGCTTCTTCATCAGCCCGTAAATGTCTACAGCAGGATGTGCCTCTCTGATTGTAGGGTGAATTTACTTTAATTTTAACGCTGCTACCCGTCGCCAGTATTTTACAACTGGCATACAAGATGTGTTATACCGCCATCTATTGGAAGCCATGACATCTTTTTGGAATTCCCCACAGTTACCTCCTACGTTACCCAAAGAAACGGCGTGGTGGATGCTTTGTAGTTAGTAGGCATGTCGAAAGAATCGATTTCTTAATAAATATCGACTTTTAAACCGATATACAGTATTGAATCAATTCAATGAATCGATATTTCATCCTAGAAATAAAATTATTGACAATTAGTTATATGTTATATGTACCAAAACTCATAAGAATGACAGTTTTTTTTATTCAACACTCGCAAAACTGCTGTGTGCTCAGTTTCTTTCGCCTCTTGTTAATTGGTTAAACAAATAAAAAATAAGTTACGCTTGTAATCTGTAATTTATTGTACCTTTTGATATTGTATTGCAAATCGATTTCTTAAAATCGATCTTTTAGACCTCGATTTTTTTTAAATTCATCAGATTTCGATTCGAATCGATTTAAAAATCGATCTTTTTAGGAAAGAATCGACATCCATAGTAGTTAGCTGTGTTATTATTTACAATTTTTACTTACTTTGACGCCTTACCATCTGGATTGGGACTGGCAACCCTAATAGCTGGGTCGGGACCTTGACCAGCCTGAAACATAGAATTAAAATGCAAAAGGATAACAGTATGCAAAACGGTAGTACAATCGGCACAGGAACCAGGCAAACAGTTAACTGCACTTTCATCATCATCATCATTACAGCCCTTCACAAGTCCACTGCTGAACATAGGGCTCCCCCAAGGTACGCCACAAAGCACGGTCCTGAGCCACCTGCACTTTGCTTGCACTTAATAAGTCGACGTGAGTTCACAGGTGTATTCAAAGATATTCATTTATACGTGGTAGAGCCATGCTGCAGCTATATTATGGTTGTAGCACGAATAAGTCTGCTCGAACAGGGAAGGACCACGCTCTCACAGAATACCAGCATAAAATAGCAACAGCATTTCATATGGTCAGTGTAGAGATCCGGAGACCGTTTTTTACTGAAAACGAGGCATTTCATCTTAGTCCTCAGGGGTGACAACGCATCTGCATTTTGATTCTTAATCGAGAATAAATGTAGATGTCTATGGGCCACAGCATCCACTTACCATCAGGTGGACTGTGTGCTCGTTTGCACCCTTATTCTATATAAAAAAGATATATCATTTCTATGTACGGCCGCAGTTCGCAGTATATTTTTCATCCAACGGTCATTATAGGTGGAGAATTCTTTCAATTTTGATAAGGGGCACGCTAAGGAGAAGAAGTATGCAAGCGTCCATATGGAAAATACAACAAAGGGCTAGACTTTTACTGCATTATATTATCATTTTTTGCAAAAGCATTACCTGCATACTGGGAGTTTATATTAATGTTAAGTATGTTCAGTGGACATCTGATAGTGAAATAAATGGATAAATTGGTAGGTCATACTAACACTTAACCCTAGATAGTTAACGTTCCCAAACTATGATAAGCTAACCATTCGACTTTTGGACAATCATTTTTTAAATATGTTTCTTTTTTTAATTTTATTTTACTTTTATCAGGCTTATTATATTTTATTAAATTAACGATAATAATAACTTTTAAGTAATAAATCACAAATGACACATGTTTTTTTACTTTTTGCACTAAATCTTATAATCACTAAATTAGAAAGTATTGTTAAGGAATTATTTTTTTTATTTTTTTTGGTGTTATAAAGAAAAACCCATAAAATCAACATATGTAGTATGTAGAGGAAGTTTAGTAACAAACATATACAGAAAATAAAGATATTAATAGTTACTTTGCAACCATCCGCTCATTTAAATAAAATGATGTATTTTACCTAGTTTGAAGAGCACCTCCTGCCCTCCCTCAATTGCGTGCACTAATCCCGTCACCACTAATCCCAGCACCGGATGATTGCAAAGTAACTAACATACGTAGTATGTAGAGGAAGTTTAGTAACAAACATATACAGAAAATAAAGATATTAATAGTTACTTTGCAACCATCCGCTCATTTAAATAAAATGATGTGTTTTACCTAGTTTGAAGAGCACCTCCCGCCCTCCCTCAATTGCGTGCACTAATCCCAGCACCGGATGATTGCAAAGTAACTATTAATATCTTTATTATAATGGATTTCCACAAAGTAACACCTGATTCTATCAATTAACATACAGAAAAATTGTTTATATAAGGAAGAGATAAAAAATATACTAATGTGTACAGGTGTCAATCCTTAACAAGCAGATGTAAACTATCTGCTTGTTAAGGATTGATATCAGAATAATGACAAAGTATAACATAGTGATGTCATTACCTTAGAAGCTAGGAGCCGTAGCACTCGAGCATCAGAGGCAGCGGAGGACACACTAAACAGGGAGAGGGAGTCTGTGGTAAACGACTCGTGTGAGGGCGAGCGGGTCACGCCCGCGCCCCGCCACGTCTCCGTGCACATTTCCAAACCTGAGAACAGCATAGTACAATATTACCACTATACTGAACAAGATTGATGGTTAAAACAGTAACTAAAAAACCCAACTGTGTTAAAAAGTAAACCATCCTCCATCTTTATTTTTTGCTTTTGCCGATGCAATATATAAATATTATATAGCCTATGTCACTCCCACAATTATGACGAATCTAACTCCTCAGATTATGTTAAAATCCATCAAGTCATTGAGGCTACAGAGTGTGCCAAAGAATAAACATACATACATACATTCATACGTGGTAGAGCCATGCTGCAGTTAAATTAGTAGTATAGTTGTAGCACAAATGGGTCGTCTCGACCAGGAAAGGACCATGCTCTCACAAAATACCAGCGTGAAATAGTAGCTTCACGCTGATGTGTTTTGTATGGTGAGTGTAGAGAACCAGAGACCCTTTTTACTGAAAATGAGGCATTCCATCTTAGACCTCACGAGTAACAAGGCATCTGCATTTTGATTTGTAATCGAGGATAGATGTAGATGTCTATGATCTATAGCAACCACTTACCATCAGGTGGACTGTGTACTCGTTTGTCACCCTTATTCTATAAAAAAATACATACTCTTCAAAAAAAAGGTTTTTATTTTTTATAAAATATGAGTGCCATAGGCACTCCTTTCACATGTTATGTTGTGTTTTGATATGACGTTTGTATTATGACAGATGCGCTACTTTTTCATGTATGAAAAAGTTATGAGTAAAATATTTAGATGGGCCTATCCTTACTTTTGAAATCATTGATTCTCTAACAATATCTGAATCTGTTTGAGAAACTAGCAGGTGTAAACAAGTACATTTATAAAATTAATAAATAAATATATAAGGTACAATAAAACTGTAAAATAAGGCAAAATAAACTGAATAAAGTAAATAAAATATACATACTTAATATCTACTATATAATGAAGAATTAATAATAAATATTTAAAGAGGTACTTATGAACAAAATATTTAAATTATTAAATAATATAGTCTAAAAATAAAATAACATGGGGTACAATGGATAGAAAGCCATTTAAGCATACAACGATACTGAGAAACATACTTGAAAATATCATCAATCAATAATGGGCAATATCAAAGACCGCATAAGTTGAATTTTATTTTTTACAGGCAGAAAGTTTTGACAAAAATAAAACACAAGGGTGCATTAAATTAACGTCTTATTTCAGCAACTTGAATTCCCTGGCTTAACATATGGTCTTTAAGTAGGCCTAGATTTTTTACAGAGTTACAAAATGGGAACAGAGTTCCATTGTAAAATACGTGGTGAAAACTATCATTACCAATTTTAGGAAAATTTATGAAATATATGATAAACTTAGCAATAAAATGTATTCACTATGGAGCTAATATACCATTTCATAGGATGATCACTTGTACTAACAAAAAAATTTAACTTTTTTTAAATTCCACTTACCAAAAACATATATCATAATGTTTTTGATGTAAAGTTAAGAGGTTGCAAAGTTGACTGAAATATAAGGACATCAATTTATATTCAATACTGCCGTAGCATGGTTACGGTAAATCTCCCAAATTTATCTATTTGAAATTTTTATTTCATTAAAAACTACTCTTTTTAAATTTATGTAAGTAGTCAAATGTAAACATAGCGTTTTTATGACAGACGCAAGAAAATATTTCCGTTTTTGGTATTTTTAATCAAATTGTCAACACAACTCGGAATGGCATGTAACATTTTGTATTTACGTTTCTCCGAAGTATTAATAACAAATTAAGAAATATTTATACAGTTTTGAATAAGGATTTGTGTTTTATTTGTTACGAGAAAAACAAATATGCCGGAAGAGTTAACAAAATCAAAATAAACAATACCACGTACCGCTTGTTTTGGAATCCACGACGAAGTTTTCTTAGCACAGTACTATAATAAACGAGATAAACTTTTGCGACACTATAAAGTAAATTACATGTAATTGTGAAAGACCTTTAATACTACAAAATATGCTTTAATTATATTAAATTAATAAATCTTTCTAGTTTCTGCGCCGTTTCCAAATTCCAAATGCCAAACTACAACCGGGTATGTTCCGAAATACAACGCAGTGTACTGTAGACATGTGTCAATCATGCATGATTCGTTCGTTTGAGCTGGAACACTTAAAAGTATTGATGGATCATTCATTTGTTTTTGAATGTACCAGTACAACCAATCACAAACAATTGACGGTACCTTTTTAACCGGCGATTTGTTTGAATTGTGAATGAGCCGCAAACCGACCGAATCCCGAAAGATCTGAATGAATTGTTTTAATGTAGGGTGTACCAGTGCAGTAGACATGTGTAGATCACTCATTTCTAGCGAACGGATCATTCGGATCGATCATTCAAATGGATCCTTTCTGGCTCCAGTACCATCCAGTACTCTGTGTCTGTAAGATCCATTGGGAACAAATGGGAAAAAAAATTTTATGACTTTGTAATGCTATCATCGCCATCTACTGCATGTTATAGGTAATAAAGCATTTTATCGAACAAAAATTTATGGATTTTCAAGGTGGGAAGTCCAAAAGATGCTAGATGGCATAAACACAAAAATTTCAATTGATTTGATTTAATTGATAACTTTATTTATTATTGTTATTATTATATATTTTATTAATTTAATAAATTTGTTTATTTTTAAATTTCATTCATAACTATACTTAATTTCATCGATTCTTATAAATTTACTTTGCATTTAGGCCATCTAGCATCTATTGAGCGTACCACCTTAAGTCTCATCCATTTTGGTTTGATTTCGATAAAATGAGAATTGACTTTAACTATAGATCGAATAAGATGGCGCTATTTATTTCAAAGCAAAGCATTGAATACAGCAATTTTAGTAAAAAGAAGATATTGTTTTCATCTAATATTATAAAATTTAGGCTTCAAATGTCTAAAAATAAGGATTGTAATGTTTATTTGCTACAAAGTACTTAATATGATGATTTTCTTATAAGATAAAAGTTTATCTTATAAGAAAATCATCATATTAAATAAATAATTTGCCTTGAAATCTTTTGAAGTGTTATTTTTAGTAAACCCCACGAAACTAAGGTGTTTTTAAAGTCCTTTTTTATACGCCTTTACCACGAAATGATATTTTTAACTCATAGATGCAACAATCAAATATAAGTAATAAACAATTAAATGTACTGCGTTGAGCAGTGTGCATTCGATTTGCTTTGCTTGTCTCTTGAAGTAGTTTAGTTTTCTGAAGGTTTCGTTCGTTTCTTCCTTATGTTTATTTTTAATAGCTTAACATATTTATGAGATATTTTGTCAGTAATATTTAAGTAAGTATATTCTTTTAGGTGTTCAATAAAACAATAACATTTATTTAGCTGAATTTGGTGATGGTGGTTTTAATCTAAGGTTAATGGTGGCTTGTAATCTCATTTTAAAAATTGTAAATTGAAAATTAACAGTTAAAATGTCTACGCCTCAAAACAAAAGGAGTGAAATTTGGAAACATTTTCCCAGCATATGGCCAGCAGCGTGCCCTGTGAACGCATATTCTCCAAAGCAGGGTTAACTATATCTTACAAACGTAGCAATTTGAAGCCCAATAAGGCAGAGCAATGTTTATTTTTAAATTATAACTTGTAAATATTTATTTAAATAGACTTGGTGATATAACCTAAAATCTTGGTTAAATAAAATGTGGTCTGTGTATTCTCAGACCAAAACATGAGATAATCATTAACCAAATGTCACCTTTGCAGATGTAGACCCCTTTCTACAATTCTTTTTTAAATTTTATTTATAAGAAATAAGAATTATACAACTAAAATTCCAAAAATTTTATTATATTGTCTCTTACCAAATAACAAAAATCATTTATAATGATAAAAATTATTAGTTTTTAAATTTCATCTGAACATTTTTATATGCTTTATTTGTGGCAATTGGTTGTCTAATTTTAATCTAATAACATCTAATCCATTTAGGATTCTAACAATCACATTACACCAGTTCCATATACATATTTTTGTTCTAATGTTCTTATAGAATTTGTCCAAAAGGCATTCATTCTCCGATGAGTTCCGATCCGATGAGACAGGTTACAACTTGCCTTAAGGGTTTCCATTTGTTATCCCGTATAACAATAGTCATGCTTATCACACCTGAAAAACAAAGATAATGATTATTTTGGCTTTACTTCAGTTATATTCACATAAAAGTAGATATTAATCAACGTTTTTATTTACACTAAAAAAGGGCATTGTTAGTGATAATGTATTTTCATATTTTAGTAAGTTGAACTTCATTATTTAAATTTCTGAGGAATGAGATATTCATCATTTAAAGGTATTATTTTACTGCATGTTAACATTCAGATAAACAAACATCTAAATGTCATATCATTTTTAGATTTAATATAGTATTTTCTCAAGAAAATAATTTCTTATTCTCAGAAGATTTGAGGATCAAATATAATCTTAAATCTTTTAGCCTTTTATTATGATTGTGTCATCTAAAATGAAAACAGACTTTTTGTATTGGTTAACAAGCAATCAAAATAATAAAAATACACTTATGCTAATTTTAACACTGAAAGTTTAATTTCATTTACTTAATTATCTTACCAGTATTTTCCTTGGCCAATATTTTTTTTCTAGAATCTTCTTTCATCCTTCAACTTAATGGCTGATTGGAATGATGTTCTCTGATCTAATACCAGACCTAGAGCCACAGGAATTAATCCGGTCCTTATTACCTTCTCTATCACTTTCTCTACAATATTTTTTTATTATCAGTGCAGGTGGTCTACTTGATAAAAATAAAGTGCTTTCTTATGACACATAAAGAACTTTCCACGTTTGCATTGCACTTTGCAGCTTCTCTGAACTGAGCTACTTCAATCTTGCACAATTATAAAAGAACGTTAAATTAATCCTATCCTCCATCTACGAGTACACTTCATCGTCAGATCATCACAGAGACCACACCGGGGAATCCAGAATACAGATATCGAACTTTGATTCCGATTTAATTTGTTTGATTGACGTATCGTATTTCGATTCGTTATTCATTTCATCTTTATAGCTTTATACCTCTCGCCAGAGATTAGTTAGTATTTACTATTTAGTAATAGTACCTATGTTCTGTATCTGTAATTCTGTTTCCCTTTTCCTTGCTCTGTACGAATAGTGTAGTGTTACCTATTCTAGCCGAATCCAAGTCGCCAAAAATTTGACGCAGAGTAAAAGATGAAAGTTTTAAAAAGTCACCCAATTTTATAAGAAATATTTTAAGAAAATGCTTTAATTTAAACTTATGTTAGGTACCTTTAGTGTTATATTATTCATCAGAAGTAATAAGGATTGTAAGCATAAGAAGTAGACTACAAAGGAATTAAAAAATACTTAAGAAGTCAGTTGCAATATCTACATTTTATTATTTTCTAATGAAAGGGTTATAGAATAAATATCCTTTACAATCGCCTTCTTTCTTAGATAGCCTACTCGGAGACTAGTAGAAAATCACAATCTTGGTCGCTCCGATTACTTTAAAACTAGCCTAAATAGCTAAATATCGCCTAACTTGGCAACATTTCCGAATGCGTGCACTGATTATACTGCACTGGTACACCCTACATTAAAACAATTCATTCAGATCTTTCGGGATTCGGTCGGTTTGCGGCTCATTCACAATTCAAACAAATCGCCGGTTAAAAAGGTACCGTCAATTGTTTGTGATTGGTTGTACTGGTACATTCAAAAACAAATGAATGATCCATCAATACTTTTAAGTGTTCCAGCTCAAACGAACGAATCATGCATGATTGACACATGTCTACAGTGCAGTATAATCAGTGCACGCATTCGGAAATGTTGCCAAGTTAGGCGATATTTAGCTATTTAGGCTAGTTTTAAAGTAATCGGAGCGACCAAGATTGTGATTTTCTACTAGTCTCCGAGTAGGCTATCTAAGAAAGAAGGCGATTGTAAAGGATATTTATTCTATAACCCTTTCATTAGAAAATAATAAAATGTAGATATTGCAACTGACTTCTTAAGTATTTTTTAATTCCTTTGTAGTCTACTTCTTATGCTTACAATCCTTATTACTTCTGATGAATAATATAACACTAAAGGTACCTAACATAAGTTTAAATTAAAGCATTTTCTTAAAATATTTCTTATAAAATTGGGTGACTTTTTAAAACTTTCATCTTTTACTCTGCGTCAAATTTTTGGGACTTGGATTCGGCTAGAATAGGTAACACTACACTATTCGTACAGAGCAAGGAAAAGGGAAACAGAATTACAGACTCCGGTAGGAGTAATAGTGTTCTGTGATTACAGATACAGAACATAGGTACTATTACTAAATAGTAAATACTAACTAATCTCTGGCGAGAGGTATAAAGCTATAAAGATGAAATGAATAACGAATCGAAATACGATACGTCAATCAAACAAATTAAATCGGAATCAAAGTTCGATATCTATATTCTGGATTCCCCGGTGTGGTCTCTGTGATGATCTGACGATGAAGTGTACTCGTAGATGGAGGATAGGATTAATTTAACGTTCTTTTATAATTGTGCAAGATTGAAGTAGCTCAGTTCAGAGAAGCTGCAAAGTGCAATGCAAACGTGGAAAGTTCTTTATGTGTCATAAGAAAGCACTTTATTTTTATCAAGTAGACTACACCTGCACTGATAATAAAAAATATTGTAGAGAAAGTGATAGAGAAGGTAATAAGGACCGGATTAATTCCTGTGGCTCTAGGTCTGGTATTAGATCAGAGAACATCATTCCAATCAGCCATTAAGTTGAAGGATGAAAGAAGATTCTAGAAAAAAAATATTGGCCAAGGAAAATACTGGTAAGATAATTAAGTAAATGAAATTAAACTTTCAGTGTTAAAATTAGCATAAGTGTATTTTTATTATTTTGATTGCTTGTTAACCAATACAAAAAGTCTGTTTTCATTTTAGATGACACAATCATAATAAAAGGCTAAAAGATTTAAGATTATATTTGATCCTCAAATCTTCTGAGAATAAGAAATTATTTTCTTGAGAAAATACTATATTAAATCTAAAAATGATATGACATTTAGATGTTTGTTTATCTGAATGTTAACATGCAGTAAAATAATACCTTTAAATGATGAATATCTCATTCCTCAGAAATTTAAATAATGAAGTTCAACTTACTAAAATATGAAAATACATTATCACTAACAATGCCCTTTTTAGTGTAAATAAAAACGTTGATTAATATCTACTTTTATGTGAATATAACTGAAGTAAAGCCAAAATAATCATTATCTTTGTTTTTTCAGGTGTGATAAGCATGACTATTGTTATACGGGATAACAAATGGAAACCCTTAAGGCAAGTTGTAACCTGTCTCATCGGATCGGAACTCATCGGAGAATGAATGCCTTTTGGACAAATTCTATAAGAACATTAGAACAAAAATATGTATATGGAACTGGTGTAATGTGATTGTTAGAATCCTAAATGGATTAGATGTTATTAGATTAAAATTAGACAACCAATTGCCACAAATAAAGCATATAAAAATGTTCAGATGAAATTTAAAAACTAATAATTTTTATCATTATAAATGATTTTTGTTATTTGGTAAGAGACAATATAATAAAATTTTTGGAATTTTAGTTGTATAATTCTTATTTCTTATAAATAAAATTTAAAAAAAGAATTGTAGAAAGGGGTCTACATCTGCAAAGGTGACATTTGGTTAATGATTATCTCATGTTTTGGTCTGAGAATACACAGACCACATTTTATTTAACCAAGATTTTAGGTTATATCACCAAGTCTATTTAAATAAATATTTACAAGTTATAATTTAAAAATAAACATTGCTCTGCCTTATTGGGCTTCAAATTGCTACGTTTGTAAGATATAGTTAACCCTGCTTTGGAGAATATGCGTTCACAGGGCACGCTGCTGGCCATATGCTGGGAAAATGTTTCCAAATTTCACTCCTTTTGTTTTGAGGCGTAGACATTTTAACTGTTAATTTTCAATTTACAATTTTTAAAATGAGATTACAAGCCACCATTAACCTTAGATTAAAACCACCATCACCAAATTCAGCTAAATAAATGTTATTGTTTTATTGAACACCTAAAAGAATATACTTACTTAAATATTACTGACAAAATATCTCATAAATATGTTAAGCTATTAAAAATAAACATAAGGAAGAAACGAACGAAACCTTCAGAAAACTAAACTACTTCAAGAGACAAGCAAAGCAAATCGAATGCACACTGCTCAACGCAGTACATTTAATTGTTTATTACTTATATTTGATTGTTGCATCTATGAGTTAAAAATATCATTTCGTGGTAAAGGCGTATAAAAAAAGGACTTTAAAAACACCTTAGTTTCGTGGGGTTTACTAAAAATAACACTTCAAAAGATTTCAAGGCAAATTATTTATTTAATATGATGATTTTCTTATAAGATAAACTTTTATCTTATAAGAAAATCATCATATTAAGTACTTTGTAGCAAATAAACATTACAATCCTTATTTTTAGACATTTGAAGCCTAAATTTTATAATATTAGATGAAAACAATATCTTCTTTTTACTAAAATTGCTGTATTCAATGCTTTGCTTTGAAATAAATAGCGCCATCTTATTCGATCTATAGTTAAAGTCAATTCTCATTTTATCGAAATCAAACCAAAATGGATGAGACTTAAGGTGGTACGCTCAATAGATGCTAGATGGCCTAAATGCAAAGTAAATTTATAAGAATCGATGAAATTAAGTATAGTTATGAATGAAATTTAAAAATAAACAAATTTATTAAATTAATAAAATATATAATAATAACAATAATAAATAAAGTTATCAATTAAATCAAATCAATTGAAATTTTTGTGTTTATGCCATCTAGCATCTTTTGGACTTCCCACCTTGAAAATCCATAAATTTTTGTTCGATAAAATGCTTTATTACCTATAACATGCAGTAGATGGCGATGATAGCATTACAAAGTCATAAAATTTTTTTTCCCATTTGTTCCCAATGGATCTTACAGACACAGAGTACTGGATGGTACTGGAGCCAGAAAGGATCCATTTGAATGATCGATCCGAATGTACCAGTACGCGTGACGAAATGTACTAGAATGATCCGTTCGCTAGAAATGAGTGATCTACACATGTCTAGTGTACTGTCCAATGCAAATGACGTATCATTTGACACTTTTGTACTAGCGTGCCGCCGCCATATTATGTCGGACATCCGGCCATAATAAAACAATTTTTAATTGTGTGTTTGCCGAATGAAGCATGCCAGAATTTGTTTCTATTTATTCAAAAAATTATAGAATAATTGATGGTAAATCCATTAGGAGGATATAATGATTTTTGGAGCACAAAATTACAAAATAATCGCCAACACTTTTCCAAATGGCGCAAAAGTATGACGTCATATACTGTCCAATGTTTTGGAACGAATCACCAGTATAGCGTCGATTCATGACGTCATTTGCATTGGACAGTACACTGCGTTGTATTTCGGAACATACCCTAATATCTATCACCATAGATTACTGTGTATATATCTATCCATTGATGTAATATGTACTTACGTACTAGAACAGCTATTTCAAACAAAAAATGTGCGCTACTCTGTGTTCGCGCGATTTGTTTTCTTATCATAGAATAAACATAGGTAGAATAATCAGTAGGTAATAAAAGATTGTACTGTTAAATAGGTATCGAGAACAATTTTTTAAATTTTGTCATTTATTTTGTATATTATATTTGCTTATTTAATATAATATTATATTACAATTACATTTTAATGATATTTTTATCTCAATATTTTAAAAGGTATCTATCTCAAATATAAAAAAATATACTAAATGTGTGTTTAACAAAACTTGTTAATATAACATTTAAATTACAAATATATTTATTTAAATTAGAATAAGAGCCGTTCATAAATACTGGGCGCGCGAGAGTTAAAAATTGACGAATTTATTCCACTTTGACTTTGATGTGGAAACCTAAAAATAAAATATAAGAATTATTAGCAGATTTAAATATAAAAAATTTGGCCTAATTATGATCTCATATAATTATGTTTCTACAAAAAAATGTGTATAATAATATATTCGTCCTATATTTAAGTACCCACAGAAATGTCGCATCTGAACAAATTAATTTCATAATCTATATTACGTGACACAAGATGGCATCTTAGGAATAATTTGTTTTATTACTAATTTATAATACTTTTTTTATTGATTAAGTATCTTATTAACCAATGAAAAGTAATTCCTTGGTTATTTCTTGAATTATTTGTGCAATATCTAAGTACGCACGACGGTATATTTTTATCACGAGATTTTTTTTAAATCAACACAACACGTGTCAACTCTACAAGCGCCTAGCGAGTGACTGATTAAAGTGCAGTGTATGCACCGCAGTTGAATGGAACATAGTAGCTGAATGCAGTGTCGCCTCTACTACGTAGTACATATTAGCTCAATGTATCTATCACAGAACACTATATCTCTCTAGTAAAGTTGTTCAAAACGACTATAAATCAATAGCACGCTACAGGCTATAAACTATAAATTTCTAGCGCGCTATTAAATACGCTATTTTATAGCGCGCTATTTATAAGAAAGCGTGTAGGAGGCCGGCAAGCGCGTTAAGTTTGGCAGCACGCTATATCTCGGAGCACGCTACATTACGTGTCGTTCATTGGATATAAGAACATTATTTCGTAATAAGTCGCATTTTAGATTAAAATAAAATAAAGTGGTAAAGAGAAATCAATAACCGCTCTTTCATACTTTTCAGGCTTACTTACGACTTTTTATAAACCTAAAAATATTTTTAAGGCATGTACTTCTAAAAAACAAAATAAAACTAATCATTTTTATTCCAATTCAGTAATTTATGACCTTTCAGGTTCAGGTCTTTGAGCGTAGACAGAGAAATTTCTCTGTCTACGTCTTTGAGAATTCAACTAATGATATTCATAGGTTTAGGTATACAAAAAGTACTCTGTGCATTCGGTAGAATCTAGTTAGTCTGTGCTCTGTTCTATGACCTATCTCAGTGCTGCCAACTCTACAGTTTTAACTGTAGATCTGCAGTTATTTGGAAATTTTGTCAGTTTTTGTTTAGGCCTCAAAATCTTCAGTTTGCTTATGCGTATTATTATAATAGCGTCATCTATTTTATTAGTCCGTAGTCCATACACGAAGTCAGTAAAACCTACTACTATTGAATCCACTATTATCGACTTTAACCAGAAAGCTTCTATGTTTGCCACACAGTACCGCTACGGTAGAACACTTGTTTTCGATTATTAATGTTATTGAAAACGAAACTAAGAAATAAACTTTCTACGACCACAATAAAAGGTTTCCAGTTCAATGTGACAAATGACCATTTCAAAAAATTCAATAAAAACATGTACGATTTCAACAAAAGTAGAGATGAAATAGAAAATCAAGAAGATTTACAAGTTGAAAATGAGATAGTAGCTAGTGATACTATGTATCTAACATGTAGGCAGTGGAAAAATTGCAACTTTGAGTCTTTTGATTTTGACATTTAATTTGATTAAAACTTTGATAATTACATGATTTTGATTGTTTTTAATGCCCTCCCTATAGTGTATTCTATTTATTACTATCATTAAATTATACAAAATATAATATAAAGATAAAGATGTAGATTTACTGTTTTTTTTTTAATTTGATATCTACAGTTTTGCTCTATGCTAGGGTTGGCAACACGGCCTATCCTATACACGCATATTAAACTAAAATATGTACTAGATCTGTATTAGAGATGAGTCGTACTAGGTAAATTTCGTACTAGGTGCACCTAGTCCAATTCCGTATAAATACTCTATCCAAATACCTGTTCCACCTAGTCCATAAAGTATCAAGTACACATAAAGTTTAGTATTGTTGGAATAGGAATAGGATACGCTATAGTTTCAAGTACCATATTTTACGTGCGTACTGCTGAAACGTGTGCAATAATGAATTCATACATCTTCCCTTCATACTTTACAAAATTATTATAATTATTCTCGTAACTAAATTACGAGAATTAAGATTATATGAGAAATAAATTAAGATCATTTACTTCCAATTACTTCAAATGCTACTTAGTAGTACTTCATATTTTGTAAAATTTGTTTTAAAAGATGTTTATCTTTGATTTATTTGAAAAACTCTAGAATGGGAGTACTCACCTATTGATTTTGTATGTCTTGATTTTAAGCTGCTATGTTTTTTTTTACTATTGCTATAATTCTATAATTGGTTGATGCAGCTCATACTAATGACGGAAGGGAGAATTTAAAGTGGATTATTTTCATTTATCTCTCATATAATCTTAATAGTAACGAGCCTAATTATAATATTTTTTTTAGAATATTGTTTGCATAATTCTTATAAATAACATTACAAAAAGAATTGATATGAAAAGTAAAAAGTGAGTTTGTCAGTTCCGGCGCACGACTGATGTTCGATTATAAAATATATAGATTAGTAAATGTGGGTAAATGAACGCATTTTTATACTACTAAAAGCATGCATGACACATTTACTTATATTAATTATTTAATTTATATTCCTCAAAATATATTACATAATCATCGAAACGTAAATTGTTTACGCTTCCAATACTATGTTATGTAGTCATGGAAACATGAAAACAGCGTCCACCGAGATCACATTCGCATGAGTCCGTACCGTATTTGACTCGGCTGCCTTGTACTCTTGTATAAGTATTTGGTTGAACTAGTCCGAGTCCCGACTAGTCTCGTACTAGTATTTGGTTGAACTAGTCCGAGTCCCGACTAGTCTCCAGTCTCGAGTATTGACAGACAAAGATAGAAAGACTACGGAATAGTCTAGTTAAAAAAGGACAGAATATATTATTACACAACAAACACGAGTGCGCGTCACGTTACCTTTATGTTCATTAAAATTTGGTTCAAATTCAAATGACTGACAAACTAATGATTTAGGCAAAGACGACCCGAGTTGAGCGCCTAGTAACTACAGTCTACGGCAACAAAATACGAGTACGACGCGGAGGCACAGTGAGACTAGATGGATCAAGTATTTTAAAAGTTGGAATAGGTGCAACCTAGTCTCGTTAAATACTTAGTCCCTGGATCTGTTCTAGTATATACGCTTCATCTCTAATCTGTATGCTATTCAAAGAACAACAACATTGAAAAATATGTATAAAATCTGTATAATCAAATAAACCAAAATAGAATTATTGATCATTATCATCAATGCTTCTTTTGAAAAACAAGAAATAACTACTAATGTGATAAGGTTTTATTAAATAAAAAAAATTACATAGCAAAATTGAAAACATTAATTTAAACAAACAACATATTAAACTCAAACATTTAAAACAAACGAACTAAGAATTACTTTATAGTACACATTACATATACTGGTTAACCTTAATTACCGTCTGAAAAAAAAACAGGATATAACATGTTAACGGAAACGTTTTATTAAATAAAAACATTTTTTTAATTACACCTTAGAGATTTTTTTTTTGATTAATTACTTTGCCCTTTGCTTTGAGCCTGTGATCCTGCGAAGTGACAAGGTCAAAGATGCCTATTTATATTGTTTTATTGCCGTTCGTAAAGTAGGGTGAATATGATTTGAATTTCGATAGATTTTAATTTATTTATTTATTGAAATCAAAATTTTTATTTTTAGTTTATTGTAAAATATTAGTGCTTCTACTCTGTTCACATGTTACACCAATTTTTTTAAGACGGTAAAAAGGTCATACTCATTACGTTGTGAAAAAAAAATTGACTATAAAGAATTGAATCATGCAATGATATGATGTGTAACGCGTAGACAGAGAAACCTATAGACAAATTGACGCCTTCTTTCGCATTCGCACACGAAAAAGATAGATTTATGAATACGTCTTGCATAGAAATGAGACAGAGCGGTGTGATTGTTTGTCCCTTTCTCCGTGCCGGTTTTTTTTAGCAAACTACACTTTACTAAAGAACTTTGACAGTAAGTGAGAAAGAAAGTGTTTTGTGAGCTTAATATTGGTGAATCTTGTTCAGTTCAGTTCTTAAAACAATGAATTTTTTTATCTAAATATGTTTAAAAGTCATAAAGATTATTGTATAACCTAAAACTACGTTATCGTCCTTTCTCACTCGAGGCCACGCTAATCAGTAGTCTATAGGTTTCTCTGTCTACGGTGTAACGCGATATCGTTCGTATCGATACCCCCCTCAGGATCCCTACAGGCCTCCTCACCTTCGCCCACTAACGCCCTGACATCAGGCGGAACCCTCTTACGCCGATAACGTAGATACAGTATACACTGCTATCCACAATATCGACGTAAGAGAGATCGCAATTTTAGCACGCAAACTGCGCGCTTCTCAGTCCCCTCAGGACCGTCTGCTCGCGCTTACCGAGCACCAACACCTTCTAAATTCAATATAATTAGTCATCCCATTCGTAATCTGCCTTAATTAGGCAGCAATTCTTCCCAGCGGCTACTCGCCGCTAGCGCCCCCTTTCACCCAAGGGGGGTCGCGTTCGATACGGCTTAAAGATCTCTAGCTAGATTGTTAAGCAAGTCCCTAAAGCCGCTCCCCCGCTTTCCGGAGGGTTGCCCGTATTGCTTTGGGCGCAAAAAAAAAACGGCGAAGAGATAATCGTCCGTCGCCCCGCACCACACCCACGTCGACACGTCTCCCGCACCCTGCATCAGGACAGGGCCCTGCAAGGACAAGCGCTCGCGCCAACTCTGTGCCTACGCAACAGCGACCGTCGAAATAAAAGAAGCGCTTCTGGCGAGGTTTCGTCATTCGCGCGGCTACTGCTGTCAATACAGAACAAGCAAGAAAGAACCCCTCAAGATCCCTACTAGGTTCATATAGTGTTTTAGTACTAACTGCCGCAAATTTATTGTAAATAGTGTTCAATATCTGAGGGCACGGCAGTGTCCCCGCCAAGTCGAGCAAAAAAGCGGCACGGCCGTACCATACTTTTCTCGAAGCAATTCAGGCCATTTTCGACCCCCTATAACTTCGCTGTGGATAAAACTAGAATCCTGGATTTTCAGAAACCAAGCAGGAATTGTATAGCAACGGCATATTTCAAATTTCATTCATTTTGAACCAGTAGTTTAGGACTTATAATTAGTCAAAGTTTCTTAATTTTGTCACTCACCGACTGACCTGTCATCAAAACTCTAAGGCACTTCTAATAGACATAGAAGCTTCAAATTTAGAACAAAATTAGTGTTTAGTGTATAAATCAAGGAAAAACTAACATATTTTTCAATTTCGGTCCAGTTTTCTAGATACACTAACTGCATAAATAACTTTGTAATCCCATATAAATATAAAGGGTTACAAAGTTACATTTGCAGTGAATGAATCAGTGTACCTGTATTTGTATAATATTGTGGAATAAAGGGTGTAGATATGTACTTTGTTGTTAATCAAGAAGTAGAAGGTACCGGAAGGAAAAAGGTAGGACTATCTGCAAAAAGAAATGAGATGCCATCAAAAACATAACTTGTAAAAAAACCAAGTCTCGCAACTCAGTTCTTCTATCGTAAAAAGTTGTGAGATGTACAATAACACAATTGGTCACACTGTGTATAGGAAAAAGACCCATACCAACCGATATTAAAATGGTGAATCTCACCATCATCCTTCACAGTTAGCTACCGTGGGTAATTAAAACTACTTTTACGGATTTTATCGCGTTTATTTTTTACTTTTTATTTTTAATTCCCGACGTTTCGGGCGCTTTCATGCACCCATGGTCACGGGGGACTGAGATGACTGACGTCCCGATGTCATTGTTAAACCCGGAGTACCTTCAGCTTTTTTAATTATTGTTTATGGTCCGATCTATGCAAAATGAACTGACTATGTCTTGAGGTCTTGCAGTGGTATGCTTGGGTTTAGTTTTAATTTTATTGATTATAGGATCCCCAGGTGCACCTGCCTCACAGTGACCGAGTGAAGCCGGCCACTGTCGAGCGTGTACCTGCTGTACTACCATATGTCAGAGGAGTCACAGACAAGGTTGGCTACATCTTGAAGCGAGCTTCCATTAAAACATACTACAAGTCGCCGAAGAAGGTTAGTCAATTTTTACCATCCGTCAAGTGTAATATCCCTCTACAAGATGCAGGAGTGTACAAGTTAGATTGTGAATGTGGTCTCTCTTACATAGGTCAAACAAAAAGATCCATAAAAACCCGCGTGAAAGAACATATAGCTGACGTGAAGCACCGACGCTCCGGGACGTCTGCAGTCTGCGAACATGTTCAAGATCGTCCCCACCATTACATTCGATTTGATAAACCACAAATCCTCGTAGAGACGCGAGGCTATTGAAATTAAAAAACATCCAAATTTCAATAAAGAAGATGGATGGGTGCTGCCACCTGCTTGGGATCCTATAATTAACTAAATTAAACCTAAACCTAAGCATACCACTGCAAGACTTCATGATACTATAAGCTCGTTTTGCGTGAATCGGACCAAAAATTAATATTCAAAAACTGAAGGTAGCCGGACTAACTATGACATTGGGACGTCAAACATCTCAGTCCCCCCGTGACCATGGGTGCTGAAAAGCACCCGAAACGTCCGGAATTAAAAATAAGTAAAAGTAGTGAAATAAACGCGATAAAATCCGTAAATTTAGTTTTATTCAAATTTATTTTTACTTAATTCCAGGGCCTCTGAAGCGAATTTACGATCAAAAGCCCGGATTAAGGCTTTAGAAATGTTTTAAGTCTGGTGCGTCAGACCAGATCTTAAGTGATTTATTGTGATAAGAGTTTCAAGGGTCAATCGGACTAGGCTTCTTGAGGTTCCACAAAATGGCTCAGGTCCAAATGGTGTGCACTTTGAGCCCTACAGTGCAAGTTTTTCGGCAAATTCGTTGCCTACAATACCCTCGTGACCCGGAACCCATCTTAAAACAACCCTGTTGTTACATCCCAGGGCGTTTAAACCGTTCACACAGTCTCCAACTAGCTTCGAGTTCAGTAAGTTTGACCTCAGCGCTAGCAGTGCTGCTTGACTATCAGAGTTTATGTAAATTATATGGTTGACGTAGTGTTTTTGCAGATTTATTTTCGCACACCGAAGTATGATGATGAAGATGGAGGTATGTCTACCCAAATTCATGCTAAGTTTGAATTTGGGGCGTTCCCCGTAAATTCCAAAGCCTACGTCGAGGCCCATTTTAGACCCATCGGTATACCATATGAGGCTACCGACCTCACAGATAACCTGGCCATTCAGCCAGTCTTTTCCAGATTTCCTCTAGAAATCCTATGCAAACTAGCCCTCGCCTTCTTCTCTAGATAAAGATCAAGGGGTGTTAGGCATAGAAGTGCATTAAGAGCCGCTCCAGGCGATGATCGCATAGCTCCAGTTGCCATTAAGCAGGCAGTCCTTAGACAGTCCGTAGACTATTTAGTATGTCCGCAGTCGTCTTTTGGCTGGTCTTGTTACACCAGACAATAGAAGCGTAGGTGAGAATCGGCCTCACTATGCTGCTATACAGCCATGGAACCATACTGGGACGCAAGCCCCAGTTGTTCCTGACCAAACGACTGCACGTACCTATAGCAATTTTTGCCTTATAGCATACGTTGCTAAGAAGAGAGTTCCACGTTAGTTTTTGGTCGATTGTTACGCCCAACTACTTAACTTCCATGGAAAAGGGTACTTCTTTACCATTAAGTTTTGGTTGGACTAATTTGTGCAACCGTCTCTTTTTGATAAAGGGTATTATAACCGTTTTATCAGCATTAACTGGTAAACTGTTATCCTTACACAGGTTATTTATGGTGTTAAGGGTTCTTTGTATTATTGACGATAAAGTACTTTGGCAAAAGCCCCTCGAAATGATCACAAGGTCATCAGCATAACCCAGTTAGTCAATGCGCAGGTCTGCCATTTTGTACAATAGTTGGTCAACCGCAAGAGTCCAAAGAAGGGGTGACAAAACACCTCCTTGTGGACAGCCTCTTGTAGTTTCAACCTCAATCGAAGTTTGAAACAGCGCTATTTTTGCCTTTCTGTTTGAGAGCATCGAGTTCATTCACCCATCTGATGGTTGTGGGGTCAACATTTTTAGATGTAAGGCCCCCAATCATCAGTGATGTGGGGCTACTTTCGAAGGCGCCCTCAATATCTAGAAAGGCACAGAAAGCTATTTCTTTATCCTCTAGTGCTTTTTCGACCATGTCAATGACACTGATCAGGGCTGTTTCCGTAGATTTGCCTCTTCGGTAAGCATGCTGGTTGTAATGTATGGGGCTCGTAGCTAGAACTACATCCCTTATTTATCTATCTATAACCTTTTCCAATGTCATAAGGAGAAAGTAAGATAGGCTTATAGGTCTAAAGGACTTTGATAAAGCATAGTCCTTTCTACCAGCCTTAGATATATATAGAACCTTGAAATTGTCCATCGTTCTGGAATATATCGCCATGCAAAACTTGCTCTAAAGATTTTCACCGGATAAGGAAGAAGGATATCGATACCCCTCTGTAGTTGGATGGGAATTATTCCATCCTCCCCGCTTGATTTAAATGGTTCAAAGAGTCAACAGCCCACTGCACCAGGTTTGGTCTTATTATCTTTGCAGCCCTACACCAGTCCTCATTACAAGGCCTTCGTAGGGCTCTGAAGAAGTCTTGTGTGACCCTGGGAAATGGGTTGACGCTAGTAACTCCAATGTTTCTGTTTCACTATTAGTGAAGTTACCAAGCGGCTTTTTAAGAAGCCCGATCTGATTAGGTTTACCTTTCGATAGCATTTTGTGTAGTCTTGCACTGCGAGGCAAAGACTCAACTTTCTCGCATAGCTTCCTCCACGATGCTCTCTTGGATTTCCTAATCTCTTTATTATATTCAGTTAGGGCTGCACTATAAATATCCCACTCTTTGGTTTTCTTAGCCCAATTAAATAGTTTCCTGGTCTTTTCCCTAAGTTTTTTTTAGCTTAGTATTCCACCAAGGAACTTTTCGTGTTGAGGTCTTGGTTTTGACGGAACAACTGTCCTCGAAGGCTACACGTATACCTACGGTTACTGTCTCCGTCGCTAACTCCAGACCTTCAATTGCTTTGATGCTTTTAGGAAACGTTTCCAAATTCCTCCTTAGGCTCTTTAGATATCCCACGAGGTCGCTTTTGGATCCCTAAAAGTAATTGTTTCATAGGTTAGTGATACTCCAATCACAAAATTAATGTGCTTGTGATCAGATATCTAGTTTTCACTACTAACATGCCAGTCATTTATCCGCCTGGACATGTTATTGGTAGAAGACACAAGTTTGCGTGTTAACCGCTAAAAAGAACCTCTTTGTCGTATATCCTCAGTTTCAAGGCACTTCCTAAACTAAACTAAAGAAGAAGATATAGCTGATGTGAAGAATCGACGCTCCGGGAAGTCTGCAGTCTGTGAACACGTACAGGATCGCCCCCGTCTCTACATCAGATTTGATAGACCGCAAATCCTCGCTAAAGAACACCGATTCCTTCCAAGGATGATTCGCGAGGCTATTGAAATCAAAAAACATCCTAATTTCAATAGAGAAGATGGCTGGGTGCTACCATCTGCTTGGGATCCTATAATAGATAAAATTAAGTCCCAACCCAAGCATGCAACTGCAAGACTTCAAGATACCATAAGTTCATACTGCACAGATCGGAACAAAAGTTAAATTTTAATCTATGGTAACCGCGGTTAACTATGACATACGGACGTTGAACATCTCAGTCCCGCCCGTGACCATGAATGCTGTAAAGCGTTCGAAACGTCGGGTATTAAAAAGTTAAATATACGCGATAAATTCCGTAAAAACTAGTATTATTTCAATGTCAATGAGAAATAAAAAAATTAACAACGTATTCGAATTGAATTATATTGTTACAAGCTTAGGGTTCGTGACAAACTGCCGATTGAATTACCAAAGTTAACACTTTAATTACCGAACACCAATTAAAACTTAAAAACACTAATAATTAATCACACTGATTCACTTTATTCCGATCCGAAACTTCGCTTGTATCGACAAAGTCAATACTGCCCCAGGCTATCAACGGCTTTATATAGGGCTCTTCCACTGAAACATCCAGAATATTCCAGCAAATACGGGCGCCGACCGACTAAGTTCAGAAAGTTCGAGAGTGGACCCTTCTAGAAAGCTTAATTCTTCTGTTCGATACTAGATGGCGCTGTTGGTGAAAAGTGCAAGATTGGCATTTTATAGGAAGCCCTCCTCGCTCTGTTCCCCGACACTAGATGGCGCTAGTGCCGGCTACCACACATCAACTTAGGCGCGCAACACTGCCACCCCCTAAGACATGCTCGTCCCGAGCATTATCGGCCCCATAATAACGTGCCAATCGATCCACATGGACGATCTTAGGAGTACCTCTTGCGGCTTTCTGTATCCGGTAGGTTATATCCTGGTCACAATCCGGTAAGGGCCGTCCCATTGAACTTGAAGCTTAGGAGATTTCCCTTTGCTGCGGACTGGATTGTGCAACCACACTAGTGAACCTTCGTCGAACCCTTTGTTGTTCATTTTGCGGTCATACCGGGTTTTCATCTTTTCAGACATTTGCTGGCCCGATTGTCTGACGTGCTCATAAATGTCATTCATTTTGTTCCGCAAGTCATTTGCATAATCGGTTATACTGCGTGGGACATCAGGTGGTATCCCGGTGATCAGGTCTGCAGGCAGCCGTAATTCTCTTCCAAAGTTTGCGAATTCATAATTTTTTTTCATAATTCATAATTATTTATTTGCATAGAATGTAGGTAGATATTACAATAGTATTATTAAAACATGAAAGTTCCTATACATTCTGCCTTGTCGAGGCGTGCAAATTTTGACTAATTAGATATAACAATTTTTTTTGACGTGACAACGTCTTATAAATTGGTTTGCCGGGTGACACTTCAAGAAACTGCGTTACGCTCCGCTCACGTTATGCGCTCACAATGAGAGCGAGTGAGAGGCACGCGTCCCTTCCACTCGGGCATGGTTAGCCCGCCTAAGAGCGAGAGAGACAGACATAAAAAGTGAAAGGCACGCGTCCCTTCCACTCGAGCACAGTTAGCCCGCCTAAGAGCGAGAGAGACAGAGCGAGAGAGAGAGAGTGAGAGAGTCGTTGTCACTTAAAACTTTCGCCCGTATACCGACTTTACAGGCAACCAATATTTTTGATGAATTTAACTTACTTACAAATATCAAAAAGTTGGTTTTTTAACTTTGTCATTGGGAAATTTTTAAACTCGTCGGGTGAAGAGTTAAAGATTTTAATCGCCATTATACAGAATGGGTCCCACATATATGCAATAAATGAAACCACAAGTAATACTAATCCGTAGAAGTGTAGAAAAAATTAAATATTAAATTAAAACCCGTAAATATATAAAGTGAAATAATTAAATATAAAAAGTGAAATTTTCAAACATAATAAATATTAAAATAAATTCAGTAAAAGTGAACACTCTGTTTAGACAACGTACCTTGACCCCTTGGAAGAGTGACAACGTTGCACGCGGGTGGCACGCCGACAAAAGACACCGCTGTCACAGCGGTGACACTCCCTGTACGTGAGAGCTTAAGCGCCGGTGACCTTGAGTCGAAGCGTGTAACGCTAGGGTTGATATCGAACCGAAAAAGATACATAGTAGGTATGTGTTATATATTATGTAAACTTATGTATTTGGGTAGTGAAAGATACGTTCAATTTTAAATCAACTTTTATTAAATGAGGAATATTAAAACTTCCGACAAAACCAAATATGCACGACAGTTTATGGTAATCTTAAATAATTAACCAACACTTTAGTATTTCAGTACGCAATGATCAGTATTACCTACTATCCTTTAAAAATAATTTACTCTTATATATTTTTGAATTTTTCGATTAATTTTTTAATTTTCATTATTATTTCTAACAATTGCAAAAATTCGTAGCATGTGTATTTTTTTTAGAAAATCCAAAGGTATGCAGGTTTCCTGGGACATGGCGGCCAACAAATTGTTCCCTATGTGTTGAGGAGATGTCATTTCTATTTCTAATGAAATAATCCATAAATAGGTACAACAATGAACAAATACAAAAACTCTTTATAGATATCTAAAATTTCTTTACTCTCTAGGGGCATTTTTAATAGTGTATATTTCAGTTAATGTAATATAAAAAAATTATTGGCGACATATTAGTTTTATTGTCATGGTATTTCCCCATAATTCTTGTTAAGATCATATCGACTTTCATTAAAATGAGTTCGCATATTTTTAGGTATCATAAAACATTATTAAAAATTAAACTAACAAAACAAGGGACCTTGTTTTGTGCAGTGGTATTTATTTTAATTCTAATCACTTAAAATCACTTTCAGTAATACTTATACATATACTATAATATCATTTATTTAATAACAACATTAATATTTATCAAAACATTAAACCTAGCATACACGGCTATAAAAACTAATAACGTTATTTGGTAACATAAACTTAATACCTACATGAATAGAATAGTAATATGTACATTAAGATATCAGTAATATTCATATATTAATTGAAATAGTTATTTGAATTAGTTAATATGAATATATTCGTCACTTGACGAATATATTCATATTAACTAATACTGACAAATATCGGTATTACTACTAGCCCTCGGCCAGGGCAGTTGGCGACTGCCCGCTCCCCGCCCCGCGCGTCTCTCAAGGCCCCCGCACACATCCACACACCCTATATATCCAGACACATAGCCGCAAGCGACTTTACGTGCACACATGCTTAAGTGTCGTTTCTTTTCGCGTAGTGTATATATTCTTTGCCGCTGTCGATATGTCGCAATACCAATAGTTTGCACTGCGTGGCAACGTCGCTTTTTAATGTTCAAGGATTCAAGTTCATTGAATCATTGACTTAGTGACCCAATTCTATAGAGTGTTCAAATTTGCTTAAAATTAAAACTCTACTTTTTGACCTAATTACTGGACCGATTACGTTCATTTTTTGTATATCGTCAGCAAAGGCGATAACAAGTATATGGTTTCATTTATTGCATATATGTGGGACCCATTCTGTATTTGAATCTTTTTGGAAGAGCATCAATTTACATTTTGGAAAGTATATTCTGTTTTATTAGATTTTTCTCTTAAACTTCTATCTCTTAAAAAGGTATTACTTGGGAAGTATTCAGGGAACTGTTTGACAAAAATCGCCGCTTGTTTTATATACATACATGCGAGTGGCAGCACTTTTATTTCTTTAAATAATGGTTTGCACGATGTCATGGAATGTGCTTAACAGAATGCTCGTATGCATTTTTTTTTGGATTTTAAATATGCGTTCTATTTCAGAACAGTTTCCCCCATATTAGAAGTCCGTACTGCAATACCGACGAAACATAGCCATGATAGGCGTTTAACAGCTCGTTCACACTAGTCGTAAGTCGCATATGACTAAAAGTCGAAAGTCTGATGTTCACATCTCTGATTTCACACTGCGTCGCGAGTCGTATAGGTCGTAGTTTCGCGCCATTCGGTACGTAGCGAACTCACGAGATGGACGCCGACGAAGAACTTGTTGTGCTCTACTACTTATGAAGGAAATTAAAAAAGTTGAAAAAAAGTCAATTCCAAGAAAATGCTGGATGCACCCAATCCTAACAGAAAGATCGACTTTAGGAAGTTATAAAAATTTAATACATGAATTAAAAAATGACGAGCGAAAATTCTTTAATTATTTTGGAATGTCTGTTGAATTATAGTTCTGTGCCGAATACCCCGATCGCCGTGTGCTATCACGCGCGTAATTATAATTATTTGCATAAAGTCTGTTTTCACGTTTCTTTTTGATTTGTTGTATCAGTGATACACCTGATTGAAGCTCCAACGTTTCGTCATCGTCGAAAGACGTAACAGAGGGTAGGATACCTTTAAAAAACGATAAAATTGGGGGATCAGTTTGTTGTGATAGCCTGCTGTCTAAAAACTCGCTCATTTTGACATCTAAGTCCATTATATGTTGCTGTGGTGGCATGGTCTTTTGTCTTTTAGAAGTGCTTGGTTGCGAATTTTCAGACAACTGAGTACTGCCTTCTATCCCTGGTTGAGATATACGCGACGCAACAGACTCTTGAGGAGGATTAGGTCTAGCAACTTTACGCAAAAAATCCATTTGCTCTTTATATACATATGGCTTTGACGACTTTGCCCCTCATCCTGATTTTTTTTTCATCATTTTTGTTTGTTCGGATCCGGATGGATTCAGACATTCCGTAAGTTCGTCCACTTGGTCAATACTAATTTACCTGAAATTATATTGCAACATTATTTTCAGATATTGTGCGTCAGGATGTTCCTTCAAAGACCTACACTACAATTTCAGAGTCGGTGTATCAACTGTTAGTAAAATTATCAAAGAAATGAGTTGCATTATCTGGTATACATTAAAAGAAGAGTTTATGAAGTTGCCCGACAATGAAAATAAATGGGAAAACATCGCAAATGGTTTTGATATTGAACTTCCCACACTGTATTGGAGCCGTCGACGGCAAGCATATTAGAGTAGTGAAACCAAATCAAAGCGGCTCGATGTATTTCAATTACAAAGGTTATTTTTCATTTGTTTTACTAGCTGTTGTTGATGCAGAATACCGTTTCATTTATATAAGTGTTGGTTCATATGGGAAAGAATGCGATTCTTCCATATTCAAGGAGACTACCTTTTGGAAGAAACTGAATGATGGTAGTTTAAACATACCAAAGCCAAGGCCTCTTCATGAAACAATCGAAAAGGATATGCCCTATGTACTAGTTGGCGATGAAGCTTTCCCTCTGACGACAAATTTAATGAGACCTTTCGGAGGCAATCATTTGGATGATACGAAAAGAATATTTAATTATCGATTATGCCGTACAAGAAGATTTGTTGAGTGTGCTTTTGGAATGTTAGCTAATAAATGGAGAATACTGCATCGACCATTGTCCACCCAGACACAGCTATCCATATTGTGAAAGCCTGTGCAGTATTGCATAATTATTTAAGAGAAAGGGATGGTCTAAACTTTGAAGATATTCAATTTGCACTAGAACGATCGATACAAGAACAAGATCAACAACAGAGAGTACATAATCCTCGTGATGGTCCGATTGCAAATGTTATACGATCGGACTTTGCAGACTATTTTACTTCCCCGATTGGTTCGCTGCCTTGGCAAACCAATGCGCGATACGCATAATATAAATTAGTTAAAAATTAATAATACAACTGTAAATACATAATTATGTAGTATAATAGTTAATAAACTTTACTGGCACTTACCGAAATGTTGTCTTTCTTTTTCTTCCATGTTTTCAAAATTAGGTATTAGTATGGTACAAATTTCGCGCCAGGCCAATAGTTTCAGGTTATTATTTTTTTAGTCATTTAAAGTTTTATCCCAAAGGACTGCTCTTTCATGAACTAATGGAATTAGTTCTTCGGGTTTTATTTCTTTCTCCATTTTCACACAACAAACAAAAACAGCGCGCACGCAACCAACACGACGAATAAAACACGAATGGAGTGAGCAAGCAATGTGTAGCGAACTAGGAAGCGGGGTGGGGAGAGAGGTAACAACGCGCTCGAGTCGATTAGATGCACGACTAGTGTGAACAGCAACAAGCAGGCACCTATGCGAGCACGCTTCGACGCGATTTTTAGTCTTACAACGGGCGCTGGCCCGTCGGATGGTTTTTTGAGTCGTATTAGAGTAAAAATCGCGTCTCATCCAATGTGAACAGCTCCATATAAAGTGTATGGTGACCAGAGCATTCGACTTTTAGTCATATGCGACTTACGACTAGAGTGAACCGGCTGTTACGCTGCTTTGGCAGATGCTATTTCTCGAAGTCGGTGAAGTGCAAATACAAATCTGTTTAATTTATCACATATCGATTGAACATGCATTTTCCAATTACAATTATTGTCAATAGTGATACCAAGAAATTTATATTAATCAATTTCTTGTAGCACTTTTTCATTGTACATTATATTTAAATTAATTTGCTTACTTCTAGTTGTATGAAATTGCATTATTTTAGTTTTATTTATATTTACAGTCATATTGTTACAATTTAACCAATCAATTATAATATGTTTTAGTGTACTATTGATATCAAATTTAAAAATCTTTTTATTCGTACATTTAAGAATGATTGTTGCATCATCAACGAAAAGAATCGTTTTATGAGGAGTTATTGTTGGTAGCTCATTAATATATATTAGGAAGAGCATAGGACCCAGAATACTTCCTTGTGGTACACCATATTTGTTCAACCGATATTCCGACCGAATGTGCACCTTTTTAAGGTTTTTGAGCATTGTTATTTCAGTGCATTGCTGTCTTTGACCCAGGTAACTTTTAAACCATTCATTTGCTTTCCCACGTATTCCGTATCTTTCGAGTTTATTGAGAAGTATGCCATGATGAAGTCAAATGCTTTACTCATATCCAAAAAAAGAGCTACCACCGGTACACCGTCATTGACGCATTCTGTAATAAGCTTAACGAGTTGGAAGGTCGCTAGTATTGTGGACCTATTTTTTACAAAACCATTTTGTGCGTTATTAATAATGTTAAATTTTTTCATAAAATTATTAAGTCTCTTAAGTATTGCTTTTTCAAAAACTTTTGACAAAATGGGCACTATTGCAACAGGTCTGTAATTATTAATATCTTTAGTATCGCCCTTTTTGAAGATGGGTTTTTAAACTGAATACTTGAGATCTGCAGGAAAAATTTCTTGGGTAAAAGATAAGTTTATGATATGACTAAGTATTGGTGCTATATTTAAAGAACTTAGTTTTAATTTTTTTTGTCGATAACTCTTCATACCCAACCGACTTAGTGTTTCGAAGAGATAATATAATTTGATTAACTTCATCAGGAGTCGTAGGTCGTAAGAATATAGTAGAGTGACGGAATTGTTCACACGTACAATTATTCGACATATTGGGTTTGTCTTTATTTGTCGAATCTATAAAAAAATTATTAAACCCATTTGCAATGTCATATCCTTCTATCAGGGTTCTTCCATTGTAATTTATGGTATCTATTTCTTTATTAGTTAGTCTATTAGTTATATTTGTTCTTATGACATTCCATATAGCTTTAACTATTATTTGAGGCTAATATATATATTTTTTGAATTTTTTGTGCCTTTAAAATACATTTTCTAAGAATTTTAGCATAACATCTAGATTTATTTAGCCTTATATTTGCCGCTGTAAGCAGATATTTACAATATAGCTTTCTTTTTACTACGCAAGATTTTTTTATACCTCTTGTAAGCCAATAACTTTTATTATTTCTTAACGAAATCTTAATTAATTTGGTTGGGAAACACAGGTCGAAGAACAGTTTGTAAATATTATAAAAGCTTGAAAATTCTTTGTTGGTGTCTTGTTCAGTATAGATTTCAGAAAAAGATATTGATTGTATTATATTTCCAAGAACTTTTGTATATTATCTTTCGCAAAGTCCCTTTTTTCACAAAGTCCCTCTTTAAACCAGTATTTTACTGTTTTACTGACTTATAGGAAGCTCCAGTACTTGTCCCGTGTGGTCAGAGAGACCCAAATAATGTATAGAACCTTTTGCTTTTGTAACATTGCTTATTAAGTGATCAATACATGAATTAATTCTGGTTGGGGAGGTTATGTGTTGAGTTAAGTTAAAATTTAGTAATAAATCTTTAAGCTTTTTAGAGTAATTACTAACCTTTATAGTGTCTATATTTAAATCTCCTGCCATGATTATTCGTTTTTTATTTCCTCTTGATAATTTTAATAATAATTTATTCAATTTTTCGAAAAATATGATTATGTCTGAATTAGGTGTTCGATATATGCATAATATTATAAGATTAAAATTACCCATTTCAATTTCGCAACATTCAAAATGTTTTGTCATTTCATATTCTTTCTTTACCATTAAATCATTATAATTTATATCTTTCCTTACACGACGTCTTTCTTTTGGTCTGGAGTAGAAATGATGCCGGCTGAAAACCTGGCAGCTTAAGATTAGGTTCTTCGCCACCTTTAATAAAGGTCTCAGTGAAGCAAATGATTTGAATATATTTGTTACTATAAGCTAGTTCATTTAAACTCACTGCAATCAAATCTTGTTTATTTAAAACTCCAGCAATATTTTGATGTAAAAGAAGTAGTTTCTGATTAGGCTGGTTTTTATCGAAAAAGCATTTTTTTATTACTTAATGAGGAACCTATGCAGCGATTCGCTATAGGATTATTTATATTAACGTTACAAGTTTGCAAAGGCCCGTCCGTTGACTTCAAATTCTTCATTTTCATTTTTTCGAAGAAATATTCTATGGTACCTTTCTTATAATTAATAACTTCATGAACTTTTTGATTTTTTATAAGTTTGTTTTTGAAATAATAAGGTATCGTTCCCTTCTTAGGTTCGTTTAATAACGAATATCTACAGTTTTTTCAGCCAAGTTATTTAGCCTACTTTTCTGCACTATAAATTGTTTATCATACTCGTGACTATCTATAGACATGTTAATAGAATAACACAGGTAATTTATGTAATCGGTTTTTGAATTTATATTGCAGTATTTGTAATCAATGTGAATAAGCCTAGAATTTTTGTGATTTTGAGTCAATATTTTATACATATTATTTATCATTTTTTCATTTAAATACGAATTACTTAGTACAGGTAATAAATAAACATTAGTTTTGCGGAGTCAGATCAACAATGTTACTGTATCTTCAAGTTGAATGCAATGCATTAAAATATCACATGAAGAAGCGTTTGGTTTTATTATAGCTAATGGCATATACTTATTATTCCATTTTCCTTCTCGTGATTTGTATAAAGCTGAAGATAAACCCGACGTATTTTCATCCCCAAGAATTGTGATCGTATTCTTTTTATCATTAGGTTTTGCCTCCGTATATGTTGCTAAAGGGAAAGCTGGTGTCTCTGATGTACTTTCGTGAACAGCGCTTCGATATGACAACAAAAACGGTTATATGTGCTTGTCCCAATCTCGTTGCCGATTATCTACAACTTTTGCTTGGTTCCTCTCCAATGTCTGATTAAATCGTTCTACCATTCCATCAGATTGCGGGTGATAAGAAGTCGTTCTTGTTGTATGAGTACCCATAACTCGGCAAGTTTCCTGGAATATTTGAGACTCATAATTCCTTCCTTGATCGCTGTGAATATCTAAAGATACTCCAAAACGACAGAAGACTTCATGAACTAGTTTATCTGTGACTGTTGAAGCTTCTTAATTTGGAATGGCGAAGATTTCTGGCTACTTAGTGAAGTAATCCATCACAACCATGAAATACTTGTTACCGCTTTCACTCTCCGGAAACGGCCCCGCCACGTCAATGGCTATTCTCTCCCATAGTGCACCAACATTGTAGAACTTCATGGCGCCTCTACTACGAGTCTGCGGTACCTTCACAGCCGCACAACCTGTCCATTTGCGACACCAGTCCTAGACATCGTTTCGACAGTGGACCCAGTAAAACCGTTCTCGGATCCTCAGTAGAGTTTGTTTAGCTCCCAGATGGCTTCCTGAACAATTACAGTACAGCTGTAGAACATCCGGTACTTTAGCTTTAGGGACAACCATTTGCAAATGACAGCTGTCTCCCTGAACATTTTCCCATTTACGGCACAGAACTCCTTCCTGAAGCAGTAAGCTGTCCCTTTGGGCCCAATAGCTTTTAGTGGTCGAACTCATCGTTGAGACGTCGCTCCACTTGAGCTTGAGAGCACTGGCCTTCATCCACTCCAGAATCGGCTTGATGTCCGGATCTTCCTGCTGTGCATGTTGTAAGCTGTCCTTCCACTCGTTGCTGAGGTGGTCTGTCCGGAGCATCCTCACGGATACCACTTCCTTACTCTCATGCCTAGTACAATGTTTGCAATCTTCAGGACAAGGTCTTCTTGCATCTGCGTTGCCATGAGATTTCCCGCTGCGATGTTCGATCGTAAAGTCGTATTCCTGCTGCTGGGCGGTGCTGTAAGCCGCACTACCCTTTCGAGATCGATCACCTTCCTTTTTTACAGATCGCTTAGGGCAGGTGGGTCGAAGATGGCCCCTTTCCCCACAGCCGTAGCATCTTGGGCTGTAACTTTTATTGTGGTCGCGAACTGTAGGTGCTGTAACCTCCCTAACGTGAGGGGAACGATGATCCTGCCGCTGCTGGGCGGTGCCGTTAGCCGCACTATCCCCTCGAGATCGATCACCTTCCCTTTCTACAGTTCGCTTAGGGCAGCTGGATCGAAGATTCCAGCTTCACCAGACCAGTACCAGACATCAACCTTGGCGCGCAACAATATATTAGAAACAGCATGATGACGATCACCTCATTCTGAGGAGTTATTATTAGTCATGTTTTCTATATATATCGTACGAGGTGACAGAGGGAAGCTCAGGCAGAAGATTGGTGGCAGCATCTTTCTGATAACAGCAAAAGGCAATATACCTCCCATGAGCAACGACATAACTAAACGGCCCTCAGTCCCCGCGGCCCCTTTATTCCTGGCTACGGTGGCGACCATGGTAACGGTGGGGCAAGGGGTGCTAAGAATCTCCGGTGGAAGTTCGGCTGCCACCTAAGACGACTCGTCCTGGCAACATATAACGCACGCACCCTGAGGACTGACGAGAAGATCTTGGAGCTGGTAGAAGATATTGACAAGTTGCTCTGGGATATTATAGGATTATCTGAGGTCCGAAGAGAGGGGAGGACACGGTAATCCTAGAATCCGGCAACTTGTTCTATCACCGGGAGGACCATCTGTTCCAAGGAGGTGTTGAATTTATCGTCCACAAGTCTCTCGTTAACAACGTTGTAAAGATTGGGCGATGAGGGTTGCACCTTATACTCAGAATCACCAATTCACTGAAGGTCAAACAAGTTTACGCAGCAACCTCGGCACATACGAATGCGGAGGTGGAGAAAATGTATGAGGATATCTCTAGAGCCATGCATTCCTCCAAAACCCACTATACGGTGTATACACTCGCTAACGGTGAGCTGAAAGTATGGAAATTCGGAATAGGACAACAAAACCCAAGGGTCCAGCAGCTGGCCGACTTTATGGAAAAGGAGTGACTGCCTATGATGAAATAATACTAGTTTTTACGGAATTTATCGCGTATATTTAACTTTTTAATTACCCGATGTTTCGAGAGCTTTACAGTCCTTCCCGTGACCATGGGTGCTGTAAAGCTCTCGAAACATCGGGTAATTAAAAAGTTAAATATACGCGATAAATTCCGTAAAAACTAGTATTATTTCAATGTGTAGTGTTCGCGTAAATATAAGAAATCATTATGCCTATGATGAACTCTTTCTTCCAAAAGCGGTCCCACAGAATGTGGACCTGATCGAACACCGACGTTTCGACAATAAATGAGATTGACTTCATTATGACGACCAGACGGCTGTTCAGTGATGTCTCAGTGATCGCAAGATTGAAAACCGGGAGCGACCTGAGAATGATGAGAGGTACACTGAACCTAAACGTGAAGTTGGAGAGGTCATGTCCAATTAAATCCGCTATTTTAGAAAAACTGCGAAGATGCAGTACAAAAGGATAATATTTGGTAGGTTTAAGCTCATACGAAGTGTAAATCAAGTCATAACGTGAGATGCCGAAAGCAGGTAACTGACCATACAATATTACACGATCAGGAGAGGCAGCAAATATAAGATCAATCAATGAGTCATCGGTTCCAATATTGTGATGAGTAGCCTTTAAAGGGAGAACAAAAAGATTAACCGACTCAAAAATTGAAAGAAGATTATTGGAACGAGAAGAGTTTTTCAACAAATCTGTATTGAAGTCACCAATGATTATACAGTGTGTGTACTCAGAACAAATATCAACAAGAGCCATATCTAAAGTAGCGAAGTAGTCTGTCGAAGGGGGGCAATACACTACCCCTAGAAGCATCATTATACCCTTGACATCGAGTTCCACAAATAATAACCCAGAAGAGGAGGAATAAGAGGGAGGAGATGCTAAAACAATTTTATGAGGTAGATTGATGCGTGTAGGTAGATGGCTACACCACCTCCACCTCCAAATCTATAGATCTCCAAATACGTGCGGCGGGACTTCAATATAGCTGGTATTGAAGAGCGATCGAGCGGAACCAGGGCTCTAAAGTCTTTGCCAGAGATCTGTCTGCCAGAAAGAGCCAACTGTCGAAGCTGAAGACCAAATGTGACTGCCTGCCTTGTTTCCGGGACACCTGAGATTTTGAGTGGGTTTGAGAGGTTCTATGGGCAGCTGTACACGTCATCGTTGGAGCCACGCGCAAGTGTGAGTAGCGATCCAAGAGCAGGTCTTATCCGACACTATTCCGATGATATCTCGGATGTCAGTCTAAACGAGATTAGAATGGCTCTCCAGCACCTTAAAAATGATAAGTTCCCGGGCGAGGATGGAATTACAACGGAGCTGCTGAAATCGGGTGTACAACCGATACTTAAAGTCCTTTAGAAGCTTTTCAATTCCATCCTCCATGGTAGCACTACTTAGGAAGCATGGAGCAGAAGTGCGCTGGTATTGTTCTTTGAGAAAGGCGACAAAGTTATCTTGAAGAACTACAGACCGATTTGCCTTCTGAGCCGCGTCTACGTACTGTTTTCGAGAGTCATTAAGAATGACGTCTCGCACGCAGACTCGATGACTTCCAGCCTCCCGAACAAGCCAGTTTTCAAAAAGGCTTTAGCACTATCCACCACATACATACATTTCGGCAAAGTGTTTGTACAGTAGGGCTACAATGGCTATCAGAGTAACAGAATCAGAGTATGAAACCTATCCAGCTACAAAGAAGTGTAAGACACGGTGACCTTATATCTCCGAAACTCTTCACCGCAGCATTGTACGATATTTTGAAGTTACTGCACTGGAAAGATAGTGTAATACCGTCCTTATGGCAAAATCGCTGAAGGACCTAAGCACTGTGCTCAATGACCTCAATAGTGTCTTCCAATGGATAGGTCTTAAGAGGAACATGTACAAAACAAAAGTCATGTGTAATGTCCATGTCATACATATGCCGTTAATTGTTGGGAGCACTAAGCTCGAAGCTTACCTGGCACAAAGAGTCCGACTAAATAAGTCCAACTTCGATCGAAAAGTCAATCGACGGATTCAACTTGGTTGGGCATCGTTCGGGGAAATTACGACACATCCTCCCATATACCTCAAAACCTTAAAACTATATTGTACAACCAGTGCGTGTTGCTAGGGATGACATATGGATCTGAGACGTGGTCTTCCACTGCTGGCCGTATGAGAAAGCTCAAAGTCGCTC